>CM062818.1:1709891755-1712291755 GCA_031772625.1 Pinus tabuliformis
AAAATAATAACGAGAACCATCAAGAGATGATACTTGAGCAGGTCCCCATATATCTGTATGCACAAGCTCTAATTTTTCGCTCTTCTTTTCTTTCCCAACTCTAAGGAATCTGACTCTCTTTTGCTTTTCATAAACATAATTCTCATAGAATTATAAATCAACATGCTTCAAACCTGGCAACAAATTTCTTAAGTGAAGAATTTGCATCCCCTTCTCACTCATGTGCCCGAGCCTATGATGCCACAATGACGTATCTTCTCATGTATAGGTTAAAGCATTAACAGAATTACAAATATCATTGCATAAATACAATGTACCAACCTTTTCTCCTTTTGCTATTACCAGGGATCCTTTAGTGACCTTCCAAGTTTTATCTGTGAAAGTAGTTACCCAACCTTCACCTCCCAACTGCCCTATTGAAATCAGATTTTTCTTCAGATATGGAACATGCCTTACCTCCTTCAATAGCCATTGATTTCCATTATGTTATTTTTATGAAAATTGTACCCATTCCAATGATTTTACAGGGTTTATCATCACCTAAACAAACATGTCCAAAATCTCCTTGAACATAATCATGAAAATGTTTCCTATCAGGTGTGGCATGGAATGAGGCCCCTGAATCTACCACCCAGGCATCAATAATATTTTCTAATGAAAGAATCAAAGCATCTTACAACACATCACTTGTTACATTCGCTTCATGATTATTTTCTTGCTGCACATCTCCTTCTTTTCCCTTTCGAGACTTGCAGTCTTTCTTCAGGTGTCATTTCTTCCCACATTTCCAACACACTATCCCTGATCTGGACTTGGATCTACCTTTCTTGACTTACTATGATATCCTGGGCTCTTTCCTCTTTCCATTTTTCTTCCCCTAGTCTCTACAGTCAAAGCATTACCTAATGTCTCACCGGAGCTTTTCCATCGCATTTACTTGCTAAGAATTACACTAACAACATCATCAAACTTTAAATTACTACATCCAGAGACAGAGTTACTAATGTCCATAACTAAACCATTCCAACTTTCTGGTAATGAGCATAGAAATAACAGAGCCCTAACTTCATCATCAAAAGCTACCCCTACAGAACTTAACTGACTGGTAACTGTATTAAATTCATTTAAATGATCAACAACAAATCCACCTTCTGACATCTTCATATTAAATAAACGCTTCATAAGAAATACCTTATTTGAGGCTGAGGATTTTTCATATAGTTTGGCCAATGTCGACATTAAACCCTTTGTTGTCATTTCCTTTGAAATATTAAACGCTACCGACACCGCTAGGCACAGTCGTATTGTTCCAAGTGCTTTTCTGTCAAGAATATCCCATTCTGTGTCTGTCATACTCGTCAACTTCTTTGTCTTTCCACTCAATGGTTGGTATAGATCTCTCTGATACAGATAATCTTCCATCTGCATCTTCCACAGCTGGTAGTTTTGGCCGTTGAATTTTTCGACCCTAAACCTACCATCTTCCGCCATTGCTCCCACTTGAACCAGGAACCCTTCTCTCCTGCGAGTTTATCAGCCAAATAGACCTTCGGCTCTAATACCAGTTGTTAGAAAATTATATATTATAGAGCAATGGAACACATAAAATATTGTAGAAATATAAACACACAGAAATGCATAAAACAAGAGAGACAGATATACATGGTTCACCCAGTTTGGGCTACGTCCACAGAGAAACAACTAGTCCTTCCTTTTATATTATCCAGCAAACTGAAGAGATACAACCTACAACAAATCCGTTGTAATTCCCTCTTCTCTCTCAATCTCCTCTCTCTTCCTCACTCAGAATATAGATCTACATAGACGCAATACAATTCCCTCATATATAGCAAGGGGTCCTTCTAGGGAAAAAAACCCTAAATTAAACATAACTTCTACCGTCAGATCTTCGCCTAATGAACAGCCCAAATTGACTACGAAATTACAACATTTTACAAGGCAATTTTACATCTATTCTTAGCTTCAGGAGCGTTGCCCCCGATCCCCCCGCCAGGGGGGGGGGCTCCCAAAAGATCACAGCTGCCCCACCTGGACCCCCCCTGCAGTGAATATTTTACGGGCGGCAACGAACTGGGGTCCAATCCGGCGATACCTTTGAATACAGAAGATAATCAAGCTCCACACCCAACATTATGATGTTGAGGTGACTCCATTGGAATTATGGACACTTATGGGTGGTCAAACAATGTTATACTAAAGTAAAATAACATGTCTACTCAAAATATTAAGCCCCATTTCCAGGGTGAAACCATATGGCTATGATTGTTACCTATAATATCAAGTGAAGCTCTAAAAGAAATTAATTTCATGCTTTTTATTTTCAAGAAAAAATTGTAATTCATTGAAGTTGTATAATTAGGATACTATGGATTCAAGTTCTTACGAGATGACTTCTAAAGGTATGATTTCTTTTGAAAGTTGTATCACTTCTTGTTAAAAGATATCGTTGAATGTAATTACTCAAATATTCACCCAATGTATCAATGACCCCCTAAGTCTTGAGGTGAAACTTGGGGCCCCACTTTTTTGTCACTAGCAAGATATGCTTATTTCTTTTGTGTTTCACATAGGTTATAGTTATTTATTTCCTCGACACATTCTTTCTTTCTTTAACTGATTATGTTATATTGGTTTTCACATTTCATTTGGAGAGTTTTACTTTGATCTTTTCTTAATTCTTATTATTTAGAAACTTTGGTTTCTTTCCTTCTTTGGTTTGAACTATTTTATTCCTAATATCTTGCTTAGTCATTTTCCATCAATCCTACTTGAATCAACCCTCAATTTAGGATTCAACTTGATTTCCAAATCAAAACCTTCTCTCACCAACTTTGGTGTGGATGGGTGTTGGTTTCGAAATTGGTTAGGATATTCTAATTAGTCTCTTCTTAAGTCTTTAAACATTTTTCTTTTTCTTTTTAAAACTTACAAACAAGTCAGAATCTTCTCAATTATTGTTCCCTAGTTGAATCAAATGATGAGACTCATAATAGGTACATTATAAGGGTCATAATGCCATCCTCCGGCTTTAGAACTATCTTTTCTCACATTTATTTACATTTTTTGTTATATTATGCTTATTGAGAGGTAAAAGATGTTTTTCTATGTCATGTGGCCTAATATGGTTTAATTGCAGAAAATGGAGCATTTTTAGATAATTTACATGAGTGCTCGAAGTATAAAACAGGGAGAGATTCTAGGAGGATTGCCCACCTCCTTAAATCCTTAAATCAGCCCAAGATCACCACACTCTCTCTCATCGGCTCGAGGTCATTAGCAGCCAAGCAAGACGAGGTAATTGGTAGCCAAGAAAATGTAGTTAATGAATATCAAAATCCACCAATCTCAAGTTATGGGAGATATAGATTCATATTTTCTAGGTAGCTTCTAGTAGCTACCCTCTTGTATAAATAAACATGTAAAAGAGCTCATCAGGATTCAAGTTTTGTTTTCAGCTAGGTAGTTATTGAGCTCAAGTACTTGGCACTATTATTTTTTATTGTTATATGATGTATTAGACATTGATACAATGATAATGATAAGTTTCTTATTGGTTCATCACTAAGTTAGTTCCAGAGAGATTAGGCTCTTGGGTTTGGGCCCAACCCTAGTGGCTTAAGTCCCTCTTGTGTATTTGTATCTTTTTTTGGTTTATAGTGCTTATTAGTTTCTTGCATACCAGTAGAAAATAACCATCAAAATCTTGTGATTACAACCTCTACCTCATCTCTTCCATGGGAGCATGAATAGAAGGATCTACAATCACAACCCAAAAATACTATGTTTATGATTTCTTGGAAGACGATTTATGTTAGTCATCTTGTTTTGCATGTGCTTATTGTAGCTTAGGAGTTGATTTATTGACTAGATCAAAGTTTTTTGCATAGATTAGATGGAATTCAAATTCAAATCATCTTTTCCACTACTAGTTGTTTCATTTTGTCAATGATAAAAGGGTATATGCATGTGATGATTATGTTGGAAATACAGAGAGGGGGTTTGAATCAGTATTCATTTTCAATTGTTAATTTTACCAGTTAGATCACTTATATTTAGAACACAAAATGAACAACCATACGAATAAATGCTTTTATTAATTTCTTCAATAAATCAAGTACAATATATGTAGGGCTCCAACCCTAGACGAAGACATAGATCTTCAATCTCCCAAGCTCCAACCTATATTTTCCAGCACTAATTTGGACTTCCAAGGCTCCAACCTTGTCAATTTTAAGGCACCAACCTCAAGGGCTCCAACCCTATATCTGGTTCAGGCTCCAACGTGGTTTCTTGAGGACTCCTATCCTCTAGGGCTCCAACCCTATCCTCCAAGGCACCAACCTTGTCTTCGTCGAGGCTCCAACCCTTGCTTTACTTCGTCAAGATATATTTAGTTGTACTTCATGGATCCCAATGTCTTCTTCACCGAGCCCTGTCAATCTTCAGCAATGCCTTCACTTAGTCTCCATGTCACTTCATCAATGATACCCTTGTATCATGAAGGTGTCGCCACTACTTTTCATGATACCCAACCAAGATCTCCAAGATCACCTCATGATAGCTTCAATGAATCATGATCTCCAAGGGTATCTCCAAGACTTCAATTAATGTTTGGTGATGCCTCAATATGTCTTCAATCATTTGTCCCAATAAATGTCTTCAATAGTTTTCTCAAGTTTACATCTATCAACAAGTCTTCCTAAAATCTACACACTAGATTTCAAGAGACCTCCAACAATACTATAGATGCTCCTAGATTCTTAAGTCATTAATTCTCTTAAGAAGTTGTTTAAACAAGACTTCAAGGATCCTTCAATATTTTCAATAAACCTTCAAGATACTTCATTAGAGCTACTCCATCGACCTCATCAAACAATGTTGCAATCCTGTTACAATAGTTGTAATAAGGTTTATTTAATACTTCACCAAGACTTCTCTTCTACTGTAACTCTGCTCCAAAGGTGTCACAAGTTATCTTAATAATCTTCTTTAATGGATCATAAAACACTATCCTCAAAACTCCCAAAACACTGTCACTAGGCTGCTCCAAAGGATGCCTAATGGAGTGCTCACAAGAGATAACAATGTAAACTTTGAAACGGGAACTGATACTGTTACCCGTTTCGTAGAGGTAGCAAAAAAATGACCCGATTTTCAAAAGTGGTGATGCAGAATACACATGTTTTTTTAGAACATGGTTTTTGGAACTTTAATTTTTTTCATGTGCATTAAGTTTTAGAATGGTAGTGATTTTCATGCTGATTTTAAAAAGTGAGTATTTTGCATCACACCCTTTTTTTAAAAGACCTATTTTTTGACTTTAAATTTTCTAGTGTGTGAAATGTAAAAAATTATTTTCTAAATTTGATAGTTTTTGAAGTGGTCATTTTATTCATATTTTCTTGTTCTCTATCTTTTTTTTTTTAGTGGGGTTTTTATTGTTTTGCGTTTTTAAATTAGAAAGTCGATAGTTTGAATTTTAGATAATCTACATATTTATACATCCTTAATTAATTTTTCAATCCACATGAAATAATTGTTTCTAAAAAACAACATTTTTTAACAATGGACATAAAAATAACCATTTTTAATATAAATATAACAAAAAAACTATACGTTTTGATAATTTTTTGCTAGAATTAACATGTCAAAATCACAATTTTTATACAAAAATATTAACTAAAAATGGTCAAATAATAATTTTTTTATGAATTTCATTCAAAAAAATAATAATAACAACTTTTTTTTCAAAAAATAATAATTAACTTAAAAATCAATGCGAAAATCACAAATTACAAATATTGAACACATAACAACTTTAATTCATTGATTATTCTTTTCATGAAATGTCAGAGTCAAAACATTGCAAAGCTTGATTTCCAGGTATAACTTAAATTTAATCAACAATGTCACGTAATCCAAACTCATCATCCTCTAGAGTTTCATCATTGTCATCTTCCACAATATTTTCTGCTTCCTTTTGCGCAATTTCCTCTTCTAATGTGTCTTTAATGTCTGCAAATCTCCCAATATATGCCTTTCCAAACATTCCATGTAATGGTGGTTGGGTTCCTTTGCCTTTTTTTCCACATGTGATTAACTAAAGTCCCCTTTCTTCAACCCAATTTCTTGCATTGCATCTGGAAGAAATTGAAGAGCATTAATTCTTTGCTGAATGAAATTGCATTGTAATGGATCTTTCTCAATTGCAATGCAATTTCTTCCTTTTTGAAGGCAGCATGCTAGTGTTGTACCTAATTATCAAGCACAAAAAAATAATGAAGTAAATTAGTACAATGACATATTAATTAAAAAAAAAGAACATATTGAAATTCAATTCCATGTGGCAAAACCTACCTGAGCCAGAAAATAAATCCAGAACCCAATCTCCTTCATTTGAACATATGTCTATAAGATAGTTAATCAATAATTGTGGTTTCTGATAAATGTTAGCTATCTCTCATTTCGTTTCTTTGTCTTCATATGTTAGTTTTCTCACAACAGCATCATAAGTCAGTATTTGGCTATGACTCTTTTTGTCCACCCGATTAAAAATCATAGACATATGGCTATCATCTTTTGCCCAACTATCAATATGAATGAACTCACAGTCATTTATAAATTGTTGATCTTCATTGTTAAGAAGATTTGACTTTTGCCTGTAACATAAAATAGTAAAAGTTCAATTAACTTGTACATAAATGAATTTTTCAACATTAATCAAATATACCTTTAAACATCTTACCATGTAAGCTGCATCCTTGAATTTGTTTTCCCCTTGAAGCTTGACAATACCATTGCCAATTGTGTGTCTGAATGAAATGTCACAAATCTCCATAATGGTGATGACATCACTTCCATAAATCCCGCCACCACTTTATTAAAAGCTTGATAAGTATAAGGGTCACTATCATAGTAAATGTTTGGAATATTGAAACCATGGGGAATATCTGCAATAACCAGGGCATAATCCCTTTTTGGTACGAGTTTAGCAATGTCTTCACAGTCGCCTTGTATTACTTGATATTGAATAGTGTCTAGCCCATTCCAAATGAAATGATTAAGAGTTGGATCAAGTTCAACATTCTTAATACGTTGCTTTCTCAGTCTTTCAATCTTTATTTTTTCAATAAAAGTCTTGAAACTGCCTGGTGCTCCATTATCTTCTTTCCTCATCTTTTACCAAACAAACAAATGTATGTGTAAGTTTTAAATTAAAAATAGTACACAGATGATTAAAATTGAATGTATAAATCAAGTTACCTTTTTAAATGCAAGATAAAAAGCTTTTAATGTTGATGTAGAACTTGAATCTGGATAGTTGCGTACAACATCATCCCAACTATATTCATTCAACAGTTTAACCATTTTTTTTTTAATTTTCATGTAAACTTTGTGGCTGCATAGATAAAGTAAGAAAAAGTTAATATAATGATATGTATAACAAATACTACCAATAACAACATGTTTTATTTAAAAGATAACTATAATCTCGGAAATAAGTAAAAATAATTCAGCAAACTTACTTTTGAAATTCTTCAGACATTTCTTCCAATGATAATTCCCCTGACCTCACACGAGATAATATTGTTTTGACAATTTTTTCATCTTTCACTCCTTGCATCGCCCTCCAAGGCGTGATGGTCATATCGTCTGGAAGTTGCTTCAGTTCAGGAGCTGATTTATTGTTGCTACATATCAATGGCTTAGACTTTTTGACCCTCTGGTTTTTAATGCCAATGTCTTCCCACATGCTAAAAATGTCATCAATCAAATTCCAAATATCTCCAGTTCTAAATGCCAATTGGAAAATGTTATCAACACCTCTGAATAAATCGCTATATCTACTGTCTTTTCCACCTTTTGAATTGGTTTTCTCTTCAATTTGATAGCCTATTTCCATACAACATTCCTTTCGGAAATCTACAGTAATATTTATCCTATCCCCACCACATTTTTCTAGGAATTCAATATGAATAAATCTAACCTTTTGGATCAAAGTCATAGACATCCTATATTCATTATCTGAATTATGATCCAATGCCACTAACTTTGCTTCTGTTTCATTTAAACCAGCATAAATGATACATTTCATTGTTTCAAAACGTGGGTTATTAGGATATTCCTCCATCAATTGTCTTTGAGCTTCAACAGAATGGTTCCCCCCAAGCACATAATAATTGTATTCAAAACATTTTGACTTATCAAATGCTTCTTTGTTGGGAACTTGAAGTGGATCAACAAGAAGCACATAACTAACCACATGAGCATATGGATTGTACCTCATCAATATCTTCAAGTTGTGAACATGCAGATGATGTGGCTTTCTGATTTGATATTGGCATTGTCCTTCACTTGCCTTATAGTTTGTCTGACATTTAACTGAAATGTACGACCACCATCAATTAAGTTTCTCTTTGTCAAATTCTGTCGAATGGCATTTTGATTTGTTTTGATTATGTCATCATCTAAATCAGCTCCTGGTGTAATGATTTCTCTGCTTTCTTTTGAAGTTTCACTAGGTTCTTGACTGCTGGTAATGACTACTTCAAGATCTTCAACTCTACTTTTTTTCGTCATAACATTCTCAAGAGATATATTCTTGGGCATTGTTACTTTTGGTCTTTTACGACCTTCTTCAGTTCCAATGTCATCTTCAGTAATGGCAACATATGCTTCATTGTCAATTTCAACTTCATCGTCCTCAAAAGTAACTTGTTTACCCTTGCTAGATTTATCCACCAGAGGCCTTTTTTTCTGATTCTTTGGATGTAGTTTTGTAGCATCATCAATTACTACATTTTCCATGTTTTCCATATCTTCTTCTGACACTGAGTAAAAATGGCTGACAACTTTCATGATATCATGCTCTATGAAATGAATGCCTCCCAACCTAATTGAACAGCTTTCAACAAAATTCTGCCAAACAAAATATCATATGTTAATATAAACAAAGTTAAAAAAATATAGCGAGACACTTTCAAAACGCAAAATAAAAATACAAATAACAATACTTACGATGTTTTGTGTCATCTCATTTAGGATTTGTTTACACAACTTTGTAGATACCTCTCTCGTGTCATATAATGAATATGATAGTCGGTATTTAATCCTTTCATGTGACTTGGGAGCTTTTGTAAGTACGTAAACAACTTCAGTGTTTGGTAACAAACACATATCTATGACTCTTCCCATCACCTCCAAATTTTCATTATTATGGGGTATATCAATGTATAGATATATATTCACAGTTGTGCTCTCTCTTTCTTTCACATACCAGACTCTTGATGGAAATTTCACCTCTTTTGAACTTTTTCAATCTGAGATTAGCTTCTTATCACTTGAAGCACTTGAAATATTTGTAGGCATGAGCTCAGGTGGAATTCGTTCACCAATGTTTTTTGAAGATACACCTTTAAGACTCTTTGGTCTAGAAAGATTCACAGAAATTTTCCTTGATGCCATTTTCCTAAAAAAAACACATAAATTAGTAAATAAAAAAACATATTAACTTAAATTAATAACAAAAATATACCATAAATTTTTTATTTGTATAATCAGAATTGCCCAGCCACCTCTAACGGGCAGGCGGGTCGATGGACGAGCGGGAGGTCAGGTGAGGGATAATGAGACTAAGTAGACATTTAGGCAAGTATGGGCGAGCCCCTACCCACACGCCCCCCACAACCCCCTAAATTTCTCCCCCTCCTCGGCCCCCCCCCCTTCCATCACCCTACCCCTACCTACCGTCCCCCCACACTCCCGCGCCCCATCCCCCCCCAATCCCCTGCCCCCAAACCCTCCCCCAATCCCCCGCCCCCAAACCCCCTACACCCCCAACACCTCCCCGCGGCCGCCCCTCCCCACTGCGCCCACCACTCCCCACACCACGCGCCCCCCACTACCCCCGTGCACTACCCCATCCCCCCCACCTTTTGCCCCTACCCCTACCCCTACCCCTTACCCCCCCCCCCCCCCCGACCCCCTAACCCTTATCCCCCCCTACACCCTACCCGCGCCTTACCCTTACCCCCCCACCGCATCCCCCCTATTCCCCACTTGCGCCCTACCCCTACCCCCCGCCCCGCCCCCTACCCTACCCTACCCCATACCCCTTCCCCTCCGCCCCCTACCCATTCCCATTCCCCACCCCGCACACCCTACTCGGCCCACCCCTCGCCCTCCCCCCCCCCTACTCGGCCCACCCGATCCACCCCTCCTCCTCCCTGGCCCCTCCGCCCACCCCTCCCCCTCCCCCCCCCTCCCCGGCCCCCTCCGCCCACCCCTTCGCCGCCCCTCCCCCTCCCCTCCCCCCCCCCTTCGCCCCCTCCCCTCCGCCCCTCCGCCCACCCCCCCCCTCCGCCCGTGCAGGGCCACCCCCGGGCGCCCCGCCCCGACCGACCGGCGGCGGATCGATTCCGGCGCACAGCGCCACCCCCGGGCCGCCCCGCCCCGCCCGACCGCGGCGGGTCGATTCCCGAAATCGACCCGCCGCCGGTCGAGCGGGGCGGCCCGGGGGTGGCCCTGCGCGGGCGGAGGGGGCGGGGGGGGCGGGGTGGGCGGAGGGGCCGGGGGAGGGGGAGGGGTGGGCGGCGTGGGCGGAGGAGGCCCGGGGAGGGGACGGCGGAGGGTGGGCAAAGGGGGCCGGGGAGGGGGGGCGGAGGGGGTCGGGGAGAGGCGGGGGAGGGGGATGGGTGGGCGGAGGGCCGGGGAGGGGGGGGGGGGGGGTGGGCCGGGTAGGGGCGGGGGAGGGGGCCGGGGGGGGAATGGGGATGGGGCGGGGGGGAATGGGGGGGGTAGGGTGAGTAGGGTAGGGGGCGGGGGTAGAGGTAGGGCGGCGGGGGGGGAATGGGGGTAGGGTAGGGGGGGCGGGGGGAAATGGCGGGGTAAGGTAGGGTAGGGGAGGGGGATGCGGTAGGGTAGGGTAGGGTGGCGAGGGGGCGTGAGGGTGTAGGTGGGGGGTAGGGGTAGGGGCAGAAGGGGAGGGGGGGGGTTAGCGGTTAGGGTGTAGGGGGGGGTAGGGGTAGGAGTAGGGGCAGATGGGGGAGGGTAGGATGCAGGAGCGGGGGAGGCGGGCGGTAGGGGTTAGAGTGTAGGTGGGGGGTAGGGGTAGGGGCAGAAGGGGAGGGGGGGTTAGCGGTTAGGGTGTAGGGGGGGTAGGGGTAGGGGCAGAAGGGGGGGTAGGGTGCGGGTTGGGGGGCAGAAGGGGGTGGAGGGAATGGGGCAGGGGGAAGGAGTTAGGGGGTGGGGCCCATAGGGCCAGCGTTACGGAAGGAGGGGAGGAGTTGAGATTGGAGGGGAATGGGAGTTAGGGGGTGGGCTTATGGGGAAGAGAGTTGTGGGGTAGGGAAGGAAGAGTTGGGGAAAGGGTGCATGGGTGGGCGAGTTGGGGGTGGCAAGGGCTGGCGCATGGGTAGGGTAGAAGGGGGAAGAGGGCATGGGTGAATGGGAAAGATCGGTAATGGGTTGGGGGAAGGGGGCACGACGACGGCCTACCCATGGTTATTGTGTGATTGAGTTTGATTGCCCACCATGCTCACGATTGACATAATTGTTATTTTGGCTTGGAAAAATTATTAATTTAAAAAAAAAAAATCTTCTTCGACGTTAAAATAATTTAATATGAAAATTTTGAAGAAAAAATTGAACTTACCTTTCAATTGCGATAATTCTTCGTTGAATATGTTGTTGATAGCAATATAGTTGCTCCACAAATTCACGTCTTTCAACGAACTTCAGAAAACCTGGATGTGAGGTAAGTAATAGTGATAACGAAATTTAATATATAAGTGAAATTACGAAGATGTTTTTCTGTACGATTAATGTGGTATAATTTTTTTTTAAATTATTATAGAGCGAATATTGTAGAGTTATTTTACAATGGATTGAATGTGGGATTAATTTGTTTTAGAATATATTATAAAAATTTAAAAAAAAAAAAAAATTAGTTGTTTAGTAAATATTATATACTTTAACTATTAGAATAATTAATATAGAAGTTGTAGTTTACAATTTGAATTTCAGTGATTGATTTCATAAAAAAATTTAGTTTATGTTTTTCAATGAATTGTAGAATAAAATAATAAAGGTAAATAAATCTAACAAACTTTTGGAGGGAAATATTTTCGGGAAAATTTTTGGAGGGAAATATTTTCGTGAAAATTTTTGGAGGGAATAATTTTGGAGGGAATATTTCATTCTTTAAGCTATATAATATTCTTAGGAGATTCCATTTGTATCATTCAACATCTTCTATTTGAAAGAGATGGATTGTTCTGATGGTGAAGTTTCGATTTATACACCATCAACATCTTCATCGCGTAACAACTCTATTCATATTGATGAATATAGTAGGAATTCTTCCACTATGAATAGAAAGTCAATTCTTCCACTTAGTCCCGATTCTAAGGACTATGAAAGCAGCGGTGATGAAGAGCATGATGGTGAAGTTCAAAAGAATGGAGTGTCACGATGTCCACTTAGTCCTAATTCTGAGGACTATGAGAGTAGCAGTTTTGAAGAGTGTGATGGTGAAGTTCAAAAGAATGGAGGGTCACGATGTCCACTCAGTCCTAATTCTGAAGACTATGAGAACAGCTGTTTTGACGTGCATGATGGCGAATTTCAAAATAATGGAGTGTCACGGTGTCCACTTAGTCCTAATTCTAAGGACTATGAGAGCAGTAGTGATGAAAAGTGTGATAATGAATTTCAAAAAAATGGAGTGTCAAAGTGTCCACTTAGTCCTAATTCTAAGGACTATGAGAGCAGCAGTGATGATGAATGTGATAATGAATTTCAAAAGAATGGAGTGTCAAAGTGTCCAATTAGTCATAATTCTAAGGACTATGAGAGCAGCGGTGATGAAGCGCGGAATGATGATTTTCAAAAGAATGAGGTGTCAAAGTGTCTAGTTAGTCCTGATTCTAAGGACTATGAGAGCAGCAGTGATGAAGCACGGGATGATGATTTTCAAAAGATTGGAGTATCACAATGTCCTCTTAGTCCTGATTCTAAGGACTATGAGAGCAGCAGTGATGAAGCGCGGGATGATGATTTTCAAATGATTGGAGTATCACAATGTCCTCTTAGTCCTGATTCTAAGGACTATGAGAGCAGCAGAGATGAAGCGCGAGATGATGATTTTCAAAAGATTAGAGTATCACAATGTCCTCTTAGTCCTGATTCTAAGGACTATGAGAGCAGCAGTGATGAAGCGCGGGACGATGATTTTCAAAAGATTGGAGTATCACAATCTCCTCTTAGTCCTGATTCTAAGGACTATGAGAGCAGCAGTGATGAAGCGCGGGATGATGATTTTCAAAAGATTGGAGTATCACAATCTCCTCTTAGTCCTGATTCTAAGGACTATGAGAGCAGTAGTGATGAAGAACAGGATGAGAGCAGCAGTGATGATCCAATGATGGAGATTTGCCAAGAAATATTGCATCGAGGAGTAGGAGCAGACCTTTTCGTATCAATGCAAACTATTCTAGTTATACAAGAGGTAGAGCAGAATATCTGACGAGAAGAAGTTCTATCAGTGCTCTCATTTCAAGTGAATGTTGCCAAAAAAATTGCTTGAAACGTATGGATTTCATATTTGCATTAGAAAGCAGGAAGAGATATTTGTCAATGAATAAAAGCATGCAAAACTCATATTTAGTTGGCTGCATGCAATCTACATTGTCAGGTTATGATTATCATATTAGGAATTTATTATTGTGTAGAAAAGCTTTCAAAATGTTTCATTCAATTGGGAATTTTCGTCTCTCGAGAATTCAAGAAAATTTGGAAAAGGATCCCACATTTTATTCAGAAGTACGTTATAAAAGACAGTTTGGGCCATCATCAAATACTGCAATGTCATGGATGAAAGATTTCTTTTCAAAGCATGGAGAGTGTATGCCAAATAGAGAGACAATACATATTCCAGATAATTTTTCAAGACGAGAAATCTACAACTTATACAAAGAATATGCAGAAAGCGCTGAGGGGCAGGGCCAATTTATTACATATCAATTATTTGTGAAGATATGGAAGAAAGAATTCAATAATTTTCGTATTCCTAAGAAGACAAGGATGGGGATTTGCAGTACATGTGCTTCTCTTAAATCAAAAAGGGACAAATGTGAAGGCTCAGAAAGAGGTAAGTGTTCATAACTTTTACTTTCAAAATTGTATAGTCATCAACTATGAAAACATATTTCTTAATGAATTTCTTTTATGTTGTGTAGATTTAATTGTCAAAGAACTTCAGGAGCATCGCGAACAACAAACAAATGAAAGGAAGAAGTTGTACAAGCATCGAAAGAAGTGTTATGATAATCCAAATAAATATTTGGGTTTGATAATTGATGGTATGGACTAGAAGAAAACACTTTTACCACATTTTGTTCGCACACCCAAAAATCTACAAGAGGAAAATTTTATTCAGTTTCACTTGGTCGGTTGTATGGTCTTCAATGGGAAAATGTTGCGAAGGGTGTACTTCACAGCTCCAAATATTCATAATGATGCAAATCTGACCATAACCATAATTCATGATGTGATTTCTCATTGGTCTGGTAATCTTCCTGAAGTTTTGTATCTACAATTGGACAACACTTACCGTGAAAACAAAAATCAGGTTGTTTTTGGGTATCTGAACATGCTTGTCGAATTGAGAATTTTTCAAAATGTAAAGGTTGGTTTCCTTCTTGTTGGGCACACTCATGACCATATTGATCAGATGTTCAGTCGTTTTTCAGTCACATTGAGGAGGAAGGAAGTTGGGAGCTTGCCATCACTAATTGAATGTATTAAGAAATCATACATGCCAGAGCCTGCTTTTGAAGTGTTGGAAGAAACTGTTGACATGCGAAGGTTTATTCTAGGATCATATGGTGAGGGGAAATGCATTGAACAACTTAATGATATTAGCTTCCAACATCAATTTCGTATAAAAAAAATGATGGGAAAACACTAATATGGGGCAAGAAGTTTTCAACTACTACAGAATGGGCACCGTCATCAGGTTTGCAATTTTTGAAGTTCATTCCAGATCGTCCAATATTTGCATCAAAAATATTGTTATTACAATCAGTTGGTGAAGTTCAGAATGCACACAGACAGAATAGACATATAAATTATTCTGATTTCCTAGAAGAAATTAAAAAATGTATTAGATATACATATGAGTACTTTGACATTGTTGATTCAGTTTGGTGGGAGTCATTTTTCAATAATCAAAGTGATATCATTTCAACAACAACCAATGAAGATATACCTTTGAAAAATCCATTTATTTGGCCACAAAATGTGTCGAATGAACAAGAGGAAGTAAACATTGTTGAATAGCAACAAACTCAAGGTATTATTAATTCTTCACAGGCAATGGAAAGAGAGATGTATATTGGTTCCAGAAGATCTCGTGCACAACGTGAAGCCATGGAAGACCTTTATAGGGGTTTAGTACATGATATTAAGGAGGGTTGCATGATTGCAGTGCTAGAAGATGGAGATCCCAAAGGCTATCCATTTTGGGTTGCTAAAGTTATAAAGGTCTTTACAGAAAATGAGGATGTTACAAGTGTTGAAGTACATTGGTATGCCACAAATACACACCCATTCAATGGTGTGTATAAGCCAGAGATGGTAGTTGACAAAAAAAATGGTGGAAAAAGAAAAAGAAAGGGTACAAATATAAATCGCCGCCGCACAGACATATTACAATTGGAGGATGTTGACATACTTGTTTATGACTTCAATTTAACAAAGAGAGGAACTCTTCGCTTCAAGACGATAGAGATTCTGAAAAGGTTGTTACCAGAAGGAATAGTGTTGACATGGGAGTCTGTTGAAACCAGTCGTAGATCTAGAAGACTTTTGAAACCTGGAATGTTGGGCGTGCATGTGGACTCAGATGGGGCACTAGTTGACGAAAGAGAAGAATATGGAACATCTTTGTCAGCATCCAGTCACTCATCTGAAGATGTGAATTGTGATGGTGTGCAAGAAAATATGAGTGATTTTGAATAATTGTTTAAGACAGATTATATAACTGATGTATGCATCATATCTTCAAATAAAATTAATGTTTTCCATATGTTGTTAAATGAGAAGTTATGAAGCATTTTTATGTTGTTGGATTATGTCTTAAGTATGATAAATTTTATTGTTTAAATATCTACAATGCAATATCAAATTAGAGATATAATGTCTGTTTTATTCAGTATACAAATAAAGACTTTTGATTTCATTCAGTGATATAATTTGTTCATAATGTCATGGTTTTTTAATTTTATAGTTGAAAAATTTTCAATTTCTTTTGTATCTAGCATGGTGTGGTTGAAAACATGTTAAATTTATACTTAGGAAAGAAAAATGATATTCTACCAGAAACATTAATGTGTTTTTTCCTTAAAAATTAACTTTGTTTGAGACATAAAAAATTGGTTTTATTAGCATTTTTTAAAAATTTTGAAAATTGACCCTAAAAAAAAAAGCGTTATTCCAGTAGCATCACTTTCGTTTTGAAGCTATATTTTGCACGAAAATTTCGTAGTAAATTTCGTAGTCACCGCCATTTTTAAAACACGTTCAAAATTGACACCTAAAAAAAAAACATCGTTCCAGTATACACACTTTTCGTTTTTAGCACTGTTTTTTATGTTTTTTTGGGGTTTTTTGGCCAAAGTTCCCATTTTGAGTTTATAGTTCCCGTTTCAAAGTTTACATTGTTAGATGTCAAATTCCCAACCAAGTGCCATAGGTTTGAATTATTAAGTGCCACAACTCACAAGTTTGAGCTAGTAGGACTCTGCCCACAAGAAAATCTCAAGTTTGATCCAAAGTTTCCACAAGTCTAAGTACAACAGATGCCACAGTTCACAGTACTTAAGCCACGGGTCCTGAAGTCTTGAGCACAAGGTCGAACTTTAATGTTTCTATCGCAAATTTGAGCTCTCCACTTGCCAATAAACCAAGTTCACACAGGTCTGAGGAGTAAGGAATTATTTTGAAGTCTTGTAACCCTTATCCAAGCTATTGGAGACATCCTACACAGCTTCTTTAATACCAGGGCACTGTAATTTGTGCTTTCCATAACAAGTCCAAGATCAAATTCTTCACAAATCCGAACATGTTTACTTCTCTTCACATAGTCAAGTATCAAACTGCTATTTGATCATTGTTCAACCTTCAAAAAAAATGTGAGTTAGGACTGTGTGAGGTCTTTCACATCTACAGATGACTATACATTTAGCTAGAATGATAGCCCAACAGCCCAAATAGAAATGACTATGCCTTCCTCGACTTTTTTGTCTTGTTGTTCTGTATTTCTGAAGTAATCTTCATCGAGTACTGTGATTGTTCACCAAAATTTCTTGGTTAAATGAATAGTATGAACCTTCTTTTTATATTATTTTGATGTTAAAATGAATGGGCATGTCTTCCTAGAGGTAGGCCGACATGAATGTCTAAGTGTAAGTCAGCTCAACATTAGAAATATATTTTCTTAACTTGAAAATTCAATATCTCACAAACTACTAGGAGTTTTGGGACAAATAAGGGCTCGTTAGAAAGGGAAAAATATACTCTATAAGATGGTATATGTCTCATTGTGGAAAGAGGCCTCCGAGCTGTCAAAAAATATTTTTTTTTATCATCACAAGGAGAGCTTCTTCATCAAGAGTCACTAGTGTCTCCATGGTTAGTTCAAGGACATCTAAGACATTATGAACAATAGGAATCTAGGACAAGACTTCTTCACATCATAATGGCATCATTAATAGATTGACATGTTCATTAATGGCATCCTTATCAAACAAGAGGGATTTGTCTTCATGAGCAAGGACATCATCATAATATGCATGAGGTTATGATATGACAATAATATTTTCCATCCCAATAGTACCATATTGACATCAATGACAACCTTGATTAATAGATTACAGGGTTGTTTGGACATGCAGGCAAAGGCACCTTCACCACCTCCATATTGGACTTCCTCATCCTCTTTTATGAATCCCAAATTTTGTCCTCAAAAGTTATGTTCTTGAGATCATTTTCATAGACCACCTTGAGCAACTCTCCTAGTGCAAAACAGGTCTTCAAAAGGCTTTGAGCTAGGGGTTGTGGCCTCCCTTGATCCATCTACCTCATCCTCCATCTACCTTGTCATCCCTTGAACCCATCATGTCCACCTCCTAATCCTTCTCGGTAGCCTTCATGTAGCATTACAAGCCTTCCTCTAGAAATACAAGGCACCTGTAGTAGCCACCTGTAGCACACCTGTATCAGCCTGTTTCCTCATCAGTTTTGACCTTTGCTGCAATTTGGACTTAGCTTAGAAGTAGGTTGACCCCCAGCTATGACCCCATGATCAAGGGCAGCTCCTAGGCCACTCCAAACATAGAATATTGGTTTATATGCAAATATGAGCTAGATAGATGATACATAGAATCTTGAGTTTTGATTTGGTAAGTTAGTTTCTTGTCTGCAAGTAGATTCGGTAGCTAGATGGTTGATTGCAAGTAGTGTAGCTCTTATCTTTCCATCAATTTTTTCAATAGCATTTACAAGTTGAAATTCAAAAGAATTTTCCTTTTTATAATTAGAGGTAGCTTCTAAATTGCACCTTCATTAGTTAGCTTTTATTCTAATTCAATAGAAGTAATGGTCTTTGAGCACTATTGATCAAATTTCCTAGTTGAGGGTGGCATGAGTAGAATCTCATGTGTTGTGCATATAGCACTGTCACCTCAAAGTTTGTACAAACCTCGGGTTGATAAATAGATTTGAGGAGCACTTGGGAGTTGCAACACTCTTAGTGTAATACCAGGGCTCACCACTTTATGACGCCATTGCCAAGGAGGTGTTATTTCTTCTTAAGCATTGTTTTCTGTTTTGCATGCAGTTTTGAAAAAGAAACATAAAATAAAAAGAGAAAAAATTTTGTCATGCCTTGTAGGAATAGAGATACTCAAGGAAAATTATTAACAAACACCCCCAACCCTTCAGCAGTCAACCTTCACTCTTCTTCGGTGATTGTCAGCTTCCCTCTCTGACTACAAGGGAGTTAGAAGACCCTCTAGGTGAGCAACCTGAGATCTTTGAAGAACCTATTGGGGAAGAAGAAGAACCCACTTCACCTACCCAAACCATGGCTGAAAACAGGAACAATGAGGTTTTCCCTATCAGAGAGACTAATGGAGAGGCTAGAATGAAGAATATAAGCCCTAATTCCCTTCCACACTTTCATGGCTTAACCTCTGAGGATCCTGATACCTTTATGTTTGAATTTGTTGTTGTCTGTAGGACCTATGACTATGCCTCTAATGACCAGAAGTTGAAGTTATTCCCATCTACCCTTAAGGATGCAGCCTTGGGTTGGTTTATGGGTCTACCTGGGGATAGCATCACTACCTGGGTTAAAAAGCAACAAGCCTTTAATAACAAGTACAAAAACTATTGTAGGTCCAAATAAATGAAGGAAGAAATCTTTAGAATGACTCTTGGACCTGAGGAATCCCTATAGAACTATAAAGAGACATTTCAACTCAGTGATAGGAGGGTTAGATGCACCCTTGATCCCAAATCACTCAAGCTAGTTCTTCTCTAAGGGATCAGAGAGGACACGCTGGAAATCCTCAACATGTTTTCTGGGGGAGATATATATCAATCATCCTATGATGACATAAAAAAAAGTGTTAAAAAATCACTCTAGGAATGCTAGAAAGAAGGGTAGGGCTAGTCAATGCTTGATTAGTTCCTCTCCTTCCACAACATCCATCAAGAATGAGATTGGGAACATGTTAGAAGACTTTAAAAGTGAAATGATGCATACCTCTACTTTGAAAATGGATACCATGCAGATCAAGAGGGAACAAGAGGAAGCAGAGAGAGCCCTAACTATTTTCTACCCTAAATGCACTAGAAGGCACCCCAGGAATGAATGCCCATTAAATGTCATAGAGGTTTGCTTAGTTTGTGAGGAAAACCATGCCATAGACAAATGACCTTCTTTCCCTGGTTTAAAAGTTGTATACCAAGGGGTTGAGAAACTCTAGTTTATAAATCAAATGAGACCTCAAGGACCTAGGCCATAACAACAGGGCATGCAAGCTACATCTTACTCTTATTACCATCCCAACTAGAATGCATCATTGTCGCCCTAGTACTCTTTCACTCATCCATCATGGTACACACCTCCTTCTTGGCTTTATGATCCTCAATATCCTCCTCAACCTATCAATCAACCATTTCATCCATATGCCCCTGAACCTCCTCAATGGAACAACCCATCACAAGGTGGAGACCTCAACTCAACCAGCGTCCTGCTTTACTGCCTCCACCTCCACCTCAACCACAACTCACTCATCTGGCTCCACCCAAGAAATCTCATATTCGTGATCAACCCAATCCAAACATGAATAACAAGAAGGCATGGCAGGTCTACAGTGGAGAGACATCTTATCCTACCTATACTGTGGAGATCCAAGAAATCAACCTTATGTCTGGAGGAGTACTTCCAGATAACCAACCTCCATCTCCACCCAAAGAACTTGAAGAGGAAAAGGAAGAGAGTACCCCTCAAGTAAATCCACCTTCTTTTCCTGAGAGATTGATCCACCCTAGCGAACACGTCCCAGAAGAGATTGAACTTCTAGGAGAATTGAAGAATCTGCGTTAAAATACCCCTTCTCTAGGATATTAAGGATACTCACGTCTATAATAAGTTGATCAAGGAGAAATGATTCAAACACCCTGGAAGAAGAAAAAGAGACACCCCCACCATCAATGTTATTGGTCAATTATCTAATTTGATGTTGGGGAGAGTGATTTGCCCAAAATATTTACACCCTGGAAGTCCAGTGTTGGATGTACACATTGATGGCATCATTGTCCCTCATACCCTTATTGATATTGGGGCTACCATCAATGTGATGACTAAAGAAACCATCCTAAAAATAAACCTCTAAGGAACCTTGAGAAAAACCACCACAGTGTTGCGAATTGCAGATAGATCCACAGTAGCTCTTGAGGGATTTGTTGAGGATGTAATGGTCTCCATTGACTCTTGGGAGTATCCTACTAAATTCTTAGTTCTCCAGCCCAAAACCAAATTCAATGATTATACCTTCATATTGGGAAGGCCATGGTTAGCCATTGTTGATGCTAACATTAGTTGCAGTGCAGGGTTCATGACCATTAATAATGGGAATTTGTCCAAACAATTGGTATTGTATCCTCCTGCTCATCCATCCATTGAGCATGACTTACCCTTGTGGCTAGAAGAGGAGGAAGATGAAGTGTATCATACAACATCTTACCCAATTTGTACCCTAGATTTTGTTATAGGAAGGGGTCAACCTGATGAAGATGACCTCATTGACTAGATCCTTTAAAACCAACCCCCCAGTACCATGCATATTGATGAGCTAGTGAAAGAGTCTGAGAGTAGTCCTTGGACTAAATTATGCTCAGTTGACCCAAGTCCTACCCATGTCAAATTTGTAGAATTTGGCCGATCTAGAACCTTGAAGATTAACCCCTCTCTCAGCCAACCAAGAAGAAATTGTGAATTATGTTGAAAGAACACTTAAATGCCTTTGCTTGGAACTATAAAGAAATGAAGGGGGTGCATCCCTCAGTTTGTACTCATCACATCTACATCAAGGAGGGATGCAAACCTGTGTGCCAACCTCAGAGGAGAATGAACCCAGCCCTCAAGGACATAGTAAAGGAAGATTTGCAAAATCCGCTGGATGCAAGGTTAATATACCCCATCTCAGATAGTGACCCTCTAGTTTTAGTCCCAAAGAATAATGGGAAATGGAAGATCTGTGTGGATTACAGAGAATTGAACAAACCCACCAAGAAAGACCATTTCCCTTTGCCTTTGATTAATCAATTTTTAGATGGTCTTGCAGGGAAGAAGTTCTTTTTTTCCCTGGATGGATTCAGTGGTTACAATTAGATCCAGATTATCCTTAAGGATCAGGACAAGACTACATTCACATGTCCTTGGGGTACCTTTTCTTATAGGGTCCTCCCTTTCAGTCTATGTAATGCCCCTGCCACTTTTCAAAGGGAAGTTTTGAGCATCTTTGTTGAGATTGTCCATGACTCCGTGGAGATCTACATGGATGATTTCACTTCTTATGGGTGACTTCCTGGAAGCTCTCTCTAATCTAGGAGAAGTCTTGAGAATATGCATTGAAATGAACCTCTCGCTTAGTCCTGAGAAATGTGAATTCTTAACGAATGTAAGAACTATCATTGGCCATTCAATATCTCATGAGGGAATACAAATAGACCCAAACAAGATTTCCATCATAAAAGGGTCCCTACTCAAAAGCAGAGGGATGTTAGGAGTTTCTTGGGCTTCGCTAGCTATTATAGGAGGTTTATCAAGGATTTCAATAAAGTGGCTTCACCATTGTTTGGACAAGTACTCTGAATTATGTTGGACAAGTAGCTGCCAAGGGGCCCTTGATATTTTAAAAGAGAAATTGACCATTGCACCCATACTTAGGGGTCCAAATTGGGCTCTGCCTTTCCATATCCATGTTGATGCATCCGATAAAGTTGTGGGGGCAACCTTGGGGAAAATAAATTATAAGTTACCCTATGTCATTTACTTCATAAGTAAAAATCTAAGGTTTAATTGAACTACACCGTCACTAAGAAAGAACTCTTAGTTGTTGTACAGTCCTTAAACAAATTTAGACACTACATCACTGGATACCAAAATTTTATGCATATTGATCATGCAACTATTAAATATTTGATGAACAACCCTGATGTGAATGCTAGAATCATTAAATGGTTGCTATTGTTACAACACTTTGATTTAACTATCATTGACAAGCCAAGAAAAGAAAATGTAGTTGCGGAATTTTTGTCTAGACTTGCTTTGCCTGCAAGTGATGAAGGGATGGTCGATGATCAGCTTCCAGATGAGCACATATTTTCCATCTCAGTGCTCTCTCCATGGTTTGGAGACATAGCCAACTACCTTGTTGCTACAAGATTTCCTCCAAATCTGCCATCTAGGGAGAAGAGCATAATTGTAAGGAAAAGTGCCCCTCACTTGGATTGGGGGCAATCTTTTCAAATTGGGGCTAGATTAGATCTTAAGGAGATGCGTCAGGGAAGAGGAATCTTTGACATCCTCTTAGCCTACCACGATGGGCCCTATGGAGGTCATTTTGCAACCAAAAGAACAGTGTTCAAAGCTCTACAAGCTTACTATTATTGACCGACTCTCCACCAAGATGCAAGAAGATATACCAGCGAATGTGATCAGTGCCAAAGGATGGGAAAACCCATAATCAGGGATGAAATGCCTCTACAACCTCAAGTGGCCTTAGAGCCATTTGATAAGTGGGGCGTGGTTTTCCTTGGGCCAATTGATCCACCATCAGGGGGAAAAAAGCACATCATTGTGTGCACTGATTACTTGACAAAGTGGACAAAGGTTGTCAACGCAGCAACATAAGCGAAAGTGGTTGAGTTTTTGAGGAAAAATATTTTCTACAAATTTGGGTACCATAGGGAGATAGTCATTGATCAGGCAGCTCAATTCACATCACATTTGATTGAGAATCCCTTAACGAAGCATCATATCAAACTCAGAACATATACTTCCTATCACCCTCGGGAAGATGGGCAAGTAGATGTTACAAATCGGGCATTGGAGAGCATCCTCACCAAGGTTGTGAGCAGCAGCATGAGAGATTCGGCAAACAAATTTGTGGAGGCCACTTGGGCCTATAACACCACTTGGAAAACAACCACTGGGTTCACTCCATATGATCTGATTTATGGAAAGAAAACTATGCTTTCTATTGAGTATAATACTGTGAGAATGGCAACCCAATTGGACTTAGATGTCACCAAAGCACAACAAGAGAGGCTACTCCAATTGAATGGCTTGGATGAGTTCAGCATGCAGGCCCTCCTACATGCTAAAGCTATACAATTGCAAGTGAAGGTCTGGCATGATAGGCACATAAAGGAAAAGGTTTTTCAAGAAGGTGATTGCGCATTATTAATTGACTCTAGGTTCAAAGGATTTAAAAGAAAATTGATGACAAGATGGTTAGGCCCATACCTAATAGAAAAATGTCTTGACAATGGAGTTGTTCAAATCAGAACCATTGATGAGGAAGGGATCCCTTGCCCACTAAGCATCACCATACTTTGTCTTGGGGCACCTATTCTAGCATGCAAAAGTACTTATGCAAATGTATGTATGCCTCATGCTTTGGATACTTACTCTCGATGTATTTCCCCACATGTTATTTGCTTACTCTATGTGCATTTCCTCGCATGTTATCTGCTTACTCGATATGCATTTCCCCATATGTTATTCTCTTAATACAAAGCACGGCAAACATTCATTAATGTTTGCCTCTTTCTTTGCATGCATTAGCCTCCACATGCTTGGACCTGTGTAGAGTGTAGAGCATGAACCAAAAACCTCTCAAACCTAGCCAGTCTCTGAATACTTCATTCTACACTATCATTATGCCTTTTACCTCGCGAAGAATGTGAAGTGTGGAGGAACACCTCCATCCAAATTCATCATATACTCCATGTGTGAAAACTCAATAGGCCCATATTTGCATAGCCTTTATGTTATGTGCCTATTTCCTTAGTCTTTCGTTGGAGCATGAAGCGTCAAGCTCCTCTCTTTTTGTCCATAGCTCTACATAGCCTATAGCTTTTGCCTTGGTGTTTTTTGAAGAATTCTATTGACTTTTTAAAGCATCAAAGCTTCTAAAAAAGAGTTTTGAGCCATTCTAATTCTTCACGAATCATTTTGGATTAAATTCATCATTACAAGAATAACCCCTCCCACACAAAAGCTCATGGTATAACTCTTAATTAAATCTTGGAGCGTGGGCTAGGTTGGTGTATGGTAGAGAAGGATCAGTGATGCATACCAAATTTGTGGCACTTGGTCTATTTATAACCCACAATACATCAAATGAAAAACCTACAATCATTTAATATAATGCAAATAATGTTTGTGGACGTTGAAAATAAATCATTTGCATCACAAAAACTACTAGACAATGTAGAAGAAAGGTAGAAATCATTAAGAACATGAAGTTTTCTTAAGGAAATATGGTGCTATCATAACATAGAAAATTAGAGAAATATCCAAGCAAGTTAAAAATGCACTAATTGGGGAATGTTTTGATAGTAGAAATTCCATATTTATGAGCTGATCAACTAGCCCATTTAGATGGTAAATTGAAACTAGGATGGATTAATGGTGCTCTCCAAATACCCTTGTCTATTGCTCAAATTTGAAAGTTTCTACAATTTAGAGAAAGAGAGAACTTTGTATAATAAGCATTGGCTCATATCTCAAGTTTAGACTCAAAAAAATACATTAATCTAGTTGTTTTTTTAATTTAGAGTTTTCCTAAAGTTAAGGGAAAATAGTGCTCTCTAAAGACCCTTATCTATTACTCAAATTTGAAAGTTTTCTACAAATTAGAGAGAAATAACTTTGTATAGTAAGTATTGGCTTATTTCTCGAAGGTTAGAGTCAAAAAGTACATTTTTCTAGTTGTTTTTTAATTTAAAGTTGTCCAAAAGTTAAAGTTACATCCCAAGTTAAGGGTGTGGTGTGAGGATCCCAACACATTCATGGTAGGTGACTAGTGGAACAAGGCATTATTCCATAGCTAGAGACAATTCTTAATGATAACAAGTACAATGACCAAAAGTTAAAGTTACATCCCAAGTTAAGGGTGCACCATAGGTTATGGTGTGAGGATCCCAACACATTCATGGTAGGTGACTGGTGGAACAAGGCATTATTCCATAGCTAGAGACAATTCTTAATGATAACAAGTACAATAACCAAAAGTTAAAGTTACATCCCAAGTTAAGGGTGCACCATAGGTTATGGTGTGAGGATCCCAACACATTCATGGTAGGTGACTAGTGGAACAAGGCATTATTCCATAGCTAGAGACAATTATTAAAGATAACAAGTACAATGAACAAGCATGAAAGTTGTTCAATGGGACATTACCTCCTCTCATTAATGGCCACTGAAAGTTGTTCGATGGGACATTACCTCCTCTCATTAATGGCCACTGAAAGTTGTTCGATGGGACATTACCTCCTCTCATTAATGACAACTGCTATATTGTGTGATCTCGCCTTTCCTCGTTTCACTAACACTTGAAGGTATGGTTTTCAGTGAAGAAGCCAAATAGATTTTACCACCGTGGTTTGTCATAGTGGTTAGATGGTTCATAAGGGTAATAGTGCAAGGGAGGAACCTCCTAGAAAGAAGGGTGAAAGAAGCTCTAATAAGCAATAAGTCTGTTATAGCAAGAACCAATGTCAAAGCAAAAATGGGATGAGGGAATCAAAGCAAAGAGATCATGTTGGACAACATTTCTATATTTGTTTTCAAGACCATAATAAGCTTTCCTACCACCAATGATTGACTTCTCAACACCATTGTTCCACTTCAAATTGCAATTAACATTGAAAACTAAGTATTTGTAAGATTTTACCTCTTCAAACTTGTTATCACCATACAAAAACAAAAGATAAATTATTTCCTGAACTTTAATTATCATAATAAAATATTGACAAAAGAGATAGACATAACCAACCCCTACGTAAAATAACAATCACATTTTGTAGACTGAAATTATTTTTAAAAGCCTTGTGTGGAAAGGCAATGCACATAACCGAACCCTATGTGAAATTTGACACAACCACTCACAATACAGCACAAGGATAACTCACATTGCTTCCAACATACAAGAAGATTGGTCCATAACAAGTACTCGATTCAAGCACTGAGCATCCAATGCAATGAAGGTTGTAAAATGCAATAATAGCATTCAACATGTGGGAATTAATAAAGGTGCCAAGGATTCAAAATGAAAAGATATGCCAGTCAAAATACCAACTCAAGGAGTGCCAAGTACATGACTTGGCACACTGTTCTAACCAAGGTTTGGGAAATTGCATCAAAATGTTTATGAATCCATCTCTCAAAACGGCCATACTTCAATCTAAATATGGAAAAGGGGATATAATAAAATTGATACATATAATCAAACCTTACTATGGACAGGAGTAAATTAATAAGATTGGTATTCAGAGACTTGGACACATGAAAATAGTGACACTACTCTTGATAACAATTTCTCCTGATGATACGTCTGCATGAGAAATTTGTTCCAGATGTCTGCAGTGAACAATCTTGGTAAATGATTGCAGTCAATATAACATCAAAAGAATCAAATATTGGAGACAAGAAACCGTGTTTCTACAGAGGCATAACATTGTATCTGTGTAAAAGCTTTCACCAATTTTAATATTTGTAACTTAATTTCTTCACTTTGGGAGTTTAGGGCTATGTTGGGTACGAGATGTAATGCGTCAAAACAAGCAGTGTAATGTTGCGGAAGCTGTCACCAACTGTAAATTTTTTAACGTTAGCCCTTCGTTGGAAGTTTGGGAAAACATTAGCTGTTTTTTTTTTTCCAATTAACCCAGAACGGATAGCTACACAATGTTTCTGCAGGGCTGTGTTGGAGACCAGATAAGCTTACACATTCTTTCTGCGTCACTGTAACGGAAACAAGACGCATTGTATCTGTAAGGGTATAACAAGCATTGTAACGCTGCAAAAGTTCTCTAATAGCAATTTCCTTAACTTCAGCTCTACATTGGAGCGGTTCAGGGAAACATTAGCCGCTCCAGTAAAGCCAGAAATGATCATGTCAAATAAATTTTATAGCTAATATAAAAAGTGAAACCTACACGTTGTTCCTGCTGCAGTGTGTTGGAAACAGGATGCATTGTGACATTGCGAAAGTTTTCACGAAATGCAATTTATTTAACTTCATCCCTGCTATGGAAGTTAAGGCTTGCATTAGTTGTGCTTTGCCATTAAAGGCAGAAAGTTTTAACTTGTTTAAATCATTTGGACATTCCTACAATATAGAGCAAAAGAAAATCTAAAGAGCTACAGGAAAAAATTCGCTATGTTCTTGCTGCTTATTAATAAAGGCAAAAATGATAATGTCAAAACTATTTGCTTAATTGAAATTGCGTCCAATGCAGAATAAAATCAAACGGAAGACCAAAAGTGAAATTCTGTGAGTAGATTATCCAGTACCTTAAGAAAAGAGAAATAGTGTCAGAATTCAAACAAAATTAGCTTGGCAGATTCTTCACCATTTGCGATTTAATTAACATAACCTGCGTGAAACTGACAGTTTGATAATACTTTATAATAAGCAGCATTAGGATATAGGGCTCAATACATTTCTTGAGTTAAAATTCTCAATTAGGCAGGATAACACTCCCTTTTTAACATTTTGGTTCAATGTGAAAACCAAAACTCATGGTACACCATACTTGGAAATCAATGTTGGGCAACCATCAACCATCCTTCAAGGCCATGAGACAGCTAATTTTTGCCTACATAAATTCACAAACAATTTTCGGCATATACAAAGATTTCAATATACCAAGTGCTATCAAATGCAAATTCATGATTACAATTCGGATATTTATTTGCAGATTGGAGAGCTACAACCGCGCTCTGCAGGCTTTACAGTTTCTAAAACTAGAGCTTAGTTTTTCCAGCAAAGACTATTTACAACAAAAAGTTACCTCAAAGAATAACACCAACTATGAAAGAATAATTTATAGAATGAGAGATTTGTTCTCAACAGCCTGATTTCTTATTACATTAATGATTGTCAAACACACAACGAATATTTTGTTGTGTGCTTGCAAACAAAAGGGAAAGTGATAAGAGACAAAAGCAATTAAGGAAGATGCCATCTCACTTTCATAGTGCTGCAAGAAGAATGATGACCAAAAAATGGCAGTTACACTACAGACCAAACTAGAGAATAGATGTTTGTGACAAAGGGTGATTTTCCGTTGCAATTGCCGCTCTACCCCTCACATCATCTGGCTTTGTATTCCTTCAAAAAAAAAAAAAACTGCAAGGTTGATGACTCAATCATTGGGAGATGCATGCCTGATACCATCTCCTTAGGATTGAGTATCCCAATTCATGAACCAATTGGAAATATCATAATGATACATTCAGTTGACAATTTGCTGGTGGGCATTATCCAATCTTACAACAGATCCTCAAAATCATGTTGGGGGGAAAAACTTATTGAGATTGAATGGTAGAGTGTAGAACTCCTCATTCCGACTGTCCCCTCTGAATGTTCTAAATTTTACCCACCATGGCATCCCTCTATCCTTCTTGGAATTCTCAACTTCTAGAGTGTTATCTAGAAATAATGCAATAATTAGTGCAACCGTCGGCGGTGACGAGAATATGGTGTTTAGGAAGTCATTAAACTGCAACAGATGACAAATTAAATTAGGCACAAAACCTTGTATCAAGTTATTACATCCTACATTGAAAATCAAAACAATGCATGCTTCAGAATTCCTTTTGAACTTACCCATCCTGCATTTGTATGGACAGGGCCCACTCTGGAAGTAGCATAAAACTCATTGAAGTATTGTGGGATAGACAGGCCCAGAAATAAGGAAACTCCCAAGATGAACAGGTTTCTCATTGAGTTCATGTTAGTGAATTGGATGAATGAAACACCAACAGCCCCTGGGAAAAATGGCAGTAAATAGAAACACTCGGAAACCCACAGGCCTAAAATTCCAAATATGTTTTATTTCATTCAGATTGATTGAAATCACTTACCAACCAGCGCGAAGAGCACACAGTATAATGCAGCAAATATGGGAAATGGTATTGATGCAAAAAGAGCTCCAAATTTCCCTAAATGTAAGTAAATACAGGAATACATTAATATCAAAGACTCTGAAAAGATTCTAAACATTTCTCTCAAACGACTAAGTATATATATCACAAGAAAAGAGAAGTCTCCAACCTAATATTGAAAAGAAGATCATAAAGCCAGCTGATATTTGCACAACACGCCTGCTGCCAACTCTAGTAATACCAAGAAGCCCAACATTCTCTCTGAAATAACAACATCGCCTGAATTAAAAGTTGAAACAGAATTTCTAAAAATGCAGTACTCTTAATAGTAATATTTTCATAAAAACTGCAATGAGCAGAGAATACTCACACTGAAACAGTGGAGCCGGTTCCTGTCCCAAAAAGGCCATCTAATAGTATGCCAATACCCTGGAGCATAACAACGCTAGTAAGTCCCATCCAGTTTTCCAAATAAACACATCTACGTGAATTATGTCAATTCAAATAAAATGAAATTCAATCTAATCCAATCAGCCCAGCCAGTTCACCTGCCATCCAATACCCCGGCTAAGAACATATGCAGGAGGAGGTGTGGCACTCGCAAGTCGTGAAGCTGCCTTATATGCTCCAGTTGACTGCAGTTCATTGTTAAATTTTCATGATAAGTTATTGTCAAATTACAACTGCATTTACTGGAAGAACCATGTCTGCCTCATAATATTTAAAGATCTAACAACTTCAAATGCCAAATCCCATAACACCGATCACTTATTTGAAAACACAAGGTAAAAATGTGGCAGCAGTATATAACCTCAATAAGAGAAACAAGAACTGCAGACATCATTCCAAACGTATGGCCAGCATCAAAAGTCGGGGCACCCCATTGCAGAGGATAGGGTAACTTTATCCTGCATAGAAAATTTTGAAACATGATCTTATTACATGGAAAACTTCATCCGATATATCTGTATGTAAACAATGATCCAAATTATTGCGTTCAATGTTTATAGAATCTTCCGGATATACCACATCCATTTTTAAATGATGATTCAAATCATTGCATTCAATTATATTCAACAAATTAATCAAATCATAGCTATCAATGAATCAACTATTCTTTTAGCAATCAGTAACTTGCAGGCACTCCTTTTTCATTTACATTGGTCATAAAACCACATACCAAGGAGCAGATGATATAAGGTGAGCTCTATCAGTGCGGCAGTTGATTTTTGTCCTCTCGGGCACATGCTTGTAAGCTCCACTTGCAGTAAGCAGATGAGCATAAGCCCACACAAGAGTAATGCAAATAAGCACCGGAAAGCGCTCAAAAACAGGTAGATCTCGTGCCTGGATATGCTTCAAATACTGCATCACACGGGAGGATCAAAACCAGTCAAGCAATGACCATAAATCGTAATGCATCCAAAGCTGCTTAATTAAGTAATTTACTGAAAAACATCATTAATACCTGTGCAAATCCAACAAATATAATGAGCATTGGCAAACCAATTTCCACGCATTTACCAACCTGAAATGTTAAAAACCATGCTTTAGAATTACAACTCTTACATGAATATTTGTACGTGACTGTGCCTGTGTCTATCTGTGTATCAACCAAGCAAGGCCTGGACTACAAACAGGAAAGTAACAAAACCCGACCATAGCACCAAAATATTTACATTATTGCTAAATGCATTGAGCAGAAATACCATCTGGACAGTTGCTACTAATTAACTTCATTGAGAACAGGAAAGATGGTGTTCCTTACCCCAGGAAAACCACGCTCAAATAATCCAAATCCAACCAAAGCTATAACTGGCGTCATACCAAGTGGACTGAAAAACCTGATGCAGATCCCCAGGAGTGTCAAAATTAGAAACCATGGCATATATGAAAAGACCTATGATGTATACTAAAGCTGATAGTGCAGTGACATACCGAGAAACAATACCCCAAAGTTGGCTGTAACCAAGGATGATCTGCAAGCTTGACGAAGCAATCAATGCTCCTTGGATAGCTCGCATGGTATGAACAAATCTCTGCAATGACAAACCTGAAATGTTATGGCCCTGGTGGTGTTCAGCTTATTAATCATCATGAGAACGTACTTTCTTTTGTTCACAATCAATATCATCTGTACTGTATCAGTATTGACTGATAACCACACATGCCTACCTCATGGTCATCGGGAATACTCCGAAGGGATGAATCATTTATAATAGATGTTATTGGTATAATAAATGCAAATGAACCACCAACAACTGTTGGCAAACGTGTTCCAAATAATGACTGCAGAAGCGTATTGAGCCCAGCAACAAATAACAATGTCTGTATTACTCGCACCTTGTCATGCTGTTTCAGATGAATAATCAATTGAGGCTACAGTCCACCCAAATTTCACAAAACTAAAGAAATTTAAAATCAAAGATCTTATGAGGAGGCACTTACATCATTTCCTCCCATCGCTGGAACAAGAAAAGTTGGAACCATGACTGTAGTTCCCAACATCAAAATGTAGTGTTGAAAACCCAAAATAATTGTCTCCGCTGCACCAAGTTAATTACAATTACTCTCAGATAATTGAAGCATTTTGTGTCAGGATACACAGCCAGAAATATTACAGGACAACGTTCTCACTAAATTCAAACATAGAACACAGGTTATCTACATGCAAGTGCTTACATAGAAATTGCATGCTTGGAAAACCCTAAAGCAGCTGTAGGGTCATGTATGCAAAGAGTGGCATAAAGCAACGATTCAAAAAAAGAGGGATAGTTTTGACAGCTTGATACAGAATGGAGCTTGCAGGCATGCTGACTTTAAGACTCAGGTTTTACAAGACTTGAATTTTTCATACAGCAACTCTAGGCATTTGAAGTTTAAATGATTTCATTAAACAAGTTCGATAAAGGGAAGAGGTTTCAAGCATAGAACACAAATTGCATGCAGGGAAAACCCTAAAGTAGCTGGAGGATCATGTATGGAAATAACTTTCTAAACTAAAGATCGAAAAAGGGGATATTCCTGACAGCTCTATACAGGGTGGAGCTGTCAACTCTAGGCATTTGAAGTTTAAATGATGCCTATAAACAAGTTCGATAAAGAGAAGAGATTTCAACAATGTGCCTAGGCCTAATCAAAGACAAACACAACAGACCAATTATTCAGACTCGTACCAGTCCTCCTAGCTAACCTAGCTGAACATGCCAGGATTCGATCAAACCCAGGACATCTTTTTTGACAGGACACCTTTTAAAGTTCAATATTGAACTGTGGTTTCTTATGATTTATCTCTGACAATGGGTATACCATAACCAAGAAACTTATGACAACGTAATCCCCCTCACATACCAACTACATCATCTCCTCAGGTAACCAGTGGTTAGCGTGTAATTCTACTCAGCTAACAGAAAAGTAAAATGATTGATCAGACATTTTGCAAAAGAGAACTGTGGATTCTACAAGAAGCCTATTGAATGACGGATGGAATTTGCCCGGCAAAATTGCCGGTGTCAAATATCGTTATCAATTCCTTCTACCCATCAACATTCTTTCATGAAACTGTCAAAACAGGCACTCGAGTTATCAAAACTGTCAAATTTGACGGGCTGTTTGGTTTTGAAATTCAAACCCTATTAACAGGTGAAGCAAAGATGCCTATTTAGACCACTTTGCTAATTACATAAAGGGAAGAAATTTCAACAATGTACCTAGACATAATCAAAGACGAACACAACATACCAATTATTCAGACTTGTATCAAGTCCTCCTAGCCAACCTAGCTGAACATGCTAGGATTTCATCGAAACATCTTTCCTAACAGGACACCTTTTAAAGTTCGGTATTGAACTGTGTATTTTTATCTCTGCCAATCGGTATACCATAACCAAGAAACTTATGACAACATAATCCCCCTCGCACACCACCACAGCCCATCCCTGGTATTCACTTCAACAACTGTAATGGCTCGGTCTGAGATCAATACACTATAACAATGAGATTTGTAGACACGCTGATCACAAGAACCAACTTCCTCACATAACTACATCATCTCCTCAGGTACCCGGTGGTTCTACTTATCCTACTCAGCGAACATATCACTCAGAGAAAGTGAAATGAGTGATCAGACATTTTGCAAAAGAGAACTCTAGATTCTACAAGAAGCCTATTGAATGACGGATACTTGGCAGCCAAGGATGGAAATTGTGGGGCAAAATTGCCCATGTCAAATATAGTTAACAATTCCTTATACCCGTCAGCATTCTTCGCTGACACTGTCAAAACAGGCATTCGGGTTATCAAAACTGTCAAATTTGATGGGCTCTTTGGTTTTGAAATTCCAACCCTGTTAACAGGTGAAGGAAATAACGGTTTTTTGATGCCCATTTAGACCACTTGGTTAATCAGACCAAAAAATAACATAAATAAGTACTCGTGGGCATGCTCATTTGAAGAAACCACATTAAAGAATAAATATTTTATCAATTGAATCAAGAAATTTCCATACAAGGAATCTCAGGGGCAATCATAAGACCATTTTCAACACTAAGAGACAGTAAATCTCATGTCTAGTATAGCTACTAACCTTTAGCATACATGAATACTGAAAACTACAAAAGAAAGAGAAAAGAAACTTACGCCAAGGGGGGTTAGAGTCTATGCAGTATTCCAGGCCTGGCAGTTGTTCCATTGGTGGATGAGTGATGTCCTCGGGCTTGGGTGCGGCCATTTCGCTTCCTTGATGTTTCCTCGCCTTCTTCAAAGCAAACTAAGGGCAAAACGACCTCAATTCGAAGAAGCCCAACACTGTCCAAGGTATATAATCAACCAAAATTCCAGAGACCCAAGTCCAAAAGCTTCCAAGTACCAACTTCAGATCCAGGAATACAATGTATGCCTTATCCAGTCTTCAAAAGAAGCCACACCCAGATCAAAAACCGATATGAAGCTTAGAGATCTAGATCAAAAAGCGGCCTAAAAGGGCCTAAACTAGACACACCCAAATCAACAAATGCTGCAAAAATGCAACTTCTTCAGCTTTTTCTTCAACCCAATTGATAGACCGCCCAAGCCGAGAAAAGAGATGCTGAACTACGAAAACCCAGCTTCTCAAAAGCCGCCAAAACTGCCTCCAACTTCTGTCTGTTAAATGCAAACCCAAAAAGCCAAACCTGCACCAAAATTAGTGGAAGATAAGATGAACGCTGTCCCAGATAATATATAGAAGATTATAAGAGCAGACAAGCAAGGAAATTGCAGAGGAAGCATACCCAATCTCCTACAGCAAGAAATGCAATAATAAGTCGAGAAAAGGGGAAAAACCGGTGTCGTGGTTGTGAAATATATAGGAAATGATCTGAAGAAGTGATGATGAATGAATAAAAAGACAGTACTTCGAAAGTGATTTGACTCAATGTAGGAGGAGTATGGATGAATGAAGTATGAACTAACGGAAGAAGGGGACTTTTGGATTGATGAAGCGAATGGAGAGGGAACGGGGTATTTTAGATAGGCAGCAAAACAGAATCTTGAGATGGAAATATAATAATAAAAAAAGGGTACACACTCAGTGGAAAATGCAAAGAAATTGCCAGGCGTTCTTTACCAAGGGAATATATAGGAAGGAAATACTAAGCAAAATATGAAGGTTGTGGGGATAAGGGAGAAAAAAGAACCAAAATGACGAGGAGGCAGGCAGAAGGACAGTAGGGCGGTGGAGTAGCTGTCAATCCGAGATACTCTTGAGCCGCAATTCCATTTCATTAACACAAACAGAAACAGTTGCCTGTTTTTCTCACACAAGACATAAAATTTCATACAAACAAAAAACACAGCAAAATAATGATGTCGCCCGCTCCTCCTCCCTCCTCCTGAGAGGCCCAAGAAGAATTTTGGAATCAAACAAAATGCAAAGCTGGAAGAGAATCTCCTACCATCCACATTACCTTTCTTTGCATTCCGCATGTAAAAATCAGATGATATGCCCGCCCATCAACAACCCCATCATTGTATTCTTCCGTTAATTAACTCCCATAATCTCAAACCTAATTCTCTTTGCAATCTCACTAATCCCAATGACAGTAACATGTTAGTTATAACTACACAGTGCTTGATTCTCCTCCCTATTCGCCCAAACCCAACTGGAATCTCATCAAATCTCACAGTTAAATTCTCTGATTCATCTCATATCCCCACAAATTCAAAACGCCACTCCATTAACAATCAAACTTCTCTAATTCAACCCAGAAATCTGATATTGTCACATCTAACACACCTAAAACAAATTTATTCTTTCTGTTCTTAATCAGCAAATCCCGTAACAGTCATCTGAGTCAAAAATAAAAAATAAAGAAAAAGAAAAATAAATAAAAATAAAACTAAATCTTGAATTCAGAACCTTCATTATTATTCTCCTACAATCACGTTCTGTCCTGTCTTCATTGACTATACAGCACCCAATACATCATCCTCTAGTGAATTATTTCAACGGGAATGTGGTATATCAATAAAGTATAAACCACTCCAGGTATTGATTCACAACCGTTGCATTGTATAAGCACTCCATTTCTTCTCAGGATGGTTCCAACGGTAAAGTTGTATACTCATTAGGTATACAACATCCAATATAATCTTATTTTATTTTATTAAAATGGTATTTTGGTCAATATAATCACAATTAATGCACTTTCCATTCCATATGAAGTCTCTGGAAACCGAAGAAAAAACCCTGCGAAATTCGGAAATTCGCTTTTACAAGGAGCAAAATAATTATTTTATAATTATAATAATATTTTAGTATAATTTTTTAATAATATTTCAGTGCATTTTTTCAAGATGTTGAATTTATTTATGTATTAAAAAAGTATTTTAAATAATAACAAAAAAATTTAAACAACAAAAAAAAATCTGAAATTATATTACAAGATTAAAAAATCTGAAATTGTATTACAAGATTTTAGTGAATTCCCGTGAAAGAATTTATTTCGTATATGAGTTGTGAATTCCCGTGAAAGAGTTTATTTCGTATATGAGTTGTATTGCAAGATTTTAGTGAATTCCCGTGAAAGAGTTTATTTCGTATGAGTTGTATTGCAAGATTTTAGTGAATTCCGGTGAAAGAGTTTATTTTGTATATGAGTTAAACTAAGTATTTTTTAATAGTATAGTTTAATTAATATATTGAATAGTTTTTTCTTGTGGTCACTTTCAATTCCACATTAAATCTCCTCAAATAGAAAAAAAACCCCGGGAAATTCGCTTTGACACGAAACAAAATAATTATTTTATAGTTATAATAATATTTTAGTGTATTTTTTTAATAATATTTCATTGTATTTTTTTAGGGCGTGAATTTATTTATGTATTAAAAATGTATTTTAAATAACAACAAAAATCTTGAAATTGTATTGCAAGATTTTAGTGAAATTCCCGTGAAAGAAGTTATTTCGTATATGACTTAAATTAAGTCTTGAAATTGTATTGCAAGATTTTAGTGAAATTCCCATGAAAGAAGTTATTCCGTATATGACTTAAATTAAGTCTTTTTTATAATATAGGTTAATTAATATATAAAATAATTTTTTTGGGTGTGCACTTTCAATTCCACATGAAATCTGCGGAAACAGAAGAAAAAACCCTCGGAAATTAGCTTTGACATGAAATAAAATAATTATTTTATAATTATAATAATATTTTTAGTGTAATTTTTTAATAATATTTCTATTTATTTTTTAGGGTGTTGAATTCCCGTGAAAGAAGTTATTTCGTATATGACTTAAACTAAGTCTTTTTTTTATAGTATAGTTTAATTAATATATGAAATAATTCTTTTGGGTGTGCACTTTCAATTTCACAAGAAATCTTCCGAAACAAGAAAAGGGAAAGAAAAAGAAAAAAACTCTAAGAAATTAACTTTGACACGAAATAAAATAATTATTTTATAATTATAATAATACTTTAGTGTAATTTTTTAATAATATTTCAGTGTATATTTTCAGGGTGCTGAATTTATTTATGTATTAAAAATGTATTTTAAACAACAACAAAAATCTTTAAACAATAAAAAAAATCTTGAAATTATATTGCAAGATTTTAGTGAATTCTCGTGAAAGAGGTCGTATATGAGTTAAACTAAGTCTTTTTTATAGTATAGTTTAATTAATATATGAAATAGTTTTTTTGTGTGCACTTTCAATTCCACATGAAATCTCCTGAAACAGAGGAAAAAACCCTCAGAAATTTGCTTTGACACGAAAACCCCTAGGGCATCGAAAAGCCTAAAAGTTATTCCCGTGAAAGAGGTCGTATATGACTTAAACTAAGTCTTTTTTATAGTATAGTTTAATTAATATATAAAATAGTTTTTTTGGTGTGCACTTTCAATTCCACATGAAATCACCTGAAACATAAGAAAAAACCCTTAGAAATTCGCTTTGACACGAAACCCCCTAGGGCATCCAAAAGCATAAAAGCTAACACCTATAACTCAGATTTCCCAAAAAATTTGGCTGGTTTTCGTCAAAAATTTACGAAAATTTCCACTATTTTCCAAGCAAAATTGTGACCTTGTCAGTTATAACTCAAATCTCCCAAAAAAATTCACTGATTTTTATCAAAATTTCACCAAAATTTTACGAAAATTTCCACTATTTTTCAAGCCAAATTATAATCTTGTCATCTATAACTCAAATCTCCCAAAAAAAACTTCACTGATTTTTATCAAAATTTCACCAAAATTTCTACTATTTTCCAAACAAACTTGTGACCTTATTAATTTTTTAAAATCTATCCATAATTTTAAACAAAATCAACCCAAAAAAAAATCGAAAAGACTACGCTTTTTTTTATACCTGTTGTATACACAGCGGTGTATATCTACTGAAACACGTTCCAAAATAACGAAAACATGTCTTAACAATTAATGTTAAGACCCCACTACGTCATAGCATTTAATGTTCTCACTAAACAAGAACCATTAATACGCTCTCGCTATCGCACTATTTTCAAATATTCCGCTGGCCGAAAAGACGATAAAGCTGCAGCGCCTGGAATACCGGCACCGTCTCCTGGAGCCCACCTCCGATCGCCCGTGGATCCCCCGCAGCGAAAAGAAAAGGTAAAACGCAGGCTTTTTATCCTGTTTTGTTCTTTACGCCTTTATGTTTTATCCCCGTTTATACGTTTTACGGAGTGATAGTTTTTACCCCCACGGTCAGACTGGGTGCTGGACACGTGGGTCCGTGGTACAAGAGCCCGACAGGGCGGGCCCACCGGCCTAGGCATATGCTTCACCCGGATCACTCCGGCCCCGAGTTAAGCGATCCACTTAACCTTACCCCAAGGTCAAGGACTAACTCGGCTTGCTTTTCCGTGTATCTAACGGTCAAATTGGGGTGCAATAGTGCAACATTAAAATTGAAGGAGAAACGTAACGGTAACGGTAATGTGATTCGTTTCTCTTTATTGAAAGTGGGGGTCTCCAACTCTCCCCTCTTTTGTTGGGCCGAAATGAAATCTGTCACCTGACGAAACAGAACTGTCAAGCCTGCAGTTGTTGTAAAAGTGGGCAGTCATTGTCCTCATTTAAAGCCACCGGCTTAGACGGTCGGTACAATTCATTTTATATCTTAGACCACTAAAAGACAAGGTGAGGTGATTTGGATCGGAGATTGCCACTGCCCTTGTACTATCAAAATCAGAGGAGTGTTGGTGTGGAATGAAATCTACATAATGGGTGGTAGATACGCTGTTTTATTTTAATAAATTCAACATGTGACAACTACTTACAAATTATGTAGTCAAAATCCTCTAGATGGAGTGGATAGGGCCCACCTGGGACAAGGGGTTTGTAATGTCAGTGTCTTATCTAACTTCGCTATATTTAAAATAAGATTATGGTTATTATTATTATTTTATTAACAATATTATGAAAAGAAAATAGTATGAGGATAATGGGATGTATATATGGGGATAAAACTGCTTTCAACATGTCACTTGTCTACCCCTCTACATGTTAACATGATGCTTTCATTTCTTCAAGGGGATATATGGTTTAGGGATGAGGGTCGACCATGAAAAGAAATAATGGGGAGGGGTGTGAATCCCCTCTACATGTTAACATGATGCTTTCATTTCTTCAAGGGGATATGGTTTAGGGGTGAGGGTCGACCATGAAAAGAAATAATCGGGAGGGGTGTGAATCTTTCTTCGACAATTGTTAATTGCTGCGACCAGGGGATGTTTCTTGAAATTTAATTGGTGAATACCTAGAATGATTGGTTGACATTTTAAATACTTTAAGGTTTTAAGGTTATCCTGTTATGGGGAGTATGATAAATGGATGAGGATCACCAAAGCAATAATGGGGATGATGCAAATGAGACCAAGGAGGGACACCCTCTCCTAAATGGTGAGATTGCACCATGAAGGTATATTTGTTCTTGCCCCGTGGTTTTTTCTCTTTTCGTTTCATAACAAGATGTTTCTCTTGCACAGTTTTACAATCGCTTTACTTATGAGGTTGAAAGCCATATACCCTTCTTAGAAGGGAATTGGTGAAACGATAGTTTCAATGACTAGAGATACCTAAGCACTAAGTTTGGGGAAGTCTCTTAAGATGGGATTTCCTTGCTTACCTCAAGCATAGGGAACTTTCGTTATGCCAATGGAGATGAAGTGGTTTTGGGGTGATTTTGTGTTTGTGTCTCAAGGCTCTCAATGTAGAAATGTATGTGGCATGGGGCAATGCCATGAGGGGGAGAAGTGAAGAGACCATGGATGGATAAGAAAAACCTCCTCTTCCTCCCATCCCACTCATTCCTCTCAAGTAACAAGAGAGGCTTGGACAACACAAATGTGCTACCTTGGTCATATTTTAGTAAAAGCACAATGTTAGATGGAGAATGTCAAGAAGAAGGTGGAGGAAGAACTCATAGCCCTGGGAAAGCAAGGCTGCCTAACACATTTTCTCCTACATATCTAAACCCATTCAGAAGAGCAAATGAACAATTGCAGAACATACAAAGGGGCAAAGAGGCCAGTGAAGAACAAAGGGTTAAGGCTCTATTCCAGAATGTAGTCATGGAGGAAGAACAACTAGACAAAGAGGACGAGATTCACTGCATGGAAGATAAGAGCGGTGCTTCTTTTTTTACATTGGCTGCCTAGGAAGAATCACTACTTCAGGACCAGACCAGTCAAGAGTGGGACAGAGAAGTTGTTCTACAAACTGAAGACCAACAAAGATATAACTTAAGGTCAAGAACAAGTAATGTCAAAGAGAATCATGCCCAAAGAGTTGTTGTCCCCATAGAGCAGCAGGTCAGCAAACAGAAAAGACTGGCAGCTGATCCTATCATCCTCAAAGCACCATCTCAAGAGGTAAGAGGCCTTGACAAGTCCCTTCCCCCTTTCAGTTTTAAATCAGAAGTTCACAAGTTAAAAATATCTGTACCCCTGATAGAACTTGCAAAGAGTGAGGTCTTTAGAAAGCCAATCCTTGATGCCCTTGAGTTGAAAGCCACATAAACATCCAATGACTCTGTGAACCTACAAGATGATAAGCCTGCAATTGTGCTTAGCCCATTGACTGAACTGACTGATAAAAATTCCCCATCATTCTATGTCTCATTGACCATTCATGACAAAATCCTCCACAACTGTTTGTTGGACACTGGCGCCAGCCATAATCTGATGCCTAAAGCTGTCATGGAAGAGTTAGGCCTTGACATTACCAGACCATATCATGATTTATTCTCTTTTGATTCAAGAAAGGTGAAATGTCTGGGGTTAATCAAAGACTTGGCTATCACCCTAACTCAGCTGCCTATGAAGAGCATGATGATGGACATAGTGGTAGCAGATGTCCCCTCTAAATTCGGTACGTTATTGTCCAGAGGGTGGATTAAGAGGCTGGGTGGGACGTTACAAAATGACTTATCTTGTGCCACTGTCCCAGTTTTTGGAGGAGAAAGTAGAAGACTATACAAGGAAGCCCAGTTGGCCTACATCATCAGTGATGAGAAGAATCCCACTAATCATCCCATTTACACTGTGGACACTGATTTTGGAGCCTGTATTCTCCAAATTGAAGAATCCCATAAGGCCTTGATGCAGCTCAAGGAACCAGTAGGCCAGGCCATGGAAGAGGAGCGAACACAAGCTTGGGATATGTTTTTTGATGGAACCTGTTCAAGGGAAACTGCAGGAGCAGGAGTGGTGCTGGTATCTCCAAAACAAGAAAGCACTCATTTGTCTTTTAAGCTGACTTTTCAGGTCACCAACAATATAGCAAAATATGAGGCTCTGATATTGGGCTTAAACGCTGCCAAAGACAAAGGAATCAGAAATATAAAGGTGTTTGAAGATGTTGATCTCATCATTCAACAAGTGAATAGAACGTTCCAAGCAAGGCACCCAAGGTTGAAAGCATATAGAGATGAGGTATGGAGACTTAAAGAGTCTTTTCATAGTTTTTGTATCTCATATATTCCCAGGGTAAAAGATCAGCTTGCTGATTCCCTTGTTGTGTCTGCTAGTATGTTCATCCCTCCCATGCCCGCTAGATTGGTTTATGAAGTCTAGATAAATTATAGACCATCCTTACCTAATAACGTCCAGCATTGGAATGTATTTGAGGATGATGATGAAGTAAATAGGTTTTTGCAAGTCATTGATGAATTCTCTGAAATGCAAATTGATCAAGAGAATGGAGCCTTGGAGGAATGTCCCCAGCCCAAGCTAAAGAACAAAATTGGCAAAGACAGCATTGTTCAATTGCCTAACAATTATATACCAAAAGGGCTAGTGCCTCTAGAGAAGCTGTTTGACCAGAATGATGTGCCTCATAAGATTGCCCAAAAAGAAGATCAGTCTGTAGTCCATAGGCATAACATAGGGAGTCCAGATCATCCAAAGTATATAAATTTGTCCACTCATTTGTCTGCTACCCAAAGTTATGAGTATTGCACCTTAATGAAGCAATTTGCTGATGTCTTTGCCTGGGAATATAGTGACCTTAAAACTTATGACAAAAAGATCATCCAGCATAAGATCCCATTGGAGAAAGACACTATCCCTTTCAAGCAGAAGCTGAGACCCATAAATCCTTTGCTCCTCCCTCTGATTGAAAAAGAAATCAAGAAATTGTTAGCTACCAAAATTATAGTCCCTCTGAGGTATTAAAAGTGGGTAGCCAACTTGGTAGTGGTGAGGAAGAAAAGTGGAGAAATCAGGCTGTGCGTTGATTTCAGGAACCTGAACAAATTCTCTAAGAAAGACAATTATCCTCTACCCAAGATGGAGCATTTACTTCAGAAAGTCTCAGGAGCCAAAGTGATGTCTTTCTTGGATGGATTTTTAGGGTATAACCAAGTTGTTATACATCTAGATGACCAAGAGAAGACTGCTTTCACCACTCCTTGGGGCACTTTTATGTATTCCAAGATGCCTTTTGGGCTAATGAACACTGGAGCTACCTTTCAAAGAGCTATGGATATAGCATTTGTAGGAGAGAAGGATAAGTTTGTCCTTGTCTACCTAGATGATATAACAGTATACTCCAGCAGCCATCAAGACCATTTGCAGCACTTGAAGAAAGTATTTCTGAAGTGCAGGAGGTTTGGGATATCGGTGAATCCTAAGAAGTCACAATTTTCTTTGGAAGAGGGCAAATTGTTGGGACACATAATTTCTGCTGCAGGTGTCAAAATTGACCCAGAAAGAGTGAAAGAAATACAGACCTTGTCTGTCCCAAGATCAAAAAAGGACATCCAATCCTTTTTGGGAAAAATAAATTTTGTAAGGAGGTTTATTCCTAATTTTGCAGAACTGGTAAAACACATCACCTCCATGTTGAAAAAGGGATCAGAGGTCAAATGGACTGATGCAGCAAGAAGATCTTTTGAAGCCATCAAAAGGGCTATTATGGAAGCTCCCACTTTAATCAGCCCAGACTACAACAAGGAGTTCCATATCTTTTCATTTGCCTCAGGTGACACCCTTGTAGCAGTTTTATTGCAAAAAGATGATGAGGGTTCAGAGCATCCAGTGGCATTTTTCAGCAAAACATTAAGGGATGCTGAACTGAGGTATGATATTATCGAAAAACAGGCCTATGCTCTTATCAAATCTTTAAAAATTTTCAGGATATACATTCTGCACTCCAAGGTAATTGCATATGTGCCCTCTGATTCAGTAAAAGATGTCCTAACGCAGCTGGATGTCTCTGGAAGAAGCGCCAAATGGATTGCAAAGCTTATTGAATTCAACATACAATTGAAGCCCACCAAGCTTGTCAGAGGCCAGGGCCTTGCCAAGCTAATGGCTGAAGAAAATTGTAGAATGATGGACATGAATTTGATAAGCACAATTTTAGAGGATGGACAGACAAAAGAAGAAACAACAGTTGAACTAGAGTAGAATCAGTTGTTGGCAGAAAACCTAGCTTCTTGTGAATGGTATTTTACAACAGCTCAATTTTTGCTGAAGCTAGAAGTTCCTCCAGGCCTTAGTTCAAGCCAAGCTAGAACTATTACGCTCGGGGCAGCCAAGTATTGCATTCATGAAAACCTGCTCTATTGGAGGGATCCATCTGGAATCCTTCTAAGATGTATGGACAAAGAACAATCCATAGAGATCATGCATCAGTTTCATTCTAGCATCTGTGGAGGACATCACTACTAGAAAACCACAACCCACAAAATCCTCAGAGCCGGGTATTTCTGGCCCACTTTGTTTTCTGATGTCTTTTCATTTGTAAAATCTTGTGATAGGTGCCAAAGGTTCGATGGAAAACAACAGTTAAAGTCCTTGCCATTGAAGCCCATACATGCCAGTGGCCCTTTTCAGTAGTGGGGCTTGGATTTCATAGGAGAAATAAATCCACATTCCAGTGGCCAGCACAGATGGATCTTAGTATCCACTGACTACTTCACTAAGTGGATTGAAGCCATCCCTACTAGGAAAGCTGATCACCATGTGGTCATCAAGTTTTTGACAGAAAATATTTTGACCAGGTTTGGTTGCCCACACAAATTGATTACAGACAATGCAACAACCTTTAGGGCAAAAGAGCTAGTGGACATGTGTGACTCACTGGGCATTAAGCTAGTTCATTCCACCTCATATTACCCTCAAGGCAATGGCCTAACAGAATCTTCCAACAAGAGCCTGATAAGGATAATTAAAAAGCTACTGGAAGACAACAAAAGGAGCTAGGATTCCAAATTGAAGTATGCATTGTGGGCTGACAAGGTGACCACCAAGAAATCCACAGGGAATTCTCCATTCAAGCTGGTATATGGCACTGAGGTTGTATTCCCAATTCAATTGACCCTCCTTGTGGCTAAACTCTTGCAGGAAGAATGGAGTGAGGAAGATGACATGGCAAAAAGGATCAGTGACTTGGCAGAAGTGCATCAAATCAGAGATCAGTTGGTTGAAAAGTCTGCAACACATCAAAAGAGAATCAAGGAAGCCTTTGACAGAAAGGAAAAGACAGACAGTTTTCAAGTTGGAGACTTGGTTCTTAAGTGGTATGTGTTAGTGTCGGTATCTTCATCCCTTCGTCAGAGATCAAATTCTCTTGTTGCATTTCATTTTAGGTGTCCCGCTCAGTCAGCTGCATTTCATTAGGAGCATGGATCATCTGACGGTAGTGGCTTGTTTTACATTTTCCCTCATGCCTTTTGCCTGCTGGCCCATTTCCATTCATTGAAATCATCTTCAATCACCTTTTGTCTTTAAATTTGCAAGAGTCATTTCTAGGGTTTCACTTTCATTAGGTCTAGAGTCTCATCAAAAGGGTCTTCAAATTGTCCAATAACAGTCAGAAGGTGCATGAGGAGTTTCCAGTACCAATAAAATTCATAATCAATTGCTTAGAAATGTATTTTTCCTCAAAACTTTGTTTTGAAGAAAAACAGAGTATTCTAGGCTTTTGTTGTATAAAGTCATGTAATTTCAATTCTCTTGTATGTAAATCACTTCAGTGGCAACCCTGGTCACTTTCCCTAGCCTCAGTAGCTCCAATCCTTTGCAAAGCCACAAGCTCAAATAAAGTCAAAAACTCAAAAAACAAAGTTAAAAAGTTAACTCATATTTCAAACATTGTAAAAGTGGGTTTTTATGAACTGAAAAATTAAAAGCTCCTTGTACATAATTGTTTCCCTCAAATCAAAAGCTCATTTCCACTCAAGAAACAAAGTGTGAGTAAGAGCAAAGTCGTGTTTGAGCAAAAGAAGAGAAATTGGGAGAAATTGCCCGAATTCAGAGGCACGGCGCATTGGGTGAGTGGCGCGGCGCACATAAGCAGCACGACGCACAGGGCCGTGATTCTCAGTGGAAATTTGAACTGGCGCGACGCATACACAGGGCGTGGCGCATTGGGTTTGAGGCGTGGCGCATAGAGCTGCCAAGCCCGAAATCTTCAACAACTCCTTCAAATCGCCCAAAACGCTTAAATCTCTCATTGTGCAAGTAAGTCACCATCTCTTCATTGCTAGTGGAAGAGTTTTCTTTAAGGTTTATGGTGATTGTATAAAGAAAAATCAAACCCTACCTCTTTGCATCTCTCAAAGAAAACAGTGCCTAGGGTTTGCATTGATTGTTTTGGCTACCAAGTCCATTTTGCCATTTCCTCACCCTTTCCCTCCTTCACTCATTTTTCACCTAATTCCCCTATTCCATAAACTCACATATTCCTAAAAAATCATCTATCCCTATCCCAATTCCCATTTCCCAACTCCTAAAATATAAATTCCCAAACCCTAGTGCTATACCCAAAACTCCCAAATCACTTCCTAATCCTCTGTTTCCCTAACTAAACCCTGTCCTAACAGTCCCAAAATCCTCATTGTTTCCTCCCTCCACAGTCCCTCACATATTTTTCCCGTGGTGGCAGAAAATCAAGAAACATCATAAATTTCCTATTCCTCATCAAGACAGCTCACCCACTAGCAGAGATGGAGTCTGATCCCTCATATGATCATGAAGAGGAGACACACAGTGACTCACCTACAAAGGTACATGCACCCAGGAGGCCTCATAGAGGTGGCAAACATATTTGAGAAGAACCTACCACTCTTGCTGAGTTACAGGCCTGCCCTCTCGCCATCACTTGTTTCCAACACCAGTCCTGCTATGAATTTTGTGAGATGGTTGCTAGAATCCAGTTTCATCATGAGTTGGCCCATTTGTTTGTGCTTCATTTACATGATGGTCAAGCCACTCTAGCTGGTGTCACATTCACTTTAACACCAGAATCTATTTCACTAGCAACCGGTATTCCTAACATTGGAGAGCAATGGAACAAGAGGTAGCAAATTGATAGGCAGCATTATGAACCATACATCAAGCCCGGTTATTTGAGACAACTCAGCAGAGTGTTTCCTTTTCGGTACCTCAAAGATTCTTATGCTCCTTTGATGAAACTAATAATGAAGTATTTTAGCTGTGAGGGCTGGTTTTCCCGTTTATATGCCTATCATATCAGGCTGCTGATGCATTTTACCAAGGTGAGGATGATGAACCTCCCCTACTTCATGTTGCGAAATATTGAGAAGATGACCACTCTAGTGTAGCACAAGACTCCTCAATAGCAGTTCAGCAGTATTTACCATTTTGCTCTTATTAAAATTGTGGTCATCCATCAGCTCTGTTTGCAGGGCATCACTTGGGAGGACTTCATTTCTGGTGAGTTTTTCACAGCTCCTTAGGAACCTCCAGAGGCTTTACGTGAGATAGGTGGACCTTCTTATCAGCATGAGGGTCATGAGACACAGACCGCTAGTATGCCAGTGTTTATCACTTATCATAAGGGCATTAGACGGTTGTTCGCAGCAACAAAGCGAGTATTATCTCCACCCGGGTGGAAAGGGTCTCGCTTCTGTCATCAGCACAACAGGTTTAGGACAAAGGAAAGAGGCCATTACAGGATGAGGGGCCTTCAGGTGAGCGGGAGACTGATTTCATTCTCATTGAGGGTGATGATACTGATGTGGGCCCGCAAAGCACAAATCTCAAAGAAGTCATCCAAGAGCAGCAAGCGGACATCAATGCCTTGTCCCTCAACTTGGAGAGGGCTAAGTGGATTATAAAGTACCTGGAGCAAAGAAATAAGCAGCTTGAAGATCAACAGGCGATTATGGAGTTGCAAAACATTCGGGAGAATCGCCAAGCTACCCAAAGGAGGAGGGTGGAGCTCACTTCACTTGAGCAAGAGATCAATACCGATCGGGAGTCTTGGCTTGAAAGAGCCAATATCCACTTAGAGAGGTTGTTGGAGAAAGCCGCCAAGGAGAAGACATTATTGAGACATATGGCATATCATTACATGGCAAGAAACAAAGTCTGCAAAGCGAGAATCAAGAGCTTGAAAGCAAAGTTGAAAAGGGCATCGAGGAGGCGAAAGGAGCATGATAGACTTCAGATATTAGCTGAGGCTTCCTTGGCCCAACACGATGCTTGATGGAGAAGACTTAGCCCAAATTCCAAAAAAATTGGGGCACTTTTTGCATTTTTGGAATTTTTTGCTCAAAAAATAGGAATTTTTGCTCTATGCGCCGCGCCACCTGGCGCTCGCTTTTGATGGGAGCCTCCAAATGACAAAAACTCAGCATTTTTGGATTTGGCATGGAAAAATATGCTTTCCTACCAATGGCCAAGAAATTTGGACAGGTTTTGAGCCCTCAAAAAGGTCAAAAACACTCAAAAAATGACCTCACTACCCCTATTTTGACACACAGGAAGCAGTGTTGGGAGAACTGAATTTTGGAGGGGCAAATGGAGGCCAAATTGAAAAATTCCACTTGGGTTGGAAAGTAGACAGGCAGAAATTTCCAACAAGCACACTTGGAGTGAATTTGGACACCAAGAAGGCCTCCAAAATTGGCTTCAAACAGGCGCTACGCATAGAGAATCAGGCGCAACGCATAGAGGAAATTTGGCCTAGTTTGACCAGGAATGCTCTGTTTTTCGCCTAGCTTTTGCCAGTTTGAATTTTTCTCCTTCTTAATGTCAAATTTGTGATGTAATTTAATGTACATTGATGGATCATGATGTAAATATGTCAAATTTTCACTTATGGAGGTAGATTCATATGTTAAAAGGTTGTTTGAAACTGAATGAATCAGTTCCCTTGTTTCTAGAGGCATGCTGTTCCACTGCCTAATTTCTAGTTCTCAGTTTAGATTAGTTGGAACAACTCCTAAACATGTGAGATCGACCCCTAGAGGCTAGGATGAGCTATGGTTTGTCTATATTATGTGATTTTTCAGTCATTAGCATGGTTGTACTTTTGAGAAATCAAGGAGCTTCATTGTACACTCATATCAGTATTTTGGCTAAGGAATTGAGACCAAGGTTTGCAGCACTCTTTGGGATCCCTGTGGAATTTTGTTTTGGTATAGTGTTTTCTTCTGTAATTGTGAATTTACTTATGTGTTATGTATGACATTATCTATCTTGTTTTCTTCCTAACTAAATCAAACAAGAGTGAAAGTAGAATCCATTGAAATTGCAGTGCTCTACTTGAGGTTTGCTTTAGTTTCTTGATGTTTTCAGCTGTTTGAAGAGTATACATGGCTTTTCTTGCCCTCTTCAACTCCTCACCTATCTAGTCCCTCCATTTCATTTGATTTGAAGTGCCAAAACCAGTTGCCTACCTTGCCCCATTGAGATCTCTACAAGACTGAGCCTCATTCCCTGCACCCAAGATCTGCCTTTCCATTAGAGTCAACAAAAACATCATTTTATTCATTCAAACTTTTCGCACATATACCTAGCCTAATATCAGTAGTTATATCAGTCATCTCAAGCCTTCACCGATCATAATTTGCTGAGATTGACCCGGAGAGAGCCCTCTCCCGACTTGGTAGGGCTAGCTACTAGGTTAAGTGTGGTTTGATGTTGGTCCTTGATCCTACCTTTCTCAGCCTGAGGTAGATTTAGGTACTAACATAGTGGCGACTGTACTGGGGAAGAAATTGTTTGTTTGTTAGTGTTCTTCGTTTTATAAACTACATATGGAGCCTGAAGATTAGCCAGGTAGCCTTTGAAACGCTCTTGCTTTGCATTAGCGCAAGTAGATAAAAGCTACTTCAGTCAATCTCCGTCTAGTCTTATAAACGGAACATATGGCCTAAAAATTGCCCCAGTACATGAATCAAGTTAGATCTGATTTTTGATGGTGGACAACAGTCAGACACATATGAAGGTTGAAATCATTCACTTGGCAACTCCATTGGGGAAGAATCCCAAGGTTCAAAATTGTTATGGCGACTCTACTCTTCAAGAACTAGTAGCTTGAAGAATTTCTTGGTCAATTCATTGTTATCAAAATGGTTTCGCTGGATCGAAGGTATGCTCCCATGAGCTGAGATCACATTCCAGGTTTTCCAAATAAAATTCCTAAGGTAGATTGGCAAAGGAATTTGCCTACGTTTAAAGATGATGATAGGAAGGATGCTGCTTTACATCTGGTTAGATTTCACATACATATTCGCAAGTTGAAGGTTGATTTTCCTGAAGACTGCTTGATGAAGATATTCATGGCCACTTTGTAAGGTGAAGCCCGATTTTGGTATGAAAGTTTGCTGCCTGCTTGTATTTATTGTTTAAAGGATTTTCATACCATGTTCTTTGAAAGGTATAAAGAATCTTATCCATCCTTAACCTTAGTTCAGGACTGTTGTAGCCATGTTCATAGTTTTATTGAAAATCTTGAAAAAGTTTATGAAGATGATGACTTCATGGACGATGAGATCATGGAGGCCCTGTATGAAAATCCATTTCAGCAGCATAAAAAGAGCTTAGAAGATACTCATCAAGATGCTCAGGAAACTTTGCAGCAGGATCAAGATCTTAGCACAATGGAAAATGATGAAAGAGAAGGTTTTATTTCAGATCTGTCCATAGAAGAAGACAGCATGCATGAAAGTCAAGTTTCAATTTCAGAATGTGATAAAGTCAAGTCAGCTATTTCAGATCTAGATTCAGATTGTGATGATGAAGACTACCTTGTTTTGAATCCCATGAAGGAGAGCTCTGCTGTTGAGATCATCTGGAATGAAGAAGACAAAGTTACTAACCCAAGCCTTCATGAGGAGGTAATCCAGTCGTTTTATGAAAAACAAGATGAGATCTTTGTTCAAGTAAGTGAAAAATCTTCTTTCGATAATTCAATGGTAAATGCTAATTTGATTGCCATGTCATATGAGGATGATCAACAATGTTTTCAAATTTTAGAAGACCAGGGAATTGAGGATTGTCATTTAGGTTTTTCATGTTATTTCAAGAAGACAATAATTTCTTGAGCAAAAGAAAACAAAAAGTATTATCTCCTCTGTTTGAAGATGAGATAGATCGACTCCTGAAAGGTCAAGTTACAGCCCAAGCCAATGTAGGTCTACAGTGTGCACATGGTCAAGAAGGTGTTAGTGAAACTTCTTCCTCTTTTGAAAATGATGACAGTCTTGTAATTAGCTTTATAGATCAGCAAACATATAATATTCTCTTTCATGAAAATGATAAGGCTATCATGTTTGATAATCTTGAATATTGTTTTCTGTTTAAGAATGACCTAGACCACGAAATTGAGGAATGTGAGTCTGAGAGACACAGTATGCCAAAATTCAAGTCAGTTACCATCAATCAACAACTCACTGTTCTTTCAGATCAGAATAAAGGGAGTACTTGTATTTTTTCTGCTGGATCTCAAGACAAGATAGTGCTTCAGGATTATCAAGATCCTTTTGACATTCTTTTGCAAGCACTAGAGAAGATGAATGTTTCTTGGTTCGTTAGCATAAGCCTTGGTTTCAGTTCTTATTGTGAGTTGCCTACATTTACATCATTCTACCTGCTCGAGACAAGTGAGAGAAGAATTTCAGTATGTAGCCATCTACTGGATTGGTTACATTGGAAGGCTCACTACACATGATTGTACATATTTCATCAGTAGGCAGGTGGTTGTGATCATGATTTGAAGCTCTCAAATATCGATGGTTTGTTGCCATTTAAAAGCTTTGCAAGTACTTGTTTTAGTTAAGTCAGTCTTGAGTCATTTTTTGTTTCAGTCAGTTTAAAGATAGTTTCAGCTGAGTGTCCAGTTTCAACTTTTGAGAGTCTTGTTTCAGTTTTGGATTAGTCAGTTCAACTATGAGTCTTGAGTCAAAAGTTTGGTTTTGGTTTGTCAAATTTATTGACTCCATAACCTAACGAGGGAAGGCACTGCCTGCTTTCCCAAAGATCTGTAGTTCTTGGCACCTCCAAGGAGCTATCATCCCCATTGGAGCCAATGTTAGTGTCAGTATCTTCATCCCTCCGTCAGAGATCAAATTCTCTTGTTGCATTTCATTTTAGGTGTCCCGCTCAGTCAGATGCATTCCATTAGGAGCATGGATCATCTGACGGTAGTGGATTGTTTTACATTTTCCCCCATGCCTTTTACCTGCTGGCCCATTTCCATTCATTAAAATCATCTTCAATCACCTTTTGTCTTTAAATTTGCGAGAGTCATTTCTAGGGTTTCACTTTCATTAGGTCTAGAGTCTCATCAAAAGGGTCTTCAAATTGTCCAATAACAGTCAGTAGGTGCATGAGGAGTTTCCAGTACCAATAAAATTCATAATCAATTGCTCAGAAATGTGTTGAAACAAATCACTCGAAAGAGTGTTGAAACAATAGCTCCCATGCCATAAAAATACTCGCGCCCAAGAAGTAAATTATAATCTAAAGGTCCTGGGACTACCATCACGTTCAGATAAATGATTTTTCCTCCCAAAGTAATAGGTAACTGAGGAAGGATCCCTAATGGTTTACTTGTTCCTCTGTTAAAAGCCAACAGATTCTGGGTAACTGGCACAAGTGGCAGCAAACCGAGCGCTTGCCAAGAAGTTGAGGAAAGGATACTCACTGATGCACCTCTATCTATAATAGTGTCGGGTACAATCATATTACAAACTTGTACTATGATCTGGAAGGGCACTTAAGAAGGAAGACGAAATCCTACCAGTTGATTCCAATCAAAGGAAGTGACTAGACTACTTGGAGGGGGTACCGCAGAAATGGGAGAATTAACCCCTTGAGTTACGAGAGTGGGAGGATTTTCCTTCTGTCTTGATGGAACAAGAGGATTACCCCCAAGCTCATTAGAATTCAAAGAAATTAAAAGAACTTGAGTGGTATCATTTTCACTCTCTTCGGAAGAGGTACGATTAGCTAAAGTTGAAATTAGGTCAACTGTTACCTTGACCCGTTGATTTGGGTCGGGTATAGACTCAAAGGATTCACTCATTGAATTCAGTAAGGGTGGCGAGGTCTTCAATCCCATCGATCCCTATATCATCCCGGGTCTTCAGAGGATTCACTTACTGAAGTCAGTAAGGGTGGCGAGGTCTTCAATCCCACTGATCCCTATATTATCTCAGGTCCCAGATTCCCCTGCAGTGATGGAATCCTTGATTCCCATGCCCCAGGTAGTGGGTCTTTCACAAAGGTTGGGGCTCAGTCTATCAAAACAAGCTCTTAAGCTCCAAACCCATATTCAGTCAAGCCAATTCTTCTCTCAGGGATCCTACCCATAGATTGGTGGTCACCCTCCTACCTTCACCAATGTTGGGACTCAGGCCCCGCAGGATACTAGGGACCTAGGGTTAGGCATTCACCCTAAGCAGCATAAGAAACCCAAGTGAAAAAAAGTGCGAGAAAAAGATTGATCTCTAATTCTGGGGGATGGGCTTAGCTTTGACAGTCATGGATACAGTTGAAAGAGTACTGGTTGGAAGAGTGAGGGGTCGAAGATATTCGATGGCCCATCTAAGGAAATGGGTGCAGGACAATTAGGCAAAGGACCTAATCCGCCTTCCGAAGATTAGGGTCTTGGATCAGAGATGGTTTTCTCTCAAATTCGACAATGCTAAACAACTATGTTTGGTTAGAAATAGTCATTGGTTCATTGAACATGCCCCTATCCAGTTCAAATGTTGGTCGCCCCTATTTGAACTCGAGTGAAAAAAGGTTGGGTGTGTTGAAAATAGCAACAAGAAATGCTAAAAATAACATTCAGTATATCCCAATTTTAGTTTGTCCTTGAATTAGAATTGTGAGTTAAAATTCGAATTTAGTCACACCAGCTGCTTGGAAAATAATTAATTAATTCATCTTGAGTTAATTAGTTGGAGAAATTCAAGCTAGAAGTCTTTGTGAAGTCATGCAACAGTTATCCCATTGATTGAGGAGATTATCCCTTAATTAAGGAGATAAGATTGAGTTGTAATTAGTTAGCTCAGTTAACTGAGTTAAGTCCAGTTAGATTAGTTCCAAACAGTTTGTGGAACTAATTGCGAGTTCAGTCAGTTAATGCATGCATGCATGAAACTAGTGTACTCCAGATAACTGAATATTCTCTCATAAATAACTCATGCATGTCAGTTCAGACAAAGGCCCAGTTGAGATTAAAGACAACAACATTGTACTATCAGTTGGAGGAATTTTCCTATAAAGGAAACTCATCCACGCAGAAGGAAAAAGGTTCCTTGAGGATTGCGCAGTTTTACAATGAGTGAGAGCAGTGAGTGAGACCAATGTCACACAAGGTTACAGCTAGAGCACCTAGGGAAAACTGTGCAAGGAAATAGGAGGCTTGGAGGGTAGAGGAGAAGGTTTGTGAGAAGCCTTATTTTCCCGTGAGCATCCAAGAGGATTGTACTGAGTGCTGGTTAGTTGTGAGAGCTAAGGCTTTGTGTAATTCTGAGATATTTCCACCTTGTATGATAATACAGATAGTGGGGTTCTTAGCTGAGGCTTTCCCCTGAGTATTTTTTGTGTTTCATGTGTATGATTTCTTCTTCTCTGTTATATGTGTTCTGATTGATCTTTCTCAAATTGATTAAGCTTCCACAAAGTTTGATTGTAGAAGTAGATCTAGTATTTTGCTTTAGTTATATTACATTATCAGGTGATCTACATTGAGAATTTCTACATGGTATTAGAGCTAGTTGATCTGTAGAGAAATTTCTAAATGGTATCGGAGCCTAGTTTATCAGAGCAAAGGTGATCAGAGCTGTGAATAGTATACAAAGGAGGAAATTCGAAGTTTGAAGTTCTTGGTTGCAGGTACAAATCGAATTCATCTCATACTTCAGGTTGGTCAATGGCATTCTATGGCATGAGACTCGAGTATGCCTTGGATGGTAGCTCAAATTACATAGCATGGAAGGATCGCATGCAAGTCGTATTAGAAGACAATGGTTTGAAGGATTTCATTGATTAAGAAATCCCCAAGGCAGTTGCAACTAATGCACAAGAATTGGCTGAATGGAAGAAGTATGTGGCGAGGGCGAGACAGATCATCCTTGAGGGAGTTCGAGACCATATTGTCTCGAGTCTCCATGGGAAGGATACTCCATATTCAATGTGGAAGACATTGAAGGACCTATATCAGAACAATAGCGACTAGAGGAAACTGGCACTCAAGGATAAGCTTCGGAGAATCGAGATGGAGAACGATGATACTATTTCTACATATCCGAACAAGCTCACCACCTATAGAGATGAGCTTGGAAGTGTTGGAATAACTACTGTCGATGATGATACGGTGAGCCTTGCTCTCCTCGGTCTTCCAAAGAGCTGGCATAGCTACCAGGACTCTGTGAATGGAAGGGAGAAACTGTCGGATTGGGAACGACTGTGGTCAGATCTCATGTAGGAGGAGATCAGGAGGAGCACACGAGATGGTTCTTCATCCAAGGAGGATGAAGAAAATATGGCCTTAGTGAGTAAGGCAAGGAAAGGGAAGGAGAAGTATTCTCATCCCAAATCGAATTCTTCTCATGGAGGGCAGAAGATTGACAAATATAAAGTGAGATGCTTTAATTGTCATGATATGGGACATTATGCAACTAATTGCCCATCGAAGAAGTCTAAGAAGGGATCCTCGGAAGGATTTGAAGGTGAGGCATTAGCCTCTTAGTTCGAGATGGACTTCACCCTCATCGCATGCATGGTGTCATCGATGATGGGTTGTGGTTGGTTTCTTGATAGTGGAGCTTCATTCCACATGACCCCTGATAAAAGTTTATTCAGTACCTTGGAGGAGAAATACCTCCAGATACTCATAGAGATTGGTGACGATGAAAGGTATAATGTTTCAAGAGCGGGGACAATTGCTTTTCAGAGGGAGCATGGAGCTTTTATCACCTTGACATATGTGAAGTATGTGCATAGACTGAAGAAGAACTTGGTACCTGTTAGGGCTCTAGGAAACTCTCCTAAGTTGTAGCTCGGAGATGCCTGGTAACATATAATCTTCAATATGGTTCTAGGAACTTATTGGGATGGGTGATGGTTTGGTTCAAGCCAGATAACCACTTCTACTTTGTTTTCACTCCATACATGCATGAACACTCTTAGACTACAAGGCTTTAGACCGCCAATGCTCAACAATTTGTAGATTAAGTGAATGAATGAAGTAACCACACCAGAAGATGCATACAGAATGTATGATGGCCAGCTGCAACTAGTAAAGAAACTTGCAAATCTAATCTATCAACGTAGAGATAAGTTGACAGTTATCTGGTGTTAGCTACAGAAGAAACATGGGTGACCTACTCAACAACACATCCAATTTACTAATACAGAGATAAGATGACAATTATCTAGCATTAGGCATAGAAGATATCATGAATAAAACATTCCAGGTACAAGTCTAGAACAGATGAGAAATAGGCATTGAACAATTAACAGCAAAAGAAGCTTGCATTGCTGAAAATGAAGATGAGACGCTGCAAGTTACAGAGTATCTACAGTCTCTAGAAGTTGAACTGAAGCACAATTTCCAACCCTGATTACATCTTGCTTTTGGTTATTTATAGTCTATCATTATAATGGCCCTTAGCCATTTAGGGATGGAGGGGTCTTAATTGACCACCAACTACCATTATTGTCTGATAGCATCTTTGAACATAGTTGCTTTCTCCACTACGGAAACCTGCTCAGTTCTGGTACTGTGTTGCCCTCTAGGAGATCGGATTAATTATAGCAGTGGAGCTCCATGACTGTTTAATTCGGTTGCTGAGTCGTGCTGTGTCCTTTCTTCCTGCAGCCATGCTCTTTGTTAATTCAGTTTCATGGTCAGACTGTCACCAGGCTGATAGAGCTGGCCATCTTCTTCTTTGGGTAATAGATAGGACGTGGGGTACGGAGTGCATGGGCGGACAGATGATCGGGAGTGATCGTGAATGATGGCTGTCGGATCAAGGGAGATGTATGGCAGAGATTGCTTTTTGGAGGCTAGCGGTCGTGGTGGGAGCGAAACATGTCCAGGCCATTAGATCTTCAGGCGAGTAGATCGGACAGTTATCGGGTGGTGGAGATGTGCGGGCGATAACACGTGGGTGGTTCGATTTGAGTGGTAATGGTTTTTATCACGTGGGCATCGTGCGGTAAGTGGTAAGTGTTAGAACTCACCCGATGCCATTCACTGGATGACACGTAGCAGCGGGGAAAAAAGAAAAAACCACCCTCATCGCGTGGGTACTTTGCGTGCTTGTTTTCTGTGCGATATGGACAATGACCGTTAGAACTGGTGGGGGTGATCTAACGGCGGAGGAGTGTCGGACAAGTTGGTGTATCGGATGGGACGTGGACCGTTGGATTGGCAGGGAAATATCAACGACTAAGGTGTGGTGAAGGTATGAGATGTCTTCGGGAAATGTGCTATAGGTGCGTGAGGCATATGAGTGAGGTCTCATGGGGATTTTGACTATTGCGCTTAGGGCTAGGGCCAAAGAGGAATTTGTTGGGGTGCGAAGGTTAAGTTAGGAAAGAGAAAGGGTAAAGTGTGAGTGGGGTAAGGAAAGAAGAGGAATAGTGGCCCATGTGGGACACTTTTAAGGACAACGAAGCAGACGTAACCTTTCCTTCAACCTTCAAAAAGTCAGCCCTGCATCTCAGGGCTAACACTGGATCCTTCTGGGGATGAAAGCCTCCCTATGAGGTTTCAAGAACCGTAGACCACTGCCATTGGGCATGGAGTCTATCTAAGCTTACACTAAAACTTTAAAAAGTAACATATTTACAACACTGAGGCGTGAAAGCCTTAAACAAAATAAACTTTCAAAAACCGCCCATTTACTGGGCCATCAAAAATAGTTTCTCCCTCCAAACTTTGCAGCATGAAAGTATTGTTCCCCTGGACCTAAGAGATGAAAAATGGTCATGTCCAAAGAGCATCAAATTTACCATGATTTCCTTTCTTTTCCTTCAGTGCATCCCATTTGAGAACCCAGTCACCAACTTGAAAATTGTCCATCTTTGCCTTTCCATCAAAAGCTTCCTTGATTTTCCTTTGATGTATTGCAGACCTCTTAATCAGTTGATCTCTGATTTAATGAACTTTAGCCAAGTCACTCATCCTCCTTGCCATGTCACTTTCCTCATTCTGCTCTTCTTGCAAGAATTTGGCTACAGGGAGGACCAATTGGATTGGGAAAACAACCTCGGTGCCATATACCAGCTTGAATGGAGAGTTCCCTATGGACTTCTTGGTGGTGACCTTGTCAGCCCATAATGCAAACTTTAGTTTGGAATCCCAGCTCTGCTTGTCGTCTTCCAGTAGCTTTTTGATTATCCTTACTAGGATTTTATTGGATGATTCTGCTAGGCCATTACCTTGAGGATAATATGAGGTGGAATGCACTAATTTAATGCCCATTGATTCACACATGTCCACCAACTCTTTCGCCCTGAAGGCTGCTGCATTGTCTGTAACCAATTTGTTTGGGTAGCCAAACCTAGTGAAAATGTTTTCTGTCAAGAACTTCATGACAACCTGGTGATCAACTTTCTTAGTGGGGATGGCCTCAATCCATTTGGTAAAATAACCAGTGGCTACTAAAATCCATCTATTCTGGCCACTAGAATGTGGATTAATCTCCCCTATGAAATCCAAACTTCACTGTTGGAAAGGGCCACTGGAATGTATTGGCTTCAGGGGCAAGGATTTCAGTTGTTGCCTTCCTATAAATCTTTGGCACTTGTCACAAGATTTCACAAATGAAAATACATCAGAAAATAGAGTAGGTCAATAATACCCAGCCCTTAGGATCTTGTGTGCTGTGGTTTTCCAATAATGATGCCCTCCACAATTGTTGGAGTGAAACTGGTGCATGAATTCCACAGATTGATCCTTGTCTAGACATCTTAAGAGGATTTCAGCTGGGTCCTTCTAATAAAGTAGATTTTTACTAATACAAAACTTGGCTTCTCTGAGCTTGATGGTTCTGGCTTGACTTGAGCTAAGCCCTGGAGGGACTTCTAGCTTCAACAAGAAATGAGTTATACTGGAATACCAATCACAAGAAGCCAAATTCTCAGATAATGACTAACTCTGCCTTCGTTCTTCTGTTGCCTACTCTGCTTGTTCAACCTTTGAATCTGCACCTATGCAATTTATGTCCAGCAGACTACAATTTTCCTCAGCCATAAGCTTAGCCAGGCCCTGACCTTTAACAAGTTTGGTGGGCTTCAATTCTATGTTGAACTCAATGAGCTTTGTAATCCATGTAGCCCTTCTTCCTTCAACCTCTGGCTATGTTAGGACATCCTTTATTGAGGTAGAAGGTACATAGGTAATCACCTTGGAGTGCAGAATGTAGATTCGGAATGCCTTCAAAGACTTAATAAGAGCATAAGCCTGTTTTTCAATAATGTCATATCTTAATTCAGCATCTCTTAAAGTTTTGCTGAAAAAGGCCACTGGGTGCTCTGTACCTTCGTCATCTTTCTGCAACAAGACTGTTGCAAGGGTGTCATAGGAAGCAAAAGAGAAGATATGGAAATCCTTGTTATAGTCTGGGCTGATTAGAGTGGGAGCTTCCATAATAGCTCGTTTGATGGCTTCAAAAGATTTTCTTGCTACGTCTGTCCATTTGATCTCTGATCTCTTCTTCAACATGGAGGTGATATGTTTCACTAGTTCTGCAAAATTGGGAATAAACCTCCTTACAAAGTTTATCTTACCCAAAAAGGATTGAATGTCCTTCTTTGACCTTGGAACAGACAATGTCTGTATTGCTTTAACTCTTTCTGGGTCGATCCTGACACCTATAGCAGAAACAATGTGCCCTAAAAGTTTTCCTTCTTCCAGAGAAAACTGCGACTTCTTGGGATTTACTGAAATCTTAAACTTTCTGCACTTCAAAAACACCCTCTTCAGATGCTGCAAGTGATCCTGATGATTGCTAGAGTAAACTGTTATATCATCAAGGTAAATCAGGACAAACTTGTCCTTTTCTCCCACAAAAGCTATATCCATAGCCCTCTGAAAGGTGGCCCCAGCATTCATCAATCCAAAAGGCATCTTGGAGTACATAAAAGTACCCCAAGGAGTGGTGAAGGCAGTGTTTTCTTGGTCCTCTAGATGTACAGCCACTTGGTTGTACCCTGAAAATCCATCCAAGAAAGACATGACTCTAGCCTCTGAAACCTTTTGCAATAGATGTTCCATTTTTTTAGGGGGTAGTTGTCTTTCTTAGAGCATTTGTTCAGGTTTCTGAAGTTGACACACAGTTGGATTTCCCCACTTTTCTTCCTCACTACTACCAATTTGGCTACCCACTTCGAATACCTCAGTGGAACTATGATCTTGGCAGCCAACAATTTCTTAATTTCCTTTTCAATCAAAGGAAGTAGTAGAGGGCTAATGGGTCTAAGTTTATGCTTAAAAGGGATGGTGTCTTTTTCTAGTGGAATCTTATGCTGAATGATGTTCTTGTCATAAGTCTTAAAGTCACTATACTCCCAGGCAAAAACATCAACAACTTGCTTCATTAGGGTGTAGTAGTCAAAACTTTGGGCAACAGACAAATGGGTGGACAAATTTATATACTTGGGATGGTCTGGGATCCCCATGTTATGTCTATGGATTGTAGACTCATTTGCTTCTTGAGTAGGCTTATAGGGTACATCATTAAGGTCAAACAACTTCTCTAGAGGCACCAACCCTTTAGGTATATGATTACTAGGCAGTTGTACAATGCTGTCCTAACCAATTTTGTTTCTTAGCTGAGATTGATGACATTCCTCCATCGCTTCATTCTCTTGATCAATTTGCATGTCAGAGAATTCATCAATGACTTGTAGAAACATATTGACTTCATCATCATCCTAAAAAACTTTCCAATACTTGACATTATCGGGCAAGGATAGTCTATATTTCACTTGGATTTCATAAGTCAAACTAGGAGGCAGAGGAGGGATAAAAGTGCTAGCAGACACAGCGAGGGAGTCAGCAAGCTGATTCTTAACTCTGGGAATATATGAGATACAAAAGCTACTAAAATAATCTTTGAGCCTCCATACCTCATCTCTGTATGCTTTCAACCTTGGGTGCTTTGCTTGGAATGTTTTGTTCACTTGTTGGATGATGAGATCGGCATCTCTGAACACCTTTATGTCTCTGATTCCCATTTCTTTAGCAACATTTAAGCCCAATATCAAAGCCTCATACTCCGATATATTGTTGGTGACCTGAAAAGTCAGCTTGAAAGACAGATGTATGCATTCTTGAGTTGGGGATATCAGCAGTACACCTGATCCTGCAATTTCCCTAGAGCAAGCTCCATCAAAGAACATATCCCAAATCTGTGGCCCATTTTTTGCCATGACCTAGCATACTGGTTTCTTGAGCTGCACTGAGGCTAGCTGGGATCCTTCAATTTGGAGAATACATGCCCCAAAATCAGTGTCCACAGCATAAATGCGATCATTAGTGGGATTCTTTTCATCATTGATGATATATGCCAGCTGGGCTTCCCTATATAACCTTCTGCTTTCTCCTCCAAAAATAGGGACAGTGGCATATGACAGGTCATTCTGCAATGTCCCACCCAATCTTTTAATGCACCCTTTGGAAAGTAACATGCCAAACTTAGGAGGGACATCTGCTACCACAATATCCATCATCATGCTCTTCATGGGCAGTTGGGACAAGGTGATGGCTAGATCTTTGATTAACCCCAAACATTTCACCTTTCTTTAGTCAAAAGAGAACAAGTCATGATAAGGCTTGGTGATGTCAAGGCCTAACTCATCCATGACAGCATTTGGTATTAGATTATGGCTAGCGCCTGTGTCCAGTAGGCAATTGTGAAGTATTTTGTCATGAATAGTCAAGGAGACATAGAATGAAGGGGAATTGTCATCAGAGGGTTCAGTCCTTGGGCTAAGCACAACTGCAGGTTTGTCATCTTGCAAATTCACATAGTCATTTGATGCTTGTGTGGCCTTAAGCTCAAGGGCTTCAAGGATGGGTCTCTTAAAGGCTTCATTCTTTACCAGTTCCATCAGAGGTATAGATATTTTCATCTTTTGGATTTCTGATTCAAAACTGAAGGGAGAAGGGGACTTGTCAGGACCTCTTACCTCTTGAGCTGGTGCTTTGAGGCCAATGGGATCAACTACTGGTCGCTTCTACTTGCTAATCTTCTGCTCTATGGGGACAACAGCTCTTTGGACAAGGCTTTCTTTGACATTACTCATCTTTGACCTCAGGTTATATCTCTGCTGATCTTCAGTTTGTAGAACAGCTTCTCTGTCCCACTCTTGGCTGGTCTGGTCCTTGAGTAATGACTCCTCATAGGCAGAAAGTGTTAAAAAGGAAGCACTGCCTTTGTCTTCCATGCAGTGGATCTCATCCTCTTCATCAAACTGCTCCTCCTCCATGACTACATTTTGGAAAGGAGTCTTCACCTTCTGTTCTTCACTAGCCTCTTTGCCCCTTTGCATGATCTGCAATTTTTCATTTGCTCTCCTATATGGATTTGGATTTCTAGGAGCAAACGTATTAGGAACCCTTCCTTTCCCTGAATGCTGCTCAACCTTCAGCTTGGAGATTTCAGAGGCCAATGACTCTATCATCTTGGTCATTTTGTCTATCTTGGGGTCTGAGGATGAAGAAGATTCACCCCTCTGTCTCCTTCTATCAACATGTCCCTTGAGTTTCTCTGTAGCCATGACGTTGGACTCTACTTCCAAGGGTGCATCCTATGTTTCAACCAAAGAAGCACATCTTCTCTCCCTCAATAGTAGGCAGAAGTCAGAATTGAAGGCATTGGCATAGGTGAGCTTAGCAGAAGTAGGGGTGGGCTTCACTTCAGCTGGTATCTTGCTATACATGCGGTTAAACCTTTTATTGAAATTGGATAATGACTCCCCATTTTCCCTTTTTAGGTTGCCAAACTCAGTATGATAATAGAGCAGATCTTTCTTATCACCCCAATGCTTTAGGAACACATCATCTAAGGCCTCAATATTTGTTATAGATCTAGGGGTCAATTCTTTGAACCATTTTTTTACCTCTCCATCTAGGCTTTGGACAAACACTCTCATCCATACATCATCCTCACTAATATCTAGGTTATCAGCATAGCTATAAAATGACTCAAGATGTTCTTCAGTTGTAACCCCTTCAGTCCCGGTGAACTTAGGCATGTATTTTTGATATTCTCCAGCAGGCATTGCATTCAAAGGAGTGGGCAGTACTAGAGGTCCATACCTAGTAGCTATGATTCTTTCCATTTTGGTGAGTGCTTGTGGACCTGCCATGGCTGTGGTGGATGGAAGAGTGTTGGCAGTCTGGATGATAGAAAGCTGAGGGGTGACTGATAGGACTAAAGGAATATGATGGACTGGAGGGGAGGTTTCCTTTGGGCTGAAATCCAAAGGAGGACCTAAAGAATAAGGAGCTTTATGAATCTCTGAAAATTTTTCTTCACTGCTAGTGCTAGAGGCTATATTCTCAACATGTATGTGCTCTGTTACAAGCCTTTCTTGCAGAGATGCATAAGATTGTTTAGGTTTACCTGATCTTGATGCTCCTTTCTGTGATATCTTTCTTCCTTTGATGATCTTTTCAAGGTCAGGTACTGGGTCAGCTGGTGACTTTTGAGGATTTCTCCGAGTATGCCTCACAAACTGAGCAAGAATTATGGCGTGGAGTCACCAAAAGGTTCGGCCTCCAGTAGAGTCGCCAGATAGATGATTACAAACAAAAATGTGTCCAGAATTTGTCTATCATCAACGCTGGATCTGTGTCGTTCTCCCAGGGAAGCTGAGCTTCAATATCCTCTCCTCGGGAGTGGTGCCAATTATGTTAGGGCTCCAGGAAACTCTCCTAGGTTGTAGCTCAGAGATGCCTAGTAACATATAATCTTCAATATGGTTCTAGGAACTTATTGGGATGGATGATGGTTTGGTTCAAGCCAAATAACCACTTCTACTTTGTTTTCACTCCAGACATGCATGAACACCCTCAGACTACAAGGCTTTAGACCACCAATGCTCAACAATTTGCAGATTAAGTGAATGAATGAAGAATACTAACCACACCAGCAGATGCATACAAAATGTATGATGGCCAGTTGCAACTAGTAAAGAGACTTGCAAATCTAATCTATCAACGCTGAGATAAGATGACAGATATATGGCGTTAGATACAAAAGAAACCTGGGTGACCTACTCAACAACACATCCAATTTACTAATACAGAGATGAGATGACAGTTATCTAGCATTAGGCATAGAAGATATCATGAATAAAAGATTCCAGGTACAAGTCTAGAACAGAGGAGAAATGGGCATTGAACAATTAACAACAAAAGTAGCTTGCATTGCTGAAAATGAAGATGAGACGCTGCAAGTTACAGAGTATCTACAATCTTCAGAAGTTGAACCGAAACATAATTGCCAACCCTAATTACATCTTGTTTTCGGCTATTTATAGTCTATCATTACAATGGCCCTTAGCCATTTAGGGGTCTTAATTGACCACCAACTACCATTATTATCTGATAGCGTCTTTGAACGTAGTTGCTTTCTCCATTGCGGAAACCTGCTCAGTTCTGGTACCGTGCTGTCCTCCAGGTGATTAGATTAATTATAGCAGTGGAGCTCCATGACTGTTTAATTCGGTTGCTGAGTCATGTTGTGTCCTTTCTTCCTTCGGCCATGCTCTCTATTAATTCAGTTTCATGGTCAGACTGTCACCAGGCTGACAGAGTTGGCCATCTTCTTCTTCGAGTAATAGACAGGACGTGGGGTACGGAGTGCATGGGCGGATGGACGATCGGGAGTGATTGTGAATGATGGTCGTCGAATCAAGGGAGATGTATGGCGGAGATCACTTTTTGGAGGCTAGCGGTCGTGGTGGGAGAGGAACATGTCTGGACCATTAGATCTTCAGGCAAGCAGATTGGACGGTTATCGGGTGGTGGAGATGTGCGGGCGATTAACGCTGGGGTGGTTTGATTTGAGTGGTAATGGTTTTTATCGTGCGGGCAACGGGTGGTAAGCGGTGAGTGTCAGAACTCGCCTGATGCCATTCACTGGATGACACGTAGCGGTGGGGAAAAAGAAAAAATCGCCATCATTGCACGGATACTTTGTGTGCTTATTGTCCGCGTGATATGGAGAATGACCGTTAGATTTGGTGGGGGTGATCTAACGGCGGAGGAGTGTCGGACAAGTTGGCGTATTGGATGGGACGTGGACCATTGGATTGGCGGGGAAAGATCAACGGCTAAGGTGCGGTGAAGGTACGAGACGTCTTCGGGAAATGTGCTATAGGTGCGTGAGGCATATGAGTGAGGTCTCATGGGAGTTTTGGCTATTGCGCTTGGGGCTAGGGCCAAAAAGGACTTTGTCGGGGTGTGAAGGTTAAGTTAGGAAAGAGAAAGGGTAAAGTGTGAGCAGGGTAAGAGAAGAAGAGGAATAATGGCCCATGTGGGACACTATTAAGGACAATGAAGTAGACCGAACCTTTCCTTCAACCTTCAAAAAGTCAGCACTGCATCTCAGGGCTAACAATACCGAGCCCAATGTTGGAGGACAAAGGCTACGATGTTGTCTTCAGTAAGGGAAAGGTTTTCCTTAGACACATCATCACATGAGAGGTTAAACAGATTGGTTCAAGGGTAGAGAACCTATATGCTCTTGAGGTTCAAGATGCATGCAAAGCCTTGAGGAGCAAGGCAAATGTTGGAGACTTGGTGGTTGAGAGGGAGAGTAAATTACCTCTCAACATGCAGCGCCAGAAGAAGTCTCAGACAATTGTGGAGGAGCCACAATTGGAGAAGTCAGTAGAGGGATCACATGCAGCCATACCTCCAAGTGTGAGGTGGGGCGATCTGAAGTGATAGTCCTAAGAAGGCTGAAATTGGGTAGGGTCCATTGAGAGGTTTTATCTCATGGATAAGACCTTGCTACGAGAGCCCAAAGTACATAGTAGCGAGAGGAATTAGTGGGATTGATGCAGTAAGAGATCAAAGTGACAGAGGCTAGAGCAGTAAGATACTAAAGAGCACAGAGAAGGATTGACAACAATGCAGAAACGCTGAGTCAGCAGAAGCGCAGAGTTTTTCAGTTGATAGAGGCAATACTAGTCAGAGACTTTGATGACAGGTGCATCATACTGATTCAAGTTGGATGTTTTTTTTTTTTTGTTTCTAGAGTTGTTGGAGCAACAACACTTGATAGAAGTGTTGCATGTAGAACATTCCAAAGGTTTAGGATCGAGATCAGGTTGAATTCCTTTCTTTTTGAGATGGAGTGTTGAAAATAGCAACAAGAAATGCTAAAAATAGCATTCAGTATATTCCAATTTTAGTTTGTCCTCGAATTAGAATTGTGAATTAAAATTCGAATTTAGTCACACCAGCTGCTTGGAAAATAATTAATTAATTCATCTTGAGTTAATTAGTTGGAGAATTTCAAGCTAGAAGTCTTTGTGAAGTCATGCAACAATTATCCCTTTGAATAAGGAGATTATCCCTTAATTAAGGAGATAAGATTGAGTCGTATTTGAGTTGTAATTAGTTAGCTCAGTTAGCTGAGTTAAGTCTAGTTAGATTAGTTCCAAACAATTTGTGGAACTGATTGTGAGTTCAGTCAGTTAATGCATGCATGCATGAAACTAGTGTACTCTAGATAACTGAATATTCTCTCATAAATAACTCATGCATGTCAGTTCAGACAAAGGCCCAGTTGAGATTAAAGACAAAGACATTGTACTATCAGTTGGAGGAATTTTCCTATAAAGGAAACTCATCCATGCAGAAGGAAAAAGGTTCCTTGAGGATTGGGCAGTTTTACAGTGAGTGAGACCAGTGTCACACAAGGTTACAGCTGGAGCACCCAGGGAAAAATGCGCAAGGAAATAGGAGGTTTGCAGGGCATAGGAGAAGGTTTGTGAGAAGCCTTGTTTGCCTGTGAGCAACAAGGAGGATTGTACTGAGAGCTGGTTAGCTGTGAGAGCTAAGGATTTGTGTAATTATGAGATATTTCCACCTTGTATGATAATACAGATAGTGGGGTTTTTAGCCGAGGCTTTCCCTTGAGTATTTTCTGTGTTTCATGTGTATGGTTTCTTCTTCTCTGTTATATGTGTTCCGATTAATCTTGCTCAAATTGATTAAGCTTCCGCAAAGTTTGATTGTAGAAATAGATCTATTATTTTGCTTTAGTTATATTGCATTATCAAGTGATCTATAGTAAGAATTTCTACAGGGTGTTGGGCCTATCTAGATTAGGTTTTTGGGGTTACCCATGCATCTATGGACGGAAGTTATCTTTCGATGTATTGGTGATTATTTGGGAAGGTATCTGTGATGCAGGGGTTCCCGACATATAACTATACTTAGCCAAACTAATACTAGGTTACCCAGTATATACCCACAGTATGCATCCAGCAATGCATCCACAACTGTCCAGGATATTTGACTCTACAACGGAGTCAACTCATCAAACCATAAATGGTCAAGTGGCCCTTTTAGACCATTCCTTTGTAACGGAACTTCAATCAACCCGCCGAACCTTTCTGTGCAAATCAAAATCCTTCAGAACCACAATCCATATATATATATATATATATATATATATATATATATATATATATATATATATATATATATATATATATATATATATATATATATATATATATATATATATATATATATATATATATATATATATTAATACAAAACACTATCGGTGATAATCTCCCTGTGTAATCCTTACACAAAGGAATTCCATGCAATATGCCTTTTTCCTTCTTTATACGGGTTCTGCACAGAACCTGAGGTTAAAACCTCATCGCAATCACTATTGGCTATGTCAACGACTCATACACATATGAACCATCCCCCTTCTCCGACTCCGATCTTCGGCTCTCGGAGTGATAACACATGCTTTTGCATTAAAAATCCACACCATATAAACTATCAGAAATATTAACCATTTGGGAATACAAGGGAATTCCCGCTCCAAATTGTATACGCCGAATTTCAAATTCTATATATTCTTGTTCATATCCTCGTCGAATCTACCTCCTCTATGCTGCCTTCGCGCTCTCTGATAGCCCGACCTCCCGTTGCGCCGAACTTTGATATGCGATAAGCGATTATCACTGTTCGCGATATCGCAACACCGCTAACCACTACTACTGGCCCTTGGTACCTCCGACTTCCGATTGTGATTTACTTCGTGACCATTGATCTGGTCACGATCCAACGACTCACGATAAATCAGAACTTGCTCATCCCAATCCTCCAAGGCTCATTCCGATAACTTAAAAGGGACTCCCGCCGATGCGATTGATTCTCAGCTGTTGATCTATGAGATCTGACGGTTGCTGAGCATCAAATCTTTACTTCTCGCTTGCCTCTCTTACTTGGGTTTTTTTCGCATTTTCAATGGTTTCTTCTTTGTAGCTCGGCTTCTTCAAAGGTCCAGGTCTTCCGTTCTTTCACTTCCACTATTCAGCTTCCTCTGAACTGGACTCCTTAGTGGATTCTTGCTTCACAACTCCTCTCCAAAGCAAACTCTGGGTTTCACTTGGATTCAATGATTCCTCGTGATTCCTCTGAAGCATATTATGCTTATGCGTACTTCAGAACTCTGCCTACAATTCCTTACAGAACCTATGAGTTCATAATTTACATGTAATCCAATCATTCATTATCCATTCACACATCTATTCAATTCCAAATGAACCTCTGTATATTAACATGAACAATTGATTACAATCGAGACTCTTGGTCTCTCACACACATGTAGACCTGATTCTACTATTAGTGGCCTCTCCCTATTGAATGCCTAGGTTCACTATTTATAAGCATGCATTGGATTGGATCATTAGAGGATTCGATCACCCCTCTAACAAAAGCCCTAAAGCTCTCTACATGCATACATATGTGGCAGATAAGTCTCCTTGAGACTTTATCCATTCCATCTTTTCCTCTATTTTAAAATAGAAAAACCCCTTGTTTTGCTCAATGGTCCACATCTATTCTCCATTTAATGCCTAAAAACTCTCTCTTGCTCCTAGAGAGTTGGATTTGAATTCTACCACTCATGTTCTCATTTATTTATTTTGAGAGCATTTACATATTCTCCCACTATCTAATTAAATCACACTTAAAGGCCTAAATATTGCCTTAACTTGATACTTAGGAAAACTATTTCCTAAAATGCATGACCCCCTATGTCTACTATTTACAATGATTTTCCTTGGGCTGAATGCTCCTGCATTAGACTCCAAAAGTAGAAAATATTCATGATCTCCTGATCATGTGTGTTCTGGTCTTTGTCTTCCTGGATCCCATACTTTGTTCTGTAACTATCTAGATGCTTTGTTCCCTTGTTGTTGCTGCATTTTTGCTGTCTTTTGCTCCATTTTCTTCCTATCAATCAGGTTCAACTTCTCATTGATCTTGTTTGCTGCTGTTACTATTTTCCTCCATTTGGTCTGCTTCATCATTAGCTACCATATTTCTTCAACTTCTATGTCCACCATATCTTTGGGCTGGTCCATATTCTGCTCCTTACTTCTATCTTCTTCTCTTTGTTTCAGGTTGTTGCTACTGTTTTCTACACTGGCTTTGCTTGCTGCCATTATAGACATTGATGTAGACTTTGCCTCCACTTTTGCTTTGTTTGTTATGCTGACTCCTATGCTAACTCCTACTTGGCTTGCTCCAACTTTTGCTTTGCTCGCTTTACTAACTACCTATTGAAAATAATACTGAGAGGGGGGGGTGAAACAATATTATCAGGTCAATTATTTTTCATTTCACAATCAGATTTGTATACGCTACTTCAGTTAGTAAATACCGCGTATGTACGCAACTTCAGTTAAGGAAACAAGCGTATATAAGCAGACTTGTAATTTAAATTATTCTTCAGATGTTGATCATTAATATGTGCATCAAACCATATGAACAGTAAAACAGAACAGGAAATCACACATAAGAACACAAGATATAAGGTGGAAACCCAATGTGGGTGAAAACCACCTGCTGCAATTTGTCTCTATCTTCTTTCAATTAGAAACTTCTTTTTACAATGTTTTTGTACTGGTGCAGTCTTATACCAGTATGCAGGCTGCTACTTGCAGAAGGCTACAACCTTCTCTCGTTCCCCAGCTTCTCCTGGAAGGGAGCTACAACCCTCTTTGCTCTTGTACTAGCTGAGGTACTAGTACGTAGGTGCTGACCTACAGAAGGCTACCACCTTCTCTTTTCTTCCAGGGACCATGTTTCATAAATTTTCAGACTGGATCCATGAATATCAATCAAACATCAAATATATCTGCATTAACCAAACTCCTTTGTACAAACAAATACCGAATCAACCAATAACTTCTCAGAATGTTGTAACCAGAAAACAATACCAGTAACCAACCACCAATTCTGAACCCAGAGCACTACAGCAATAAACAGAAACAGCTAAAACATATTTCATGAGATATACACTACTTCAATATGTGGAACCTGTGTGCATACGCTTCTGTATCAAGGCTATCTTGCATATACGCTATTTTAAGTTACTGAACCAGCGTGTATATGCACCTCTACTGCGCTGAACCTGCGTACAGATCTATAAAAGATAATTTATCCTTTTTACTTATTCAGACATTAGTTATACCCAGATTATCATATTTATAGATCACGTCATGCGCCAAATATAACATATCAAAATTACGCAAAGATACTTCTCTTCAAACCGCATTAAGATCTTGACCCCTCAATAGAACTTATCCTTCTCCTTGCACTCAGGTTCCTCCTTGACTCAAATTTAGTTATGCACTATAACCCAATGACAATTTACTAGATCTTTCTCTTCATAAGATATTCAATGCTTAAGTCAATTGCGTTGCCAAAAGATCTCCTTCGCTTTTTATAGTCTTAGGCCTTACTCAAACCATGGTCCAAAACCATTGAGAACCAATACTAGGAACCCAATACCTGGGTTCAACACTTTTTGGATGCAATACCAAGGACCAAAACCATAGGTTCACATATGTCGGACTAAATGCCATGGACCAACCATAAGATTTCCCCCATGTACGCGTTTTTCCATGCATGAAAGTGCATGCATATGCATATGCTACTTTTGATCAGTAATCACGCGTGTATACGTGCCTTCATATATAGTGAACCTGCGTATACCTCATTTTCTTTCATTCTGAGAGCCTGAACTGTGATCTGCCCTTTGAGTGAGTTGCCATCAAGGACAACACCTATGCCATAGTGCCAAACTTGTGTCATAATGCCAACGATCTCCCCCTTTGGACTTGATGGCAACCCCAAGCCACTCAAAATCATTCTCCCCCTTTGACATCAAGGGCAAAGGGTTATGCTCCCCCTGAATACATGCTGAAATCTCTGCCTTGCTATGCTGTCGAAAATCCCCCTGACTGAAGGCAAGATCTGCAAGAAGATGTTCTACAAAAGAAACATGACTTTATACATTATAAATGACCTTCCTATCACCAAAGACTCATACATACATCCATCTCCCAACCAAGTGGGGATACACCAAGAATTTACACATGATAAAAACAAGAACATTACTTCATCCATCCCAGGCATAGTGGGGAAACCAAGATAGGCCGTTACATGACCTTGATAAGAAAAGAAATACATGACATAGAGACAAAATATCTACAGCAAGACTAGCATCTGTCAACCATCCTTCAATCATCATTTAGACCAGCAACCATGCTCTTCCTCATGCACCTGTTCCACCTGAAATTAACACAACTGTGAATGTAAACCAAGATCTTCTAAGATAATGTCAACAATGCATTATTTAGACGAATATATGCTCCCCCTGAACTTGTGCCAGATGGTATCTGCCAGACCCATATCAGACTCCTTTCATCCTGAGCTTGACCCACTGATTGTCTTTAAGTCGACATATACGCGATTGTATCTTCATAAACCAGCGTATGTACGCGGATCCTCCTCATGAAACTCGCGTATAACCACTTTCCTCTGAAACAGTCAAGATTTAGCAGCAAGATGATGCATCAACTACCCCCAGCTTCTGTCTGAGGTATTCAAATGTCTCCTTGGGCAGTGGTTTGGTGAGTATATCAACAACTTGTTCCTTAGAGGGAAGATACTCCAATTTAACCTTTTGTTCAAGCACTTGTTCCCGGAGAAAATGATACTTGATAGGGATGTGCTTAGTCTTTGAATGCATGATAGGATTCTTTGAAATACTGATTGCACTTGTATTATCACAAAAAATGGAGATAGGTGGAGTACAACTGATTTGCATGTCTTGTAATGTTTGCATCATCCAAAGGAGTTGTGTGCAACAAGATGCAACAACTACATATTCTGCTTCAGCTGTAGATAATGCAATTGAACTCTATTTCTTGTTGAACCAAGATACTAATCTAGGACCCATGAAGAATGCAAAACCACTAGTGCTTTTTCTGTCATCCACGCTTCCTGCCCAATCTGCATATATATATGCATGAAGTGTGAGATCTGTACTTCTAGGATACCATAAGCCATAGTTTTGAGTTCCTTGAAGATACTTGAAAATTCTCTTAACTGCCTGAAGATGAATTTCCTTTGGATTTGCCTGAAACCTTCCAACTATTCCCACTGCATGCATAATGTCTGGTCGGGTACCTGTTAGATAGAGTAGACTACCGATCATGGATCTATAAGTTGGTTGATGGACTACTGTTGATTCATCATTTGCACTGAGGTTGCATCCTGTTACCATAAGGGTACATACTGGTTTCGAATCCTCCATCCCATATTTCTTCAAGATCTGCTTGAGATACTTGGTTTGTGATAGAAAAGTACCGTCTTTGTTTTGTTGGACTTGTAAACCAAGAAAATATGTGAGCTCACCAAGCATGGACATTTCAAACTCTTTCTGCATCACCAAGGCAAAATTTTGACTCATGTCTTCTTCATTGCTACCAAAGATAATATCATCAACATACACAACAAGTATTAGCAACTTATCATTGTCAATTTTTATATATAGATTGCTATCTGTTGATCCTTTTATAAAACCTTGTTGATGGAGGTACTTATCCAACTGATAATACCAAGCCCTTGGAGCCTGTTTAAGGCCATAGAGAGCCTTTTTGAGTTTGCATACAAGTTTTGGATCATTTCCAAGAATAAACCCATCTGGTTGTTCAATATATACTTCTTCATCCAAGTCTCCATTCAGGAAGGCCGACTTCATGTCCATTTGAAATACTTTGAACTTCTGAAAACTAGAAACAGCAAGGAACATTCTTATGGCCTCAAGTCTAGCAACTGGTGCAAAAGTTTCTTCAAAGTCTATACCTTCTTGTTGAGCATACCCTTTACAAACAAGTCTGGCCTTATTTCTAATCACATCTCCATTTTCATTCAGCTTATTTTTGAATATCCATTTTGTTCCTATGACATTCTTATCTTTTGGTCTAGGAACCAACTCCCAAGTGTTATTCTTTTCAATCTGCTCAAGTTCTTCGTCCATGGAATTTACCCAGCATTCATCTTTGTATGCCTCTCTTACATTTTGTGGTTCAGTGGAGGAGAATAATGCTAGATAACTTGAAGCTTCTGAAATGGTTCTTCTTGTTTGTACACCTACCTCCTTTTGCCCCAAAATTTGGGTTTCTGGGTGATTCTTCTGAACGTACCTGGATGGAGTCTTTTCTTCTATTCTTATCTGTTCTTCTGGTGCCTCATGGGTTTCTTCTTCATCATGAATCTGATTTGATGTTGAAGGATAGTCTTCATCATCTTCGAAATCTTCAGATTTTACTTGCCTAGGAGTGTTCCCTTCTTCATCAACCACTACATCAATACTTTCAACAATTTTTCAAGGTCTTTTATTGTAACACTTATATGCTTTGCTGTGGGGAGAGTAACCGAGAAGAATGCCTTCATCTGCTCTACGTTCAAACTTGTCAAGGTTTTCATTAGTCTTCTTGATGTAGCATTTGCTTCCAAAAATTTTGAAGTATTTTACTGTGGGAGTCTTACCATACCAAAGTTCATGAGGAGTTTGAGTGTTGGTCACTCGGACGTTTGTCTTGTTGAGAATAGTGATGGCAACGAATGCAGCTTCACCCCAGAAGGTTGCAGGAGTCCCAGACCCATCAAGCATTGCTCGAGCCATTTGTTGAACTGTTCTATTCATCCTTTCTACTACTCCATTTTGCTGAGGTGTCCTAGCAGTAGAGAATTCCCTTCTTATTCCATGTTCTTCACAAAAATCAAAAAATTCATTTGAGGTAAATTCCCCACCTCTATCAGACCTGAGGCATTTGATTATGCGATCTGATTCATTTTCCACCAAGGCTTTGAATGATTTGAACTTTTCAAAAGCTTCGTCTTTATGCTTCATAAGTCCTATCAAACACATCCTGGAAAAGTCATCAATGAACAATATAAAGTATTCTTCTCCTCGAGGTGACCTTTTCCTAGATGGACCACATACATCAGTATGGACAAGTTCAAGTGGCTTGCTAGTTGATCCTTCCTTCTCAGGGAAATTAGTTCGGGTTTGCTTACCAAATTGACATGATTTGCATATTGTATTGTCTGGAATTCTGATGTCAGGGAGATCACGAACCGCCTGATATTTACATGCTTTCCTTATTTGAGAGAAGCTTAGATGCCCCAATCTTCTATGCCATAGCCAGTGTTCATCATTCTTGCTAAGATAGCATTGCTGTTGTCCTCCCTTGAGTATGTATAAATTATTTGGATTTCTTATGCCTTTGATCACTGTTTCTCCTGTATCAAGCTCACGAACAATACATCCATTTGATCGAAATATTACCTCATTTCCTTGATCACACATTTGACTGACACTTAATAGATTATGCTTTAAGCCATCAACATACATAACATTCCCAGTTTTGACCTTTTCTTTCAAAAGAACAGAACCTTTACCTTTTATGAATGCAGGGGTGTCATTTCCAAATGAGACCTTCTTTTCTTTTTCTAGGGCACTTTATGATTGAAGTTTTTCTTTATCACCTGTCATATGTTTCGAGCATCCACTGTCGATGTACCACTGATTTTCCTGCCCTTACGCATATAAGGCTATGCCACATCTTTCAGGTTGCGGTTCTTTCTTCCTCCATGTTTTGGGTATCAATGAAGCTTGCTCCTTCTGAGTTGTTTGTCGAAAGATACTCCTGCATTTAGAAATTTCATGACCAAAGTTGTTACAGATAGAACATTCTATTTCATTTTCAAAAGCAGAAAAGTTATTGTAGGTTCTTTTCATGATTCTAGTCACACTCCTTTGAATTCATGCTTCTCTGGTCATGATGGTCTTGTAGGCAACACATTGAGCTGCTTTATGTCCAAAGTTATGACAAGAGAAACATTGGCCATTGAAGAAATTCCTGCGATCATCAAACCTTCCATCTAGACGATTGTAATAGCCATTCATTCTTGAGAAAATTGAGAATGATTTACCTGAGGTTGGTTGTAGCTTCTGTTCCTCCTTGAAGTAGATTGCCCTCAATTTACTTGGTGATTTCTGTTCATTCTTGAAGTAAATTGTCCCTAATTTACCTGGTGATGTTCATTGTGCCTTTGATGTCGATTGTCAACTTGTTCACTTCTCCTTGCAGCTTCAAGATAACTTTTGGAGTGTTAGCCTCCTATACCAATAGGTTTTCATTTCTCATGATTGGCAGTGGAAGTGCCAAAAACGTTCACCTTCCATGGTACTAAGGTTCCATTTTTGTGAAAGAAGCAGACAGTTAAAAAATGTAAAGAGGGTATGCCTTAAAAGAAAAATCAAAAGGCAAGAAAATAAATTGGTCAAAGAAAAAATAAATGAAATGAACCCCAAATAGAGACAATGAAAGTGGCTAATCCAAAATGCCACTGCTACTCTGGTGGGTGGTCCAACAGCTCAAGCTAGGCCATACCATGTTTTAAATTACATGTTTTAGACTAGAAAGGAAGTACCTGCTCAAACAGTTCAAGCTTGACAGATGACTAGGTGGATAGAGAAAGGAAGGTGCCCAACTGCTTAATCTGGGCCCTTGGAAGTCATAAGGGTAGACTTAGATAGGAGGGCAGCAAAAAGAAAAGAGAATTGTCAGGGTTTGCAAGGCTAAGTGCACCCACCCAAGGGAAGGAAAAATGTTAGGCATACTAGGCAGGGTAGGCAGTTGAAGGTTGCAGAAAGCAAGACCTAAGCATATGACATGGGAAAAATCACATATGATGTCACTAGCAGAAGAAAGGCAAGAGCAATGGCCTATTTTGGCAAACTACTAAACCATCACTAACTTCCCTCATCCCCTTCAAAAGTTTCTTACTAACATCCCTTGAGCACTGCAGGATTTGCCTGATCAGTCCTCCTTACACTCCTCATTTGTAAAAATTTCATGTCAGAAGTGACTTCTCTCTTTGAAAAGAAGCCACATTTCTTGTGTAAAATCTTTCTTCACTCCTATCTGCTTCTAAAACTAAGTTTACTCATTAAACTTAGCTCTTTACCCCTCTCTCATATCCCCAATTCATATTAATTTCTAATTTTACTATATAAATCCCTAAGTGCTACCCTTCCCCCTACTATTATAACATTGTATGCAAACAACCCAAAAATGTATAAATACCCCCCCTTTAGCCTTATAGCTAAATAGCACTTCTATGGGAGACATTAGTCCACCAGGGACTATAGTCAACCCTTGCTTTGGGATTACTCTAACCTCTGGTTAGATTAATAACCTACACTAAACCCTCATCTACCCTTTTTCTGAAAAAAACCCATGAAAAAACCCCCCCCGCGCTCAAACCTAAGGTCACATATTGTGGGACCCCGACACATTAATCTATATATATTTCAAAACCCACGAAAACCCCCTTAACCAAAGTTTTAAACCCAAAATATTTAAATGAATATTTTATTAGCTGGCGGGTCCCCACCCAAACTTGCACGATGGGTCGGGGCGCCCGCCAGCCGTCGATCTCCCGCTGCCCTCAATCCAACGCTGGGCGGTCGATTTCAGATTTGAACCTGCCGCGGTTTAGCGTCCGGGGAGCGGGTGGTTTTGCTCCCGTACGCTGGACGCGTGGCAGCCATCGGAGGTGTTCGGAGCCCCCCTCCCCTATACCGCCTTCTCCCAAAAGCGGTGCGGGGAGACCACATACCGCCCTCCCTCAACCCGCCTCCCCTGTCATGTCGATCCTACGTCGCTATGACGTCATACCCCGGGCCCCCGCTACCGCGCCTCGTGGCCCTCCACATCATCTCGTGGCCCCCACATCCCGCCACCGTGTCCTGCCATGCTGGCCTCCAGCTCAGCACCCACGTCACCATCCGTACCCGGGCCCGCCATGACGTCATCGGCGGAAAAGCGCCAAAAACCCATATTTTCCAAATTTGTCGTTATAAACGCACATTTGAGCCGTTTTATGTCATTTTCATTCGAAAAGAGACAGAGCCGTTGTTTTCGTTCGCTCCAAAAATTGCCTCCAAGCCGCGAATTTGAAGTTCAGACGCCGTCACTCACCAATTCAGTTGTGTTCTTCACCCATTGCTCAACTTGGCAGCATCTCGGCATCATTTATCCAGGTATTTGCCAAAATTCACCTGTTTTACCCATGTTCATGCCATTTCTCTGCAAAATTCTCCACTAAATACCTGGTAAATCCTAAATTAATTGCTGTCATTCAATAATTGCTGGCCCAAAATAGTCCACATTGCCCCCTGCTCCAAAATTCGATGTTAAAGCAATGATTCGCGGCCTTAATTTGCAATTGGTCCTCAAACTGCCCGGCATTGTTCCCTTTTGCCGAGTACTTACTTGAACAACTACATTTCACCAACTTTTAGTCCTGCCCTACCTCTGCAATTCATCCTCATTATTCACAATCCCTGTGAATTCACCAGAGCGGAATAGAGGCAAGCCTACTCAAATCCACTCCTCTTTGAAGAACATATCTAGCATCACCTGCATTCAATCTGCCACTTGACTTCTAGAAAGATTTGCAAGCCTGTTGCACTTACTTTGTTGCATTCAGAAACTGCATTTTGAAGACAGCACCCAAAAGCTATACAATGGCTGCTCCTGCACCCACAGCTCTCAGTGTTTCCCCCATGAATCCACCAAATAAAGAGCTTGAGTCCCTGCCTCTTGCTGACAGAGATTACCTCATCCAAGACTTTGTGGGTGACAGGAACCATTTGCAGACCTTCCGGGAATTGAGGGATAACTATTTGAACAACAAGGACACATATGGGATATGGGAATCCAATCTGCCTTATTACTTTCTCCCATCTGTTAACATTTTTCCAGAAATTGTCCGCTTATGTGCTGAGAATTATGATCCAAATCACAGAGCTGTCAAGTCTCCATCTGGGAGCATACTCTTCCACATAATTGCTGAGTCCATCAACCAGATGCTCAACTTCAAACAAACTCAGCTGCTGTATCCCTTCTCCATGAACTATCTGCTAGATACAGGTGCCAAGCTTTCCACTGCTGACATTCAGAAGATCACCCAGATATTTATGAGAGCTGACCGCCAGCCCACAGGGCCACCTCCCTTCTTGTATGTCCATTTTACTGATGTAGGCAAACTTCTGCTTGACATGATTTCTTATGTGTTGGGCTATAAAACCAGTGAGTATGTTGATGAGACAGTGTTGGTGTTGTTAGCTGCCTACAGCCCAGGCCAGCCTCCTGCCTACAAGTATAACTTTGCTAAATTCATAGCCAACAAAATACATGACCAGCTTTTCAAAGTGGACAGGGAGGGCATATTCAAATATTCATCATACATATACCATTTGTTCATCTATTATCAGTCCGAGGCCTTTCAATGCCCTATCAAGAAGCTGGATTCTAGGGGGAAAGAAGATCTGTTATCTTCTGGACATCAGTTTTTCACCAAGTCCAAGATTCACCATATTCATACTGTGAATTTATTGATCAATTTGTCTACCCAGTCTCTTGCTTATTAATGAGGTCCCCTCCTCCTAGAGTGTCATTTGAAATCCAGAAAACTCTGCAGCTGTCCAAAAATTATAAAATAGGTGATTGGTACCTATACCAAGATCATATAGTCATCAGAATTTATGGCTGCGAGCTCTGTCCATATAGGCTGCCAAAATATGTGCCAATGAGACTGTTTGCCTTGGAGTACTATAGGCAGCTTATTCACTCTGACCTCACCCACTTTCATAGTGCCAAGAAGAAAGCCCACCTCAAGTTCAAGCACCACCTGGGCCCCTTTATCATGAACAAAAAAGAGGGATGGCAAGAGGCTGAGCAAATCCTCAAAGACAAATACAAGCTATCAAAAAGCTTCCGGTGGGTCCCTTATGACCCCGAAGGCTTCATCTGTGCTAGAAGGGTCAAGTACAGGCTGCTAGGCTATGAGCACTGTAAATTTCCACATATTGAGCAGTATGCCAATCAACAAGAATGGCTGCAAGATACATTGACTGAGAAACTAATTGAAGAAGAAATAATGCAAAAGAATGTCAAGGATTTGGAAAAAACTCTTGACTTAGATTCTGTGCAGCAGGTAATCTTCAAGCAACCACATCCAGTGGGAGAAGGGACTTCAGCTACAACAACTGCACTAGCCACCCAGGCGCCATCTACAGTGACATTAGGCACAGATATGGGTAAAGGAATAATGGGTGTTGAAGAAGAAACAGTAAAAGAACAACCTGCCTCCTCAATTGGGCAGCAACAAGAGCAAACCCCTCCACCACAAACAGAACCACCAACAGCACCTATATTGCAGACTCCTGCACATGAGGAGAGGGGCAAGAAAAGAGACAGAGAAGAGTCCACTCCTGCTAGTGGATCCTCCCAGCAACCTGAGGCCAAGAGGCAAAAGGTTGACTCCCCAGTCATAGAAGAAATAAGTGAAGAAGTCCTTGAGAGTCCAAGGAAAGAAGGGGGAGACAGTCAGCAAACAGCCACAAGCTCTTTCCAACAAGAGCAAGGATTACAGCTTGGCATGGAGGTGTCCTCCTCCACTCAGCAGAGCAAGAAGCCTTCAAGCACCAAGGCTTCCTTCAAACAGATAAAAGCACAGAATGATCTGTTGAGAATAGAAGTATACAAACAATTCCTCAAAGCAACACCAGCCAAGCAAGAGAGGTTGATGTCAGTGTATGACATACAAGAGGAGAAAATGATCCTCAGTCACTTCAAACCCAAGGTGCCACAGCCTAAATCAGCTGCAGATTTTGTAAGGACAAGGGTGGAAGTCATGGCAAAGGACATTCACCCCATGGACCAGATAGAGCTTCACAAACAAACGGGGGAAATGGTCTATGCCACCTTGGTAGACAGGGCCACAATGGCCCATGAATTGAAAGAATCACTGAAGAATACCAACATTCAGTTGGATTTCGAGAGAATGTCCTCCATGGCCAAGGACAACAGGATTAAATCACTAGAGGACATCATCATAGACCTAGGACATGATCCTAAGGACCCAAAGGGCGTGAGGGCCCTCATGAAGAAGAAGGAAGATGATCTTACTGCATTGAAGAAAAGGCCGAAACTGCTTCCCACTGAGCACCCCCAAATAGCAGAGTTGCAGAGGGAAAAGGAAGTCGATGAGCAACTTGATTTAATAATGCAGCTGAATCAAAAAGTTATTGATCTGGAGAAGGAGCTAGAAGGGGCATTGCAAGACAAACAGGGAGAGTCAACATCCCAACCTCCTCCAACTACCTCAACCACTGCCAACACTACAGAGGCAGCAGTAGCCCCTGCAACTACTACAGCAACAACAGAAGCAGCAGTAGCCCCTGCAACTACTACAGCAACAACAGAAGCAGCAGCAACAACAACAACTCCTGAGTCCAGCTTGAACATGGAAGATTTGACAAAGGCTATCAAAGAGTTGGAGCTCCAAGCTACTGAGATCAAACAGGCCAAGGAAAAATTGGCAGAACTAGAGGCCAAATATGACAAGTCAAAGATGACTGTAGCAGAGCAGTCTAGAGAAATTAAGGCCCTCAAAGACAAAATAAAGGCCTTAGAAAAGGAGCTCAAACTTGAAAATGCTCTGGCAGAAATAAAGAGAATTTTGTGGGCCCGGATTGACCAATCCATTACTAGACAATGGAAGTCAATCAAGACTGTGCATGAACAAATGGAATTGATTGGCCAAGCACAAATTGAGATTCAGAAAGCCAGAACAGTACTGGGGAACAGGCCTGAGCAGGCCAATAGAATGATAAATTTTCTGAACAATCAGACTAAGGAGGAGCTAGCAGCCCTCAACATTGTTAACAGAACAGATGCTGTCCTTACAGCTAAAAAGGTGCTGACTCTCAGGAATTTTGTGCAAACTGTAGAGAGGAAATGCCATGAAATACAGGCTGAGGTAGATGAATACAAGCTCAAAATGGGAGCACTGCAAGGAAAGGGATTGCCCAGCCTATTAACTGGCACAGGAAGACTGCTCCCCCGTGAGCAATATGCTACCAGGATGTCAAATTTTATTGAAAATCAAATCACTGCATCTGCCAGTACTTCTGAGGAAACAGGGCCTCCAACAGGGCAGGGCCTCTATGATAAACTTGAAAATCTATTTTTCATTGAACATGAGATCAATCACCTTTTTGAGGTTCCTCCAAATTTTTATAGATATACAGAGGCAGATGAAACCTTGGTGAAAATTCGAAGACACCAGCTGCCCAAAGAGGATTGGTGGCAGGCAATGCTACAACTTTTGCCTCAATAATCTCAGCTGCTTGGTCCTAGTCAGCTTCAACTCGGCCAAAAGCAAAAAGCAGAATATGGACAACATACAAGGCAGCCGAAAGGGTGACTCAGCATAAAGACAGCGACAACAAGCCAAATATAGGAAAATGCGCAAATTTTGGGCAGCACATCTTCAGCCGACTCCAACGGTCACAAAGTCAACATTCTCTGACCATTTTGGACAGCTAATACACTTAGAAGTTACTACAACATTTATTTTCTCAGCTACAACGCTCCAGGAGTTGGCACAATATTAATGAGCCATTAACTCACTAGCTAGATATTTTCTGATGTAAATTTTGTATATATACCTCCCCTGGCAACGTATTAGGGGTTGGTGATTTTCACTCTAAGGCAAATGTATTGTATACTTTCAGATAATCTAATGCAAGAGGCTGGAAAAGCTCAGTGTTTCTTGGATGTTTGATGTCTTGATGATGCTCTGCGTGCTGTTGCAGAATTCCTATGCTGTCTAATGGAACAATAAGTTTTCTCAATCTATGTTTTATCTTCTTATGTTTGTTTGAATCATACACATGTTTCACCAATCTAACAATAGAGAAAAAGAATAGTACAGGAAATGTTTGATTACACCTTGTGCTCAATCTCTGTTGCTGAAATGTTTTCTTCAGAATTAATCATGAACATGAATTCTTAATTGCTCATGTTTACATTAATTCCATAAATATGAATGTTACATAGGAATTCTTCAGTGCCCCTAAATAATATTCCCACTGTTCTCCATATCAGCTTACTGAAAGATCCTTAATTGCCTTTCATACCCTGATTACATCACACCCAATCACAGATTTAAAGAATTGTTCCTTAGACACTTATCTGGCTTTGTAGCATCACTTTTGTATCAACACAGACATATCAGGCAATCAAAAAACATCACCGACTCCATGCCCAATGGCCTAGAACACCCTGATAAACATATATCTATCTTGACTGAAATCATCATCCAACAAACTCCAAAACAAAACCTTGAGCACCATAACTAGCCTAAAATATTATACAAACAAAGCTAAAATCATAAAGAGAGAGCCCTCTCTGGTCATAGGTAGGCTAGAACCTGTGACCCAAGGTTGGTTAGTGGTCACCTCGGCCGTATTCCCTTGGGAGTCAAAGGGAACAACCTGAGTGATAACATAATTGGCGACTCCACTGGGGACCAGAGCGTATTTTTCAGCTGCTGTCTGTTTTTAGACAGTGGTTCCAAAAACTTGAGCAGTCCCTTAAAACAGTTCTAAAAATATCCTCAAAAATACCAAAAACAAGTTCAGAAGCTGGCTCCTAAAAAGAGAACTAGGCACACCAGGTCAAATCCTGACCCAAATCCCCCACCTGTTTTCGAAAATCCAAATTTGATCCATAAAACTCTTAGGAACCAGAAGGAACCAGAACAATCTCCTGAATCTAGCCCTGAGGCAGTTCAGCAAAGTTCTATTCCAACCCCTGCTAAACCATCAGTCCACCTTCATACAACTCATTCTTCCCCCTCTTCATCATCCACTTCACAAAACATATTGTCTACACCCAACACACAAACTGCTGTTGCTGTCCCTGTTGTCCCAGTTGTTCCCTTTCTACCAGTTGTCCCACTTATCCCTCCAAATATGGCTAATCGTTATGCACCCCTCCAGTTACCTGGTAACCCGGGGGCTATGCCTCAGGACTACCAAAGCAAGATTACTTATTTTGATGGAACCAGTACATACACTGCCTTACAGCATACCAAGAAAATGCAAGACTACTTTGAAAACTATGAGATAGATGATGATGATGTAAGGATGAAAATCTTTGTCCAAAGTTTAACAGGTGAAGTAAGAACTTGGTTCAGGGCGCTGGCTGCAAATTCTATAGCTGATTCGGGTGCCCTTTATCAGTCCTTCCTGAACAGATGGGAAAAGAAAAAGGACCCTCTACACATTTTATCTGAATATGATACCATAAGGAGAGGCCCACAAGAAACTGTCCTAGACTATTGCACTAGATTCAACACTATTTATAATGCCATTCCTCAAAATCTTAGGCCCCCGCCTGATTTAGCATTGATTAAATTCCCGGATGGGTTTGATGCTGATATGGCATATCAACTAAGAGAAAGAGCCCCTGCAACCCTAGCAGACATGCAAAACATAGCTGTAAGTGTAGAAGCAAATCTGATTGCTAAGAGGAACCGGGCAAGGACTGAAAGAAGAACTACTTTTAAAGAGGAACCCTCATCATTTGAACAAAAGCTAGATGCAATCATCAAAGGGATGGACAGACTTGGAGACAGAGTGGAAACCATAGAAAGAAAATCATCATGGGAAGGTCAAACAAGCAATATTAGAAACCCAAACTTCAGAAAGAATCAAAATCCCAACGTTGGAAGGATTGATCCTGACCAGCATGTCAGACCCCCTTTCCAAGAGAATTATGCCGAGGCTTCAACATCTAGTGAACCTAGTGAGGACCCTCACATCAACCTAATGGGTTTGGACAGTGAAAATCAAGTCTTTCTAACACAAGAAGACCAAGAGGTCTACAACGACAACCAATTCCACACTAAGTCAGGAGAATCATTTGATTTTAAAGAAGGTTATGATGCAGCTGTGTATGAGGTACACAAACAGTACAAACTAAGGACTAGAACGATAGATGTACCTACACCCCTCAAATCAAAGGAGAATAAGCAACCAAAAAAGGTCAATGATAAGAGTACTCCCCCACAACCAGCTGGCAATTCAAACCCAAACACCACAGAGGTTACTGTGGAGGATATTTCAGAGCATCAGACATCTGAAAGCCAGCCAGCCTCACTCCAACCAGCAAAAGTAAAGTCAGATAATACCCTTGGAAGCAAACATGGTACCAATTTTACTCAAGACAATATCAACCATGAACAAAAGATCACTGATAACTCAGCTGAAAAGGAAAAATCTGTTGCACTAAATGCCAAAATTCAAATGGAAAAACCTTTTAACTTGGAAACAGAAATAAGTAAGCTAAAGATATCAGTTCCTCTTTCGGAATTAGCCAAACATGACATATACAGACAACAGATTAACAAGTTACTCCAAGTATCAGACAATAAAGATGCTGTGAATGTCCTAGATGACCAACCCGAGTTGCTGTTTGGACCTGAGGTTAATGGAAAAACAGAAAATGGAGGGGTTCCACCCTTTTATGTCAGTCTAAACATTCATGATAAGGTCCTACATAATGCAATGTTCGATTCTGGGGCTTCACACAACTTAATGCCCAAATCTGTAATGGAAAAACTTGACTTAGATATCACTAGACCTTACAAAGATCTATTCTCATTTGATTCAAGCCAAGTCAGGTGCTTGGGCCTGATTAAAGATTTATGTGTCTCCCTGGTCCAATATCCAACCAAGACAATATTGATGGATGTAGTGGTAGCCGACATACCCCCTAAGTATGGCATGCTCTTGTCCAGATCCTGGGGGGCCAAACTCCAAGGATCGTTGCAATTGGATATGTCCTATGCAACTATCTCAGTCTTTGGGCAGCCAAAGAGATTATACCGTGAAACTTTGATGAAATATGTGGTAAGCAGTCAAGAGAAGCCCCAAAACTTTCCAATCTATTCAATACACTCAGACATGGATTCATTTATTCTCTACAATGCCGACATCTGTCACAAAGCTTATTCTGAATTATTAATGATAGTAGAGACCGAGGAGTTAGATGAGCAATATGCTTTCAAAGACCAAGGGACTGTGGGTATAGCTGGCGAGACAAAAGAACATGATGTAGCAAGTAACTTGCAAGAAACCAACCTACCCATGGTCCAACTTTCTAGTAACCTCAATCCAAATCTTGATCATGAAACCTTATGGTATTTAGAATTTGATGGCTCTGTAAATAAGCTAGGAGCTGGGGCAGGAGTCTGGATCCATAATATGCATAATGACCAGGCTGAAGGCCATGCATACAGACTAAACTTTCGATGCACAAACAACATGGCTGAATATGAAGCCCTCCTGCTAGGTCTGAAACTCATAAAAAATCTAGGTGCAACCAAAGTCTCAATTTTAGGAGATTCAGATCTGGTCATACAACAGATGAAAGGAAACTTTACCACAAATGATCTAAGGTTGAGAGCATATAAGGGAGCAGCTATTCAGGTACTTGAGAGCTTCTCACAATCACAGTTGACTAAAATTTCCAGAGAACTCAATCTACATGCTCACAGCTTGGCAACCTTTGCCAACACTTGTAAGTTTCCTTTCAAAACCAATCATATGTTTACTGCTGAAATCAAACACAGACCTTCAGTTCCAGATAACATCAAGAATTGGCAAGTCTTCAAGAGTAACACACAGATAAATAACTTCCTCACTTTAAAGGAAGAATTTTCTGGCATGAACATTGACACTAGCACTAGAGATGATCAACCACAGGCATGCACAATTACACAGAAAATATCAGCTGAAATAGCTGATCTGGTTTTACATCCTACCACCTTTGACAAGGAAACTATACGGGAATTGAAACAATCAGATGCAGAGGAAATGGCTGAAGCAGAAGATGAGGTAATTGAGCTAAAGGATAATTTCCTGCCCATAGGTCTAACCCCTTTGGAGGATCTGTTTGATTCAAATGATATCTCAAGAAAACCAAAAATGCAACCATTGAATGCTGAAATAGAAGATTGTAACATTGGGACCCCTGAAAATCCCAAAATGGTTAAGTTATCCAAAGCATTACCACCTGAGCAGAAACTAAAATACATTGAGTTATTCAAAGAGTTTCAAGATGTCTTTGCCTGGAGCTATGAGGACCTTAAATCTTATGATACATCAGTTATCCAGCACACTATACCTTTAAAAGAAAATCAAAAGCCTTTCAAACAGAAGCTTAGGAGAGTCAATCCTGTGCTCCTCCCCCTTATTGAAAAAGAGGTTAAACGTATGTATGAAGCTGGGATCATTGCCCCAATTAGATTCTCAGAGTGGATCTCAAACCTAGTGCCTACTAGGAAAAAGACAGGGGAAATCAGACTGTGTGTTGACCTAAGAAATCTGAACAAAGTATCTCTCAAAGACCATTACCCCTTACCTAAAATGGATCATATCTTGCAAAGGGTAGTGGGAGCCTCAAGGATCTCCTTACTAGATGGTTTCTCAGGATTCAATCAGATCCTAGTACACCCGGATGATCAAGACAAAACTGCCTTCACAACACCTTGGGGAACATTCAAATATGTCAAAATGCCTTTTGGGCTAAAAAATGCAGGGGCCACGTTCCAAAGAGCAATGGATATTGCCTTTGCCAAAGAAATTCATGACTTCCTAGTTATCTATCTTGATGATCTAACTGCCTTTTCAAAATCAGATCAAGAACACTTAGAACACTTGAGGCAGGTTTTCACAATTTGTAGAAAGTATGGCATATCTTTGAACCCAAAGAAGTCACTGTTTGGGTTGGAGGAAGGTAAACTCCTGGGCCATATAATCTCAAAAGATGGTATTAGGATTGACCCAGACAGAATTCAAGCTATCCTACAAGTACCACATCCAAGAAACATCAAAGAACTACAAAGCTTTCTAGGAAAAATTAACTTTTTGAGGAGGTTCATTCCCAATCTGGCTGAACTCATAAGACTGTTAAATAATATGCTGAAAAAGGATTCCAAGGTCAAATGGACCATGGAAGCTAGACAAGCCTTTGAGGATATCAAAAGAGCATTGACAAACACACCAGTCCTAACAAGCCCTAGATTTGATCAAGATTTCATCATTTTTTCTTTCGCATCTGAACATACAATTGCTGCTGTTCTGCTACAAAAAGATGACCAAGGCTGTGAAAAACCCATTGCATTTTTTAGCAGAGCCCTTAGGGATGCTCCCTTGAAGTATCAGATCATGGAAAAACAAGCTTATGCATTGGTAAAAGCCATCAAGGAATTCAGAATCTATATCCTGTACTCTCATATAATTGCCTATGTTCCTAATGCAGTGGTCAAAGACATTTTAACCCAAGAAGGAATTGAAGGCAAGAGGGGCAAGTGGATTGCCAATATCTTAGAATATGACATTGAGATTAAACCTACCAAACTGATAAAAGGACAAGGCCTAGCCAAACTAATGACTGAAACCAATTTTCAAGCCCTTGACATTAATGAACTGGATGACGAACAGGAGATGGCGACTCCACAGATCAACCAAGCCTTTATGCAATCTCCATGGTATGCTGATATATGTTTTGTATTATTAAACCTGCAAGCTCCTCCAGGGTTGTCCAGAACCAAGAAAAGATTCTTGAAAATGAAAGCATCAAAGTTTTGTATTATTGACAATGTTTTATTTTGGAGAAATCATGAAGGGATCTTACTCAATTGCCTAACATTAGAAGAAACTGACAATGTCCTCAAGGAATTTCATGCAGGTGACTGTGGAGGACACTTATACTGGAAGTCCACAGCTGATAAAATCCTAAGGGCTGGATTTTATTGGCCCTCCTTGTTTGCTGATGTAAAGAAATTTGTAATGTCTTGTCACAAATGCCAAATTTTTGAGGGCAAGAGGAAGCTGCTGCCTTTACCACTCAAACCAGTTTCAACTGAGAGACCATTCCAGCAATGGGGTCTAGACTTCATTGGTGAAATTCACCCTCCATCCTCTGGCCAGCATAGGTGGATTCTCACTGCCACAGACTATTTTACCAAATGGATAGAAGCAATCCCTTGTAGGCAAGCCAATGACTCCATTATCATACAATTCCTAGAAACCAACATCTTGTCCAGGTTTGGCTGTCCAGATAAAATTATTACAGACAATGCTGCTGCTTTCAAATCCAAAAAAATGATCAACTTTTGTCACAAGTATCACATGACCCTAGGACATTCCACTGCCTACTATCCTCAAGGTAATGGCCTAGCTGAGTCTTCCAATAAAAGTCTCATCAATATCATTAAGAAAGTTTTGGAAGAAAACAAAAAGAATTGGCATAAGAAGTTGGTAAATGCATTGTGGGCAGACAGGCTGACCACCAAGAGATCAATTGGCATGAGTCCATATGAACTGGTCTATGGGCTAGAAGCAAAGTTTCCTACATCTCTAGGAATTCCTGTGATCAAGTTGCTGCAAGAAATACAAGCTGAGCCCAATGACATTCAAAGAAGAATCAATCAGACAATTCATTTACAGCAAACGAGAGAGGAAGTCTATCAAAGAACCCAAGTTCTACAAGAAAAGCTCAAAAGAATATTTGACAAAAGAACCAAAGCTGAAGATTTCTTTATAGGAAACAAAGTGTTAAGATGGGATTCCAGGAGGGAGGACAAAGGCAAACATGGCAAGTTTGATTTTTTATGGAAGGGACCTTATGTCATTTTTGCTATACAAGGTAACAACACCTATTTTCTAAGGAGTCTGGATGGCTCAAACACTGAGGAAGGCCCAGTCAATGGGAGAATGCTCAAGCATTATTTTGACTCCCTTTGATCAAACACTGAACAGGCATATATTGTACATAAATATTTGTATTTTCCAGTATTTTCAGTTACAACAGATAAATAAAGCACCAAGTGGAGCATATTTTGAGAAGACCAGGATGCTGCACTATTTTCTTTTTTGGAAAAGGTTTTGATCCCAGCATTGGAAAACAAGGAAAAACACAGGGTAACTATCAAGTGATGAGGAGAAATTCTGAGAAACAGGTAAAAACAGATCTGCAAATTCACAGCAAATCAGCTCAGTGGGTCCTGCCTGCAAGTATCTAAGATCCTGGTCAATAGTCTCCAACAACAGGGAAATTCAGACTGCAGCAAGGATGGAGAAATTAGGCATTCTGACCTGCTGTTCTTGGCTTTTTATCTGGAAAATCCATCCCCAAGTGGAGCCACTGTTAGCCTCCTATACCAATAGGTTTTCATTTCTCATGATTGGCAGTGGAAGTGCCAAAAACGTTCACCTTCCATGGTACTAAGGTTCCATTTTTGTGAAAGAAGCAGACAGTTAAAAAATGTAAAGAGGGTATGCCTTAAAAGAAAAATCAAAAGGCAAGAAAATAAATTGGTCAAAGAAAAAATAAATGAAATGAACCCCAAATAGAGACCATGAAAGTGGCTAATCCAAAATGCCACTGCTACTCTGGTGGGTGGTCCAACAGCTCAAGCTAGGCCATACCATGTTTTAAATTGCATGTTTTAGACTAGAAAGGAAGTACCTGCTCAAACAGTTCAAGCTTGACAGATGACTAGGTGGATAGAGAAAGGAAGGTGCCCAACTGCTTAATCTGGGCCCTTGGAAGTCATAAGGGTAGACTTAGATAGGAGGGCAGCAAAAAGAAAAGAGAATTGTCAGGGTTTGCAAGGCTAAGTGCACCCACCCAAAGGAAGAAAAAATGTTAGGCATACTAGGCAGGGTAGGCAGTTGAAGGTTGCAGAAAGCAAGATCTAAGCATATGACATGGGAAAAATCACATATGATGTCACTAGCAGAAGAAAGGCAAGAGCAATGGCCTATTTTGGCAAACTACTAAACCATCACTAACTTCCCTCATCCCCTTCAAAAGTTTCTTATTAACATCCCTTGAGCACTGCAGGATCTGCCTGATCAGTCCTCCTTACACTCCTCATTTGTAAAAATTTCATGTCAGAAGTGACTTCTCTCTTTGAAAAGAAGCCACATTTCTTGTGTAAAATCTTTCTTCACTCCTATCTGCTTCTAAAACTAAGTTTACTCATTAAACTTAGCTCTTTACCCCTCTCTCATATCCCCAATTCATATTAATTTCTAATTTTACTATATAAATCCCTAAGTGCTACCCCTCCCCCTACTATTATAACATTGTATGTAAACAACCCAAAAATGTATAAATATCCCCCCCCTTTAGCCTTATAGCTAAATAGCACTTCTATGGGAGACATTAGTCCACTAGGGACTATAGTCAACCCTTGCTTTGGGATTACTCTAACCTCTGGTTAGATTAATAACCTACACTAAACCCTCATCTACCCTTTTTCTGAAAAAACCCATGAAACTACCCCCCCCCGCGCTCAAACCCAAGGTCACATATTGTGGGACCCCGACACATTAATCTATATATATTTCAAAACCCACGAAAACCCCCTTAACCAAAGTTTTAAACCCAAAATATTTAAATGAATATTTTATTAGCTGGCAGTCCCCACCCAAACTTGCACGATGGGTCGAGGCGCCTGCCAGCCGTCGATCTCCCGCTGCCCTCAATCCAACGCTGGGCGGTAGATTTCAGATTTGAACCTGCCGCGGTTTAGCATCCGGGGAGCGGGTGGTTTTTCTCCCGTACGCTGGACGCGTGGCAGCCATCGGAGGTGTTCGGAGCCCCCCTCCCCTATACCGCCTTCTCCCAAAAGCGGTGCGGGGAGACCACATACCGCCCTCCCTCAACCCGCCTTCCCTGTCACGTCGATCCTACGTCGCTATGACGTCATACCCCGGGCCCCCGCTACCGCGCCTCGTTGCCCTCCACATCATCTCGTGGCCCCCACATCCCGCCACCGTGTCCTGCCATGCTGGCCTCCAGCTCAGCACCCACGTCACCATCCGTACCCGGGCCCACCATGACGTCATGCTGACGTCATCGGCGGAAAAGCGCCAAAAACCCATATTTTCCAAATTTGTCGTTATAAACGCACATTTGAGCCGTTTTATGTCATTTTCATTCGAAAAGAGACAGAGCCGTTGTTTTCGTTCGCTCCAAAAATTGCCTCCAAGCCGCGAATTTGAAGTTCAGACGCCGTCACTCACCAATTCAGCTGTGTTCTTCACCCATTGCTCAACCCGGCAGCATCTCGGCATCATTTATCCAGGTATTTGCCAAAATTCACCTGTTTTGCCCATGTTCATGCCATTTCTCTGCAAAATTCTCCACTAAATACCTGGTAAATCCTAAATTAATTGCTGTCATTCAATAATTGCTGGCCCAAAATAGTCCACATTGCCCCCTGCTCCAAAATTCGATGTTAAAGCAATAATTCGCGGCCTTAATTTGCAATTGGTCCTCAAACTGCCCAGCATTGTTCCCTTTTGCCGAGTACTTACTTGAACAACTGCATTTCACCAACTTTTAGTCCTGCCCTACCTCTGCAATTCATCCTCATTATTCACAATCCCTGTGAATTCACCAGAGCGGAATAGAGGCAAGCCTGCTCAAATCCACTCCTCTTTGAAGAACATATCTAGCATCACCTGCATTCAATCTGCCACTTGACTTCTAGAAAGATTTGCAAGCCTGTTGCACTTACTTTGTTGCATTCAAAAACTGCATTTTGAAGACAGCACCCAAAAGCTATACAATGGCTTCTCCTGCACCCACAGCTCTCAGTGTTGCCCCCATGAATCCACCAAATAAAGAGCTTGAGTCCCTGCCTCTTGTTGACAGAGATTACCTCATCCAAGACTTTGTGGGTGACAGGAACCATTTGCAGACCTTCCGGGAATTGAGGGATAACTATTTGAACAACAAGGACACATATGGGATATGTGAATCCAATTTGCCTTATTACTTTCTCCCATCTGTTAACATTTTTCCAGAAATTGTCTGCTTATGTGCTAAGAATTATGATCCAAATCACAGAGCTGTCAACTCTCCATCTGGGAGCATACTCTTCCACATCAATGCTGAGTCCATCAACCAGATGCTCAACTTCAAACAAACTCAGCTGCTGTATCCCTTCTCCATGAACTATTTGCTGGATACAGGTGCCAAGCTTTCCACTGCTGACATTCAGAAGATCACCCAGATATTTATGAGAGCTAACCGCCAGCCCACAGGGCCACCTCCCTTCTTGTATGTCCATTTTACTGATGTAGGCAAACTTCTGCTTGACATGATTTCTTATGTGTTGGGCTATAAAACCAGTGAGTATGTTGATGAGACAGTGTTGGTGTTGTTAGCTGCATACAGCCCAGGCCAGCCTCCTGCCTACAAGTATAACTTTGCTAAATTCATAACCAACAAAATACATGACCAGCTTTTCAAAGTGGACAGGGAGGGCATATTCAAATATTCATCATACATATACCATTTGTTCATCTATTATCAGTCCGAGGCCTTTCAATGCCCTATCAAGAAGCTGGATTCTAGGGGGGAAAGAAGATCTGTTATCTTCTGGACATCAGTTTTTCACCAAGTCCAAGATTCGCCATATTCATACTGTGAATTTATTGATCAATTTGTCTACCCAGTCTCTTGCTTATTAATGAGGTCCCCTCCTCCTAGAGTGTCATTTGAAATCCAGAAAACTCTGCAGCTGTCCAAAAATTATAGCTGTCCAAAAATTATAAAATAGGTGATTGGTACCTATACAAAGATCATACAGTCATCAGAATTTATGGCTGTGAGCTCTGTCCATATAGGCTGCCAAAATATGTGCCAATGAGACTGTTTGCCTTGGAGTACTATAGGCAGCTTATTCACTCTGACCTCACCCACTTTCATAGTGCCAAGAAGAAAGCCCACCTCAAGTTCAAGCACCACCTGGGCCCCTTTATCATGAACAAAAAAGAGGGATGGCAAGAGGCTGAGCAAATCCTCAAAGACAAATACAAGCTATCAAAAAGCTTCCGGTGGGTCCCTTATGACCCCGAAGGCTTCATCTGTGCTAGAAGGGTCAAGTATAGGCTACTAGGCTATGAGCACTGTAAATTTCCACATATTGAGAAGTATGCCAATCATCAAGAATGGCTGCAAGATACATTAACTGAGAAACTAACTGAAGAAGAAATAATGCAAAAGAATGTCAAGGATTTGGAAAAAACTCTTGACTTAGATTCTGTGCAGCAGGTAATCTTCAAGCAACCATATCCAGTGGGAGAAGGGACTTCAGCTACAACAACTGCACCAGCCACCCAGGCGCCATCTACAGCGGCATTAGGCACAGATAAGGGTAAAGGAATAATGGGTGCTGAAGAAGAAACAATAAAAGAATAGCTTGCCTCCTCAATTGGGCAGCAACAAGAGCAAACCCCTCCACCACAAACAGAACCACCAACAACACCTATATTGCAGACTCCTGCACATGAGGAGAGGGGCAAGAAAAGAGACAGAGAAGACTCCACTCCTGCTAGTGGATCCTCCCAGCAACCTGATGCCAAGAGGCAAAAGGTTGACTCCCCAGTCATAGAAGAAATAAGTGAAGAAGTCCTTGAGAGTCCAAGGAAAGAAGGGGGAGACAGTCAGCAAACAACCTCAAGCTATTTCCAACAAGAGCAAGGATTACAGCTTGGCATGGAGGTGTCCTCCTCCACTCAGCAGAGCAAGAAACCTTCAAGCACCAAGGCTTCCTTCAAACAGATAAAAGCATAGAATGATCTGTTGAGAATAGAAGTATACAAACAATTCCTCAAAGCAACACCAGCCAAGCAAGAGAGGTTGATGTCAGTGTATGACATTCAAGAGGAGAAAATGATCCTCAGTCACTTCAAACCCAAGGTGCCACAGCCTAAATCAGCTGCAGATTTTGTAAGGACAAGGGTGGAAATCATGGCAAAGGACATTCACCCCATGGACCAGATAGAGCTGCACAAACAAACGGGGGAAATGGTCTATGCCACCTTGGTAGACAGGGCCACAATGGCCCATGAATTGAAAGAATCACTGAAGAATACCAACATTCAGTTGGATTTCGAGAGAATGTCCTCCATGGCCAAGGACAACAGGATTAAATCACTAGAGGACATCATCATAGACCTAGGACATGATCCTAAGGACCCAAAGGGCGTGAGGGCCCTCATGAAGAAGAAGGAAGATGATCTTACTGCATTGAAGAAAAGGCTGAAACTGCTTCCCACTGAGCACCCCCAAACAGCAGAGTTGCAGAAGGAAAAGGAAGCCGATGAGCAACTTGATCTAATAATGCAGCTCAATCAAAAGGTTATTGATCTGGAGAAGGAGCTAGAAGGGGCACTGCAGGACAAACAGGGAGAATCCACATCCCAACCTCCTCCAACTACCTCAACCACTGCCACCACTACAGAGGCAGCAGTAGCCCCTGCAACTACTACAGCAACAACAGAAGCAGCAGCAGCAACAACAACAGCTCCTGAGTCCAGCTTGAACATGGAAGATTTGACAAAGGCTATCAAAGAGTTGGAGCTCCAAGCTACTGAGATCAAACAGGCCAAGGAAAAATTGGCAGAACTAGAGGCCAAATATGACAAGTCAAAGATGACTGTAGCAGAGCAGTCTAGAGAAATTAAGGCCCTCAAAGACAAAATAAAGGCCTTAGAAAAGGAGCTCAAACTTGAAAATGCTCTAGCAGAAATAAAGAGAATTTTGTGGGCCCAGATTGACCAATCCATTACTAGACAATGGAAGTCAATCAAGATTGTGCATGAACAAATGGAATTAATTGGCCAAGCACAAATTGAGATTCAGAAAGCCAGAACAGTACTGGGGAACAGGCCTGAGCAGGCCAATAGAATGATAAATTTTCTGAACAATCAAACTAAGGAGGAGCTATCAACCCTCAACATTGTTAACAGAACAGATGCTGTCCTTACAACTAAAAAGGTGCTGACTCTCAGGAATTTTGTGCAAATTGTAGAGAGGAAATGCCATGAAATACAGGCTGAGGTAGATGAATACAAGCTCAAAATGGGAGCACTGCAAGGATAGGGATTGCCCAGCCTATTAACTGGCACAGGAAGACTGCTCCCCCGTGAGCAATATGCTACCAGGATGTCAAATTTTATTGAAAATCAAATCACTGCATCTGCCAGTACTTCTGAGGAAACATGGCCTCCAATAGGGCAGGGCCTCTATGATAAACTTGAAAATCTATTTTTCATTGAACATGAGATCAATCACCTTTTTGAGGTTCCTCCGAATTTTTATAGATATACAGAGGCAGATGAAACCTTGGTGAAAATTCGAAGACACCAGCTGCCCAAAGAGGATTGGTGGCAGGCAATGCTACAACTTTTGCCTCAATAATCTCAGCTGCTTGGTCCTAGTCAGCTTCAACTTGGCCAAAAGCAAAAAGCAGAATATGGACAGCATACAAGGCAGCCGAAAGGGTGACTCAGCATAAAGACAGCGACAGCAAGCCAAATATAGGAAAATGCGCAAATTTTGGGCAGCACATCTTCAGCCGACTCCAACGGTCACAAAGTCAACATTCTCTGACCATTTTGGACAGCTAATACACTTAGAAGTTACTACAGCATTTATTTTCTGAGCTACAACGCTCCAGGAGTTTGCAAAATATTAATGAGCCATTAACTCACTAGCTAGATATTTTCTGATGTAAATTTTGTATATATACCTCCCCTGGCAACGTATTAGGGGTTGGTGATTTTCACTCTAAGGCAAATGTATTGTATACTTTCAGATAATCTAATGCAAGAGGCTGGAAAAGCTCAGTGTTTCTTGGATGTTTGATGTCTTGATGATGCTTTGCGTGCTGTTGCAGAATTCCTGTGCTATCTAATGGAACAATAAGTTTTCTCAATCTATGTTTTATCTTCTTATGTTTGTTTGAATCATACACATGTTTCACCAATCTAACAATAGAGAAAAAGAATAGTACAGGAAATTTTTTATTACACCTTGTGCTCAATCTCTGTTGCTGAAATGTTTTCTTCAGAATTAATCATGAACATGAATTCTTAATTGCTCATGTTTACATTAATTCCATAAATATGAATGTTATATAGGAATTCTTCAGTGCCCCTGAATAATATTCCCACTGTTCTCCATATCAGCTAACTGAAAGATCCTTAATTGCCTTTCATACCCTGATTACTTCACACCCAATCACAGATTTAAAGAATTGTTCCTTAGACACTTATCTGGCTCTGTAGCATCATTGTTGTATCAACATAGACATATCAGGCAATCAAAAAACATCACCGACTCCATGCCCAATGGCCTAGAACACCCTGATAAACATATATCTATCTTGACTGAAATCATCATCCAGCAAACTCCAAAACAAAACCTTGAGCATCATAACTAGCCTAAAATATTATACAAACAAAGCTAAAATCATAAAGAGAGAGCCCTCTCTGGTCATAGGTAGGCTAGAACCTGTGACCCAAGATTGGTTAGTGGTTACCTCGGCCGTATTCCCTTGGGAGTCAAAGGGAACAACCTGAGAGATAACATGGAGGTAGATGGATTCTATGCTTGAGATGTTTCTTCATTATACCCAAGACCTCTCTTGATTAGAGGAGAACACTGCACTTCGATAATCTCATCTAAAGTTTCAGATCCTTTAGCAAATCTAAGATTAAGAGCTTTTGTTTTCTCAATGTCCTTTCTAAGTCCCATAATTTCACATTCTAACTTTTCATTGTGTTTCTCCATTTCAGCATGTTGGAATGTCAGAGTATCTATAATCATATTCTTTTCTTCTAAGCAAATTTTCAGTTTAGAAATTTCTTCATAAAGACCTTCTTCATCTATAGCATCCAAGAAATCATCATCTTCAAAAGCCATCAAAAGTCTATAATCATTACCTTGTTCATCTTCATCACTATTTGAAAGTCCATCACTGTCTTCATGTGTGTAATAACTCTTCTTACTTACATTCTGTTTTCTATTCCATCTAACTGGTTCTTTACCTTTGTCAAGCTTATCTTTATGAGGACACTTGGCAGCATAGTGACCGACTCTTCCACAAGCAAAGCATTTGAAAGGCAGCTTACCTCTGAATCTTCCAGTTACCTCTGATTCTTCCTCTTCTTCTGACATATGTCTTGACTCATTGTAATCTCCTTTTGTTGAGGCTTTGAATGCAGCTTCTCTCCTGTCTGATGGTCCCCCTTTTCTCGTTTCGTAAGCAGTTAGAATTCCGTGCAGCTGTGACATGGTAATACTCTGTAGATTCTGTTTTTCTTCTATGGCAGAAACTTTTGAATCAAACTTAGGAGACAAATATCTTAGAACCTTTTCAACCAAAACAACTTATTTTATTTCTTCACCCAAGTTTTTCATACAATTAACAATCTCATCTATACATAGGAAATAGTTAGCCACGCTTTCATCATTGTGCATTTTGAGATTTTAATATTGAATTCTGAGAGTTTGTAGTTTTGCTCGTTTTACCTGTTCATCTCCTTCATAGCTCAGAACGATCTTGTCCCATATTTCTTTTGCGGTTTTGAGCTGCATAACCTTGACGAATTCTGATTGATATAGGCTCCCTAATAGAGTATTGACAGTCTTTGCATTTGTTTCATAATGATTCTTACCAGCCGTATCTGTAGGAGTTGCTGATGGAAATGTGTATCCCGTTTCCACAATATCCCAAACTTCTGTACCAAGAGATTGAAGATAGGCAGTGATTCTTACCTTCCAATAGACGAAGTTGCTCCCATAAAAAATTGGTGGCCTGATTGATGCTTCATTTTCGTAGTTTCTCATGATGATAGATCTTCCTTCAAGCGATCAAGCTTCTTCTGAAGGACCTGCTCTAATTCCAATTGTTGAAAATAACACTGAGAGGGAGGGTGAATCAGTATTATCAGGTCAATTATTTTTCATTTCACAATCAGATTTGTATGCGCTGCTTCAGTTAGTAAATACCGCGTATGTATGTAACTTCTGTTGGCATTATGGTTCAAGTGTTGTCCTTGATGGCAACTCACTCAGTGGATGGTACAGGTGCTCAAAGGTTAGTACAGGTGATGGCAACTCAATCAGAAGACAGATCTCAGTACAGCATGGCAAGAAAGCTCATACACGCTCTTTCGTTAAGCCCAAGTCGCGTGTACACGCAAGTTAGATTCAGAAAAAGCGCGTGTATGTGGAAAGGTTCCTTTGGTTCATGGTGGTTAGACCTTGGAAGTTGTGCCTATGATTTCGGACCATTATGTCTCGACGGGCGTGTCGATCCCTAGTTTTAAAGTTGATGGTATTGTGTTACTATGGTTTTGGCTCTTGGTATTGAGAAAGGCCTAAGGCTATATAAGGAGAAGAAGATCATTAGGCAAAGATCATCTTTCGACAAGGCATGAATATCTAAGAGAGAAAGAGATCTGATATGCAGGTTCTGAGTTGGTTGATCTGAGCTAAGGAGAGATCTCATCGGTTGATGGAGAACTGGATCTAAGGAGAGATCGGGATCAAATGGTTTGAAATGCACTATCATGTTATGGTTGATTATGCGTATTTCTAGATCTGCATATTGTCGCAATGTTACGTTCTGAGTCTAACTAATATCTGGTACAGCTGCAAGTTGAGAAAGTTTATTTTTAGATCTGTACGCAGGTTGGCTTCGGTAAAAGCGCGTGTATACGCGGTTTCTGCTCATTAAAGTAGCGTATATCTTTTGAAGCTTGATTTGGGTTTACAGTGGGATCTGACTGTTATTACAGAGTTCTGTAGTCTGCTCTGTGTTCTGGTAACTGGTGATTGACAGGGTTCAGTGGTTCAGTGATTCAAAGTTGGTTGTTTTATGCTTCAATGATCTGTTGTGAAAATTGAATGAATTGTGGTCTTCAGATTGTAATGTTGTGCTTCAGGAATATCCAAGTCTGAAAATGTATGAAAAGTGATACCTGGAAGAAGGAAGATTGTAGGTCAGCACCTATGTACTAGTATCTTGGCTAGTACAAAAGCAAAAGGGGGTTGGAGCTCCCTTCCAAGGAAGTTTGGAGAACGAGAGAAGGTTGAAGCCTTCTGCAGGTTGTAGCCTGCGTACTGGTATAAGGCTACACCAGTACAAAAGATTGTAAACTGAAGTTTCATATTAAGAAAGATAGAGACAACTTGCAGCAGGTGGTTTTCACCCACATTGGGTTTCCACCTTATATCTTGGTGTTCATGTGTGTGGCTTTTTATCTGTTCTGTTATACTGCACATGTTTACTGTTAATATGATGAATAATGTCCTGATGCACTTAATTGAAGAATAAGCCAACTAAATTGTGAGTTTTCTGCTTATACGCTGTTTTACTTCGTCACAGTAGCGTGTACACGCTGGTTCACTTAACTGAAGTAGCGTATATGTTTTGGGCATTTGAAAAGTTTGATTAATCTGATAATACTGATTCACCCCCCCTCTCAGTATTATTTTCAACAATTGGTATCAGAGCAGGTCCTTCAGAGAAGCTTGATCGCTTGAAGGAAGATCATTCATCATGAGCAACTACGAGAAAGAAGCATCAATCAGGCCACCGATTTTTGATGGAACAAATTTCAATTATTGGAAGGTAAGAGTTACTGCATATCTTCAATCTCTTGGTACAGAAGTTTGGGACATTGTAGAAAAAGGCTATGCTTTTCCTTCAGCTACTCCTACAGATCCAGATGGAAAAAAGGCATATGAAACAAATGCAAAAGCAGTCGCTACCCTATTAGGAAGTATATCTCAAACAGAATTCATGAAGGTCATGCACTTCAAATCAGCAAAAGAAATATGGGACAAAATGATCACTAGCTATGAAGGAGATGAACAGGTAAAGGAAGCTAAACTTCAAACACTCAGGATTCAATATGAGACTCTCAGGATGTATAATGATGAAAGTGTGGCTAATTATTTTCTCCGGGTAGATGAGATTGTTAATTGTATGAAAAACTTGGGTGAAGAAATAAGAGAAACTATAGTAGTTCAAAAGGTTCTAAGATCTTTATCCCCCAAGTTTGAATCTAAAGTATCTGCAATAGAAGAAAAAGAAAATCTCCGTGTTCTCACTATGTCTCAGCTACATGGAATTCTAACCGCTTATGAAATGAGAAAGGGAGGTCCATCTGACAGAAGGGAAGCTGCTTTTAAGGCATCAGGAAAAGAAGATTACTATGAAGCAAGCCATGTTCCAGAAGAAGAGGAAGAAGAATCAAACTTTGTCAGAAATCTTCAAAGGGGTTCTGGAAGGTTCAGAGGTAAGCTACCTTTCAAATGTTTTGCTTGTGGGAAAGTAGGTCATTATGCTGCAAAATGTCCTTATAAGGATAAAGGAAAAGAACCTGCTAGATGGAACAAGAAACAAAGTGCAAATAGGAAAAGCTACTACACCCATGAAGATAGTGATGGCTTATCAAACAGTGATGAAGATGAACAAGGTAATAAATATAAGCTGTTAATGGCATTTGAAGATGATGATTATGAGGATGCTATAGATGTGGATAATCTCTATAATGAAATCACTAGACTCAAGAGAAGCATAGAAGAAAGGAATGTGATTATTGATACTTTGCAATTTCAAATTGATGAAAAGGAAAAACATCTTGAAAAACTAGAAGGTGAAATTGTTGGTCTCAGAAAAGAAATTGAGAAAACAAAAACTATTAATCTTAAATTTGTCAAAGGATCTGAAACCTTGGATGAGATTATTAGTGTGCAGCGGTCTCCTCTAAACAAAACAGGTTTGGGCTATAATGGAGAAACCTCTCAAGCATCCACCTCAAAAAGTTATCTTGATGCAGCAAGAGGAAATGAGCGGAAGAACAATGAAGATAATCAGGTAAAGCAGGGACGAGTTACAAACAGAAACTATCAGGGACAATCCTCCTTGAGGATGAACAAAAGCTACAACCAACCACAGGTAAAATCTTCTCAGTTTGGCTCAAGAATAGATGAAAATAGAAATTACAATCAGTTGGCTGGTAGATTCAATAACCGCAGAAGCTTCTTCAATGGACAATGCTTTTCTTGCCACAACTTTGGTCACAGAGCAGCTCAATGTGTTGCATATAAAACAATCATGACTAGGGAAGCTCAAAAACAAAGAAGTATGACAGGGATTACAAAAAGGACCTATAACAACTTTTCGGTGCTTGAAAATGAAGTTGAATGTTCTATTTGCAATAATTTTGGTCATAAAGACTCTGAATGCAGGAGCAGGTTTCAGGAGAAAAAGGAACAAGCCACAAGCACCAAAACATGGAGAATAAAGGAACCTCAAACAGAAAGATGTGGGATAGCATTTTATGCAGAAGGACAGGAAAATCTATGGTACATTGACAGTGGATGTTCGAAACATATGACAGGTGATAAAGAAAAACTTGAATCTTATTCTACTTTAGAAAAGGGAAAGAAAGTCTCTTTTGGAAATGATACTCCTGCTACTATAAAAGGAAAAGGTATTGCTCCTTTAAAAGAAAAGGTCAAGGCTGGAAATGTTTTGTATGTTGATGGATTGAAACATAATCTTCTAAGTGTCAGCCAGATGTGTGATAAAAAAACAGAGGTTATTTTCAGATCGAATGGATGTCTTGTTCGTGATCTTGATACAGGTAAAACAGTTCTCAAAGGCAAAAGAACTCCAAATAATCTGTACATATTTGAAGAAGAACAACAACAATGCTATCTTAGCAAGGATGAAGAGCACTGGTTATGGCATCGAAGGTTGGGACATCTAAGCTTCTCACAAATAAGGAAAGCATGCAAATATCAGGCAGTTCGCGATCTTCCAGATATCAAAATTCCAGACAACACCATATGCAAATCTTGTCAGTTTGGAAAGCAGACCAGAACTAACTTTCCAGAGAAGGAAGGGTCAGCTAGCTTGCCTCTTGAGCTAGTCCATACAGATGTATGTGGTCCATTTAGAAAAAGGTCACCTCGAGGAGAAGAATATCTGATATTATTCATTGATGATTTCTCAAGGTTTGTTTGGTTAGGGCTTATGAAGCACAAAGATGAAGCATTCGAAAAATTCAAATCCTTCAAAGCATTGGCCGAAAATGAATCAGGACACAAAATCAAGTGCCTCAGATCTGACAGAGGTGGGGAGTTCACATCAAATGAATTTTTTGATTTCTGCGATGAACATGGGATAAGAAGAGAATTCTCTACAGCTAGAACTCCTCAGCAAAATGGGGTTGTGGAAAGAATGAACAGAACTATCCAACAAATGGCTCGTGCTATGCTCGATGAATCAGGTACTCCTGCAACCTTCTGGGGAGAAGCCGCACATGCTGCTGTTATCATTCTTAACAAAACAAATGTCCGAGTAAACAGCACTCAAACACCTCATGAGCTTTGGAGTGGTAAAACTCCTTCCGTGAAGCATTTCAAAATCTTTGGGAGCAAATGTTATATTAAGAACACTGATGAGCAACTTGGCAAACTTGAACCTAGAGCAGATGAGGGCATTCTTCTTGGTTATTCTCCACATAGCAAAGCATACAAGTGCTACAATAAAAGACTTGGCAGAATTGTTGACAGTATTGATATAGTGGTTGATGAGAAGGGATATATTCCTAGGCAAGTTCATCATGAAGAAGATGAAGGTTACTCTCAAAGGCGAAATGATGAAGAAGAAGAACCTCAAGAAGAAGAAGAATCTCAAGAAGAACCAGAGGAGCAGACAAGAATAGAAGAAAAGACTCCATCCAGATATGTCCAAAAGAATCATCCAGAAACTCAGATTGTGGGGCAGAAAGAAGCAGGAGTACAAACAAGAAGGACACTTGCAGAAGCTTCAAGCTACTTGGCTCTACTCTCCTCCATTGAACCACAAAATGTGAAAGAAGCATGCAAAGATGAATGTTGGGTCAAAGCAATGGATGAAGAACTTGAGCAAATCGAAAGGAACAACACTTGGGAATTGGTTCCTAGACCTAAAGATAAGAATGTAATAGGAACAAAATGGGTCTTCAAGAATAAGTTAAATGAAAATGGAGAAGTAATTAGAAACAAGGCCAGACTTGTTTGTAAAGGGTATGCACAGCAAGAAGGAATAGATTTTGAAGAGACCTTTGCTCCTGTGGCAAGACTAGAGGCCATCCGAATGTTCCTTGCTCTCTCAAGCTTTCAAAACTTCAAGGTATTTCAAATGGACGTGAAATCAGCCTTCCTGAATGGAGACTTAGAAGAAGAAGTATATATTGAGCAGCCAGATGGGTTCATTCTTGGGAATGATCCAAACCTTGTATGCAGATTGAAAAAGGCTCTCTATGGGCTCAAACAAGCTCCAAGGGCTTGGTACTATCGGTTGGACAAATATCTTCACCAACAAGGCTTTTCAAAAGGATCAGCAGATAGCAATCTCTATATAAAAGTTGAAAATAACAAATTGCTAATTCTTGTTGTTTATGTAGATGATATTATTTTTGGCAGCAATGAAGAGACTATGAGTCAAAACTTTGCCTTGGTTATGCAGAAAGAATTCGAAATGTCACTTCTTGGAGAATTGACATATTTTCTTGGATTGCAAATCCAACAAAATGAAGGAGGTATCTTCTTGTCTCAAACCAAATACCTCAAGCAGATCTTGAAGAAGTATGGCATGGAAGAGTCAAAACCAGTATGTACACCCATGGTTACAGGATGCAGCCTCAGTGCAAATGATGAATCAGCAGCAGTCCACCAACCCACTTATAGATCCATGATTGGGAGTTTGCTTTATTTGACAGGTACTCGACCAGATATTACACATGCAGTAGGAATGGTTGGAAGATTTCAAGCCAACCCAAAGGAAACTCATCTTCAGGCAGTCAAAAGAATCTTCAAATATCTTCAAGGGACCCAAAACTATGGCTTATGGTATCCTAGAAATACTGATCTCACTCTTCATGCTTACACAGATGCAGATTGGGCTGGAAGTGTTGATGATAGGAAAAGCACAAGTGGAGGTGCTTTCTTCATGGGTTCCAGATTAGTATCTTGGTTCAGCAAGAAACAAAGTTCGATTGCCTTATCTACAGCTGAAGCAGAATATGTAGCTGCAGCATCTTGTTGTACACAACTTCTTTGGATGATGCAGACCTTGCAGGACTTTCAAATCACTTGCACTCCACCTGTCTCTATCTTATGTGATAATACAAGTGCAATCAGCATTTCAAAGAATCCAGTCATGCACTCAAAGACCAAGCACATACCAATCAAGTACCATTTTCTTCGGGAACAAGTGCTTGAACAGAAGGTCAAGTTGGAGTATGTTCCTTCTAAGGAGCAAGTTGCTGATATTCTCACAAAACCACTGCCCAGGGAAACTTTTGAATATCTCAGACAAAAGCTGGGAGTAGTTAATGCTTCATCCTGTTGTTGAAATTTGTTTGTTCTACAGAAAAGTTGGTATACGCAGGTTACGAAAGTAATATTAGCGTATACACGCGGATTCATGGTGGGAAAGTCGCGTGTATGCTGGACGCTTGTTGCAGAAAGAATATCCGCGTACATACGCTGTTTTATACAGGAGAAAACACGTATATGAAGTTCTGAACAGCAAGGGAAAACTCTGAAGTTCTGAACAGCAATAGGAATGTCAGAATTATTCAGGCACAGTTTCAGGGAGTGCAACAGGCACAGGTTCAGGGGGAGCAGCTCAAAAGTCTCATAAAGCATTGTTGGCATTCAGATGTTTTGGTTGTTGGTTTCAGGAGAAGGAGCTCAGAAAGAAATTCTAGTTGCTGATCTAACAAGATGTTTATCAGATGCTGCTGATGTCTTTCCTAAGTCTTGGTCTAGATCTGTTGTCTCTATGTCATGTATCTCTCTTGTCTCTTTTATGGTGTCAAGGTCATGTAACGGCCTTTGTTGGTTTCCCCACTATGCCTGGGATGAATGATGAAATGTTCATGTATTATCATGGTTAGGTGGATGAGTCAATATTGATGTATCCCCACTTGGTTGGGTGGATGAGTCATTTTTTTTGTATATCCTCACTTAGTTGAGAAATGGATGTATGTATGAGTCTTTGGTGATAGGAAGGTCTTTTATGATGTATAGAGTCATGTTCTTCTTGAAGAACATCTTTTGCAGATCTTGCCTACAGTCAAGGGGAGCATGAACAGCACTTGGTGAGCAGGATGGATAGATTGGTACTCTTTGGCATTCACAAAGGGGGAGCACACTTGGAGATTTCAGCATGTACTCAGGGGGAGTATGGACAGCAGTATGGACAGTAGAAGGATTACCAAGGAAGAGAATATCTTGGTCCTCCCTTTGCCCTTGATGTCAAAGGGGGAGAGTGACTTGGTGTGGTGGTTGCCATCAAGTCCAAAGGGGGAGATTGTTGGCATTATGGTTCAAGTGTTGTCCTTGATGGAAACTCACTCAGTGGATGGTACAGGTGCTCAAAGGTTAGTACAGGTGATGGCAACTCAATCAGAAGACAGATCTCAGTACAGCATGGCAAGAAAGCTCATACACGCTCTTTCGTTAAGCCCAAGTCGCGTGTACACGCAAGTTAGATTCAGAAAAAGCGCGTGTATGTGGAAAGGTTCCTTTGGTTCATGGTGGTTAGACCTTGGAAGTTGTGCCTATGATTTCGGACCATTATGTCTCGACGGGCGTGTCGATCCCTAGTTTTAAAGTTGATGGTATTGTGTTACTATGGTTTTGGCTCTTGGTATTGAGAAAGGCCTAAGGCTATATAAGGAGAAGAAGATCATTAGGCAAAGATCATCTTTCGACAAGGCATGAATATCTAAGAGAGAAAGAGATCTGATATGCAGGTTCTGAGTTGGTTGATCTGAGCTAAGGAGAGATCTCATCGGTTGATGGAGAACTGGATCTAAGGAGTCGGGATCAAATGGTTTGAAATGCACTATCATGTTATGGTTGATTATGCGTATTTCTAGATCTGCATATTGTCGCAATGTTACGTTCTGAGTCTAACTAATATCTGGTACAGCTGCAAGTTGAGAAAGTTTATTTTTAGATCTGTACGCAGGTTGGCTTCGGTAAAAGCGCGTGTATACGCGGTTTCTGCTCATTAAAGTAGCGTATATCTTTTGAAGCTTGATTTGGGTTTACAGTGGGATCTGACTGTTATTACAGAGTTCTGTAGTCTGCTCTGTGTTCTGGTAACTGGTGATTGACAGGGTTCAGTGGTTCAGTGATTCAAAGTTGGTTGTTTTATGCTTCAATGATCTGTTGTGAAAATTGAATGAATTGTGGTCTTCAGATTGTAATGTTGTGCTTCAGGAATATCCAAGTCTGAAAATGTATGAAAAGTGATACCTGGAAGAAGGAAGATTGTAGGTCAGCACCTACGTACTAGTATCTTGGCTAGTACAAAAGCAAAAGGGGGTTGGAGCTCCCTTCCAAGGAAGTTTGGAGAACGAGAGAAGGTTGAAGCCTTCTGCAGGTTGTAGCCTGCGTACTGGTATAAGGCTGCACCAGTACAAAAGATTGTAAACTGAAGTTTCATATTAAGAAAGATAGAGACAACTTGCAGCAGGTGGTTTTCACCCACATTGGGTTTCCACCTTATATCTTGGTGTTCATGTGTGTGGCTTTTTATCTGTTCTGTTATACTGCACATGTTTACTGTTAATATGATGAATAATGTCCTGATGCACTTAATTGAAGAATAAGCCAACTAAATTGTGAGTTTTCTGCTTATACGCTGTTTTACTTCGTCACAGTAGCGTGTACACGCTGGTTCACTTAACTGAAGTAGCGTATATGTTTTGGGCATTTGAAAAGTTTGATTAATCTGATAATACTGATTCACCCCCCCTCTCAGTATTATTTTCAACAACTTCAATTAAGGAAACAAGCGTATATAAGAAGACTTGTAATTTAAGTTATTCTTCAGATGTTGATCATTAATCTGTGCATCAAACCATATGAACAGTAACCAGGAACAGTAAAATAGAACATGCAATCACACATAAGAACACAAGATATAAGGTGGAAACCCAATGTGGGTGAAAACCACCTGCTGCAATTCGTCTCTATCTTATTTCAATTATAAACTTCTTTTTACAATGTTTCTGTACTAGTGCAGTCTTATACCAGTACGCAGGCTGCTACCTGCAAAAGGCTACAACCTTCTCTCGTTCTCCAGCTTCTCCTGGAAGGGAGCTACAACCCCCTTTGCTCTTATACTAGCTGAGGTACTAGTACGTAGGTGCTGACCTACAGAAGGCTACCACCTTATCTTTTCTTCTAGGGACCACATTTCATAAATTTTCAGACTGGATCCATGAATATCAATCAAACATCAAATATATCTGCATTAACCAAACTCCTTTGTACAAACAAATACTGAATCAACCAATAACTTATCAAAACGATGTAACCAGAAAACAATACCAGTAACCAACCACCAATTCTGAACCCAGAGCACTGCATCAATAAACAAAAACAACTAAAACATATTTCATGAGATATACACTACTTCAATATGTGGAACCTGCATGCATACACTTATGTATCAATGCTATCCTGTGTATACACTGTTTTAAGTTACTGAACCAGCGTGTATACACGCCTCTGTTGCGCTGAACCTACGTACAGATCTATAAAAGATAATTTATCCTTTTTACTTATTCAGACATTAGTTATACCTAGATTATCATATTTATAGATCATATCATGCGCCAAATATAACAGATCAAAAATTACACAAAGATACTTCTCTTCAAACCGCCTTAAGATCTTGACCCCTCAATAGAACTTATCCTTCTCCTTGTGCTTAGGTTCCTCCTTGACTCAGATCTAGTTATGCACTATAACCCAATGACAGTATACTAGATCTTGCTCTTCATAAGATATTCAATGCTTAAGTCAATTGCATTGCCAAAATATCTCCTTCCCTTTTTATAGTCTTAGGCCTTACTCAAACCATGGTCCAAAACCATTGAGAACCAATACTAGGAACCCAATACCTGGGTTCAACACTTTTTGGATGCAATACCAAGGACCAAAACCATAGGTTCACATATGTTAGACTAAATACCATGGACCAACCATAAGATTTCCCACATGTACGCATTTTTCCGTGCATGAAAGTGCGTGCATACGCATATGCGACTTTTGATCAGCAATCACGCGTGTATACACGCCTTCGTATATAGTGAACCTGCATATACCTCATTTTCTTTCATTCTAAGAGCCTGAACTATGATTTTCCCTTTGAGTGAGTTGTCATCAAGGACAACACCTGTGCCATAGTGCCAAACCTGTGTCATAATGCCAACACTGCATCCCTATCATCCTTACCCTCTTTCATGATTGAATCATGACTGTTCAACATTTTCTCCAGCAAATTAACTTCTCTGCTCCATGGATTGAATTCTTCCACATAGTTCTCTTCTTTCACCTTTATTTGGTTGTTCACTTGTGCCAAATCTCCTCCAGCATTTGCAACAAAACCTGCACTCAGAAAACACTTGTTAAAATAAAAAACATAAGGTTGTTGTGTCTTATCTTCCTTTGGCAACAATTCAGTTTGCTGCTCTGTTTTCTCCTTCTCCTTTGTCAGCACATCAGTATGCTGATTTGAATTCTCGACAGAATTCTTGAGACTATTAGTTAATCTCTCTTCCACACCATCTGTTCTAATGATGTCTTCCTGCTTGGGTTCACAGTAGTGAACTTCTCCTCCTTTAACCTGCTGCTAGTTATCTTCACTTTCGAATTGTTTGATTCCATCTTCAAACAACCTCTTATCAATCTCTCTGATCACATACTCATACTCATTCATGCTTTTTAATGAACCCGCAAACAAATTATTGCATCTTCCTGTCTCCATAGCTACTTGAGACACATCTTCTTTTTTTAGAAACTATAACTACAACTTCTGTTCTACCGTCAGGTTCTCTCATCAGATTCTCCAGCAGTTTAATTTTCTCTTCGCACTTAGCAAGCACTTTATTGCAATGCTCTCTTCTTCCAGCTTCATCATTTACATGTTGTGTTACAGTATTAAAACATTGTCTTCCTTTGACCCTTGTAATCTCAAGATCTTTCTGTTGTAGCAAATTACTACTTCCCTCATTCAAGAGGTCTCCTCCATCATACTCTGTTCTCCTGGAGTACTCCTCTAGACTTTCGACATCTTCAAAAGACTGTCCATTCTCTTCAAAACACTCCTTTGTTAGTGTTCCTTTTCCCAAGGTTAAATCCTTTGCATAGGGTTCCTCCTTCTTAACATCTTTCAGTAGATGTCTTTCTTCCCTACTGTCTGTCTCAACAGTTTCCATGGCTATTTCCACTATGCCTATCATCATAGTGAATTGATGATCCTTTACTATTTTTTCAGCTAACATAGTCTCTTCCTCAAGTTTTCCTTCAGTCCCTTGCTATTTATCTTCTCTAAAGATATCTTCAAATGGCTGCTTTTCTCCTGCAATATCTGCCATCATACACAAACTATCATTTTTAAAAATATAAGACCCTATGGTCTCACTTGATGGTTCAACCATCATATCTTTTTGCTATTCTAAATCATTCATATGATTCAGAAATTCTTTGATATTCTCTTCTTCAATCTCTTCAAGCCCTTCACTTGGTTGCTTGATATCTTCCTCCAACTGTATATGAGATCTATCTATCTCATCTTCTTCCAAAATAGAATTTTGATTTTGCTTGTGTTCTTCCTTATTCATGACAATATCAACAAATTGTCCTTCACATGTTTCACCTGCAAACATACATAAATTATCAGATTTAAAATCATTAGACCCCTTGGTCTCACTTGAAGTTTCAGTCTTCAAGTATTCATCTTCACTTTCTCCCAGAATTTCTCCTTGTTCTGGTTCACAAATGGACTCTCCCATTTCCATTTCCAACTCAACTTCCTTGAGTTTTTCCTTCAACCATCTTACTTGCTTTTGCTGTAGCCTTCTCTGCATCTCATGCCATTTCACTGGCTTCTTCCTCAAGACCCAACATAGTCTCTGGCTTTCCTCATGCGTTCTCCTTAATGCATTGAGTTGTTCTTTTAATTCAGAAACCTCTTTGTCAATTTCTTCTTGACTCATCCTCTTGCCATTTGCTTTGGCATCCTTCTTCTCATATCTTCTTCCGTGGCTTCTCTTTGAACCTCTGTTATGAATATCAGTAGTCATCTTCTTCTCTTCTTTCTTCATGAGCTCCTCTGCAACAGCTAGTCCTCCTGCTGCAATCTTACCTCACTAAGCTCTCCTCACTTAGTCTTTTGGTAAGCATGGGTCCTCTGTCTCAAACCTCCCTTGAGCAACACCTTTGCTCCTTCTAGGCTTTTGCAATTTCTCACTCTCTCTTGAGAACACTTTAGTTGTCCTCTCTGTCCAATCTCTTGTTGGATTCTTCAGGTTCACTGCCACTTCTTCTTTTAGAGTATTCTCCTTACTCTGTCTTCAAGAATTCACCTGGTTCTTCTCTCATAGCTTCTCTTGTTGTCACCTGTGCATTAGTATAAAAACACACATTCTTAATTTAAAACAGAACATATTACCTCACCTTCAAGATCTCAGCATGATCTTATTTCACCCATTCTTCTGCACTCTAAATGGATTGCCCTCTGGTTGGTTTGCAAGTCCTCTTTCCTTTAGAACTTTCATTAAGCAATCTTGCTTTCTCTTTCCTTCAAGGAATCCTCTGTTCTTGCCTACTCCAAGCCTCTGTTGGAATGCTACAATCTTCCAAGAACTTCAAAAGTTCTCCTTTTATAGATTACAAATCTACTCTGATACCACTAATGATGCAGGGGTTCCCGACATATAACTATACTTAGCCAAACTAATACCAGGTTACCCAGCATATACCCACAATTTGCATCCAACAATGCATCCGCAATTGTCCCAGGATATTTGACTCTACAACGGAGTCAACCCTTCATACCATAAATGGTCAAGTGGCCCTTTTATGTCATTCCTTTGTAATGAAACTTCAATCACCCCGTCGAACCTTTCTATGCAAATCAAAATCCTTCAGAACCATAATCCACACACACACACACACACACACACACACACACACACACACATACACACATATATATATAACCATACTCCTTTCATATGCTTCGGTTACATATATATATATTAATACAAAACACTATCGGCACTAAACACACACACACACACACAGATATATATATAACCATACTCCTTTCATATGCTTCGGTTACATATATATATATATTAATACAAAACACTATCGGCGCTAATCTCCCTGTGCAGTCCTTACACAAAGGAATTCCACGCAATATGCCTTTTTCCTCCTTTATATCGGTTCTGCACAGAACCCGAGGTTAAAACCTCATCGCAATCGCTATCGGCTATGTCAACAGCTTATACACATATGAACCATCCCCCTTCTTTGACTCTGATCTCCGACTATCAGAGCGATAACACATGCTTTTGTGTTAAAAAGCCGCACCATATAAACTATCGGAAATATCAACCATTTGGGAATACAGAGCAATTCCTGCTCCAAACCATATACGTCAGATTTCAAATTCTATATATTTGCGTTCATATCCTCGTCGGGTCCACCTCCTCTACGCTGCATTCGCGCTCTTCGATAGCCCGACCTCCCACTGCACTGAACTCCAATATGCGATAAGCAATTATCACTGTTCACGATATCGCAACACTGCTAACCACTACTACTGGCCCCTTGGTACCTATGACTACTGAATGCGATTTACATCGTGACCGTTGATCTGGTCACAATCCAACGGTTCACGATAAATCAGCACTTGCTCATCCCAATCCTCCAAGGCTCATTCCGATAACTTAAAAGGGACTCCCACCGATGTGATTGGTTCTCAGCTGTTGATTTATGAGATCTAATGGCTGCTGAGCATCAAATCTTTACTTCTCGCTCGCCTCTCTTACTTGGGTTTTTTCGCATTTTCAATGGTTTCTTCTTTGTAGTTCAACTTCTCCAAAGGTCCAGGTCTTCTGTTCATTCGCTTCCACTATTCAGCTTCCTTTGAACTGGACTCCTTAGCAAATTCTTGCTTCACAACTCCTCTCCAAAGCTAACTCTAGGTTTCACTTGGATTCAATGATTACTCATGATTCCTCTGAAGCATATTACACCTCTGCGTACTTCAGAACTCTACCTACAATTCATTATAGAACCTACGAGTTCATAATTTACATGTAACCCAATCATTCATTATCCATTCACACATCTATTCAGTTCCAATGAACCTCTGTATATTAACATGAACAATTGATTATAATCGAGACTTCCGGTCTCTCACACACACATAGACCTGATTCAATTATTAGTGGCCTCTCCCTGTTGAACGCGTAGGTTCACTATTTATAAGAATGCATTGGATTGGATCATTGGAGGTTCTGATCACCCCTCTAACAAAATCCCTAAACCTCTCTGCACGCATTCATATGTGGCAGATAAGTCTCCTTGAGACTTTATTCATTCCATCTTTTCCTCTATTTCAAAATAGAAAATCCCCCTGTTTTGCTCAATGGTCCACATCTATTCTCCATTTAATGCCTAAAAACTCTCTCTTGCTCCTAGAGAGTTGGATTTGACTTCTACCACTCATGTTATCATTTATTTATTTTGAGAGCATTTACATATTCTCCCACTATCTAATTAAATCACACTTAAAGGCCTAAATATTGCCTTAACTTGATACTTAGGAAAACTATTTTCTAAAACTCATGACCCCCTATGTCTACTATTTACAATGATTTTTGTTGGGGGTGGATTCTCCTGCATCAATTTAGATTATGGAAAAACATTTATGGAGTTAGGAATCATGACTTGTGCTCACATTCTGGTCTCACTAGACACTAGGGAGGGATTAGTGGCCAACCTCATCTTGGAATATAAAGGATATACCCACAATCAGAAACTGGACTATGAGGGAGTCCCATTCTGATGTCGACATTGCCATGAGATTGGGCACATTTACAGGGATTTCCCACTACTTCATAAAAATAAGGAGTACAGGGATGGAAATGTCATGGATAATAAATGGAGTTCTAGGAGGACTATGTCTGGTGGACCTCCAACACAAGGGACACAGGATGCTTCCCACATCGGGTTGAACAACCATCAAATGGATGGTGTATCTGGTACATCGGGGGATTTGGCTAGGCAAACAACACAAGCAAATATTATGGCCTCTGGCTCCTCACCTCCAATAATGGGTACCTCTTCTTCACCCTTTCATCATATCACTATTACTGATAATTCTCATCTATGTGATTCAAATTCGTTTTCGATGTTAGAAAGGGTATCCCTGTCACACATTGGGGTTGTCCATTGTTGGATTTCACTTGTCACTATATGTTCCCCGTCTCCCTGTCCTTCCTTATCCATATCTGGGGGATCATTAGATGTCACCTGTAGAGTGCCCCGTTACAACTTGAAACCACGACCCAGAGATTGTCACTAGGAGGATGAACTGCCAAATATATGCAGTGGATTAGTGCCTTTATCCCCTTCTAAGAACCCTACGCCCCCCCGAGGTAGACAGTCTCATATTTCCAAAGCTATACATCAAGCCAACCAAGAAATCATGGCAGACCGACAACTTTCACTTGACAGGGTCCTTAGAGCACGAAAAATGAAGTTTCTCTCTTTTAATTGTAGAGGGTTAGCTAGTCAGCCCAAAAAACTAGCCCTAAAGAAGTTACTTCGGGAGAACAAATTAGATGTGATATTTTTGCAAGAAACTCTAGGTGATGATATGAGCATTTCCACTGTGCTGAAGGGAATGCTTTGCAATTGGGAATTTTACACTATAGATGCCAGAGGAAGATCTAGAGGTCTGGCTTTAGGGATAAACCCCATCACTATTAAAATCCTGAACATTTGGGGATGTGATGGTATCTTAGGAGCGGATATCATCTCTGTAGAGTTTGGCATGGAGATTAGAATAGTCAATGTATATGGACCATGTGGGGAAAGGAGGACGTTCTGGAACAACCTTATGAATAAATCATTTATGCAATCGGCCAACCTAGTGATAGGTGGGGATTTGAATTTATATTTTGGGTTGTCTGAAATTTGGGTCACCCGTTCTCAACAAGACCATCTATCTGAATTTTTTACTCGATTAAATTTAATCATCTTAGTAACACTAGGCTAACTCAGATGCTTCCCATTTGGAGGAATCGACGAACTGGGGATCAAGTGATAACTTGTAGGATAGATTGATTTCTCATTATAGAAACTTTCCTGGACAATATATCCCACTACAGATAATGGGTAGGCACTAGGGGTATATATGATCACTTCCCCATGTTCATGGAATTTGTCAGGCACACTAAGAAGCCAAATAATCCCTTCAAATTTAATGCCACATGGTTGAAGGAATAATAGTTCATACAAATTGTCAGAAATAGTTGGAGACATGTGGAATTACTGGAATGGGGATCAACAACTAGGATATTTGAAGAGAACCTGAAATTAATCAAACAAAAATTGATCGTATGGGTGAAACATAAAAGGAAAAAATATGACGAAGATTTAAAGAATATCTCTAATGAAATCAGGTCACTAGAGGAGCTTGCTGGTGGGGGGTATGACAATACTGAAGCGAAAATACGATTGATCCAACTTGAACTTAAAAAGAACAAAATTCTCAAGGATCAAGAAGAGACATGGAGGCTTCGATGTTGAGCCATTTGGATCCAAGAGGGGATGAAAATACCAATTTTTTTTAGCAATATGCAAAGGGCATAAGGGCTTCTAACACCATCTGGGAATTATCAGACCAACAGGGCAAAATATTCTACTTTTAAAAAGTTGGCTAGGGTGGGGGTTAGACACTTTAGAAGTACCTTATAGGTACAACAGGAATGATCCCTACCTGATATCATACATATTGCATCTCTTTTTCCTTGTTTTATGGACGAAGATGAAAATTTTGAACTTATGGCCCTTGTAACTTTGGTAGAGCTGGAGGTTGTGCTTCATTGGTTCAAGAAAGATAATATCCTTGGTCTAGAGGGATGGCCGATTGAATTTTTCCTGGAATTTTATGATATAATTGGTAATGACATACTAAAGGTTGTAGAATAATGCAAAACCTCGGGCAAGATGTACGATGCATTTAACTCCACTTTCATAGCACTTATACCAAAGATGGACAACCCTCAAACTTTTGATGACTTCAAGCCTATCTCCCTATGTAACTGCATTTACAAGATCATTGCAAAGATTATCGCAAATAGGCTTCGACCTATTCTCTCCAAACACATCTCAAAAGAACAATTTGCCTTCCTAGAGAACCATCAGATTCACGAGGCCATCGGAGTTGCCCAAGAGGCAATGCACAATTTAAAGACCAGGAAGCAAAAAGGAATGATTATAAAGCTCAATTTGGCCAAATCTTTGGACAAAGCAAGCTGGTTGTATATCAAAATGTTGCTCACACATCTGGGGTTTCATCACAACTTCATTAAGTGGATCATGTGCTGTATCATTGCAACCTCATTTGCAGTACTAGTGAATGGTGTGACCTTTGATTTTTTCCATGCTGAACGAGGACTTCGACAGGAATTCCCGCTCTCTCCAATTTTATTCCTTCTAGTGATGGAGGGGCTCAGAAAATTATATCCAATGCCAAATATTGAGGTTCTCTCCAAGGAACATGTATCACTAGCAACCTTACACTTACACATCTCCTATTTGTTGATGATGTAATGATTTTCTTAAATGGAAAAATAAGTGATGCAACCACGCTATATCATATTAATCGTATTTTCAAAAGGTCCATTGGGATGGATATATGTCCCCTCAAATCTACCATATCTGCCATTGGATGCTCCAGAGATGAAATTACCTATATTACGACAACATTTCCATTCTGATTGGTTGATATGGAGGATGGTATAAAATACTTAGGATTCAAGTTGAAGCCCAATGATTATAGGAATACATATTGGATGTGGTTGATTGATAAGATAGAAAAAAATTAACATTTGGTGTCACAGATGGTTTTCCAGGGCTGGCAGATTGGTTATGATCAAATCTATTCCAGAGGCTATCCCTGTATTCTGGATGGCTCTTGCTTGGATCCCCAAAGGTATCCTCAATATTATTTGGCAAAAAATTTGTTCTTACTTATGGCACAAAGAAAAGGAAGGTCATGTATTTTCTTGGATTAAGTGGGGGTGACTTGCAATGCCAAAGAGATGGGGTGGATGGGGCTTGAAAGACCTTTGCAACTTCTCCAGAGCATTAGCTGCCAAAGTAGGTTGGAGGTTGATTACAACAATAATTTTATGGACAAACATCATCATAAGTAAGTACATATACCCCTTGTCTCTCATTGATTGGATCCGCCTCGGCAACAAACATAAACCAAATATCTCAAACATATCGAAAGAGGTTCTTGATTCTTTCAACATCATTGAACTGGGTCTAGCTTGGAGAATTGGATCTGGTCACCTTGCCATCATCACCATAAATCCATGGTCGAGTTGTGGCAACAAATATACCCTCCCCCATGAACTCATACAATTCTTAAATAGTCAAGGGATCCGAAAAGTTAGCCAGATATCAAATCTGGATAATACATTCATATGGGGACAAGGTTAGATGACAACACATGAGTTAAACATTCCTAAACAATGACATCCACACTGGTAGGATTACATAAAATCTCTAAAAAAAATCACATATTCGGCTCACGAATAAGGACGATGAGTTGATATGGTACCATTCCAAAAGAGGAGGGTACACTCCTAAAGAAGGATACCTCATAGCTTAAAGGTACAAGGATTTAGATATTAAGATTTGGTGGTGGAACAATATATGGAAATTAAAAATCCATCCCAAATCAAAACAACTTTTATGGAGTATTCACACAAATAAGATTCCCACATCACGCAACCTAAAGAAAATATCACTTCAAGGACCCACATGGTTTTCTCTTAGTCGTAATGCAAATGAATACATTTAGCACATCTTTATCTCTTTTCCGGCAGCCATGAACCTACGGAACATGGTTTCCCTATCTCTTGGTATCAACTACAGATGGCATGGAGGATTGACTGAGATTGCATGGCAGGATTAATGTCAGTAGCCAAAACCCATAAAAGTGTGGAATCTTCCAAGCCTCATTTGTTGGGCTATATGGATCATAAGAAACAATCTCATTTTCAAGGAGAAGATACATTTCCCTGAAAAAACCGAGGCCAATATACTTGTTGTGTGCAAGAATTGCGGTTAGGCAGATTCCTTCAACACTTAATTGTCAAACTGGGGGTTTCATAAATTTAGAGGGAGAACACAGGAAATGCCAAAAATGATATGAACTTTTCCTAACTCTATTCCTACTTCCTTAATTACAACCTTGCAGAATCAAAAAGAAAAGATCACCTGAAAATTTACACCAAAGAAATTCTAGTGCTGGAATGTGAAAGAAAGTACTTTTGTAGAGGAATAAATGAAAGGAACTTCCAAACTCTTATAAGCAATCCCAACTAATTGAAATGGAAATCTATGTCTATCTTTAGTATAGTTGTATGTCAGATTAATAATTGGACCCTTGAAGATGTCCGACTCCTTTATAGATCTTTCTCCATACACTAAGTTGTTATTCATGTACTCCTACAATATTCTTGCACTAGTACTGGAACAAAGTTTATATGCTAGAAGTATATTTTACACTTGTACTGAATATTTATGTCTTCATGCAGGGACTCTAAGCCTCAGGACTAGAGCACTCTATTCCTGTATCAGGCTATTGATTCCTGTACTGAAACAAAGATTCCTGCACCAAGTTTTCTAATTTCTTTCATAAAAGAATAAAGAGTGTTTTAACTTAAGGAAATAATTTGCAAAGGTGAACAAAAATTTGAAATAACTTTCACAAATAGAAAAATGCTTCAACCCAACTTAACTTCAAAATAAGAATTAACTTCTAAAGTCAAAGCACACTTTTCTTCAATCAAGGAAATCTTTCATGTAATTAAAGAAATCATCTAATTGTGACAACAGGCTTTATCCCTGTAATAGTTATTCACACAAATCCGATCTTCCTTTTTAACCTTCTTAATTTAGAAAGGTTCACTTTGAAATAATTAAATATGAAGTTCGATCCTTTCCTTAAAAGTGTAAAGTGCAGGTACAGATTAATGCGTTATAACAATGTTCATTCCTTAATTACCAAAGCATATTTAATTAAGGACATCGAGAATACTTTTTAAAAGATGAACACTCACTTGGAGAAACACATCAAGACTCTTATGACATAAAATAACAAAAGACTTTTGGTTGTAATGAACCAAAGAAATCAACTTGTAGAACTGTAAATGCACTAGTGCAAGAATAACGTGCTTACACGATCCAGGTAGAAATAATACTAAGCTTTGAAGAGAAAAATTACAAAAGGGTAAGATCAAAATTAGGTAAGCATGCACACCACGAATCCATCACACAATGGTTATAAATGAAATCGAACTTTGTGAAAGAATGAAAGCATCTTTTTAATTCACACCTTGCATTAAAACAAAATCAACACACCTTTAATGAGAAAGAAGAATGTGAGGGAGAATGAGCTAGGTTGGTTGGGCCCTAGCCAACCAACTAGTTTCCCTATTTAGGAAACTTGGAAACGCAGCTCTCAACAATGCGTCAACACAAAATTAAAACATATGATTGAAATAACATGGCACTATCCCTTTATATTAAATTTTAGAATAAGCAAAGGTACATGGTGAAATCGAATCTAGCACAGAACGAGGGCGATACTAGCAAAATTACAAAATACCATAGTTACAGTAGAATTGCGATCGCTATCACTCATTACCATTTTCTATCTGAATCCTACATTATATACATCCCTTTAGGCCTGCGGCCATAACCAAATTACATTTAGCATACAATCTAAGCCTTTCAGTTGTAACAAAATAACAACAATATTACATGCTAAGCCTTTCGGTTGTAACAAAACACTAAACTTGAGCATTCGGCCGACAACCTAATCTCTATCATATCCCTGACTTATCTCCGCTCCGAGCCCAACTCAAGATGACCGATTCTAAACGAGATGTTCGCGTTAGGTAGTGAGCTATCACAGAAGTTTAGGATTCGCCAGCAGTGCAGGAATCCTACCTGCACTCGACCATGCTAAAGAAATTATTAATACATTGCTTACCAAATACTTTAGGAAAGAAGATATTAGTTGCAAATAATATTAAAGGTATAAAATCTATAAAAATAATTAATTAAATGCTTTTGTAACCCTTAAATATGAAATATAAATCTAGTGCAGGAATAAGGAGGTTGCGAGGTTAAAACAAAGGTCTAAGGTTATGATTTTGAAGTAGGAAACGGGTTAAAAATGAAGCAATTTAGCCTACCAACATCCTCCCCTCCCTATGTTGTTGTGGGTCCTCACACAACCTTTACCTGCTGCCAAAAAACCAAAACAAAGGAGCCTCCCTTCAATTCTGAATTTGTATGTTGATCCCTGCTTTCATTGTCTTTTCCTTCCTGCCTTGAGCCTTCTTGAGTTTCTTGGTCACATTTTTAAGACATTTATAACACTTTGAGGCTCGAAATTTCCATAATTTGACTTGTCTTTTCTACTCCTTCACTTCTCCTGCCAACTATGCATTCATTTGCTTCTGCATTGCATTCTGCTCTTTCATGGCTTGGTTTAATATCTCCAAGTCGTAAACATGCTACTTGAGCTCTTCTATCCGACTGTTTAGACAGAGGGTGGAGTTTTCTACTCCCAATTCCTTTGGTGCAGACTTCTTGGCAATCAATTGCAAACATGTGTTGACATCATGAAGGTCAAGGTTATCCTGGCCACCCAGTTCTTGCATTTCAACATCGTCAAGGGTTTCAATACCCGAAGTTTCAATGTGACTAAGGGTCTCAGTACCTTACACATTCCCCTTACTAGGGGTTTCAGCACCTGGAGCTTCAAAATTATTAAGGACCTCAGTACCCTACTCATTCACCTTACCTGATTCTCGGTAGTCCCCTCTATATGGTCTTCATGATCAACCATTGTTGTGCCTCCAATCGGACCACTTCTAGAAGATGAAGGTTGACTATTGCTGAATTGGATTTTCCGATCACTGTTAGCCTCCTTCGTCCCCTTTTTGGGTTGTGTCACACCTAAATCATTGTTTCAAGAATCTAAGTGGATTGTTCTGGCATGATGAGCCTGGGTCTGCTTAGAATTTCTACCTGCAAAAGAAGGTCCAATATGAGAAGAGTTTTTAGGCTTTTCAATGTTTCATTGGCCCTTATTGGGCTTTGGAACCCTACCTTTCTTAGGCACTCATTTTAAAAATGAATCCAAAAAACAAAATTCAGATGTTGTAAAGAAAAGAATCTGTCAATTGCTGCAAAGAATTAAAAAATCAGCACTCGTAAAATCCTTAAAACAATAGAAGCATACTGCAAAAAAATAATAGCAGACTTACCCCTATTGCAGAAAACGTAAATTTCTTACCAATTTTAAAACAAATGGTGACATGTTTTTTCATCAAGATATTTTGGATCATTGTTATGTTAAGTGATGAAGAGTTTAGTAGCACTTTTCACTTTAGCTAAGCTAGCTTTTGTATTTAAGTTGTTATTATTTATATTAATAAGCATGTTATTGTGAAGTTGTATTTAATGGTGACATGTTCTATAATCTTTATTTCAGAAAACAATTATTTAATGAACTAAACAATTACTTCAAATTTAAAATATTTTTTTAGAAAGAGATGTGGATTGTCATTTGATTAAGAGAATGTTTAATATATAGGCTTTTCTTTTGGTTTTTAGTAGACCTAAACATATTCACACATTACGCATATAATAGCACTAATAAAAATTAGCTATGCATATCATATAGTATTTTGAAATAATTTTTTGATTACAAAATTCATATACACTAGTTGTAAGGGCTATTTGATTTGTAGCGATACATTAGCCCCAAAATATCATGATATTTTTGTAATAGGGAAATCCATAAAGGTGGTGCATTGATGATTGCGAGGTGATTGGAGTTTCCTTCTTAGCCTTACCCTCCCTACTATGGTATTTGTGTTGCCTCTATGTGTGTGAATATTTTAATGGGATATGCCCATCTTATGGTGATTTGAAATAATTTTTATGATCACAAAATATTCTTCCAGCATATCCCACATTATTTATGAGAATTTCTCTGTGATAGTATATAAGCTCAAATATAACATGATTATTAAGTCAATGGGAGAGTCACCAGAGGTAGTGGTTCTTCTACTAACATAATGGTTAACTTATTATGGAGTTATTATGTGTGTGCACTCAATTTTTCCTTCTCTCCTTAATGTAGCATACATTTGTCTTGCAATACCTTTTATGGTATGAATTCTCCTTCATTACTAATTTTTTATATCTTATTTTCAATACTTATTTATAATTTTTTTCAAAAAACATATAAAATAATAAATAAGTCACTACATCAAGAAAAACCTAACATAGAAAGTACAAAATAAAATAACACAAATATAAAACCTAACATCGAAAATGCAAAATAAAATAGCACAAATATTTGGAAAGAAAGTAAAGTGTAAATAAATATATAAAAATGAAAAAATTAAAGCAAAAAGTACAAGAAACCAACACATTAAATGAGAGGTTCTCCCTCTTTACCTCCTTTTTCCAATTGACAAAATTGTGCATATTATTGGAAATGTCACATAGTACAATTATATAATTCATTAATGTTAGAATATAGAAATTATAGGGAGTAACCAAGATAGATGGTTAGTGTAAGTGTTTAGTTAAATAACAAAATGGGTTCACACTACACTTACTAAGATGTTAATAGATCTTCAAGGTGATAGGTGTTGGAGGGGTTCTCATAAGCTTTCGAGGAACTTTGGTTTATACCTTATTTTGGGGTTTGGGAATTTCCTCTAATAACTAGGCCAAAGCTTAATCTCTCTTGTAAGGAGTAAACTTAATAAGAACCATTCACATACAAAAGCTAATTTAGTGGGGACCTTAAGAATCTCATCTAACACATGATAGTGAGCATGCTTCCTTTAGATCCAACTCTAGTTTTAGTCTTTGCTAGAATTAGAAAAGTCCTATGGTCCTTTCCCATGTGTTTTGGGCAAATTTAGTGTTTTTTACAAACGCCTAACCCTCTAGACCTAGTAGCTAGTCTAGAAACAACAGACAAAGTAATTCACTACCTTTTCTATAATCAACAGATAAGAGAAGCAGGAAGAGAAACCAACCTGTAGCTTTCGCTTGCTCCCTCTCTCCTTTGACCAATTTTGCCGCTCCTTTCCGTACTTAATTCGCTTAGAAAGTACCTGCACACAAGCCGAGACAGAAACCAATCAAAGCATACAATAAATATCTGTTAATTAAACATATCATAGAATCTAGAATATGATATACATAGAAGAACATGAATGGAAAAATCTTTGAATTTTTTATTAATAAAAGGAAAGATTACAACCCATGAATGTTCATTCTCGATTTAGTGTCTTCCTTCCAATTCAATCTCTTCTCTCCTCATGAAGCAACAATTCAACATAATTACAATATTCTTACTAATCTCATTCAAACAACATCTCCTTAGCTCAAGAAATTCCAACCTAGACCAGCCTTTGAATGCTTGATCAATTTATAGCTGAATGGAGGAGGTTAAGCCATTAATGGCCCTCATGAATGCTCTGCCAAATTTGGGAGGTGGTTCCATGGAGGAAGGGATAATGGATTGAGGTTCATTAATCCTCTTCCTCATCCAAATGCGAGCTCAAACAACTTGGAAACTTCCACAAGTATCCATTGGATGAGGAATCCAATGGATTCATTTAAAAAATTAGTTGAAACTCGCTCAGCGCAAGTGAAACAAAGGCTAGGTGCGCTGCAGTGCACCTAGTCAGTGCAGTTCATGCATTGCAATGCAACCTGATAGAAGGCTGCCTGCGTTGATCTCCTTAGGGGAACTTTTTGGATGAATGGTGTCATGGAAACTCTTGGGAGGTAAGCATGATGTAGGTTGACCTCATTAGGGAATGAAAACAACTGAATTAGGGATGGTTAAACCCTAATAGTACTGATACGGAAGTCGGGGTTGATGTGCCCAAATTGACCTAGAACAGTTGCCCCCTAATGCATGAAGTCGAAAATAAACATGTTGAGTGAAATGCTTTACTATTTCGATAGAAAGTTTTGAAGCGGAAGGTGACTTGCATAAGTTACAATACAAATATCATGATAATTTTATTTTTTCTCATGAGCTAGTTGAGGGAAGGCATACCCATGCTCAACTTATAAAGTTTCATTACATGTACAAATATAGTCATCTATAGATATAGACCCATGAATGGATGACCATGAATGTAAGGCCATTTGTACATTTGATATAGTACTCTTGAAAATATATTGCAGCCCGGATGGATGAAACTAGATCCGAGGTATTCAATCTCGTTCAATATTCACTCAATATACAAGTCTAACCATGTGAATAGATGATCTGAAGTCGAACATGGAGAGACATTGTCTAATTACCAGCTAATGATGTGAGTCGTTAACAGATGCGAGAGGAATCACTGATAATGATAAAGACCCTCAAGGTACTGCAATACATTTTGCATGGTGTGAATAAATGATTTGATGTTAAACACCATATGAAGTCTTTCAGTCGAAGGCCAGTGATGTAAACCTATCGCTGAAAGCGAGAAACCTGCCATTGATGTATGCAAGCTTCAAGGTATTGAAGGAGTGTTTCTAAGTCAACTTCTTGGATGATGTGCTGATGTCGACAAGAAGCGACTCATTGCAGGAGGGCCTTGATGTATCCCACATCAACGACACGAAACGAGGTAAATGATTTTAGAGATGAAACATCGATTGATGACACAAGGTTCAGGAATGGTAGCATGAAAATAAAGGTTTATTGTATTGTAAAGGATGGAGTTTTAAACTAAATGAATTCTCTTGAACATATCGACGACACTGAAGTGAATTGGTAGCATTGACCCAAAACAAAGTAATGGATGGTATGATAGACCAACAGTGTGATAACTAGCAAGTTGAATGACCCAACGCACATAGTCACGGTGATGAGGTGAAAGTGTCATGTTCAAGATCGAATTGCTACCATAAAGTTTTCTCGGCTTTTTCCATTTTCCTCAATCATTTCTGACTAATACCTCTTTATTTTTATCAAGCTTGAGGAGGATAACATATGCTTGTTGTATAATTCCACCCTTCGGGTGAATCCATCGCTATTTGATGTTTTAACGAGTCTAGCAAAGGTGAAACTCGGTCTTGTCTAGATGGACAAGTTTGTCGCTATTTGATGTTTTTTAACAAGTTTAATGACAAATATAACTCGGTCGTTTTCACATTTAGAGAGTCTGAAAAGGGAATAAAAGGAAACTCCACAAGTTCTTTTTTGTAAATTTGTCTCCCAGGTTCGAAAAAGTATAAAATAATACAAGAGAGAACCTATTGATCATGTTTGATCAATGAGTACCTTTTTCGTAGTTAATCTATCTCAGCCCGAAGAAGGGGTAAAACTATACTGAGTAGATATCATTTCCAATCCTTTAATGAGCTGGAACTTCTCAAAACATGTTCATTTATGTGAAGAGGCTGGCTAATAAGACCACTCATTGCAATTGTTCCTCAAAAAAGGTAAAACAACCAAGTGAAAGCGTATGATCAGCCAAAGGGATGGTGGTGATGGGATGAAACAAACAAGGCTCATTTGATGAAAGAGGCTGATAGAATGGCAATCACGAGGGTTAAAAATGGAAATGGGTTCATTTTTAGACAAGCTTGAACCATAGGGAACTATGCTTGGATTCAGTTTCATGTTTACACAAGCTTGAAATGAAAAACTATGCTTGGATTCAGTTTCATTTTTACACAAGATTAAAACAAAAAACTATGCTTGAAATTGGTTTACATGCCCCCAACATGATGAAAAGGAGAGTCTCCTGTAACCAGATGGAAGTTGCTGCGGTGAAGTAGGACGGTTATCCAACACCTTTTCGGCTTCGTCTATATAGGGACAAAGGTAAATGGAGTGATTCCCTTCACATAACCTATAGGGAAACTTAACTTTACCACTAGGTGCATGCCCCCCAAGCTTCATTACACTCACCTAAGTAGACTACTCGTGACTATCAGGTGGATGGAATGAAGGTTCAATTACGAGATCAAGTGAAAGACTCGGCTAGGATTTTACGAGATCTAGTCAAAGACTCGACTTGGAACTTTGCTCGAGGGGACCTTGTTTCATTTTTTAATGAGCTTGACACAAGACAAGGAATCCTACTCAGACTACTTGTTTCATTTTTTAACGAGGTTGACACAAGGCAAGGAACTATCCTCATACTCCTTGTTTCATTTTTAAACGAGGTTGACACAAGGCAAGGAACTATCCTCATGGACCTGTTTCATTTTTTAATGAGGTTGACATAGTAAAAGAACTATCCTCAAATTCCTTGTTTCATTGTTTAACGAGTGTGACACAAGAAAATGAACTATCCTCGGGGACCCTTGTTTCATTTTTTAATGAGGTTAACACAAGATGACGAACTATCCTCGGACTCCTTGTTTCATTTTTTAGCGAGGTTGACACAAGACTAGGAACTGTCCTCATATTTGATCACAACTCATAAGGGGTCATGAAGGAGAGATCTGGTTCTAATGCCCCCAGTACATGATGTACAACATCACTGAATTGATCGTCAGTTGATGTAGGCATGGAACAGGTTGCCGCATAATTAACCTGTGGTGGGGATGATACCATTGGTACAAAAGGACCATTTGGGGAAGATGGTTGACTAGGAGCCATATTTGGACCAGGAAATGAATGTTGGTCAACGGTGACAATTTTGCCTTCATGCGGGAAACAAATCACTCGAAAAGTGTTGAAACAATAGCTCCCATGCCATAAACATAGTCGCGCCCAAGAAGTAAATTTTAATCTAAAGGTCCTGGGACTACCATCACGTTCAGATAAACAATTTTTCCTCCCAAAGTAATAGGTAATTGAGGAAGGATCTCTAATGGTTTACTGGTTCCTCTGTTAAAAGCCAACAGATTCTAGGTAACTGGCACAAGCGGCGGTGAACCGAGCGCTTGCCAAGCAGTTGAGGAAAGGATACTCACTGATGCACCTTCATCTATAATAGTGTGGGTACAATCATATTAAAAAATTGTACTATGATTTGGAAGGGCACATAAGAAGGAAGACGAAATCTTGCTAGTCAATTCCAATAAAAGGAAGTGACTAGACTACTTGGAGGGGGTACCGTAGAAACAGGAGAATTATCCCCTTGAGTTACAAGAGCGGGAGGATTTCCTCCTACCTTGATGGAACAAGAGGATTGCCCCCAAGTTCACTAGAATCTAAAGAAACGAAAAGAACTTGAGTGGTATCATTTTCACTGTCTTTGGAAAAGGTACGATTAGCTGAAGGTGAAATCGGGTCAACTGTTACCTTGACTTGTTGATTTGGCTCGAGTATAGACTCAGTGGATTCACTCATTGAAATCAGTAAGGGTGGTGAGGTCTTCAATCCCACCGATCCCTATATCATCTCGGGTCCCATATTCCCCTGCGGTGATGGAATCCTTGATTCCCATGCCCTAGGTAGTGGGTCTTTCACAAAGGTTGGGGGTCAATATATCAAAACAAGCTCTTAAGCTCCAAACCCATATTCAGTCAAGCCAATTCTTCTCTCAAGGATCCTCCCCACAGATTGGTGGTCACCCTCCTACCTTCACCAATGTTGGGACTTAGGCCCTGCAGGATACTGGGGACCTAGGGTTAGGCATTCACCCTAAGCAACACAAGAAACCCAAGTGCAAAAAAGTATGAGAAAAAGATTGATCTCTAATTCTGGGAGATGGGCTCAACTTTGATAGTCATGGATACAGTTGAAAGAGTATTGATTGGAAGAGTGAGGGGTCAAAGATATTCAATGGTCCGTTTGAGGAAATGGGTGCAGGACAATTAGGGAAAGGACCTAATACGCCTTCCGAAGATTAGGGTCTTGGACCGCAAATGGTTTTCTCTCAAATTCAACAACACTAAACAACTATGTTTGGTTAGAAATAGTCACTGGTTCATTGAACACACCCCTATCCAATTCAAATTTTGGTCGCCCCTATTTGACCTCGAGCGAGAGAGGTTGGGTGTGTTGAAAATAGCAACAAGAAATGCTAAAAATAACATTCAATATATTCCAATTTTAGTTTGTCCTTGAATTAGAATTGTGAATTAAAATTCGAATTTAGTCACACCAGCTACTTGGAAAATAATTAATTAATTCATCTTGAGTTAATTAGTTGGAGAAATTCAAGCTATAAGTCTTTGTGATGTCATGCAACAATTATCCCATTGATTGAGGAGATTATCCTTTAATTAAGGAGATAAAATTGAGTTGTATTTGAGTTGTAATTAGTTAGCTCAGTTAACTGAGTTAAGTCTAGTTAGATTAGTTACAAACAGTTTGTGGAACTGATTGTGAGTTCAGTCAGTTAATGCATGCATGCATGAAACTAGTGTACTCCAGATAATTGAATATTCTCTCATAAATAACTCATGCATGTCAGTTCAGAGAAAGGCCCAGTTGAGATTAAAGACATTGACATTGTACTATCAGTTGGAGGAATTTTCCTATAAAGGAAACTCATCCATGCAAAAGGAAAAAGGTTCCTTGAGGATTGCACAATTTTACAGTGAGTGAGACCAGTGTCACACAAGGTTACAGCTGGAGCACCCAGGGAAAACTGCGTAAGGAAATAGGAGGCTTGGAGGGTAGAGGAGAAGGTTTGTGAGAAGCCTTATTTTATTTGTGAGCATCTAGGAGGATTGTACTGAGAGCTGGTTAGCTATGAGAGCTAAGGCTTTGTGTAATTCTGAGATATTTCCACCTTGTATGATAATACAAATAGTGGGGTTTTTAGCTAAGGCTTTCCCCTAAGTATTTTCTGTGTTTCATGTGTATGATTTCTTCTTCTCTGTTATATATGTTTCGATTGATCTTGCTTAAATTGATTAAGCTTCCACAAAGTTTGATTGTAGACGTAGATATAGTATTTTTCTTTAGTTATATTGCATTATCAAGTGATCTACATTGAGAATTTCTACATGGTATCAGAGCTAGCTAATTTGTAGAGAAATTTATACATGATATTGGAGCCTAGTTTATGATAACAAAGGTGATCAGAGCTATGAACAATATACAAATAAGGAAATTCGAAGTTTGAAGTTCTTGGTTGCAGGTACAAATCAAATTCATCTCATACTTCAGGTTGGTCAATAGCGTTCTATGGCTTGAGACTCGAGTATGCCTTGGATGGCAGCTCGAATTACATATCATGGAAAGATCGCATGGAAGCTGTATTAGAAAACAATGGTTTAAAGGATTTCATTGATCAAGAAATCGCCAAGCCAGTTGCAGCAAATGCACAAGAATTGGCTGAATGGAAGAAGTGTGTGGTGAGGGTGAGATGGATCATCCTTGAGGGAGTTCGAGACCATATTGTCTCGAGTCTCCATGGGAAGGATACTCCATATTCAATGTGGAAAACATTGAAGGACCTATATCAGAACAATAGTGACTAAAGGAAACTGGCGCTCAAGGATAAGCTTCGGAGAATCAAGATGGATAACGATGATATTATTTCCACATATCTGAACAAGCTCACCACCTGTAGAGATGATTTTGGAAGCATGGGAATAACTATGGCCAATGATGATATGGTGAGCCTTTCTCTCCTCGGTCTTCCAAAGAGCTGGCATAGCTACCAGGACTCTGTGAATAGAAGGGAGAAACTGCTGGATTGGGAATGACTATGGTCATATCTCATGAAGGAGGAGATCAGGAGGAGCACACGAGATGGTTCTTCATCCAAGGAGGATGAAGAAAATATGGCCTTAGCAAGTAAGGGAAGGAAAGGGAAGGAGAAGGATTCTCATCCCAAATCGAATTCTTCTCATGGAGGGAAGAAAATTGACAAATCTAAAGTGAGATGCTTTAAGTGTCATGATATGGGATATTATGCAACTAATTGCCCGTTGAAGAAGTCCAAGAAGGGATCCTAAGAAGGACCTAAAGGTGAGGCATTAGCCTCTCAGTTCGAGATGGACTTCACCCTCATCGCATGCATGGTGTCATCGATGATGGGTTGTGGTTGGTTTCTTGACAGTGGAGCCTCATTCCACATGACCCCTGATAAAAGTTTATTCAGTACCTTGGTGGAGAAATACCTCCAGATACTCATAGAGATGGGTGACAATGAAAAGTGTAATGTTTCAAGAGTGGGCAAGATTGCTTTTCAGAGGGAGCATGGAGCTTCTATCACCTTGACAGATGTGAAGTATGTGCCTAGACTGAAGAAGAACTTGGTATCGATCGCGATGTTGGAGGACAAAGGCTATGATGTTTTCATCAGCAAGGGAAAGGTTTTCCTTAGACACATCACCACATGACAGGTGAAACAGATTGGTTCATGGGTACAAAACCTGTGTGCTCTTGAGGTTCAAGATGCATGCAAAGCCTTGAGGAGCAAGGCAAATGTTGGAGACTTGGTGGTTGAGAGGGAGAGTAAATTACCTCTCAACATGTAGCACCAGAAGAAGTCTTAGAAAATTGTGGAGGAGCCATAATTGGAGAAGTCAGTAGAGGGATCACATGCAACCATACCTCCAGGTGTGAGGTGGGGCGATGTAAAGTGATAGTCCCAAGAAGGCTGAAATTGGGTAGCATCCATTGAGAGGTTTTATCTCATGGATCGTACCTTGCTACGGGAGCCCAAAGTACATAGTAGTGAGAGGAATAATTGGGATTGATGTAGTCAAAGATCAAAGTGACAGAGGCTAGAGCAGTCAGATACAAAAGAGCGCAGAGAAGGATTGACAACAGTGCAGGAAGGCCGAGTCAGTAGAAGCACAGATTTTTTCAGTTGACAAAGGAAATAGTAGTCAGAGACTTTGATGATAGATGCATCATATTGATTCAGGTTGGATGTTTTTTTTTGTTTCTGGAGTTACTGGAGCAACAACACTTGAGAGAAGTGTTGCATGTAGAACATTCCAAAGGTTCAGGATCGGGATCAAGTTGAATTCCTTTCTTGTTGGGAGGGAGTGTTGAAAATAGCAACAAGAAATGCTAAAAATAGATATGGTAAAAATAACATTAAGTATATTCCAATTTTAGTTTGTCCTTGAATTAGAATTGTAAATTAAAATTCGAATTTAGTCACACCAGCTGCTTGGAAATAATTAATTAATTCATATTGAGTTAATTAGTTGGAGAATTTCAAGCTAGAAGTCTTTGTGAAGTCATGCAACAATTATCCCTTTGATTGAGGAGATTATCCCTTAATTAAGGAGATAAGATTGAGTTGTAATTAGTTAGCTCAGTTAACTGAGTTAAGTCCAGTTAGATTAGTTCCAAACAGTTTGTGGAACTGATTGTGAGTTTAGTCAGTTAATGCGTGCATGAATCAAACTAGTGTACTGCAGATAACTGAATATTCTCTCATAAATAAATCATGCATGTCAGTTCAGACAAAGGCCCAGTTGAGATTAAAGACAGATACATTGTCCTATCAGTTGGAGGAATTTTCCCATAAAGGAAACTCATCCATGCAGAAGGAAAAAGGTTCCTTGAGGATTGCACAGTTTTATAGTGAGTGAGAGCAGTGAATGAGACCAGTGTCACACAAGGTTATAGCTGGAGCACCCAGGGAAAAATGCGCAAGGAAATAGGAGGATTTGAGGGTAGAGGAGAAGGTTTGTGAGAAGCCTTGTTTGCCTGTGAGCATCCAGGAGGATTGTACTGAGAGCTGGTTAGCTGTGAGAGCTAAGGCTTTGTGTAATTATGAGATATTTCCACCTTGTATGATAATATAGATAGTGGGGTTTTTAGCCGAGGCTTTCCCTTGAGTATTTTCTGTGTTTCATGTGTATGATTTCTTCTTCTCTGTTATATGTGTTCTGATTGATCTTGCTCAAATTGATTAAGCTTCCGCAAAGTTTGATTGTAGAAGTAGATCTAATATTTTTACTTTAGTTATATTGCATTATCAAGTGATCTACAGTGAGAATTTCTACAGGGTGTTGGGCCTATCTAGATTAGGTTTTCGGGGTTACCTATGCATCTATGGACGGAAGATATATTTCAGTGTATTGGTAATTATTTGGGAAGGTATCTGGATGATGAAAAAACATTTATGGAGTTAGGAATCATGACTTGTGCTCGCGTTCTAGTCTCACTAGACACTAGGGAGGGATTAGTGGCCAACCTCATCTTGGAATATAAAGGATATACCCACAATAAAAAACTGGACTATGAGGGAGTCCCATTCCGATGTTGACATTGCCATGATATTGGGCATATTTACAAGGATTTCCCACTACTTCATAATAATAAGGAGTATAGGGATGGAAATGTCATGGATGATAAATGGAGTTCTCGGAGGACTGTGTCTGGTGGATCCCCAACACAAGGGACAAAGGATGCTTCTCACATCGGGTTGAACAACCATCAAATGGATCGTGTATCTGGTTCATCGAGGGATTTGGCCAGGAAAACACCACAAGAAAATATTATGGCCTCTAACTCCTCGCCTTCAATAATGGGTACCTCTTCTTCACCCTTTCATCATATCGCTATTACTGATAATTCTCATCTATGTGTTTAAAATTTGGTTTCCATGTTAGAAAGGGTATCCCTGTCACACATGGGGGTTGTCCATTGTTCGATTGAACTTGTCACTGTTGGTGGGCTCCAGTATTGTAGCAATAATGCTACAACTCCTGGAGCTTCCTATCTCTAATTTTATCAACCCGGTAGTTCGTACAAACTTGGAAGCGACGGTGCTGTATGCACAAGTACTAGCTCTTGTCGCAGTTGTCACTTGGTTAGCTGGCACAAGTCCGCTAGGGCTCAAGCCAACTTATATATGTTCTCAGAAGAAGCTTTCTAAATGATGGACGAAGGCTATTTCAAAGGAGATTAATCTACCTTGCAAAAATGAACTGAAAGCCAACCAAAACATGGAAACCCTAGTAAACCCTAATCTGACTAGTTTAACCTCTATGATGCAATAGTGAGAGTGCAAATGTCTAAAAATGATGCCATTACTTCTAGTGATGTGAAATGCATGAACTCAAACTACTTCCATTAGAAAGAACATTGTTTTTGTATTTTTGCTTAAGTGGTTGGAGTGATTATGGTTTTGTTTCTTATTAGGGTTTGGCTGTGCAGAGGTGGTGCGAAGGGAGAGAAAGCTTGGGAAAGGTTAGGAGGGCTAGGAGAGGTCCCAGAGGATCCCTAGCATCAGTCCACAGAAGTCTACAACGTTCAGGTGCTTGGCAACCAAGTTTGCAGGCTTCTACAGGATGTCTGCAGGGGATCCTACAGGAAACTAAGGAATTCTACAGGAAGTCTGCTACCTTCTACAGGATGTTCTACCATGGGAGTTTTGGGTGATGGTGAAGTGATGGAGTGGTATGGGTGGATAGGTAAGGTGGAGATGGATCTTGTGATGGCTCAGGGGCAGAGAAATAAGATGGAGAAAGAGTGCACGGGGTTGGTTGGTGAATAGAAGGATGGAAACAACGAAAGGTCAAGAAAATGAAGCTACGTGGCAATGGAAGAGTTGGAAGGTAAACGAGCTGAACAGAGGTCGAGTAGGTGGCTTTAGGTGTGGTTAAGAAGAAGAAGAAGGAAGTGGGATGATACTGAGCAGTGTAAATAAAACAAATTGCTTATGTCTTGCACCAAAAACGAGAATCCATTAACCTGTGCTACCTGTGCTATTAAACCTATGAACAGCAATGTAAACCGTGAAGAGAAGTCGTGCATGGAGTTGTGATGAAGAAGTATGGCTCAAGATTAGAGTGCATGGATGGTTCTATGATTAAAACGACTGTGTTGCAGCTTGCATAAAAGTAGAAAAAGACTGCGTTTTTTTTGGTGGTTGGTATAGGCTGCACCCCAATCTCTAAACAGAGATGGCAGTGAAGGCACTAACAACCTTTTCTCGGAGCTCCAGTGAATTAAAAACCTCCTATTCTGATCTAAGCGACTGAAAGTGATTTAACCATAAGCTAATCCTACTCAATCTCATTAAAGAAATCAAATCAGCAGACTGTGTTCTTGAAATGCATATCAAAACAAAGAAACAAAGTGCTGGAAAGAAAGGCAAATAACACTACAAGAAGAGGAGGTCTATTGCTCTCAGGTTGGGCCCTAACCTGAGAGCTATAGCTCCCTTAAAAGCTCAGAACTAGATCCAAATCTGCTTGCCTTTATTCATAATCAAGAGTCTAATGTCATGCCAAAACTGGCTTACAAAAACAAACACCGAGCTGTGCTCAAAAATTACAATATCAGTTCAAAAGTTCAAAAAGCTCCTAACAAAGGCTACGGCCTTCATATTTATACACAATGAAGATCAAGCTGGCTTCCTCCATTCGTGGAGCTTGGCTGTCCAACTGAAAGTCAAACTGCTGTAAACTGCTGATCCTGTAGAACGTGTTGGCTGCCTTTAAGCTCGGTGGGGAGAGCTGTTGGAGCTCGGAGTTAAGGTGAAAATCACGAGGAAGGTCATCAAGACTGTGGACAACCTCCCTATGAACCCGCAATGTCACCTTTGCTGTCTCCTTGTCTCCTTTTGCGTGGTCTTTTGCTCTCTTTAATGCCAAAAACTTGAAATCATCATGTATTAGCCACATAGATATAATGCCTGCCCTTCTTCCTACAAACAACACGAATATACTAAGAAATGAATGCATAAGTGATAAAAGATGAATGGTTGAGCAAGGTAAGTAGGCCAAATGAGCCCAAATTGTACCAAAAATTGGGGCTCATCATCACCCCCCAGCTAAAATATTTGCTCATCCTTGAGCAACTTAATCCAAATCTTCATCCTTCATTGCTTTTACTGCTTCCCTTACATCCCAAGCCTCTGTGGTAGTGTCCTCCTTGCTGATATGAAACCCAGCTTTCCTGTTCACCTCTTCCCATTGTTCACTGTCATCCTCCTCTGTATTGCCTTCAGTCAACCCTAGCAGTAGTGGTGGGCTGAGTTTAAGGCCAATCCAGCTGGCCTGGAGGCTTTGCATGGATTTCTTGTAAAGGTCTACCCTTACCAAAGCTTCCCTCATCCGAGTTGGGGTATGGTACTCTCGGATTTTCAAACTGTGTGCCAAGGTATTCCATCTGCGTGTACATGCTTGGGCAGCACTTTCTCCTAACAATCTTTCCATGTCTTCAAAATGAGCTATGGCTTGGGTCTGTTGGTCCATAAATCTCAAGGAAGCTATGGGATCAATAGACAACTGTTGGTGTGTTGAGATGAGTGCAACCAGATCCTCTGGTTCTGCTCGAATGAATAGTGGATCGCTCAATTCTCGGTTCATGACCGATTTTGCTTCAGCTGCTCTTTGATCCTCATGGTTCAACCATGAAGCGAACGCCATCAATTTCATATCACCCAAGGCAATATTGGGATCCCAGGAGACTTCATTAGGCAGAGCCAAATTGTGGAGGTAGAACTCTGCTAATTTGGCTTTGTCTTCTGACGAACTAGTACTGCACAATTCAGAAAATTGCTGTGGGTTTTGGATCTGAGAAATACCCCTTTGTGCCAAGGTATTTATTTGGAACTGCAGCCATTGCTCTTTTAAGTACAAACCATAGGATTTTGCAGGTTGTCTGCACTGTATTGCCTCCATGGCCCAACTGGCCATGCAGGCCAATTGTGCTTCCTTTTTCTGCAGCTGTTCTTTTAGAGCTTGCACTTCAATTTGTGCCTACTGTTCTGCTTCCTGTAGAAGTGTCATTGGCTCTTCAAGACCGGTGGTCAGCTCCTTTTTTCCTTGTTGTTCTTCTGTGGTGTCTTTGGAGGATGTACCTGCCCCTGCCCTTAGTTCCTGTAGCTGCAATCTCAGCTTCTGGTTTTCTTCCTGTAGAAGCACACGTTGGCAATTAGCCACATGTTTAGCCATGGTGAATTCACTCCTGACCTCCTTGAGTTGCTCTTGTAAAGGGCCTATGTCCGCCACACCCTTTGACTTGGTGATCTGCATCCATGTGTGGGTACGGACTCTTTCTTCCTCCAATACAAAAAATAGGGGTACAGTAAATTTCTGCGGTATGATTTTGCCCGCCTCTAAAAAGGTGTAGTATGAACTCAGACTAGGCTGAGGGCTGGGTTCTGGTATATGTACTTCTTTTGCCTCTTTAGGTGGCTCTACCTCACCCTCCCTTGGTGGTGATGAGGGTCCTTCTCCTTCCCTCTTCTCTGTTTCCTGTAGCCGGGCCAGAGTGTCCTGTAGAACATTTTCAGCTTCCTGTAGCCGAATTTTTTTAGTCAACAGGTCTAACCTTTCTTGCCACGTATTTTTCTTTGTACTCCCCTTTTCGTAGGTGACTGCTATCCTTGAGGGGGAATTTTCCTTGGGAGAAGCAGGGGTATCTTCGATGACAATCGGGCTGCTGGACGGAGGCTGTGGCTTGCCCGTCTTTATCCTAACACTTCTTCGAGCTTTAAAGTATAGAGGGGTCTCCCTCTTCCTCTTTTCTTTTGGCTTAGGTGGCGTGCTGAGGCCAGCTAATACAGCTGCTGCCTCCCTTGCCAGAATGTCCACCTTCTTCTCCTTGGGTTTCACCTTTTCAGGGCTTCCTGTAGAAGCCCCTGTTTTGGTAATTTTCGGGCTTCCTGTAGAAGACCCTTTTGCCAATTTCGGGCTTCCTGTAGAAGACCCTTTCTCTGTTTTTGGGCTTCCTGTAGAAGCCTGTTTCTGCTTTCCTGTAGACACAGGTGTCACCACCTTTGCTTGCTTTGCTGCATGGGTTTTGCTTTTTGATTTGGTTGCAGGTGCTGATGAGGTACTTGGGCTGATGTGGACCACCTCAGCTTTGTCCGTTCTGCTTTTCAACCTCTTTTCTCTTGCTGACAAGATGGGTGTGTCACCTTTTTCCTTGTCATCCTTTTTCTCATGCTTCTTCTTTTGTTCTTTCTTCTGCACTGTGGTCGGGGTCTTCTGGCCTGCTTCTTTCTTTCCCTCGGCCACTGCTTCTTTTTCCTCACTGCTGGAGGAACCTGTTTCTTCAATCAACATCCTTATGTCTCCATCTCTTGTCAAATTCCTGAATGATTCCCATGAGAGGGGAACCTTATATGAATGAAGCGCATCCTCCACAAGAAGTTTGATCAACCCATGGTGGGCTACCTGATCTGGTATGCCTTCTTTTAACTTTGTGGCACACTCAATTAGGGACTGTAGCAGGAAATAAGGAATGCTCAGTTTTTGTTCTACAGGAAGATCAACCCGGTGCCTCAATTCAGTGAGCAACCGAAAGTGATACGCGTACACGATGCTAAAATGGCCTTCACAGGTTATATACTTCATGATTTGCAGGCTAACTTCATTCCATGGTGGCAGCAAACTGGTTCTACGCACCCCATTTTTGTCCTCCGAGAATTCCTCCTCAGGTGGAAAGAATTCTTTCTTGGCCTGCTGGCTCAACTTCCTTTCTTCCTTATCCCATGGCAAACCCATTGGAAGTTCAGTAATTCGACTGATATATTGCGGGGTGAGCTTGAGGCTTAGACCCCTGAAGTTCACTGTGGCCAGTGTCTTGGATTTCGGCCTCAGAGCCTGCAAAAATTCTTCTGCCACTTCATCATCGTAACCCTGCAATTTGTCACAAAAAGATATCCATTGAACCCGTGTGAAGAGCTCCACCACCTCCTGGTTTTACCTTAATTTGGTTGAATCAGTGGGTTCTCGTCTAATAAACCCACCCGGCATGATAAAACAGTTTCCTTAACCAGAGGTGGTGATTGTGGAAGAAATTTGGTTTACTGAGACAGAGCGTAGAATGTCATGCACATAATCCACAAAACTTATCCCTGAGGAACTTAACACAGTTTAATTACCCTGACATCCTGTAGAATGACAGTATAGGCACAGCAGACAACAATTTCACCATTTTTCTATGACCAGACTGTGGACGACAATTCTGCCACCTTTAATAACCAGTTGCATGAAGAGTTCAGGGTTACCTTTTTAATTTGCCACCTTTTTACGTGAGGCACCCGCCTTCCTGTAGAAACCGCGTTCCTGTAGGATGACAACGTTCTTGTAGAATGACAGCGTTCCTGTAGAATGCAGCGCACAATTTTCGGGAAAGACTGCAGTCGGTCTGCGCCTTGGGTGTGCTTCACAATCGTTCTGATAGCCAAAGGCTCGGTGTATCGAACTGCAGAAAGATCAGGATAGCCGCTCGAGTTCAAAACGGTGGTTGATAAATGCATGAGTGCAATCTAGCCGATTAGATTTTGAATCGGCGGAATCCGTGGCGCGGGGGTGAGCTGTCCCCGCCGGACCGTTGGGTGACGTCATCCCATCATTCAACTGCGCGTTCACTTGCTGCCGCATCAATTCCCGCAGATCTGCCGCCGCCTCTTCTGTTAAACTCGTTTTTTTCGACGGGATTGCTCTCACGTGCGTGCTGCCCATTCTTTTTGTCATGGCCGCCACCCACACATCCAACTAGACCATTAACTGGCCGACATGGCCGGCCAAATGGCCATACGGCCGCTCAACCCATTCACCTTTACACTTAGCAATCAATCAAAGTAACATTCATGCAATCTGATGGAAGGAAGGGTCGAGACACTTACCTGCGCGGCTGCACACGATGTTTCGGTTCTTTGGACACCGATGAGTGGATTTACCTGCTGCTGGTGAACTTACACAGGCCCGGAGGTCCATGTTCACAAGCTGCCGATGATGGATGGGATGCTTTAGTTGCATGCGCCCACGTTTCATTGCATATGGCCTGCGCTGTGAATGGTATCCACTCTAGCAGGCTTAACTGTTCCAAGACATCCCGCAGGAGTCCTACGGGATGTCTTGGAACAGTTCTTCCTCCTTGGGTGCATGCTGCACGACGATGGATGGCCTCACGATCACGCTCCCGGAGCTTCTGGATGACTGGGATGAATATGGTGCGAGATCTCCAGCGTTTTTTCATTTAAAATTTGCCTTTTCTTGAGAACTCATCGACCTGCTTTGCTGGTGCAGGTAGCTTTGTTGCATGTCGACAAGGATGGTGGAACAAGATAACAACAATGTGCAAGGGTGACAACAGTGGCTTGCATGCGTCCAAACCGATCCTTAGCCGTTAGATCTCCTCATGAAATGAATTCTGGCCCGTTCTGAGCTTCTACAGGAAGTTTCCTGTAGAAATACAGAGCTTCCTGTAGAAAGGTTGAGTTTCCTGTAGAGAGTCTGCACCTTCCTGTAGAAAATCTGCGTCTTCCTGTAGAAAATCTGCGTCTTCCTGTAGAAAATCTGCGTCTTCCTGTAGAAGACTCAAGCTGAAATAAAATTGCACATACCTTGGAGAAAATGAGTATTCTTGGAGGAGGTGCTGGTGAGGTGTCCTGACTGCATGATGAGGACCCTTGGCTTTGAGTTGAGAGGCTCCCTCTCCTCCATAGAACACCTACAACCTGCATGCAATTTTACATAATGAATCTGCTGACCTTGTTTTTTTTTGTTTTGTTTTTTGTTTTGTTTTTTTTCTTTTTTTTTTTGAAAGATAACAGGGGTGCCTCATTGAGGTTTTCACCCTTGCCATCTGCCTTAAGCGTCTCGAAGAGGTTTTCACTCAAGGATCTTTTTCCAATCTCCTTTTTTTTTTTTGAAAAGAAAATAGGGGCGCCTCATTGAGGTTTTCACCCCTACCACCTGCCTTGGGCGCCTCAGAAAGGTTTTCACCCAAGGATCTTTATTATTTCTTTATTTTTTTTTATTTTTTTTAGATTTTTTTAGATTTTTTCAGGGTATGCCCAAAGCAGGGGCAGAACCCTTCTCTATGACCAACACTACCTTCTCCATAGTTTTGATGAACCCTTGTCTTGAGAGAGGCTTCCTGTAGATCTTCAATCGATGCCCATTGACAAGCATGGGGATGGATTCCTCATCAATGGTCCGAATAAGAACAGATCCATTGTCATGACATTTTTCCACTGAATATGGCCCTAGCCATCTGGTTCTCAGCTTCCCCTTGAAATCTTTGTATCTGGAGTCATACAACAAGGCCCAATCTCCCGGCTGAAATTGCTTGTCATGGAGATGTTGGTCATGCCACACCTTTCTCTGAAGTTGAACCACTTCTGAGTGAAGGAGGGCCTGCATTCGGTGCTCATCGAGGCCATTCAGCTGCAATAACCTTTCTTGTTGTGCATGGCTGAGATCTAGATCTAGCTGAGCTGCCATCCTCAAAGTGTTGTATTCAAACTCAATGTACAACAAAGCTTTCTTCCCATAGACCAGCTCATAAGGTGTGAAGCCGGTGGTGGTCTTCCAAGTGGTGTTGTAAGCCCATGTGGCTTCAACCAGGCGATCTGCCCAGTCCTTTCTGCTGCTGCTCACCACCTTAGTCAAAATCCCTTCTAATGCTCTATTGGTGACTTCCACCTGCCCATTTGCTTGAGGGTGATAGGGGGTGGAAGTCCTATGCTTGATCTTGTGATGAGCTAGTAGATCTTCAACCAGGTTGGAGGTGAATTGGCTCCCTTGATCAGTGACCAGCTCTCTTGGATACCCAAACTTATAGAAGATGTTTTCTCTTAGGAACTCGGCCACCTTTTCTTCTGTTGCTGCTTTGATTGCTTTGGTCTCTGCCCACTTTGTCAGGTAGTCAGTGCACACAATGATGTAAGACCTTTGCCTCGAAGGAGGGTTGATTGGGCCCACAAAGTCCATACCCCACTTCTCAAATGGCTCAAGAGTCACCTGAGGTTGGAGAGGCATCTCATCCCTTTGGGTCGGTTTCCCCATTCTTTGGCATTGGTCACACTGGCTGACATATCTTCTGACATCTTGATGAAGTGTGGGCCAATAGTAGCCTACCTACAGGATTTTGAAGGCAGTTCTCTTTGCTGCAAAATGTCCTCCACAAGGCCCATCATGACAGGTGAGGAGGATATCAAAGACTTCCTCCTCCCTTACACAACGCCTTAAGATCTGATCGGGGCCAAGCTTGAACAGATTGCGCCCAATCCAAGTAAATGAGGCACTTTTTCTGATGATTCTGCTCTTCTCTCTTGAAGATAGGTGCGGAGGGAACTGTGCTGAAACAAGGTAGTTTGCTATATCAGCAAACCATGGAGAGAGTACTGAAATAGCAAACAGATGTTCATCGGGCATCTGGTCATCCACTGTTCCATCCTCATCTGCAGACAAATCCAATATAGATAAAAAGTCAGCAACAACATTTTCTCTACCTGGTTTGTCAACAATGGTCAAATCAAACTGCTGCAATAAAAGTAACCATCTAATAATACGAGCATTCACATCTGGTTTATTCATTAAATATCTAATTGCAGCATGGTCTGTATGTACAAAGGTTTGATAGCCAGTAATATAATGTCAGAACTTGTTCAGTGCATGGACCACAGCCAAGAATTCTTTCTCGGTTACAGTGTAATTTAGCTCAGCTTTGGACAAGTTTTTGCTAACAAAGTAAATGGCATATGGAAGTTTTTGCTCAACTTGTCCTAAAGCTGCACCTATGGCTTTGTTCGAGGCATCAGTGTGGATGTGGAAAGGTAGGGCCCAGTTTGGACCTCTCAGGATTGGGGCTGACACCAACTTGTCCTTCAATTCATTTAAAGCCCTCTGACAATCGTCAGTCCATTTAAACTCCACATCTTTTGCCAACAGGCCAAACAATGGTGAGGCTAGCTTGCTGAAGTCTTTAATGAATCTCCGGTAATATCTTGCTAATCCCAAGAAACTCCGAACATCCCTTACCTTTTGAGGAGGTGGAACCTTCTTGATGAGAGCAATTTTGTTACGATCCACCTGTAACCCTTGGCAAGAAATGGTATGGCCTAGCACGGTCCCTTCAGTCATTAGGAATTCACATTTTTCAGGGCTAAGGGACAAGTTCATCTCAATGCATTTGGTTAGGACTTTTCCCAGATTGGACATTGCTTCCTGGAAGTTGGCCCCATAAGGAGTAAAGTCATCCATATAGATTTCCACTGCATCATGGACCAGCTCCGAGAAGATGCTTAAGACAGCTCTCTAGAAGGTAGCAGGAGCATTGCATAGCCCAAAGGGAAGGACTCGGTAGGCAAAGGTGCCCCAAGGACAAGTGAAGGTGGTCTTATCTTGGTCTTCCGGGCTGATTTGGATTTGGTTGTACCCGCTAAACCCATCCAGGAAAGAGAAGAACTTCTTTCCTGCCAGTCCATCCAACACTTGATCTATGAAAGGTAGAGGGAAATGGTCTTTCTTGGTAGCTTTGTTCAACTCTCGGTAGTCCACACAGATTCTCCATTTCCCATTTTTCTTGGGAACCAACACCAGAGGGGACACCCATTCACTATCTGAGATGGGGTAGATGAATCCCGCATCCAACAGTTTTTGCAATTCTTCCTTGACAATGTCCTTAAGGGCTGGATTCATTCTCCTCTGGGGTTTCCTAACCGGCTTACAATCCTCTTTGATGTATATGTGATGGGTACAGACCGAAGGATGAACTCCTTTCATCTCCTTATAGCTCCAAGCAAAAGCATCTAGGTGACTGGCCAACAGGCTACACAGCTCCTTTTCCTGGGAAGGAGATAGGGAGGAGCTGATCTTTAACATTCTCTCAGGGCCGAACTCCACATTCTTGACTCTGGGAGTGACAGGGTTGGTTGTACAAAGATCCACTAAGGTGCTAGCTTGGGCATCCTCCACCAATTTCTCTAAGGATAGTGCACTGGAAGGTGGATTCTGGATCAAGGTCTCAATCAATTCATCCTCGGTTGGGGGGTCTCTTCTAGTGGTATCTAAGGTGCACAGAGGTGCTGAGTACACCTCGTCTTCCTCTCCTTCCTCTAACCAGAGTGGTAAGTCATGCTCTAAGGAGGGTTGGGCAGGAGGGTATAGGACTAGCTGTTTGGACATAGGACCATTTTTGATGGTCATATTTCCTGCACGGCAACTTATGTAAGCATCTGCAGTGGCTAACCAAGGCCTTCCCAAAATGAGAGGATATCCAGTAAGCTTTGCCTTGGGTTGCAGAACCAAGAAATCTGCAGGGTATTCCCAAGAGTCGATAGAGACCAAGACATCCTCCACAATCCCTTCGGGAGTCACAGTGGAGCGATCTGCTAATTGCAGTACTGTCGAGGTCTTCCTCAAGGAACCCTGAAGATTGAGTTTGAGCATGGTATCCCTGGTCATCACATTAATGGAAGCCCTCAGATCAATCAAGGTGTGAGGTATGATGGTGCCATTGATGTGGACATCTACTACAGGACTTCCAGGATCTAGGTACTTTGGGTAGATGACTTGTCCTAACATAAGGTCAGACAGTTGTCCTATGACATTGATGGTTGAAGCATCTTTCTTCCGCCTGCCTGGGTGTTTGAAACACTTTTCCTTAACCAGTTTGTTGTATATTGGCACATCCTTGATGACTTGGAGAAGTGGTATTTTTACACACAACTGCTTGAGCTCACCCAGAAGCTCATCCTCTTCTGGGTTGGGTTGTGTGGTGGCTGTTAGTCTCTCAGGAAAGGGTGGAATAGCCTTTGGTTCACTTTCCTGTTTATCTTCCTCATCCTCTGGGGGAGGAGGTTGGCGATCTCGTAGAGTCTTTCCAGATCGAAGATTGATCTCCTGGATCTCCACAACATAGGTAGGGCATGAGGTTTCCCCAGTGTATACCTGCTGGGCCTGTCTATTGTTGGGGTTTGGGTTCGGTTGAGCAGGCATTTGAGGTTGCCTTGGAGGAGCAGGAGGTAATGGCTGAGGTTGAACTGGTGGTGGAGGCAAAATGGCGGGAGGAGTATTGTACTGGGGCCTCCACCCCGACTGAGGTGCATTCCACTGAGGCTGTGGCTGGGCATGTGAATGATATGAATGAGAAGTAGGTTGAATAGGGTACTGAGGTGGATAAGACCATGGAGGAGGCATGGACCAGGAAGGATGAGCAGGGGGACCCCAGGAAGGCATAGGAGTCGATTGGTTGGGGCTGTAATAAGCTTGAGGTGCCCCTTGCATTCCCTGCTGATAAGGTCTAGATCCTTGTGGCCTCCTTTGGTGGAGGTAATAGAGAGGTTCAGTGGGAGCTTCTGTCCCTTGGTACATGGCTTTAAACCTAGGTAAGGTTGGACACTAATTTGTGGGATGGTCCTCCTCACAAACGAAACATACTTCAACCGAATGCAATGGGCATTCGTTCTTAGGGTGTCTCCTTGTGCACCTAGGGCAGAAGATAGCCAAGGCTCTCTCAGCTTCTTCTTTCTTCTGCTGGATCCTGAATGTGTCCAGCTGCATGGCAATGGTCTGTCTCACCTCACTCTTGAGATCTTCTAATTGATTTGCAAGCTCATGTTTGGAGAAAGGGACACTAGTTGAGAGGAGGTTTCCTCTACCTCGTTTCCGAGCTGCCCTGGAGTGGTTTCTAAACACAGTCTTGATGTCCTCATAAGGCAGTTAGTAAATGTCCCCCCCAGCTAACATGTGAAGGGTATCTAAGAGGTCTTCAGGGACTCCTCAGAGCAGGACCAACTTGAGGGATTCAGGGTCAAGTGTGCACCTGGCCCGCTTATAGCTAAGTTGGAACCTCTCCTCATAATCCTCTAAGGACTCATCATTTCCCATGGTCATCCGAAAGATTTCTCCCTTGGTTTCCTTAGACCTACAATAATCCCTGTACTTGGTATTGAAAGCTTGCTGCATCTGAGCCCAAGTTGTGATACTATTCCCAGGTAAGCCCATGAACCAGCGTAATGATGCATCCTTAAGAGTTGAAGGGAAGAGTTTCAACTTTTGCTCATCTTCAGTATAGTCATAGGTTCTACAAAGGACAACAAACTCAAATAGGAAGGTATCAGGATCTTCAGTAGTCAGTCCATGGAAGTGAGGTAAGGCGGAGGGGCTAATGTTCTTCATTTTCATCTCTCCATTGGTCTCTCGGATGGGGAAGGCACCTTCTATTCTCTCATCTTCTCTTCTATTGTCAGCCATAGCTTCAGATGGAGTGGTCTCTAACTCTTCTTCTTCTATAGGTCCTTTGTATATCTCGGGATGTTCACCTATAGGTTCTTCTGGATCACTGTCACCAAAGAAGAGAGAAGGGTGACTCAGTGATGTGGTGGGGGTGTTGGGTAGGAATTTGCCTGATTTATCTCGGTTTCTACGAGGCATGAAATGGAAAAGACTTTCTTTTTTTTTTTGATTGTTTTTGCTTTTTTCTTTGGTACCTGCAAAACTGAAACAGATTGATCTACAACTAACTATAAAGATGCGGAATTAAACTGAAAGCAGGAAAGAACTAATCTACTTTGCTCAAATGAAATTGCAGGAATGGAAATGCTAGTCTACGCTTGCAGAATTGAAACACTAGTCTACGCTTGCAGAAATGAAATGCTAATCTATGAAAGCAGGAAATGCTAATCTATGAAAGCAGGAAATGCTAATCTATGAAAGCAGGAAATGTCTATGCTACTTTTGCAGAATAGAAATGAAATAAACTACTTAGCAGAAGGCAAGAGTAAGAAAATAGAAGAAAAGCAACAATTACCAATACTCTGACGCTTCCCCGGCAACGGCGCCAAAAATATGGCGGGCTCCAATATTGTAGCAATAATGCTACAACTCCTGAAGCTTCCTATCTCTAATTTTATCAACCCGGTAGTTTGTACAAACTTGGAAGCGACGGTGCTGTATGCACAAGTACTAGCTCTTGTCGCAACTGTCACTTGGTCAGCTGGCACAAGTCCGCTAGGGCTCAAGCCAACTTCTATATGTTCTCAGAAGAAGCTTTCTAAATGATGGACGAAGGTTATTTCAAAGGAGATTAATCTACCTTGCAAAAATGAACTGAAAGCCAACCAAAACATGGAAACCCTAGTAAACCCTAATCTGACTAGTTTAACCTCTATGATGCAATAGTGAGAGTGCAAATGTCTAAAAATGATGCCATTACTTCTAGTGACGTGAAATGCATGAACTCAAACTACTTCCATTAAAAAGAACATTGTTTTTGTATTTTTGCTTAAGTGGTTGGAGTGATTATGGTTTTGTTTCTTATTAGGGTTTGGCTGTGCAGAGGTGGTGCGAAGGGAGAGAAAGCTTGGGAAAGGTCAGGAGGGCTAGGAGAGGTCCCAGAGGATCCCTAGCATCAGTCCACAGAAGTCTACAACGTTCAGGTGCTCGACAACCAAGTTTGCAGGCTTCTACAGGATGTCTGCAGGGGATTAGTGCCTTTATCCCCTTCTAGGAACCCTACGCCCCCTCGAGGCAGACAATCTGATATTTCCAACGTTATACATAAATCCAACCAAGAAATCATGGCATAGCGACAACTTTCACTTGACAGGGTCCTTAGAGCATGACAAATGAAGTTTCTCTCTTTTAATTGTAGAGGGTTAGCTAGTCAGCCTAAAAAACTAGCCCTAAAGCAGCTACTTCGGGAGAACATATTAGATGTGATATTTTTGCAAGAAACTCTAGGTGATGATATGAGCAATTCCATTGCATTGAAGGGAATGTTTTGTAATTGGGAATTTTACACTATAGATGCCAGAGGAAGATCTAGAGGTCTGGCTTTAGGGATAAACCTCATCACCATTAAAATCCCAAACATTTGGGGATGTGATGGTATCTTAGGAGCGGATATAATCTCAATAGAGTTCGACATGGAGATTAGAATATTCAGTGCATATGGATCATGTGGGGAAAGGAGGACATCCTGGAACAACCTCATGAATAAAGCATTTATGCAATCGCCCAATCTAGTGTTAGGTGGGGATTTGAATTTATATTTTGGGTTGTCTGAAATTTGGGGCACCCGTTCTCAACAAGACCATCTATCTGATTTTTTTTACTTTATTAAATTTAATCATCTTATTAACACTGGGCTAACTCAGATGCTTCCCATTTGGAGGAACCAGCGGACTGGGGATCAAGCAATAACTCGTAGGATAGATCGATTTCTCATTAGAGAATCTTTCCTGGACAATATCTCCCTATACATACAATGGGTAGGCACTAGGGGTATATCTGATCACTTCCCCATATACTTGGAACTTGTCAGACACACCAGGAAACCAAATGCTCCCTTCAAATTTAATGCCACATGGTTGAAGGAATAAGAGTTCATACAAATTGTCAGAAGCAATTGGAGACATGTGGAATTACAGGAATGGGGATCAACAACTAGGAGATTTGAGGAGAACCTAAAATTGATCAAACAAAAAACGATCGTATGGGTGAAACATAAAAGGAAAAAATATGATGAAGATTAAAAGAATATCTCTGATGAAATCAGGTCACTGGAGGAGCCTGGTGGTGGGGGGTATGACAATAATGAAGCGAAAATACGATTGATCCAACTTGAACTTAAAAAGAACAAAATTCTCAAGGATCGAGAAGAGACATGGAGGCTTCGAAGTCGAGCCATTTGGATCTAAGAGGGGGATGAAAATACAAAAAATTTTCAGCAATACGAAAAGGGCATAAGGGCTTCTAACACCTTCTGGGAATTATCAGACCAACAGGGCAGAAAAGATTCTACTTTTAAAAAGTTGGCTAGGATGGGGGTTAGACACTTTAGAAGTACCTTATAGGTACAATAGGAATGATCCCTACTTGATATCATACATATTGCATCTCTTTTTCCTCGTTTTGTGGACAAAGATGAAAATTTTGAACTTATGTCCCTTGTAACTTCAGGAGAGCTGGAGGTTGTGCTTCACTGGTTCAAGAAAGACATATCCTTGGTCTAGAGGGATGGCCGATTGAATTTTTCCTGGAATTTTATGATCTAATTGGTAATGACATACTAAAGGTTGTAGAATAATGCAAAACCACAGGCAAGATATATGATTCATTTAACTCCACTTTCGTAGAACTTATACCAAAGATGGACAACCCTGAAACTTTTGATGACTTCAAGCCTATCTCCCTATGTAACTGCATTTACAAGATCATTGCACAGATTATCGCAAATAGGTTTCGACCTGTTCTCTCCAAACACATCCCAAAAGAACAATTTTCCTTCCCAGAGAACTGTCAGATTCACGAGGCCATTGGAGTTGCCTAAGAGGCAATGCACAATTTAAAGACCAGGAAGCAAAAAGGAATGATTAAAAAGCTCAATTTGGCCAAATATTTTGACAAAGCAAGCTGGTTGTATATCAAAATGTTGCTCACACATCTGGGGTTTCATCACAACTTCATTAAGTGGATCATGTGCTGTATCATTACAACCTCATTTCAGTACTAGTGAATGGTGTGACCTCTGATTTTTTCCATGCTGAATGGGGACTTCGGTAGGGATTCCCGCTCTCTCCATTTTTATTCCTTCTAGTGATGGAGGGGCTCAAAAAATTATATCCAATGCTAAATCTTGGGGTTCTCTCCAAGGAACATGTATCACTAGCAACCTTACACTTACACATCTCCTATTTGTTGATGATGTACTGATTTTCTTAAATGGAAAAATAAGTGATGCAACCATGCTATATCATATTACTCATATTTTCAAAAGGTCCTTTGGGATGGATATAAGTCCCCTCAAATCTACCATATCTGCCATTGGATGCTCCAGAGATGAAATTGTCTATATTACGACAAAATTTCCATTCCAATTGGTTGATGTGGAGGATGGTATAAAATACTTAGGATTCAAGTTGAAGCCCAATGATTATATGAATACATATTGGATGTGGTTGATTGATAAGATAGAAAAAAAAATTAACTATTGGTGTCATAGATGGTTTTCCAGGGCTGGCAGATTGGTTTTGATCAAATCTGTTCTAGAGGCTATCCGTGTATTTTGGATGGCTCTTGCGTGGATCCCCAAAGGTATCCTCAATTTTATTCGGCAAAAAATTTGTTCTTACTTATGGCACAAAGAAAAGGAAGGTCATGTATTTTCTTTGATTAAGTGGGAGTGACTTGCAATGCCAAAGAGATGGGGTGGATGGGGCTTGAAAGACCTTTGCAACTTCTCCAAAGTGGCTGCCAAAGTAGGTTGGAGGTTGATTACAACAAGAATTTTATGGACAAACATCATCATAAGTAAGTACATCTACCCCCTGTCTCTCATTGATTGGATCTGCCTCGACAACAAACATAAACCAAATATCTCAAACATCTTGAAAGAGGTTCTTGCTTCTTTCAACATCATTGAACTAGGTCTAGCTTGGAGAATTGGAGTTGGTCACCTCGCCATCATCACCATAAATCCATGGTCAGGTTGTGGCAACAAATTTACCCTCCCCCATGAACTCATACAGTTCTTAAATAGATAAGGGATCCGAAAAATTAGCCAAATACCAAATCTAGACAATACATCCATATGGGGACAAGGTTGGATGTCAACACATGAGTTAAACATTCCTAAACAATGGCATCCACACTGGTAGGATTACATAAAATCTCTGAAAAAATCACATATTCGGCTCACGAATAAGGATGATGAGTTGATATGGTACCATTCCAAAAGATGAGTGTACACTCCTAAAGAAGGATACCTCATAGCTTAAAGGTACAAGGATTTAGAGATTAAGATTTGGTGGGGAACAATATATGGAAATTAAAAATCCATCCCAAATCAAAAAACTTTTCTGGAGTATTCTCACAAATAAGATTCCCACATCAGGAAACCTAAAGAAAATATCACTTCAAGGACCCACATGGTTTTCTCTTAGTCGTATTGCAAATGAATACATTTAAGACATCTTTATCTCTTTTCCAGTAGCCACGAACCTATGGAACATGGTTTCCCTATCTCTTGGTATCAACTATAGATGGCATGGAGGATTGACTGAGATTGCGTGGTAGGATTGTTGTCAGTAGCCAAAACCCATAAAAGTGTGGAATTTTCCAAGCCTCATTTGTTGGGCTATATGGATCATAAGAAACAATCTCATTTTCAAGGAGAAGATACATTTCCTTGAAAAAACCGAGGCCAATATACTTGTTGTGTGAAAGAATTGCGGTTAGGAAGATTCCTTCAACACTTAATTGTCAACCTGGGGGTTTCGTAAATATAGAGGCAAAACACAGGAAATGCCAAAAATGATATGAAATTTTCCTAACTCTATTCTTACCTCCTGTTGTGGCCAGCAACAACCCCCCTCCTTATTTAGTTTTTTCACTAATATTAAATAAGTGGGGACCCTTACTCAAAAAATTGAAAAATAAATTAGTGCTTGTATTCCCTTTTTGAATAAAACTTACTATGATAAACTTAGGAGAATACCCGAAAAATATAAAAATACTTAAGTTTTATGATAAAGTTCAAATAAAACGACTCTCTCAATAAAGAGTGTCGCATCGCAAAAAGGTAATGGGTGCCTTCCTACAAGCGGAATCCTAAGATTGCGAAATCGCGATGCGAAATGACGCACTAAAAGACACTCATCGCATCACATGCCTCAAACATCACTTAAGGTGAAATGCCTCAAACTGTCGATATGCGATAGCGCATCTCACAAATCGCATTTTGAGAAGAACACATTGTAATGGATGATTGCCACACGCAACATATTAGCGATATTGTGATCTGCGATATTGCGATCTGCGATATTGCAATCTGTGATATTGCGAAGCAAATCGTAAAATCGCCTTATCACAGATCTATAGGGCTCGTCGTTTGAAAAAGTTTTTTCCAAAAACCGATGCCCAGTTATGCGCGTTATTGTTAATTAATGAGTTGGTTGGTAATCATTAATGAAATATGGTTTTGATTTGATCGAAGAGCCATTTCATGTAGGGTGATATATTTTATATGTTTTCGGCATTTAAAGATGTCCTGTCACCTTTTTCTTATCATTACTCTTGCCTCATTTGTAAACTGCAGGAGCGAAGAGCAGAGAAGTATACATAGCAGTTTTCAGAATATTATGGGAAAGAAGGGTAAAGCTCCGAGTTTTGAAGATAAAGAAATGACGCCCTTGTACATAGACACCACCTGTAACAGAGATGTCGATGTTACTACTTGGGAAAGCATGCACAGCCTACTCGAGGAAGAAAATCCCAGAGTAATGGAGGTTACAACAACTGCAGATTCACGCGGGTCGTCTGAGGCGTCGATTACAGAACTAGCATGTTCGTTCTTGCACCGGATAGCGGCAAGGCCCAAGATTCTTCCATACACGGACATGGTCAAATGGGTATTGGATAGTGCTGATATCACAAACAGACAATTTAAGACTCAGGGTCAAGGACTCATTGGCTCGTTCACTCCACAAGATTTGAGGCTCATGTATCATATACCGGAGCCACAGGCGACTTATAACAAATATTTCATGGAGAAGTTCGCTAAAGAAAATGAATATTTGACAGAATGCACCAAGGACTGGTCAAGAAGCGACGAACCACTAAAAAAGGATAAGCACGGTATGTATAGTACTGGTTCTCTCACCTCCCCATATTGCTTTGTTGCTGCTATGCTCTGTAGACTTTTTGGAAAGCCAGACGTTAACAAATTTTCATCTGAATGGCTACCATTATTGGTTTCCGCCACTAATGCTACTATTGTGGATTGGGCTAAGATATTGTCCAACAATTTGACCACAACCATTTTGTATTACCGGTCCAAAAGAACTACTACTTAGAGGATTTATCCCCCTTTCTACTTATCTGCTTATGTGATGGATGAAATTTGTTATATTTCCAAGTTTCCTCTAATGGGCTGGAAATGGACTACTCAGGACCCCTTACCCATTCATATTTATCACAAAGAATTATGGGATTCCAAGTTCATTCCGTATTTCTACAAGATTTGTCATGGAATCATGTTACCTCTGCACAAAATGTTGTATGATAAAGATGCTCCAAGATTTTCTCCCGAAGTGGAGGTCGATATGCTCCCTGTCGCGAGATGGTTCGGAGAAGAACTTTTCACATATGTCAGAGTATTCAAAAGTTTTGCTTATCCTCATGTCCTACCTTTATATGTCCCTGATAAACTACTGGCATGAGAGATTCCCTATCAGACCTGCTGGTGAGCCCCAGTATTGTAGCAATAATGCTACAACTCCTGGAACTCCCTTCTTTAATTTTATCAACCCGGTAGTTCGTAACAAACTTGGAAGCGACGGTGCTGTATGCACAAGTACTAGCTCTTGCCGCAGTTGTCACTTGGTCAGCTGGCACAAGTCCACTAGGAGCTTAAGCCAACTTCTATGAGCTCTTAGAAGAAGCTTTTTAATTGATGGATGAAAGCTAACTCGAAGGAAGCTAATCTAATCGCAAAAAGAAACTGAAAGCCAAAAAGAAACGCAAACCCTAGCAAACCCTAATTCTACCAGCTAGTTCTACTGACGCAAAGGAGAGCATGCAAACTACTAAAAGAGATGCCATTACTTCTATGAAGGTAAAATACATGTGTCTAGACTACCTCTATATGAAGAAAACATCTTTTTGTATTTTTGTTTAAGTTGTTGGAATTATCATGCATGTGCTTCTAACTATTTTTGACTGTGCAGAGGTGGATCAAGGAGGAGAAATGCTTGGGAAAGGTTTGGAAGGTTCATAGAGGGTCTAAGGGGTCCCTAACACCCTTCCAGAGAGTTTCACAAAGTTTGGCTGCCAAGAAACCACGTTTATGAGCTTCTACAGGAAGTCTGCAGGGGTTCTATAGGATGTTCTAGGATTTCTACAGGATGTTATGTAATTCTTCTATAGGATGTTTCGAAATGGGATTTTGGAGCATGGATGGTGGGAAAAAGATGGAGGAATGAGTATGGAGGTGAAATAGGGGTGTGAAGAGGTCTAGGACTTGGTGGATGAGGCTAAGGAGCGATTGGATTTGTTCAAGGATGGAGGAAGCGATGATGCACAAGAATGTAGGAATTAGGGCAAGGTGGGGAAAGTATGGCAAATGAAGGGTACGAATCATGGACTAAGGGTTTGGAGCAGATTATCTGATGGATTATGGGTAGATAGAGAAGGATAACAGGTGCTCTGCAAGTTACGTTTCCAACTGAACCAACAAAGACATGCAAGAAAACAAAGATCTAGTTATGCTACCCTAATATGATCTAGCTAACAGTAACAAGAATGGACAACAACTTTATTTGCAAGGAAACCATGTATATTAACTGTGGAATGAAACATTCAAAGATCTGAACATGTAACCAACTTTTGCAAATGAAAACCAAACACTAATGATTGCATGGCAAAGCAAAGTCAGTGCTTTTGTGGGCAGCAAAGTCATCCTAGTCACAACTCCTGATCCCACTAAGGGAGAGGTGAAACCACAGATGTTTGTTGGCCCTTTTCTTGAAGCTTTTTCTGTTAACAACCTATCAACTAAATCTGAGCATGAAAATATATTTTACACATAAAAAAACAAACTAAATAACAAAACAAGAGTTAGATCTAAATAGCAGATTTTATTCTAAGAATGCAGCGAAAACACATAAAGATAATCAAAGGAGGTATTGGGCGCTTGAGATGGGCCCAACCCCAAGAGCTACAGCCTCCTAAGAGAGATTTAGAGCTGGTGCAAAGCTGGATTCATCTTTATTGATCAAGAAATGAAGAGTTACATCAAAACTGTCCACAAGGAGAACTTGAAAATGAGCTGACAGCAAAACTAATCTATTGCCTAAAAATCGAACTACAAAATGACTACAACAAGACTATGAAATGACTAACTACCAGCTAACCAAAATGAGGCCCTAAGCCTTCTTATTTATACAAATTTAGGACCCAACAGTCCTCCTAAACTTTAGGGACTCGGCTGCCCAAATCTTGCAGTTAACAACAGTCCTACTTGACTTGCTTGGCTGCCCTTGTGCTAATTGATTTGGTGGCCCTTGAACTCCGAGCTGATGGTGGAGAATTCGAGGTAAGGGCCCATAAATGAAGGGAACACCTTCCTAAAATTACTCTCCACGAATTTGGCTGCCAAGTGCTCATTTCAACCATTGACTTTGTCTCCAAATTGACCAAAAAGGCTACACAAAGCACACATTAGACTTGTTGGCATAATGACTAACCAAATTCACTCTATTAGCATAAATATAATCAAAAACATGCAATAAACTAATGAGAATGGTGGATTAAGTCAAATTAGGAGGTTGAATGAGCCCAAATAATTATCCATTTTTGGGGCTCATCATCACCCCCCTACTGAAAGTGTTGCTCATCCTCTGAGCAACCAATCTCTCTCCTCATCTTTGATGGCCCTGGTGGCCTCCTTGTCATGCCAAGATTCTGAAGTGATGTCCTCTTCTCTGTCATGAAACCATGCTTCTTTGCTTCTTCCCACTACTTGCTCCTTTTCCTAAAGAATTCTCAGCTTTGGTATGATTGTGCAAGTATATTCAATCTGATGGCAGCAATGGTGGCGAAAGGAGATGAAACCAGTGGAGGATGGAAGAAAAGAGTGGTTGCATGTCTCCTCAACAGTCTTCAAGCTTCAAATCCCTCTCCATAATTGATTCTAGCCTACCCAAAGGCTTCTACAGGATGTTTCTGGTAAAAATACAGAACTTCCTGTAGAAAGTTGAACCATGACTAAATTGTGTCCGAACCCTGAAAAGAATGAGTGTTCATGGAGGGGATGGATGTGCTTAGGGTGGCCAACACAGGTGCTACCTCCTTAGCTAAAATCTCGGCCGATTTCTCCTTTTGCTGCCCTTTTTCCAAACTTCCTGTAGAAAGTCCTGTAGCTGAGTTCTGGCTTCCTGTAGAAACAGTCTTCAATGTTTTTGCCTGCTTGACTGAAGATGCCTTCTCCTTGACCTATGTTGTGGTTGCCTTGGGTGTGTCCCTACTTGATGTGGGCTTTTTCAGTCCTTTCCATCCTGCTCTGTAGTCTTTTCTCCCTGGGTGTTAGTGCCTTCATTCCTCCCACAGTTTTGGCCTCAACAATTTGGCCCTTTTTCTTGCTTTTCTTTTTGTTGTTCTTGTGGCTTTTCCTGTGATGGCCTATCCTGGGTCTTCTTACCACTGCCTTTCTCTCTTGCCTACGCATGTTTCCTTTCTTCAATTTTGCCTCAAATTTTGTAAAATTATTTTTTACGCTTCTCAGCTCTCTCATTACATCTAAAGCTGAAATCAACTCCAGAAGGAGCACTGCCAGACTTGCCCTTAGAATCTCTGATTGATTTTGCACTTGCAGTTAAGGAAAAAGTGGAATGAGCATCTTCCTCTAGCTTCATATTCACTTGCTTGGAAGGATTCACATTCTGGTCATGTAGATGTAGATCTTCAGAGAGCAAAGGATTGCAAGCAACTTGTGTATCCAGTTTCACTGACATCTTGTCCTTTTTAGGAACTGAAGAAGATGGGGTACCTCTTGCACCCATATGCTTGTTCATGTCATTAGCTACTACATCAACAGGCCGTACTCCTGTGGAAGCCCTTTTGTCAGTTGCAAGAGCAAATGGTTGTGGAACAGTATACTTCAACCTTGCAGTTCCATTTTTTGTTGGCCGATGAACTGAACCTTCTGTAGCTGACACTGTGACTTCCATATGTTCCAATTGAGACTTTTCTCCCGTATTTCCATGTGAACTCAAGTCAATGCTACCTCTTGTTCCAACCTTTACAACCCCTTTGATAGAAGTACTTGGATGAAATGGCCTTGACTTCTGCATTTGAGAATTTCCACCTTTACCAAGAACACTTGAACTAGGCCTATGTGATTTCAACTCTGTCAAATGCTGGTTAGACATATTTCCATTACCCTTAGAAACTCCATTCTTTTTATCGTCAGTCACATTAGATTGGCCTGCAGTTGAATCACGTACTTCAGACTGACGTTTGTGGTCATCGTATGCTTCACCATCTGTCTCAGTACTGTCTTGAACAATTGCTTTCTCTTCTGCTTGTTTTCTTTTTGTGGCCTCTTCAGATTCAATCTCCTCCGCCAGCATTAGAAGTTCATGTAGGCCAGTTGTAGTTGTCAATATTATATTTGCTTCGACTGCCCCTTTTTCATTCTCAAACTCCCCAGGGCAGAAAGAGAACTGAGGGCCCAGACTATTGGACAGGGGACAAATTTCAATGTTACCATCGACAACCTGTGAGCTCAAATTCTTCTCCATGGCTCTGACTAATCCACCTTCATCCACCATGATATGGGAAACATCTGCAGTCCTTACCATAACATGATCTGTTCTAGCTTCGTCCACCACTCATTTGGAGCTTGAATTTCGATGAAAATCCCATATTTTCTTTCTGCATGGTTGTTTTCTGCGTTTCCTGTAGAAGACTTCCTGTAGAAACGCCTGTAGAGTGCGACAGGCGGGAATTTTTTAAGAAATGGTAGAAATATCGAGAAAAAAAGGCAGGAAGCTTGCAGAGGACCACTGGTTAACTGATCTGGAAGTGGTGGACATGTGCTTCAGTTGTGACCGCAGTTAAACAAAGAGTGGTGAGAGTTTCAGCCGAGCGTCCCTTAAATTACTGCGTGATTTGTGGTGAGGTGGCAGAGACGTGCGCTGGCCCATGCAAACTGTAGTGCTATCATGAACTGCATGTTCTACTTATTAACTGTATGTTTTCTTCTTGATCAGTTGCACTGGGGTTCAACAGATCTACCACTAACTGTGTTTTTTAACTTCCACGTAAATGACTTATCCATGTATGCTGCGTGATTTTTGCCTTGATGAGTGCAATCGAATATGGCTAGCTTCCTGGTTGAATCCCCCCATCTCATTCGTTCATGCAATGCTTAGATTAGACTCATGCAATAGAGGAACAAGGTTTAGTCACGTACCTGAAGTCAAATGGCTGTTGTGAAGCGCCTTTTGCTGCTGCATGCTCATATTCTGCTGCTGCATGCTTGGATCCTTTGGTTGCATGAGGGCTTGGCTGATGATTTTTGGTTGTTTTTTTCTTGTGCAGGTGTCCTCTGGCTGGATGCATGCTTCAGGAGTTCATTTCCACGCTCAGATCTGCACCTTCAGGCTGCTGCTGCTGCATTTTCACAGAACCAAAACTTGTTTTTGCCATTGCTCCCAAACGGTAGATCGGATCAATCTGAAAATTGCTGAGCATGTTCCTATCATCATTATGCACCTCCCATAGCAAAATCGTGATCAATGGATGCACGGATTTCGAGAAAAATGGAAAATGGCTGAAGATTTCAGAGATCGATTTCTCGGAAACCGTGCATCGGAATCGGCTGAAACTGCTTGGGTAGGCTACTATCACCCATATGCATATCCCCATGAAACAAGTTTTGAAACGGATGCACGGATATGGAGAAAATGCAAAAATGGCTGATGGTGATGGAGGCTGATTTCTTGGAAACCGTGCACTGGAATTGGCTGAAACTGCTCAGGCATGTTGCCATCTCCCTTGTACAATTCCCTGTAAAACGGTTTTTCAAATGGATGCATGGTTTTCAAGTTAGGGCAAAAACAAATTATGCTCTAGGTATTTTCTCTTCAAAGCATTTTGCAAATTCTTGCATGGAAAGGAAAACTGAGCTTGGGCTGTGATGTAGGTATGGAGATGATGGAGGAGGAGTTTGAAGATTGCAGGAGGACTTTTGAACCCTTGAGGAAGCTACCATGTTCGCCAAACCGCCTTTTTGAAATCCATGTCTAGTTTCCCACAATTTCTACAGGAACGTCCTGTAGAAGCATAATGAAGAAGCACAAGGAGGTGGAAAAGATGATGGAAAAGGGTGAGGAATGGGAACATGGATGCTTGCAGGCATAACCAATGGATTCCAAGCTTTAGATCCCCTTCCAACATCGAACCTGGCTCGCTTGAAGGTTCTACAGGATGTTTCCTGTAGAAATATAGAACCTCCTCTAGAAGGCACAAAAACTCCTTTGTCTTTGTTTTGAGTGATCCTCCTAACCTGCAATGTCATTGCTGCAACCTAAAATTATTCAATGGAAATTAGATTTATTTTTCTTTTTCTTTTTCTCATTTTTTTTTGAAAAACAACTAGGGCGCCTCATGGAGGTTTTCACCCTAATTGCCTGCCCTGGGCGCCTCCAAGGGAGGTTTTCACCCAGAGATATTATTCTCTTTTCTCTTTTTTCAACCCATTGACCGCCTCATGGAGGTTTTCAATCAATGAACCAATCTAAGGCGCCTCCGAGGAGGTTTTCACCTTAGATTTCTATTTTCCTCTTTTTTCATTTTTTTCTTTTTCTTTTTTCTCTTTTTTCTTTTTTTTTCTACCCTACCCTACTTGAAAAACAAAATCATTTTCAAGTATAAGAATACTTCCAATGGAGCCATGTGCACATCGAGATTAGAGAAGAAATGATGTGAAGGCTTGAAATGCATGCTTGGACAACTATCCGGACTTTAGAAACCAAATGATCTGATTTTGAAGGGATAAAACATAGCTGAGGAAGAGAGTACCGCTGCAACTTAGTGACCGTATGAAACCATATCTCAATATAGCTTTGATATCCATGGTCCTTTTGCTGATCTGGATCATTCTTCATGTCACCTTCTATCATGACCTTCTCATCTTCCTCTTTTTGCTGATCTTTCTCTTGAGTACATGGAGGATTTTATGGTAACCGTGAGGGAACTCTCTCGATCTCTGATTCTGATCTCTTCTCTTCATCAAGTGCAGCCCATGGTTCTTTGATCTCCTCTTTTGAATCTTCTTTTGCCGGATGTGGTCCTTCAATGCTTTCAAGATAATCTCTGCTTTGCAACACACTTCATGAGCTATGGTGAAGATCATTGAGCTCAAGAGGAGTCATTTGGACATGGTGTGCCTCAGCTTTGCAATTGGGTTGAGCTACTCCAATGTGTGGATTTGGAAATGGTGGTATGGGTAGCTGAGTGGGGGTGTATGTTTGAGATGGATGTGGATGGGGTTGTGGTTGGGTAGGCATTTGGGGTTGCCTTGGTGGAGCAGGAGGCGATGGTTGTGGACGAGCAGGTGGTGGAGGAAAAGAAGCTGGAGGAGTGTTGTATTGGGGCCTCCACCCCTGATGAGGTGCATTCCACTGAGGCTGTGGCTGAGCATAAGAGTGAAATGAATGAGCAACTGGTTGGGCATAATATGGATCTGGGAAGGAACCAGGAGGAGGTGTGAACCAAGAAGGATGAGCAGGGGGACCCCAAGAAGGCATGAAAGTGGCTTGATAGGGGTCATAATAGGTCTCGGATGTCCCTTGCAGTTCCTGCTGGTAAGATCTAGGTCCATGCGGCCTCCTTTGGTTCATATAATGGAGTGGTTCAGTGGCTCCTTTGGCTCTCTGATATGCAACTTCAAGTCCAGGCAAGGAAGGGCACTGATTTGTAGGATGGTATTCTTCATTGATGAAACACACTTCTAGGGAGTGCATTGGACATTCGTTCCTAGGATGATTTCTAGTGCACCTAGGACAAAAGATGACCAAAGCGCTCTTAGCTCCCTCTTGCTTCCTTTGGATCTGTAAGGTATCCAGTTGCATGGCAAGAAACTGCCTCATATCACTCTTGAAATCTTCCATTTGAGTTGCAAACTCATTCTTGGACAAGGTATTGCTCCCAACATTTCTACTTGTAGCCATTAGCTCCAGAGGAATGTTTTCTTCTTCTTCTCCCCTAGAGGTTCTTTAAATATGCCTTGATGTCCATCCAAGGATTCTTCTTAGTCACAGCCATCGAAGAAGAGAGAAGGTTGGCCGTGTGAAGCAATGGGGGGTATTGTGAAATCATTTTTCTAACATATCTCTACTCCTACAAGGCATGAAAGGAAATCTTTTTGATTGATTTTTGTATTTTTCTTCTTGTACCTGCAAAACTAAAATAGATTGAACTGCAACTAACTATCTTGCTGAAATGAAAATGCGGAATTGAAATGGAATCAGGAAATGACTAATCTATTTTGCTCAAATGAAATTGCAGGAATGAAATGCTAGGCTACGCTTGCAGAATTGAAATGCTAATCTACGCTTGCAGAAATGAAATTGCAGAATTGAAATGCTAATCTATGAAAGCGAGAAATGCTAATCTACTTTTGCATAAACGAAATTGCATAATGGAAATGAAATAAACTACTTAGCAGAAGATTGTAGTGGAAAATAGAAGAAAAGCAACAATCACCAATACTCTGACACTTCCCCGGCAACGGCGCCAAAAAGATGGTGAGCCCCAGTATTGTAGCAATAATGCTACAACTCCTGGAACTCCCTTTAATTTTATCAACCCGGTAGTTCGTAACAAACTTGGAAGCGACGGTGCTGTATGCACAAGTACTAGCTCTTGCCGCAGCTGTCACTTGGTCAGCTGGCACAAGTCCACTAGGAGCTTAAGCCAACTTCTATGAGCTCTTAGAAGAAGCTTTTTAATTGATGGATGAAAGCTAACTCGAAGGAAGCTAATCTAATCGCAAAAAGAAACTGAAAGCCAAAAAGAAACGCAAAGCCTAGCAAACCCAAATTCTACCAGCTAGTCCTACTGACACAAAGGAGAGCATGAAAACTACTAAAAGAGATGCCATTACTTCTATGAAGGTAAAATACATGTGTCTAGACTACCTCTATCTGAAGAAAACATCTTTTTGTATTTTTGTTTAAGTTGTTGGAATTATCATGCATGTGCTTCTAACTATTTTTGACTGTGCAGAGGTGGATCAAGGAGGAGAAATGCTTGGGAAAGGTTGGGAAGGTTCATAGAGGGTCTAAGGGGTCCCTAACACCCTTCCAGAGAGTTTCACAAAGTTTGGCTGCCAAGAAACCGCGTTTATGAGCTTCTACAGGGGTTTTACAGGATGTTCTAGGATTTCTACAGGATGTTCTGTAATTCTTCTACAAGATGTTTCGAAATGGGATTTTGGAGCATGGATGGCGGGAAAAAGATGGAGGAATGAGTATGGAGGTGAAATAGGGGTGTGAAGAGGTCTAGGACTTGGTGGATGAGGCTAAGGAGCGATTGGATTTGTTCAAGGATGGAGGAAGTGATGATGCACAAGAATGTAGGAATTAGGGCAAGGTGGGGAAAGTATGGAAAATGAAGGGTACGAATCATGGACTAAGGGTTTGGAGCAGATTATCTGATGGATTATGGGTAGATAGAGAAGGATAACAGGTGCTCTGCAATTTATGTTTCCAACTGAACCAACAAAGACATGCAAGAAAACAAAGATCTAGTTATGCTACCCTAATATGATCTAGCTAACAGTAACAAGAATGGACAACAGCTTTATTTGCAAGGAAACCATGTATATTAACTGTGCAATGAAACATTCAAAGATCTGAACATGTAACCAACTTCTGCAAATGAAAACCAAACACTAATGATTGCATGGCAAAGCAAAGTCAGTGCTTTTGTGGGCAGCAAAGTCATCCTAGTCACAGCTCCTGATCCCACTAAGGGAGAGGTGAAACCACAGATGTTTGTTGGCCCTTTTCTTGAAGCTTTTTCTGTTAACAACCTATCAGCTAAATCTGAGCATGAAAAGCTATTTTACACATAAAAAAACAAACTAAATAACAAAACAAGAGTTAGATCTAAATAGCAGATTTTATTCTAAGAATGCAGCAAAAACACATAAAGATAATCAAAGGAGGTATTGGGCGCTTGAGATGGGCCCAACCCTAAGAGCTACAGCCTCCTAAGAGAGATTTAGAGCTGGTGCAAAGCTGGATTCATCTTTATTGATCAAGAAATGAAGAGTTACATCAAAACTGTCCACGAGGAGAACTTGAAAATGAGCTGACAGGAAAACTAATCTATTGCCTAAAAATCGAACTACAAAATGACTACAACAAGACTATGAAATGACTAACTACCAGCTAACCAAAATGAGGCCCTAAGCCTTCTTATTTATACAAATTGAGGACCCAACAGTCCTCCTAAACTTTAGGGACTCGGCTGCCCAAAACTTGCAGTTAACAACAGTCCTACTTGACTTGCTTGGCTTCCCTTGTGCTAATTGATTTGGTGGCCCTTGAACTCCGAGCTAATGGTGGAGAATTCGAGGTAAGGGCCCATAAATGAAGGGAACACCTTCCTAAAATTACTCTCCATGAATTTGGCTGCCAAGTGCTCATTTCAACCATTGACTTTGTCTCCAAATTGACCAAAAAGGCTACACAAAGCACACATTAGACTTGTTGGCATAATGACTAACCAAATTCACTCTATTAGCATAAATATAATAAAAAACATGCAATAAACTAATGAGAATGGTGGATTAAGTCAAATTAGGAGGTTGAATGAGCCCAAATAATTATCCATTTTTGGGGCTCATCACCTGCGAAGTGGGAGGTATGAGTAAAGAGCTGAAGGACAAGAAGAAGGCCATTTGGCCACAACTTCTTGTGGCCTGTGGGGCCTTTTCACTATTTGATTTAGGCCATGCATTCAAAGAAGTAGACAACATGTTATGTCTTTGATTGTTCAAATTTCCAGGAAGACCGTTCGACCCTTCTGACATCGTTAAGAATTTCACTACTGCAGTCAAAATAAAAGTGTTTTCTAAAGAAGATGATCTTTTTGATGATATGTTTCAACATAAAAGTATGCTTAAAGAAGTTCTACATTCGGTCCAAATGCGATTTCCTCCAGCAGAATTTCAAGATTTCAAAATGTACAGAGAAAGGAGGTTAGCTAATATCCCTTTGGATAAATTACGCTTGGAACCAGTAAGGGAACCAACTCCCAGTATCAGTCTTAGTGGAAGTTCAGGCACAGACATGTCTAAATCTAAGTCTGGGAGAGAAACATCAGAGCACTCCAAGAGGTCCGAGAGTGACCATAATAAAAGTGAAGGGTCAGTAAGGGACACTGCCCAGTCTAAGGAGCGCCCAGAACAATAGGTTTTGACCTCTCCATATGTAAATCTCCCACCTCTCGTCGTCCAGCCACCACCAGTCAGAACTGAGCTGGATAAAGAATGGGAGACATTCAATAACTTAATCAATACTGAAGGACAGAGCACAAAGACACCTGAAAGTAATGTACAGACAATGGATGATATAGTCACAGGGACAATCAACAATGTCCCAGAAATAGAACATATTCCCATTACCCCATCTTCTGAACTTATGCTCAAAATAGAGGAAATTCCTCCTCCTGATGTATTTTATAGTCCGCAACATAAGGCGGTGGTGAGAAGACAAAGAAAGAAAAGGAAATTGGAAAGCGTGCTCTCTCATGATGCAGAACAATTAGACATCCTTTGGCAAGATCCTACCACTGATCCCATTGAAAATCTCACTAAATTATCTAAGATCGCAGGAGCATATGCTTATGTGACCATTGATAAAGCATCTAAGGTACAACAATTACTGAAAGAAAAAGAATATCAAATATAGATTTTGCAGCAACAACTACAACAAGCTAGCACCAATAGCGAAGCACAGAAAAAGCTTGAAAGATTACAACAGGACTTTAAACAAATGCAGCTAGGATACCAGAACAGTTTAGTTGAAATGGTAAAACAGTTACAGGTTATGCAAGAGATGCACAAGGATGATCCTAAGCTTACAGAATTTGTCATAGAATCCATTTCCTTAAATGATCAACTCCTGCAGTAGCAAGAAACATTGTGCCAAAGAATATCACAGTGGAGTTCTTATTGTGAAATAAGCGACAGAATTACTGATCAAGTCATGGACGTGCGACATGATTATGATTTAATTGATAAAAGAGTTACTGAATATTTGGCTTGGAAGGAATCAGAAGAAGGGAAAAAAGCAGACGCACCCATAATCAATGAAACCCACAAAGAAATGCTCTTTAATAAGTGGGATGCGCAGATCAGAAAAGCAGAACAAGCGGCAAAAGAAGCAGCCACAAGAGAAAATAACATCATTGACTGCATCAATGAAAATTTACACAGGGCAAATCTCATATCAGAGACCACTCCTGGATATTTACCAGATGTACAGTATCTACAGACAAGCTGGAGACAGAAGGCTCAAGAAAGAACAAAGTCCATCAAAAGGTTAACCATGTTGAATTGGGATTCTTACTGGATGTACTTGGTAAAACCACACAGCTAGTGAATGATCTCAAATGTATCATTAACTCTGCCGAAAAGATGGCGCCAACACTTGCCGATTTTGTTTTCGCAGGACAACTAAAGTCGGAGGTCGGCCAGCCAACTCTCCTCAAGCAAATGCTGAACGCTTGCGACTACAAGGAACATATGCATAGATAGTTAATTACCAATTTAGTTTTAGATTCAGTTTTAGTTTTAGTTTTGGTTTATTTTTGCCTAAAATGAGGATGGTCATTTAAACTGCATCCTACATTTTTGTAATAAACTATTTTTAGATTTAGCTAATAGTATTTAAACCCTTCTCATGCATTTAGAGAAGGGTCCTAAAATTTGTCAAAAACTTGTCCTCAGAACATGCACTTTTGCACCCTTCGAGGAGGTTTTGATGAATGAATGGAACAGGATTTATTGATATCTGCATTTAATATCTACTACTGAAATTGCACTTTTGTACTCTTAGTAGATGTTGGATTAAGAAGAGATAAATCATTATTGCTGAAGCTCATGAGTAGAACTAGTTATAAATGGTACTTTTATCTCTTAACGATTTCTGCTTATGTGTTAAGGTGATATTCATGTTTAGTTATTTATATATGAATGCTTGAATTCTTGAGTTATCATTTGGCACTTCTGTACGGTGATAGCTATTTATTTATGCTTAATATATGAGTAACTTATTATGCGATATGTTTTTCACAATTGTTTCGTCTAACTTTTTATACGAAATGGTTTATCTTCATTGAATTCTTTTCTCATAGCAATTGAATGATCTTTATTACCAATTGCCATTTGAAATTATTTTAGATCGCATAAATGAAATATTAAATCCCGAGTTAGTTTTAGAATTAGATATTTCTGTTCATTAGAATAAAATTGCATTAGATTTAGAATAAAAGCATTTTACTTAGAAACTATTAGGAAGGAAATATCAATTCTCAACACACACACACATAAATTGGGAAACTGGTCCCATATCGTCAATTGAACCCACTATACCAAACGAAAAAGAAGCTGCTAACCAAGGTCCGGACCGGGTGGGTATCCCCCTTGTTGTAGACCTGATTTTTCGGGGCTTCAACATATTTGGCGCTAGAAGGAGGGCCCCAAACTTTGAATGGCAAGTAAATCCAAATCTAAATACCATTCTGAGAGTAAATTGCCCTCACCATCTCCCTCGACTTCTCCATCGCATTCAGAATCTTTAAATATTGAGCAAGAAGTCGATAAAATAACAACCACTGCCACAAACCTGAACATTTCAGAGAAATCTACTATTGAACCTCCTAAAGTTGAATCTTTGATCCATAAGGTTCAGCGATTTTCTTTATCACCTCAAAAATCTGAAAAATCTCAAGGTAGTGTGACTTCGCAATATAACCCATCTCATCCTCTTACCAGATTAAAGAGTGAAAAGTTTGGTATTGAACCAACTGAGTTGCCTCTACCTACAAGGAAAAGAGCAAGGAAATCACTTAAAGGGTCCGATAGCGAGACTCTTTCGTCATCATTATCATCTCAACCTCTCCATAGCGAAGTCAACCATCCAACCCTCCACTTCAGATTATTGTCCACCAGTCAACTGGAACTTCCACATCTCCTTCTCAATCATTTGGAACTGTAATATCCTCATCTTCCCAACTGCAGGGACAATCTTCTGCGCTTCCTATGTTAGTAGTTCAATGATGGCCCAATCTCCATGGAATAACCCAGGGGCAGTATTAATGCCTGCACCCTTGAGTTAAATACCGACCCATCCTGAAAAATGGCTACCTAAGTTTAATCTTGAAACATGCATGCTAGGAGAAGAACAAATAAATAAATTTATGTTATCTATAAATCTTAATGGGGTTACTAATGAAGACGATGTTGTCTGGCTATTTCCTTATACTTTGCAAGGAGTAGCCAGATCATGGTATTTCTCATTACCATCCGGATCTATTACTAGTTGGGATATTTTCGAAGAACAATTCTTGACTAAGTTCGGTGATGACAGGTCTACTGCAACACTGATCAATGAATTGTCTAACCTTAGGGCTGAGTCCAAGGAACCTATCAAAGATTTTAACTCACATTTCAATAAACTTTTGAACAAAATTCCTACCACTTCCAAGCCTAGCGAAGAAGTTCGAAGTGAATGGTACATATCTGCTCTACCATCAAACATAGCAATCTTCATTGATAGGGCTAACAAAACAACTTTAGCTGACAATATGAAGGAAGCAATAGCGGTAGAGAAACATATCATAGCCTTAGAAAAGAAAAACGCTGTTGATGAACGAAAATCTAAGAAGGTTACTTTTAAAGAAGATCCAAAGAAAAAACAATCGAAAGACCCATTTGATTTAGAAGGATTACAGAAAGTTTTGAAAACCATGTCTAATGAAATGGTTGACATTAAGAAACAAGTAGCAGAGACTTCTTCTAAAAAGCCTTACAAGCCTTATAGAAGAAATCCTTCGACTGATTCAAAGCCTCCCAATGCTATCACAAATGCTGAATCAGAAGAAGAAGAAGAGGAAATTTCTAACGAAGAGCCTACTGATGAAGAAGAAGTTGTAGAAGTACAAGGTATGTGGGATTTCATCCTACCAGATGAAGAGGATCAAGAGGCATCGCCAGCTAGTATTATAAGTAGAAATCAACTTGATCCTCCTCAACCTACTCCTAAGCCAAAGAGCGCAAGCTCAATGTCTAAGGATAAAGTCGCAGCTAAGAAAACGTCACCCAAAGCGACTCAAACAAGCCCAGTCCAAACAGATTCACTAACTCCATCTAAAACATTGATTGTTTCTGATGAGATGGAGTATAATATCATAGAAGACATGAAGAAGACTAGGGCTAACATTACTTTTTATGAATTGAGCAAGTTAAAACATCAACAAAAGCTACTTTTGAAAGAGTTACAAGCAATAACAATTGCACCTTTGCCTGCCGCTATAATCTCACAAGCTTCTCACGAGATGGGAAGACCTCCAACTAATGTCACTAATAAAGTTGATCCAAACGATATTGCTTTAATTGGAGGAAGGTCAAGATCTCATACTCCCCCATTTCTTCTTGCTTATGAAGTTTTCAACAAAAAATTGCATAATTGTTTGGTAGATTTAGGAGCTTCATCTAATATCTTACCTAAATCAATATGTGCAAAGTTGAACGTTCAACCTCAAAAATCTACAGTGCGCATAGTTCAGCTGGACCGGTTGCAAGTTGAAGTGATTGGTGAACTAAATCAGGTTACCATAAGGTTGTCATCTAACCCAAAGGTATGTCAAGTTATCGATATTTTAGTTGCAGATATTCTAGAATTTTATGGCTTAATTCTTAGCAGAGATTGGTCTGAAAAACTTCACGGATACTTTGCAACTGATTGGTCACATATGTGGCTCCCTTACAATGGTAAACCAAATTAGATAAAGGTTGAGCAAGAAAGACATCAGAAATACATAGTAACAGAATTGGAAGGAGAAAATGAACCTGTAGCATACAGCAACAATATAATTGGCAACTATTCTGTTGACTCTTTCTTAGGAAATTTTAATGCTCATACTTCGCCTTACTTAGAACATTCTGTTTTATCTCAAGTAGAAATTTTTTCTCAAACAGATAGTTCTAAATGTGTTAATTTCGTAGATAGTCCTGTAAATAAATCTTTATTTTGGAAGTTATTTTTTGACGGTTCTAAGTCTAACGAGGGAGTAGGAGCAGGATGCGTATTAATTAGTCTAGAGGGAAACAAAACTATGCTAACTTGTAGACTTGAGTTCGATTGCACCAATAATACTGCAGAATACGAGGCTTTAGTCCAAGGATTATACAAAGCAATCGGATTAGATATCAAATATCTACAAGTTTTTGGAGATTTTGAAATTGTTATCAGACAGGTACAAAATACTATACATTGTCTATCAGGTCATTTAAAGCATTATCAATCTTTAGTACAAGATCTGACTGAACATTTTATAGCATTCAATATTTCATCAATTCCCAGACTCCAGAATGCTAGTGCTGACCTCTTGGCAAACGTAGCTTCCAAGCTCATTCCCTCAGAAGACTATAGCCCAGATAGATTTTCAATCGAATTGATCTTTAGACCCTCGATTCCTGATAACATTACCAATTGGAGAATTTTCAACGATGATCCTGATATTGTAAGCTTCCTCACATCAGAGGGATCTTACACTAATCAGATAATAGATGAGGACCAACATGACAAACAATTGCAACAAGATAGCACTAATAATGCTATGCCAAATCAGTAGTCAAATTGGAAGACCTATATGATTTGAAAGATCATTTCAAAAGATCTACCAATTCAAAACTTCAAAGTTCAACTCTGAACTATGAATTAGTAAATCTAGGAACTGATACCAAGCCGCACAATATCAATCTAGGTCTTGGCTTAGCCCTTGAAGAAATATTAGCGTATGTTCATCTCTTGAATCAATACAAAAGTGTCTTTGCCAGGAACTATGATGAACTTAAGACTTACAACACTTCTATCATTCAACATACTATCCCAATGATAAACGATGAAAAAAAAGTCCAGCAAAAGCTAAGAAAGATCCATCCTAATCTAGAAAACCAGATCAAATTTGAGCTCAATAAGTTATTGAAGGCCAAAATCATTTTTCCCATTCGACATTCTAAATGGGTTTCCAATATGGTTCTGTTCGAAAGAAAGATGGATACATTAGAATTTGCATTGACTTTCGAAATCTTAACAAAGCCTGCCAAAAAGATAATTTTCCTTTGCCTCCCATGGAGCAAATATTACAAGCAGTTGTAGGATCAGAATTAATGTCCTTCTTGGATGGTTTCTCCGGCTACAACCAAGTTTTGGTCCATCCCGATGATCAATTAAAGACCATGTTCAGAACCAAATGGGGTACTTATGCATATCAAAAGATGCCTTTCAGTCTAATCAACATTGGTGCCACATTTCAAAGGGCCATGGACATCACATTTAAGGGATTAGTAAACAAATCAGTAGTAATCTACTTGGATGATATAACTGTATATTCCAAAAAACGAGGTAATCATCTCAGAGATTTAAAATAGATCTTCCAACATTGCCAAAGGTATGGAATTTCACTTAACCCAAAAAAGTCCTTTTTTGCATTAAGTGAAGGAAAACTTCTTGAATTTATAGTGTCAAAATCTAGAATCCATATTGATCCTGACAGAATCAATGAGTTTATGAGATATTTTACGGTGTAAATCACAAGATTTATCATTTGTCGACGCGTTTTGAACCAACCAGTGTGGTTCATCGTCAGGACAAGTTGAAGAACCAGATCCAGCTTTGCATGTCAAATAGCTTGAGCAGAGCCTCCAACGACTAGCTAGGCCAACGACTAAAATGGACTAGGATCCTTACCTCAAAAATAAATATATAAATAATATAAATAATAGAATCAAGGAGATTTTCGAAATACCCTTGCCTCACAACAAGAAAGCTATGCAATCTTTCCTTGGCCAGATTAATTTTGTTAAGAGATTTGTTCCAGATTTTTCAAGAATCGTATCTCCCTTACAAGCAATGATTAAAAAGAATTCAATCTTCAAATGGGGCCAAGACGAATATGAAGCATTCAATCTGATTAAACAAGCAATTGTTAACGCTCCATCTTTAGCAACTCCAAATTTTTCTGATCCTTTCATTTTATATACATTTGCCTCTGATAGATCATATGCTGCAATACTCACTCAAGCAAATCAAGACAAGGCGGAAGCCCCAATTGCCTTTTTCAGTTCAAATCTACAAGGGGCTGAATTAAATTATTCAGATGTCGAGAAACAAGCTTATGCTGTTTTCAAAGCGATCAAACATTTCAGACCCTTTTTGCTTAAAACCCATACAAAAATCATAGTACCGTTTCCAGCGGTAAGAAATCTCTTAGTACAGAAAGACGTGGGTGAGAAAAGAGCCAATTGGGTTACTGCCTTACAAGAATACGACGCTGAAATTAAACTAGCAAATATTGTAAAAGGTCAAGGATTTTGCAAAATGCTGGCCGGAGCATCGCTTACTTCCGAAATACCATTTGCAAAAATACAAACGTATGAGGTAAGCCTAAACGATATTGAATCATTATGCGCCGATATCATATTTTATCTAAAGAACGGATATGCTCCTTCAAACCTCGATTATACACAAAAAAGAGCCCTAAGATTGAAGGCAAAGCAATATCAACTCGTGAACGATGTACTTTTTAGGATGACTTATGATTCTGTCCTCCTTAGATGTCTTGAGAAATCTGAAGCTGAAAAGGTGTTGCAGGAACTCCACGATGGACTAGTAGGTGGACATTATGCTGGAGATGCTACCGCACGCAAAATCTTGCGTGTTGGGTACTATAAGCCTACACTATTCAAAGATGCACATAGCTATGTAAGGAAATGTCAAGTCTGTCAAACTGCTACTGGGAGACAAAAGAAACCATCATTGCCGTTGCAACCAGTTAATATTGAGAAACCTTTTGATCAATGGAGATTGGATATAATAGGTGAGATCGTTCCTCACTCTTCTAAACAACATAGGTATATCCTTACAGCTACAAATTATTTTACTAAATGGGTAGAGGCAGTTCCTCTCAGGACAACTACTTCCAAACACATCATTGATTTCATAGGTCAGTTCATAATCCCGAGGTTTGGTTTACCCTCTGCTTTAATGTTTCATAATGCATCGTATTTTTCTGGCAATGCTATGACTAAATTTGCGCTCAAAAGTGGTTTGAAGCTTAAGTACTCTGCCAATTATTACCCATAGGGGAACGAGTTAGCTTAATCAACAAATAAAAACTTAATCAGAATCATTAAGCGAACCATTGATCAAACTCATAAGAATTGGCACAAAGCCCTAATATATGATTTATGGGCAAACCGAATAACGCAGAAAGCCTCCATTGGCACTTCTCCCTTTAATTTAGTTTATGGGAAAGAAGTGCTCCTTCCAACTCATCTAGCGATTCCCTCTTTGGCCTTAGTTCAATATATTGACGAAACACCAACTTATTCCTTACAACTAAGGCAACTGCAAATACTTAAGCTAGAAGAGCAACGAGAATAGGCTAAAATAACTCATGCTCATCACCAAGCATTAGTAAAAGCTTCTTTTGATTCAAACATGATATCCAGAAATGACTTTCAGATTGGAGATTTAGTTTTAAAATGGAATAAGGCTCATGAGGAAAAGGGCAAACATACTAAATTTCAACGAATGTCGCTTGGCCCTTTCCAAATTGCAGAAATCATAGGTCCATCTACTTTTATGTTACAGGATTTAACAGGAAAAAGAGAATCTTTACCTGTCAATGGGAAGATCCTCAAAAAATACTTTCCATAGGAGATCATTCTTCTATTTTTTTTAAATTAGTTTTTCCTTTATTTTGATAATAAAAGCAATTGTAAATGGTTACATTTGGAATTCACAAAAAACACTAGTATTTCTTTTAGATTTTGTTTTTTTGCTTGTATAAATAGAACTGATTTAGAAAATTGGTCATTATTATTGAAAGATACAGTCAAAGGCTGTAAGTCTGAAAATAATACTAGTTTCAACCTTGTAAATTTTGATAAAAAATGACCTTTAGTGGGAATTTGTTTTATATCAGTCAAATGAAAAGTATCAATAACAAAACGAAGATTCTCTGTAGAAAATCTCTTTCCAAAAAACTCTACCATTGTCGTCTAGAGCTATTCTTAAGGAAACAATGACTTCCTCCCCACCTAGGGAATTACGAGCTTCAAGGAATAATCCAGTGATACACTTTAACTTAAAGAATATGAGGTCTCTGTTATAGACATTTTTGTGCCTTACAACATGAAGCATGAAATGTCAATAATCTGAGGGATCCAAAGTCCCTAAACATGTTGTTCCTACCCCTAGAGGAACAAGGTCAGCAAACCACAGCACTAAATATCAGTTCTCCACCTGAAAACACTCAAAAACAAGCTAATTCTGGATCATGTCAACTGCTCCACTGAGCATCTGCGCTGAATGTCAACTGCTCCACTCTGTACCTGCGCTGAATGTCAACTCTAATGAAGGCTACCTGCGCTGGGCGAGATTGGCCAAGTGGCACAGTCATTCTGCAAGGTGTCAAATGCCCAGGAAGCTTCCAAAATGACATTTGGATCAAGGAATTCGCCTTGTGATGAGTAAGAGGATCTAGATCTCCAAGTGGAAGCAAGAAACTCCAAGTGGACTCAAGAACTGAAGAATAACTGAAGTGGGAGAGGACACTAGTCAGCTCCATGCCAAGCTCAAGCTGACTCATCCTTTCTCCAAAACTCCTATATATAGAGCTCTCTCATGAGGTCTAGGGAGGCTGGAATCTTGTGAATGTAAGGAAGTGTTGTTGGTTTGTGCATAGAACTATTGGGTGATTTGCTTGAAGGAGGTGAAGAGGAGATTTCTTTCTGCTGGGAGGTGTTGCTGGATTGGGCCTCTTATGGTTGTAACACTCTCAGAACTTTACTTCTTCCATTAATAAAGCATTTGAGGTTCTTCTATATGCATGTGTCTCAATGGCGTATTGATGCTTGTATATTTGATTTATTCTAATCCTTGAATCAGTTATGGATGTATGCTTCTTGTAGTTTCCTTTTCTTGTGCTTTTGCAGGATCTTTGTGTAGCTGGGGCCAGTGAAAGAGCAAGGAGCTGGGAGCAAGCAGCAAAGAGGGAAGATTAGATCAATCATTAGCGGAAGATAACGGTTAGTGGATCTCTTTCTCCTCTCTCTTACATCTCATAAAGAAGTAATCTTGAATAGCTTTGCATTCGGTTGTTGCTGAGGTACTATCACCCTTAGAGTGGGATAGGGTCATTCCGTATTGGATACTCGTCTTTTGAAAAAAGGATGTACCTTTTGTCTGGGACCAGGTGGCGCAAGCTTCCTTTGATGCTCTGAAAGATTGTCTAGTAAAAGCATCATTAATGTACGCCCCAGACTATCAAAGAGATTTTAACCTGTATCTGGCTGCAACGGATACGACCATTGCGATGGTTTTAGTTCAAGAAGTCGATGGAATTGAACATCCTATCTATTATTTAAGTAAAAACTTAAACGATACAGAAAGTAAATATTCTTATGTTGAAAAACTAGCGCTTGCAACTGTTCAAGCGATTCAAAGGTTTCGACATTATGTCCTCTTTCGGAAAACTACCATCTTGTCAGATTGCAACCCCATGACTTATATACTGTCGCGACAGTTGCTGGGGGGCAAATATTCAAAATGGATAGCGATCCTTCAAGAGTTTGATCTGGAATTTGTGAAATCCAAATCAAAGAAAGCTCTAGTTTTCGTAGAATTATTGTGCGATCTCCCGTCATCGTCCAACAATGAAACATCGGAAGAGTCAATCGTGGACGAAAATTTGTTTCTGATATCTGTAAGCGATGAGTGGTATGGAGATATCATAGTTTATCTCCAAACCCAAAAGTTCAGGCCTAACACCTCTCGCTCCGAACAAAAACGTATACGATACCAATCAAAAGACTACATGATCGTCGGTGATACACTTTACCGTCGTGGTGTCGATATAGTTCTGAGGAGGTGCCTTACCCATGAGGAGGCCGAAAAAGCCCTGAATGATTGTCATTCAGGCGCGTGTGGGGGGCATCAGTCTGGATATGCAACAGCACAAAGAATCTTACGAGCAGGATACTTCTGGCCAACCATGTTCAAAGATTGCATAACCGCAGTCAGAAGTTGCCATTCTTGTCAAATTTTTGATAGCAAAACCAGACGACCACCCACACCTTTACAGCTGATAGTTGCTGTTGGGCCCTTCGCCAAGTGGGGCATCGATTTCATGCAATGTAACCCCACCTTGACCGGGGGCATGGGTATATTATAGTCGCTGTTGACTATTTTACCAAATGGGCCGAGGCGATGCCTACATTGGATAACACTGGTGAAACAGCTGCCCTTTTCTTTTTCAATCATGTAGTCGCCAGGTTTGGCATACCACAGGCTATAGTTACAGATCATGGGTCGCATTTTCGCAATCACATGATGGTTGAATTAGCTGCCAAGCTAGGGCTATCTCACGACAGCTCTACCCCATATTATCCGCAAGCCAACGGACAAGTTGAGGCAATCAACAAGGTCCTGAAGCGTATGTTGCAAAGGATGATTGGGGTTCATAAAAGAAGGTGGCACCTAATCCTGTACTCAGCCTTGTGGGCTTACCGAACGTCGGTAAAGAACGCAACCGGGTTCACACCTTTTCAACTGGTGTATGGCCTGCAAGCAGTCTTGCCAATCCAGTGCGAAATTTCGTCGCTTAAACTCGCAATCGATCTTCTCCCCGGAACTTCAGAAGAAGAGGCTCGTTTCTTGGAATTAATCCAGTTGGATGAAACCCATCGTGATGCCGCTTTGGCTAACGAGGCCCATAAGAAACAAGTCAAGGCTCAGTTCGACAAAAATGTCAAACCCTGTGTCTTCTCAGAAGGTGATTTGGTCTTGCTTTATGACCAAGAATCCGATAAATTGGGAGCATGAAAATTCAAGTCCTTATGGATGGGCCCCTATATTGTTAAGAGGGTGTTAGCAAAAGGAGCCTATGAGTTAATGGATTATGATGGAATTCCACTGGCGCAGCCCCGTAACAGACTGTACCTCAAGCGTTACTATGCTTAAATAGTAACCTGCATGCTTTTGTTGTATTTTGTTTTCGCTAAAGTGTTTGTTCTGGTCGAGTGATCCACCTTTTTCGTTCGTTGCAGACGTTGAACCTTATGGAGACATGTGTTGGATATGCCGACGGAGCGAGTCGTAGTTCACGGAACCTATCCTCCGCAGCCTGGGCCATTTTTGATCCAAGCGGCGAGTTAGTAAGTTTCAGAGGTGTATGTATTGGGAAATCAACGAATAACATCGCTGAGTATAGCGCGTTGATAGAACTACTCTATGATGCCATCACATGTGGCATACGCCGACTAATTGTCAGGCTAGACTCACAGCTCGTAATACTACAACTCAATGGTATATATTCTGTTCGCAATCCAGCTATTTATCGCATGTTCCTAAGGGTTAAGATCTTGGAAAGACAATTTGATTCAATTCAATATCAACATATTTCAAGAAACTTAAACACATTAACTGAGTCATTAGCAAACTATGTGTTAGATAGACATTTGCAACATTTATAAAAAGGACACATCATCAAAGATTGTACATATGGATCACGCAAATCAACCAGAATAAAACTCGAAAATCAAAATATATATAAGCTGTTTATATTGTTCATACATAATGTTCTGTAACCAAGACAAAATTGGTCATATGACCTAAAACTCAAAAAGATGCTAGGGGGCACCCTAGCCTAGTGGTGCTCATGATAGTACGTCACGGCCTGTGCAATCATGCGCAAGAGACGAGTCCATCGTCTAGGCACACCAATAGTATGCCGCTGCAGCTGTAAAGGTAACTCGTCAATCTGTACATCCGGAAGACCACGAGTAAGGCTCTCAACCTGCTCCTGCACAGCTGTAAGGGTCTCAGTATCGTCAAGATCACGAATAACAACTCTCCTAGCAGGCTCCACTGCCGGGGCAGCAGCTGGCGATCTCGGACGAACTGCTGGACGAACAGGACCAATATCTGCATGCACCCAAGAGTACAATTAAAAGTCTTGATAGAATAAAGCACAACAACATTATGAATAAGAACAGTAAGCAGTAATATGGTCAAGGAGTTTACCAATGGCACCCCACTGCTCGCCATCCGGTAGCACCAAATCCGGATCACCTCGGAAATCCATACCCACATATGGATACTCGGAAAACGCCATCTCCTGGCGCTCGAACCACCTAAAGAAGGCCTCAGTAAAAGTAATCTGAGGTTGACCAGCATGCCTAGACATGTGGTCTACCCACCTCTGCATGCGTGGCTCGGTCGGAGAAGGCAAGTCGAGTATGATGTACTGAGGCTGCATCAGTGGGATTTTCTCCAAGGCGAAGGCAGTCAGAATAGAACCAAATCCAAAGTTCTTCAGCTTCCCGTCCTTTACCTTGGTCAATTGACTTTTCATCTGAACAAGTACTGCATCACACCAGTTGAATACTTTCGGTTGGAGACACTCCAAGGTGTGCTGCATATAAGACCTGTTGGCAACATGTAGAGCTGCACTGCCGGCCATCCTACCAATAGTGAACAGAATGGACCTGAGAGCCCGATCAGTAATCTCACGGATAACAATCTTGCCGTCTCTGCTCGGCTGAGAACCTTCCCTGCAATACTGGCGGACATAATCTCTGGTGGAATCAGTCCCCCGGGCCGTACCTGACAAGGAAATGAGGGCACCTCGTCTTGACAGTCCAGTCAAGAAGTACATGTCCTCTATGGTCAAGGGGATGGCCTTTCCCCTAATCTAGAACACTTGGTTAACAGGATCCCAAGCATCAAGCATGTACTGCAGCAAAGAAATCTGTGCTCTCATACTAGAGATACGGAAGAACTTCAGCAGGCCACAGTTCCGCAACGTGTTCACCTTGACAGGGTCATGGAGGGCAATCATGTCCTCCTCTTCATGTTCTCGTTCTCACCACATAAGGGACATTTTGTTCAAGGTTCCCTGCAAAGCAAACAAGAGAAAGAGTAAGTTCCTGATTTTGATGAAAAACTGGCGAAAAAATCATCAAAAATATATTTAAGCTGTTTATATAGTTCATACATAATGTTTTGTAACCAAGAAAAAATTGGTCATATGACCTAAAACTCAAAAAGATGCTAGGGGGCACCCTAGCCTAGTGGTGCTCATGATAGTACGTCACGGCCTGTGCAATCATGCGCAAGAGACGAGTCCATCGTCTAGGCACACCAATAGTATGCCGCTGCAGCTGTAAAGGTAACTCGTCAATCTGTACATCCGGAAGACCACGAGTAAGGCTCTCAACCTGCTCCTGCACAGCTGTAAGGGTCTCAGTATTGTCAAGATCACGAATAACAACTCTCCTAGCAGGCTCCACTGCCGGGGCAGCAGCTGGCGATCTCGGACGAACTGCTGGACGAACAGGACCAATATCTGCATGCACCCAAGAGTACAATTAAAAGTCTTGATAGAATAAAGCACAACAACATTATGAATAAGAACAGTAAGCAGTAATATGGTCAAGGAGTTTACCAATGGCACCCCACTGCTCGCCATCCGGTAGCACCAAATCCGGATCACCTCGGAAATCCATACCCACATATGGATACTCGGAAAACGCCATCTCCTGGCGCTCGAACCACCTAAAGAAGGCCTCAGTAAAAGTAATCTGAGGTTGACCAGCATGCCTAGACATGTGGTCTACCCACCTCTGCATGCGTGGCTCGGTCGGAGAAGGCAAGTCGAGTATGATGTACTGAGGCTGCATCAGTGGGATTTTCTCCAAGGCGAAGGCAGTCAGAATAGAACCAAATCCAAAGTTCTTCAGCTTCCCGTCCTTTACCTTGGTCAATTGACTTTTCATCTGAACAAGTACTGCATCACACCAGTTGAATACTTTCGGTTGGAGACACTCCAAGGTGTGCTGCATATAAGACCTGTTGGCAACATGTAGAGCTGCACTGCCGGCCATCCTACCAATAGTGAACAGAATGGACCTGAGAGCCCGATCAGTAATCTCACGGATAACAATCTTGCCGTCTCTGCTCGGCTGAGAACCTTCCCTGCAATACCGGTGGACATAATCTCTGGTGGAATCAGTCCCCCGGGCCGTACCTGACAAGGAAATGGGGGCACCTCGTCTTGACAGTCCAGTCAAGAAGTACATGTCCTCTATGGTCAAGGGGATGGCCTTTCCCCTAATCTGGAACACTTGGTTAACAGGATCCCAAGCATCAAGCATGTACTGCAGCAAAGAAATCTGTGCTCTCATACTAGAGATACGGAAGAACTTCAGCAGGCCACAGTTCCGCAACGCGTTCACCGTGACAGGGTCATGGAGGGCAATCATGTCCTCCTCTTCATGTTCTCGTTCTCGCCACGTAAGGGACATTTTGTTCAAGGTTCCCTGCAAAGCAAACAAGAGAAAGAGTAAGTTCCTGATTTTGATGAAAAACTGGCGAAAAAATCATCAAAAAATGACCTAAAAACTCAGTTTTTTTGAGCCCAGCGCAGGCAGAGAGTCTCCCACCTGCGCTGAGGGTCAGGCTGCCTTAAGGCAGCTTGACCTTCAGTGCAGGTTTCGAAAGGGGAACCTGCGCTGGAACTAGGGCGATTTTGCAAAACCCCTGGGGCTCAGAAATACTGGAAAACAGGCATGAAACAGGAAAATGAAACCATGAAAAGAAAGAGCTAGGGTTTAGCTCCTACCTGGTCCAGACGGCGCCGAAAATCGTCCGCAGAATCTCCCGGAATCAGCTGGTGAAAATCAAGGGGGAAGAGGCACCTCTAGAGCTCCAACAAACCAAATGCAAATGAAATGGTAAATGAGAGGTAAAAACACCTTTTAATGGCTTTTTACACAGTTTAAAGTGAAATATTAGGGTTGTAATATCATTTTCATGCAAATATTATTCATTTCTAACAAAGTTTGTTGCAGCAATTGAAAATGCAGTACTATACTTGAAAAGAGAAAAGCTAGTAATGGTAAAAAATCAAAATTTGACCATATAATCGAGCAGTTTTACCGCGGAATTTATGCTCGTTAAAAAATAGAAAAGCGAGATCCGAGCAGTTTTAGCACATATTTCATGCTCGTTAAAAAATAAACATAAGTTCGAGCAGTTTTACCGTGGAATCTATGCTTGTTAAAAAATAGAAAAGCGTGAGCAAGAGTTTCCCCCAGAGTTTAAGCTCATTAAAAAATGAACCTATTCTGGTAAATAACCATTGTGATCGTAAATTTATTAGCCATAAAAAGCCTTGGTCGTGTTTGCACCTGCCACCTCCATTCCATTTGGCCGATCGTTCACCCCCCATATGATTGTTTACCCATTTTGAGGAACAGCTGCGAAGAGTGATTTCACTTAGCCATCCTTGTGACACTGCCGTGATTGGAAAATTCCAACCTGTACCTGGAATCTGCTGCTATCCCTGTTTATCACTCGTTCCTCAAAAGACGAGTCTTCTTTGAGCTCTTTTCTCCTGACTCGTAAAATATGAAAAGTTTGCCGAGTTTTGGGCCTTCCAGCTCGTTAAAGTGACCGGAAGAGCTATCCCTCCCCTAGATTTTAATCTTTTTGGACCTGAGGGATTATTACACAAAAAGGTCGAGCGCTTGTTTTATTCGGCTCGTTAAAGTTATCGAAAACTCATCCCTTCTATATTGTTTTATACTTTTTCGGACTTAAGGGATTAGATGACGAAAAAGGAATTTTGGAGTCAACTTTCTGTACCTTTTCAGACTCTCTAAAATTGAAAAGGACCGAGTTTTCCTTGTCGTTAGACTCGTTAAAATGATTAAATAGCGACAAACTTGTCTTTAGACGAGAACGAGTTTCCCTATCGCTAGGCTCGTTAAAACATAGCGATGGGCTTGCCCGAAGGGCAGGTTATAGAACAAGCATATGTTATCCTCCTCAAGCTTGACAAAAATAAAGAGGTACTGGTCAGAAATGACTGGGGAAAAATTGGGAGAACCTCAAAGCTTTAATGGTAGCAAGTCGCTCTTGAACATGACACTTTGTCCTCCGTATCACATCGGGTTGGGTTGTTTCATTCACCGGTCTCATCACCATGGTCCTCGCCAAACCATCCACATTTGGGGTAATGCTACCGATCCATCACATCAGTGTCGTTATATGTTCAAGAGATGTTGTTCAGAAAGAGTCAACCGTGTCCCATCCACTGCCATACATTATCCTTCATCCACCCATGATCGCCACCCTGAATCATATTTCACAGATTGTTTTCACCTCCACTAAAATCATTAGCTCCGTTCCGTGTCACTGATGTGGGATTAATTAAGGCCCTCCTTTGACGGATCGCTTCTTGTCGACTTCAGCTCATTATCCAAGAAGTTGATCTAGGAACACCCCCCCCAGTACTTTGAAGCTTGCATGCCTCAATGGCAAGTTTCTCACCTCCGGCGACAGGTATACATCAATGACCTTCGACCGGAAGATTTTGCGTGGTGTTCGACGCCAAGTCCTTTATTCACACCACGTGAATTGTACTGCAGTACCTTGAGGGTCATTGTCATTATTGGTGATTCCTCTCGCGCTTGTTAACGGTTTACATTATTGACCGGTAATCAAGCGATGTCTTTCCATGTTCGACTTCAGCGCAATTCTCACATGGATCGACTTGTACTTAGAGTGAAGATCGAACGAGTTTTGAAGACCCCGGATCTAGTTTCATCCATCCGGGCTGCGATATATATTCAGGATATAAAGACATTTGATATGTACATCATTACAGCAGATGATCATCCTACTCAAAGGATGATAATTTCAGCAGAGAATTATCAGTCTACCATCAGACGATCGTTTGTTCTATGTACCAGAATGAATTTATAAAGCTGAGCATGGGAATACCCGCCTCAGCTAGATCATGAAAGCAGAATGAATCATAATGTATTGTATTGTATTTTATTACAGGTCACCTCTCAGCGATTGAATGAACTTTGGATCCTCCTGATAAAGCATTTCACCCGATAAACGACCTCATACTTTAGGGGGCAACTGTTATAGACATTTTTGTGCCTTACAACATGAAGCATGAAATGTCAATAATCTGAGGGATCCAAAGTCCCTAAACATGTTGTTCCTACCCCTAGAGGAACAAGGTTAGCAAACCACAGCACTAAATATCAGTTCTCCACCTGAAAACACTCAAAAACAAGCTAATTCTGGATCATGTCAACTGCTCCACTGAGCATCTGCGCTGAATGTCAACTGCTCCACTCTGTACCTGTGCTGAATGTCAACTCTAATGAAGGCTACCTGCGCTGGGCGAGATTGGCCAAGTGGCACAGTCATTCTGCAAGGTGTCAAATGCCCAGGAAGCTTCCAAAATGACACTTGGATCAAGGAATTCGCCTTGTGATGAGTAAGAGGATCTAGATCTCCAAGTGGAAGCAAGAAACTCCAAGTGGACTCAAGAACTGAAGAATAACTGAAGTGGGAGAGGACACTAGTCAGCTCCATGCCAAGCTCAAGCTGACTCATCCTTTCTCCAAAACTCCTATATATAGAGCTCTCTCATGAGGTCTAGGGAGGCTGGAATCTTGTGAATGTAAGGAAGTGCTGTTGGTTTGTGCATAGAACTATTGGGTGATTTGCTTGAAGGAGGTTAAGAGGAGATTTCTTTCTGCTGGGAGGTGTTGCTGGATTGGGCCTCTTATGGTTGTAACACTCTCAGAACTTTACTTCTTCCATTAATAAAGCATTTGAGGTTCTTCTATATGCATGTGTCTCAATGGCGTATTGATGCTTGTATATTTGATTTATTCTAATCCTTGAATCAGTTATGGATGTATGCTTCTTGTAGTTTCCTTTTCTTGTGCTTTTGCAGGATCTTTGTGTAGCTGGGGCCAGTGAAAGAGCAAGGAGCTGGGAGCAAGCAGCAAAGAGGGAAGATTGGATCAATCATTAGCGGAAGATAACGGTTAGTGGATCTCTTTCTCCTCTCTCTTACATCTCATAAAGAAGTAATCTTGAATAGCTTTGCATTCGGTTGTTGCTGAGGTACTATCACCCTTAGAGTGGGATAGGGTCATTCCGTATTGGATACTTTTCCCAACAACAGTCTCATCATGAGCCGACTTATCATGATCATAGATATTATAGCTTGCTGACTTTGCCAAAACTGCATACCATAATAGGGCAATGACTCGAGAATTTTGCAATCAAAAGACAAGGGGTCTCATCACGAGCCAACTTGTTCAACAAAGTTATAAATCAAGTGAGTGGCACTGTCATAATTTGGCTACCAAACCAAGGCATTGTTCTTTAAGGATTAAAAGAAAATAAAAAGAAATAAGTGTGGATATGGATTTCACTTTGAAAATCATATATTTCTCCAAGTAGGATACAGGATCATTTCTGGGTAACAGGTAACCCTGTCGAGGCTATAAATGCCTGTTGGCAGCAGAGGATCTACCTACGACAAATGAGCATATTTAAAACTAATTTATAGAGAAGGCTTTGTTTTTATCTTTATAAACCAAGTAGTGACTGATGTAAATACAATGACTAGCTCTAGGAAGTTAATAATCAAAGTTAACATAGAAGAAACAAACTATCCTCAACAGCTGAAAGCATGGTGTACTTTATCTTTCAATAATAAAGTTTGATTTTCTGGAAAAGCTTTCTGTTTTGGAAGTTTAGAAAATTCAAAAGAAAAGCAGGGATAACTGGTTCTTCCAAGTGAATTGCCAATTGTTGTGGCTAGCAACAACTCCCCTTCTTATTTAGTTTTATCACTAATACTAAATAAGTAGGGACCCTTATTAAAAAAATTAAAAAATAAATTAGTGCTTGTATTCCTTTTTGAATAAAACTTACTATCATAAACTTAGGAGAATACGTGGAAAATATAAAAAGACTTAAGTTTTATGATAAAGTTCAAATAAAACCACTCTCCCAATAAAGAGCGTCGCATCGTAAAAAGGTAATGGATGCCTTCCTACAAGCAGAATCCTAAGATTGCGAAATTATGATGTGAAATCACGCACTAAAAGACACTCATTGCATCGCATGCCTCAAATATCACTTAAGGTGAAATGCCTCAAACCGCCGATATGCGATGGCACATCTCGCAAATCGCATTTTGCAGAAAACACATTGTAATGGATGATTGCCACATGCAACGAATTAACGATATTGCGATACGCGATATTGCGATCTATGATATTGTGAAGCAAATCACAAAATTTCCTTATCATAGATCTACAGGGCTCATCGTTCGAAAAAGTTTTTTCCATAAACTAATGCCCAGTTATGCACGTTAATGTTAATTAATGAGTTGGTTGGTAATCATTAATCAAATATGGTTTTGATCTGATCGAAGAGCCATTTCACGTAGGGTGATATATTTTATATTTTTTTAGCATTTAAAGCTTTCTTGTCACCCTTTTCTTATCATTACTCTTGCCTCATTTGTAAACTGCAGGAGCGAAGAGCAGAGAAGTATACATAACAGTTTTCAGAATATTATGGGAAAGAAAGGTAAAGCTCCGAGTTCTGAAGATAAAGAAATGACGCCCTTGTACACAAACACCACCTGTAATAGAGATTCCGGTGTTACTACTTGGGAAAGCATGCACAACCTACTCGAGGAAGAAAATCCCATAGTAATGGAGGTTACAACAACTACATATTCACGTGGGTCATCTGAGGCGTCGATTACAGAACTAGCATGTTCGTTCTTGCACCGGATAGCGGCAAGGACCAAGATTCTTCCATACACGGACATGGTCAAATGGGTATTGGATAGTGCTAATATCACAAACAAACAATTTAAGACTCAGGGTCAAGGACTCATTGGCTCTTTCACTCAAGATTTGAGGCTCATGTATCATCTACTAGAGCCACAGGCGACTTATAACAAACAGTTCATGGAGAAGTTTGCTAAAGAAAGTGAAGATTTGGCAGAATGCACCAAGGACTGGTCAAGAAGGGACAAACCACTAAAAAAGGATAAGCACGGTATGTATAGTACTGGTTCTCTCACCTCTCCATATTGCTTTGCTTCTGCTATGCTCTGTAGACTTTTTGGAAAGCCATACATTAACAAATTTTCATCTGAATGGCTACCATTATTGGATTCCGCCACTAATTCTACTATTGTGGATTGGGCTAAGATATTGTCCGACAATTTAGCCACAACCATTTTGAATTACCAATCCAAAAGAACTACTACTTAGAGGATTTATCCCCCTTTCTACTTATCTGCTTATGTGATGGAATGCAATTTGTTATATTTCCAAGTTTCCTCTAATGGGCTGGAAGTGGACTACTCAGGACCCCTTACCCATTCATATTTATCATAAAGAATTATGGGATTCCAAGTTCATTCCTTATTTCTACAAGATTTGTCATGGAATCATGTTACCTCTGTACAAAATGTTGTATGATAAAGACACTCCAAAATTTTATCATGAAGCGGAGGTCGATATGCTCCTTGTCACGAGATGGTTCGGAGAAGAAATTTTCACATATGTCAGAGTATTTGGAAGTCTCGCTTCCCCTCATGGCCTACCTTTATATGTCCTTGATAAACTACTGGCACGAGAGATTGCCTATCAGACCCGTGGAGTGGGAGGTATGAGTAAAGAACTGAAGGACAAGAAGAAGGCCATTTGGTTGCAATTCCCTGTGGCCTCTGGGGCCTTTTCACTATTTGATTTAGGCCATGCATTCAAATATGTAGACAACATATTATGTCTACGACTGTTCAAATTTCCAGGAAGACCGTTCGACCCTTCTAACATTGTTAAGAATTTCACTAGTGTAGTCAAAATAAAAGTGTTTTCTAAAGAAGATGATATTTTTGATGATATGTTTCAACAGAAAAGTACACTTAAAGAAGTTCTACATTCGGCCCAAATGTGATTTCCTCCAACAGAATTTCAAGAGTTCAAAATGTACAGAGAAAGGAGGTTAGCTAATATCCCTTTGGATAAATTACGCTTGGAACTAGTAAGGGAACCAACTCCCAGTATCAGTCTCAGTGGAAGTTCAGGCACAGACAGGTCTAAATCTAAGTTTGGGAGAGAAACATCAGAACACTCCAAGAGGTCCGAGAGTGACCATAATAAAAGTGAAGGGTCAGTAAGGGACACTGCCCAGTCTAAGGAGCACCCAGAACAATAGGTTTTGACCTCTCCACAGGTAAATCTTCCCCCTCTCATCGTCTAGCCACCACCAGTCAGAACTGAGCTGGATAAAGAATGGGAGACATTTAATGACTTAATAAATACTAAAGGACAGAGCACAGAGACACCTGAAAGTAATGTACAGACGGTGGATGATATAGTCACAGGGACAATCAACAATGTCCCAGAAATAGAACATATTCCCATTACCCCATCTTCTGAACTTATGCTCAAAATAGAGGAAGTTCCTCCTCTTGATGTATTTTATAGTCCGTAGCATAAGGTGGTGGTGAGAAGACAAAGAAAGGAAAAGAAATTGGAAAGCGTGCTCTCTCATGATGCAGAACAATTAGACATCCTTTGGCAAGATCCTACCACTGATCCCACTGAAAATCTCACTAAATTATCTCAGATCGCAGGAGCATATGCTTCTGCGACCATTGATAAAGCATCTGAGGTACAACAATTACTGAAAGAAAAAGAAGATCAAATACAGATTTTGCAGCAACAACTACAACAAGCCAGCGCCAACAACGAAGCACAGAAACATCTTGAAAGATTACAGCAGGACTTTCAACAAATGCAACTAGGATACCATAACAGTTTAGCTGAAAGAGAAAAATAGTTACAGGTTATGCAAGAGATGCACAAGGAGGATTCTAAGCTTACAAATTTCATCACAGAATCCATTTCCTTAAATGATCAACTCCTACAACAGCAAGAAACATTGTGCCAAAGAATATCATAGTGGAGCTCTTATTGCGAAATAAGCGACAGAATTACTAATCAAGTCGTGGACTTGCGACATGATTATGATTTAATTGATAAAAGAGTTACTGAATATTTGGCTTGGTGGGAATCAAAAGAAGGGAAAAAAGTAGGTGCACCCATAATCAATGAAACCCACAAAGAAATGCTCTTTAATAAGTGGGATGCACAGATCAGGAAAGCAGAACAAGCGGCAGAAGAAGCAGCCACAACAACAAATAATATCATTGACTGCATCAATGAAAATTTACACAGGGAAAATCTCATATCAGAGACCACTCCAGGATATTTACCAAATTTAGAGTATCTACAGACAAGCTGGAGACAGAAGGCTCAAGAAAGAACAGAGTCCATCAAAAGGTTAATCAAGTTGAATTGGGATTCTTACTAGACATACTTGGTAAAACCATAGAGCCAGTGCATGACTCTCAAATGTATCATTAACTCTGCCGAAAAGATGGCGCCAACACTTGCCGATTCCATTTTTGCAGGACAGCTAAAGTTGGAGGTCGGTCAACCAACTCTCCTCAAGCAAATGCTGAATGCTTGCGTCTACAAGGAACAGATACATAGATAGTTAATTACCAGTTTAGTTTTAGATTTAGTTTTAGTTTTAGTTTTGCTTTATTTTTGCCTAAAATGAGGACGGTCATTTAAACCACATCCTACATTTTTGTAATAAACTATTTTTAGATTTAGCAAGTAGTATTTAAACCCTTCTCATGCATTTAGAGAAGGGTCCTGAAATTTGTCAAAAAATTGTCCTCAGAACATGCACTTTTTCACCCTCCGAGGAGGTTTTGATCACTGAATGGAACATGATTTATTGATATCTGCATTTAATATCTACCACCGAAATTGCACTTTTGTACTCTTAGTAGATGTTGGATTAAGAAGAGATAAATCATTATTGCTGAAGCTCATGAGTAGAACTAGTTATAAATGGTACTTTTATCTCTTAACGATTTCTGCTTATGTGTTAAGGTGATATTCCTATTCAGTGATTTATGTATGAATGCTTGAGTTATCATTTGGAACTTTTGTACGGTGATAACTATTTATTTATGCTTAATATATGAATAACTTATTATGCGATATGTTTTTCACAATTGTTTCATCTAACTTTTTATACGAAATGGTTTATCTTCATTGAATTATTTTCTCATAGCAATTGAATGATCTTTATTACCAATTGCCATTTGTAATTATTTTAGATCGCATAACTGAAAGATTAAATCCTGGGTTAGTTTTAGAATTAGATATTTCTATTCATTAGAATAAAATTGCATTAGATTTAGAATAAAAGAACTTTACTTAGAAATCATTAGGAAGGAAATATCAATTCTTAACACACACACACATAAATTGGGAAAATGGTCCCATATCCTCAATCGGACCCACTATACCAAACGGAAAAGGAGCTGCCAACCAAGGTCCATACTAGGTGGGTATCCCCCTTGTTGTAGACCCGATTTTCGGGGCTTCAACACTTCCTTAATTATAACCTTGCAGAATCAAAAAGAAAAAATCACCCGAAAATTTACACCAAAGAAATTCTAGTGCTGGAATGTGAAAGAAAGTACTTTTGTGGAGGAATAAATGAAAGGAACTTCCAAAAACTTATAAGCAATCCCAACTAATTGAAATGGAAATCTATGTCTATCTTTAGTATAGTTGTATGTCAGATTAATAATTGGACCCTTGAAGATGTCTGACTTCTTTATAGATCTTTCTCCCTACACTAAGTTGTTATTCCTGTACTCCTGCAATATTCTTGCACTAGTACCGGAACAAAGTTTATATGCTGGAAGTATATTTTACACTTGTACTGAAGATTTATGTCCTCATGCAGGGGCTCTAAGCCTCAGGACTAGAGCACTCTGTTCCTGTATCAGGATATTGATTCCTGTACTGGAACAAAGATTCCTGCACCAAGTTTTCAAATTTCTTTCATAAAAGAATAAAGAGTGTGTTAACTTAAGGAAAGAATTTGCAAAGGTGAACAAAACTTTGAAATAACTTTCACAAATAGAAATATGCTTCAACCCAACTTAACTTCAAAATAAGAATTAACTTCTAAAGTCAAAGCACAATTTTCTTCAATTAAGGAACTCTTTCATGTAATTAAAGAAATCATCTAGTTGTGACAGCAGGCTTTATCCCTGTAATAGTTATTCACACAAATCCGATCTGCCTTTTTAACCCTTTTAATTCAGAAAGGTTCACTTTGAAATAATTAAATATGAAGTTCAATCCTATCCTTAAAAGTGTAAAGTGCAGGTACAGATTAATGCGTTATAACAACGTTCATTCCTTAATTACCAAAGCATATTTAATTAAGGACATGAAGAATACTTTTAAAAAGATGAACACTCACTTACAGAAACACATCAAGACTCTTATGACATAAAAGAACAAAAGACTTTTTGTTGTAATGAACCAAAGAAATCAACTTGCAGAACTATAAATGCATTAGCGGAGGAATAATGTGCTTGCACGATCTAGGTAGAAATAATACTAAGCTTTGAAGAGAAAAATTACAAGAGGGTAAGATCAAAATTAGGTAAGCATGCATACCACGAATCTGTCACACAATAGTTATAAATGAAATCAAACCTAAACTTTGTTAAAGAATGAAAGCATCTATTTAATTCACACCTTGCATGAAAACAAAATCAACACACCTTTAACGAAAAAGAAGAATTTGAGGGAGAATGAGCTAGGTTGGCTGGGCCCTAGCCAACCAACTTGTTTTACTATTTAGGAAACTTGGAAATGCAGCTCTCAACGACGCATCAACACAGAATTAAAACACAGGATTGAAATAACATGGCACTGTCCCTTTATATTAAATTTTAGAATAAGCAAATGTACATGGTGAAATCGAATCTAGCACAGAACGCGGGCGATACCAACAAAATTACAAAATACCATAGTTACAGTAGAATTGCGATTGCTATCACTCGCTACCATTTTCTATCTGAATCCTACATTATATACATCGCTTCATGTTGGCAATATGACATATGTGTTGTCCTTGATGGCAACTCACTCAGATGACAGGTCACATTTCAGTGGGTTAACAACTCAGAGTTACAGATTAGACTTCATAGAATGAAGAAAAAGAGGTATACACAAGTTCACCATAGACCAAGTCGCATATACACGCAGGTTCACTATATATCAAGTCGTGTATACGCAGGTTCACCATAGATCAAGTCCCGTATACACGCAGGTTCACAAGAGGAAAAGCACGTATACCTTGGAAAACTAAGTTTTTGGTCCAAAGTATTTGATCCATGGTATTGGTCCAAGGTATCGGGTCCGAGGTATTGACCCCAGGTATTAATCCAAGGTATTGATCTTAAGTGGTTTTGGTCCATGGTATTGAGCAAGGCCTAAGACTATAAAAGGAGGAGAAGATCATTAGCCCAAGACACTCAAGTATTGAATATCTAATGAAGGATAAGATCTGATATACAATTTATTGGGTTATGGTGCATAGTTGGATTGAGGATGAACCTTAGAGCTTGATGAAGAATAAGATCTAATGATGGGTCAAGATCTTAAGGCTTGAAGTAAAGTATCATTATGTGGTTTGATCTTGAACATTCTAGATCTGAATACTAACACATGTTTTTAGTATGTAAATGTGATGATTTGGGTATGAATGAAGTCTGAAATAGTTGTAATTCTTTAAGTTAGCCTTTCCAGATTTGTACGAAGGTTGGCCTTGGTAAAACAATGTATACAAACTGGTTCAGCACACGGAAGTCGCGTATACACAGGTTCCCTTTGATAAAAGTGTGTATACATGTTGGTTCGACATAGACAAGTAGCATATCCATTATGAGATTTGATATTTGAGGTTGCTATTGGGTCTAGTAGTTGTTGCAGAGTTTTGGGTTCTATTTTGTGTTCTGGTGACTATGTGTTGATGACAGGGTTTCAGTGATTCAGCTTTTGGGTGATTAAGAGATTGATGATGTAGATATAGTTGATGGTTTTATTGCAGTGATGATTGATTTTGTTCTTTGATGTGATTGATGGATCTAGTCTGAAAATTTATGAAACGTGGTCCCTGGAAGAAAAGAGAAGGATGTAGCCTTATGTAGGTTGACGCCTATATACTAGTAACAATATTGGCTAGTACAAGAGCTAGGGGGTTGTAGATCCCTTGCAGGAGAAGCTGGAGAATCAGAGAAGGTTGTAGCCTTCTACAGGTAGAAGCCTGCGTACTAGTATAAGACTGTGCCAACACAAAAATTGTAAAAGAAGTTTCTTGTTATTAAAAGAAGATAGAGATGATTGCATTAGGTGGTTTTCACCCACATTGGGTTTCCACCTTATATCTTGTGTTCATATGTGTGATTGTCTGTTCTGTTTTTTTACTACACCTGGTTACTGATTATATGATTATGATGCACTGATTAAAGATCAACATATGATGAATCAACTGAATCATAAGTTTGCTAGATATACGCTAGTTTCCTTAATCACAGTCGCATATACATGCATGTTCCATTAACTAAAGTAGCGTATATGAATCTGATTATGGAAATGAAAAATGATTGTTAAATACTGATTCACTCCCCCCTCTCAGTATTCTTTCCAACAATTGGTATCAGAGCAGGTCCTTCAGAAGAAGCTTGATCACTTGAAGGTAGATCCATCATCATGAGTAATCAAGAAAGAGAGGGATCCATCAGACCGCCAATCTTTGATGGAAGCAAATTCATTTATTGGAAGGTAAGAACTACAACCTATCTTCAATCTCTTGTAACAGATGTCTTGGAAATCGTGTAAGGAGGATATACATTTCCATCAACAATTCCTACAGATACGACAGGTAAAAAGAAATATGAAACCAATGCCAAGGCTGTCACTACATTATTGTTAAGTCTGTCAGAATTAGAGTTCGTCAAAGTTATGCAGCTCAAATCCGCCAAAGAAATCTGACAAAATCATTCTAAGCTACGAAGGAGATTCTTAGGTAAAACGTGCTAAACTGCAAACTCTCAAAATCCAATATGAAACTCTCAAGATGCATAATGATGAAAGTATAGCTAGTTACTTCTTACGGGTAGATGAGATAGTAAATTGCATGAACAATTTGGGTGAAGAGATAAAGGAAGTTAATTTAGTTGAAAAAGTTTTAAGATCCTTGTCTGCTAAGTTTGAATCAAAAGTATCTGCCATAGAAGAAAAGTAGGGTCTTCAGACTATTACTATGACACAACTGCACAGAATCTTAACTGCCTTCAAAATGAGAAAAGGGGGTCCTTCAGATATGAGAGAAGCTGCATTTAAAGCTTCAGCAAAAGGAAAAGAAGAACTCAATGAATCAGGACATAATTTAGAAGGAGAAGAAGAAGCAAACTTTGTCAAGAACCTTCAACGAGGATTCGGAAGATTCAAAGGCAAACTACCTTTCAAATGTTTTTCTTGTGGAAGAGTCGGTCATTATGTTGCCAAATGTCCTCATAAATATAAGTTTGATAAAGGTAAGGAATCTGCAAAATGGAATAGAAAACAAAGTGTAAGTAAGAAGAGCTACTATACTCATGAAGATAGCGATGGTTTATCAATTAGTGATGAAGATGAAAATAGTAATGACTATAGACTTCTGATGGATTTTGAAGATGATGATTTCTTGGATGCTTTAGATGAAGATGACCTTTATGAAGAAATATCTAAACTCAAAATCTGTTTAGAAGAAAAGAATATGATTATAGATACTTTGACATTCCAACTTGCAGAAAGAGAAAAACACAATGAAAAACTTGAATGTGAAATTGTGGGTCTAAGAAAGGATATTGAGAAAACAAAAGCTCTCAATCTTAGATTTGCTAAAGGATCAGAAACCTTAAATGAAATTATCAAAGTGCAGCATTCTCCTGTGATAAAGACAGGTCTTGGATATACTTAAGAAGCATCTCAAGCACAAAAGCTATCAACCTCCACTAAAAGCAATCTTGATGCAGCAAAGAACAGTGAACAGTTTGACAATCGTCAGCAAAGGCATAAAGCATATCACCAGGTAAATTAGGCTCAATTTATTTCGAGGATGAACAGAAGCTATGATCAACCTCAGGTAAATCATACTCAATCTGCTTCAAGAATGAATAGAAACTACAATCACCAGGTTAGTAGATTCGATAATCGCAGGAACTTCTTTAATGGCCAATGTTTTTCATGTCATAACTTTGGACACAAAGCTGCTCAATGTGTTGCTTACAAGATCATCATGACTAGAGAAACACGAAATCAAAGGAATGTGATAGGGATCATGAAAAAGTCCTACAATAACTTTTCTCCTCTTGAAAATGAAATAGAATGCTCAATCTGCAACAACTTTGGTCGTGAAGAATCTGAATGCAAGGGTAAATTTCGGCAAGTATCTCAAAAGGAACAAACTTCTTTAAGTCCCAAAATATGGAGAAAGAAAGAACCACAAATAGAATGATGTGGTATAGCCTTGTATGTAGAAGGACAAGAAAATCAGTGGTACATCGATAGTGGATGGCCAAAACACATGACAGGCGACAAAGAAAAACTTCACTCATATAATACCTTAGATAAGGAAAAGAAGGTCTCCTTTGGAAATGACACTCCTGCTGTCATAAAAGGTAAAGGATCTATTTTCTTAAAAGAAAAAGTTAAAGTTGGGAATGTTATGTATGTTGATGGTCTAAAACATAACCTGTTGAGTGTCAGTCAAATTTGTGATAAAGGAAATGAAGTAGTATTTCGATCAAATGGATGTGTTGTTCGTGAGCTTGATACAGGAGAAACCATGATCAAAGGTATAAGAACTTCAAACAACCTATACATATTCAAGGGAGGACAACAATAATGCTATCTAAGCAAAATGATGAACATTGGCTATGGCATAGAAGATTGAGGCATCTAAGCTTTTCTCAAATAAGAAAAGCATGCAGATTCCAGGCTGTTCGTGATCTTCCTAATATGAGCAGTCCAAAAAATACAGTATGCAAATCATGTCAATTTGGTAAGCAAACCAGATCACACTTCCTTGAAAAGGAAGGATTAGCTAGTAAGCCTCTTGAACTTGTTCATACTGATTTATGTGGATCATCAAGGAAAAAGTCACCTCGTGGAGAAGAATATTTTATATTGTTCATTGATGATTTTTCCAGAATGTGTTGGATAGGACTTCTAAAGCATAAAGATGAAGCATTTGAAAAATTCAAAGCCTTCAAAGCCTTGGTTGAAAGTGAATCAGATCGTAAAATCAAATGCCTCGGATCTGATCAAGGAGGGGAATTTACCTCGGATGAATTCTTTGACTTTTGTGAAGAGCATGAAATAAAAAGGGAATTCTCCACCGCAAGGACTCCTCAGCAAAATGGAGTGCTAGAAAGGATCAACAGAACTGTTCAACAAATGGCTCGTGCTATGCTAGATGATACTGGAACTCCTGCAACCTTTTGGGGTGAAGCTGCATTCGCTGCCGTCACTATTCTGAACAAAAAAAATGTTCGGGTAAACAACACTCAAACTCCACATGAACTTTGGTATGGTAAGACTCCTATTGTAAAATACTTCAAAGTTTTTGGAAGCAAATGTTACATCAAAAGAATTGATGAAAATCTTGGCAAGTTTGAACCCATAGCAGATGAAGGCATTCTCCTTGGTTACTCTTCTCGAAGTAAAGGATATAAATGTTATAATAAAAGACTTGGGAAAATTGTTGAAAGTATTGATGTTGTGGTTGATGAAACATGCAAAAATCCAAAACAAGTAAAAACCGAAGATTATGAAGAAGATGAGGATTATCCTCCCACATCAAATCACACTGATTTTGAAGAAGAAACCAATGAAGCACCAGAAGAAGAGATAACGGTAGAAGAAAAGACTCTGTCCAGGTATGTTCAGAAAAACCATCCAGAGACTCAAATTTTGGGACAGAAAGAGGCAGGCGTACAGAAAAGAAGAACTATTGCAGAAGCTTCAAGCTATCTAGCATTGCTATCCTCCACCGAGCCTAAAAATGTAAATGAAGCATGCAAAGATGAATGTTGGGTCAAGGCCATGAATGAAGAACTTGAGAAAATTGAAAAGAATAATACTTGGGAATTAGTTCCTAGACCTCATGCTAAGAATGTCATAGGAACTAAATGGATATTCAAAAACAAGCTGAATGAAAATGAAGAAGTTATTAGAAACAAGGTTAGACTTGTGTGTAAAGGATATGCTCAACAAGAAGGTATATACTTTGAAGAAACTTTTGCACCTATTGCTAGACTTGAAGCCATAAGGATGTTCCTTACTCTTTCTAGTTTTCAGAACTTCAAAGTATACCAAATGGATGTAAAATCTGCCTTTCTTAATGGAGACTTAGAAGAAGAAGTCTATATTAAGAAACCAGGCGGATTCATTCTTGGAAATGATGCAAAACTTGTATGCAGACTCAGAAAGGCTCTCTATTGTCTAAAAAAAGCTCCAAGGGCCTATTATTATTGTCTTGACAAATATCTCCATCAACAAGGTTTTTCAAAGGGGTCAGCTGAAAGAAATTTATATACAAAGATTGACAATAATAAATTGCTGATACTTTTTGTGTATGTTGATGATATCATTTTTGGTAGCAATGTAGAAGCCATGATTCATAATTTTTCTTCAGTAATGCGGCAAGAATTTGAAATGTCCCTGCTTGGTGAGCTTACATATTTTCTTGGTCTACAAGTTCAACAAAATAAAGATGGTATTTTTCTGTCACAGACCAAATATCTCAAACAGATATTGAAAAAGTACGGCATGGAAGAATCTAAACTAGTATGTACCCCAATGGTAATAGGATGCAGTTTCAACTCAAATGATGAATCAACAGCAGTACATCAACCAACTTAATAATCCATGATTGGCAGTCTGCTTTATCTAACAGGTACCTGACCAGACATCATGCATGCAGTAGGAATAGTTGGAAGATTGCAAGCAAACCCAAAGGAATCACACCTTCAGGTAGTCAAAAGGATTTTCAAATATATTCAAGGAACACAGAATTTTGGTTTATGGTATCCTAGTGATACAGATCTTACACTTCATGCATATACAAATGCAGATTAGGAAGGAAGCGCTGATGACAAAAAATGCAATAGTGGTGGTGCATTCTATATGGGTTCTAGATTAGTGTCTTGGTTCATCAAGAAACAAATTTCAATTGCATTATCTACAGTTGAATCAGAATATGTGGCTGCTGCATCTTGCTGCACACAACTCCTTTGGATGATGCAAACATTGCAAGACATTCAGATCGCATGTACTCCACCTATCTCCATTCTATGTGATAATACAAGTGCCATCAGTATTTCAAAGAATCCAGTCATGCATTCCAAGACCAAGCACATACCCATCAAATATCATTTTCTACGTGAACCAGTGCTTGAACAAAAGGTCAAATTGGAGTATGCTCCCTCCAAAGAACAGGTTGCTGATATATTCACCAAACCACTGCCCAGAGAGAAATTTGAATATCTCAGACAAAAGTTGGGAGTAGTTGATGCATCATCCTGATGTTAAATCCTATTTGTTTCAGAGCAAGGTAGTTATACACGAGTTTCATGAAGCGTAGTCACATACATACGCTGGTTTCTGTGGATACAGTCGCGTATATGATGGTTTGAGGAGAAGCTGTGGGCTAGAGTCAGGAGAAAAGGGGATGACTTGTGGAAATTTGATAGTTGACACCTTGATGTATATCTGATTGATCAGATTTGATAGTGAACACCTAGCACAAGTTCAGGGGGAGTATGTGGTTCTAATAATGCATTGTTGGCATTATTTCAGAAGATATTGGTACAGATTCACATAGTTATTTTTGATCCCGGTGGAACAGGTTTAGGGGTCGACCATGGTTGTTGGTCTGGATGCTGATTGACAGATGCTACTAATGATAGTTGCTGATGACGATCATGGTCTTGTTTAAGATATTTTGTCTCTGTTATATATGTCATGTATATCTTTTAATGAAACGACGTATTTTGTTACCCCACTATGCATGGGATGGATGATGTAATGTTCTTGTTTTGACATGTATAAACACTTGGTTAGGAGATGGATGTATGAGTCATTGGTGATAGGAAGGTCATTTATGATGTATGTATATAGTCATGTTCTTCTTTTAGAACATCTTTTTGTAGAACTTGCTTATATTCAGGGGGAGCATGGAGCTCAATCAACACACTTCAGCATATCAGAGAATTTAGCATGTACTCAGGATCCTTTGCCCTTAACGACAAAGGGAGAGAGAGTGACTTAGGGTTGCCATCAAGTCTAAAGGGGGAGATTGTTGGCATTATGACATAGGTGTTGTCCTTGATGGAAACTCACTCAGATGACAGATTACATTTAAGCAGGTTAACAACTTAGAGTTATAGATCAGACTTCACACAATGAAGAAAAAGAGGTATAAGAAAGTTCACCATAGACCAAGTTGCGTATACATGCAGGTTCAATATATATCAAGTCACGTATACGCAGGTTCACCCTAAATCAAGTCGCATGTACACACAGGTTCACAAGAGGAAAAGCACGTATACCTTGGAAAACTAAGTTTTTGGTCTGAAGTATTTGATCCATGGTATTGGGTCCGAGGTATTAACCCCAGGTATTAATCCAAGGTATTGATCCTAAGTGGTTTTGGTCCATGGTATTGAGCAAGGTCTAATACTATAAAAGGAGGAGAAGATCATTAGCCCAAGACACTCAAGTATTGAATATCTAATGAAGGATAAGATCTGATATACAGGTTATTGGGTTATGGTGCATAGCTGGATTGAGGATGAACCTTAGAGCTTGATGAAGAATAAGATCTAATGATGGGTCAAGATCTTAAGGCTTGAAGTAAAGTATCATTATGAGGTTTGATCTTAAACATTCTAGATCTGAATATTGACACATGTTTTTATTATGTAAATGTGATGATCTGGGTATGAATGAAGTCTGAAATAGTTGTAATGCTTTAATTTAGCCTTTCTAGATCTGTACGTAGGTTGGCCTTGGTAAAACAGTGTATACACGCTGGTTCAACATACGGAAGTCGCATATACGCAGGTTCCCTTTGATAAAAGTGTGTATACATGCTGGTTCGAGACAGACAAGTAGCTTATACATTATGAGATTTGATACTTGAGGTTGCTGTTGGGTCTAGTAGTTGTTGCAGAGTTCTGGGTTCTATTTTGTGTTCTAGTGACTATGTGTTGATGACAAGGTTTCATTGATTCAGTTGTTGGGTGATTAAGAGATTGATGATGCAGATATAGTTGATGGTTGTATTGCAGTGATGATTGATTTTATGCTTTGATGTGATTGATGGATCCAGTCTGAAAATTTATGAAACATGGTCCCTGGAAGAAAAGAGAAGGTTGTAGCCTTCTGTAGGTTAGCACCTACGTACTAGTAAACATATTGGCTAGTACAAGAGCTAGGGGGTTGTAGCTCCCTTCGAGGAGAAGTTGGAGAATGAGAGAAGGTTGTAGCCTTCTGCAGGTAGAAGCCTGCATACTGGTATAAGACTGTGCCAGTACACAAATTGTAAAAGAAATTTAATATTATTAAAATAAGATAAAGACGATTGCAACAGGTGGTTTTCAGCCACATTAGGTTTCCACCTTATACCTTGTGTTCATATGTGTGATTGTTTGTTCTGTTTTTTTACTACAACTGGTTACTGATTATATGATTCTGATGCACTGATTAAAGATCAACATATGATGAATTAACTGAATCATAAGTTTGCTGGATATATGCTAGTTGCCTTAATCATAGTCGCGTATACACGCGTGTTACATTAACTAAAGTAGCGTATATGAATTTGATTATGGAAATGAAAAATGATTCTTAAATAATGATTCACCCCCCCCTCTTAGTATTATTTCCAACACTTCAGTCCTGTGGCCATAACCAAATTACATTTAGCATTATAATCTAAGCCTTTCGGTTGTAACAAAATAACAACAACATTACATGCTAAGCCTTTCGGCTATATCAAAACACTAATCTTGAGCATTCGGCCGGAAACCTAATCTCTATCATATCCCTGACTTATCTCTGCTCCGAGCCCAACTCAAGATGACCAATTCTGAATGAGATGTTCACGTTAGGTAGTGAGCTGCCACAGAAGTTTAGAATTCGCCAGCGGTGCACGAATCCTACCTGCACTCGACCATGGTAAATAAATTATTAATACACTACTTACCAAATACTTTAGGAAAGAAGATATTAGCTGCAAATAATATTAAAGGTATAAAATCGATAAAAATAATTAATTAAGAACATTTGTAACCCTTAAATATGAAATATAAATATAGTGCAGGAAAAGGCACGATTCTTGGAATAGTGCAGGAATAAGGAGGTTGCGAGGTTAAAACAAAGGTCTAAGGTTATGATTTTGAAGTAGGAAAGGGGTTAAAAATGAAGCAATTTAGCCTACCAACATCCTCCCCTCCCTATGTTGTTGTGGGTCCTCACACAACCTTTACCTGCTGCAAAAAAACCAAAACAAAGGAGCCTCCCTTCAATTCTGAACTTGTATGTTGATCCCTGCTTTCACTGTCTTTTCCTTCCTACCTCGAGCCTTCTTGAATTTCTTGGTCATATTTTTAATTTTTAAGACGTTTATAGCACTTTGAGGCCCGAAATTTCCATATCTTGACTTGTCTTTTCTGCTCCTTCACTTCTCTTTCCAACTCTGCATTCATTTGCTTCTGCACTGTATTCTGCTCTTTCATGGCTTGGTTTAATATCTCCAAGTCGTAAACATGCTGCTTGAGCTCTTCTATTCGACTGTTTAGACAGAGGGTGGAGTTTTCTACTCCCAATTCCTCTAGTGTAGACTTCTTGGCAGTCAATTCCAAACATGTGCCAACATCATCAAGGTCAAGGTTATCCTGGCCACCTAGTTCCTGCATTTCAACATTGTCAAGGGTTTCAATACCCAAAGTTTCAATGTCACTAAGGGTCTTAGTACCCTACACATTCACCTTACTAGGGGTTTCAGCACCCGGAGCTTCAAAAATATTAAGGGCCTCAGTGCCCTACTCATTCACCTTACCTGATTCTCCCTAGTCCCCTTTGCATGGTCTTCATGATCAACCATTGTTGCGCCTCCAATCGGACCAATTCTAGAATATGAAGGTTGACTATTGCTGAATTGGACTTTTTGATCAGTGTTAGCCTCCTTAGTCCCCTTTTTGGTTTGTGTCACACCTGAATCACTGTTTCCAGAATCCAAGTGGACCATTCCTGCATGATGAGTCTGGGTCTGCTTGGAATTTCTACCTGCAAAAGAAGGTTCAATATGAGAAGAGTTTTTAGATTTTTCAGTGTTTCATTGGCCCTTATTGGGCTTTGGAACCCTACCTTTCTTAGGAATTCATTTTAAAAATCAAATCCAAAAAACAAAATTTAGATGTTGTAAAGAAAATAATCTGTCAATTGCTGCAAAGAATAAAAAAATCAGCACTCGTAAAATCCTTAACACAATAGAAGCATACTGTAAAAAAAATAATAGCAGACTTACCCCTATGAAAACAGATTTTTCTTACCAATTTCAAATCGCCTCCCTGACAACGACGCCAAAATATTGGTTGTAGGAATTGCGGTTAGGTAGACTCCTTCAACACTTAGTTGTCAATCTGGGGGTTTCGTAAACTTAGAGGCGAAGCACAGGAAATGCCAAAAATGATATAAACTTTTCCTAACTCTATTCCTTCTTCCTTAATTACAATCTTGCAGAATCGAAAAGAAAAGATCACCCGACAATTTACACCCAAGAAATTCTAGTGCTGTAATGTGAAAGAAAGTACTTTTGCAAAGGAATAAATCAAAGGAACTTCCAAACTCTTATAAGCAATCCTAACTAATTGAAATGGAAATATATCTCTATCTTTAGTATAGTTGTATGTTAGATTAGTAATTAGACCCTTAAAGATGTTTGACTTCTTTATAGATCTTTCTCCCCACACTAAGTTGTTATTCCTGTACACCTGCAATATTCTTGCGCTAGTATTGGAACAAAGTTTATATGTTGGAAGTATATTTTACACTTGTACTGAAGATTTATGTCCTCATGCAAGGGCTCTAAGCCTCAGAACTAGAGCACTTTGTTCCTGTATCAAGATATTGATTCCTGTACTGGAACAAAGATTCCTGCACCAAGTTTTCAAATTTCTTTCATAAAAGAATAAAGAGTGTGTAACTTAAGGAAAGAATTTGCAAAGGTGAACAAAAATTTGAAATAGATTTCACAAATAGAAAGATGATTCAACCCAACTTAACTTCAAAATAAGAATTAATTTCTAAAGTCAAAGCACACTTTTCTTCAATCAAGGAACTCTTTCATGTAATTAAAGAAAACATCTAATTGTGACAACAGACTTTATCCCTATAATAGTTATTCACACAAATCCAATCTGCCTTTTTAACCTTCTTAATTCAGAAATGTTCACTTTGAAATAATTAAATATGAAGTTCGATCCTTTCCTTAAAAGTGTACAGTGCAAGTACAGATTAATGCGTTATAACAGCATTCATTCCTTAATTACCAAAGCATATTTAATTCAGGACATCAATAATACTTTTTAAGAGATGAACACTCACTTGCAGAAACACATCAAGACTCTTATGGAAGAAAAGAACGAAAGACTTTTTGCTGTAATGAACCAATGAAATCAACTTGCAGAACTATACATGAACTAGTGTAGGAATAATGTGCTTGCACGATCCATGCAAAAATAATACTAAGCTTTGAAGAGAAAAATTACAAAAGGGTAATATTAAAATTAGGTAAGCATACACACCACAGATCTATCACACAATGGTTATAAATGAAATCAAACCTGAACTTTGTGAAAAAATGAAAGCATCCATTTAATTCACACATTGCATTAAAAAAAATCAACACACCTTTAACGAGAAAGAAGAATGCGAGGGAGAACGAGCTGGGTTGGCTGGGCCCTAGCCAACCAGCTCATTTCCCTATTTAGGAAACTTGGAAACTTAGCTCTCAACAACGCATCAACACAGAATTAAAACACAGGATTGAAATAACATGGCACAGTCCCTTTATATTAAATTTTAGAATCAACAAATGTACATGGTGAAATCGAATCCAGCCCAGAACGAGGGCGATACCAACAAAATTACAAAATACCACAGTTACAGTAGCATTGCTATCGCTCGCTACCATTTTCTATCTGAATCCTACATTATATACATCCCTTCAGGCTTGTAGCCATAAAAAAATTACATTTAGCGTTACAATCTAAGCCTTTCGGCTGTAATGAAATAACAACAATATTACATGCTAAGCCTTTCGGTTGTAACAAAACACTAAACTTAAGCATTCAGCCGGTAACCTAATATCTATCATATCCCTGACTTATCTCCACTCTGAGCCCAACTCGAGATGACCGATTCTGAACGAGATGTCCACGTTAAGCAGTGAGCTGTCATGGAAGTTTAGGATTCGCCAGCAGTGCAGGAATCCTACCTGCACATTTGTAAGCCTTAAATATGAAATATAAATCTAGTGTACGAAAAGGCACGATTCATGGAATAGTGCAGGAATAAGGAGGTTAAGAGGTTAAAGCAAAGGTCTAAGGTTATGATTTTGAAGTAGGAAAGGGGTTAAAAATGAAGCGATTTAGCCTACCAACAATACTCGCCATCTACTCACTCATCCTTGATTACTTTCCAACTAAGAAGTCTCACATAATCACAACAGAGAATATTGACAAATTAAACCTTGGGCATACTTTGATGGTTCTACAAATTTAAATAGTAGTGGAGGTGGTGCTATATTATACATCATCACTAACCATTATCACAAAATGAGCTTTGGTTTTGGGACTAGCTCAAACAATTTCACTGAACTAATGAGTGTGAAATTGCTTCTATTATTTACACTTGAGAAAGGTTGCAAAAATTTACAAATTTTTGGAGATTCAAAACTTGTCATTGATTGGTTCAATCAGACTACCCAATGTCACACACATACACTGCACAATATTTTGGAGGAGGCTCATCTACTTATAAATCAATTTTATGACATTGTGTGTTCTCATATTTATAGGGAGAGGAACTCCATATTTTATCAACTATCCAAGGAAGCGGCACAACAGATTCTGGGTACATGGTTGATTCATGAACATAATGGGGCATAATACTACTAGTACTACCATTGTCCATTCTCAGATCATCATATTCAGGAAACACCATAGTTACATATCTTTTTGATGCTTATATACAGACACAAGGTTACATTTTGAGCACTATGATGAATTCTCTATTTTTGTAAATTTTGTATGACTTATAACACGATTAGTGAGACTCTATGCAACATCATCTGACAATAATTTATATTTTTTGATATATTATGACTGAATCAGACTCACATATGGTTGTTTCTGGACTGATATGCATACTAATGCATCTACTACATGTAATTTTCATCTTTTACATAATGGAAATTATTATTTTTCCCTGGGGACAAAAAAGAAGAAGATGTTAATAGATATGTTAGTCCTTCCTCTTTATTGTCAACTATGGTATCTTTCTAATTTTTGTCATTCATGTACTCTCTTTAGTGAAATTTTATTTATAATCATGTCATATTAGCTAAATGGTTGAAGATCTATTTTTTCACTCATAATTGTGGTTTGAAATTTACTTCAACTCTCTTTGTCATATCCTCCAAATCTACATATAAACCTTTACTTTTCTAAGAATATATCCAATGATAACATAATGAGTGCATGTGAATTCGTCAATGGGTAAGATAGGGAATTATAACATTGCATCTATCTCCTCTTATTTCACCATGTTGCATAGATACAAATACCTTGTTAGTGTTAGCACAATGTTAGTAATTGGATTAATGTTCCATAGACTCTGGTGGTGAGATATGAAGGACATAGTTGGATTTGAATTTTCCCACCATAGTGATGGCAACATGCTTAAGAGAGACCTCATGGAAATCATATTCATAACTTTTCATCTAGGCTTATTGAGTGTTCATGTTGTCTAATTGTTTAAGATAATGAAAGATCACCTTCACTCTCTAGATGTGTATATATTTATTCATGACACTGCTTCAAGATTCATTAGAAATTGGGCTTCATTAGGTCCAAATGAAATTAGAAAATATGTCAATTTATAGAATATATTTTTCTATGGATTACCTTGATTTATATGCTTTATATCAAATACAATGATTTTAATCTTTTGATTCGTGTTTAACCTTATGCCGTTCTAGACCACTTTTCTAGTAATGTCATCATGATTTTTTTATTTGTTCCTTTTCAACATTGTAGGTGTTATCACCAAAATAGGACCCTGATAGGTTACTGATTAGACTATCTTAGTGTAACTATTTCAAACCAATATTTTAGCTGAGGCTTAGCCTCCTCAGCCTGAGAGGGCTCTCTCAAAGGGTTTAATTATATTGATTTAAGATATGGATAGATGGCTAACTCTATGGTTTGGGATTTTATATGTTTATAGGTTGAAAGATGGAGACTTGCTATCATTGGGCTATGGAGTCAGTGATAGAGATAAGGATAACAAATAGCTCTTCTTATAAAACTGAGGCTTGTATATACTTCAATGAAAGAGTGACACATTCAGGAAAGTCTAAATAACTTGAAGTTCATAGAATGTCAGGGCATGTGGGCATGAATTCTGAGTAATGATACATCAAGGTATTCAAAAGGAAAGAACTTAAAGTGATTGATTAGAGTTTAATACCTAAAGGAAGTCAGAGCATGAGTAACCATGAATTCTGAGTAATAAGTATTAAAACATTGAAGAAAAAAATCCAAATATAGGACCCAAGAACTCAATTCACCATAGTTTAACAGTTAAAGGAAGTCAGAGCATGTTCCTCCATGAATTCTGAGTAATAAGCATTAATACTATGGAATTAAAAAATATCAAAGATAAAATATAAAGGTCACTGAAGTACACTAAGAATCTCAGCTTCAGAAAAGTCCAACTGCTTCTGTATATATCAATCCCTGCACAACATTTACAAAAGTAGTATTTTTCTATAACATTTTCCAACCCTTGTTACATTAGATTTTCTCCAATATATAGAGTTCATTACAGGACTTATATTCCTCCTCCAGCATGAGGGGAATTCGAATTCCTCCTAATTTGACACCTATTGACACTTAAAACAAACTATTAATTACAACTAGCTGTTAACTAGCAGTCCTAGTGACCTAATACAACTAGGAGTGTAACTCCTTATTATGACTAAACCACCTCAACTAAACATTAAATGCATTATTTGAAAACTATAACCTCATGAAGTCGAATTTGATTAAGCTTTCCACGTTATCACCTGACTGTTGATGACAAACCCTAGAAATTAGGGAACATGTTTCCTTGTTTTTAGGTTTAGGATCCTTGAAAGTTGGCACGTGGGACAGAGCCTTTATCTCCTCATCCATGATACATTTTATGAAAATGAAGGAGGTTTTTGTAGTCCATGTTGTCTAGAACAAAAACCTCTCCTGGTTTTTTAAAACACTTCTCTAGCTGTCCAGAATCTGTCCTTGAAAAACACGTGTAAAACAGGAAAAATCCATTCTCTGAAATTAGGGTTTCAAAGAAAGCTTAGTATCTCCCAACTGAAAACACTTGTGAAGAAAGTGAGAGAGGTTATTGTAGCCGGAGAGTTTATGAAGAAAAAAAGTCTTCAAAATTCCAAAATACCTTTTCCTGTGACCACAAACTATCTTTGAATATCAAGTGCAAACTGGTAAATTCTGGTTTGTGAAAAACTGCACCTATAGCAGTTTCGTAGCACAAGTTTAACCATAAATTCCTCCCACCTCAGAAAGAATTTGAAGAAACTGAAAGAGGTTTTTGTAGTTTATTATGTTAGGAAGAAACACATTTTTCAGTTTTTGAAATTGAGTTCTTAGTTTCTCAGGAGACCTTCTGGAAATTGACTAGTAAAAGCAGAAAACAGAGATTTTTATGCTGAAACAGGTTGCTTTAGGGGTTTCGTAGCACGCTACGAAAACTCCTAGTTCAAAATCCCCGATTTCGTAGCATAGCTAGTGAAAATTCTATGTTTTGCACTACGAAAACACCTAGAGTGAGTTTTGCACTACGAAAACCTTGACACAAGTTTGACACATGGAATTTTAGGTGATGTGGGACCAGTGATGGGCAAGAACAGAGTGTTGACCCTATTTGACCATACCAACAAGACTCTTTTCTAAATCTTAGACACTAAAGCGACCATGGAAAGACTAGACCAAGACTAACACCAATCCTTTGGAATCTTAGTGATGTCAAAACACATGGTGAGGCTTTTAGGACATGGAATGAGGTTGTGAAACTTTTTTTTGGAAAAGAGAATGACACTTATTGAGATGAGATGACTCAAAACCTATAAGACTATGACTAGAAACAAGACCAACTTTCCAAAGCTTAGAAACAAAATTTTAGGGTGATAAAAGTAGGGGTGGTTTCCTTTATATCTCTTTGGTAGTGCTTAGCATGCTGATTTTATTTGGTCTTTGGTGGGGGGAGGGGTGGGGGGTGGGGGGTTTTGTGCGAGGGACCCTTTCTAGGGGATTTGGTTTTGATATTCTTTGTTTAGTGGTTTCTCTAGTGCTTCATTCTTCACTTTTTTATTCTTGTCCTTTTTTTTCAATTTAGCTACACGATCTATTGGTAACATACAAGAAAAAAGTACAACAAGTCTAAACTATGTCTTGCTATCAAAGGAAGCTAAGCCATAATTCTTAAAAATAAAGAGTTATTTTAAGTTCAACTTTTACCCTTCTACGTCCATAATAGAGAACTAAATCCTTAATAAAGAAACTATATTTTCCTAGATCTAAACCAATGTAGCTTGGCGTATAAATTAGCACTTCTATAAAAACCTAAGTCAACTCCAACATGAAATGACAATGGTTACTCCTTAGAACTGAGGTAGAGTTAATAATAATGAAAATTGGGAGGGAAACCTTCTCCTCCCCCATTTTTAGCTTCCTTTACCTTAGGTACCCTTCCTTTATCATAGTAGTTCCCCCCTCTTCCTCTTTTCCTTTGATTCCTTGTCCAATCCCCAACTTCCAGTTATTAGTTTCTCTTAGTATTTATCTAGTTCATCCAATTTGCTAAGAATTTTAGAATATAGAGTGCCCCCACTTTCTAATTTCATAAAAAATTTTAGAATATTGAGTGCCTAGAGCTTCCACAATCACAACAATAAAATTCTTTGTGTTAGTATTAGTCAGTAGTCTCTAGAAAATTACTATATTTTCTCCTAGAAAACCATGTATCAGATACCCAATTAAACATTTCTTCATCCACCTTGTCACTAGAGGTCATTGTCACGCTAATCGATGGGCATAAATTAGGACATGATAATTCAATCAATCCAAGTGTTCATAAACCTCAAAGCACATGATTATATGTAGAGAATTCAACTTAGACTTATTGTCATATTAGGAAATGGAAAATGATTAGTTTTCCTAAAGATGAAAACTAAGTTGGTTACGGTTATAACCATTTTTTCCCACCTCATGTCAAATAGAGGAACCCTAGCTCAACCTAACTAAATTATTGGTTTGAATGTAACATTCTTCCTCCTTGGTTGTCCTCCATTGCTAGCCCATCACTTTTATAGGCCTGTCATCATGTCATCCATTGCTCCATTGCAATGGAATAACCTAACACTTGATTATGCAAAAAGTATTTGGAATGGGAGCAATGGAGGTCATATTTATAGAATAGGTCACTCCAAAGGAGATCAACTCGATTCACTTGTTCCTAAGTTGGCTAGAGGTCAATTATTAGAGAAGTTTCCTTTCTTCTCATGGCCCTAGCGAGAGAGAGAAAGAGAGAGAAAATCACTCAATGATGTTGGTGGATTTATGCCACAACTTCTTGTGCATATGAGATGAGTGTTGTCTTCTTCAAGGCATCATGTATTTTTATTTTATTTTTTATTAATGAAACAAAATCATGAATTGTCTGCTTTATGTCATGTTTTTTTTGTATATGGATGTGATTTGGTTATTTCTGGTGCATGCTAACCTGCATTCTGTGAAGAAAAGCATCATCCAATTTGATGGTGCATGTTTGTAGGGGATCATATCAGGAAGCTTGGAGTGGGATTTTCAAACTAAAGCAAGGTCACTAGTGCTTCTTCAAGGTCTACAACCTTCATTAGCCTACATGGGAAACATGTATGCGCATCTTTTATTCTTCGATGTTATCAATGATATGTGGTTGCAATAGGTTTTCATCCATTGCTGATCCAGACTTATGCAATAACACCACAAAATGCAGATATAAACATAAACACAAAGATGCAGTAGAAATAAAGCTTCATTTCATTAACATTAAAGAACTAAAATATGCTTACATACATAATGGAAATAAACTAGCTCAGGTGATGGTAGCTTATCTCTTAGAAGAGATGTGGTGGATACATGCCTATGAACTGTGTTACAATGAGGCTCAAGGGCCTTTTTATTATTGAACAACAAAGGAAAGCCCTTGAAAACCAAAACCCTAACCCCAGGAGATGAAATGCCAAGGATTTGTGAGCCCCGTTGGGGTTAGTTGGGCAACCAACTTCCTCGGGTTGTAACTTGGTCATATGATCTTCGTTATACCTCATTGGAGAAATATCTCTAAGTACTATAGGATTCATTGTAGGCCCTTTCCTACAACTATGGGCCTGTTACATACCTCAAAAAATGCCGTTTATGGGGTAAAAAAAACTCGAAAGTTCAAGACCCAAAAAACTGCCAAAAATAGTAAACATTGCTATAATTAAGGAAACAAACGAAACTGATTAGAGGTCTAGGTGCAATAGGCAAGTGGCCACTAATAGCCACCTGGATCGATACTCCCGCCTTAGGAAGAAATGGTCTCCATTGCATACAGGTCCTCCATGAGGTGAGGAAATGTTTTGTTGAACTTCGTGCCTGGAGAACCACTTTCCCTGGTGAAGTTGTTGGTCTGATTTGACAACTTGATAAAGCTAGATCCTCTACTAGCGAGTGTTGTTGATATATGTGTCCCTGATGCTATCATTTATGGCCTGCTCGATGCAGCTTGGGTTGAGATCTGTTGGTTTCAGCTACTCAGCAATGTCGGATGTGTCCAAAAATGGAGGAAAGTATGGTCACAGCTCTTCCACATTGAATATTGGGTGTAGACCAAGGAACGGTGGAATGCTGAGCTCGAAGGAATTGTCCCCTACAACCTCGGTGATGTTGTACTACCCATATCGGAGTGGGAAAATCTTGCGGTGGGGCCCAACGAGGTGCTCCTTTTTCAAATATTACGAAACTTTGTCGCCCACCTTGAACTTATGTGGCATTCAATGCTGATCATGATGCTCCTTGTACTTGGTATTGACTCTTTCCAATATGTCATGGACCTGCTTGATGATGTGTTGAATGTGCTCAATGAAGATGTTATGTTGGGATAGGGTCCATTGGGTCAGTTTTGGGGTTAAGATAACCCAAGTTTTGATACAATCTTTGTAAATAATGTAAAGTCTCCACGATTTGTGGATGCAAAGCGCGTAGATGAATATGAGTCAAAGGGGTTCAACCCTTTGTTTTATATATATTTTGAGTTAGTTTTGAGATTCACCCATGGTCCGAAGACCATGACATTGTATGAAAAAGGCTATAAATAGGTGTGTCTTAGAGAGTCTAAGGCAATTAAGAAGTAGTATGATGAAGTGATAGAAAAGCTAAGTGGGTAAGATAGAAGAAGGCTTTGCATTTGAGTGCACAAAGGCCTAGGTAGAGTCTACAGTTGAGTGCGCGGACCCTTGCAGCTGTGCGCCCAAGGTAGTTTTGAGTTTGTGTCCTTGAATTGAAGATCAATAAAGATAGTTTTCAAAGAATTCTTGCATATTTTTGTTAATGCTATATGATGTTGATGAATGATGTGTTTTATGGGATATTGATTGACTGTTACACGATTATCTTAAATAAGTGGTAATGATGTATGCAAAACATGTTTAAGTATTTCCCCTAAGACTCTGATGAATTCTATGATGTTTACTAATAACTTAAGTAAACCTGCGTGAAACCTAATTTAGAACTGCTCTCTGATGTGCGTAAGTAGACAGATTGACTGTTAAAGGTCCACAAGGATTGATCGTAGACCTTCGCAAATGTCTGAAGGTTGCTGTAATAGAGTTGCAACAACATGTCCTAAGAGTGTATCGATCTTCATTAAGGTAGATCTGCGGTGCTAGAAGACATCACACTAGTCTCTGGATGCAAAAACTTGGTTCTTGCACCCCCCCATACTGCTTCGGGTGAGACTGCATCCTGCGCTATGCAGGTTGTTGCTGAAAGGCCAATAGTGTAGGGTTTTGTTGGTTGGTGCAACTAACTCTGAACCTAGGTCAGGACCCCCAAAGCCAACAAATGGTTCCGTTTCATGACTGGGATATGCTTGAAAGAGATGTGCGATGTCGCATCACTACAATACGACTAAGAAGGAAATTGAAAAGTGGTTGGATCAAAATATTCACGAGTTCGCGGTGCAAGAAAATAGGAATCAACACCTGTCGAAGGAAGAGGGGTTGAATAGGTATCTGTATACAAAGATACACGAGATCTTCTTGTACACTTTTCCCATTGAACTGTATGAGTGGTTAGCTAAATTAGTAGACAGTCAAGAAGGGTGGAAGCTTAATAGTCCTATAGTGTGGACTCTAGAATTGGTGTGACAGCTAGAAACCTATGAAAACAAGATCGTGCGGGTTTTTGATCATTGGCTCGATCGAATTATAGGAGGATTTGTTATAGAATTTGGAGTTGATACTTTAGTCAGCTATAGCGAAGTAGAGCGATGATTTTTCAAAGGACTGCGAGGTAAGTATTTAAGATCATTGAATAATTGGATTAAAATGTTGTTATGTGAAAAATTGGTGATGCCATTACCTTGATGTTCAGAGCTACGTGACGTGGACGAATATTTAGAAATCGCAAAGGATCAGGACCAGAGTATAGTCTATTGATTGGACCTCCTTTGAGTGACGATGAAGGGGCGGGACAGACTCTGTCGCAAAGTGCTGTTCAGCTAATTACTCAGGGGATTCTTCTAGACGATCATCCTTCCACTCCACCTCCACCCCCACCTCCACCGCATACACCTTCGCCCACACCTCCACCTCCACCACCACCATTCAACATGGCGAACACGATGAAGCTGTTGATTCTCAAGGGCATAGGGAGTGAAGATACAGAGCAATTTTGGTTTTTTGCAAATGCTCTTTGGACAATGCAACATATTAATGATGACAATATAAAGAAGGCACAATTGGTTATAGCTTGGTAGGATCGCACACTAACTTGGTATATTAAATATTGTTCTGATAATCCTCTTGTGACGCTAGCAGAGACTAGGGAAGCCTTAAACAAGGATTTTAGTAAGCCTAAGTTTGACTCATAGTCAACAATTGGATTCAAAGAAATCATGATGAGGGTCGATGAGACACCTTGGGAATTAGATTAAAGGTTGAAGTGTCAGATTCATGAATCTAACATGCAACTCACAAATAGTCAGCATCACGAATGGTTTATAGCTTCACTTCTGCCCCACCTAAGAATTTCTCTGTCACAACAAAAGATAGGAACATAGGTAGAAGCCTTGGAAATCGTGATGAGGTTACATGCATCACCTATTTAGGATGTGACCTTGGGGGTACAACAGATCCACTCTCAGTTACAGAGCCTACACCTAGAATTACAGAGTTTGAAGAAAGACAAGGAGACTAAACCATAAGTGTGCGTGGAAGTTTAGTGTTTGAAGTGCAAGAGCTAGGGGCACGATAAAGACCACTATCCTATGTACATAGATTAGATTATAGGAGAGGGACCAATTCCCCTAAAAACAGAAGCCCCAATAAGGACGAGCATGGGGGCTGCGCTATGGTGTGATATTTTTCAGGTTTTTGGACAACATGTGACAGATAATTGTCATTTAATTCAAAATTTCATCTAGACACCCCAATAGTTGTTTTGTAACTTCTGCAAATTGGTGGGCCACGATGAGTGCCACTGCCAAAGCTATGAGTTGATGATGGAAAGAACACATACATATAGGGTGCGAGATGAGGCTCACCACGTAGATAGGTGATTATGAGATGGACCGCGTCATCTTGGATCTGGGGTCCGATGCAAACATATTACCAAAACAAACATGGGAAATAATGGGGAAACTTGCACTGCAGTGGTCTCCCATTCAGCTTAGAATGATAAACCAGTAGAAAATCATCCCCATGGGAAAATTATATGGAGTAATAGTTAATATAGAAGGTATGAACGTGATGGATGACTTTGAGGTTATAGAAATCATCGATGACATTAACCCATACCCCACGCTTGTTGGGTTGTGTTATATTCTTTCCACGACTAGCCCACGTAGTTAACCGGGGGGTTAGAGGGGGGGGGGGGGGGGGGGGGGGGGGGGCGGAGCCCCCTTTCGTTGCATCGATTGTGTAGCAGGTGGGGTCACAGGGGGTTTGAGGTGTACCACTAACCCCACTTTATGGGTCCGGGGCAGCGCTCCGGAAATTTTTTGTTTTGGACCCTATGTTAGGATGGGCGGACCCACCTATGGTTTTGTGCATTTTTTTCGCACATGTTTTTGGACGCGATAGTTTTTGGTCCATGGTAGTGGATGCTTCAACATGTATAAATATGTATTATAGCATTGAAAGGAACATAACGAAAAATCACACTGGTAGTCCCGGTTTTGGGATCCAGGGGAAAATCTCTGTGTATATGTGTTTTATGTGTTATGCTCTCACTATTGTTTATTTTCTGTGTTTTATAATTCATATGGAGCTAATTTCTGTAATTCATATGCAGCTAATTTCTATAAGGGGATAAAACCTACAACGCTCTTGGGAATTAGCTGGGCCATTGATATGAATAGGGTCATCAATTTGAAGAAGAGGACCATGTAATTTGAAATAAAATCTCTTTGGGTTGTAGTATCGTTGGACCCTGCAGAAGGGGCACGCTATACTAAACCAATCCCTGATTATGAAGAAAGTGATGATGAACTGGACCAAATCTACAAAATAACAACACGAGACCAGGAATGGATCAATATGATGACAGATGGGAGGATTGCATGGGATCAAGAGAGTTCATGCACCTCTGATTCAGACGAGGAGTTAAAGCATTGGTAGAATTTCTTGCATGAAGTGTCTACATTGTGATGCAATATGATGACGAAGTCACTGCACCGTGTTTCGTCGGTGGCAAGGAAATTACCCTATTACGATGGTTTAACTGACGTAAATTTGTTTTTGGATGAATTTGAGCGTGAAGTTCCTGAGGATCACTGCTTCCAAGCATTAGAGTTGGAATTGCGCACTATGCCTGCATGATGGTGGGGAACACATAAGGATAACTTTGTTGGATGGAGAGAGTACAGAAGAATGATGAAGTTGCGGCTTGGGCATGTTAACACTAGAATGACTGAGAAATATAATGGAAGTGACATTCCACACGATCACCTAGAAAAATGGACTAAAGCATGGGGGAAAAAACTGCAGCCATAGTGGGTACACATATTTTTCCATACTTTGGATACAATTCCCATGAAATGGTATCTGGAAATGGAGCTTCACCATGGCACCATAGAGTGGGATATATTGAGGGAAGGGTTCTTATTGACCTTCATCTTTGAAGATGGCTTTGCAAGCATCGATGAAGCTCTACAAGAGATTAAGGTGGTCATCTTCAGAACGCCGATGAAACCTATGGAATGGACCCAACCAGATTGGAGCACCCAGCTGTACCATGCGCTAGAATGCTATAATGTGACTGCTAAAGAAGAAGATGAAGATCCGAGAAACATTAATATTCCAGAGGTAGAAGGGCATCGCGAAGTCGAAGGCCCACAAATAGACAACCTGGACATCACCGCACTATTGAAGAAAAAGAAGGTAAACATTAGCATTGAAGCAGAATTGAAGTTCGTGAAAATTGGAGATTATTGGGATGACACTACTGTGGATAAAGTTGCTGAGTTACTCCACGAATACCAGGATCTCTTCCCTACTAAGTTTTCGGATTTGAAGGGCATAGTTGGCGATTTGGGCATTATGAAGATCACTCTGAAGCCGGATGCGAAGCCTATTAAATAGAGGTCGTATCGTCTTAATCCTAAATACAAGGAAAAGGTTTGCCAAGAGCTAGACAAGATGTTGGAGGCAAGCATCATAGATCCAGTTGAAGAATCTGATTGGGTGAGCCCGATGGTGGTTCAAGAGAAGAAACAAAAAGATGAAATAAGGATTTGCTTAGATCTATGAAATTTTAATGATGTGTGTGTTCATGACCCATTTCCAATGCCATTTATAGATGAAGTGTTAGACAATGTTGGAGGGTAGCAAGCCTATTCCTTTACTGATGAGTTTTCTAGGTATCATTAGATTAAGATTGTGCCCAAGGATAGGAGAAAAACAACCTTCGTGACAGAGTGGGGTTATTTTTAGTACACTGTGATGCCGTTGGGACTCAAGAATTCCCTTAGGATATTTTCCCGCATAGTCATAGTAGCATTCAAGGAGTTCATTCATAGGTTCCTCGAAGTCTAATTTGATGACTGGATGGTGTTCAGATTAGTAAAGCACCATGTAGCAAGATTGTGTCTAATGTTGGATACATGTCACAGATACTAGATCACACTGAACTTGAAGAAATGCATATTCTATGTCCCCTTTGGGATCTTGCTGGGTCACGTGGTGTGCACACAAGGATTGATGATGGACCATGCAAAGATTGCAATAATTGTGAATTTGGAGGCCCTGAGGAATGTTAAGCAGATGCGAGTGACATTTGGACATACGAGATATTATAGAAATTTATCAAAGCTTATGCTCAAATAACTATGCCTATGGAGAAACTGATGAAGAAGGACGCAACATTCTGTTGGGACGAAGAATGTCAGTGCAGCTTAGATGTATTGAAATAAAATATGGTCACTGCGCCAATCTTGGTATTCCTTGATTGGAAAAATGAGTTTCACGTACATGTGGATGCCTCTTGCATTGTGTTGGGTGCAGTGTTAGCGTAGACCGATGAAGGAGAAATGGACCATCCTATAGCCTTCGTAAGTAGGAAGTTATCAAAGGTCAAGAAAAATTATTCGACAACTAAGCACGAAGTATTGACCATGGTGTATGCGCTGCAAAAATTCAGACATGATCTGTTAGGAGGGAATTCAAGATGGACACATATCATTCTACCTTGAAATACCTGGTCAATAAGTCTGTGTTGGGGGGGAATATCTGCAGATGGTTGCTATTATTTCAGGAGTATGACTTTGAAGTCATTGTGAAGCCAGGGAGGTTAAATGCAGGACCTGACCATCTGTCATGGATCGAAACAGGCGAGGAGCCTAATAATCTGGAGGAAGGGTTGCCAGATGCACAAGTCTTTGTTGTGCACATAGCAGATGATCATTTTGCGATATTATTCACTTCTTGACTATAGGGATGGCACCAGAAGGATATGCAAGTCAACAAAAGAAGGAATTAGTAGTATATGCGACAGATATTTTAGTTATTGTGAGACATTTGTATAACTTGGGTACAGATAAAATATTGCGAAGATATGTGCCAGATTTTGAGAGGGATAGCATTCTCATTGAAGATCATGGGGGAGCTGCAGGAGGTCATTACGCACCCAAGGCAACTGCATAGAATATTTTGCGTGCAGGTCTATGGTGGCCTACACAAGGATTCCAAGTTGTATTGTAAGGCATGCTGCATGTCAAAGAACTAGCAGACCATCGCGAAGGGATGAGTTGCCATTACATCCTCAAGTATCTTTACAGCCATTTGAGAAATGGGCAGTTGATTTCTTTGGGCCCATTTAGTGCCCGAGAAAGAAAACAGGCACACGCTATATTATCACCGTGACGAAATATCTCACCAGATGGGTGGAAGCACAATTAGTTAAGGATTGTACATGGGCTATAATAACAAAATTCTTGTTTGAGTACGTCTTAACCAGATTTGGATGCCCAAAAGTTTTGATGAGTGACAGAGGTATGCACTTTCTGAATGAAATGTGTTGACTAAAGAATTCCATGTCTACCATCAAAAGAGTACACCGTATCACCCCTAGGCTAATGGTATTGTTGAAGCCTTCCATAAAATTTTGGAGAATGCGTTGACGAAGATCTGCGATGAGCAGTGAAATGACTGGGATGTGCACATACCTGCAGTACTATGGGATTATAGGACTACTTGTAAGAAGATGATAGGGAAAATGCCATTCAGATTAGTATATGGTGTCGAAGATGTAATGCCAATGGAGTACATTATGCCTAGTTTGCACATAGAAGCCCTGACGGATATGGTAGATCGCAAGGCCTTGGAGGAATGACTCGGGCAGATGATGGAACTTGAAGAAGATCGACTTTTGGCAGGATTCCATCAGCAAGTGCAGAAGGAACACAAAAAAGCATGGCATGATTGCCACATCAAGCTTCGCATGGTCAAGGTAAACGATCTTGTCCTATTATATGATAGTAAATTCACTAAATTTCCAGGTAAATTCCAAATGCATTGGTTAGGGCCATATATTGTCAAAGAAATTACAGATGGAGGCGCAGTTCAGCTCACGAAGCTGAATGGGGAACCCTTCCCAGGAAGAGTGAATGGGAAAATATTGAAGTTGTATACAGGGGATCCTGCATAATCACTATATGGAAACATGATAGTCTTAGTGCTCCAGGCAATTGCAAGGGAGCACGGGACTATAAACTACACTGCCTAGTTTGGAGGACAACACAACAAGCAGGCTGCGTAGAGAATGACAAAGATACAACCCATAAAGCTGCACTTAGGAAGTTGTGCCATGGAGGAAGGTATCATGCAACACAATAAGAAAGTGACCGTTGGAGTTACTGTTCATGACTTGACGACCAAAAGATGGTTAAGTGGAGTGGGGTAACGACATTTAAGGCAAGAATATTTGAAGGTTTGCCACCAAAACAACATTTATTATCATAAATTGGGGGGAGCAGTTGGATTTGAATTCAAATCTCCCTATAAATTACGTGTGCTGGTCCAACAGAGAACACTTTGCACTCTCAGAATTGTTAGTGAATTTCGCTGTCTGTTTCCTATGAGCTGAGCATTTTGGGAAGATTTCATTGTGAGCCCCATGTTTTTTGAGTTTCCTGAGATAAACTAGAAGCTTATTCTTGAAAAAATGTCTGCACTAAGTCTTGTTGAAATTGTTAGGACTGGCGATGTTGCCTTTGAGACCGCTGCCCCGTATGTTGTATGGAAGCTCCAGCTACTGTGCCTATGACGCTGAGGTTGCCTACACTGAAGCCTACCCCTAACAGAGAAAGAAAACTAGCCAAACCCAAACAACCTGTGAAAGATAAGCAGAAAAATCCAGTGTCGGTGTGCGCATCCCCAATGAAGAATACCGAAACACAAAAGCAGAAGAAAGATAAGTAGCTGGAGAAAGTGGTGGAACTGGAGGCAAAAAAAGCCCAGGGAATATAAGATACTGATGCTGAAGGAGCAGAACCCATAACAAGGCTACCGAAGTATATCCCTTCGTAGAAGGGAAAATCAAAGGTCATGAAGAACTCGGATGCTGAGAAATTCACAATATCCACACCCTTGCTACCTGAGCAGGTTCCTTTAGAAGGCTTGCAGCTCACAAGGGTCCCATTGTTAAAAATGGAGGATTGTGACCTCGCAAACCATGCTAAGTTCCCACGCTTGGTGACGAACAAATATATGAGGAGGGTCTATTATGCAGAATCATCTGTTATAGCATTGGAAATGGAGGAATGGGTCCGCGGTGTCGGGAACTCAGGGTTGCTCAATTTTCTATGGGTGCCAAATTACCATTGTACCCCCATCAATACAATATGTGTGTGCAGCTGCTCACATTGGTGCATGATGGATGTTTATGGCTGGGAGGACCTATCTCCATTACAGACATGCTCATTCACCAAATCACACACCTACCTTATAAAGGTGCAAACCTAGCTAAGGAGTTTGGCAGAAAAACTGTGGAAAAAGACCTCGTAGAATGGATGAGGAGGGATTACGACCTCCTTAATAAGTCATAAGGGTATTCAATTATTTCTATAACAGACCCGAAAATTCAATCTACCCAGATTTTAGCAGGGAAGATGATGCGAAAAATCCGCGCGGATGGATTTCCTACGCTAATAGTTCCCCTGGTTGCATAGTGCGCAAAATACGTACATTTTAATTGGGCAAGATACCTATGTCAGGAGTTCCTAGCGAATGGTGGTGAAGCCCAGGATGAGACCAAGTTGTTTCACTATGCTTAGTTATTGCTGTCAATTCTGCTCGTTGCATGGAAATTGCCGGAGGATAGCCAATTTCCTCCGCTTGAGGAAGGGTTACTGGAGGCAGCGCAATTTTCTTCCTTATTATCTACAAAGGATGCCACACAGATTGCAGAAACAAATATATTTTGGGTTATGATGGAAATGGATCACCAAATGGCCATTAATCAACATCTGATGTTGTCCCCAACTTTGTTCATGCAACTGTCAACCTAAGCGACATTCAAGGTTGACTTCCATAGAGTATATATCTAGGCGCAGAAGGATCTAGAGTAGAAATGGCACCAGTTTCTCTATTTAGTGTCAGAAACAGACATCCAGGAGGTTGTATTGAAATGGATTTTAGAGTGGCACACCCCATCAGACTTAGATGTTGGTCCAAACACGGGTGTGGAAAGTTTTGTCGCACAGAAACGAAAGGAGGTCGCTAAGAAGGCTACACGTACCGTGGTAGAACAAAAAAAGAAGGGAGCCACAAAAAAGGCTCGTGTGGAGCAAGAATGCGTTGCTAAGGAGTAGGCGGAAGAAGAACAATGCGAGTCATAGAAAGGTGACAAGTCACCTTCGCCAGAGATAGAGGAAGAGGAGCTTTCAAGACAAGGTGGTGGAGGCAATGAGGCGCAGAGCACCCCATTTATTTTGAAATGATGTGGCAAGGAGCAGCAGGGTGGAACAAGGAAAAAATTGAAATCTGATAAATCACACATTGATCCCATGGTGTTAACAAAAGATAATCTTGTTGATATTTACGACAAAATTAGGTATACAATAATCGAAGTGCTAAAGCAGATTGAGCAGCATTGCATGCAAATCTTGGGGAGAATCCAGAAGGATCTACGCGGGCTGTAGATCCAAATAAGTAGACTACAAGTGGGTGTTGGAAAAGTGAGCATGGAGCAAGCGAGCCTGACACATGGGACAAGCCAAGCAATAGAGCTAGTAAGGACCCTAGTCCTCAGAACTATACCATTTCTAGACGGGTCAATTCGTGCAAAGTCTGCTGACAATTATATCATGCTTAGTACAATCAAGAACATATGACTAAATATAGCGATGCTCTTCAATGAGACCCTCCACAAACTACATACAGGGGTGGCAAATGAATTGAGAACTAGGGAGCAAAGCGCCTTCAACCTTATCACTGAGTACAAAGTCAATAATGAGAAAATGTTCATTGAAAAGACGTAGGATTTGAAGGAAAAGGAGGCACTTCAAACGCATAGTTCAAGTCTGAAGTTAGCAGTAGAATAGGCATGGAAGACAGTTCCTGAGCTTCAAATCCCAGAGGATGCATAGCCAGAAGACAAAATAAAAAAACTAGCCACTGGTGTGCGTGAGGCTAAAGAAAAAGTTGGTCGGGTAACCTTTGTGTTCAACATGAATATTGCAGAGCTGCAATTGAAGTTGCAGCCCATGACTCTGCCTAAGGTTTGGGAGTAGCACGAAGTTGCAATAAAGGAAGGCATGGCTACCTTGGAAGCCACAATCACTGACTGTGTGACATTGTTTGAGCAAGCTATGGAGCTAGTGACCAATCTGTAGGAGGATCCGAACCTGCAGACACTGAACACAGATGTAAGGGAGCTACAATGACAATATGATGAAGTCAGGGAAACTGTGCGCTCCTTAGCACCAATGCAACCCCTTGCCAAATTACAGGAAGGAAATCAACTACTAGCACAGGTAGAAGAAGCACATAAGAAGGAGGCCTTGCTAAAGGCCAGGTTGTAGCCTTCGTTGGAGGAGGTTTATCAAGTCACGTGTACCATTCAAGATAAGCTTAAAGGACTGCAACAAAAAACCCAAATGCTAAGGTTGGTCATAGAAGGACCAACCATGGAAAAATTGGTCGAGGAAGTTCAGCATGCAACAACACAGAGCACTATCGAAGTTGCAGTGGTCCAGGTGGAGTTCGGGGACCTTCGCAGTAAGATTGCAGCGCCAACAGGGTGACTTGAGGGCAAGTCATGATATTTTTGTTGGGGGCCTATTGGGAAGGGTCCCTTTGGTCAACTTTCGGGTTATGATAACCCAATTTTTTTATACAGTCTTTGTTAATAATGTAAAGTCTCCACAATTTGTGGATGCAGAGCACTTAGATGAATAGGAGTCAAAGGGGTTTAGCCCCTTGTTTTATGTAAATTTTGATTCAATTTTGAGATTCACCCATGGTCTACGGACCATGACATTATATGAAAAATGCTATAAATATGTGTGTCTTAGAGAGCCTAAGGCAATTAAGAAGTAGTATGATGAAGTGATAATGAAGAGAAGTGGGTAAAATAGAAGATAGGCTCTGCAGCTGATTGTGCAGAGGCCTAGGTAGAGTTCGAAGCTAAGTGCGCAGACCCTTGCAGCTATGTGCGCAGGGTAGTTTTGAGTATGTAACCTTGAATTGAAAATCAATAAAGACAGTTTCTGAAGAATTCTTGTGTATTTATGTTTATTTCTGTTAATGCTATATGTTATCGATGAATGATGTGTTTTATGGAATATTGGTTGAACATTATGTGATTCTCTTGAATAAGTGGTAATGGTGTACACAATGCATGTTTAAGTATTTCTGTGAAGACTCCGATGAATTCTCTAATGTCTAGTAATAACGTAAGTAAATCTATGAAAACCCTAATTTAGGACTGTTCTCTGATGCATGTAAGTAGACAGATTAACTGTTAAAGGTTCACAAGGACTGATCGTAGAACTTCGCAAAGGTCTGAAGGCTATTGTAATAGAGTTTCAACAATGTATCCTAAGAGTGTATTGATCTACACAAAGACATATCTGAGGTGCTGGAAGACATTACACTAGTCTCTAGATGCAGAAACTTGGTTCTTGCATCCCCCCATACTGCTCCGGGTGAGACTGCAACCTATGCTATGGGGGTTGTTGCTGAAAGGGCCAGTAGTGCAGGGTTTTGTTGGTTGGTGCAATTAACTGTGAATCTGGGTTAGGATCTCATAAGCCAACATTTTAGCTCAATTAGCTTGAAGCTGGACATGCACTGAATCTACTTGAGTAGCTGCAAATGGTATGGCCACATCAATGGGACATAGTGGTTGGAATCCCAACCCCACTTGAAAGGGGTTGTGGCCAGTTGAGTTATGGATAGCTCTGTTGTCACTGTGATGATCATAGGGGAGGATTTCATCCCATGTGTGTGGATTATTTAAGTTGTACATGCATAAAATGTGCATGATCATCTTGTTGACAACCTTTGTTTGGCCATCAGTATGGGGGTGGAAGGTCGTAGACTTAGTGAGCTTGGTATCCAACATCGACTAGAGGCTTGACTAAAATGTACTTGGGAACCTGCTATCCTAATATGAGATAATGGACTATGGGATCCCAAAATGTACCCTCACTCATTCAAAGAAGAGCTTATCAGTGGCTTCTGTTGTGATATTCTTCTTGTAGGGCACCAGAATGACCATCTTAGAGAATCTGTCAACGACCACAAAGACGCAGTCGTTTCCATGCTTAGTAGAAGTAAGGACTAACATGTAATCCATGGATATGGATTCCCAAGGCCGACTAGGAGTAGGTAGAGGAGTATATAGGCCTTTCTTCTTGATTTTTAGTTTGGCAATGGAACAGACAGTGCAAGATTTGATGTACTTCCTAATGTCCCGTTGAAGGTTTGGCCAATAAAAATACTTCTGCAATACTACCATTGTTTTCTCTACTTCAAAATGTCTAGTGAATTGACTATAGTACGCCACCCAAATCATCTTGGCATACTATCTTATAGGAACACAAGTGTCGCAGGTGGCATAATAGTTCACCCTAGAGGTGAAAATATGGAACTTTCTTGCCTTCCGGAAGCATCTGGTCTGTGTTTCCAAGTTCTAGATCGCTCATGTAAATATGCGGCCACCCTAAAGTCTCATGTCCACAAGAGCCAAGTGTAATGGTCAGTTCCATAAATGGTAGTCGGTTGAGACAGTCTGCAACATTATTGGTGTTTCCCCTCTTATACTTGATTTTCAAATGGAATTGTTGGAGATATGTGGAACATTTCTGATGGTGATCATTCTGCAACTTTCCTTGTGTGTCTGTATGAACTACAGGGGTCGGTGGTTTGTGTGGATGATTGTTTCCTTCCCCAGAATGTAATGCTTCCATTTTCTACAGGCTTACACAATATAATACGGCTCTTTGTCATAAGTGGGATACTTTTAGAATATATCTGAAAGTGTCTCACTGTGAGATGCCATCAGATGACCCTGCTGGGTAAGAATTACACCAATAACATAGTTAGAGGTGTCTATCTCAATTTCAAATGCTTGTCGCAGGCCTAGCAATGTGATCATTGGTGCAGAGAAGAGGCGACGCTTCAACTTGACAAATGCTTTATGTTAGGATTCAAACCAAAATAAACTTTCTTTCGGTCTGCCCTTAGTGATATGACTCAAAGGCCAAGTGATATGAGAGAATCCCAACACGAACTTGCGATAGAAATTCTCAAGAGCCAGAAAGCTACAGAGCTTTGTTGGAGTGTTTGGGGTTGGCCAATATTGAATAAATTGTATCTAGGATGGGTCCACATCCACACCTCATGCATTAATGATGTACCCCATATATTTAACCTAGGTCATGCCCAAAGTGGATTTCTCCAAATTGGACCACAATTTGTGTTGTCGCAGGGTTTGGAGGACCGAAAGGATTTGGTTTATGCGTTATTCCCAACTCCAACTGAAGATAAATATGTCGTCTAGGTACACTACCATGACTGAGTTGGAAAAGGGCCACAATATGTCATCCATCAGCTGCATGAAGGTTGCAGTAGCATTCGTCAACCTGAAAGGCATGAAAAACCATTCAAAAAGGCTCTCCTTATTGATGGAAGTCTTCCACACATCAGAGGGTTCAATTGGTACCTGGTGATAGCCAGATTTCAAGTCAATATTGATGAAAGATTTGGCCCCTTTGATTTGGTCCAGAAGGTCATCAATCCACGGGATTAGATACCTATTCCGGACAGTGATCTTATTCAACAAACGATAGTCAATATAGAGTCTCCACATGCCGTCTTTCTTTTGTACCAACACGATCAGGCTCCTATAGGGTGATGAAAAGATCATGAATTTTCCTATTAATTTCATCGTTCTCTAGAACATAGTGTCGGTAGATTGGTCCCTTGGGAAACGACTCCCCCGGGTTCGGATCGATGGAGTGCTTGACCTGACAATGTAGGGGTACCCTTGTGGGTGAGGTGATGATGTCCCTATACTCTTCCACAACCTTGTCCATCTGTTGTTACCATGTGGAGGAGCCATATGTATATGATGTGGATGTCGCCATAATATTCTTCTTGCCCTGAGGGTGAATCATAAGGAAGAAAAATTTCCTGGTGTGGGAAATGATCTTACTGCATTGCTTCATAGAGATCAAAGAGATGGCAGTAGGAAGTGTTACCTCTGGTATCATGTATAACTTATTTCCCAAAGAAATAACTATAGTGCAAGGCCTAGACTCATACAAAACATGACACTTCCACCAGTATGGTTGGCCTAATAATACATCAGAAACTTTAAGAGGAGCAACATCACACAGTACCTCATATGTGAAGGGCTTGATGTTCTAGGGAAGGTGATATTGTTGGGTGATGCAGAGATCTCGCCCTTGGTGAATCCACCCAATGGTGTATTTTTGCGGGTGTGGTGTGGTCGTTAGGCCCAACTGCTTCAAGAACTTTGCTGATATGAGGTTCTTTTGGCTTCTATTGTCGACAATGAACTGCAGTGGAGAACCCTTCACCCACATCTATGAGTGGAAGAGGCACTCCCCCTCCTCTAGATATTCAAGCTCAATCTTCTGTATCTTGGTGGTGGAAACAATGGAATTAGGCTCTGCATCAATAATATGCTTCCCTTTTTCATTCCCTTTGCTTGTTTCTAACTTAGAGTCAGAACGTGTATCTAATTCGTAAGCCTTCAACTCGGCCACCAGTGATGATTGGATCGACACTCGTGTTGTGAGTGGGGCTCTTATGGAACTCACACCATTTCCATATGTCCTTTATCTTTGTGGTGTTGTTCTTTGTTTGCAACTTCGACGGGTGTTCTTGGGTCACCCCATCTTGGCTTTGACCTTTGTTCGATGATTGGGGGGTGCCTTTCCCTTTCTTCAGATTAAAAGATCCAAAATCTCGCTTCTTTTGTTCAAATTTCTGTTCGATCTTAACAATGTATCGATAGGTAGTTCCAAGTGAAGATATTTTCAGGAAATCCATCTTATCCTAGATTTACTTATGTATACAATCGCGTACTTGAGTACCAAATTCCACCCAAAATCCTTGATACCCAACTTCGTGTGAAGGGTATGAAAAATATTTGTGAACTCCAACACATCTTGGTCCCTTCCCTGCTACAGATTGGTCCACTTTATGTACTTATCTTCATAGATCCCGATAGGTTAATATTCTTCCTTGTTGGCATCTTGGAAATAATCCCAAGTGGGTGCGACTAAAAATAGTGAGTATTCCCTCTCATCTACTTATTGTCAGTAGGTTTCCCACTAGTCCTTTACATGGGGGGTGACTTTGAGGAGTGCAAAAGTACTCTTTTCCCAATTGGAAAAGTCATGAACCTAAAAATATCCTTCCAATAGATTTAGCCATCTATATAAGGTGTCCACATCTATCTGGCCTTCAAATATGGGAATGTCAAATTTAAATTGTACCTTAGAAGGAGTCTAGAGTGGCTATTGGATAAAGATACGTCGCCAGTGGGTAGTTGCTGAAGGATTTGGGCAAAGTTTTCCATCGTCGTAGACCTCTGTCACTCGAGGGATTCCTCAAACAATATTTTGAAAGGACCTGCTCCCTCGTATTTATTTTCTTCCACTATGGGAGGTCGTTGGGGTTTGCGAGGCTGGTCTTGCAAAGGTTTAACCAGTTCGAGCCCTAAGTCCTTATACCCTGACCTCATTGGGGACATGCAAAGAAAAACATAGAAGGAGAAGATAACTTTGATGCCACTAATCCAAACTTATGCATGAATGTAAAAAAATGTAGATATAAACATAAACACAAAGATGTAGCAGAAATAAAAATATATTTCATTAATATTAAAGAACTGAAATATGCTTACATACAAAATGGAAATAAACTAGCTTGGGCGATGGTAGCTTATATTTGAGAAGAGATGTGGTGGCTACATGCCTTTGAAATTTGTTACAATGAGGCTCAAGGGGATTTTTATTATTAAACAACATAGGAAAATCCTAAATAACAAAAACCCTAACCCTAGGAGATGAAACATCAAGATTTTGTGGGCCTTGTTGGGGTTAGTTGGGCAGCCAACTTCCTGAGGTCGTAACTTGGTCATATGATGTCAGTTTGGTGTGTACGATACCTCATTGGAAATATCTATTTGAGTACTATTAGATTTTCTAGAGGCCCTTTCCTATGGTTACGAGTCTATTGCAGACCTCAAAAAAACATCGTTTAGGGGGTCAAAACAACTTCAAAAGTCCATGACTTGAAAAATTGCTCAAATAGTAAATGCTACTATAATCAAGGAAATGAACAAAACTGACTGGAACTCTAGGTGGAATAGGTGGGTGGCCACCAATATCCACCTAAATTAGTTCTCCCCCCTTAGGAATCAATGGTCCCAATTGTGTGCAGAGCCTCCATGAGGTGAGGAAATTTCTGTTGAACTTGGTCCCTAGAACCACTTGCCCTGGTTAAGGATTTGGCCTAATTTGACAACTTGATATAGTTAGATCCTCTACTAGTGAGTGTTCTTGATATGTGTGTCCATGATCCTGTTAGTTGTGGCTTGCTCATTCCAACTTGGGTTGAGCTCTGTTGGTGTCAGTTGTTCAACAACGTCAGATGTGTCCAATAATGGAGGAAAGTATGGTCATAGTCGGTCCACATTGAATATTAGGTGCAAACCGAGGAATGGTGTAATGTTGAGCCTGAAGGCATTGTCCCCTATAACCTTGGTGACGGTGTACACCCATATTGGAGCGGGTGAAGCTGGCGGTGGGGCCCCATTGGGGTTAGTTGGAAACCAACTTCTCATGGTCATAACTTAGTCATATGATCTTCATTTGTTGCATACAATACCTCATTGGAAATATCTATCTGAGTACTACAATATTTTCCGTAGGATTGCTGTAAGCCTAAATAAACGTCATTTAGGGGGTAAAAAGATTCCAGAAGTTTAGGACCCAAAAAACTACTAAAAATAGTAAATGCTGCTATAATAAAGGAAATTGATGAAATTGACTGGAGGTCTATGTGGAATAGGTAGGTGGCCACCAATATCCACCTAGATAATTCACACATTGTCTGGACGATCTTAAGGTGAGATCGATGGAGTGAAAACTCCTTATATTCTAAGTGAAAATCAAGAGAATAGTTACGTTAACTAGGAGTTAGTTCTAAAATCTAGAATTATGAATTGGAAAAATAAAGAAAGCATGAAGCAAACCTAGTGTAATAACTCAATCAACTAAAAGAAACTAATCACGCTTCTTGAAAATAAAAGCACTCTTAAGTAAAGGCACGCTTCTTAAAATGTGAACGTGCACTTCTTGAAAAGTAAAGGATTCTTGAGTAAGTCCAGTTTGGTGGAATTTCATGCACCAGGGCCTTCTCTCATGGCTGGACACTCCTAATCTTTTACATAACCCAACAATAATTTTGTTTTTCAAGACATCTACTATTCTATGAAAGCAAGGTAAAAGAATTCCTAGGTATGTCTAATTTGGTGGACTTGCATGCATTAGGGCCTTTTCGCATGGATGGACACTCCTAATCTTTTACATAACCCAACAACAAGCTTCTCAAAACATCTATTAATCTATGAAAGCAATATCTAAAATGCTTTGAGCCTTTGATGCAACACTAATTGATAAAATATGCATGCATTAGGGCCATTTCTCATGGATGGACACTCCTAGTCTTTTACGTAAACTAAAAATAATTTTGTCTTCAAGAATAATAAATATTCTATGATAAGAAGAATCAATCTACTCATGAAGAATTTTAAAACTAAAATAATAAGGATGATAACTAAACAACAAATTATAAACAAGCATGCACAACTTTTAGCATGAAATTGGGAGTTATAAACAAGATAGCTTGAATCTCATGAATTTTGAGATATGAACAAGATAACTCGGATCTCATGAAACTAATAGTTTGGCATAGGTATAGGAAAACATAGAAGAAAATGTATGAAAAAATACCAACATATATAGTTATGGACAACATGTCACAAGTTGAGATTGTGGTTGAGATTGTGGGGCCTTCCACACGCTATCTTGCACACTTTTGAGATTACCAGTTAAGAAAAATGAATTATCTTCATGTATTGATGAAATAAACATATCGAAATTTACAACGAAACTCTAAAGATATGAAACTAAAGCTAAAATTCTTCAAATATTGAAAGTTGGTAATTAAAAACTTACAAAGTTCTAAAATTATTTACATGCTTAAGTATTTATACATAAAGTTCTGGAACTGAAATACTAAGAAAACTCTAACCATAAAATAAAATGTTATTTTAGAAAACTATCTAGGTAGAGCTCCACCTTTTGAGTGCCTCGAAATCAAGTTAAATCCCTCAAAAATAAAAAATAAAAAAGCTTTGATTTTTAGGCTAAAACAAGGTATTTTGCTACAAACATGTTGATTTGACCAAGTGTTGACCATACACTTGTGAGTCAAGTTTTGGATAACCAATAGTTATTCATCCATTCATGGTTCCCAAAAAACAAAATCCATATTCCAGAATTTGTCCAGTTTTCCTACACATATCCCAATAAACTAGCATTTACTAGAAATTTCATTTTCTAGTAATTTCCTAGTTAGATTTATTTCCTAATGCACAAAGTTGTTTAAAATTCACGATTTAAGAGAAAATGATTTAAATACATTTTCGATGCATTTTTAGGCCAAAATGAGGATAAATTAAACAATATGGAGTATAAAGTAGTTTTATTAGGTCGAATTAGGGTTTCAGTTAAGGCCAGATGCGCATATAAAACCACACCCAACAACTCCAAGGTGAAGATGTTGCATGTCCTTATGCAACCAAGCCTCTAAAAAATTCCCTAATTATGGTGTTGTTCTTAAAAGAATAACATCATTTGATTGAGTTGGTATCTAAACCTATCCTTGTTGCATGAGTAATCTCACTTTTAAACTTTGATTCTTGGATTTCAAAGCCTTCTTCTTCTAGAATCACTTATATGCTAGCTTAGAGATTAAGATGCTTTCCTTTTTTAGATTTTTGTTCTCTTGTTTTAGTTTCTTGTTCTCTCAATGGTTATTCTACTTTTATATGAGTAGTTCATTTTGAGCCTTCACGTATCTTTTTAGGACCTCTATTTCCTCCATTTGTGATCCAAGGGATCAATTTAGTGCTCAAAATTCAAACTGTTAAAAAATGCTTAAAACCTCTACCAGTGTGTAGATCTGGTTGCCCTATATCCAACACAACACATTTCACTTAAAACTGATATCTTATGCTCCCGATATTATGTTCTGATCGAATTCTCAAACAAGCAAAAATTTGCAAAATTGACAGGTGACTTGACATTTTGGGCGAGTGGCACACTGCCACTTGGCTACTCCTGATTGGTCCAAAAAATTTCAAGTTTGATTGGCTCAATTTTTTTTAATGTTTATGGTTCAAATTATTTATTAATATTTTGGGTTTTTGATTGTGTTTGGAGGACCAATGGTGGGAGGCCACTTGGGGGAATAGGAGGAAACCACTTGGCCTCCAAGGGTTCGTCCAAAATTTTGGGTGAGGGTTGAAGCACCCCATAGGAATTGAACCATTGACCTCTTCCATGCAACTGCATGCCTCAACCATCATGCCACACTTTTTTTCTTAACCCATATAATGCTTGGGTTCTATTTATGTCTTATGTGCATTAGTAATGGGGGGAAGGGGCCACGACGAAGCTCTAGCCCGTGGCCACACCCCACACCACAACACCATGGCGGAGGGGGCCTAGGGCTAGGGTTTAGCTCCTGTTGTATCTCTGAGATGATAATGGTTAGCTATCATGCCAGGGCATCTAAGATATTTGTTTTGGGGTGTTTTGTTTTAATTTTGGAGGACCAATGTATGAAATAGATATAAAACAATCATACTTAACCTTTTGAACAGTATTAATATTTAAACAGAGGGCTACTATTAAAATCCACACAGTGATATAGCTTGTTTAGTGATGAGCATAAATTGAAAGATGATATGACTATTACAAGTTTCAAATAGAAAATTAAATAATCATAAATAAGAAAACCTTCAAACAATGTTCAGAAAGTTTAACAGAATATGCCTAAGATTACAAAAGATGCTGATGATTTTATGATTTATAGGGAATTAACAAACAGTTTATATAATTCATTCTCTTTAAAGGTGATCAGTTCAGAAGCTTATAGGAGTAAATTGAAACACAATTATTCCTACCTGTTTATCTCTGTAAAACTTAAGAATATGAAGAAATAACACAATGAATGAAAACTAGAAAACTTATAGGGAACACAAAACTATATGAATTGAAACTCAGAATCCTTTGCCTTTGTATTAATGATTCAGAAAAATCCAAGTACATTTAATGCTTACAAATGTTTCTTTCAAGGGTGCAACCCTTAATAACTCGTGGAAGGGAGTTATTTATACAATCTTAGAGTTGAGAAAACATCTTAAAGAAATTTACAAAAATAGATCAACACAAAATCAGGAATATAAACTGATAGTCGATCTGTCACTATTTTGGTGTTGAGCTGTTGGTGACTATTCCTGGAAAAGCTGAAAACTACTGAACTGTTGATGACCTGTTCTTGGAAACACTCAAGGTTGTTTGATCCTTTTTTCAGTCAAGTAAATCAGTTAACTGTTCCCAACATTTCTTATCTGGGATAGAAAACATAGTTACTCTTCGGGAAACTTCATCCATTTATGTATACTTAGTAAAAGTAGGTTTTACTGGAAATATATGTCTGATTTCATTTAAAATGAAAAAGGAATCTCTAAGTGCATTCAACACAACCATTGGTGTTGCTTTATGTTTGAAACTAAAGCTGCATTGGTACCTACCTCTGTAAGCTTTCGAACATAATCTTCAATGGGCATTAATTTGTCATTTATCACAAGCATAGAGGGAAAACCCTTGCTGGCCAAGGGTTCTAACCTACTAAAAAAATATTTGAACTATGACATTAACATTGCTGCATTTTTCCTCCAACTGAAGAATGAGGTTTTTCTTTGTGATTATTTTCTTCACTTCAAGTACGGTTGATGTCCTGTCATTTATACCTAATTCTTTAAGCTCATAGCTATCTTTAGAATTCAAAAACTTGATTACCTCAGTGGCAACTTCTGACATGTCTTCATTTTCCTTGGAGATAATTTCAATAGCTTCCTGAGCTTTCTCCAACAAGTCTTTTTGATCAAATATTATCTTGATATAGGGCCATATATCCTTGACTGATTCAGTAATTTCATCGCATAAAATCTGCTTTGCCAAACGTAATTTTTTTCAAGGTAAGATTCTTTGATTTCCTTCTGCAAAACTTCAATTTGACTTTTAGTCCTCTGCAACTCGGCTGTATGTGAATTGTCTGCAACTGCCTTCATATGTTTTAATTCCTTTAGTTCATCCCACAACTTCATAATTTCAACTGTCTGAATGGACAAGTTCTGAACATCTTCTACAAGTTGTTCAACTCCTTCTGCTATACCTATAGTTGGTGTTGTGCCTGAAGTAGAAACTTTGGTTATAGAGACTATTGAAAGAGGAACTACATCCATTGGGATTTGAGTCCTTTTCACAGCTTCCTATTTCTCTTTGACCAATTTTTCCATTTTCTCCTCCCTCTGTTTTATTTGCAGATTTTTCTCCATGATGAGCTTCATCATGTCAAATTTATGAGTCTCAGTTTATTCAATCTCCTTGGTCATTGGGTGCTCAGAAGTTGATAGTTTGAGCTACTTCCTTAATGCTGAGAGCTCAACATTTTTATTCTTGACAAGTTCTTCTGCAACATTTATGTTTCAGGGATCATATCCCATCTTCAGCACCAGATCTTCCAAGGATTTGATCTTGGTGTCCTTTGCTAGTGAGGAAACTTTTTCCAACTTGAGATGTGACTGTGTATTGGCCAAGGTGTCCTGCAACTTTGAAAAACTCATGGTAGTATGAGTTAAAGTGGAAGAAATCATCTAGCCAGTTTGTTTGTGCATCTCAATTTGGTCAATTGGATGTACATCTTTTATATTAAACTCAAATAAGGATTGCTTCTGATAATGTGCAAGAGTCCTGGGCTATGCAATTTGAGCTTGTAAGAAAGCCATTTGCATGTTAACCTTCCCAGAGTCAAAGACTGAAAGAAGTCTAGCTTGAGAACTAGAAGAGTGTTTCCAGAATTGAGTATAAGTGTTTAGCTTCAATTCCTCATTCTTCTTCTTAATTTCACTGAAAACATGGAATATATCATCTTCTTTGTCCTTCTGATTGGTTCCACTGGTCTGAATCACCTACTATTCCTGAGAAGTAATGGAATGAGTGGGGGACTGTATAGATTGTCCACCAGACTATGTAAAAACAAAAGTCTCCCCAAGTCCATCAAATGTTGTTTTCTATGGCTCATTTGTTGCACTAACCTTCACAGAGATGCTAGGTCTCTTGTTTCTATGCACAATTCTAAAGGCTTATCTTGATGCTTCAGTTGTAGGGGATCACTGTTCTTCCCTTCCTCACTTGGATGTCTTTTCTTGTGCAATTGGAGTTTGTACATTTGAAGTATAGACTGCATGTTCTTCTACCTCTTAAAGGGCATTCTCCTTCCATTCTAATTGATTTTTGTACTGCTCTATTTCAGGCTTGGTTGTATGGTGGTATGTAGTAAGTTTATTTTCAACCCTGAGTTTTGAAATTACTCCCATTGGGTCATAAGACCAAGTGAAGCTGAGACAAAACTTCATTTCCTTCAATAACTTGTCTGCTTCTTCTCCTGCTACTCTAGTGTTGTAGATGAAAGGACCAACCTGAGCCTTTAGCTTGAATTGTGATTTCTTCTTTGCAGCTACAAATTGTACTTCATCTGCGTTTAACCTCTGCCTAATATATTCCAATGCAAATATTATGATAGGGAGGAACTTGGGAAGTTTGTAGGGTGGAAGCTCACAGCCATAGACTCTGATTTCTGTATAGTTTTGGTAAAGATACCAATCTCCTGTGGTGGATTGATCAACTAGCTGCAATACTTTCACAATTTCCTCACTGATTCTTCGTACTGGAGTGCTGCTCATAAGATTAATAGCTGGATGAACAAACAATTCTATGAACTATTTATATGTAAATTCTTCCTTCTCCTTCATTCCCATAGATGTTAAAAATATCACTGATTGTTGGTTGCCTTCTTCATCTAGGTTCTGTAAGGTGAATGGAAACTTGTCTCCCTAAAAATATATAAAAAGATATACAAGTACTGAAGCATACTTGAATATTTCTTTAGTATTAAATTGGACAAATTGTTCATGGATGGCTCCAACTAGAAATTGGCTAAAGTTATAGAGAACGATAGGTTTGGAATCAACAGAAAAGATAGACAAGAAAACTAGAATGGCTTCATTAACATATTGATCAGAATTGTAACCAAGAAAATAAGAAAGAATAGTGGTAATTTGCTTAGATCTGTTTGGGAACATGGATGAATCATAGGGAGGGTTTCTTTTAGGTAGAGGGCTATCTACAACAAGGAAAAGTTCAAGTGTTTGAGATATTTTAGTAAAATCTAGATTTTGATAGGCTTCTATCAGGCTTTCATGAGAAAAAGGATGGTTTGGTGCAATAGTTGGGGCCTGCAACATCTGTTCAATAGACTGAGCATTGATGAAACAGAGGATTTCTCCTGTAGGTGAAATGATAGCTCTTTGATTGGGGTCATAGGATTCATGGCATTTCCTTACAAATCTAGGTGCTTTGTGTCTCTGTTGGAAAATGTAGTGAGGAAGGTGGGAGTCCAAAAGTCCTATTTCATTTGTCTGATCAACCAGCTGGTCTTCCATCTAGCAGTAGATTTCATATAAATAAAATTGAGAGGAAGACTAAATGATTTTACAGTCTCTATCGATCAGGGGAGTATGATGGAAGTCAACTTGTGGATGAATGAGGGGATTTTGGATTTCTGCAATGTCCTTTCCCTTAGGAGGCATTTTGTTAGGTGAATTGCACGTTGAATTGGAGAGAAATAGGAAGAATTGGTCTGAAACACAATAATAAAAAAAAAAATAGAACTGAAAATGGTTTAGGTGGACCTGGATGTCGGCTTGGTTCTGGAAAAAATGAAAATTTGATTGGATGGTGAATCTGTCATTTAGGCGAATTTGTCATTTAGGCTAGAAGCATGAAATCTCCAGTGATGAATTCCATTTTAGAAATGTACTGTGTAACGATTTTCGTGAAGGAACAGGGCTTATATTGAATAAAATGGAGCGGGAATGTTTGATGAATGGCTAAATCCTCATTAATTATCCAACGGGACTGTTAAAAAAGATCTATGGAGGATAAATTTGTGGGAGTGGCGAATTAAATGAATAACGGATAGGCGATAGCTGATTGGACAGAGGAAGTGACTAGGAGCATACGTGGATGATGATGTAGGAGCGATGGTGAATGGTCGAATGAAAACCGCATTCGGGAGAAAGTTAGGGTGGTAAGTTGTTTCGGCATTTTAAGTCCTAAAAGACTAGGATGGAGGAAAAGTAGTTTTAGGGGGCGGTTTCCAAAACTACCCATTTCGACCCCCCCTGCCGATAAAGTTCGGATGACGAATGAGGGCCGAAGAATGATGTTAGCCGTCAGATCTCAGGAGAGTGTGCGGGATGGAGAATAAAATTAAAGAGTTTTAACAACGTGAGGCGGAAGTGGTGGTGGGGCCAAGAGTTCTGTCGGGTGTGACATGTATGGGGTATTAGCGAATAAATGGATGATGTTTGGTTAAAAATAACATTGATACTTACAATTTATGGTTAATAAAATCCATCACCATATGCACATATTTCCAATGTTATTTTTATCCAATGTGGCAATTAAACAATCTACACACAACATTTTATTTGCAAAAATAAACTTTGACTGAGAGTAGTGGCATTTGGATTTGCAACACTTTCAGAATTTTTTTTTCTTTTCTCTCTAATCTAACATTTTTTATTTTTGCCTTCCTTTTTTAGGGCATCTATTCTAACATTTTATTTGATATGGACTCATTCATCAAAATATCCCTAACATTTTTTGATTCAATATTCTTTTTGTCCATATCCTAACTTAAAATTTTTTGGAATAATTTTCATTTTTTTGACTAATTGATGCTAACTTACCAAAACCAAAAAGTTCTACAACATCGGCTCCAACTGGGGATTTATTTCTCTTGTAGAATGCAGAGAACCTGCAGATCCATGTGCCTTCTCCTCGGGTTATGGAGTCTTTGCTGTGAAAGCTCACATTGACATTTTAAAAAATAAAATAAACAAGATTTTTTACAATTGTAGTAATGAAATCTACTTCAACTTCTCAGTACTGGATATAATGTTTGAGAAACCTTCCATTAACATGATATGTGGAATAAACCCTCAAGATTTTGTAGCACAAAATTATTGTTTCCCTTTACTTTAGCAATAGCTAAAGGTCCAAGCCATAGGTTATCAAACTTGCCATGTTTTCCCTTATCTTCTCTTCTGGAATCCCATCTTAGAACTAGATCACCCTCCTTGAAGTCCCTTTCCCTTTCTCTTCTGTCGAGCAGGGTCCTCATCTTATTCTGATACTTTTTCAATTTGTATTGAACTTCATCTCTGTTTTCATTTAGTTCAATAATTTAGTTTATTTTCCTTGTAAAATCATCAGGTTCATGGGTTGAATCCTACGAAAACTTTAAAACAAGGAAGGTAAAGTTGATAGGGAAAATTGCATCTTTCCCATAGACTAACTGAAAATGATATTTTCTAGTAGACCTCTTTGGAGTAATCCTGTTTACCCAGACTGCATAAATTAGATGAGAGTCCCAGCTCTTTTTATGATCTACTAAAGTCTTTTTGATTACCTTTATCAGACTTTTATTTGATGATTCTGCAAGACCATTACCTTAAAGATAATATGAAGTTGAATGACGTAATAGAATATGATATTTCTAGAAAAATGCAAACATCTTAACACTAGGAAATGCTGTGGCATTGTTAGTAACAATCTGGGTTGGGCAACCACATCTAGACAAAATATTTTCTTCAATGAATTTGATTACTATTGAATCAGTAGCATTTCTTAGTAGAATTGCTTCCACCCATTTGGTAAAGTAGTATGTTGCAATGAGGATCTGTCTATGCTGATTGCTTGAAGTGCGATGAATTTCTCCAATAAAATCTAGTCCCCATTGGAGAAAAGGTGCTGAGACTATTGTTGGGATCAGTGGAAGAGCTGCTAGTTTATGCTTGCCAGCAAACATCTGACAAGGGACACAACTTATGAACTTTTCTCCTACTTGTAAGAACAATGTGGGCCAATAAAGTCCTGCCCATAATATCTTATATGCTGTTTCTCTCCAAGCATAATGTCCTCCACAAAATCCTTTATGAAACTGATCAATGATTCCTTTAGTTTCTGATTCTGTTAAACATAATAACAAGATATTTAGTGGGTCCTTCCAATATAGATTTTCAGTTATGATATAGTATTTGACTGCTTTCAATTTGAGAGATTTACATTGGACTTTTGGAAAATGATGCTAGACATTCAAAATGGATCAAGAAATTTACAATATCTTAATAGTAATTTGAAAAAAGAAATTTCTCATCAATGTGTAGAGAAATGGTCTGATGTGAAGGTAAAGGTTCTTGTGGATTCTTTTCTTCAAGATGGTGAGGAGGTTCTTGTGGATTCTCTTCATTCAAATTTTGGGAAGATTCTTGTGGATTCTCCCATTCTACATGAATAGAAGTTTCTTGTGGATTCTCCTTATTTGAACTTTGAGCAAGTTCTTGTGGATTCTCCCCTTGCATTTCCAAAACAAAGTTGATGCCCAACACTTTACAGTTGGATTCAGTTAGAAGCTTAGCTAATCCTTGACCCTTAACTAGCTTTGTGGTTTTGATAGTTAGATCAAACTCTAGTATTTGAGTGATCCATCAACCTCTCTTCCCATCTGTATCTGGTTGTGTTAATTTTTTTTTACAACACTGTTAGGAACATAAGCAGTAATAGGTGAATTTAGGACATACATCCTGAATGATTTTAGAGCTTGTATAAGGGCATAGGCTTGCTTCTCAATTATGTCATACTTAAGCTCGTCATCCATCATAACCTTACTTAAAAAGGCTATAGGTTGGTCATGGGAATCTTCATTCTTTTATAATAAAATAACAACAAGGGTTGTTTCAGAGGCAAAGGAAAATATACTGAATGGCTTGGTATAATCAAGACTAGCCAAGGTTGGGGCTTCAGAGATAGCCTTCTTGATTTGGTCAAATGCATACCTGGAAGAGACAGTCCACATAACTTCATGATCCTTTCGGAGCATATCAGTTATGTCTTTCACAATTTTAGCATAATTCAGGATGAACCTCCTTAAAAAATTAGTCTTGCCTAGAAAAGCTTTGATCTCCTTCTTATTTCTAGGTACTGACAATGTTTTTATTGCAGAAACACATTTGGGATCAATCACCACTCCTTCTTTTGAGATTATGTGGCCTAACATCTTTCCTTCTTTGATAGCAAACAAATACTTTTTGGGATTGAGGGATATTCTGAATTTCCTACACATGTCAAAAACCCTCATCAAGTGCTTTAGATGTTTTTGATCAAAATTAGAAAAAAATAGTTATGTCATCTAGATAAATGACTAAAAATTTGTTTACCTATCCCACAAAATCTATGTCCATAGCTCTTTAAAATTTTTCTCTAGCATTGGACAAGCCAAAGGGCATTCTAGAATACATAAATGTACCCTAGGGTGTAGTAAAAGTTTGCTTCTCTCTATCTATTGGGTCAACATTTATTTGATTGTAACCTGAAAAACCATCAAGCATGGAAAGCCTTTGTGCTCCTGAAACCATCTGAAGTAATTGATCCGTTTTGGGTAAAGGGTAATTATATTTTAATGATGCTTTATTCAAATTCCTAAATTCCACACAAAGTTTTATTTCCCTATTCTTCTTTCTAACAGGAACTAAATTAGCAACCCAATTAGAGTATCTACGAGGGAGAATAATTTGGGCATCTAGCATTTTATTAATTTCCTTTCCTACAGTTGGTAGAAGTGTTGGATTAATCCTCCTAAGTTTCTGTTGACAAGGTTTTGCTTATGGTTTTAAAGGAATCTTATGCTATATTTGTGATGTATGATAAGTTTTTAGATCAACATAGGTCCATGCAAAAAAATCCTTGTATTTTTCAAATAACTTAAGGTATTGAGCTTTAGTTCCGGGATCTAAGGATGCATAGATTTTGAGGCTCCTAATGTCATCATTTGTTCCAATGTTTACTTCCTCTATGTCATCTTGTGGAGAGATTGATTGTGGGTTTTTGAGGACATCATTTTGATCAAACAATTTCTCTAAAGGAATGAGACCTTTGGGAATAAAATTGTTAGAAAACTGAATGATATCATGATTAGCAATTTTTGAGTTGAAATCTGAATTATCATTTTCAATTGTTTCTGTTCTATTTTCATCAATTTGTAGAACTAAAAATTCATCTATAGCTTGCAGAAAAGATTTTAACTGTTCATCATCTTCGAATATCTGCTAGAATTTTAGGTTACCTGGGATGGATGGCCTGTATTTGACTTGTATTTGATAGTGCACATTAGTTTGATCAGGTATTAGCAGAAATAGCTAGGGAATCTGCATGAATATTTCGATCCCTTGGGATATAAGTCAAATTAAAAGCATTGAAGAAATTTTCAACTGAATCCCAAACCTCATTTCGCTAAGATCTAAGCCTAGGATATTTTGTTTGGAAAAGATTTCTAGCTTGTTTAACAATGAGATCTGAGTCAGTAAAAACACTCAGGATTTGTACTTTTAAGCTCTTGGCTAATTGTAGTCCTAAAAGGAAAGCCTCATATTCAGCTACGTTATTTGTAACTTCAAAATAATGATCCATATGGAATGAGCTTTTGATCATCACCAATGAGCTTTGGTGACATTTTTCAATTGTCACCAAAATATGAAATGGTGACGGTCAATGAATGCCACCATATATATGCATCAATAGTGACGAACCTCAAAGGCTTGTAACCATAAATTGTTGTTTTTGATATGAAATGGTGATGGTCGATGTTCGTCATTATATTTAATATTTGTGACGGACCTTGAATGTCACCACAACACCTAGACTTATGGAAATGCGGCTTTTGGTTAGGGTCAATGAAAATCACCCGATATATGCACCAATAGTGATGAAATATCCATCACAATAAATCGTTGTTGTTCATATGAAATGGTGACGGTCACTATCCATCTTTATAATCAATATTTGTGATAGACCTTTAATGTCACCATAACACCTATACTTTTCGTGACGTTCAGTTTTTTGTGACAGAGGCTATGGTCCATCACCATTGCTCATATGAAATGGTGACGATCATTATCTATCATTATAAATCATCATTGGTGATGGAATTTGAACATCACTACAACACCTATACTTTTGGCGATGCCACCTTTGGTGATGTTCAATTTTTGGTGACGGAGGCTATGGTCCATCACCATTGCTCATATAAAATGGTGATGGTCACTATCCATCATTATAAATCATTATTGGTGACAGACTTTGAATGTCACTACAACACCTATACTTTTGGCGACGCCACTTTTGGTGACGTTTAGTTTTTGATGACAAAGGCTCTTTTGACCATCACTAATGAGCTTATGGTGACATTTTTTGCCCCTCACCAATGTCCTTTTTCTTGTAGTGTTTCTTCTAGTTCTTTAGACAGTTCAAGTTCTTCATGAGTATAATTTTCCTAAAATGGAGGACTCACTAGTTGTTGATCACCAAGGCCTCTATGTTCCCTTTGTTTAACCAGTGGTGGTTTTCTCCTAAAGTTGGGGTTTCAACTTTGAGGTCCCCCCTCGGATTCTCTAGGAGGTGTTTTATCTACCACTATCATCCTCTCCATAATTTTTTCCATAGTTTTAACTAGATTATCTAGTTTCGAATTTAATGAATAGGAGGTAGGTTTCTCCTTGATAGTGACCCTTCTTTATTTTTTTAATTTAGCTATTTTGGTTAATAAAATAGCCTCTACCTTAACAAAATTGCTTTGCATCTCTTCAATAGTGGTTGGGTCTCTTTCTCTTAATTGATAGGCCATGTCTACATCAAATCCTTCTACAAAATGAATAAGGGCTAATCCCAGTGGGGATTTTATAGAAACTGGAATGGAATTATAAACATGGTTAAACCTAGCACAATAATCTTCACCAGTCTCATTTGGATCCATCTTTAAGTTTTTGTATTCATTTAGAATTCGAAGGGGATTCTTTTTAGTTTCCCATCTAGTAAGAAACATTTGGTGAAACTAAGGTAAATCAACTATGCTCCCAGATGGTAATGCCCTATACCAATTCTTAAATTCTCCGATTAAACTCTGAGAAAAAAACTAATTTTAACATCATCATCATCATTGAATTCTTCTAAATCAGAGAAGCCATTCATTCTATCAATATGTTGTTGTGTTGTCACGGAAATTGTACCATCAGGTTGTGGGAGTCTCTAAGCATAGTTCTATGGCATAGCATTTAAAGGTGCTTACAATGCCAAAGGAGCACAACTGCCTACCATGGTTGGTATGTGAGGTATTAACATAACTAAAATAGGTATGGGTATTCTTGGTAATGGGATCCCCCAAGGACAGTTTTGGGGCTAAAAACCCATGTTTTGGGTTGAATTATGTAATAAAATTGTAAAGCCTCCGCATTTTGTGGTTGCGGACCATGAAGGTGTTATGAGTCATAAAGGGTTGTCCACCCTTTATTTTGTAAAGTAAAGTTGGTTGTAAAAGATCTACCTATGGTCCGCGGACCATGGGATTATATAAAAAGAGCTAAGCTCTAAGTAGTTTTGTCGAGCAAGGAGGAAAATAGTAGATAAGATAGTCATAGCGGGGATGTAAGAAGTCTAAGTTTTGGGTCGTAGCGTAGGTAGAGGCTTTGCAGCTAAGTGTGCAGAGGCCTAGGGTGGAAGTCCATAGCTGAGTGCGCGAAGCCTTGCAGCTGTGTGCGCAAGGAGGATGGAGTTTGTAATCATCTAAAAATATCAATAAAAAGAAGTATTCTACAAATTCTATATCTTTGTTTCCCGTTACTGCATCTTGACATGTTATGTATGAATTTCATTTATAATGCTTAAATGATGTGCAAATGTATGTAATTACGTTGGTTAAGTGAACACAAGTAAGAACATTTGTTTACCCGGTGCTAACTATGATTATTTAATAAGATAAGTAAGACACTTAAACTAGTTTTGGAATCTTCCTGGAACGTTGCCTTAGCAGCGCAAAAGTACCTGAGCCACAGGTTAGGGCTACGTGAAGGTCAATGATACCTTTTCTTAGAGGTACTGAAGGGTAGAAGAAAGGGCTAGTTTGGAAATCCATAGAACTAAAGTGACCTGCGCGAAAGTAGGAATAGAAGGAATAAATCGACATCACAATCATCTTAGGGTGTGGAAACTTGGTTCCAGCATCCCCCCATACTGCTTCGAGTGAGACTTCATTCCCCGCTCTGAACGCTAATGCTGAAAGGGCCACTAGTGTAGGGATTTGTTTGGATAACTAACACTGAACCTGTGTCAGTCCCCCTCAAGCCAACAAATAGTTTCATTGTCGGGATCAGAATCTGCATAAGATATGTGTGATGTCATATCATTGGAATCCAAGTAAGAAAGAGATTGGAGACTAGTTGGAGAGGAAGATCCATGAATTCACGGTGCAGGAGAATAGAAACTAGCGACTGACAAAGGAACCGTGGCTGGACAAGTACCTATATGTAGAGATCCATGAGATCCTTTTATGTTCCTTTCCGGTTGAGCTATACGAGTGGATTGCAAAGCTAGCAGATAGCCAAGGAAGGTGGAAACTTGATGGTCTTATCGTTTAGACCCCAGAGCTAGTACAGAAATTGGAAGCATCTGAGGATAAGATCGTCCGTGCTGTCGATCATTAGCCCGATCACGTCATAGGAGGATTTGTGACTGAGTTCGTGGTTGATACCTCAATCAACTATAGCAAGGCGAAGCGACGTTTTTTTCAAAGGACTTCGAGGTAAGTACTTGAAATCTTTGAATACCTGGATTAAAATGTTATTGTGGGAAAAGCGGGTTATGCAACTACCTTGATGGTTGGAGCTAAGCGAAGCGGAAAAACTTACAGGAATGAAGGGAGAAAGGGTCTGAAATATAGTCCATTGATTTCACCTCCATGAGGTGATGAAGAGGGAGTAGCACAAGCTTCTCCACAAAGTGCTATTCAGTTAATAAGACAAGGATTCCCGCGACTGCCACCTCCACCTGCACCACCTCGAAATTCACCACCATTGCTTGTGACTTGACTTGTACCACCTCCACCTCACCACAGTTCAATATGGAAAATTTAGTGAAGCCGCCTTATTTCAAAGGCTTGGGAAATGAGGACTTGGACCAGTTCTAGTTCATCATGAAAGCCGTATGGGAAGCTCAGGGTGTTATGAATGATCTCATGAAGAAGGCGACATTAGTTAGTGATCTGCAGGATCGCATGCTAACCTGGTATATCAAGTACTCTAATGATAACTTGAATGCTGCAGTGGTAGACATCGAGACAACATTGAATAAAGAATTCAGTAGGCCTAAGTCTAAGGCACAGTTGATTGTGGGGTTCAAGGAAATCACGATGCAGCCAGGCGAGACACCTTGGGAATTAGATCAGGGATTGAAGTGAAAAATCCACGAAGTTAATATGAACTTAACAGACGGAAAACATCGTGAATGGTTTGTGGCCTCGCACCGGCCACACTTAAGGGTTGCGATGTCACAATAGAAGATAACAAATCAGGCGGAGGCCTTAGAGATTGCCATGAGACTACATGAAACACCGATGCAAGATCCGAATCTGGGGGTTCAACAGATCCATGCATGGTTGAAAAATATTTGCCTCGAGATGAAAAGTTTAAATAAGGATAAAACACTTCGACCAGAGGTGCGTGAAGAGGTATGGTGCCTGAAATGCAAGGGTCAGGGGCATGACAAAGACCATTGCCTAGTCTTTACGAACTATATTGTAGGAGGAGGATAGATGCCTTTTAGGCTGGAAGCTCAAGCAGGACCGAGCGTGGGGCCAACATTGTGGTGTGTTATATGTCAGGTAGTAGGAAAACATGCCACGACTAACTGACATTTGCTGCAGAATTTTGTACAGACACCGCAACAACTGTTCTGAAACTTCTGTAGGTTGGTAGGGCATGATGAGTGTAATTGCAGAAGCTATGAATTAGCGATGGATAGAACACCTGCCTATAGGGTACACGTAGAAACTTGAACCCCTCACTAGAGCACATGGATGGCACAAATAGGCTTTGAGGGGCGCGGACAAAGCCGAGGTAGAGGAGGACCTTGCAGAGGTCTGGGATAGATGATTTGCTACAATTGCAGAGGACCCAGACACTATGCCCATGATTGCACTAACCCAACACGTCCGTCATGCAAATATTGCAATATGTTTGATCATGAAATGGAAGACTGTCCTACGCTGATAGCAAGGATATGTGACAAAGGGGTACTACCCCTTTAGCCGACTCAGAACCCATAGATGATGAGGTTTGAGCCACACGAAGAAGATCCAAATGTGAATATAGTGCTTTGAAGTGGAATCACCACAAGAGATGACAAGGGGAAACAACCCAAAGACAATACATGGGTTTGCAAAGCTTTGGCCAAGGAGGATGAATTTGATTTGGATATCGCACATGAGACATTCATGGAAGTGAGGAAGAGCTTCGTTGAGGCCTCCATCTCAGGGAGGAAGGATAAGCCTGATAAAGAGATGGACCCTTCTATGCTTACAACCTTCCTGGAGACTTGCATGAAGTTACTACATGATAACAAGGCTATGAAGGGGTTACAGGAGCTCATAAATAGATGTGCCAAAAACACTCTGGGTGAGTCGCGCATAGTACGAAATATTGGTAAGCATAAACAAATGACAAGACGAGAGATGAGACTAACCGCGCAGATAGGAGAGTAAAAAATGGATCAAGTTATTTTGGACCCAGGGTCAGATGCGAACGTCCTACCGAAGCAGACTTGGGAAGGGATGGGGAGACCTATGCTACAGTGGTCTTTGATTCAGCTAAGGACGACGAATCAATGGAAGATCATCCCCATGGGGCGGCTGCAAGGGGTAACTGTAGATATTGAAGGTGCGAGCGCGTTTGTTAACTTTGAAGTAATAAAAATTATGGATGATATCAACCCCTATCTTGCGCTCCTTGGCATTGATTGGGCTACAGATATGAACAGAGTAATCAATCTAAAGAAGTGAAAGATGATACTTGGGAAGAAATCGCTCCACGTAATAGTACCCCTAGATCCTGTAGAGGGATTGCGTTATACTGAACCGGTGCGCGATTATGAGAGTGATGACGATATGGGCTATATCTATAAGATAACAACACAGGACGAAGATTGGGCGAACCCAATAGTGGATGGATGAATTACATGGGATTGTGAGAGTTCATGCACCTCAGACTCCAATGAATAATTAGAGTGCTGGCAGAATCAGTTACATGAAGTAACTACACTGAGTTGTAACATGATGACCTGGTTGCTGCGCCATGAGGGTATACTTTTTTTCTGTTGATATGTTCGGACTTCCTCCGCCATCCCTACTCCTAAGGAGTGTTGAGCCACCCTCTATATATAAATAGGAAGTGCTGCTAATATATCTATATCTATCTATCTATATATATATATATATATATATATATATATATATATATATATATATATATATATATATATATATATATATATATATATATATATATATAGATATATCTACACACACACACACACACACACACACATATATATATATATACACACACACACACACACACACACACACAGACACATATATGTTTACTAACAATTCTATGATTTTTCAGATGGAGGATAGGGGGTCTCATCACAAGCCAACCTACCATGATCATAAGGAAGCAGCGAAGTGGCATTCCCATTATGGCCACCACACCAGGGATATGATCCAATGGATGCATCAAGAAATAAAGTCCTTGGAACAGGAGGTCTCATCACGAGCCGGCCTGTCCATTTTTCGCTCCTTCCCAGTGAATGGCAATGTGTTCATCTAGTCACCATGCCAGCACATTGGTCTCTACTCTGATATCATAATGCACTCTCCCAATTATACATAGAGGATCATGGTTCCAAAGGGTGAAAAAGCAACTCTCTCGAGGCTATAGATGCCTGCAAGCAAAAGAAGCTCTACTGATGGTATTGAAGTCGTATTTTTAACATCAATAGTTATTGTAACTCCCTTTTCTTATTATATATCTTTACTACAGAGAGACTATGTCCCTAATATATTTTGAACATTTATGCATGTGATATCTTTTAAAAAAAATCAATCACAATAGCCTTAAGTGGAATGATGACGACAAAGCATCTTACTTGCCTCAGTTGTCCTTTTCTCCTTTTCCAATCACCTCAAGGCATCTCCACACTTATTGATAATTCTCATTATATGCATTGATTTCAGCACTCCGATATATTTTGTGATCCTTTCGTTAATATGCTTACGTTGCCACTTTCATCATCCCTGTACTTTGCCGCCAGCACGTTCTTCCTTCACTCATTCAATCGAAGGCGGCCTATAATTTCAAAGGAGGGTGAGGAGCAACCTCCAATGTACTATGCATGCCTGTCAGCTCTCCATTTGATATTGCAGAGAAACATGACATTCCATGATTACAGAGTATATGGTATAATAGCAAGTCCTAGATAACGGTATTTATGCCTATAAAGTATCATCCAATATAACCATTCTAACAAATTGTTGTTCCATCACATGGCTCTGTGTATTTGCTATTATATCTCTACTACACTAGCCGTTTGTAGAATTCAGGCAGTATGGGAGGAAGAATAGTGCGTAGTGAGCCGCTAATACTGGTTGTTTCTAATGCAGCCAGAGAAATTCTAGCCAGAGTTGGGTGGATAGCATACTTCACGCAATGTCAGCCACCCAACAAAGCAGTCGCCATTGAATTCCTACAAAATTTATAGAATGGACAATCCATGATAAGGGGCAGACAAATTACAGTGACAGACGCCGTAATTGCAGAAGTATCTGGGTTGCCAGCTGAAGGACCAGTATGGACTAACAAAAGATTGAAGTTGTAGGATGCTATTGCAGTCTTTAAGGATGAAGGACAGGAGTTGATCATCAAAGGCAAAGGGGTTTGACCATCATCCCTTGGAGAACCGTGGGGAGAACTAGCAAGAGTCATTCAGAATTATATTACATGTGACGAGCGAAAAGATGTGGTAAGGTTGTGCCAACTTAAACTCTTAGCAGTCCTAAAACAAAAATGTGTTGTGAATTTAATTGCATATTTGAATTTTCTACTGCATGATACTACTGTAAGGATAAAAAGGTCCCAACACACATAAACCATTGTAAGCCATCACAGTTTGATTAGGCTGATAGTTAGTTACAACCTCACTCAACAACAATCAAGTTGGGAGGAATTAATATTTTCCATTGAAGGGGGTTTAGCTCTACCTATGCCTCGCTTTGTTCCAAAAAGGAAGAGAACTACCCTTACAAGAAACATTCCCCGAAAGCGTAGACAATCCGCCAGGCAGAGGACAAACTTAGGAAAGGCCGAAAACCCCTAGGGCAGTATCAGCCAGCCCATAGAATTGTCTAGCCCAGGAAGTGAACGACACTTGCAGATAGAAGGCCAAGATAACCCTGAATCAGATCATGAGGAAGAATTAGGGCATTCTGGAGCTGAGGAAATAAATGAATAAGAACTCCCCTCAACATCAAATACAAGTCACCAAGGAGATTTATTGCATGATATAGAATTGGCCCAGATCCTGGCCAATATGGATGATTTCATACAGCCCAAAAGCCCGCTCAATTTTAACATTGGAGCAACCCAATCTGCAGAAAACTCTGGCCACAATAGAATTATATCAGAAAATGTAAGCTGTGAAGCAGAAACAAGGGCAGAAGCCACTCAAGAAGAGGTGAACCAATCTGTTGATATCCCTCCAGGAGAACCCAGTCAGGCAGGCCTAAATACAAAGAATATAGGACAAACATAAAAAATAGAAATAAACCAAGAAGAGGACTACCAGTCTAGGGACATGGTTCTCTTAGAACAAAGCCAAGATGAGCAACTGGGCTTGTTACAAGCAGAGACAATTAACAGAACACTGGCTCCTCCTAAAAAGTAGAGAGACAAAATTAAAAAGTTTCGGAGGCAACATCAGAGGCTGTGGAAAACGGTAAAAAGGCTCAACCGAAAGATAAGAGAATTATCAGCGAGGAAGACTCTAGACAAAACCCCGGAGACGATAAGCGCAACAACCAAATTGAAGTATGTGAAATAAAAGCTATAGGGACATAAACTGAGCCCATACTCACTCAATCTATTACGGAACAACATGCAATTTTTGCAGAAATAGCTACCCAGATAGAGGCTATACCCTCTTATGACTTAGCTATTCATACGAAGGTGGTACCCTCCTATAGCGTGGCTATCTATATGGATTCCTGGACCTCCCATAACAAAGAAACACAGACAATAGGCATTCATTCTCATAGAAGGAGTACGCAGACAAATACCCAAGCCAAAGATATCATGACGAGCAATGACCCCAATATAGTGAATCTTCAAGAAGATTTAGCACAGGCTCGGCTTACCATGGAATAAATTGAGCTAGAAACTGTCTCCCAACAAAAATACCAAGAATTACAAAGGCAGATTCGGGACATGAATGCATCAGAAAGTGAGACCTTTGATAAATACCGAAAGGCAAAGGAGAAAATTGAGAAAATGAAGCTCAGATTAGAGAAGGTCACGAGTCAAATGGACACTATTTTCTCATTTTACACTGATGTCTTGGCATGTAGATCTCCTGCCAACAATTATGCATTATTTTTTCTAGAAAGATACTTGCAGTTGAAAATCAAAGCCGTCAGGGCTGGAAAACCGGTAGAATTGAAAACAATTGAGGATTTCATAAACTGTTGCAAATAGCATGGAGTAAAAGTGCAAACATTACTTTGTAAATTTCACCTACATAATTCTGTATTACAGGAAGAAGTGGAAGAGAACCCCAACCCTTTTGTGGGGGATGTGCAATTCCAAGATTTTATCTCATTTGCTGTCAATCAACGGAAATGGTTCAAGGCTCATAACGCGTTCCAGAGGCAAGAGCATGGACTGGACCTTTGGGTAAGGGGTGAACCCAAACACCCTTTGCAAATGCTGGCCAATAACAAAAGTCTGATGAAAAGGGAAGGAGTAATCAAAATTTTGGGGGCTATTGAGAAATAAATTGTACATAAGGGAGTAGAATACTTCCTCTCCATTCAGGAAAGCTCCTTGACTGTAGCGAAGCTTAGGTGGACAGTCTCCACTAGTAATGTACAAAATAGAGAGCCATTTAATTACAAAAAGTTTAAATTGGTTGCAGAACTTTTTTTCATTTATAGTAATATCATTTTGAGAGAAGGTCCTTATTAGCTAGGTTGTTGGTTTCACAGCCCTATCATTTGGTATCCTGCTGAAGGTTATTGAGTTATATATGAACTGCCTGAAGGACAGGGAGGGCACATCTTTGAGCTCTTGGCCAAGAGCCATGGTTCTAGACCACTTTACGGCATTCCTTCTCCAGCTTATTCTTTAACTGCTCTGCATATGAACTACATGCTTTTCATGAGGACATGAAAAAGGGTAAGCAGGGGAGTATGTTGAGTCATGGAAAAGGTATGCATTTACTATTAATCTCATCATCCTTTTCCTTTATTCTTATCTTTTCTATATCTTAATGCATTAATATATTAAGGAATTACAGTAAGAAAAGAAAGAATTATCTGTAGTTATGACTTAGCTAATTATTACCCTTCTTTATGCAAGAAAACAACAAAAGGGACAAAGGATGTTCCCTATGAAGGAACAACAAAAATTGGCAAGCCAAGGAAGGAATGAGGAAGTTTTAAATAAGGCCAAAACAAATCAGAAGAATCACGCGAGAAAGGAAAGGATGTTTGAAGTTGGAAAACTATTGTGAATCCCTCAGGATCGCAATAGTAGGAGATGTTTGTAAGTAGGAAAGGGAGAGGAGAGAATCACTGTTATTATTGAAATTGTAACTTTAATTACAGACTCTCGCTGTCGAGAAGAACATGAATACATTGTAATGCTCATTCAATTGATGATTAATATATAAGTGAAGTTGTTATTCCTTCATGCTATTTGAAGTAACTTAGCAGTGTTCACTGGCAGCTAAGGGCCAGGCTTCTGGTGGATTCAACTGCTTTTCTTGTGTCATACATTTCTAATTCTCACGAGTGTGATGGTTTGATAGTATTCTTTCTTTTTTTGTCCACATGGGGTAGCTCAAGCGGCAAGGGCCGTGGAAATGAAGTCTCACCGAACCGGAAGTCTTGGGTTCAAATCTTGGGCTACCCTTCCCCCGTAGAGGGGTACATAATGGACATGTAAATCAGAGAGTCCCACCCCAGCTTACAAAAAAAAAAAAGATAGTATTCTTTCTTTTTGTGATTTTATTGTTTTTGCTATTTCTTATTTTCCAGTATTGACAGAGTATCTTTGCTTTATATCATTTACAATATTAGTACGATTTACTTTCATTTCAGATTGAGTTATTCAGATAAATATTCCTCTGGATTTAATCAACTGCAAAGAGTATTAACTATCGCTGTTGAAACTCTCAAATTTATATCATTTTTGTTTAGATTATTTATTGAAGACTGGGTTTGATTTAGACTAAATCAGTTAAAGAGGGATGAGTTATCACTACTGTACTCTCAACTGATGTTGTTGTTACTTTGATGAATGTAGGATTTGAGTTTATTAGAAGATTGAGTTCTTTAATTGCAATTGGAATTTACTAGATGCATCCGTTTACTCTTGTATTTGAAGATCTATACTGCAATCTAGGAAACATTACTCTGAATTAAATAGCAACTACATACTGGGTACACTCTTGAAACAAGAAGACTTGCCCAAATTGATAATTAATGTGAGGATAATTAGGGGTTTCAAAAGGCACCTTTTATCACCCAATAAAAAGAGCTCATAAATAGATGTGTTAGAAACACTCTGGGTGAGTCACCCGTAGTACGAAAGATTGGTAAGCATAAAACAAGGACAGGATGGGAGATGAGACTGACCGCACAGATAGGAGAGTAAAAAATGGATCAAGTTATTTTGGACCCAGGGTCAGACGCGAACGTCATACCAAAGCAGAATTGGGAAGGGATGGGGAGACCTACGCTACAGTGGTCTCTGATTCAGCTAAGGATGGCGAGTTAGCGGAAGATCATCCCCATGGGGCGGCTGCAAGGGGTGATTGTAGATATTGAGGGTGCGAGTGCGCTGGCTGACTTTGAAGTAATAAAAATTATGGATGATATCAAGCCCTATCTTGTGCTCCTTGGCATTGATTGAGCTACTAATATGAATGGGGTAATAAATCTAAAGAAGTGAAAGATGATATTTGGGAAGAAATCACTTCGCGTAATAGTACCCCTAGATCCTGCTGAGGGATCACGCTATACTGAACCAGTCCGCGATTATGAGAGCAATGATGATATGGACTATATCTATAAGATAACAGTGTGAGACCAAGATTGGGTGAACCCAACAGTGGATGGACAAATTACATGGGATCGTGAGAGTTCATGCACCTCGGACTCTCATGAATAATTAGGGAACTGGTAGAATCAGTTACATTAAGTAACTACACTGAGTTGTAACATGATGACCCAGTCGCTGCACTGTGTGTCGTCGGAGGTTAGAAATCTACCCACTTATGATGGCCTGAATGATGTAGATATTCTTTTGGATGCATTTGAGAGGGAGGTACCAGAAAATTAGCGCTTCCAGGCATTGGACTAGGCACTACGGGCTATGCTCGCAAGATGGTGGGTTATGCACAAGGGAATTTTTGATGATTGGCGCAAATGTAGAACGATGATGAGAACATGCTTTGGGAAGCCAGAGGTGCGAATAATAGACAAATATGATGGGAAAGATGATGCACGTGCACACTTGGACAAATGGACTCAGGCTTATGGAGAGAAGCCCCAACCTGAGTGGGTGCGCTTGTTCTGTCATACCTTGGATTTTGTCTTGATAAACTGGTACATAGAAATAGAGCTCCTCCATGGTACTGGTGAATGGGATATTATGCACGAAGGATTAATAATGACTTTCAGCTTTGAAGATGGGTTTGAGTGTATTGATGAGGTGCTACAGGAGGTGAAAGCAACAATCTTTAGGATACCACAGGATCCTTTGGACTTGATTAAGCCTGAGTGGGCTACTTAGCTAAGTCATGCACTAGAATGGTATAATGTGATCATTGAAGAAGAATATGAGGATTTGTGAAAGATTAACATCCCTGAAACAAAAGGATATCGGGAGGTTGAAGGACTGCTGATTGAGAATCCAGATATAACCGCGTTGCTAAAAATGAAACAAGTAAATATTGATACGGAGGTAGAGCCCAAATTCATGAAGATTGGAGATTACTGGGATGATGCGATGGTGGATAAGGTGGCTGAATTTCTCTGCGAATTATAGGATATGTTACCTGCCAAGTTTACGGATCTAAAGGGGATAATTGGAGACCTGGGTGTTATGAAGATAACGTTGAAGCTCGATGTGAAGCCAATTAAGCAAAGACCTTACTATCTCAATTCGAACTATAGGGAGAAGGTACCCTTAAAGCAAGACAAGATGTTTGTGGCAGGCATCATTGAGCCTGTGGAAGAATCTGACTGGGTAAGCTCGATGGTGGTATAGGAAAAGAAGTAGAAGGATGAAATAAGGATATGTGTGGATGTCAGAAAGTTGAATGATACTTGTGTACATGACCATTTCCCGACTCCGTTCACTGATGAAGTGTTGGACAATGTAGGTGGCCAGGAAGCATATTCCTTCAATGATGGGTTGTCTAGGTACCATTAGATCCAAATTGTGCCAAAGGATAGGAACAATACAACCTTCGCAACTGAGTGGGGTTGTTTTCAGTACACTGTAATGTCATTTTGGTTGAAGAATGCGCCTGCGATTTTCTCGCGTGTAGTCATTTTTGCATTCAAGGAATTTATTCATAAGTTCCTAGAAGTATACTTTGATGACTGGACTGTGTTCAGACTGGTGAAAAGCCATGTCACAAGTTTATGCCTGATGCTAGATACCTACCGAAGATACTAGATCATCTTCAATTTGAAGAAGTGTCTATTTTGTGCTCCTTTTGGGACGCTACTAGGTCATGTGGTTTTCAAACAGGGACTGATGGTAGATCTCATGAAGATCGTGGTGATACTAAACTTGGAAACGTCGAGGAGTGTGAAACAGCTACTTGATACCCTAGGACATACGGGATATTACAGAAAGTTTGTCAAAGGCTATGCCTAGATCACCAAGCCTATGGAGAAGTTGTTGAAGAAGGTTGTCACATTCTGCTGGAATGAGGACTGTAAGAAAAGCTTGGATGTATTGAAAGAAAAGATGGTCACCGCACCGATCCTAGTCTTCCCAGATTGGAATAAGGAGTTTCATGTACATGTCAATGCGTCATGAATAACGTTGGGAGCAGTACTGACACAGGCTGGCAGAGGGGACTTGGACCATCCTATTGCGTTCGCAAGCAAAAGGTTATCCAAGCTTGAAAAGAACTACTCCACCACTGAGCGCAAAGGGTTAGCCATGGTGTATGTGCTCCAGAAGTTTACACACTACTTGCTGGGAGGCCATTTTAAGATGTACACAGATCATACCGCGCTGAAATACCTGGTCAATGAGCCTGTGTTGGGGGGGAGAATCTGCAGGTGGCTGTTATTGTTCCAAGAATATCATTTTGAAGTTATTGTGAAGCTTGGACGATAGAGTGCGGGACCAGACCATCTGTCACACATCAAAATAGGGGAAGAGCCTAATAATTTGGAGGAGGGATTTCCTGACGCGCAACTATTTGTAGTGCATGTCATGGATGGTAATTTTAAGCATATCATACACTTCCTAATGACAGGGACTACCCTGGAAGGATAAACTGTCCAACAGAAGAAGGAGTTAGTGGTGCGTGCAACAGATTTTTCTGTCATTGCTAGGCATCTGTACAAAATCGGGTCAGATGAGATATTGAGACGATATGTACTAGAGTTTGAAAGAATCAAAATCCTTGAGGACGCTCATGGGGTTGTTGCGGAAGGACATTATGCAAGGATAGAAACCGTGCAGAAGATTCTACGCATAGAGTTGTGGTGGTCAACCCTCCATCAGGACTCAAAAGTGTATTGCAAGGCATGTGATGTGTGTTAAAGGTTGGGCAAGCCATCGCGGAGGGATGAGATGCCTCTGAATCCACAGATGATGTTACAACCCCTTGAGAAATGGGTGATAGATTTTGTGGGACCCATTCATCCCCAAGGAAAGATGGGAGCAAGATACGTTATCACCGCGATGAGCTATATGACTCAATGGGCGGAGGCACAACCCGTGAAGGATTGTATAGGTGCAACTGCTGCGAAGTTCCTCTTTGAGAATGTAGTGACGCGATTTGGTTATCCAAAGATTTTGATGAGTGATAGCGGTACGCACTTTCTAAATGAGACGATCAATAGGCTGATGGGAGAATTTCAGGTATATCACTAGAAGAGCACGCCTTATCACCCGGAGGCTAACGGGGTGGTGGAAGCATTCAATAAAGTGTTGGAGAACGCGCTGACCAAGGTTTTCCATGTTCAACAAAGTGATTGGGACCTATGCATACCCACAATACTATCGGCCTATTGGACAACATGCACGAAGTTGACTGGAGAAACACCTTTTTGGCTTGTATATGGTGTTGAAGCAGTAATGCCCATGGAATACATCGTGCCTAGTCTACACATAGTGGCACTCATGGGTATGATGGATCCTGGAGCCCTAGAAGAAATGCTTGCACAACTGGTTGAACTTGAGGAAGAGAGATTTTTGGCTAGATTTTACTAACAGGTCCAAAAGCAGCACAAAAAAGCATGGCATGATGGACACATTAAGCTACGCACCTTTAAGGTAAATGAGATGGTTTTGTTATATGATAGCGAGCTTGATAAATTTCCAGGGAAGTTGAGGATGCACTGGTTAGGGCCCTATGTCATTAAGGAGAATACCAATGGAGGAGCAGTTTAGTTGATTAAATTGAATGGAGATCCCTTCCCTAGAAAAGTGAATGGTAGTTGATTGAATCCATACATCGGCGGTCTGGCCATGTGACTAGATGAAGGTAGCCATGTCTTATTGCTCCAGGTAGCTAAAATGAGGCTTGGGACTATAAAATACACTGCCCGGGTTCGGGAGCTGCGTGATTGGAGGATTGTACGAAGCAATGAAGTGTCACAGGCTTTGCGGCAGCGTGAAGGGAGCTGCGCTACCCAGGGGGAATCACGTAGGTCAGCCATAAAGTGACCGTGAAAGACATTGTTCATGACTTAAAAGGAGAAATCGGTGAAATGGAGTCAACGACTGGCATTTAAGACAAAATTTATGGTACAGATCCTTGAAAATCTACCGCAAATCTCGCATTAATGAATCGAATTTGGGGTGAATGGTCGGATTTGAATTCAAAATGCCCTATAAATTACATGTGGCTGTCTAGCAAAAAACTCTTGGAATTTTGATAATTGAGTTGTTGATCTCTCAAGCACACACGAATCGCAAGCACTATGAGCTTCTTATAGCCAGTAAAGTATTTGAGACCTTGCCAAAGGATACACAGGAGTTCTTACAGAAAATCATGTTGGTGCCCATAGAAACTATAGATACCAAAGCAACGGAGTCGGTGCCAAAAGTTGAGATGGAGGCAGAGGTAGTTGTTTTGGAGAATTTGGTATCGACGGAAAAATACTAATTCCCTAGATAAGTAGCTGTATCTAGAACAATAGTTTAAAGTGTTTTGGTCTTTTCCTATAAGCAATAGATAAAATGAGAAGATGAGAAGACCTACTTGTAGTTCTGCTTTCCTCTCATCTCCTTTGTATAGATCTCGTCGCTCCTTCCCATACTTAATACACTTGGGAATTACCTATAAACACAACATAAAATAATGAATCGATCAGAGAAAACAATCTATTGAATATAATTGAAAGAAATCAGATACAATTCAAACATATAAGCATTATGAAAGAATACGAACATATGGGAGAAAGGTTCAAACACTTTATTGAATAGAAGAAGGAATTACAACCATTGGTGTTTGATTTAAAGCCATTCCTCCAACTTGGATCCCATCCACATCACATTAAAAGCATGACAAACTTGTAGCATTACAATACATGCTTCAAAGCCAAATCTCATAGCAACATAATCCCCTTACAATTCAACATAATCCATCCCCCTGATCAATTAGATAAGTGGTCAATTTATAGGAAGATGAAGGAGGGTTTGTCATAAATGGTGGAATTGAATGGCCTTGTATACTTAGAATTAGTTCCATGGAGAAAGGGATGAGAGGATAGGATGCATATTAACTCATTCCTCATCCATTTTCGAGTTCATAGGAGTTGATAACTGAGGGAACCTTCTAGATGACTCCAAAAGATAAGAATATTTCCCAAACCCTATGTGAATTTCGCTCAATATCGCACAACAAAGGTGAAAGGAAGCATAAGTTCTCTGCAAAGCACCCTAGCATGGATTTAATTACTCTGCAGCGCACCCTTACATGGGCCTATCTACGTTGGTCCCTCTAGACACTGTTTCTCGATGTCTTCAAGTCATGAAACTGTCTGGGAAGGAGAAATTCAAAGGGGTGGCTTGTTTAGGGTATGTAGCAACTGAAATTAGGGTTTGATGAGACCTAAAACACTGATCTAGATGATGTTATTGATGTGCCCAAATGGATCTGTAATAGTAGCTTCTCCAGAGGTCGCCGAAGTCCCCAAATCACTAAGGACACCAAGACCAAAGCCGACCCAAACCAAGGAGACCAAAAAGGATAAAAAGGGAAAGCAAATTGCAATACTGATGCGTGCATCACCAAGAAGAAACTCACAGAAGCCCACCGTATAGGAGAAGGGCAAAGCCATAAATTTGGATCTGGAGGACGAATAAATTAAAGACATCCCAATGGATGAGGAGGATGTGCAAGTTGAAGTGGAGGAGGCTGAAGCCCAGGGTGTTGACCCTATTACTAAGTTGCCTCAGTATGTCCCTCCATGCAAGGGAAAAACCAAGGTGCTGAAAGACATTGATGAGAGAAAGAACCCCTTGCAAACCCCTCTGCTGCTAGATGACATTGTTTTCGAAGGACCATGCTTGGCGCAAGTGTCGATGCTAAAACTCAAGGACTCGGACTTGGATGATCACATGAAGTTCGCACACCTGGCGACCGAGCGGTTGATGCACCGCATCATCGATACAAACACCAGAATGATCTCATTTGAGCCGCGAAGGTGGCTAAGAGGAGTGGACAAGGTAGGGTTTCCCAACCTGCTTTGGGTGCTACACTACAGCCACACCCCGGTTACAGTATTGGCCATCAAGCAACTGCTATGCTTGGTGCATGATGGGTGTCTGTGGCTGGAGGAGCCAATACCCATCATGGATAGGTTGATCCACCAGATCATGTGATTGCCTTACACAAGAGAGAATCCAACCATGATATTTGGCAAAAAGGGTAGTGAGCAGGCCCTCGTGGAATCCATGAAAGAAAAGTTTAAGTTGGTAAAGAAGTCGCGTGGATATGCTGTATGCAACATCTGTGACCCTGCTATAAAGGTAGCTACGTAGATTTTAGTAGGCAAAGTGATGAGGAAGTGTCGCACCGATGAGGTTCCGGTGCCTGTCGTCGCGCTATCAGCCCAGTAGGCCGAAGGAGTCCAGTTCAACTGATTGGAATACCTTCACATAGAGTTCCTCAAGAACTACCGCGAAGCACAAGAGCTAAGCAAGACATTCCACTACACGTGGCTCTTGTTTTCAATTATGCTGGTAGCATGGGAGATGCCAAAGGACAGTGAATTCCCTTCGGTCAGGCCAGACCTACCAGAGGCAGCAAAGTACGCTTCACTATGGGTGACCAAGGATGTACAACGAGTAAAGGATAGAAATGTCTTCTTGGTCTTGATAAAGATGAACATCCGCATAGCCATCAATCAAAAACTGCAATTGTCACCTATGGTGTACACCAACCTACAGGGCTACGAAGAATTTAAAGCAGACTTTGATCATGTATCCATGAAGGTGCGAAAGGAACCTGTGTAGAAATGATATGACTTTCCTTACCTAGTAATGGATGACACCATTAACACAATACTTGATCAATGGCTAGCAGAGTGGCACACCACAATAGACTTGGTGGTGGGAGGAAGCAAGTATACCATGTAGAGAAAGAAGGAGGAGGGCAAGCTAAAGATGACTCAGTTGTCCGAAAGAAGAGAGAAGGAGGCCGCTAACAAGCCCCAGGCAAATTGTGAGGTCGCACAGTAGACAATGAAGTAGACATGTGGAGCATAGTGGGGCTCTAAGAAAGGCGTGAAGTCACCTTCACCTAAAACCAAGTAGGAGACAGATGAGCAGACAAAAAAGCATGATGAGGATCCACAGCCGATGTTCACCGGCATCAAGCATCCAAGGGAGCAAGATAAAGGAGGGTCCAGGAAGAAATCAAAGGCTACCAAGACATCATTGGACCAAATCACGCTAACAGAGGGTGATCTGCATGACATTGGTGACACAATACGGGATGTCGCCACGGAGGCCCTACAACAGATTGAGTAGCAGCAGTAAATAATATTCAGGGATATCTAGACAGGTTTGCAGGAGTTGTAGACCGGCACATCACAGGCTGGCACGATGTCTAACAACCTTGCTATCGGCACTTTAGAAGCTGCCGAGATGCTGGGTGCAAAGGCCTCCAACACGATTATGCTACTCGATGGATCACTGACCACAGAGAATGAAGCTGATAGGCCCACTGTCAGTGCCCTAAAGGGAGTAGGGTTGAATTTGAAAATGCTCCCTGGTTAGGCGCTCCACCTCTTGTAGGATGGAGTGATTGCAAAACTGAGGGCCCGTGAGCACCGCACCCTCTAGGTGATTAATGAACAATGGATCAACAATGAGCAGATGGCACTACAGTGAGACTCTGCCATCGCCACTATGACCGAGGTGACCAACCAGAAAAAGAGAATTATACAAGTTGTTGAGGAGTCATGCCGAATGGTCTAAGAGTTGGCCATTCCTGAGGAGGATCCAGTCGAGGTGCGCATCCGCAAGCTGGCCACAGGGGTGCGCAACAATCGTACTGAGATGGCAAGGGTTTATTTGGAGTTGAACCTACAGATCACAGAGTTATAGTTGAAGGCCCAACCTTCAACTTTGTCAGAAGTGAAAGAGCAGTGGGCGATCCATGTCATAGAAGTAGTAGCGGCGGTGGACAATGCAGTCACAGGCCTCATGTAACTTTTTGAGCAGTCATTTGAGGGCCTGACAAGCTTACAGGAGGACCCCAATATGCAGCGACTAGAGACAAAAGCACACAAGCTACAATGGCACTATGATGAGGTCAAGGGCACAGCCAGAACCGTCGTGCTAACATAAGGACTAGCAAATCTACAGGAGGACAAGTAGCTGAAAGAATAGGTGGATGCAACGCTGCACAAGGAAGCAGTGTTGAAGGCATGACTGAAGCCCTATCTTGATGAGGCGTACACGGTGGCAGGTTCTATTGAATGAAATCTTGCGACTGTGCAAGTAACTCTGAAAAATATTTTGGCTGACAGTTTAGGAGTAGTGATCGAGCAGATGGTCGAAGGCGTGGAGCAGGCGGCCACACAGTGCACTGCTGAGGTTGCGGTCATACGAGTCGAGCTGGAAGGTATTTGCACTAAGATCTCCACACCTATCGAGTGACTCGAGGGCGAGTCATGATGTTTGTGTTGGGGGCCTGTTGGGAACGGGATCCCCCAAGGACAGTCTTGGGGCTAAAAGCCCATGTTTTTGGTTGAATTTTGTAATAAAATTATAAATTATCCGCATTTTGTGGTCGCAGAGTGCAAAGGTTTCATGTGTCATAAAGGGTTGTCCACCCTTAATTTTGTAAAGTAAGGTCGGTTGTAAAAGATCTATCCACGGTCAGCGGACCATGGGATTGTATAAAAAGAGCTAAGCTGTAAGTAGTTTTATGGAGCAAGGAGGAAAATAGTAGCTATGATAGTCATAGCAGAGAAGTAAGAAGTCTAAGTGTCGGGTCATAGCATAGGTAGAGGCTCTATAGCTGAGTTCATGGAGGCCTAGGGTGGAAGTCCACAGCTGAGTGCGCAAACCCCTGCAGCTATGTGCACAGGGAGGATAAAGTCTATAATCATATGAAACTATCAATAAAGAGAAGTATTCTATGAATTATGTGTCTTTGTTTCTTGTTACTACATCTTGACATGTTATGTATGAATTTCATTGATAATGCTTATATTATGCACGAATGTATGTAATTACGTTGGTAAAGTGAACGCAAGTAAGAACATGTGTTTACGCGGTGCTAACTGTGATTGTTTAATAAGATAAGTAAGACACTTAAAATAGTTTGGGAATCTTCCTGGGATGCTTCCCTAGCAGTGAAAAAGTATCTGAGCCACCGGTTAGGGTTGCGCGAAGGTCAATCATACCTTTTCACGGAGGTACTGAAGGGCAGAAGAAAGGGCTAGTCTGGCAGGCCATAGAACTAAAGTCACCTGTGCGAAAGCAGGAATAGAAGGAATAAACTGACATCACAATCATCTCAGGGTGTGGAAAATTGGTTCCATCATCCCCCCATACTGCTTTGAGTGAGACTTCGGTCTACGCTCCGCAGGCTAATGCTGAAAGGGCCAGTAGAGTAGGGATTTGTTTGGCTAACTTACGCTGAACCTGGGTTAAGCCCCCTCAAGCCAATAGGTATGGAAGGTATGAAAGGAGGTGCAATAATAGTTTATTGTGTAGATGCAGGGATGGTAGGAATTGAAGACGAAATAGCGGTAGTGGTAGGGATTGAAGATGAAACAACTTGGATGGTAATGGGAGTAATTACAGGAGAGGTAGTGGAAGTAAAAGAAAATCCTAGGGCAATCCAAACAATAGGAGTTTCAGGAAGTGTGGTATGAACAAGGGAAGTTTTGGGTGGGGTGAAAATTTTAGGAGAACTCTGAAGTGGCTCTGGGGATGAAGCAGTGGAGCAAGGGGATCTAGTTTTAGGTTACTCACATGATGTCTCTATGGCCTGATCTAGTTCAAATACCAGCTTCTTAAGTTTTTAAAATTGTTTAATGGCATCATCATGAGGATCAGATTTATCAGCTTTAGGTTTTAAAATGTGAGGTTTTAATATATTCTCATCAACCAATTTTTGAGGTATCCAAGTATATGACTTGGTTTTAAATAAAAAATGCTCAAAATCTAGATCCAATCCAATATCAACTTCATCTAAATTCTCGAAACCTACACGGAGAGAGATTGAGTTTTAGATGGAGGTTTGTTACTTCCCTGGCTTTCAGTTCAACTTTTCCTTCTAAGGATAAGTTCAAGGTTGTCTACAATCTTTGGGGGATTGGGATCTAGACTAGCTCTAGTATGTATTCTTTTGGGAGCCATATCTATTACAAAATATGTAAATTTATCAAATGTTATACACCCTTATGAATAATAGACAATCTTGGCTGAGATTTTAGAAATGGACATTTTAATCACTGAGATGAATTTTACTTGTTTGGGAAATTTAAATATGAATCAATTTTTTTTTGTCCCGAGTGGAGTCACTAGAATGTTAGCACTCCGTATTTCGTAACACTGTGAAATAAATACAAAGGTAACCAAAAAACCACTTTGGAAGATGGGATCTAGCCCTACTAGATTCAGGGAGGGATCTCTCTTTCAGATTTAGATTTGTTTATATTGAGATATTAGGCTAGTTATGAAATTTCAATGGTTTGGTTTTAGATTTGGTTTGGTTGTTTGGTTGATAATATAAGATTACAGCTAATGGAGTCAATATACTTCGAATGGATTTATTTCAGCATTTACAGACATATCTAACAGGGAAAGGTAGGCACATTTATTGGATCTTATACATTTGATGAGATGGAAAAAGAAGAAATTATTACGAGTCCATTAAGCATAGAGAAATTAAGAATTCTATTTCTTAACTTCAGTAGAAAACTTTGATATTGTTTTAAGCTAGAACAAGGTTCTTTTGAAACAAATCCTGAACTTATTTTTCTTTAAAACAATAGAGAAAAGAAACACATATGAAAAAAAACACAATAATAAAAGAGAAAATCAAGTCACCAAAAAATCTGACCCGGGAATCCTGAAAAAGATTCCGTATTACTAAAATGTGTCCAAAGTAACTCTATAGAACAACTTTACATCAATGGTCCTTTCTTTACATAAACATCAACCTCTACTACTTCGAATTATGAAGTACTTATAGAAAAATAGTTTACAAAATATCTTGATGTCAAAAGATCAAGACAGAATCCTAAAATATCTAAAACAAGTTACATAAATAGTACAAAAATTTAGGAATTCAGAACTGCTAGAGATGTTGGCACTATTGTCGAGGATGGTTGTTGATGACTAGTCCCAAAAAGGTGCTTCATTGTTGTTTGAGATGAAAAATGTTTCACTCAAGTGATCCCATCGATCTTCACCAGGATAGAAAGTTTTATTAGCTTTCTATATGTTTCATCAATTTCGGTATATTTCTCAAATGTAGGCTTGTTGATGAAAATATGTTTAATCTCGTGTTTGATGATTAGATCAAAATATAGAGAGTCCAAGAAAGCTTTGCCTATCATACTTCCTTTTACCCCTGCAAACTTGTATTTATCTCTGGTAATAGTGTAAAGTTTTTCACTGTAGTCACTCAAGCTAATTAACCTATCATTCAAAGCCACTAAACCTAGAAAACCATTTTGATTCAGTAGATTAAACATGGTATGAAATCTCTGGACAACAATTTCCAGAGTTTGGCATTTTTTCTCTAATTGAACCATCAGGTTTCTCTTCTGCAAAACCTTCTTGATTTCTAAGACAGTTTCAGTCCTATCTTCAATCCGTATCTCCTCTAATTGTTCTCTAGTCTTAGAATTTAGGACTTTCATCAATGTTGTGGCTTCACCTGGTCTTTGGCCCAACATTTCCCTCACTTCTTCTATCGATTCTTTTAACCTATGTATCAACTCTTCTTGCTCAAAAATGATTTGGATTGATGGATAAATATCAGTTATATCTTCATTGATATTTGTCCATATGTTTTCTTTAGCTTGTGATCCATTACTGACTCACTCTCTAAAAACTCTATTCTTTGAGCAAGCTTGTGAGATTTATGTAATTCTTCTATATAAGCATTATCATTCTTCAACATTTGTTCTAGTAAATTATTCAACTACTCTTTCAACTTCTTAATCTCCTTTCACTGAAGGGACATATCCTTCATGACCCTAATTAATTCATTGGATGAATCAGAAGTCTGTCCTGGTAATGTTGTTGATGTTGAAGCTTTTGCTGCTACTGCAACTGCAATTGTTAATGCTGTAAGTGGAACAATGGCTAGTTGTGAGGATTTCTCCTTTTCCTTGAGCAGCTTATCTAATTCTATCTCCATCTTTCTAATCTATAGATTTTGTTCAATTATTATTTTAAACATGTCCTCCTTCTGTTGTTCAATTTATCCCAACTCCTTTGAATATGGATCCTTTGTAGATGGCAACTTGAGATGTTTTTTCAATGGTTCTTAGTAAACATTATTTTTCCTTATAAGTTCCTATTCTTCCTTTACATCACTTGGATCATAACCTAGATTAATAACTAAATCCTCCTATGTTTTAATTCATTATCCTTTACCACAGATGAGATTTTCTCCAGCTTCAATTGTGATTGTACGTTGCTGAGGGAGAACTGAATTTTGAAGTTGTCATGGCAGTGTTAGTCAATGAAGAATACAACATCTCTCCATTCTGTTTTTGCATATCCATCTTATCAATCAGATGGATCTAATTTGTATCAAAGGAGAAGATGGTATTCTCATAATTTGTTGATGAATTAGGAAAAGGAACACGTGCTTGCAAGAAATCCATCTGCAATCTCCCTTTTTCAGTGTCAAATGATGACAAGACCTTGTGTTTAGATGAAGCAGTCTTCTTCCAAAACTAAGTGTAAGTACTGACATTCAACATTTCATTCTTCTGCTTGATTTCTTTATACTTTGAAAATATGTTGGGCTTTGTTTGGCCTTGAGCCAACTCTATTGTCTGAGCTACATCTGGAGGGTCCTGTGAGGCTGAGGAAGATGGAGAGCCTACAAAAATATATTGGTGTCTTGTACCAGAAAAAATGTCTTCTAGTGTGGTTGGAACATGTGTACATGTCATGACTATAGTAGCATGTCATTGATCATCCTACATGAAAACTTGTTTTGGATTTTTTTTAGGCTTCTTTGTATAAAATAATAAGTGCTTAGCTCCAATTTTTTTCACTGGAGAAGGCTCTTCTTCTCTAGGCCTTTTATCATGCTTCCCTTAAGGGACTGGTGTCTGTGAGGTGGTTATAGATAAAACATGCTCCTCATCTTCCTGTAAGGTGCTTTCCTCCCATTGATATTTGTTCATAAACTTCTCAATTTCTAGCTTGAGAGTATGATAATAAGCATTGGTTTTCTTCTCCACTCTTAAACTAGAAATTATTCCAAAGGGGTCCTAGGACTTGTTGGGAGATAAACTTACATGTTTTTACTTTCCTTTTTATCCAATTTTCCTTCACATTTTCACTCCTAGCTAAGTTATTTCATATCCTAAATCATTCAGGTATACCTCTAATCATGTCTTTATGAATTAATTAATCATTGAAGCATAGTCTAGGGGATTATGACCAAAATCTCTTGCTAAACTTTATCTTATGGGAATATTTTGAAGTCAATGGCTATGTCTATACATCGATCTTGTAGAACTATTATCGAACTGCAGTTGTAATAGCGGAACTGATCTATACTTACTATTTCTATCTTTTGCATTCAATTTTGGGCTTATTATAGCCTTTTTGTAAGCGTAGGAAATAGTTACCTTAATCTCAGGAAGTATTTTTGTATAAGAAAGGATAGAGATTTTGAAACAGGTGGTTGGCATATGAGTGAATTGATCTTTGTAACAATGACTTTTATATTAATGAAATTTACATATTTCTGATATTTATCTGAGTTCATCTGTTGATCACATCCCTATTCAGGGTGTTGGGCCCACTCTCCTAATCAGGTGCTGCTGAGATAGTGTATGCTTAGTTTATTTTTCATGTATGTATTTCTTTCTCTCTCTGTGATAGTTTGATGTAAATGTTGTGAATTGAATTTTTGTTACAGTTAATTGTTGTTGTCATTTCTATTTGTTGTTACAGTTGATTATTGTTGTAATTTCCATTTGTTGTTACAGTTGTTTATTGTTTGTTAATGAATCCTTGGCCAATTCTGGGTTGTACAATTTCCCTTGCATATACATTGCGTGTTAGCCTTGCAATAACTAGTAGTCCTGGATTGATAATTAATGTGTAAAAGGGTTGAATAGTATTTTTCACACTTGGACACCAACATTCTGGCACCATTTCCCGGGAGGTTATCAACGGTGCAAGAGCATAGTCGACATTAATCGTTGGATCAATCTCGTGTCCTAGGGAGAGAATTTTTCTTACTGTACTTCAGTTTTCGAGCTTTATTATTGTTGGCTTTTCTATATTCCTTTTGATTTATTGCAGAGGGGCTTCTCTCTCACCCCGGGGAAGGAAGTTTTCTGAACTTACTCCAAGCCCTGAGCTAAATATTTCTTTGCTTAATTTTCTTTCCTTTTTCTTTTCCTTTAAAACCTTTCTCTCATCATGGGGAGGGAAGTTTTCTTACCTTGCACTGGGTCTTCAGTCTAGAATTATCTTGATTGGTTTGTTTTTTTTCTCTTAAGAATCACTCTCTCCCCTCCAAGAAGGAAGTTTTCTTACCTTACTCTAGGCCTTGAGCTTACGATTCTCTTTACCTTTTTATTTTTTTTCTTTTATGTTGTAAACTATTCTCTCGCCCTGGGAGGGAAGCTCCCTCACCCTGCTCTAGGCCCTGAGCTGTGAGATATTTTAATGTTTTAATTGCATGAATAAAGATCTGAATAAAAGGGGCTGAGGTGGACCCCCAAGGAAAGGAAGGAATAGGTAGGAACACCTACATTCAAGAAATCATTGCGAAAGATGAAGCCGAAGCATCTTCACGAGTCATTGTTAGGGTGAGGATTCAACATCCAATACTACCCTTAGGAGTGAGGACACCCATTTCAATGAAAAAAGGAGGATAATTACAGAGAAAAGCATAAGAGAAAATATAAGTTCTCCTTTCAGCAGCAGAAGAAGAGGAAGAAGTGACCAGAGGGTCAGAAAAATAAATCAAACCTAGTGCACCTGCAGAAGGAAATTTGGAAGGATTTGCTTCACCACGTGATTAGAGAAGTGTTGTTAAGCGACCTCAACCATCAGTTGTCATACAATAGGAACTTGTTGAAATTTTGTGTGATTATTGGAGGGTATTCATGGCACATCCAACCTCCTCGATCGAATTTCCATTTGGAGACATTAGAGGTGATGTGCTGATGAAGCCCATTCCACTGACTTCTTTGCCTAACTTCACTAGGATTTCCTCAGAAGATCTTGATACATTTCTGTTCGAATTTGATATTGTATGTAGGGGATACAACTACACAGCTGATAATTAGAAATTGAAAATATTTCCTGCTACTCTAAAAGGGAGGGCTCTACGATGGTTTATGGGTCTGGGTGGAAAATCTATCTCCTCATGGGATGGGATGAAGAAAGATTTTCTGGAGAACTACTAGGATTATTGTAAATCTTGGGATATAGAAGAAATTTTTAAATTTATGCAGAAGGAGGATGTGAATATGAAGCATTATGTGGAACATTTCAAATATACCCCACAAAGATCCGACCATAGCCATTTGGATAAGGATATCTTGAAAATTATTTTTCTCCGGGCCCTAAGGGAGAACTCTCTAGATCTTACGAATATAGTAGGAAAGGGTGATATATCTAAGGAGGATTTTGAATCTATTGTGAGTTATGCATTCAGTGTTCATGAGGGGCTGCAAGGAATAAGCAAGGGATTCAGACCTCCAAACTATCTAGCAGAGGAATTACAAAGGAAGAAATTGAGAATTTGCTAGATAACTTGAAGATTGACATCCTGGGTACACTTTCCTCTTAGATGGACATGTTACAACAAAACAAAAAGAAAATGAAGTTAGAAAGGACCATGGCCATCTTCTGCCCTATGTGCAAGAAGAAACATCCATTAAAGGAATGTCCATTAAATACTGCAGAGACTTGTGCAATAAGTGAACATGATAACTCCACTATGTCATGTTCGACTCTTCCTGGGCTGTTAATGGGTTCCAAGAAACCATGGCAGCCACAACCATCAAGCCCAAATTAAGGTATGCCTCAGGACCTTTCTCAATATTTTAGCAATTTAAATATGGGCCCTTAGTCGGTACCCTTTTCAAAATCGTGGCTACAATTTTATCAATATTGACCTTGGCAGTCTTGGTTCCCTCAGTCTAGTTCAAACACTTCATCGTCTCAAAATTTGCGAGGACCTTCCCCTACTCCTGGTCAATTACATCAATCTATGCAACAACAATAGTTACAACTTCCTTCCAACATTCCCTCTAGTACCCCTCCTCGTCCTTAGCTTCCTATCTAACCTAATCCAAATCCTAATAATAAGGGTGTTTAACAAACTGAAACTCTCAACATTCCTTCATATAGAATTTCTACCACAAAATGTAAGGATATAAATATTCGATATGGTTGGGTAGTGAATGCTCAGACTTCACCAATTATCATTGAACATACTGGTGATGAATATCTAGAACCCGAATCCCAGGTAGTTAAGAATGAGTCAAACCAGAATTATGTCAAACAACACCCTCCTCATTCGAGTGCTACTCAAGGTTGCCCAGCTGATCCGCCTTATCCAGAGATATTAGCCCTAAGTAAATAGAATCCTCAACCAGAATTTGACCTTTTAGGGGAACTGCAGAACCTGTTTGTCAAAATTCCCTTACTCCAAGATATGAAGGATGTGCCTATTTATGCTAAGACAATTAGAGAATATTGTTCCAAGAAACCTAGAAAGAAAACAAAGGACTTGCTTACCATTCATGTTATGCAGAAGCTATCAGACATTATGTTGGGAAAATATGTGCTTGTGAGATATGGAGATCCACAAAACCCAATTCTGATAGTGCAGATTAATGGGGTTGACATCCCAAATATGCTGGTAGATTTGGGGGTTGCGATTAATATTCTGACATCTGAAACTATGCTCACATTAGGTCTGTGAAACATGAAACCAACTCCTACTATCTTGGAATTAGAAAATAGATCTACAGTGAGACCAATATGAAAATTGGAAGATATAACCTTTTCGGTATACTTATGGTGTTATGTCGTTGATCTTCTGGTATTACATACATAATGCCCAGCTGGTGGTCACCCTATGATTTTAGGAAGACCTTGGCTAGCAACTACAGATGCCTATATCAGATGACGGTTAGGAAATATGGTGATATATAATGGGGAAAATACAAAGAACCTTATTCTTCACCCCCGCAGATCCAAGTTCATTAAGTAAAAAACATTTAAACAACATTGCCTACCTTTAGAAGGATCTGAAGCCGAAAGTGAGGAGACTAGACCAGTCCTTACTATTAGTCAAGCCCTCTTTTTTAAAAATGAAATGGAAGATGATACTAATAATATTTTTATTAGTATCTCCCATGATGTTCTGATACAATTCATAAATTTCTACAATCTGTTATGAGCTGTGAAACGCGGGAAACTATTGAATCAGGAATTGAAGACAAATATATTCATGTAGTTCCACCCTGTGATAATATGCCTGTAGAAATTGAGCCAAGGAAGACATTGAATATTAGTGTCAATCTTTCACCATCCCAGACCGAACAACACCTAAAAGTTGTTCATGAATATAAGGAACCATTCACATGGGATTATACATATATGAAGGGTATCCCTTTTAATTTATGCACTCATCATATATACATTAAAGAATATTGTCGACCTATGAGACAACCCCAAAGAAGAATGAATCCCCCTTTAAAAAACATTGTCAAAGAGGAACTTCAGAAGTTACTAGATGTAGGATTTATTTTCCCTATCTTGGATAGTGTTGTGCCCTACAACAACCCCCCATTTCATATCATGTTTATTTACAAAATCATCATATGAAATGGGTCCCTTTAGAAGTTAGTTGGTATCAATACTTCATTATTTGAAAAAGGTCCGCAAACCAAATGAAGACATTATATAAAACCTTTTAAAAACCCATTTTTGGTCAAATAATACAATCTTTTATCATTGCGATAAAGCGATCGCAAGATCGCATATCGCAATGGCATAGAAAACACAAATAAGTGGCACATTGGTCTCCGCCGATGCGATATCGCTATCGGCTATCGGCAATACTCTATGCACATTTTAAAGCGCCCCATGCCATTAGCCCCGATGCGATGCGCAATCGGCGATCGGCTATCGGCGGTAATCTTTACGCAGTCTTAAAACACCCCAACCCTTTCACCCCGATGCGATGGAATATCGCAATCGGCAATCGGCAGTATCCCATGCACAATAATAAGGCGCCCAGGTCATACCCCCGATGCGATGCGATATCGCAATCGGCAATCGGCGATACACTATTTATGCACATTGTTATGCCCATTCACCCCGATGCGATGCGATTTCGCTATCGGCGATCGGGATTTCAAAATTGTCAACATAAGGATTTAAGTGTTCCCGGCGCCCGATTACGATATAGCGCGGATTTAAAAAAAGCTGTTAAATGGAGGGATATTATGATTCATTCATATTTAAAGCTTGATCTTTTAAGCAATCATTCACCTGCGCTCAACCGCCAAAACATCCACTGCACGCTTAAACAGGTCATTCAATCGATTAATGATATAATGAGCATTTAAGGGGTGGCAGGCCTTAAAAGGCCATTTAATGTAATTGTAAGATCTTCCCATCGATTGTATCCGCAGCCATTTTTAAGAGTTAATCTCTCAGCATGCTTTGATCAATATATCTTTCCCATATTGGATTTTCATTAGCATATCTCTGTGTTACGTTTATTTTCGCCGCTGTGCAGAATTCATCCATAGAAGAAAGCTCAAGCAAGATGGGGAAGAAATCCAAGAAGACCACAGGCGCTTCCGCTACACCAGCTGCAGGACAAGTTGTCGTGGACAAAAAGAAGGGCTTGATATCTGATACTACATGTACGGGTCTCGTCAGAGTCACTTGGCAAGGCACCTACAACCTGATTGAAGCCGAAGAACCAACAAGGACAATAGTAGAAGCTACTATGGATTCAACTCGGAAGTCTGAGAGTACTCTCAAGGATTTAGCCGACACTTTCCTTCACAGGATAGCGACCAGGGAGCAAATTCTCCCATACACAGACGTAGTGCGGTGGGCGATTGAAGAACTCCCAATCTTGGATAGAACTTTCAACACTAGAGACGGAAGAATTTTCGGATCGTTCAGGGCGGATGATCTAAGGCAAATGTATCATTTGCCGGAGCCAGAGAAGATATATAATAAGGCGTTCCTGGAGAAATTCGCAAACGAAAATGAAGTTGAATCTGAACCCATCGGGATTGGAGACAAAATCCGGCCAAGCACAAACACGAATCTTCTGGTAAGTACTCGGTTGATTCTCTGGCTTCTCCTTATTGCTATGCTGGAATAATGATGTGTAGATTATGGGGATTGCATGACTCTACTAATTTTACCATAGAAATGGTTCCTCTAATGGAAGCAGCATGCAACAGTATAATTATGGATTGGGCCACCATCCTTTCTGACAAATTAGCACAAGCTGTGCTTGAGTTTAGAAGCAAGACCCGTATTTCTGAAAGGGTAATTCCCCCATTTTACTACAGTGCCTATATCCTAGATACCCTCTGTTTTAACTCTGAATTCCCCGTACTCGGCTGGAGGTGGACTACACAAGACCCCATGCCTATCCATATATATCATCAGAAATTGTGGAAATCTTCTTATAAACATCATCTATACCAAGTCTGTAATGGCTTTATGTTGCCTATTTATTATTCCATTTTCGATAGACCTGCTCCCAAGATTTCCTATCAAGCCGGAATTGATTTAACTGGAATAGGTAGATGGTTTGGAGAGGAGAGATTTACCTACATAAGAGTTTTTGGTAGTCAAGCCAGACCGCATGTCCTCCCTTTGTACATACCGGATAAACTGCTAGCGAGGGAAATTTCTTACCAAATCATTGCAGAGAGTGTTACACAAACGCTCAAGAAAAATAAGAAGCAAGGCTGGCCCTCTTTTCCTTTGAAGTGTGGTGTATATACCCTGCATGACCTCAAACATGCAGAAAAGGAAGCCACAAAAATTCAATCCTTGACTCTGGCGACTCTCCCAAATAGGCATTTCGATCCAAATAAAGTTGCCTATAATGCATTAGAACAGGCCAAACTGACAAGATTTGATCATAAGGAAGATATCTTTGACGACCTGTTCTCTTCAGCTGAGTCAATAAATCAGGTTAAATCATTCGCCAAAGCAAAATATAATGATGAAGGGTTGACTGAATTTAATAAACTTAGAGAACAGAGGTTGCAAACTCTGCCTCTAGATTTACTAGCAACAACCCCAGCGACATCATCAAGCGAGCCTGGTCAGCAACAGTCAAAGGAACCTCCGGTTATAACAAAGGATCATAAGAAGGAACAGGAGGAAAGGCAGAGGAAAGAACAGGAAGAAAAGCAAAAGAGAGCACAGGAGGAAAGACAGAGGAAAGAGAAAGAGGAACAGCAAATGAAAGAGCAGGAAGAGCAACAGAAGAAAGAGCAGGAAGAAGTGCGGAAGGAGTCCCAAGCCGAAAAGCAAAAACAAACCACCATTGATGTCAATATAGATACTCGTATTGACCCTAAATTGCTCCAGGAATGGAAGCAATTTGACTCTATCATCAGTGGGTTGGAATGTTCAAAGGATACAGACACTTCCAAGACAAACGATACACAGGACATCACTTCACCTCAGGTTCTAAGTGGAACCAGCGGCCCACCCATTTCTAAGGATGTTGAGGTAATACCAAAAGACCCCTCCGACCAAATCATTCTTCAGGTAGAAGATATTCCTCCCCTGGATGTTTTCTACAGCCCGAGGCATAAAGCAGTGGTAAAACGACAAAGGAAAAGAAGGAGGATTGATCAACCTTCCCTTTTCCCAGAGCAAACTGTTACGGGCAGCGTGGTTTGGAAGGAGGAATTTGACCCCTCCGATGACCTGACAAAACTGTCGCAGTATGCAGGAGCCTATTCGGCAGCGACAATTGATAAGGCATCGGAGGTAAGTCTTCTACTGAAAACTAAGGATCAAGAAATTTTCGCATTACAGGCAGAGTTGGCTGAGACAAAGCAGAAGGCAGAGCAGCAATTGTTGACACAACAGCAAGTGAACAGTCAATTAACTCAGCAATTGCAGGCAGAAAAGCAAAGGATCGACCAAAGCGCGATCCAGAAACAGAAAGAATTATCAGAGGCATTGGCACAATTAAGGGCAGCAAACGAGCAAATGATGAAAACAAAGGATGAGCAAATCGCTCAATTGTCATCACAGCTCGAAAAAATAAAGGGCACTCCACAAGTGGATGAATTCAGAGCAGAAGCATTACAAATAAACACTGCATTAATATCCCAAATTAAGCTCCTGTGTCAACAAATCGCTCAGGCAGAGCCACTGTGTGAGTTAACGACATCCATAAATCAGCAGGTAGAGAAGGCCAGAAATGAATTAGATCAAGCCGAAGAGATCATAACTGCATTTCTTGACTGGCAAGATTCTGATCAAGGGAGAGCAGAAAATTTGCCCAGGATCTCAGAAACACATAAAGATATACTCTTCACAGAATGGCAGTCTCAGATGATGAAAGCAGAGAGGGCGGCTTCAAGATGTAAATCAACGTCCAGCAATCTAGTTGAACTAGTTAACAACACTCTCTACTTATCAAATATGATTTCCCAATGTACACCAGGAAAGTTGACAACAACAAACACATTGGAGCAATCATGTTATCCTGATTTAGAGGAAAAGGGGAGATTAATCGCCGGGATTAACAGTTTAACCTTCGAGGCATATTGGCTCTTCCTGATTAAGCCGCATACACAGAGAGCCGCCCTTAAGTGCCTAACAGATGCGATCGGGTATATAATTCCCGATATTCAGGATGCCACCTATGCCGCCTAGCTCAGTTCGCGCCTCAACAAACCTCCTGAAGTAGAGCCAATTCTTGCGATAAGTCAGCTCAGATTTAAAGGCAAGCAACCTACTTGATGAATCATGCCGCCAATTGCCAGATCGCTGAGGAAAATAAGATCAAGATTTATTGATACCGATTTAGTAGGATTTCAGTTTAATAGATATTTAGATTAATTTAGTATTTATAGACCCTTTCATTGTTTTGGAAAGGGTCGTAAAGTTTTGTACCAGACTTAAAAGACTGAAGTTTGCACTATTGTGCTTCAGTCAAATATTCTTTTATAAAACTGGACCAGTTGTTCTTAATTCGACAAGGAAGCTTTTTATGCAATTGTGCACTATTGTCTTTGTTGAGAATGTTTTTGCGTTGAAGGAAGAACTACAAGTAGCGATTGATATTGGGAGTGTCAAGCAGCTCATATGGTATTTCTATCTATGTCTGAATTCATTCCTTTCATATGAATTGTTATGTGATTATTCTTGCTATTATTGATTATATGCATGCGCTGTAACAAGCAGATCTACATTTATTCCACTATTGGATGTTTTATGATGTGCCTTTCTTTTAATCATGTATATGTCAATGATATAAATGATAAGTGTGGTAATATCGCTTCAATCACTTTGCTTAACTATTTAAGCATAGTAATCATGAATGAAATAATGTCTATGTCCATTAAATAGAGTCATCTATATGCCTGTTTATATACATAGATCATCAAGCGTTGCACTTTAAAGCTCAATAGGTTCCCGGGATAGATCATAATTTATGTATTCTTGTTAATAGTTTAGTTATTCGCTCACCGTTAGTCTAGTTTATAAATCATCCATTCATCCCGTTTATCCACTTTTGGGAAACTGGTCCCATTATCCCCAGTCGGAGCCACTATTCCAAACGGAAAAGGAGCTGTACTAAGGTCCGGACTGGGTGGTTATCCCCGATGTTGTTGCAGCGATCTTCGAGGCATCAACAGATAGTCAATGGGTGTCCCCACTAGTTATTGTTCCCAAAAACAATGGTAAGTGGCGGCTTCGTGTGGACTATAGGGAGTTGAAAAAAGCAACCTTGAAAGATCATTTTCCCTTACCCTTAATTGACCAAGTCCTTGATACTGTAGTTGGGAAGAAGTTTTTTTCCTTCTTGGATGGGTTTAGTGGGTATAAACAAATCTGAATAGCTCCTGAGGATCAGGATAAAACCACTTTTACATTCCCTTGGGGGAATTTCAAATATCGGGTCCTCCCATTTGGTCTTTGTATTGTGCCTGCTACCTTCAAGAGGGAAATATTAAGGATTTTCTCCGATATAGTCGATGGTAGTGTCAAGATTTATATGGATGATTTTACACAATATGGGGGATCATTTGAGGAAGGGTTGGCAAAATTGGAGAAGGTGCTTAAAAGATGCATACAAATTCATTTTTCTCTAAGTACAAATAAGTGTCATCTGATGCAGTAAGAGGGTATCGTGCTGGGACACTTACTTTCAGTTGTTGGAATTCAAGCTGATCTGGCCATGGTGGAGGTAATATTACATTTTCTTATACCAAAGACACCCACACATGTAGGCAGTTTTATTGGTTGCGTTGGCTATTACAGACATTTTATAGAAAAAAATCTAGAATAACATTTCCACCTTTTCAAATGTTAACTAAAGATCCAGAATTTTTGGGAACAAATGAGTGTGAAGACGCTTTTGAAAAAATCAAGGAACTAAGCTACCAAGATTTGATCTTGCGAGGTCCTAATTTGGAACTCCCATTTCACATCCACACTGGTGCCACTCAAACAATAATAGGGGAAGTTTTGGGACATCAAGAGGACAAGAAGCCTTATGCGATATACTATGTCAGCAAGAATTTGACACCTATTGAATTAAAATGTACGGTAACATTACTGGATATCCTACTTTTGTGCATACTGATCATGCAAGAATCAAGTACTTGATGAATAAACCTATAACTCCTGGGCGTGTCACAAGGTAGTTATTATTACTTCAAGAATTTGAAATTACCATCATAGATAAACCAAACAAGGATAATTTAGTTGTTGACTTCCTGTCTAGATTAGACACTAATGATGAAGGTACACTGGTAGAAGATATTTTTCGAATGAATAGATTTTTTTGAAATTTCTACTCATACTATGTGGTATGAAGATATTGCTAATTATCTTTCTACAGGGAAGGTACCCAAGAATTTTTCATACAGGGAACAACGGAAGATCATTTTTCATAGTACCCGTTATTCATGGATAACAGGATATATGTTTCATATAGGAATTGACCACCAGATCCATCGCTGTGTAGTAGAAGATGAAATCTATGATGTCCTGAAGGCTGCTCATGACGGCCAATGTCGGAGACATTTTTCAGAAAAATGGAATGGACATAAGGTGCAACAGATGGGATATTATTGCCCCTCAATCTTTCAGGATGTGAGAGATATGTCCAAAGATGTGATAGCTGCCAACGTATGGATCAACCTGGTCAATCAAATGAAATGTCGTTACAACCTCAAGTAGTCCTTGAACCTTTTGAGAAATGGGCTATTTATTTCATTGGCCCCTTTAATTCGTATTCACATGAGAAAGTTCATAATTTAGTCTACACAGATTATTTGATGAAGTAGGTTGAGGCCAGGGCTATGGCAAAATCCATAGAACAGGTTGTCTCACACTTTTTGTTTCAAGATGTTTTTGCTCGATATGGCACCCCTGGAGAGATAGTTTCAGATGGGCGAGTGAAATTTACATCACATATGATACCAAGGCTTATGAACAAGTATGGGATTAAGCATAGAATAACATCTCCATACCACCCTCAAGTGAACAGTCAAGTGGAAAGCACGAAAAAGGTATTATAAAAAATTCTCACAAAGACTATGCCAAAGTGTCGCTGAGATTGGGCTGAAAAACTTCTTGAAGCTCTTTGGGCGTACAGAACATCATGGCGGGATACAATAGGGTTCTCATCGTTTGAGATTATATATGGTAAATCTTCACTGTTTTGAATAGATTTTGAGATAAATACAGTCAGAACAACTCTCGAAGTAGGATTGGACCTTTCAGAAGCCCAAAAACAACGGCTGGAGTAGCTAAAAGAACTAGATGAAATTCATTTAATGGTTGTCCATAGAACTACTATGATTCAGCAGAAAAGAACAAAATGGCATGATAAATTTATTAAGAATAAGGTGTTTCATAAAGGAGATTGGGCATTACTATATGATTCCCATTTTAAGGACTTTAAGGGAAAGCTTTTCTCTCCTTGGATGGGGCCTTATGAGATTGATGAGGTATTTGATAATGGAACTGTAAGACTTGTCATGATTGATGATACACATGCTTCTTTTATTATATATGGACATCACCTCAGACTATATCATCATTCATCCTCTAAAGATGCCTTCATCAAACATCCCTTTGATAAATCTAGTTTGAAGGTTGTCAGGGCAGAGAATTCCTTGTCCTCTCATTATATCTAGACACACACACACACACACACACACACACACACACACACACACACACACACACATAAATAAATATTGTTACCACTTAATTTTTTTCTTACAGGTACTACCACTGGTGTTTATATCCTACAGAGTGACGAAAAATTGTCTAAGTACCCATTGTTCTTACTCCTTCGGTGTTGTTACTCCTCCGATGCTCTTACTCCTTCGGTGCTACTACTCCTCTGATGTTGTTACTCCTCCGGTGCTGCTACTCTGCGGTGCAAATTTTTCTATGTACCTGGTGTTGTTACTCCTTCAGTGTTGTTACTCCTTCGATGATGTTACTCCTTCGGTGCTGCTACTCCGTGGTGAAGATTTTTCTAAGTACTCGATGTTGTTACTCCTTCGGCGCTATTACTCCTCCGATGTTGTTACTTGTCTGGTGTTGCAACTTCATGGCGAAATTTTTTCTAAGTACGGATGTTGTTACTCCCCTTATGTCGTTACACCATCAATGCGGTTACTACTCTATGGTTGTCAGTACACCAGGTAAGTTTCAGGTATGTCCCCGTACAAACTTTACAACTTTGAATAGTAATTATTTTGAAACAACTTGAGGTGACAACGCATGATCATTTTTCAGTTGGGGGAGGTACAACTATATTTAAAAATGACGACGTAATAAATTTCAACAATTATTTTCTGACGTCATTATAAAATCTTGTGCCAATATGTCCACTCCATGATTCTTAACTTACTCTACACATTTATCAATGGATACTGGATTTAATGAATGAGTCCCTCCAAAGCCTACAAAGTAATTACCATAATAGCTAGCCATTATTTCCATAAACTACCATGGATTTTTCCCATGTTTATAAAAATCTCCATTCGTACACCCCGCTATTACCATTTCATGTGCGTTTATGCAAACATTTATTGTCGATACTCCCTCCTAACGATTTTTCTGCTATTCCTAAGTGTTGTTATTGAGCTATAATAGAATGGGAGGAGTGGCTATGAGACACGAACCAGAGAGCACATTTTTGGTCCGCAGTAACACAGATGTATGGAAAGTATTTGTAAATGCAGCCTGGGATAGATACTTTGAGAGAGTGCAGGCATTTGATGAGACTGTTACAGGTGAATTTGCATTGGACCAGGAAGAAGATCATTCCAGAGTTCAGGGTCTCAATATCCCTGTCATAGAGGAAGCCATCTCGGCCATTAGTGGACTACCATAGGAAGGGAAGAAGTGGTTTTCACGGAAGGCTCCCTTGCCAAAGTTCCCAGAAGTATTTTTACAAGCCAGGGAAACAAAAATTCAAAAATGAAGGGGAAATGATTGTAGGTCACTACCTTATCCCTCAGGTGAAGTTGCATGCTTCGTGTTAAGATACATTACCTACGAAGGGTGCGTTACAGTGTTGTTCAAGTATCATTTTAAATTGTTAGTGTCCCTTTGGTTCTAGCAAGCACAAGTCCATTCGATGAATATGCCTTTCTTCCTATGGAAAATAATTCAACTGATGATGCAATCCTCCCGCCACTCTCGGAAAGTATTAGCAGTTGTCATGAATCACGGGTTGGTCTGACTATTGGTAATTCAAGAGTTGGCGCTAACTTTTGTACCTTGGTCACAATTCGTTGAATTGTTGGAAGAAGAAATGGAGGGAATTATACCTGCAGGGGAGGAGGATGGTGAAGGCTCAGATGAAATGGAAGATGCCATCAATGATGCTACTCTACAGGAACCAACATCGTATGTTGGATTGCTCAGAATGGAGGATGCCATAGCCGATTCTACCCCATAAGAATAAGCATCGCCTATTGGCTTAGTTGAGATGGGATATGTTATAGCTGATGCTGCTCCACAAGAAATAGCATCGCCTATTAGATAAGTAGAGATGGAAGATGTTACATATGATACTTCTCCGTAAGAATTAGAATTTCCTGTTGTCTCAGTTGAAATGGGAAATACCATAGCCGATGCTGCCACAAAAGAACCAGAATCGCCCATTCGCTCGATAAAAGAGGAAAGGACGGAAATTGAGGACATGGTTGATGTTGCTTCAGCATCATTTGATAATTCTCGAGAAGGACTACAACCAACACCACTTGAACAAATGAATTTGAGGTCTGAAGAGGAAAGTGCAGGTGATGTTGCTACACAAGAACCAACACCACCTGTTCGAGAAAACTTGGGGTCCGAAGTAGAAATTGTAAGTGGTGTTATCACAGAAGAACCAACACCACTAATAGGAGAAACCATAGAATTGTAAAAAGAAAAAGAACCTACAACTGATACGGTTCTTTAGGAACCACAAGGAAACTCATCTCAAAAAATAAATGTAGGAGTTGAGGGGCATGATTTAGGAAGCATAGTCCAGATGGAAATGGGAGAAGGTGTTCTTCATTCTTCCCTTTATGTAACTCTACCAAGAGGGGCAAGGAAATCTTAGAGTCCTCGCCGCTCAAAGGAGGAAAGATTCATTCCCCCAATTTTAAAATTTGTTGGTACAAGATCTGATGCACTGGTTGAGGTGGCCACTCAAGTGACAACACTCATTATTGCACAGATGGAACAATTTGAAAACATGGGAGTCAACACTTTTACACAAGAATCGGTGCTGATTGGGGAACGAATTGAAGAAGTGGTGATGGATGTTATCCCTACAGATCCACTATAGGAAGACATTTTTGTTGACACCACCCCACAAGGGTTTGAGTCAAATTTCATATAGAGATTGGATGACCGGGTGGAATAGAAAGCACAGGAGAAAAATGTTGAGGATGGTATTCTATGGGTTGCTGAGACAACTCAAGAATTACTGAAAGACACGATGCCTATTGAAACTGACCCATCAAAGCCAGAGAAAGTTTTGGAATGTATGGAAGAATAGGCAAGAGAAAAATAAGTGGAAAATGTTGAACCCCCGACTGTGGTAATTTCGGAAGGAAATGAAGGGGACACCGGTCAAGGGGATAAGCAAACATAATAAGTGAGAGTGAAGGTGGAGCCGGTCGTAACCTGTGCTGATGACCCACCAGGCCCCACACCAACTACAAGACTAATAGAGGAGGTCACTGTCAAGAAATAATTCATTAAATAGTGTGCACAAAGGATACGTCCCCTTAAGGAAAGATATAAGTCCCAGTTTAATGAAGTTATATAATTAAAATGAGACAATATGAGATTCAGGAAAAGGGTGTTGTGCTTGAAAAGGGGAGCAAGAAGATATAGGAGAAAATTTGCAATACTTAAGACTAGAGTTGCTCCCTCAACATCTCAAACCAGAAACAATCCCATTGTTTCTGTTGCGGTGCAAACAGAAACAATATGCCATTTATGAGAAGCTAGGGAATTAATCTTGATTGCCCAGACTCGGAAATGGCAGGCTACGGTTCTTCGTCTTCAACAGGGAATAATCGCTATGAAATATCACCAGGAGAAAAGTAAACAAATTTCACATGCAAGTTTCAAAAATCATCACTGGTATGTAGACTAGTTGGGTAGGGAGACGCAGAAATGAGAAACACAACAGAAGAAGGTCGAGCAGATGGAAGAGAAGTGTGAACACTGAAAGTCGATAAGGAGGAAATGTTTACCTTAACACAACAGGTAATGGTTTGTTTCCCCTACTCATAGTTATGCTTTGTTTCTTCATGAACAATACCTTCTCTTTTTCTTGGAAAGTATTCGTCTCGAGATTAGACATGAAATCAAAGATCCTATACAACTTTTCCTTATTATAAGACTTCATGATGTTTTGAACCAACATTTAAAGTGTAAGCTGTATATGCATGATTATTTCTTGGAAAATGACCAAATATTCAACAGAGTCCCCTATGTAGGGGATATTCAACTAAGAGGTTTTACGTCCTACACCATCAATCAAGTCAAGTGGGAGAATGCCATTGATACATTTGAAGCAAATCAATCTACTAGGCCTCTTCTTATTCAAAGAGAGCATTGTCAGTCTGACACTATTTATAATAGGCATGATACCTTCTTAAGGATTGAGGGGCATCCAAAACAGATATTTGTGACTCAGAGATGGTGCACCAGGTTATGCACGACATAGGTGGTTTCTTGTCAGGATGAGGCTTTGGATAGTTGTCAGAGGAGATGGATGTTTTCATCATCGGTTGTCAGAGTGCGGGAACCTTTCGGTTAAAAGATTACCATGTTATATTGTTTGCATCCATACTCGAGGGGTCCATTGGATGGGTTTGAGATTAAAGTATCCCATCCTTTGGTTACTAGCAGATCAATACATTCCTGCCTACAATGTAAATAATTATTGGTGGAAAGATATCCTCGTGACAGATGGATACAAACGCCTAGGGATAGATATAGCTGAGAAATATGATCTTGCTCATATGCATGCTGATCAGAGTCGATTTAACCTAGACCTGCGAAGGCGACGGACTCTATAAGGACATGTAGAAAGACTAGTTGGAGGGATATGTTGGGAGCTAAACTTGCATGTTTTTACTTACTTTTTTATCCTATTTTTCTTCACATTTTCACTCCTATCTAAGTTATTTGATATCCTAAATTGTGCAGGTATACTTCTAATCATATCTTCATGAATTAATTAATAATTGAAGCATGTTCTAGGGGATTATGACCAAAATATCTTGCTAAACTTAATCTTCTGTTCAGATTTCGAAGTCAATGGCTAAGTTTAAACATCGAGTTGGCAGAAATATTATCGAACTACACTTGTAATGGCGGAACTGATCCAGACTTACTCTTTCTATCTTTTGCATTCAATTTTGGGCTTATTACAACCTTTATGAAATCACACGCAATAGTTACCTTAATCTCAGGGAATTTGTTGGTGTAAGAAAGGACAAAGAGTTTGAAATAGGAGGTTGGCATACGAGAGAATTGACCTTTGTAACATTGATTTTTATATTAATGAAATTTACATCTTTCTGATCTTTCACTGAGTTCGTGAGTTCATCACAACCCTGATCAGGGAGTTGGGACCGCTCTCCTGATTAGGTGTTGTTGAGATAGTGTATGCTTAGTTTCTGTTTCATGTATGTATTTCTTTCTGTCGCTGTGATGGTTTGATGTAAATGTTGTGAATCGAATTGTTGTAACAATTAATTGTTGTTGTCATTTCTATTTGTTGTTACAGTTGATTATTGTTGTCATTTCCATGTTCTATTACAATCGTTTATTTTTTGTTAATGAATCCTTGGCCAATTCTGGGTTATACAATTTCCCCTGCATATACATTCTGTGTTAGCCTTGCAACAACAAGTAGATCCTAGATTTATAATTAATGTGGGAAAGGGTTGAACAATATTGTTCACACTTGGACACCAACAGGACTAAGTTAAACTTAACTGAAAGTTCATCTTCTTGAGAAGTGTATCTGCCTCAGTGCATGCTGCCATGTTGTTGCATATGAATGGTCCCACCTGAGTTTTGATCTTGAATTAGACCTTCTCCTTGTATGGGACAAAATTAAAATCATCAATATTTATCATTTTCTTGATATACTCCAATGAGAAAATTCTCATAGCAACATATTTTGGCAATCTGTATGGTGGCAGCTCACAACCATACACTATTATTTCTATGCAGTTTTGGTACAAGTACGAGTTTCTTGTTTTGGAGTGATCACTGAGGTGTAACATTCTTTGAATCTCATAACCTATTATGGGTTATACATTGTTTTTTAGAAGACACACCATTGTATAAATAAACTGGTCAATGAAGTCACTGATGGTAAAATCACTTGAATTCTTCCTTACTAAAGAGATCCATTGTATAACTGACTTTGCATTACCTTGATCTCCAATTTCTGTAAGGTCGGTGGAAATCTATCTGCCTGATGAAACAAAAACATGTACATTAACACTGATGAACATTGCTTCTGTTGTAAACTTGAGGAATTGGTCATGGATGGTGTCTGCAAGGAATTGGCTAAAATTAAATATTACAAAAGGTTTTTCTTCTGTGGAAAAGATGGAAAGAAAACCTAAAAAAGGTTCATCTACCGACTGATATGAGTGGTATCTTAGTAGACAAGACACTAATGACATGATTTATTTAGTTTTTTCAGGAACCATAGAGGCTGGGTATGATGGATTATTCTTTGGCAGTTGAACATCTTCTTGTATGAAAATCTCAAATATCCAACCCTTTGAGGGAAGGTCAACATCTAGCAGAGTTGAATGGGGGAATCTATAGAGAAAGGGCTCAAATAGTCATTCTGGGGGACTTGCAACATTTGGTTAATGGACTTTGGGGTTATGGTCAGCAGAATGTCACCATTCTGGTCCATATTGGAAATCTAGCTAGGAATATATCTGGATTGACACCATATGAAAAAGTCTGGGAAAGGATGGGTTTAGGGACACATGAATTATGGGAAGAGGGATTCCCAAAGGTTGATTTCATCACTCTATTCTAGAAAGGTTTATTTGAGCCAATTGTGTAGTTCGAACAAGTCGAGCTCAAAATTGGGCTCTGCAATTTTGTATTGTTGCTCTGCCAATGGTATATGGTCTAAGTCAATTATAGGAGGGATCATTAGTTTTTTACTGGTTTTCTTTGAATTTCCTTTAGGCTCCATTGCTCAGAATACCAGGAAAAGATATGAAGGTTTGTTCTTTACCCAGGAAAGTTCGAATGTGTGGTGAGGAGTCTGGTGGCTATGAAAGGTACGCGGTTGAAAATGATTGACGTATATCTAAAGGGGTGACTTAGAAATTGAGAAAATAAGGTGGTAGTTTAAAATCATGTACCTGTTTATCTGAAATGGACGGGGAGTAGAAAGAAGCCACAATGATCAATTTGCGGATTTTTATAGATAATTAGGAGTTTTCTGTTACTTCTAATCCATTATGGAGCGAGTGTGATGATAGGTGGTGAACATTTGGATGGTAACAATCATCGTGTAATGGGAAAAGTGTAACAGAATTTCTTAGGTGTCAATGGGAAAAGAGATGTTGCAGCATGGATATGCAACATTATACTGGAGTGGGAAGGCCATGTGATGGAATATGAGTGGCGGGTAATTAGGGACATGGTAGAGGAATGATGTGATGGGCGCAGATAAACTTTGATGAGGAGATGGACATATTTCGAGGGGGGGCAGGTGGTAAGCAGTTTGGAGTGGGTGGGGGGTGCAAAGTGATGAGCAGCCACTGTGTATCGTGGGGCCTGTGAATAGGATAAATGCTTTCCAGAGCCCCCGTGCTGATAAAGATAGAATAGGCAAAGAGGTCCGAAATTGGTTCTGCGATGTTGATTTGGGCGGGGTAAATCACAGCTGGTGGATGATGCATGCCAGATACCATAAGCCAAAAAAATAAATCATGTCGCTTTTCAACCTTATAATAAAACCATAACTTTAGTGCCCGAGCATAATATTACAATTTTATTAATCATGTTTAAATGACATGATTAACATAATTAAACTAAGATTAATGTTTTCAAAATATAGCTAAGGTATCCTAATAGCATATTTAATCTAGTTGACCCTCTTTATTTTTCTAACGTTTCTTACAACCCTATTCTAATGCATATTTATGCAATTAACCAAGTTTAGACACTTTGGTTAATATTCCTCTAATCTACCTATTTATTTCAACCAAGATTATGCTTGATGGTTGATTTATTATCTAACCTATAAAACCTTTTTATTTGGCTTACTCATGATTAAACAGTGTGATTAAACTACACACTTTATTTCTCGGTGGCATTTAAACAGGCTGCACACTCTTATTTGAAAAACTTCTAAATTAACTCCAATGCGTTTTTTTTGGTGGCATTTCAACTTGCTCATCTCCATACATTTTTTCATTTTTATTGTATTTTTCTTTTTCTCATCTACATTTTTTTTATACCCTCGTTTCATCATATTATATATATATATAGTAAATCATTTGCAGAATACAATATTATTTACAATTTCATCAACTGAAAGGAAATATCCAGTCATCAATTGAAACTATGATGAATCATAGGACCCAAACAATACATACAATGTTGTACGAATCGTGGTTCCAAAAGGTACTGATTTTCAAAACGACACAATTTTTGGGTGTTCACAATTTTATCTCGCTTCCTATCGATGGTCAACAGGACGGATGAAGACAACCGCTATGATATAGTGGATGACGTACAGGTTGAGGAAGCATGATGTCTAGTCGTTCTCGGCTCAGTTAAGGGTGTAGGGAACCAGCGTGGTGGACTTGGAGAAGTTAAGGGTGTAGGGAACCAGCGTGGTGGACTTGGAGATGATTGCTGCCAATTTTGGGCCTTCTAAACTAGACCATCGTCATCATTTGGCACAAGAGAAGGTAACGGTTTTCTTGATTTTGGCATTGGATGATGTTGGTGTTGAGTAAGTTTGTTGCCATCATGCGTTATTATCTTTGATTCATCTAAAATGACATGGGCATTTTTTTGATCAATTATGTTTACTAAGGGTAAAGTCTCCTTCCGTGGCCTTCCACGACACATTTTCTGCATTATTGGCACTTTAGGCAACCATTCACGTGTTGCCCTGGGTAAGGTGGGCACCTTCACATTTCTTTATAAAGGTCACATGCCTTGAAGGACGTGAGGTGGAATCCAACACGATTTCCTTGCAAGAGGCTCTAACTCTATTCGAGAGTTTTGAGGTAAGTGCTTAACATTTCGTGGACAACCACTTAGCCATTTCTTAGCTTCAAATTCAACGACAACATTTTTACAGAGGACTTCATATAACTAATGCATAACCATCTTATTTGTAGTGAATGTGGACTATAAATTAGCTTGATGGTGAATCTCTGCTTGAGAAAAGCAGTGGTGCCCAAAACCGTGTTTTTCTCTTCTACAAACAATAGGTAAAGTACGGACATGGAAAAATAATTCCAGTATACTTTCAACTTCAATGAGTCGTTTTTCCACAACATTGCTTTTCCTATCCAAGATGGATTATTGACCAGATACGTTGCACAAACAGGAATATCAATTGGTTTTTTTATGGTTCTCAATGGTTTCTAAAATTCTTGAAGCAGTGAAGCCACTTCCCTCGTGGTTAATTTCAAATCTCCATAAAGCTACTTTAATATAGGATCCAAACTATCTTCTTCAAAGGTATTTTATTTTTTATTTTTCGTATACCCATTTTGACTATCCTTCTCGTCACAATCATTGTTGAGATCATCTTCATATTCATGTGGATCTTCTTCCTTATGATCAAGTTTATCTTCTTCATTATTAAAGGTAATGTTTTGTGCATTATTCCCATCATTTTGATCATGGTTTTCTTCCCCCTCTTTCTCATAATCTAGTTTTTTTTTCCAAATATGTGAGCTTCATAATTATTTTCAAAAATATCTTCTTCTTTTCCTTCTTCCACATTTTTCCTCTTCATCAATGTCTTTTTCAACATCTCCCTCATTGTTATGATAGTGTTCATCTTCTTATAGTCCTTATCCACACCATCTTGATTGATATCACTTTTATATTCATCATTATCTATTACATCTTCATTTTTATTATCATCATTCCAATCACAATCTTCTTCTTGTGCTTCACTTTGTTTCATTTCTTCACTATCGCTATCATCTTCCTTCTTATCAATTTCCTTTATACATGCTTTAAATTTTGCATAAGATTCTTCCCATTTCTGAAGTTTTTCTTGAATTTTACTAAACTACTCAATGAGTTTAGGATGTAAACATAATGGCATATTGGATGGTGAACAACGTTCAAAGACTTGCATGGTTATATTGTGAGGCATGGCTTTGATACCAATGAAGCAACAAAACTTAGAGCTTGTTGACTTTAAATGTAAAATACACAATGGTATTGTAAATAATAATTTATTATATATAAAAATGTCCAAGTGATGTTGAATGTTACAATGAGGCCCTGCTTATATACCTAGGTAGGTGGCCTTTCATGACTGGGCGTGTATTTTATAAATGTCTTTTAACTTAACTTAATGACTACTTAACATAATCCTTGTTTTGGTTACTTAATTGTTTTAAGAGGATCATAAAGTAAGGGAAAATTGGCATACTTTGTGAACTAATCGAGTACTAGCATGATGACATTTTTCTAACATATGGTATGGACAATAATTCTAGAATTCCTAATGTCTTGATTATTTATCCTTTGTCTCGTCAACAAATCAAGAAATCCACCAAAAATATTTCAACATTAGTTTTAGACATGAAAAGTTGTAAGGATACTAATGTATCCTAAAGTGTAAAAACTTAGTTCAGTCTTACTAGTTTTTAATATGCCAACTATAGAATGCCTGTCAATACTTTTTTAAAAATATTCAAATTTATATCATTTTATATAGTCTCCATAAAATTTTGACGATTTTTAAGTTAAAAAAATTATATCTTAGAAAATTTGACAAAATCATTTTTTATTTAAAAATGGAAATTTGTGAACTTTTCTTCGAAAAAAATATGTAAAATTAGCTCATCCACCAAATTTAGTCCAAAAAATTTCCCCTAGTTTTAAGGTCTTTCTAGGAAAGAGAAAAAAAGTCTTTAATATCCAATTATAGAAGAAGTATGAAATTTAGAAAGAACTAGGGAAAATACTAAGTTCAAATGGTGAGTCATCAAATATATTCCAAATCGTAGTTGATAATCTAGACTAGAAAGTATCTTGGTTAAACTTATATGTGAGATATAACACCAAGCCATATCCTAGATACATAATTAATGAAAATAATCCATGTTAGAATAAATAAGTAGACAAATGACATATCTATATTAAAGGTAGTATCTAGATCAAAATATATTTGGATTGGATATGATATATAAAACATCTGGATCTCCTAACTATGATCAACAATAAATCTATCTGAATCTTTGGATTCCATATTACTCAAGGAAGTGCTTTTTTTCCCTTCAAGTGAATTTTGGGGTTGAGATTGAATATAGTGCTATTAGCACAAAAATTTGAAGCTGATGACTGCTATTTCTAGGTAATGTTTCCACTACAGTATAAGACATTTAGATCTCTTATCATGATTTTGAAGAGCAGAAATCCACAAGAAAGGGAAAAATTAGCTTCATAAGACTAAAGGTATCTATTTTTGTATCAAAGAAAGTGCTTAGATATGGAAGAAACACATAGAGAAGCTTAAGGATAATGTCTAGGAATGCCTGTAATGAATGTATCCTTACAAGAAGAGATAAGGTGTATTTAGGAAAGGTTGGAGGAAATGGAGAACTCCCAGAAAAGAGGAGATGATAAGGGATATGTTAATGAGGATAAAGAACAATCTTCTATTGAAGAAAATTGTGATGAATTAGTAGAGAAAAAAATGCTAATGATGATAGCTACAATGAATTCTAGATCAAAGATAGAGGTACCTATATATGAAAGTAATTTAAATGTTGATAAATTGATGGATTTGGTCAATTCCATGGACAAAGATTTTGGTTATGGATATGTTGATGAAAAGAAATGTGTCAATTGAGTGACAATATTGAACAGTCATATAACCCTATCATGGGATGAAGTGAAACTAGATAGAAAGAGGAAAGGAAAGTTTGAGATAAGAAATTGGGATAAAATGGTGTCTAAATTGAAAGTTAATTTCATGGCTAAAGATTACCACTTAAATATATTTAGGAAAATGACTAATTTTAGATAAATTCTATGTGAGTAAGGAAATAAATTAAGGATTCTTATAAATTAAGATTAGTGTTGGATATATTGAAGAGGATGTTGAAAAGGGTGCTAGGTAAAGGAATAGTTTAAGGTATGAAATTAAGGATGAGATTAGTATCTTATCCTTGACAACATTTGAAGATGCATATAAAGCTTCTTTAAAAGATAAAGAGAATATAGCTAGAGAATAGAGTCAGAAGAGTAGAGAAAGAAATCCCACATGAGGAAAAGGATAGAAAAGTGGTAAAGGAATCTTTCAATATTCATGAGAGGAAGGTGGAAGTTCAAGTAGTAAGTCACTAAGAGGAGTTAACCTAGAGGAAAATTTTATTTCTCAAGAGTAGCGGAAAAGGAAGCAAGTACCAACTAAGATGTTACATATGTAGAATATTGCAACCTATGATATGTCAATGTTCAGAAAGTAATGTGGAAAGTCAAATAAGTGCACATGTGAGTTGTGACAAAAGAAAGAAAAGAAAAATGTAACTTTTATAGAAACAATAGAAACTCCTGGAGCAAGCATGGAATTATAGACAAAGAGAGTTTTAATCAAACCATAGAAGGAAGCTAAGGATCCAAACCATAGGAAAAGCTTGTTCATAATTATATGCAAGTGAAAGGGTAAGTGTTGCAAAGTTGTGATTGATAGTGGCAGTATAGATAGTTTGGTTTCTTCTAAGATGGTACAAAATTATATTTGAAAATAATAACATACACTACTCCTTAAAAAGTGTCATGGCTGCAAAAAGGACATCACATTTTGGTGAATGAAAAATGTAAGGTAGAATTTTAGATTGGCATATACAAGGATGAGGTATTATTAACATAATTCACATAGATGTTTCTCATATTTTTTTGGTAAGAGCATGGAAATATGATAGAAATTCTATTCATGATGGTAAGAGGAACACATATACACTTAGGAGAATGGTTAGAAGCATGCCTTATGACCTTCCCAAGATGAAGGATAAAAGGAAGAAGCTAGTCCTAGTATGCTGTTAATAAGTGTAAAAGAACTATTGTATGAATTCAAGAAAGAAAAGGTACATTTTTATTTAGTTGGAAACCTTCAGGAAATTCTTGCTAACACAACTTTATATTGTTTTCCTAAAAATGTCAAAGTTACATTGACTGAATTTTCTCATAACATTGTTGATGATTTTCCAAGTTATTTACCTCGTATTAGAATAATTATCCATCTTATAGACTGAATTACTAGAACAAGTGCAAGAGTTGTTGGGAAAGTTTTTTATCAAGGGGAGTTTGAGTCCATGTGTTGTTTGTATAGTACGTATCCCAAAAATGGATTAGGAGTGTGTAATAATTAAGGAGGCATCAATAAAATTACAATTAGATACATATTTCCACTTCCATGCATTGATGATTTAATTGACTATTTAAGTGGTTCCAAATATTTCTTCTAAGATTGATATCAAAGATAGCCTTAAAAAAATCATTCATTGTATGAATGGTTTGTAATGCCTTTTTGTCTCACTAATACCTCAAGTGCTATCATTAGGTTGATAAATAAGTTTTTAAATGAATTTACTAGAGAGTTTGTTATAGTCTATCTCGATGATATCTTGGTGTACTTCAAACAAAGGAGGATTGTTTGAGACATCTCAGGTTAGTCTTAAATACCATGCATTGAAATAAATTACTGATTAATTTGAAGAAACGTAGTTTTATAAAGAGAATAATTATATACTTTGGTTTTTGCGATTTGTTAAGATGGTTTAAAGATAAAGTTAAATCAATTATTAATTGTCATGTCCCAAATAATGTCATTAAGGTGAGAAGTTTTCATGGCTTAAGAGAATTTTATATAATGTTTATTAGAAGCCACAATAGCATTTATCCTCCTATTTTGTAGACAATAAAGGAAACAAAACAACCACTCAAATGGAAAGTAACATATAATAGAAATTTCAAATTACTAAAGCAAAAGATGACATAACACATGCCTTTGCCTTACCATGTTTGAATATTATTTTTCAAGTTGAGATAGACGTAAGTGTAACTCTTATTGGAGTTATATTAATCCAAGAGGGAATAGTGATTTCCTATTTTAGTGAAAATTTGAATGAAGAAAAAATAAATATTCCTCTTATGATAAAGAATTCTATGCCATAGTCCAACCCTTAAAGAAATGGAGATATTATCTTATGCCCAAGAAATATTTTTGTTATACTGACAATATTGCTTTGCATATGATCGGTAGAAACCAAAATTGAATCAAATACATGCTAAGTAGGTAGAATATCTACGAAATTTTAAATTTGTAACTAAGAACACAAGTGGTACATCAAACAAGGTACCTAATGGATTGACTAGAATTAACTTTATTCTACATGAATTTCAAGTTACTTTTTTGGGGTTTGGTGAGATAAAAGACATGTACAAAGGTGGTGCATATTTTAGGGATATATATGTAGTATGAGAAAATCCATTTTGTATGAACAAAATTCAGTGATCGAGCTATATGATTCAAGAAGGTTGTCGTTAAAGGATAACAAACTCTGTAAAACAAAATTATCATTGAGAGACAATTTGATAGGGAAAAAACATATTGGGGGATTGACAAGAGATTTTGGAGAGGATAAAACATTTTATTTTTTGAATGGTTCTTATTTTTGGCAAGATATGCAAGTTGATGTGAAATCTTTGTTAAAATGTGCAAATTAAGTGACCATGTTAAAGGAATGATTCAAAATGCACATTTGTATCAGCCATTGTTGATTCCATAAGTACGCATTTTTGTGGGGTTCCCCTTGAACCCAAAGAGGTAACAATACTATTTATGTTCTTATGAACAAATTTTCAAACATGGCACATTTCATAGCTTGTACAAAGACTAGTGATGCAACTAATGTTGCTAATTTATTCTTTAGAGATATTGGAAGGTTGTATGGTTTGCCTAAAAATATTGTTTTAGATAGAGATACAATATTTGTATGCCATTTTTTGAGAACTTTGTCAAATAAAATAAGTACTCACTTGAATTTTAGTTCAACATACCACCCACATATTGAAGGGAAAACAATGGAGTTAAGCAAGAGAATCTAAAATATTTTGAGATGTTGGGTAGCTGAACATCTGAAAAAGTGGAATCAAATAATTTTCTCAAGTTGTGTTTTCTTATAACTATTCACACAATAGAAGAATAAGGATGAATCCATTATAGATAAATTATGTAATTTATATCAGAGGAATTTATGGGTTAATAAATTTGGGAATGTGGGAATTAATGAGTGTTGATAGTGAATGATTTGCAACAAACATACAAGAATTGCAGGAAAGAGTTGAAGAGATCAACAACAAGTGTAAGCATAAAGTAGATGTGAAAAGAAAATAACTAGAATTTCAATTTGTTGACTTAGTGATGGTATATCTCATGAAGGAAAGATTTCCTAAATGGACATATAATAAATTTAAACTTAATAAAATTGTTCCATGTAAAATTTTAAGAAAAAATTCTTCGAAGGCTTATTAGATAGAACTCTCAAGTGAAATTGAGATTTCTTAGGCTTTCAATGTTTGTAGGTTTGTATCTCTTCAAGTAGAAGGAAATCATTATAGTAGATGAGCTTCTAAGTGATTAATATATTACCAATGGATCTAAGAAACAACTACCAAATATAGTCTCGAAAGATATTAAAGAAGTGTTGGATGAAAGAGTAGCCAGAAAAGGAGATGTAAATAATATTTGACTATTTGGTAAACCAGCCAATCGAATATGGCACTTTAATAATAGAAATAGACATTTCCAATTCTGGAATAAGAATTAGAAATATTATGAACAATTATTTTCTTCCTTGGGAGTGTGATGGAGGAGCATCTACTATTAGAAAATAATTTTGACCTTCTTGGGTTAATCCATTTACTAAAGGAAGTTGGTTTCATTAATGTTATTTAAATTACAGTATTTTTCTGGTACTAAATCTAAAAAGAACCTATATTGTTAGAGAGGATATGATGAGTTTCATTTAATTGTTATGAGAAGGGATATATCTAGTCAAAATAAGAAGCTATTAGATAATATAGAAAAACATATTGAGGATGTTAATTTGTATGAAAATTCTATGTAAAGAGATTGTCCATGTAATTGAGCGATTCATATTAGTGTGAGTGAGAAGGATATCACAGGAAATTAGTGGAATATAGTGCATTGGATTAATTTGTAATTTTACCTTGTATTGATGAATATATCAATCAATGCGTATATTTTTGTGTATATCCCTATGGTTGATTTCATGTAGCGTTTGAGTGTGTTATGAAACCAACTTACAAAAAGATAGAAAATATAGATCAACGACTTAGAAATCAGCCTCTTCGAGGGGGAAACCTCCTTTACATTACACAAATGAACAATTCTTGGATGATACAAATGGAAAAACCTCCTTTCTATATATAGGAGTCTAAGGGGTCACAATATAACCCAACCTGACCTAACAATAATAATATAAGGGCACAAAAATAACAATAGTGGGCTTCTATGGGGCACAATAATAACAATATGGGGACAGTAGGGGCACAACAATAACAATAACGGTTACAATGAAAATGATAATGGGGGAATCACTAGTATTATAGGGACCTAACATGCCCCTCTCATTCAAAAAAGTGGTGTCCTCAATGCTTGAGTAGTTCTGGATGCTTCTGTATAAAATTCTCATCCTCCCGTGTGGAATCTTTAGCAGGTAAGTTCTTCCACTTGATGAGATACCCTGAAATTGATCGATTCTATAGTTATCGAGTTCTTGTTTCTGTGACTGCTTTAGGTTCCAATATGATTTTTCCTTCCTCATCAAGTTCTGGCAATATTGTTTGAACTGGGAGCTTGTCACCTATAACCTTCTTTAAGCATGAAACATGGAAAATTGGTTGCACTCGGGAAACTATAGGAAGCTCCAATTTATATGCCACAGTACCTATGTTTTGCAACACCTTGTATGGCCATAATATTTTGGTGATAATTTATTATGCTTCTTAGCTTGTTTGAGGGACATTTGTTTAAATGGTTGTAGCTGTAGGAATACCCAATCACCTACATCAAAGCTTCTTTCATTGTGATGTTGATCTACCTGTTGCTTCATTCTATTATGCGCCAAAGTGAGGTTATCCTTTAAGAGTTGGAGAACTTGTTGTTGATGCTCGATGTGATATTCTACTGCTTGAACCTTATAATTTTCTCTTAAATATAATGTGATGAACGATGGATGATATCCATAAAGTGTCATAAATGGGGTCATTTTTGTTGCAATATGGAAGGAAGTGTTATACCACCATTCAGCTAGAGGAAACAATTTGACCCATTGTGTTTGTTTATTGGATACAAAGAAACGAAGATATTTTTCCAAACATTTGTTTACTATCTCAGTTTTCCCATCATATTGAGGATGATAAGATGAGCTATGAGGTAACTGAGTACGAATACAAGAAAAAAATTCTCTCCAAAAATTTCGAGTGAAAATTGGATCTTTGTTGCTTACAATAATCTTTGGGTTTCCACGTAGCTTTTGAATTGTTTCCATAAATGTAGTAGAAACTGTACTCACTTTAAATGGACGAGATAATGCACAAAAGTGTGCATACTTGGTAATTTTTTCAACTACCACCATGATAGCACTCGTTCTTTCGGACTTGGGTAAACATATGATAAAATCTATTGAAACCTCCTCCCAATGTTGGCTTGGAATGGATAAAGGTTGTAATAGACATGCGGTCTTAATTCTTTCAACTTTATTTTGTTGGAAAACCAAACATTCCGCCACAAACTTTTGAATACCTGATTTAAGGCCATCCCAAAAATAATCCTTCTTAACCCTGTGGTAAGTTTTTAGAAATCCCGTGTTCCCTCCTAAGGAAGAGGTGTGAAACTCCCTAAGAATATTTTGTTTGAGTTGGGAATTCTTACATAGGCATAACCGATCTTTGTACCATAACGAATCATTTTTCCATCTAAATGTATCAGATGTAATGGGATGTTGTTGTAACTTTTGAATGAATGCCCACACTTCTTCGTCATTCTTCCATTCATCCCTTTCTTTGTTTATCCAATCTAATTGGATAATAGAAATGGTGCAAAAAGTGCTTCCACATCCTCATCCTTGAAAATGAATCTGCCACAACATTCTACTTCCCTTTATAGTAGATGATTTCAAATTTATAACCAAACATCTTTGTGATCCATTTTTGCTGCTCCTCTGAAGAAAATCTTTGTTCTAAAAAGTATTTAAGACTATCATGATCTTTTTTTACCTTGAAGTTTCTTCCCATTAGGTAGGGTACCCATTTCCTAAGTGCATATAGTGTTGCCAACATTTCCTTCTCATAAATAGATTTGTGTAAATACTTTCCTTTGATTGGATTACTTTCGAAAGCAATGGGTCTTTCTTCTTGCATTGAAACAGTGCCAGTTCCATTTCCTGAGGCATCACATTCCACAATAAAGGTTTTTGTGAAGTCTAGTGCAACTAACACTAGTGCTTGGCATATTGCCTCTTTAAGGTGTTCAAAGGCCTTCGTTTCTTCTAGAGTCCATGAAAATGCATCTTTCTTCAATAATGTTGTTAGAGGTACTGCTTATCTCCCATAATTCTTAACAACCTTGCGATAATACCATGTCAACCTGAGAAATCCTCGCAGATTCTTTATGGATGTGTGGATTTTCCATTCCTTAATGGTTTTAATTTTTCTAAGGTCTACCTTAACACCTTAATGAGATACAATATGACCCGTATATTCCACATCTTATACTCAAAAGAAATATTTTAGTTTTTTTCATATAATTGTTTCTCCTACAATAGTTTGAGCACCATCTTAATATGTTGAACATGATCCTTCCAAGACATGTTGTAGATTATTATATCATCAAAAAATACTAACACAAATTTTCTAATGAAGGGTTTGAAAATGGAATTCATCAAACCTTGAAATGTAGAAGGTGCATTGGTAAGGCCAAAAGGTATGACCAAAAATTCACAAGGACCCTCATGAGTTCTAAATGTTTTCATAATGTCTTCAGTCTTCATTCTGATTTGATGATATCCTGAATGAAGATCCAACTTGGTGAAGTAAATTGATCCATGCAATTCATTAATGATAGGAATGGGAAATTTATCTTTAATAGTGAGCTTGTTGAGCTCCCTATAATCTCGACACATGAGCCATGATCCATCCTTGTTGTGAACCAACACTACTAGAGCAGAGAAAGACCTTTGACTAGGTTGAGTTATACCAGCCTCTAGCATTTCTACAACCATACATTCAATTTCACTCTTTTGTGTATAGGGATATCTATAAGCCATGATGTTTGGAGGAACACTTCCTAGAATCAAATGAATAACATGATCATGATCACAAATAGGTGGGAGGCCTTTGCGAGTCTCAAATACCATGGAATGATTGTCCAATACTTTTTGGTCATTTGGAGAAATAGATGATTTCAATGTGGGAACCTCTAGTGAACATAATTGTGCAATTATGCCTTATTTTTCTATCTGTAGAAGCTTTGTAATTCTGTTAGAGTTGATTATCTTTCCCAGTTTCCCTGCGATACCCCTTAATTCAACTTCCTTTCCTTTTGAAGAAAATTTCATGAAAAGTTCTTAAAAATTAAAAGCTATTGTACCCAAGGATTGTAGCCATTGGACTCCTAGTACAACATCAACGTCACCCATTGGAATGGAAATCATTGGGCTATTCAATACATATTCTCCCATGGATAGCTTGATATTATGGCACTTTTGAGAGAAATTTATAGTTCCTCCACAAGCAACCATCACTTGACACTTTGGTGTTGGATATAGGAAGCAATTCAATTCCTTGGTTATGTTATAATGAATAAAATTATGAGTACTACCTGAATCTATCAACACTATTACCTTTTTCTTCTTGATATTCCCTTCTATATTGATAGTTTGAGAAGTGGTAATTCCAGCCAATACATTACAAGATATGGTTAGATTAGTTTATTCTTTCTCTAGGGTTTGTTCCCAGTGTATATACTCTTCTTTTGATGTTTATTGTTCCTTCTCTTCCTCCTTTTCACAATCTATGTAAAATAATTTCTTCGTAGCACACTTATGACCTTTATTTTATTTTCTATCACAATTGTTTTTTTTTTTTTTGTAAGGCTGGGGTGGGACTCTCCGATTTACATGTCCATTATGTACCCCTCTACGAGGGTAGGGTAGCCCAAGATTTGAACCCAAGACTTCCGGTTCGGTGAGACTTCATTTCCACGGCCATTGCCGCTTGAGCTACCCCACGTGGACTTTTTCTATCACAATTGTAACAAAGCCCTTTTTCTCTTTTTTATTCCAACTGTTGTGGTGTAAACCTTGTAGGTTGTGTAAGGCTAGGGGCAACAACAATTCCATCTTTATAATTGTGAGTGGTAGACTTCCTTATTTCCATAATTTTTCTTTCCATTTTTCTTGCCAACCTGAATGCCTTCTCCAATGAATCAGGTTCACAAAAGCAAACCTCATGTTAGATGTTATCCTTTAGAGTATGTATGAAGACATCAATCCTATTCCCCTCTAGAATATCTTTTACCCTTATATTCAATTTTTGGAAGTCCTCAATGTTCTCCATCATTGAACCCTTTTGTTTGAGATTTATCAGTTGGCTAAAAAAAGTGTTTCTTTTTCTATCCTCATAATGTGCTATCATTTCATCCATAAAATTTTCCCAACTGACAATTTGTTTACGAGAGCAAATCCATTGATACCATACAAACTGATTTGGTTCCAAATATAAAGTTTCAATGCGTACCTTTTGTGTGTTTTGCACATTATGGAGATCGAAATATTGCTCCATTTGTAGTATCCATGTTACGAGATCCTTGTCATCAAACTTCCTCATATTGACCTTTGGAACATGATGGGTCTTCAATCCAACATTAGAGTCTATGAAATCATGATTAGCATTTATTTTTTTCTCATCACGAGTTTCCTTTACTACCCTTTCGCCATTAGTAAGCATTTCTTGTAGAAACTTTGTCAAATATTCCATCTTAGCTTCCATGCCTTTCTTTAAACCATCCATCTTAGCTTCCACGCCATCCATATTACCTTCCATGCCATCCATCTTAGCTTCCATGCCATCCATATTAACTTCCATGCCATCCATCTTAGCTTCTACATCTTTCTTTAAACCATCCATCTTAGCTTCTGTTACTTTTTGTGAAAGTGAATTTTGTTGCACTTGGTCTCGTAATTTTGATATATCATGTTGCATTTCTTTCTCTTCTTCATGATTCATGCTAGAGATTTTAGGTTTCTTAATAGGTGTCTCCATTTTATTCCTTTGGGGAATCAATTAATGATAACAAATCTTCATTATGCCCTTTGAATTCCTTCAAACTAGTTTTTCAAACCAAACTTATGAAATTTTTTAAAAAAGCTACACATTTATTCACTTTGTAGGATCTCGATATTGAATCTTCTATATATATGTGATTTCAGATCTCCAAGTTCTGAAATTTCTTCCTACAGTATCCCTCTAAGTCCTCTTTTTAACCCCACAAGTATGATCAAGATTGGATTCTCCAAGGGAGAGTTATGCCAACTCTCCCAGGATGACCTGATTATAGACTAGTTCACTAGAGCAAGCTTGTATGAAGTGCCACGTGTCACTATTTTGAACTTAGGACCTGAAACAGATACACAGAAAACTTTAGGCCATCCTCTCTCTACAATGTCTTATGAATTTTCACTCTGATTCTCAGAAAAAAAAAGTTATGACTATTTCCCCAGGTCACCTTTTTGAGATATAATTTGGAACCTTGCATAAATCCTAACTTCCTTGGATCATATAGCTGCAAAAATAGCGAGAAAAGATTTGAAATTTGGACCCGAGGTGCAGAGCAATTTCGACTCAAATGGGTTTGTTTTTTAGGTTCTGAAACGTCACATAAGACAAGTTATAGTGAAAATTCTACGATGACTTGTTTGGAGCAGCAAAACTCTAGAATCCAAAGCTCTCATATCAAAGTTTATGGATCCAGCTCACTAAAAGATAGAAAATATAGATCAACGACTTAGAAATTAGCCTCTTCGAGGGGGAAACCTCCTTTACATTACACAAATAAACAATTCTTGGATGATACAAATGAAAAAACGTCCTTTCTATATACAGGAGTCTAAGGGGTCACAATATAACCCAATTTGGCCTAACAATAATAATATAAGGGCACACAAATAACAATAGTGGGCTTCTATGGGGAACAATAATAACAATATGGGGACAATAGGGCACAACAATAACAATAAGGGCTAAAATGACAATAGAAAATGGGGGAATCACTAGTATTATAGGGACCTAACAGTGCATAGGCCAAATCGGTTTTCTTTATCTATTATCGTAAGAGTCAATTTTTGTATGTAACCAATTCCCAAGGTCACATTCAAGCTCACACCTTCAAATATGAATCATAATGCAATTTGATGTTTTCAGACTATATTGGACCCAAATTCATACAACACCAAACTTTACCAAAATCTAGCTTTTCTTTCAAGATACTTTTGATTGTGACAACAAAGAAATAGATGCTACATATTGTCATCAATCGAGACTGCCATAGGTATCGTGTTGTAATGATAAGTTCAAACAATAAGTCATCAACTAGATTTTGTATTGTAGTTGATAATCCAAGCTACATACTATAAAGGTCGAACCTATATGAAACTTATAACTCTAAGTTGAATCCCATTTATTGGATGAAAGAAAATAATCCATGTTGGAATAAATATCCAGAACAAAGAGGTATTTGGATTGAAAGAGGTATCTTTATTGAAAAATATCTAGATTGATATGGATATTTAGATCATCTACATCTCCCAACTATGAGCAATGATAAATCTATCTGGATCTTCATATTTGTGATAGCATAAGGAATTGGGGTTTCCACCTTCAAGTAAATTTGGGGGTTGAGATTTGATGGGTCCAGCCCTTAAGACTTTCAGATTAATGATAATTTGTTAATTGGATTTTTATTAAATGGTGGTTGGTTGAATTTAATGTGGCGGTACTATTGGTTTATGGAGACGAGGACATGTGTCCAGGCCTCAGGCTTTGTTCCTTCTCACTCCTTCTATGCCCTGAAGCCCTGACTGTTCATTTCATTTACTATGTTCATTTTGCTATGCCACTATGCTACTGGTGAGGTATCTGGTTATGCAACACAAGGGTTTCCTCTGTCACTTGTTTTAAGTTTCACTTTCAATGTGCCTGGTTTACAATTTGGTATGGGTTTCCACCTGTTGACGATGTCTCGGCCTGTTCTGTGCTCAGCTTCAAGACCTAGGTGTGAGATCCTCGGTATCGGTCTCTGTTGTCAGCTTTTTCTTGGCTATATTTATGTTTTCAGTTGCAGCTTTAGTTTACTTGTATTCCCTCCATGCGTTGGATTCACATGTTGATTATTTGTTTGCTTTGGTCTTAGGTTGTGGCTATGGAGTCGCTTCACTTTCGGCTTCCACTTGACAGTCTCCCGAAAGGTAAGCCCTCTTTCTCTGCTGGTTGTCTTTTCTCTGTTTTTCTCAGTTGCTGACAACCTCTGCTCCTCGTGGTAGAGAGAAACTCTGTGGCTGTGACCTTGGCTTCATGGCTCCTCTATCGGATTACACAGGCTCGACTCTACCTTGTTAATTCCACATAACTCTGCCCTCTATTCTGGTTGCATTTTATTAATGTAGTCGTAGCTTTCTTGTGCTTCGTTGCTGATGGCTTGGTTGGTGGCCAATGTAGGTGAGCGACGACTTGTTCGTGGTTCTCACGGTGGGTCTCCTACACCTGAACTGGGTAGGGTCGATCGTTGTTGTCTTCCTGTTGATTGACTGAGGGTTTACTGTTCATATGGTTTATGAGGCTTTAGTTGTAGTTTGGCTTAGCTCTGTGGTTTCTTGGCACTATGCCTGTGGATCCACTATATATTTGCAACTTTGCTATTTGTATTTATACTTGTCTTTACGCGGTCCTGCAATGACCTCGTGGGGGTTTATAGTTTCGATCAGCTCTGTTCTATTTATTGGTCATTGGACAATGTGCTATGATGCTCAACTTTTTGATAAATATATATATCTATATTTATGCTGTAAATTTGATTGTTTAAATTTTGCAAAGGGAAATGGGAATGTAATAATTTCTGTACCTGAAGCTTGTCTTTGTGGATAATGGCTTTCTTGTCCCTTCATATATTTGCTCTGTTTGTGTTGCTACTTATTTGGGAGCTCTCCTCGCTTTTGGTGCTTACTGTTCACCTATGTGTATTTACCGTGCTTTTGGAAAATAAAATAATTTAACAGTATTTGTAGGAAAAATTATAGGGTTGTAACATGAATGGGTTTAGATGTTTGTCTTCAGAAAATGTTTCTGTGCTTTCTCTTCATTCAATTCTATGATGGCAAAAGATTACATTAGTTGTTTTCTCTTTTCATTTTGTAGAGAACACTGGACAGTTAGCAAACTGCTAGTAGTTACATTATGTGGTTACATTAAATGGTTTTTGAATAACTGTCTTTTCTTGCTTTGTAAATTAAAAACAAATTTTAAATAAAACTAAAAAAAGTAAAAAGAAATACGTAAGCAAACATTAACATTGGCTGAGACAACCATTCCTAGAAAATGAAAACTAATGAAACTCAAACTGTTTGAAAGAGACAAACTCCCAGCCATGTCCTTCCCTGAGCTAGATGCTCCTGCATCAGGCTCCCGGGGTAGGTGAAAATTCATGGCTCCAGTCCATGAGCTCCTCGATAGAATACCCTGCACGTTGTATCTATCTTGCATCAAGCCACAAACTGTCCTCAATAGGGCAGTTCTTCCACTTGATGAGGTACTGTAGGTACTCCTTTCTCCAAGTCCACCTGGCCACTTGTGTGTCGAGGATTCCTTCAATTTCAAGTGGCTGAGCTGAAGGCATTTGTCTCATCCACGAACTACTCCTTTCCTGGGTGTCCCGCTTTGGCTGTGTCGAATTGTCCTCTTCCAGATTGGCAGTGTATGGGAATAAATTTACCACATTAAAAATGGGCAATATTCCTATACCTGGAGGCAATTGCAGTTCATAGGAATTTGCAGAAAACTTATGCAAAATTTTACAAGGTCCAATTTTTTTGAATTTCAGCTTATTTTATTCGCCCTTAGGAAATCTTTCCTTGCGTAGATGCGCTACTTGATCCCCTACATTAAATTGTGCCTCACATCATTTCTGCTTTCTATTTGTACCTCTGACTGTTGTCTTGTAATTTCATTTTCACCTGCTCATGTAGGTCATTAATTGCTCTTGCAAAGTCTTCCCCATCAACACTTCTTTTCTCTAACTATCCCAAATCCCACAGCTCATGCACTCCTCGGGGATGCATTCCATACAAGATCTGAAAAGGACTACTTCTTGTGCTTCGATTCGGTGAATCGTTGTAAGCAAATTCCGCTTGAGCAAGTGCATGATACCACATTTGTGAATTTTCTCCGACTAGACTCCACAACAGGTTTCATAAACTTCTGTTCACCACCTCTGTTTGCCCATCAGTCTATGGGTGATAAACGATGCTGAAATTTAACTTTGTGTCCAGTTTTTTCCACAAGGTGTGCAAAAAATGCCCTGTGAATTTCATGTCCTTTTCGAAAATTATGGACTTAGGTAAGCCATGTAGTCTGACAACTTTGGTGAAAAACAAGTGTGCTAAATGGGTAGCATCACTGGTTTTTCTGCAAGGGATAAAATGTTCCATCTTCGAGAATTGGTCCACCACCACCATGATGGAATAAAAACCCCGCTATGTTTTGGGCAGACTTAGGACAAAGTCTAGAATGACTGAATCCCACGGTCAGTTTGGAATAGGCAAGAGTGTTTACAACCCTGTGTTATAACTGTGCCCTTTTTCCAACTGACATATCTTACACTTGGTCACATACTGCTGTATGTCTTTTTGCATTTTCGGCCAGTAATAGAAATGACTGAGCTGATCCAAGGTCTTATCAATGCTGAAATGTCCAGCTAGACCTCCACTATGTTTTTCCTGGATGATGTTCTCCCTCATCGAACATTCTGGGACACACAGCTGTCCTCCCTTGAATAACAACTCCTCCTGTAAGTTATAGTCCAGCCATGGACTATTGTTCCTCAACAATGGATTCTGGCAGGCTTCATAAGCCTCCTTGAAATCTGCATCTATTTGATACAAGTTCTTCAGGTGTTCAAATCCCAACACTTGTATTGTTCTCTCTTGCAAGAGTAGAACTCTTCTGCTTAGTGCATCTGCTACCTTGTTCACTTGACCACTGATATGCTTCAATACGAATGTAAAGCTCTGTAAGTACTCCACCCATTTTGCATGTTTGTGATTCAGCTTATGTTGCTGCATAACATACTGTAATGTAGAATTATCAGAAAACAAAACAAACTCATTACCCAACAGATAATGTCTCTAATTCTTCAAATCTTGGATGACGACATAAAACTCCTTGTCATAAGACATATACTTTTTCCTACTTTCATTTAATTTTTCACTGAAATAGGCTACTGGTTTGTCTTCCTGGCTGAGTACAGCTCCAATGGCTGTACCACTGGCATCACAATGAACTTGAAAAAGTTTGTTGAAGTCAGGTAGCCTCAAAATTGGCCTCTCAGTGATCTTCTTCTTCAATATTTGGAAGCTCTTTTCTGTAGCTTCAGTCCACTGAAAAGGTTGGCTTACCTTCTTTATTGTATCGAACATAGGTGCGCAGTTTCCACTAAAATCTTTTATAAACTTGCGATAGAAACTTGCCAACCCATGAAAACTTTGAACTTCGAACAGACTCTTAGGGGATGGCCAGCTAAGTATAGCTGCAAATTTTTTTGGGTCCATTTTCAACTCATTTTCTGCAATCACGAAACCCAAATAGACTAACTCCTTCTGAAAGAAAGTACATTTTTTTAGATTTATCAGCAACTTGTTTTGCTGCAACTTCTCTAGAACATATCGAACATGTCGAAAATGTTCCTCCTTGGTCTTGCTGAAAATCAGTATATCGTCAAGATACACAATCACAAATTTCCCAATGAACTCCTTCAACATCTCGTTCATTAGGTGCATGAAAGTACTAGAGGCGTTACTCAACCCAAATGGCATCACCAGCCATTCATAGAGCCCTTCATTAGTCTTCAAAGCTATTTTCTATTCGTCCCCTTATCAGATTCTAATCTGGTGGTATTCAGTCTTCAGATCTATCTTCGAAAAATACGCTGCCTCGCTCAAACAGTCCATCATGTCATCCATTCGTGGCAATGGAAATCTATATATGATCATAATTTTGTTTATTGCTTGTGAATCTGTACACATCCGCTACTTGCCTCCTTTCTTGGGAGCTAGAACTGTCAGAACTACACACGGGATTAAACTTTCCCGAATCAATCCCTTATCTAGCAAATCCTGTACCTGTTTCCTAATCTCCTCATTGTCTTTGGGGCTCATCCAGTAAGAAACTTTATTCCGTAAAATAGCTCTAGGGATGAAATCTATGTGATGACTGATACTTCGTTTTGGTGGCAATTTATTTGGTAGATCGTCCACCACTATGTCGCTGAATTCTTGCAACATTTCCTGGATTTCTTCAAGTAAATCAGAAATTTCATTGTGCAACAACACTGTTCTTGGTCTCCTTACAACAACATACTTCATCTCATCATCTTCAATATGTTTCAAAAATTCTTTTCTACCCACCAGTAATACTTTTTTTCCACTAATCTCTGTTGTTTCTTCCTCCTTGATGGGTAGTAGCGTATGCTTAATCCCATCCTTAACAAACTCGTAACAGTTCATTTTCCCATCATGAACAACATTTCGGTCATACTGCCATGGTCTACCTAGCAGAATATGACACACATCCATGGGCATGACGTCACAAATCACTTTGTCCCTATACTTGCCAATATGGAACTCCACCTTGTTACACAAAATATTGTCACCATGACATTCTGCAGTCAGTATGAGTCTATCACCACTCATACTTTCCTCCTATGCAGGTCTTAAACCTCAGATCTTTATGTCAAGCCTTGAAAAATGAGAGAAAGCCCTTAAAAATCTCTAAAACTCTAGTTCCACACTTTCTCTTAGCATTACTTGCGGTCCCGCACCTACTGGTCATGTCCCCTGCAGACTTGCCCGCTCTGTTTCTATGTAATGGGTGCGGACCCTTGTAAAAGTCAAAAAGGCGCAAGTACATTCTTAAAAACTCACTTTGGGTTATTTTTGGAAGCTTATAGAGGGAATCTTGAGGTGGCAAGTTTGCTCCTTTGATGTTCATGCATCCCATAACTAAAGGAGCTAACCCCTTGATGTGAGGAGCTTATCCCTTTGAAGGAGGACTCTATCCCTTCATAGGTGGACTTGTAACTTCCTTCCTCTGCATTATAAAATGAGGCATTGGGCCGGTTACTAAGAAGGTTGAAAGCTGAATATTTTTGAGGGTAAATGTTGTTGAAATTTAGACTTCCTAATTGAGCTTGAGGGGAGAGATTACATACCTTTTGATCTCATTGGGAAGAGTGTGAAGATTGTCAAAGTAGAGGAGATTCTTGCTTGGACCCTGGGAGGAGCTTGGACAACATCAAGGCACCAAGGTTGTAAAGTTATTCTTTTTTTAGAGTTAATACAATCAAGTTTATTTTTCTCAATAAGCTATCTCTTATGGTTTATTTCATGGATTCCTTGATCACCATGATGAATATGATTTATTATATTGGTTATGGAGGTGTTATTTGATGTGTGATTTTTTGTGTTTGCAGGTTCTTAAAAGGAAACTCATTTGGATGGTCGAAGCGTGGCTGCTACAAACTAGCGTTGGACTTAAGGTAGGGTCTAAAACACCTCTTGGTTTTTATTTATAAAGCGCAATATTTAGAGAAAGGTAGATTTGCTTGTTCTGCTTGTTGCTAGATATCAGTTGATACTAGGGAGATGGATCTTGTCCGCAAGAACGATTTATCCGGCTGACAAAATGACGACTCCACTAGGGACATGAATTTTGGTTTTTTGCCTTTACTTTTACTTTGAATTGAGAAACTTTTTCTATGTTTCTGGTTTTTACTTGATGTGTGTGGGATTGGGTAGTTTTTTAAATCCTGAATTACCTTTTTTCTTCATGCTTTTGAAAGAGGCCCACATGTTTTGTTTGTAACACAGTGCGAACATCCCCACACTGTTGCTTTACTACATAGAGCGGTATCGCATCTGGTTATATCGGGAGCCTGCGGACCCTGTCAAATTTTTGAAAAACCTAAAATCTATTCATCGAGTTAAACTTAGGATTTGTTTACGTTCTTTAGCCTCTGCCCAGATCTGCATGTGTCTTGTTAGAAACTTCTTGTAGGCGAGTTCCGTTGGAATTTTGGTTTTAGGTGATTTTCTAGAAGTTTTGCGTGCCTGGTTTGATTTTTGTTTGGTCTTTGTAGTAACTCAGAGATTAGAAGCCTAAGAAACCTCAGATTACCCTGGTTTTCTGCTGGTCTTCTTAATGAGTCTGACTGATTTGTGAAATCTGCCTTTGGTGAGGAATAGATCTCATTTCTCTTTGCAAAGCTTTGAAAGAACTTTTTTTGAAAGTTTTGAATTTCATTTTTAAAAAGAAAACATAAGATGGGTGTTTTTTGATTAATTTGTTATTCTGAACGAATTAGTCCTTAGTTTGCTGAATAACTGAGTAAAACATCCTTGGAAAGAAATTTTTTAAGCTTTTACTTCAATTAGATTTTTATAAATTTTTAGATCTCAAGATTAGATTTTTCATAGTTTTGAGTGTTTTCTAGAAATTTTAGAATCTCTTTTGAAAGAATTTATTTTTTGTAGTTTTTGAGTGTTGAAAAGAAAGGGATATTTTTCGAGAGCATAATTAGTAGTCTCATTTTTGAGTTTATTCAAAAAGACAAAAAAGTTTTTCTTTTCATTTATTTGTTAAGGAAAGATTTGTTTTTCAAGGAAGTGCATTCTCAACTCTTTCTTTAGCTATAAATTCATTGAAGAAAAAGGATTGTTTATCATCTTAGGTGCATTTTTTAGTGTTTTGGAGTCGAGTCTTCACACCATAAAGTTTCATCTCCATACCTTTTGACCTAAGGAACAACCAATAAAAATAACGCTTAAAGTAAAATTTATCTAGCAATATTTTTATTTCTAGGGCTCTTTATCACCAACATAGCTTAGGCTAGTATCTTGGAGTAGGGAGTAACTAACTCTCCAAGATTGTTAAAACAAACAAGTAGATATATCTTGTAGTAGGAGATAAATTCCAATTACTACATATATGCTCTGGGAAGCTCCTCTTAAAGGAGTCAAGCACGAGATCATATCTGACCCAGTGGGGTAATCAATCCTTCCTCGTTGGGAACGATAAAAGATATACACGTATTAAAAACAGTAAACTTTGGATTGACCATTGTAGAGGAGCCTGGGGTCACTTGTTGGTAAAACTTGGATTATGTCAAGGAGCCTTCAAGGGGATTGAGCTTTGTTACTTTGCCCTTGCGTGTGTATCAGATCACAGACTATTCCCCCAGGTACATTTGTTTCTGTTTGTAACCATAGTGACCATAATCTATAGGATTCTTTCCTAAGGTGACAGTGGAGGGAAGATCCCACTGTACCTGGAGCAGACGTCGACTAGACTCACTTGGACTCTCTGGGGGGTTCTCTTCACTCGAGACGGTTTAGTGAAGAAACTTGTGCCAGTCTGTTTCATTAAGCAAGTTGTCGGGGTAACTGTTCCAACCACCATTTCTGTATTGAATTCTGCGACGTTGGATTTCATCAGCAACTAGTGTTCTCGGTACGGAAAGTTACTGTTTGTGTGTGGTTTGAACTCCTAGATTTTTTCGGTGTGTGATTCAAATTGTTTGGTTCTTTAGAGACTTTAGGTGGTTTTATTGAGATTTTTATTTATTTGCGTGTGAAGTAATTAAAATATTTAATCGTGGCTGAATTATCGAGACAATCCCATAGACTTTGGGGGCAACCTCTCGAGTATTCACCAAGCCAACTTGAAGGGCTATGAGCTCTTGTAACTCCTAGTGATAGTAGAGTTGGGTCACTGGAAGAAAGAGAATCTTCTTTAGTTGTTCATCCTGATTATCAAGTTCAAGCAATAGAGTATATTTCTTAACCAATTTCATTTTCCGAAGTTACTGGTAGGTTTTCTTCTACTAGTGAATTAGCTGAAGAACCTAAAATTTCTGAGCCTGAAACTGAACCTGCTACTACTCCATCCTTAGGATTTGCTTCTGCAACTTCCAGTGGTCCTGCTTCACCCAGGGTAGGAAGGATCATTACCCAAAATCTTCCTTCTAGACTCATTGCTATTGAAGAACTTGTTAATCCGGAAGAAGGTATAACTATCCCTGAAAATCAACCAAATTTAGAACTTAGGGAGCGTGAATCGATCTTTTACAGTCCACCTAGGAGGACACTTGATATCTTTCATTGACCAATTTTTTACAAAATCCAGGTCTCAGTTTTTCACCACCTCAAGTTCCTTTTCATCCAATACCTAGAGGTTATTATCCTCCTCTAAATATGTCGAGACAGTCATCCATGTTTTCCCAATCACCAGAAACATTTTTTTATGGCGGTCCTTCTGTTCCTTCTGGGTATCAGTCACTCACTGGTACTTCTTCAGTAGCATCTCCTCAACCCATTGAACACAGGTTATCAACTGGTAATAACGGACCTAAACTGTTGAGTGTAGAAGACATTCTTATGATGTCAGGTACCATTCCAAATCCGCAACCTCAAGGTAGTCAGTTACCGTCTTGGGGGCAACCTCAAGGTACTCAATTATCACCTAGGGGGCAACCTCAAGGTACCTAGTTACCGCTTGGGGGGCAACCTCAAGGACAATACAAATCTTCGGGATAGTACATTCCTCCAGGTCAACACCAGACTCAGTACGTACCTCAAGGTCAACCCCAGTATCAATATATACCTCAAGGTCAACCCCAGTTTCAGTACATGCCTCAAGGTTATCAACCTCAAGGTTAGTACCCAACCCAAGGTTTCCAACCACCTTCAGGTCAATCGTTTGTCCAAGGAGCTGGAAATGTAACTTTGAATTATCAACCCTACCCTCAACTTGATTATAGTCCTAAATATGCTCAACCTTATATGGGTCCATACCCCGGAATGAACATGGTATGGGATCCATCTCAATCTCAACAGATTTTGCAACTAAATGTGCAGTTGTCATCTCAATATGGACAAACTTTAGTTTCTGGTTCAACCTAGCAACCCGTCCAGCCTACTATTCAAACTTCTGCACCTAGTGTAACTCATCAGTCTAGGCCTAGTTCACCTCGAACTCCGCCTCAAACGACTGCTGCAACTACTGCAACATCTGTTCAATCTACCCCACCTACTTCTGGAGTATCGGTAGCTCTGGTTTCTACTGTTCCTGCATCAACTCCTAAAGCATCCTTACCTAAGTTTGGACCTACAATTTAGACTTCAGTTCTGATGCCTATAGGACAACCTGGTCCAAGTACGGTTGTCACAACTCAACCCCAATTTACTTATCAACCGTACCAGGGACAATACTAATACGGTCCTGCTGTTCAAAGCCCAGTCTACCAGTATCAACTGTACCCTGGATATACTTATCAGCAACCTTAACAACCCTAGTATGGTTCGGTTAATTCTGGTTTTTCGGGAGGATATAATATCTCAAATGCAATTCCAATTCCAAGTTATCCTGGATATCCTCCTCCTGGGGTTGGTCTTATGACCCAGGATTTTCGAGACCCTAATTGTCAGTTATTGTTCATTGCAACTTTAGACTTGCCTGATTTGTCACGCCTTACGAATGATCCTATTAATTATCTTCCATTTTGGCCGCCAATGACGAATAAGTTGCTCAATGATATCCCAAAGTTTGAAGGTAAATCAGGAGAGGAAACCATGTGATGAATTATCACCTCTGGTGTGCATCTAACTCCATTATAGATGATTCAATTTGTTTACGTCTTTTTCAACGCACTTTGATTGGTCTTGCGGCAAAGTGGTACATTGAGTTATCACGAGCCTCTTTTTATAACTTTAGTTAGTTAGCCACTTCGTTCTTAACTCATTTTCAGTTGCCTGTCAGATATGACAATGGCACATAATTATTAACTTCATTAAAACAGTCAACATCCACTTATATTTCAGATCACATTCATGAATGGAGACGTCGACGGTGTTTAGTGAAAGTTTTTATTCCAGATCAAATCTTAGTAGAATGGTTTGTTAAATCATTATTACCTAAAATCACTGAGGATGTAGCTAAGGAAGGAGTTGTTATTGAAGAGCAAGTAATTGCTCAAGCTCAATACCTTGACCTCATTTATACGCAGTTGGGTACTTTACATGAAAAAATCCCTGACCTTCCGATACAAAATCAAATAACTGCAGCTCCTTCAGGGTCTCATGCTGCTGACAGTATGATTGGTTCAGTTAACACCAAAATTAAGAATAAATCTTCAAATAATTATTCTCCTATCATAACTTTACTAGATTCCCCAACAGGAGACTCTTCCACTGAAATTCCTGCCGATATTCATGTCGTAGAATCATCTACAGCCAAATCAAAATCCGACAGTAAAAAGAAGGGGAAGAAGAAAAATAAGAGAAATTCGAAAGAGACATCAGATAAAACGAAATCTACTGATGAGAAACTTAAACCTTGTTATCCTTGTCTCATTTGTGATGAAGAGCATTTTACAAGAGACTGCCCTCATCGCGCTGGGGTTGCGAAAATCGTCAAAGGTTCTCAAACGCCTATTGCCTTGAAGGATCCTTTTCCTAGTCAAGATAGTAAGATGATAGGTTCTTCCTCAAATGCCTTGGAAGAACCCATAACGATGATGTCCCATGTTAGGATTGCAACATGATCGCAAGATTATGGAAGTAAAAGTCCTGTTGGTGGTAAGGAAGTAGAATCTTCTAATTCAAACCCATCAACTTCAACTCCTGGTTCTGATCCGCTACAAATCGAGAAACCTAACCCAGACTTAGTAATCAAACCGCCTGCTAAAGGTATACTTCGAAAGTCAGCTTTCAATCCGCATGCGAGAGCTGCTTAGAACTATAACATTGTTGAAGATTTAGCTATTTCCATTCAACAATGTCGACTTTGGAGGTGCTGCAATCATGTCTAGCACAATGTAAATCTCTATTGTCGGCTATAGGAGCTGTTGATATTTAGGACTCGAACCTTATAATCTTCGATTTAGAAAATAGTACACCTCGCTTACCTCATCAAATAGCTTTCCAGATTCCAGTGTTAGTAAAAAAAAGACCTTGCTTTAGGACTGTAATTGATGAGGGAGCTTCTACATGTATTATGTCGATTCAATGTTGGAGATCGCTTGGTTCTCCTATGCTCAGTCAATCCCCAACAATTATACAGGCTTTTGATGGCCGTGGGTTCCATCCTTTTGGCATTCTACAGGATTTACCTATAGGGGTTGAAGGCAAAACTGTTAATCTAGATGTGGAAGTGGATGATGCCCCTCCAGATTACAACCTTTTCTTGGTTGTTTCATCGATCTTTCGGCTTATAAAGTTTCCTCATAATGGAAAGATCGTAACTATAGACCAGCTAACATACTTTTCATCCGACCTAGCCTCTTCTGAAAGTATCCAGTATGTCGGTAAAACAACTATCCCTATTAGGATGTTGGAGTAGGATTAGTTAAAGATTCTGGTTTACTAGGAACTTTTTCCTTTCCTCCTCCTAACGTATCACCTTCTACTGCAACCATTCATATGATTTCATCAGACACTATTGTTTATGATGAACCTTGGATCGTACCTTCCGAAACTGAGGTGGATTCATTTGGTGATGCTATGCCTTTGAGTCCCTATGAAATTGCATATCAGGCTATACAGTTGTTTTCTGACCCTTCTTCAACCAAAATTGATCTAATGAATGTGGTCCATGGAGAATCATTTTCAACATCAAACTTAGATTCGACAACTTTTTCCGAACATTTTCATACTGATGAGCAGATTCGTGAAATTTTGTCTCTTGATGACTTACCATGGGAAGATCTTCATCATAGATCTTTGTTCTTACCTGAGCTTGATGACTTTGAGAATGATTTTTCATCTATTCTTACTAGTGATTATGTCAAAGAACCACAAAATCCATTGCAAAATCCTTATTCTGAGTTAAATTTGGGAAATATTTCTCGAACGGTTCCTATTGACATTTTAGTTAAAACTGGAATTGTTGAAAAAATTCATATAGGTGCCTCCTGTACGGAAAATGAACTCCAAACTTATAAGGCCCTATTTCAAGAATTCCGCGATGTGTTTGCCTGGTCATATGAAGAAATGCCAGGAATTGATCCAACAATTTTTGTTCATGAAATCAAAACTTACCCGGATGCTAAACCCGTCCGGTAACGTTTGCGTCAGATCGAACAGCAAAAAGCTACTAATATTAAAGCAGAAGTTGAGAAATTATTTAAAGAAGGTTTCATTTATCCAATTCCCTTAACGGATTGGGTATCGAATATTGTTCCTGTTAACAAAAAGCAAGGAACGATAAGAATATGTATCAATTATAGGGATATTAATCGAGCTTGTCCCAAACACAATTACCCAACTCCCTATATTGATTAAATCATTGACGATTGTGCTGACAGTGAAATTTTCTCCTTTATGGATGGTTTTTCCGGTTACAATCAAATCAACATTCTACCTATTGATCAACCAAAAACGGCTTTTATTTGTCCATGGGGGACATTTTCTTATTGCAAATTACCTTTTGGGTTGAAAAACGCCGGAGCAACTTTTCAAAGAGCCATGTCTTACGTGTTTCATGAAATCAAGCACATTGTGCAACCTTATCTTGATGATTTACCTACCCATTCATTACGTAGAGCCGATCATCTCACTCATTTACAAGCAATCTTTATGAGATGTAGGCATTATCGAATTAGGTTGAATCCACACAAATGTGTTTTCTGTATAGAAACGGGTCGTTTACTGGGATTTGTTGTTTCGAAAGCCGGCATTCGTGTTGATCCCTCGAAGGTTGAAGCTATTGTCAAATTGCCTTCTCCTTCGACTCTTCACCAACTCCAAAGTTTGCAAGGGAAAGAAAACTTTTTACATCGATTCATTCCTAACTACGCGGAGATAACAAAGGGTTTTACCAGGTTGTTGAAACAGAATACTCCATTCTTTTTGGATGAGATAGCTAACAAATCTTTTGATGCACTTAAACATGCGTTGACCCATGCACCGTTATTGCGTCCTCCCAACTACAACCAGGATTACTTCTTGTATCTCGCCGCCTCTCATTCCACCATCGAGATGGTGTTAGTTCAGGAAGATGAATTCGGTAGTGAACATGTGATTTACTACCTTAGTCGAACTTTGAATCCGACTAAGCTAAAACATTCACATGTGGAGAAATTGGCCTTGGCAGCTGTTCAAGCTATCCAAAGATTTCGTCATTACATCTTACTACGCAAAACTACCATAATTTCTGACTGTAACCCTATGATCTATATTTTGACCAAACAATTGCTAGGGGGCAAGTATTCCAAATGGATTGTTATCCTGCAGGAATTTGACTTAGAATTTGAAAAATCCAAGTCAAAGAAATCTTTAGATTTTTCAGAACTGATGTGTGACTTCCCGCGTGCTGATACTGAAACTGTGGCGGAAGAGCCCATTGCAGACGAATCCTTGTTTCTTATCAGCACTCTTGATCCATGGTATGAAGGTATCATAGTTTATCTCGAAACCCAATCTTTTCGGCCTGAAATTTCACAATCTCAGCATCGGAAAATATGTTTCCAATCCCAACAATACAAAATCATTGGGGATACGCTCTATCGTTGTGGGGCGGATTCTCTTTTTCGACGTTGTTTAACTCATGAAGAAGCTGAAAAGGTTTTAAATGACTGTCACTATGGAGCGTGTAGCGGTCATATGTCTGGGTATGCCACAACCCAAAAGATATTGTGCGCTGGCTATTTCTAGCCGTCTTTGTTTACAGATTGTATTTACGCGGTCCGAAAATGCCACAATGGTCAAATTTTTGATTGAAAGATCCATGCTCCACCTGCTCCTCTCCACCCTATAATTGCCGTCGGTCCTTTTGCAAAGTGGGGTATCGACTTTATTACATGTAACCCTCACTCGGCTGGGGGGCATGCGTATATCATCCTTGCAGTAGATTATTTTACCAAGTGGGCCGAGGCGATGCCTACATTTTCGGCAGACAACAAAACTGCTGCAATTTTTGTTTTCAATCATATAATTACTAGATTCGGTGTTCCTCAAGCGATTATCACTGATCATGGGCGTCATTTTCGAAACATTATGATGACTGAACTAACAGATCAGCTTGGCCTGCATCACGATAGTTCTACTCCATATTACCCACAAGCTAATGGTTTGGTTGAAGCCATCAATAAAGTTTTAGGCATTATGACCCGACGAATCATTGGTATTCATAGGTCGAATTGGCATAACATGTTATTTTTAGTGCTTTGGGCATATCGAACCTCAGTAAAAATTTCAACTGGTTTCACTCCTTTCCAACTGGTTTACGGTTTGGAAGCTGTGTTACCCATTGAATGCGAAATCCCGTCATTGCAAATAGCCATAGAGTTACTACCAGCCACTTCCGAAGAGGAGAAACATTTGTTGTACTTGGATCAACTAGATGAGAATCGACGTGATGCTGCACTAGCAATCGAAACTCATGCCAAACGAAGTAAAGCTCAGTACGATCGAAATGTTACACCTCGTAATTTTTCGGAAGGAGACCTAGTATTACTATACGATCAAGAAAATGATAAGCTAGGGGTTGGAAAATTCATGCCTATGTGGCATGGTCCTTATGTTGTTAAGAGAAAGCTAGCAAAAGGGGCCTATGAATTGGTATATTTTGATGGTGTCTCTTTAGGTAAGCCCAGAAATGGTCTTTATCTGAAGAGATATTATGCTTAAATCTAGGTGTGGAGATTTTAGTTAGATTAGTTTTCTTTCTAGTTGGTGTGTTTTAGATTAGAAAAGTGTACTTAGTTTAGAGAGTGTTTTGGTCATTATTCCTGCTTATTTTGATTTTACTCTTGATATTGCAAATGTCGACGTCTTTTCAAGCATACATTGGTTTCGCTGATGGTGCTTGTCGTAATACATAAAACATTTCTTCCGTGGCTTGGGTTATCTATTCACCCTCCGATGAGTTGGTATCTATGCATGGGGTAAGCCTTGGTCAAAAAACAAACAACATTGCAGAGTATAGTGCAATGATTGAGTTATTATCTAAATCTATTTCATTTTGGGATTCGGAGTTTGATTGTGAGGTTAGATTCTGAACTCGTTGTATTGCAGCTTAATAGAGTTTATGCCATTAGAAATCTAGTGTTATTAAGATTATTTTTGAGAGTTCATCTCTTGGAACGTGAATTTGACTATATTGAATATCAACATATTCCAAGATATTTAAATACATTAGCAAATACAATTGCTTCTCGAATGTTAAGTAGACATTTGCAATAATCAAACAGTAAATTTAAAAACATTCCATAACATGTTTACAAGATAGCCAGTAATAGTGATATAGCATAGCATAGAAGTGTGTCAAATATACATCGTCTTCCATCATAGGTGGAAAAACACCTTATGATCGGCAAAAATGATAGTACAAAAAGAAAAATGTCATATGAGTCTACAAAAGGCGATCATCCTATTACTGGTGATGATCATGATAAGAAACCACTGCTCGGGCCACCCTACAAAGGAACCTCCTGAAAGGTCCTGGGACCCCAATCACATAGCGCTGTAACCTAAGAGGAATGTCATCTATGCTAGTCTCTGGAATGTTTGCTGTCAAACACTCTAGATGATTTTCCAATTCGGCCAGGGTCTCTGTAGATTCGTCCCGCAGGGTTGGTACTGCTACAGCTGGGTGTCTCCTCTCATAGGGCCAGAGAGTGGCTGGTCACCGTGGACCTACATCTGCATTTGAAACTATTTACTATCAGTTTTGGACGATTTAAAAACAAAAAAAAAATAAATTGGAAAATGTTGAGAATGATTTTACCTGAGTCATCCCACTACTCTCCAGGTGGAAGAGCCATGTCTGGGTCACCACGATAATCCATCCCGTCATAAGGAAAATCCTGAATCGCAAAAACTTGGTTCTCCAACCAACGAAAATACTCAGGAGGAAATCAAACAACCTCTGAACCCTCCTCAGGATGACGGGCCATAACTACAACCCAACGCATCATCTTGGGCTCTCGGGGAAGTCCAGCTCCAATGGAAAGATGCCGTGGGACCAACATCAGTACCCTCTCTAGACCAAAGCTCACAACTAAGAAACCATATCCAAAGTTTTTAGTTGTCCGTTCTTTGCTCTGGTCAGTTGGCCTTTTACATTAGCCAACATAGCTTCACACCAGTTGAAGATGGTGCCTCGATAACAGTCTACTTCCATTCGCATTTGGGATTCGGTGGCTACATGCAGTGCTGTGCTTCCGTAGAGTTTGGTGAGAGTAAATGCAATCACTTTGAGTTCAGGATGGGAGATGGTTTTGATATCAATCCCTTTGTCTTTTGTTTGGTCATTACAAAACTCTAGTCGGAGACTATCAACAGACTGGCCACCTGGCCTAGTCTCGAATAGAGTCAATTGTTCACCTCTCTTGGGCAAATCAGTTAAGAAGTAAATTTCCTCTGGCTCCATTTCGAGTTGGTGGCCACCAATAATGAAACATTGGTCCTGTATATTCCATCTGTCCACCAGCCACTGCAAAAAGTCTACTTGGGCCCTCATGCCAGCTATGGCCCAGAATTTAAATAGCTCGCATGCCTTCAATGCATCTATTGAAGGTTGATGATTAATTGTGGCAAGGTCCACATCTTCGTGCTCCCGTTCCCGCCAACTGAGCATTGTGTATATCCTACATTGAAAGAAAAATCGGATTAGAACATTTTAATTCAAAGTTTTTGGGTGGAAATTGAAAAAATTGAAGTTGTAAAACCTATGTCGGGGGGTCCGCACTCTCTAGTTAGGGACAGTGCGTAGGTCCGGACGCTGCCCAAGCAGTAGGTACGGGCCTCTGGCTCTTTCCTATGTGGGAAAAAGTCGGGGTTTGCGGGTTTCGCATGCTGCGCCTGCGGACCCTCGCGAGTGGTATTTTAATCTAAATTTTTCCTAAAAATCAAAATAGAAGCCTGAAAACAAAATTCAAACGTTGAAATGCAAGATTAAAGTGATGTGGATTACCTGGGGGTGACAGTTTTCGATTCCAACGGACGGATTTTCCGCAAACTTCACAGCAAGCTTCTTACCCAAAAGCTTTTTTTTCTTACTCTGAAGTCAAATGGTAAAAATGAATTTACAAAAGCCCTTTTTATAAGCTTTTTTGAAGAAATGAATTTTTAATTTGTTTATTTTTTACTTTAAAAAGGTAACTTTTTGATGCATTTTTATTTATTTTAAACAAGTATGAGTAATGTTTGAGTTTTTGTGCAGAATGTCGGATTTTTTAAGCAAAATTGATCATTTTCAACAAAAAACATTTGAGTCCTCTTTAAGCTCTTTTTTGACTCGTAAAATATGAAACGATTGTCGAGTTTTTCTTTTTAAGCTCGTTAAAACAGAATTACAAGGACGGTCCACTTACAACTCTTTTCTGACCGCATAAACATGAAAAGATTGCCGGATTTTTGTCGTTTCGAATTCGATATTGGTTATAAAATGACGTGTCATTGATCGCTTTTTTACTTTTTAGGATCAACGACACTAATTATGAAAAGTACTCCTTGATTGTAATGGTCAAGAGGTTCTCTCAAGTATTATTTTATACTTTTTCGGGCTTGGGAGACAAATTTACGAAAAAGGACAACCATGGAGTTTTCTTAAGTTTTTCTTCTGACTCCCTAAAATTGAAAAACGGCGAGTATCTCCTATATTGGACTTGTTAAAATTTAACAGTAAAGGACCTGTTCAATTACAAATAGGAATGGACCACTCCTTCTTAGGGTTCGAATTTTGAACTAAGTTGGACTCATCCGAAGGATGAGCTTATAACCAAGCAAATGTTATCCTCCTCAAGCTTGTCAAAAATAAAGAGGTACTTGCCAGAAATGGTGGTGGAAAGAGAGAAAAATGAACTTGTTTGTTATACTTTGTGTCCTAGAAAAGCATTCAACAACTCTTGAACACGACACTTTTTGTTCACCTGGGTTGGGAAATCCTTTGCCAAATAGTTAATCAAATCATATTGAAAGTCTTCAGCCGGTTTCTGGGTATTAGCTTTGGGTCAATTGTTACCAAACCATCTGCAGTGTCATTATGTGTTCAAGAGGTCAGTGCAAATAAACCATTCAACTGCAAAATATCTGTCATCCATCTTGACCATCCCTGAGTCTGCCCTTGCAACTATATTTCTTCAAAATTGATCTATGATTTCGTGTTGTGGGCTTGCCTATGACGGATCGATTTCTATTGACTTCAGCTCATTATCTAGAAAGATGATCTAGAAATCATCAGTACCTTGGAATCATCATGCCTCAATGGCAGGTTTCTCGCCTTCGATGACAAGTTGCATCATTGACCTATGATCAAAGTATTCCATGACATGTTCGACATCAACTCATCTATTCACATTTCATGGATTGTACTGAGTACTTTGAGAGCCATTGACATTGCTGGTGGTTTCTTTCACACTTCTTAATAGTTTACATCATTGAATGGTAATCAAGTGGTTTCTACCATGTTTGACTTCAACACATTCATTCACATGGATAAAATCGTACTATTTTGGGAAGTAGAAATCAAGACCTTGGATCTAGTTTCCACCATCGAGGCTGGGAGGAATTTTGTTATTCATTATATAGTGGACTATTCATAAACAGATGGCTGTGACCATACTGTGTCTACATATGTCTATATTTGTGATGTATTACAAGATCATTCCTATATCAGAGCAGTTTAGTTAGTTTTCTAGTCAGTTTTGATCTGAGTATGGGAATGCCTACCTCAGCAATGATATGATCACATATATATATTTTTTATTGAATGCTTTTACAGGTTCCAACCAGGCTCTCCACAAGATGATCCTCGAAATGATAAATTACTTCACTCTTCTTAGATGACAAATACTATCCTCATCTATTACAGACTTCGCACTTTAGGGGGCAATCTGTTACACAAAATATTGTCACCATGACATTCTGCAGTCAGTATGAGTCTATCACCATTCATAATTTCCTCCTATGCAAGTCTTAAACCTCAGCTCTTCATGTCAAGCCTTGAAAAATGAGAGAAAGCCCTTAAAAATCTCTAAAACTCTGGTTCCGCACTTTCTCTTAGCATTACCTGCGGTCCCGCACCTACTGGTCATGTCCCCTGCGGACCTGCCCGCTCTGTTTCTATGTAATGGGTGCGGACCCCTGTAAAAGTCAAAAAGGCACAAGTACATTCTTAAAAACTCACTTTGGGTTATTTCTGGAAGCTTCTAGAGGGAATCTTGAGGTGGCAAGTTCGCTCCTTTGATGTTCATGCATCCCATAACTAAAGGAGCTAACCCCTTGATGTGAGGAGTTTATCCCTTTGAAGGAGGACTCTATCCCTTCATAGGTGGACTTGTAACTTCCTTCCTCTGCACTATAAAATGAGGCATTGGGCTGGTTACTAAGGAGGTTGAAAGCTGAATATTTTTTAGGGTAAATGCTGTTGGAATTTAGACTTCCTAATTGAGCTTGAGAGGAGAGATTACATACCTTTTGATCTCATTGGGAAGAGTGTGAAGCTTGTCAAAGTAGAGGAGATTCATGCTTGGACCCTGGGAGGAGCTTGGACAACATCAAGGAACCAAGGTTGTAAATTTCTTCTTTGTTTAAAGTTAATAAAATCAAGTTTATTTTTCTCAATAAGTTGTCTCTTATGGTTTATTTCATGGATTCCTTGATCACCATGATGAATATGATTTATTATATTGGTTATGCAGGTGTTATTTGATGTGTGCTTGTTTGTGTTTACAGGTTCCTAAAAGGAAACTCATTTGGACGGTCGAAGCGTGGCTGCTACAAACTAGCGTTGGACTTAAGATAGGGTCTAAAACACGTCTTGGTTTTTATTTATAAATCGCAATATTTAGAGAAAGGTAGATTTTCTTGTTTTTCTTGTCGCTAGATTTCAGTTGATACTAGGGAGATCAGTCTTGTCTGCAAGAATGATTTATCCGGCCGACACACCTCACACTGCTCATCAACTAGGAGTTGGTGCCCCGTTTGTAACCACGACACCTTATAGGGAGTTGGGTTCTTCAATCATTTTAAACCCAATTTCTCCACCATCTCTGTTGCAACCAAATTATCAGTGCTTCTACTGTCTATAATTAGTTTGGAGCATTTGCCATGTGACTTGCACATAGTCCAGAATAATGCCTTTCTTTGGGTTTGTTTAGCTGTTTCCTTTGCCGGTTTTAGCAGTACCTTGTTCAAGACTAAGGCCTCTCCTGTCTCTGGTACATTCTCTACCTCTTGAGGCGGTCCCTCTACTTCTTTTGTCTGAGCAACATATTCTCCTCTTTGACCAACCTGTTCTCCTTCAGGACACTCAAAGGATTTGTGCCCCCACTTGTGGCACTTGTAGCACTGGTAGCTAGCTCCTATGTCTCTGCCATTTCCCCTTCCTCTTTGGTATGGCCTTCCTCCCTTAATGCTATCTTCCTTTTCTGCTGTCCCTAAGGTCTTTGAACTGCTACCCTCTTCACTGTTGTTGGCAGTTCTTCCTCTGCCAAAGGATTGTCCTTTCCCTCTACTAGTTCCTCGTCCTCTCCTGGAATTCTGCTTTCTCGTGATCTTCTCTTCTTCCTTTAAGGCACTGTGGTATGTTTCCTCTATGGTTTTCAGAGAAAGAACACTTATCTCGTCCAATATCTCCAGCCTTAGGCCATTCACAGACCTTGCTGTCTTTTCTGGGGTGTCTTCACCATAACCAGCTCTCAAATTCACCCGATATAATTCTTCAGTATATTCTTTCACTGTCATTCCTCTCTACTTCAAATTCTGTACCTGTCAATGTAGAGCAATCTGGTAATCTTTGGGCAAAAATCTGCCCTTCATCTTGGTGACCACTCTGGTCCACTTTTTAACGGGTAACTTATTCAATATTATCCTCTCTGCTTGGACACTATCCCACCATAAGGCCGCATGTCCTTTCAGCTGGTAGTAGTGAATTTAACTCTCCTATCTTCACTGACCTCCTCACATTCAAAATATTTTTCTAGCTCACTAATCCAATCCAACAACACTTCCGTGGACAAACTGCCATCATAATTTGGAATTTCAGGCTTTGGCTTACTGCTAGCCAACAAGACTAACCTTAACAATTTGATTTTAGGTCCTTCTTCATCTAATCCATCTGTTGTAACTATAGCTTCTTCTTCACTTTCATCCCCTACTTCCAGATCCCTTCTCCTTCCTGCTTCTACTACCGCCAAACATGCATTCAGGATCCTAATCTCTTCTCTCAATCCCTCATCTACTACTCTTCGAATACCTCTACCATGACGTCTTCTTCGAGCTTCCATTTTATAAGAAAACCAGTTAACTGTTCTTGCTCTCATACCAAAATTTGATGGGTCTAGCCCTTAAGACTTTCGGATTAATTCTAATTTGTTAATGGGATTTTTATTAAACAGTGGTTGGTTGACTTTAATGCGGCAGTACTTTTGGTTTATGGAGATGAGGAAATGTGTCTAGGCCTTGGGCTTTGTTCCTTCCCATTCCTTCTATGCCCCAAAATCCTGACTGTTCATTTCATTTACTATGTTTGTTTTGTTGTTCCGCTATGCTACTGGTGAGGTCTTTGGTTCTGCAACACAAGGGTTTTCTCTGTCACTTGTTTGAGGTTTCACTTTCACCGTGCTTGGTTTGTAATTTGGTATGGGTTTCCACTTGTGGACGATGTCTCGGCTTGTTCTATGCTCGGCTTCGAGACCTGGGTGTGAAACCCTTGGTATCGGTCTCTGTTGTCAACTTTTGCTCGGCTATATTTGTGTTTTCAGTTGCAGCTTTAGTTTACTTGTCTCCCCTCCATGCGCTGGCTTCACAGGTTGATTATTTGTTTGGTTTTGTTCTTGTCTCAGGTTGTGGCTATGGAGTCACTCGGCTTTCGGCTTCCACTCAACAGTCTTCTGAAAGGTAAGCCCTCTTTCTATGCTGGTTGTTCTTACTTTGTTTTTCTCAGTTGTTGACAGCCTCTGCTCCTCGTGGCAGCGAGAAACTCTGTGGTTGTGACCTTGGCTCTGTGGCTCCTTTGTTAGCTTACACAGGCTCGGCTCTACCTTGGTAAGTTCTCATAACCCTTCCCTTTGTTCTGGTTGCATTTTATTAACGTAGTTGTATTTTTCTTGTGCTTCGTTGCTGATGGCCTGGTTGGTGGCCAACGTAGGTGAGCGACGGCTTGTTCATGGTTGTCATGCTGGCTGTCCTACACCTGAGCCGGGTAGGGTCGCTCCTTGGTGTCTTCTTGTTTGATTGACTGAGGGTTTACTGTTCATAGGGTTTATGAGGCTTTAGTTGTAGTTTGGCTTGGCTATGTGGTTTCTTGGCAATGTGCATGTGGCTTATATTTGATTTTACACGGTCCTGCAATGACCTCGTGGGGGTTTGTAGTTTTGGTTAGCTCTGTTCTATTTATTCGTCGTTGGAAAATGTGTTGTGATACTCAGATTTTTGACAAATATATATATCTATATTTATGTTGTAAATTTGATTGTTTAAATTTTGCAAAGGAAAATGGGAATGTAATCGTTTCTGTACCTGAAGCTTGTCTCTGTGGATAATGGCTTTCTTGTTCCTTCATATATTTGCTTTGTTTGTGTTGTTGCTTGTCTGGGAGCTCTCCTCGCTTTGGTGCTTACTGTTCACCTGTGTGTATTTACTGTGCTTATGGAAAAGAAAATAATTTAACAATATTTTGTAGGAAAATTTCTAGAGCTGTAACATGAATGGATTCAAATTTTGTCTTCAGAAAATGTTTCTGTGCTTTCTCTTCATTCAATTCTATGATGGCAAAAGATTACATTAGTTGCTTTCTATTTTCATTTTGTAGAGAACACTGGACAGTTAGCAAACTGCCAGTAGTTACATTATGTGGTCACATTAAATGGTTTCTGAATAGATGTCTTTTCTTGCTTTATAAATTAAAAACAAATTTTAAATAAAAATAAAAAAAGTAAAAAGAAATACGTAAGCAAACATTAACATTGGCTAAGATAGCCATTCCTAGAAAATGAAAACTAATGAAACTCAAACAGTTTGAATGAGACAAACTCCCAGCCATGTCCTTCCCTGAGCTAGATGCTCCTGCATCAAGATTGAACATAGTGGAGTTAGTGAAAAAATTCTAAGTCGATTACAGGGTTTTTTTACTACAGTGTGAGAAATTCAAATCTCTCACAAGAATTTTGAAGAGAATCGATCCAAAATTAAAAGAAAAAATAGTTTTAGGAGAATCAAGGAATCAAGCACGTGTTAGCGTTCTCATGATGAGTATTCGAGTGGGAGATTGTTGGTTATGGAGCCTAGTTATCTTTTTGATTTAGAGGTCTTATTTTTAAGTTAGATTTGGACCCCATCCTAAACCGAGTGCTTTTTCCCTTCTAGTGTCTCCAAGGGGTCCAAACTAACAACAATAATTCTTTAAAAACCTCTAAAATTTTCCTTTCTAGATATTGTAATTTCATATTCAATTTGTACCACTCATCATTAGGTGAGAGATGTGATGGTAGATTTTATGTTATGGCATTTTACACTAAAATGAAGAAATAATTGTATTGGGGCTATTATTATAGATTTGTAATTAAGAGATAGGAGAGTGTGGGGGAAATCCCTCCATTTTCATTTTGTAGGATGGGATAAAAGTAAATACTCGTTATTTCTCCTTGGACTTATCCCAAATGGGATGAACTACTTCTTTGTATTGTTTCATTATATGTTTTATTTCCTCACTAATTATGACTTTATAGCTATGTGATTTAATCATTTTAATGTTCCTTTGTGTGGAGAAAAAATAGCATATATTTGCATGACATGAATAGCTTCATATCAATAAGTAAATTCCATGAAACTCTTTTCAATGTCTTAATCCTAAAGAAATAGAAAAAAATGATTAGTTAATCCAAATGCATGATAAAGATAGCAAAATATTAGGTTAAATCATTTGTATAATTTCTTCCAACTTATACCCCTTAATCCTCCCTCTCATTCACTTCTACCACTTGACAAATATTAGTGCCCCATCTCTTTCTTCTCCTTTAGTTAGAACAATTAGGGTTTCTATACTAGAAATCATAGTAAATTTATAAGCCACAAATTTCTTGGCTTATAGATATATCAATATTAAATATAAATTTATAACCTAAGGGGTTCACAATTGGGATTATAATGTACCCCCTCTAAATTTGAGCCATCTCAAATATTTGAATGACTCCAAAACAAAATCTTCCTCTCTCTTCTCAATCATTGAATGAGGATACTATGAATGGGAAACCTCACGTAATCATCAATTGTCACATATTTACACACCATATTCTCCACTATTATAGAATATTGATTCTATAAGTTTTAGAAGTATCACAAGATGCAATCTCAATATCCATAAGTGGTTCTAAACATATCTCTATCGATCCACACCATACATGCACCTCATTAAAGCTTAAAGGGTTTCTAGTTGTCCTATAGATTTTTTAAGTTAAAATAGTTCAACAAGTAACCTATAAAATGCATCCTCTCCCACCCCTCTATCAAAATTTATTACTATATCTAAACTATAATCAGTGATGGTACAGTATAAATTCCCACCAAAAGAAAGGTCCAATATACATATATCATACCATACACTTTAGGAATATTGTTATTTAACCTAGGGAAAAACAAGACATAATCTAAATCAACAATGTCATTAAGGACTTTAAATGGGAATGGGCCCAACTCCTCTCACATGATAAGTAGCATCATCACCAATCTCTACACACATGCATGTAGTGTTCCTCTTGTTCTTGGAATTCGCTAACTAAATACTTTTCATATGTCATACTTATCTAGGATCATTTATATAAATACCATTCAACACAAAGCAAAAATATAAATGAAAATTAAGAGATAAAATATACAATATGAAGAATATCATTCACCTATCATAGGTTTAAGACACACTAGAATATAATGGAACAAATCAACAACCTATAATGGGAAACTATACTAGCCAATAATAACATAGATATACCATCTATCATTGGTAATTGTTAGACCAAATCAACCACTCATCATACTTCCTCATGGGCACCACACCTCCTAAAAATGCATCCATAACAACCATGACTATACTAAACCCATCAAACCTCATCACAAGCGAAATCCATCACAACCTCTCATAAGTCCAAGAGCTCATCTCAAGCAAGCTATTGTATTATAATCAACAACTTCAATCAAGGTCAATATCCTCCCGTGGGTATCCTTTAGCTGAAACACAAGCTCCTTCTTACACAAACACTTATATCAATGACAAAATACTTGTTATGATGTTAACTTTCATGAGATATCTATTCAATTTATAAATTTCATCTCTATAGTAAAGGTTTTATCGATCCTAAACTTTTGAATTTTCATCCCTAGGAATCTCATGAAACAAAATTAAAAGAGAATAAGCAATGGACAAATTTTGAATCATTATCAATTCCAACGATCTAGGTAATCCATGAGAAAATACACCAAAGTATTGAAATGACTTATAACCATCCAAGGAAATATTATCAAGCATAAATGAGATATGAGAGCCCATATTTAGAGTGATAAATAAAGAAACAAAAATATTCTTATCTTCTTGAAGTATAATTTTAGATCACTTAAAATAACCATCCTTAAACTATTTGTTGTAGACAACACATAGATACCTAGAAATTACAAGCCATGAAGAACATCAATCATTGAAAATCAAATCTATAATTTATATAATTACTCAATAAATAAAATCTTAATTAATGTAGACAAGGTGAATTTTTTGTGCATACCATAAACTTATCACACTAGTTAACTTAATTAGCTTTTTGAAACCTTAGCTAAAACTAAGAAAAATCTATCTCAAGAAAGAAACTAAATAAGTGTGAACCACTCATGCAAGTACTCCGAGGAAAGACATATCCTCCTCTTTTCCTTCACAAAGTAGAAACCAAGGTTTCATCTCAGAACCCTAACATCTAAATCGAGGTAGTGTAACTCCAAACCTACGCTTCAAGATACTCCAAAAAAACTTAAGAAACATTAGCTACAAAGGGAGATCTTATAGTCATATGTGTAAAACAAGATAACCAAGATTGGATATGTGGATCACCATCTACAATGTTTTCTTCTTCACAAGAGTAAACTCTAGATGTAAGAGCGATCTCCAATAAAGAGGTCACCTATATTTTCTTGAATACTAGTGAAACCCTCCAAGAAAAAAAGTACATAGAAATTGGTATGATAAAGATAAGGAAAGAAATCTCTCACTCTCTTTTTAAATATATATGAAGTGTAATGAAAGAGAATAACACGTGGGCCAATTCCCTTAGAAGAAAATGAATGAATATATATATATATATATATAAGGGGTAATGAAAGAGAATAACACATGTGGGCTTAAAGGAAACCCACAATAACACATGTAACCTCACACGGCCACAATAACACATATAAGCTCACACTTGTAGAGCACTACATTCTGAGGGTACACATGTGAAGCTCCAAAGTGACATTAAGCTTTGAATGCAACAATGCTCAATGAGATATGCCCAATTCTCCTATTGCAATGCCGCATGAAGGATTATAAACATGGAAAATTCAATGAGTTCATACTCAATATCGAATCTTCATTGCACAACCCAAAGAGCACAAGCTCCAAAGATTCAATGCATGGAGGATCAATGCATTAGCATGACCATTTAAGATTGAAACCAGAAACTCATTATTCAACGTAAAGGTGATATTTTTTCAACTTAATATTTTTTCGATATTTGAATGCATATTCAGTCAAATTGCTGCGATTTCATGCGACTTGGACATCATCACATCCGGCCAAAAGCAAGTTGAAACCAGCCTTTTAAAATAAAATAAGTTGCCTGGCCTATAACTTTGTTTACAACCATGAAAATTCAATGTTTTAGGCAACAAAACGATAAAAGCAGGTTCATGATTTCAATTGCACAAGGTTTGGCTTCCGTTTTCGTTTGAATTCTTAGCGGATAGATGGCTTCAAAACTCAGGCATCATTAAATATCTAATACAAACTCCAAATGTTAGATGTAAATAGTAAATAGTATAAGAATAACAAGCAATTGGAGATGGAAGAAAATAATACATCCAACACCTCAAAGCCGCAGGCTTGTCGTTGAAAATTGCGCTGCAAAGCAAGACGTTATTCCCCAAAAATTGCGTTGTAAAGCAAGATGTTATTTCCCGAAACAAGCTTCTTGTTGAAAATTCTATTGCAATGTGGGATATCATTCCCATAAACTCGATGAACAACACTTGCAAAAGACCCATTGACTTCCATCCTTTATTAGTCTTCAACATTGAAGGAATGACAAAATGTGTGTTGCTTAAAGGTCGCAAGCACAAGCTAACAAAATGCTTGAGCATTAATGAGTTTATGGATCGGCTTATGGAAATCATTTCATGATTTTGAATGAGAAATATTATTCAGGTAATTAATTGTCATATATGAAACTCGCTCAATAAATTTCAAAATAAAAAATTATAATGTAAAACATCCTCCATTAACTCTTTTCATGTTCTAAGACTAATGGTCAAAAAATGAAATTGTTAGCAAGATTTTCTTGAACGAGATGGATGTGAATCATGAAAATATAACACAATTTTGCTAATGCATTTAAGGTCAAAACCCTATACTTCGAAGTCGAAATAGAAAGTTTTGTTTGTTAATGAAAAGCTTACAAGCTGGTTGTAAACTTGTAAGTATGTTGCTAATTTGTTTTAACTTTTCCAGAAATTGTGTATGTAAATTGAAACTATAGATTTTTGTTCTGGTAAACAAATTATGTGATCTTGCCGATATTAGGTGGAAAAGTGAGCATATTCAATTAAGATACACAGTTTCTATACAAGAAAAAACAGATTGACAACATAAATTTTAACTGTAAAAATACACGCTCAAACAGTCAACAAATTTCAAAATATATTGTTGAATTGAGGCTTCTGTGATCCATATCGATTTATGAGAGATTTTTCGGCCTAAATCACAACATCAATCATTTGTCGACGCCTTTCAAACCAGCCAATATGGTTCATCGTTTCAAAATATATCTTAACAAAACATGAATTAATCACAAATATGAATCCACAGAGTGTGAACAGATATGAGCGTATGAACAAATATGAGCATTTGCAAGATTCTGCATTGGGTTCAAATCAATTTAATGCAGGATATGAGCGACTTGATAAATGTGAACATTTCTCAATGAAGCAATGCGTGAGTTTTGCTCCACATTTAAGTTTATGCTTAGATATGAAACTCTCAAGCATAAACAGGAATTCTGTCAAAGAAGCAATCGGACACCAGAATCGTCATGAATTTAAATTTGCAAGCAACAAGCATATCGCTAGAAATCACAGTGCACAACACCACGTTTGAACTTGAAGAGGAACACCTGAAAATACAAGTTTTGAGCGATTTAACTCGGACAGAAAATCACTTTTTAAAGAAGTTGAGAATTTGTCTGAGGTTAAAGGGTGAGAATGTGGCACCCGACAGGGTTTGTTGCTTGCGAATCTGCCCTCCAAAGCTCGACACGTTGCGAATTGAATTTCTCATGAAGCCATATCGTTTGCTCAATATCACAGTGCTGCAACTGATACATCAATGGCATTTTTCTGGGTGTTTTGAAGGCAACACAGGGGGAAGCCAAGAGAATAACAGCAAACCAGGAGCGCAAGTAAAGAACATACGAGTATGAAAGAATAAGGCAGAGAGAGGTAAGATTTGCTAGCTAAAAGTGGGATCATATTATTTAGGTCGTCTGATTTTGAAAAAACAAATCCATATATTTTTATAAATTTTGGATATGATTTAAATTTAGTATTAAAAGATACATAGTATTAAGTATCACAATTATTATACAAAATAATATTCTTAAAACTATTATACTTCTTTAAAGTGCCATCACAGTGGAGCGCAGTGTGTCCATAAAACACAGGTGAGAGGGTTAGAATCTGGTTTTTGATAATTTTTTTTTAAATGGGAAATTTATTTATAGAGCTTGAGGGAGTTTAATAATTGAAAGTATGTGGTTTTTCAAGAGATTATTGTAAGAGGAAAGAATGAGAATATATGTGTTTATAGAATTTAGAAATGGTCAAATGGTTGGTCCTTGTTCCATAAATAAATTAAGTGACTTTAAATTAAGTGACTTGAAATGTGAAATAGTATATTAATTGTTTAATAAACAAATTTTTTTTTTTCTTTTTTGTAAGTGTGGAAAGACTACATCTTTATGATATTCAATATTTTACTTTTATCCAAAAAAATTGAATCAGCTATTTCACATTAAGGATATCTTAACAAAACACCCTATCATCACAGTCTATCCAAAACCCCTTAAATTATAACATAATTAAAAAAACTCATAACCGAATTTAATAACCTTAAAATTAGTTTTTTTATAATAATATTAATTATTATTATTATTAAACTACATTTTTTATAATTTTTCATATGTAATATAATTAACTTAATACAAAGATAGGGAATAATATTATTATCCATTAAAATCATTATACAAAACAATAGAGATCTAAAGGTAGCAAATTCTACATAAAGAAATAATTAAAGTGGAATTTATCCAATAGAAAAATAGAAACCATTCTGCTTTGTCTTTACGGTGGTATTTTTCTGTTTTAGATAATCTGTGTAGACGAAGGATCTTCACTTTGTTAAAGTGTTCATATTTATTTTTAAAAGCTTTCACTGATCATTGGTTAATCTTAAAGCAGGCACTCTTACGATGACACTCGTTTAACACATGCATTGCACACAATCTCACTGAAAGGATATCTTATTCTGGAATCTTTTGTAATATATAATTAAAAAAATTAAAATTAAAGCTTTTTAAAGATATATAGATGCTTGAAGTTTTGTGTAAATTATATATATATATATATATATATATATATATATATATATATTTATATTTATATTTATATTTATATTTATAGTATAAATAATTTTCTTTTAAAGGAAGTTGTAATATATGAAAAATTTAAAGTGAAAATTGGATGTAAATATTTTTTTGTGAAAATATAATAAAGATTGAAAAAAAATTGAATTTAATGAATAAATATATATATATATATATTAAAATATTTTTGATATACATATAGTGAGTTCTTACTCGACTAAGAAACAATGAGCAATTAAACATTTTTAAAGTGGCAAAGACACGTCATTAATTTAATTATTCTCAGAAAGGAAACTTGCTCAATATATTACAAAGTAAAAAATTATAATAAAATGCATCCTCAAAACTCTTTTCATCTTCTAAGATTAATGCTCGAAAATGATATTGTTCAGTAAGATTTTCTTTAATGGGAGGGATGTGAAGCATGAAAATAAAAAGCAAATTTGCTAATGCATTTAAGCTCAAAACTTTATACTTCAAAATGAAAATGGAAATTTTTGTAAATGACAAGTTTACAAGTTTGTTGTAAACTTTTATGCAGGTTGTCAATTTATTTTTACCTTTTTTAGAGAAACTGTGTATGTTAATCGTTATTTATTCTTGTTTTTTAAGAAAATCATGTGTCATTGGTGATTGCTGTGCTCTATGTTAATGATGGTGTAGAAGGATGATCCAATGTTTCCTGTGTGTGGCATGTGCTCCGTTTACTAACACCTGCGGGTTTTGGTGTAACGACAATTGTGACTCCAACAAGTAGTATCAGAGCCAAAGGTCTCGAGTTCGAAAAACACCTGGCTCGCATTGGGGGGAGATTGTTGTGCTCCCCCCGTTAATGGCGGTGTAGAAGGATGATCCAACGCTCCCTATGTGTTTCGTGGCATGAGGGAGATTGTTGTCTCCCTGTTAATGGCGGTGTAGAAAGATGATCCAACGCTCCATATGTGTTTCTCTAGGGATGTGTCTGTTTACTAACACTTGAGGATTTTGGTGTAACTGCAACCAACAATGATGATGGTAGAAAAATGGATCTTTTCAATTAAAATATTGATTGAAAATCTGCACTATCAAACTTCTCAATCAAGCTACACCGTATCTAGAAAAATAAAAATAAAAAAAATTGTAACGGTGGAAATCTGCACTATCAAACCTTTCAGCCATTAACAAATTTCAAAGAATTTCTTACTAAAAACATGAATTAGTCACAAGGATGAATCCACAAGTGTGAACAAATACGAGCATGTGCAAGATCCAACATTAGGTTCAAATGCTTTTAATTGAGGCTACGAGGGACTTGACAAATGTGAATATATACCTCAAATTTGCTCAACATTTAAGGGTATGCCTGAATATAAAATTCTCAACCATAAACAGGAATTGTCTCGAACAAACAATCGGACACCAGAACCGTCATGAATTTATTTTTGCAACTAACAAGGATATCGCTAGAAATGTCTGTACACAAAGCCACTGTTGAACTTGAAGATAAATGCATAAAAATGCAAGCTTTGAGAGATTTACCTCACACAGAAAATCATTTTTAATGAAATTGAGAATTTTTTTTGGGGTTAAAGGTCTCACCAGTTTTCTTCCAAGGGTGAGAATGTGGTACCCGAAGGTTTGTTGCTTGCAGAGATCCAGCCGTTGGGAATTGAATTAGTTATGAAGCCATATGCTTTACTCAATATTACAGTGCTCCATCTGGTATATTAATGGCATTTTTCATTGTGTTTGAAACTTGCTTCGGTGATATAGAAACTTGCAACAGAAGAGGAAGCCAAGAGAATAATAACAAACCAGGAGAGCAAGAAAGAAGCCAGAATGAAAGAAAAAGAAGAGAGGCGTAAGCTTGGCTATCTAAAAGCTCATTATTTGGGTGGTTGGAAAGTCAACCAAAATAAATTGTATTATTATTTCAAAATTATTATATAATTTCATTTTATTTTTATTTTTATTTTTATTTGTTTGGGTTTATTCTGATTTCAATATTGAATTTTGATATTTTTATTCAGTTTAAGTTGTTGGAGTCACGATTGCTGTTACACCAAAAACCCCACGAGTTAGTAAACAAACACATCGCTAGATTTAAGCACATGCCACGAAACACAAGGGGAGCGTGTAAACAAACACATCACTAGATCTAAGCACATGCCACCACGAAACACAAGGGGAGCCTTGGATCATCCTCACACATCGCTAGATCTAAGCACATGCCACCACGAAACACAAGGGGAGCCTTGGATCATCCTCTTACACCGCCATTAACGGGGAGCACAACAATCTCTCCCCCCAACGCGAGCCAGCTCTGTTTCGAACTTGAGACCTTTGGCTCTGATACCACTTGTTGGAGTCACGATCGCTGTTACACCAAAACCCACAAGTGTTAGTAAACAAAAACATTGCTAGATTTAAGCACATGCCACGAAACACACGGGGAGGGTTGGATCATCCTTCTACACTGCCATTAAGGGGGAACACAACATAAGTGGAGTTTATAGATAAAATGAAGTGGAGTTTATAGATAAAATGAGCATTTTTATTTTTATGATGATTGTTTATTATTATTTAAGAGAAAGGTCAAACAATTGACTTCTCTCCTAATCATCATATTTTTAGATATTTTAAAATTTTATAATAAACATAAATATATTCCAAAAATTAGAAATATGTGTAATAAGTAATTTTTTTTTTTCTTTTTTTTTCCTTAATCTCATGAATAAAAATATTTCATCAACTAAATTTAATAGCTAAATAACTAATCCTTCTTCCATAAACTTATGAACTAAATTTAATAGCTAAATAACTAATCCTTCTTCCATAAACTTAACTTAGATATAATTATTATTACAAGACAATAATTTTATAAATTTTAAAATATAACGCCGAAAAAGTTTAGAAAAATACATGTTATTGTCCTTAAAAACTATTATCCAAAACAACATAGTCCTAAAGGTAACCAAACAAATAATTGAAGTGTAAGTTAGCCATAGAAAATAGAAACCATTTAACGTTCCTTTCACGAATGTCCTTTTCTGTGTTAATAAGCTGTGTAGGCGAAGGATCTTCACTTTATTAAATCGTTCATATTGTTACTTTACTTTGCTAAAGAATTATTAATCTGTGTTCACCACCATACTTTAATTGTTTAAGTATTTCACTAATCTGTGTACACGCCATTGGGTAATTTTAAAGAGGGCACTCTTACGATGGGACTGTCGACTAACACATGCATTGCACACAATCTCATTGAAAGGATATCTTATTCTGGAATATTTTGTAATATATAATTAAAAAAAAAAGTTGACAAATTGTAAACTTTTGTGTAAGTTGTATATTGAGTTATTAATAGATGCCTCGAGTAGTTAATATCACTTTTTAAAAATAAAAAGACATTTTAATATTTATTTATTTTAATATAATTTACATAAATGTTTTAAATCAAATTGTAATAAAAATTCAGGGTCAAGTTTGGAGGTGGATATTGGTTGAAGAAAATATAATTAGTATAATTTTATTTACCAATGTAATTGATATATTCGGATAGGCGTATATGAAGCATATATATTAATATTATCACATTTTCTAGTATGGTTTATATAGGGAGATAGACTTATATCAATTACCTTAATAATTATTATGTGTATTTGTTAAACACAAATTACTTATCATTTATTAATAACTATATAAATAAAAACAACCATATTCTTATATATTTATATATATTATTATATGATTATTATATTATAACTACTACTAATAATAATAATAATAATAATGATAATAATATTAGTAATACTAATTAATAATAATAATAACCTATAATATTATTATATTAACATTATATTAAAGAATTGAGGCTTCTGTGACCTATAACAAGTTTATAAGAATATATTTAGATCACAAGTTTATAAGAATATATTTCACAGATAATCACACTCCTCATTCAAAAAGCTAGAAATAAGCAACTAATTTGGACCACAGAAAATGCTGCAATTGGCTGAACTAAACTAAATTTGACTAGATCAAGGGTAGGGGAAGTTTACTACTAAATTAGATAATAAAATTTGTAATATTTAATTATTTTGACTCAATTTCATATGTATAACCATTAACAATTATTATTAAAAATTCATTTCAATTCCAAACTAATTAAAAAACTATTATTATGGGATTAAGAATTATTGAAATTGAATTAATTAATATGCATTATCTTCCTATCACTAATTAGTTAGTTAGTTTGTTAGAATAAATTTGATTCAATTTTATATCTAACTTAATATATCCGTAGTTAATTAATAAAAATATTTTTTCTCTTTTTAATTTAATTAAGACTCAATGATTATACTATATTTAGGATATGAATTTATATTATTTAATTTCTTTTTTAATTAGTTAATTTTCAAAAAAAAATTGAGATTAAATGTATTTAACCTATATCGGATATGAATATATGGTATTTAATTTCTTTTACTTAGTTAAATTTTTTCAGATATAGTAATTTTGATTTAATATGCTATGTGTAAACTTTTGTTAAGGGATAAATCCATGTAACATTAAAGTTTAATGATTAAATAATTAGTAAGTATAACTTAATGGTTAACTCATTTTTACCAAGTATATTTACTTCAATTGATAAGCATTATGAAAAATATATATAAATGTTTAATAAATGACCAAAGATTATTTGCTTACTAATTATAATTGATTTCTTTTAAATGAATGAGTTACTATTAAATATGGAATAAATGGAATCAAACAATTAGTTAAAACCATTAATAAGATTATATGATATAAATAACCTATTTATAACTCTTTATGTTTATAAATAAAATTAATAATTTTAATATAAATATTTTGAATCAAATTTTTTATTATTTTTTATTTTAATATAAAGAACCTAACCTAAGCAAATTTAAAAATAAAGGGGAAGGGAACAAAGGGGAATTCAAACAATGCAATAGCGGAGGGGAAAACAAGAAAGGAAACAACTAGAACGAAGAAGGGAGAAGGGGGATGCGGCGAGGGCTAAGAGGAGAGGGCAGGGATCCAACAACTACTAATCTTCTAGCCGTCATCCCTATTGAGATTGCTCGACCTTCTTTCGATTTCTGTGGCCTCCCTAAATTTACGGTGTTGAGAGTCTGCAATCTTAACAATAACCTTAGTCTCCTCAATACATATATGATGCTTGGTCTTCTTTGCATGCTCTGCCAAGTCTAAATACCGAGCCTTCCCATGCTTAATGTCAGTTGTGTGCTCATGAATCCTTTGATTAATAGAGCACCCAGTTTCACCAACATATAGGGTCCCACACGAACAAGGAATAACATAGACCCCTTTCATGTCTTTGGGGTCTGTAGGGTCTTTTACATATCTAAGGGAACTGCGAATGGTGTGAAGGGGTCTAAAGGATGAATGAACATTATGTTTCCTAAGGATCCTAGTAATCCTGTCAGTGGTCCCTTGTATATAAGGGAGATGCACCCCTGAGATTCGATCTTTGGGGTCTTCTTTAACCTTGGGACCTTTGCTTGCTTTAAGGAAAAGCTTTCACACCTTGGTGCCTACTATATCTATTATTAACAAATACATCAACAAGATGGGATTTCTCTTCTCCCAGGTTCTTTTCATGAGAGATTCTCAGCGGCACGAGTGGAAAGTGTTTTGGGAACACCCAACTTTTGAGTAAGCAAATGATGAGAGTTGGCATGAAGATATTGCTCAGTATGGGTTTTCTTCGAAAATACCTTGTGGGAGAAAGAATTGTCGTCCTTTTTCGAAATGAGAACATCAAGGAAAGGGGGCACCCATCAACCTCCTCATCCATAGTAAACTTATTATAATAATAATATAATATATTTATTAAATCGTAATAACAACCATGATCTAATAATAATTAAAATTGACCCTCGGGCTTTGGATTGACGGTGAATGGGTGTACTATTAAGGCACTTCTTGTGATAGGTCATTGGTTCAAATCGCCGTGGGTGTTTAGGTAGTATTAATTAGAAAAAAAATAATAATTAAAATTGTGATAAGGGAATTATTATGTGTATTTTTTAAAGAAGAATTATTTAGGATTATTAATAATTATAAAAATAATAATAACCATATTCTTATATATTTATATATTTATGATAATTATATTAATATTACAACAATAATAACAGATAACAATATTATATTATTATAATAATATAAAAATATAATTATTAATATAATACTATTATAATAATAATAATAATAATAATAATAATAATAATAATAATAATAATAATAATAATTGTTATTATAATATATTATAATAATGATTATATTATTATTACCGAAGGGATTAATACTAAAATTCGAAGAATTATATTACAATAAACCCAAGGGATTAATACTAAAACCCGAAAGGGATTATGAACTACAAGGAATAATATTAAACAAAAGGGACCAATATTAAAAACCCAAGGTATACAAACCCTAAGATAAATATTAAAAATACTAAAATAAACATGGTTGAAATAATCAACCTAACAATTAATATTTTAAACTGAAGGGAATAATAAACCAAAGGGATTATTAATATTATAAACCCAACAGTTTAATATTATAAACCCAAGGAATTAGTGAACGTGAGCGATAAATATTAAAAACCTAAGGGGTCAAGAAGTGCAAGTGATCGATATTACAAACGCAAGAGATTAATAAAGCTAATCATGATTGATATTATAAACCTAAGTTAATAATAAAGACAAGGGATTAATACTAAAACTCCAAAGGTTTATGAACCCAAGGCAATAATATTAAAGCCAAGAGACTAATATTATAAACCCAACAATGGTAAACTCTAATATAAATATTAGAAACACTAAAATAAACATGGTTTATTTTGATGGGGAGAAAATCCTTGTCTCAATGCGACATTCAACCATGGTTGGCCATGGTTGGCTATGATTGATATTATAAACCTAAGGGAATAATAAGCGCAAGGGATTGATATTATAAACCTAAAGGAATAATGAACCCAAAGGATTAATACTAAAACCCCAAGGGATTATGAACTGAAGGGAGTAATATTAAACCTAAGGGACTAATATTATAAACCCAACGTATATAAGCGCTAAGATAAATATTATAAAAACTAAAATAAAGATGATTGACCATCGTTGATTTTCATATTTGGACAATATTTATCACAATTCCATGTTAGACCATGGTTGTCCATGGTTGACTTCATAATAAACCATGGTTGACCAAGGAATAATAAACCAAATCGATTGATATTATAAACCAAAAGGAACAATAAACCCAAAGGATTAATACTAAAAACCCAAGGGATTATAAACCTAAGGGAATAATATTAAACCCAAGGGACTAATATTATAAACCCAAGGTATATAAACCAACATTGGTTAACCCAGATATAAATATTACAAACACTAAATTAAGCATGGTTTATTTTCATGGTGAAACAATCCTTATCACAATGCAACTTTCAACCATGGTTGACCATTGTTGGCTATGATTGAAAATTGTTGACAATGATTGATAGTATAAACCTAAGGCAATAATAAACCCAAGGGATTGATATCAGAAACCCAAAGGAATAATAAACCCAAAGGATTAATACTAAAACCCCAAGGGAATAATATAAAACCAAAGGGACTAATATTATAAACCTAGCGTATATAAACCCTAAGATAAATAATATAAACACTAAAATAAACATGATTAACCGTCATTGATTTCATATTGAGACAATCCATATCACAATTCCATGTTGAACCATGTTTGACCATGGTTGACATCATAATAAAGCAACCCAAAGGAATCATAGAACCAAGGGATTAATACTCAACCCCAAGGGATTATAAACCCAAGGGAAGAATATTAAACCCAACAAACTAATATTATAAACCCGGCATTAGTAAACCCAAATATAAATACTACAAACACTAATATAAACATGGTTTATTTTCATGGTGAGAAAATCATTTTCACAATGCAACATTCAAACATGGTTGACCATGGTTGGCTATGATTGACAATGGTTGACCATGACAGATATTATAAACCTAAGGGATTCATATTATAAAACTAAAGCAATAATAAACCCAAGAGATTAATACTAAAACCCCAAAGGATTATGAAATTAGGGGAATAATATTAAACCGAAGGGACTAATATTAAAAACCCAACATTGGTAAACCTAAATATAAATATTACAAACACTAAAATAAACATGGTTTATTTTCATGGTGAGTCAATCCTTGTCACAACGCGACATTCAACCGTGGTTAACCATGGCTAGCTATGATTGACAATGGTTGACCATGATTGATATTATAAACCTAAGGCAATAATAAACCCAAGGGATATATATCATAAACCCAATGGAATAATAATAATAATAATAATAATAATATTTTATATTGTATTAGTATTATAATAATAATAGTATACTATTATTATAATAATAATATTATATTTTTTTTTCCGAGGAAAAAAGCAAAACTTTTTATTAAGCATATAAAAAGTTTACAATCTGATGATATCTTTTGCAGGCCTGTTGGCTCCCATGTGTGCTGTTTTGTACTTCTAAAGAGTAAAAAACCAAGCATAAATCTCAGTCCTTTTACGACTGATTGTTCTGTCCTGAAACTTGCTGATAGAAACATGTATGGTCTTCCTCCCTACAGGAGGCTTTAAATACAAACCAGATTATGCATACTCCGGGGTCTCCTTCGGAGAAGGAAAACAACCCCATACAAAAATATATAAGGTGTCTTTTGATAAAAAATTGAAAGCTGTACAGAAAGGATTGTTTAACTGTTTGAAGAGCTACATATAAAGATAACAGTAAAAGTAGACAAAAAAACTGAGTACAAAAATTTCATTTAGCCTGCGGGACTGCTGACAAAAAGAAGAAAAGTATTGCCTCGATCACAGTGGTGGAGCAAAAGGGGCCTGATGAGAAGAGAATGTCTGCCCCTGTCTGGTTTCTACTATTGACCATACGCCCAGATCTTGCTGTAGACCAGCCTTAGAAAGCTGGTCTGCTTCCTCGTTCTTCTCCCTGTAGATGTGGCAAATAGAAAAACTGTTAAAGGATGACTTTAAAAACATGATTTCTTCTACAAGAGTCTTCAGGATCTGGTTTTTACAGGATGCATTTCCATTAACCCATTTTATGACATTCAGAGAGTCTCCGAAGATTTGAATTGTGAAGATATTTCTTTGAAGTAACCAACATAGGAGAAAGCGCAAAGCAGACAGCTCAGCATAGTTGTTTGTACCAGGTCCTAGCCCTACAGATGCCTTTAGAGTATGATCGTGGTTCAAGTGAAATGCACAGGACTGCCCCGACCTTGTTATTCTGGGATGCCCCGTCGAAAAATGCCCAAGGAATGCCCTCCAAGATAGAATAATAATATTATATTATTATTACCGAAGGGATTAATACTAATATTATGAACCCAACATATATAAACACTAAGATAAATATTATAAACACTAAAATAAACATGATTTACCATCATTGATTTTCATATTTAGACAATCCTTATCACATTTAGATGTTGGACCATGGTTGACATCATAATAAACCATGGTTGACTTGGGACTAATAAACCCAAGCGATTTATATTATAAACCCTAAGAACAAAAAACCCAAATATTAAAAACCCAACATTGGTAAACCCAAATATAAATACAAACACTACACTAAAATAAACATGGTTTATTTTCATGGTGAGACAATATTTGTCACAATGCAATGTTCAACCATGGTTGACCATGGTTGGCTATGATTGACAATGGTCGACTATCATTGATATTATAAACATGAGGGAATAATAAACCTAAGGGATTCATATTATAAACCCAAAGGAATAATAAAACCAAGGGATTAATACTAAAACCCCAAGCGATTATGAACCCAAGGGAAAAAGATTAAACCCAAGGGACTAATATTATAAAATCAACATTGGTAAAAACAAATATAAATACTACAAATGCAAAAATAAACATGGTTTATTTTCATAATGAGACAATCCTTGTCACAATGCGAAACTCAACAATGGTTGACCATGTTTGATATGATTGACAATCGTTGACCATGATTGATATTATAAACCTAAGGGAATAATAAACCCAAGGGTTTCATATTATAAACCCAAAGGAATAATAAACCCAAGGGATTAATATTAAAACCCCCTAGGGATTATGAACATAAGCGAATAATATTAAACCCAAGGGACTAATATTATAAACCCAACATTGGTAAACCCAAATATAAATATTACAAATATTAAAATAAACATGGTTTATTTTCATGGTCAAACAATCCTTGTCACAATGCGACAGATATGATTTACAATGGTTGACCATGATTGACATTATAAACCTAAAGCAATAAGAAACCCAAGGGATTGATTACATAAACCTAAAGGAATTATAAACCCAACAGATTAGTAATAAAACCCCAAGGGAATAATATTAAATCCAAGGGAATAAAAATGAAAATAAACATGGTGAGACAATCCTTGTCACAATGCAACATTCAACCATGGTTGACCATGTTTCGCTATGATTGACAATGGTTGACCATGATTGATATTATAAACCCAAGGCAATAATAAACCCAAGGCAATAATAAACCCAAGGGATTCATATTATAAACCCAAAGGAATAATAAACCCAAGAGATTAATACTAAAACCCCAAGGGATTATGAGCATAAGGGAATAATATTAAACCTAAGGGAGGAATATTAGAAACCCAACATTGGTAAACCCAAATATAAATATTACAAACACTAAAATAAACATGGTTTATTTTCGTTGTGAGATAATCCTTGTCACAATGCGATATTCAACCATGGTTGGCTACGATTGATAATGGTTGACCATGATTGATATTATAAACCTAAGGGAATAATAAACCCAATGGATTGATATGAGAAACCTAAAGGAATAATAAACCCAAGGGATTAATACTAAAACCCCAAGGGAATAATATTAAACCCAAGGGACTGCCCCCTATCGAGGTGAAAGAAGTGGAGACGACGTGTGATAAAATGATGAAGGAAGGAGGGTGGCAAAGTAGGCCACCATACAACCTAATAATTCTACAGGATGCGGGGGCAACATGCAGGCAAGGTAGAATCTCAAAGTGTGGAGGTGACAGGGAAGTTAAGGAAGAAGCAGGAGGAAACAGCGGCGGAAGGATGATGGGAAGTCGGGAAGGTGGAAGAAGGTTAAAAAGGGTGGTGAAGGATAGAACCAAGGTTATCATGCAGCAAGGGAAGGAGATGAAGGGAGCTCGATGCGAATTGGTGTTCTCTACAACTTGGCTTAGGATGGGGTATGTATTCGTAAAACCAATCCTTGCATTTCTTTTAATCTTTAGCAATATTAGGGAAGAGGGGGGAGAGCTAGACGCTGCAGAGGGAAAGAGAAGTGAGAGGGACGTGGAATCCTTTCCTGCTACAAACAGTCAGAAGGCAGAGGGTGGCAGGATGAGAAATGCTGGGGAAGAATCTAGTAAGGTTGGGAGCCGTGCAGGCCAGGGTAAATGCATGCAGGGATTCTATACAGATAATGATCAGGGGCAGTTTGAGGAGGTAAAACAGGCGGTCTGGGAGGCCGAGAAGACCCCCGAGAACATTCACCAACCTTATCTCAGGGGAGGAAGGTTGAGTAATAACTCGACCACCGGAAAAGCGTAGCAGGGGGAGGGTAAGAACTGGGAGAGGGAAGCAAAGGAGTTTGGAAGCGAAGAATTTACAGAGAACATAACATTTGTTGTTGGCCAGGGTAGTCAGGCGGCAACTAAGAACAAAATGGCTCACCCAGGTCGAGGAAGAGGGCGTAGGGCAGAGGCAGACATAACCAAATAGGCAGACAGGAATCAAAGCCTTCCTCTCCAGCATGTCAGAGACGTAGTCAAAAAACCATGAGACATACTATGCAAGAGGAAAAAAAAGCTTACAAAGAAGGAACCGACGAGGACATTGATAAGCTTATTCAAGAATTGGAGGCAAATGTAATGGAGGAAGACTCAGATCCTGAAATGGAAGATTGGGGTAACCTCATTCCTGACCCAGGCAACACCAGGGGATGCATGACCTTATATGAGCAGTCTTTACATGTATATTGGGTGCTGAAGCGGTTACTGGCAAAGGCAATGGAGTAGGTTGCGAAGGAAATGGCTGAGTTGGCTCAAGGCATGCCCAATATGAAGTGAGAAATGAAGAATCTCCAAATCACTATGCTCATGCAGGACAACAAAATGGACGAAATTCATCAACAGCTGAAGAAGATTGCTCCAGCAATGAGAGACGCAGAAGCACCTCCTGAAATTGTAGAGGATTAATCCTTTAGTTTGAATCAACAATTTATAATGTTTGTTCCTTGAGAATAGTTTCTCCTTTTCCTGTTAATAGTTTTTAATGATGGTCTGGAACTAGATTAGTAGTTATTGTTGTGAAGCTTATTTAGCATGGATCCGCAGACTTATTCTTTTTTGTTACTGGACGACTTATAAAAACTTAAGGTGGCCAATAGATCCAGTTTCCCATGTGGGTGGGTTGAGGCCACCAAACACTGTACATGTTTCAACCCGGTTTTGATATAAATAGAAAAAGAAGGGTCCTACTGTAACTTACAAAAAAAAAAATATTAAACCCAAGGGACTAATATTATAACCCAATATATATAAACCCTAAGATTATTATTATAAACACTAAAATAAACATGATTGACCATCATTGATTTTTGTATTGAAACAATCCTTATCACAATTCCATGTTGAACCATGTTTGACCATGGTTGACATCATAATAAACCAACCCAAAGGAATAATAAAACCAAGGGATTAATACTAAAACCCCAAGGGATTATAAACCCAAGGGAAGAATATTAAACCCAAGGGACTAATATTATAAACCCAACATTGGTAAACCCAAATATAAATACCACAAACACTAAAATAAACATGGTTTATTTTCGTGGTGAGACAGTCCTTGTCACAATGCAACATTCAAACATGGTTGACAATGGTTGGAAATGACAATGTTTGACCCTCATTGATATTATAAACCTAAGGGATTAATATTATAAACCCAAGGGATTAATACTAAAACCCCAAAGGAGTATGAACCTAAGGAGTAATTTTAAATCCAAAGGACTAATATTAAAAACTCAAGATTGGTAAACCCAAATATATATATTACAAACACTAATAATAAAGAAAATATAATAAAGATTGAGGAAGAAATTTGAATATAAATATTGATTTATAAAAATATAATTTTTTTTTAAAATAACAAATCATATAGTGTCATATAATGAATATGTGTTTAATGTTTAACCTTAAACAATTTTTTTATGAAAAAAATATAATTTTATTTGGTGAAAAAGTTTATTGGAGATGATTAACTCGAAAATAAATTCAAAATCATTATGGGAGAAAACTAACTAACTTTAAATTCATTTTTTCCTTTCTTTCACATTCAAGACATTATTCCTAAAGGAGAGTTTTGATTAAAAAAAAAAAAAACTGATATCTTTAGTTTAGTTAAGAATTATCACCTTGTAAGAACTTTGATTTTCCATCCTCCAATTCAGAATTGGTTACTATACCTATTGTACATCATGAAACTAATACCTTTAATTAGATAAGAATTATCACCTTCTAAGAGCTTTGCTTTTCCATCTTCCAATTCACAAGGGGTTACTATACTTTTTGTTTAGAAGGATATTAAAAAGAGAAAAGAAAAAATAAAAAAATTATTTTATAAAGATAGATAAATGAAATTTATATTGTTGATGTAATTTTATATTTGTAAGTCAAATCCCCACTTATAGCGAGGTAAGTGTAGTACTCAAGGTACTTTCTTTTATATACAACATTATTTCATTTTATAATACGAGAAAAGTTTTTCTTTTCCAAAATGTTTTAGCGAGGTAAGTGTAGTACTCAAGGTACTTTCTTTTATATACAACATTATTTCATTTTATAATACGAGAAAAGTTTTTCTTTTCCAAAATGTTTTTATGTTTTTAGTCTGGAATAATTCAGATTTAATTTTGTAACAGAAATATAATTTTGGTATTGTTAAATTTATAGTTTAATTATATTAAAAATTTGCTTTGAAAATTATGGAAATTTTAGCAAAATGTTCATAAAATTTGGCAAGGATTTTTGTAAATCTAAATTACAACTATAAAACTTCAAGATTATGGGAGTCTTAGTCTCAAAAGTTTTTGGTAGTGCCCACTCTATTTCCACCATGAAAAAAAAAAAAAAAAAAAAAACATGATTCGATCACTCCCTTCAAGATTTTTTTTTTTTTTTTTCTACGGTCACTTTTAACTTTTTAGGCAATTCTACCGCCTCATTAGATGAGGCCTTGTTTAAATATTACTTATCTCACACTTCAAATTCAATAAAAATTTCTTCACTTACCCATAAAGCAAATTTTACTCTATCTTTCTTTTAATATCGTATTATAGTCGTTCCACTAAAGCAATAAAATACATCATTGAATTTTTAACAATTTTTTTTCTCACAATATCTAATATTTAAATTTAGAACTTCCTATTTTCTTTCACAAAGTCTTTATTCCAATAAATAAATAAAAATAGATGTATAGCATAGAATCTTCTCTGTCGTTGCTTTACCTGCATAATGTCTTCTCGCGGCTCCTCCATGAGCCTCAACAAGGATGCTCCTTCATTCGAACTCAAGCACATAACATCACAATATTTCATGTGACCCCATTTTGTACAAGTGTTGTGCGATGACAGAAAAATATGCTCCACCGACCATCAATTCCTTCTTCTACTAGCTTGTATATCCTTCTGGAGTTGTTCCCGTCATCATGATGTGTATTATATCTTAGAAGTAACTGTCAGCGATGCGTAGTGGTTGTGTTTATTTTGGAATAAGGTTTTCAAATTTTAAGTTATTATCAATAGTTATTAGATGAATGGTATGGATTTAACCTTTTAAGAATATTCTAGAATATTTTTAGTATTATTCATAAAGCAAAGATTAAGATTTATCTCCAAAGAACTTATGCCATTTTTCTCTAAATTGATTAATTAAAAGACAATTCATGTAAATAAATGTCATGTGAAATGAGTTATCTTTTTCTTGCCATGTTGTATTGATAAACCTTGGTATTGGCCCATAGTAGTATAATAAAGCCTATTTGCAAATTAAGAATCTACATAGTAAAGTGGAGTTGAATCTCCATGTTTAAGAATCTTGCTATAGATATATTTTAAATCTATATATGCATAGTTTCTATATTAATATTTTTTTAGTAATAATATTGATGATTATTTAGAATAAAATTATAATTTAGTTAATTTTTATAAGTTTTATTAATTTTAATAATATCACTATACAGTAAAGTAAGTGTTCTAATGTTTAACATGAATTGATATTTCATGTCTATGCACGTCTTTCAACTATTTAATTTATATAATAGTGGCATTAGTTTAATATTACACATGAAAATTGGTTTATATGGAAAAAATAATAATAAATAGAACGTTTTTTCTTCCTTTATTAACAGCCTTCTTCATATCAAGGGTCTGGTTAAACTATTGGGAGATCAACGAGAATGATGCTTTGCAAAACATAAATAACATTAAAGATATTGTTACTTCTAAGTTCAAAGAAAAATTGTGGTGTGAGAAAGATTTAGCATCTAAAAGAAAATTAAGTTATTATAAGAAGGTCATCAACCCCACCCTTGAAGATCAAAAGTATCTCTCTATTTTAACTAGCTCAAAGAAGAAAATTAATATAGCAAAGATTAGAACGAATTCTCATAAGCTCCATAGTGAAACAGGTCGTTGGGCAGTTCCTAAAACGCCATGGATGGAAAGGATCTGCCATATTTGTGAGAATAGGAACATCGAGGATGAAAACCACTTCCTCTTAGAGTGCCTTGCATACAACCACATTAGATCTCAATTTCACAATCTTTGTTACAATACTGACCTTCCTAGCCTTTCACAATGTCAAAATTATAGTGAGCTCGGGAGGCTTCTCTCCAAGCTTTTTGAGCATAGGAATAAAATCTTAAATCAAAATAAATAATTTGTTTATTTAGGTCCGATAGATCATTGTTTGGTCTCAGCTGACGTTAACCATCATCATCATATAATCCGGTATTAAAAAAAAGCATTTAAATTGAATATAAAAAAAACAAACATGATACAAATCAGTTAACAATGTTTTATGTTTGGATACATATCCGTTAACAACCTTTTAAGTTTGGATAGAGGAAAAGAAGGTATGATACTTTACCAAATTTAGAAGTTTGCTCAAATTCTTTACACACCTCACCTAGTTTTTGTTTTATACTAACATTACGTTGTAGTAAAATGTAAAAAAAAAAAAAAACTATTTTCTATACATTTTACTTTATTAGTTTTTTTTTAAGGGAATCACATTAGTTTACGTTACCAGATAGCTCCTTTGTTCACTATGTCAATAAACAGATACAGCTAAACTTTTATGAAAGCTTCGTGTAAGTTAAAAAAATTACTTTGAGGAATAATATTTAGCTGTTGACAATGCTCATCCATTTAATATTGAAATATTGAAATGCTTTTGCTTCCTTTTCGTTTCTCACTTCTTTTTATTAAATTTCGGAGTGCACTTTATTGCAATTTCATCATGAGACCGAAAGCGCGAACGTTCCACTTGAGAATCCATCGTACCTTCTTTATCGGATGACTTGATTGAATCATAAAAGCACCGGCTTACTTTATTTTCTTTATTTATTTTAAAATATATTTGATTTTAAAATTGATAATTATTTGGTTAAGTTGACATTTCTGTATTTTTATAGTATCATAAATATCAATGCTGATTTTTCTTTATGAAACCATTTCTCTTATATTACAACAAAATTTTAGGCTCTCATTTGATTAAAAACCATTTAAAATTTTATTTTGAAAAATAAATGTTTTTTCATCAGAAATCAAATTTCATTAAAAATTTGCGTGAGTGATCTTAATAAATATAATAAATAATATTTATTAGCACAGTGACATTAAAGATTTTAATAGGGTTGAGATAATCCAAAATCTTTATCTTTATGTATATATTAAAAAAATTAATATTATTAGAATAAAAATATTAATATTATTAATATTATTATTAATAATATAAACAAAATTGTTTAATATAATTTAAATTACATAAAGAATATTTGATTGATGCGTTTCAAACGATCTTCATGATAATAATAATAATATTAATTCATAATAGTAGTAATATTAATTAACAGTAATAATCTTAATAACTGTAATTATTTCCCAAAAATGTAGTTGATATAATTTAAGGTTTTATTTGTGTATTTATGAAACAAGATATTGATAAACAACAACAACAACAACAACAACAATTAAAAATAAATATATGCCATTAGATATAAATAAAAACTAATTATTAATAATAATAATTTATTATTTATTTTTTATAATAAATAAATAAATAATTATATTTTTATGAATAAGAAGTAATTAATTTTTAATATTGTATATAGTTGATAATTAATTATGACCAACAAATAATAATTATTATTTAACTAAATATTATTAAATAATAATAACAATAATAACTAATTCATTTTTGTTTTAAAATAATTAAATAATAAAGTAAATATTATTATTATTTATTAAAAGATATAAATATTATTTTTTATAAATGTAAAAATTACTAATGTAGTTGATATAAGTTATAGGTATTCAATTGTAGAGTTGAGGCTTCTGTGATCCATAACAAGTTTATGATAGATTTTTCGGCGAAAATCACATGAGAAACCATTTGTCGACGCGTTTCGAACCAACTAGTGTGGTTCATCGTCAGGACAAGTTGAAGAACAGATCCAGCTAAGCCTGTTTAAATAGCTAGAGCAGAGACATCAACGGTTACCTGGGCAAAAGGCTGACTTAAGGAGTAAGGTCAAATTTAGTTATATTAGGTAAAATATATATATATATATATATATATATATATATATATATATATATATATATATATATATATAGATATATATATATAAATATATATATAAATTTATATATAAAAATATAAATTTAGTTATATTAGGTGTAAGATAAATACATAAATATATAAATATAAAAAAGAATAATTGTAAACTAATAATAAATTATTTATTTATTAATAAAAATATAAATGAAGAATAATAATAAACTAATTATTTCTTTATTAAATAAATAAATAAATGAAAAAATATAAATTCATAAAAATAAATTATTTATTTAAATTTATATAAGGAGTAAGGTCAAATTTAGTTATATTAGGTAAAAAATAAATAAATAAATATATAAATGAATATAATAAATAAAAATATATATAAATTTATATATAAAAATATAAATTTAGTTATATTAGGTGTAAGATAAATACATAAATACATAAATATATATAAAAGAAGAATTGTAAAATAATAATAAATTATTTATTTATTAAAAATATATAAATGAAAAATAATAATAAACTATTTATTTCTTTATTAAATAAATAAATAAATGAAAAAATATAAATTAATAAAAATAAATTATTTATTTAAATTTATATAAATGAAAAATAAAAGTTATCATTAGTAAGGTAAATACATGTAAATTTTAGTTACATTAGGTGTAAACAATTGAAGAACTAATAATAAATTATTTAAATAAAAATATAAATGAAGAATTAAAAAATAATAATAAATTATCTATTTATTTATTAAATAAAGGAATAAATATATCAATAAATGAAAAAATAAATTAATAAATATAATAGTAAACAAATTATTTATTTAATTTATATAAATGAAAAAATAGTAAGGTAAAATTAAAGAAGTTTACGCTTAGTTATAAATAAATAATCCAATAAATAAATAAGATGAGGAAATAAAATAAAACCAAAAGGGAAATAAAATACATAAAATTAGTTAAAATATTAAAAGCAATAATGGAATTTTCCTTATACTAAACTAATTATAATTTCCTCCTGTTGTTAAGATAATAAACATAATAATAAACATAAAAAATAGAATACATAATAATTTATAAAATATAATAAATAATAGTAAGTTATCCTTAATAATAATAGAACAAAGTTATTAAAAATAAATAATAAAATAAACGATTACTAGTTTATTGTAAGTATAATAAACACAGTAATTGATTAATAGTATCTTATTTGTATATTTAATAGTAATTGCTTGATAAATAATAGTAAATAAAAGTACTGATAAAAATAAAAGAGACAGAAAAAACGACTAAGAAGAAAGCGCTGGGACCCAGCACCTGCTGATTTTTCAGCCATCATCTCTATTGAGGTTGTTGGGTCTCTTTTCAATCTCAATAGCTTCCCTAAATTTCCGATGATGGAAATGCGAAACTTTAGCGATAACACTAGCTTTCTCAATGCAAACATGATGATTGGTTTTTTCTACACGCTCAGCCAAAGTGGAAGATTTAGCTCTCCTATGCTTAAGGTCAGCAGCGTGCTCACAAATCCTCTGATTAATGGAGCGACCGGTTTCACCAATATAAGGGGTCCCACAGGAGCAGGGGATCATATAAACCCCTTTCATATCTTTGGGGTCAATCGGATCCTTAGCTGATCTGAGGGACGAACGAATGGTGTTAAGGGGCCTAAAGGTCACAGGGACACTAGTGATTCTCAGGATGCACAGTGTACCTGTGACCTTTAGGCCCCTTAACACCATTCGTTCGTCCCTCAGATCAGCTAAGGATCCGATTGACCCCAAAGATATGAAAGGGGTTTATATGATCCCCTGCTCCTGTGGGACCCCTTATATTGGTGAAACCGGTCGCTCCATTAATCAGAGGATTTGTGAGCACGTTGCTGACCTTAAGCATAGGAGAGCTAAATCTTCCACTTTGGCTGAGCATGTAGAAAAAACCAATCATCATGTTTGCATTGAGGAAGCTAGTGTTATCGCTAAAGTTTCTCATTTCCATCATCGGAAATTTAGGGAAGCTATTGAGATTGAAAAGAGACCCAACAACCTCAATAGAGATGATGGCTGGAAAATCAACAGGTGCTGGGTCCCAGCGCTTTCTTCTTAGTCGTTTTTTCTGTCTTTTTTATTTTTATGAGTACTTTTATTTACTATTATTTATCAGGCAATTACTATTAAATATACAAATAAGATACTATTAGTCTATTACTGTGTTTATTATACTTACAATAAACTAGTAATCGTTTATTTTATTATTTATTTTTAATAACTTTGTTCTATTATTATTAAGGATAACTTACTATTATTTATTATATTTTATAAATTATTATGTATTCTATTTTTTATGTTTATTATTATGTTTATTATCTTAACAACATGAGGAAATTATAATTAGTTTAGCATAAGGAAAATTCCATTATTGCTTTTAATATTTTAACTAATTTTATGTATTTTATTTCCCTTTTGGTTTTTATTTTATTTCCTCTTCTTATTTATTTATTGGATTATTTCTTTCTAACTAAGGGTAAACTTCTTTAATTTTACCTTACTATTTTTTCATTTATATAAATTAAATAAATAATTTGTTTACTATTATATTTATTAATTTATTTTTTCATTTATTGATATATTTATTCCTTTATTTAATAAATAAATAGATAATTTATTATTATTTTTAATTCTTCATTTATATTTTTATTTAAATAATTTATTATTAGTTCTTCAGGAGCCAGCTAGGAGGGAAGGATAAAATAAGATGAAGTCGAGGCCGAGGCTGCAGGCACCCCTCGTAATCAAGGGAAAGGGGGCTGCGAGAACACAGACAGGGGAAAGACGCAGGAGCTCGAGAAAGAAGCTGAACGAATACACCTAATGTAACTAAAATTTACATGTATTTACCTTACTAATGATAACTTTTATTTTTCATTTATATAAATTTAAATAAATAATTTATTTTTATTAATTTATATTTTTTCATTTATTTAATAAAGAAATAAATAGTTTATTATTATTCTTCATTTATATATTTTTAATAAATAAATAATTTATTATTATTTTACAATTCTTCTTTTATATATATTTATATATTTATGTATTTATCTTACACCTAATATAACTAAATTTATATTTTTATATATATTTTTATTTATTATATTCATTTATATATTTATTTTTATTTTTTACCTAATATAACTAAATTTGACCTTACTCCTTATATAAATTTAAATAAATAATTTATTTTTATGAATTTATATTTTTTCTTTTATTTATTTATTTAAAAAAGAAATAATTAGTTTATTATTATTCTTCATTTATATTTTTATTAATAAATAAATAATTTATTATTATTTGACAATTCTTCTTTTTTATATTTATATATTTATGTATTTATCTTACACCTAATATAACTAAATTTATATTTTTATATATAAATTTTTATATATTTTTATTTATTATATATTTATTTATTTATTTTTTACCTAATATAACTAAATTTGACCTTACTCCTTAAGTCAGCCTTTTGCCCAGGTAACCGTTGATGTCTCTGCTATAGCTATTTAAACAGGCTTAGCTGGATCTGTTCTTCAACTTGTCCTGACGATGAACCACACTGGTTGGTTCGAAACGCGTCGACAAATGGTTTCTCATGTGATTTTCGCCGAAAAATCTATCATAAATAAGTTATAGGTGTCAATTTAATATATGCTATATTATAAACATATTATTATAAACTATAATATCAAACCCAATATTATAAGTATTAATTATAAAACTTATATCATAAATCTTAATATTATATACTAATATATTAGTAATGTATTATAAAAATATTATCTTAATTAACATTAATATGCAATATAAATCTAAAGGAATAATAAACCCTAGGATTGATACTAAAAACTCAAGCCATTATAAATCTAAGGAATAATACTATGCTCTAAGAATATGGCGTTTAGATTAATAAACCCAAAAGATTGATATTATAAATGATTAACATTTTAAATATATTAATTAGATGTGAACTTAAATATTTTTTTTTTAAATTAAGTTATGTCTTTTCAATTTTAAAGTTATTATCATTTTATTTCATTTTTTCTAAATAAAAAATAACTAATGAAAACATTAATATGAAAAAAAGTTAAATAGATTGAAATAATTGTCTTAAAAGTAGGATGGTTGGATTGATTCTCTTCAAAATTATTGTGAGAGATTTGAATTTCTCACACTATAGTAAAACATATCACTCTAATCGGCTTAATTTTTTTATACTAACTACACTATGTTCAATATCAACCCCCAAATTCACTTGAAGGTGGAAGCCCTAATTCCTTGTTCTATCAGGAATATGAAGATCCACATAGATTTGTCATTGCTCATAGTTGGGAGATGTAGATGATCTGAATATCCATATCAATCTAGATAATTTTCAATAAAGATACCTCCTTCAATCTAAATACCTCTTTGTTCTAGATATTTATTCCAACATGGATTATATTCTTTCATCCAATATATGGGATTAAACTTAGAGTTATAAGTTTCATATAGGTTTGACCTTTATACTTTGAAGTTTGGATTATCTACTGCAATCCAAAATCTAGTTGATGACTTGTTGTTTGAATTTATGATTACAACATGATACCTATGGAAATCTGGATTGATGACAATATGTAGCATCTCTTTTTTTGTTGTCACAATCTAAAGTATCTTGAAAGTCAAGCTAGATTTTGGTAATGTTTGGTGTTGTATGAATTTGGGTCCAATCTAGTGTGAAAACACAAAATTGCATTATGATTCAAATTTGAAGGTGTGAGCTTCAAAATGATCTTGGGAATTGGTTACATACAAAAATTGACTCTTACGGTAAGAGATAAAGAAAAGTGATATGACCTATACTCTGTTAAGTCCCTATAATACTAGTGATTCCCCCATTCCTATTGTCATTGTAGCCCTTATTGTTATTGTTGTGCCCCTATTGTTATTATTGTGCCCCATAGAAGCCCACTATTGTTATTTTTGTTCCCTTATGTTATTATTGTTAGGTCACCTTGGGTTATATTGTGACCTCTTAGACTCCTATATATAGAAAGGAGGTTTTTTCATTTGTATCATCGAAGAATTGTTTATTTGTGTAATGTAAAGGAGGTTTCCCCCTCGAAGAGGTTGATCTCTAAGTCATTGATCTATCTTCTCTATCTTTTTATGAGCTGGCTTCATAAAATTTGGTATCAAAGCTTTGGATTCTAGGGTTTCACTGGTATAAACACGTCATCATGGAATTTTCACTATAACTTGTTTTCTGTGACGTTTCAGAACCTAAAAACAAACCCATTTGAGTAGAAATCGCTCTTCACCTTGGGTCGAAATTTCAAATCTTTTCTCACTATATTTGCGGCGATATGATCCAAGGAAGTTAGGATTTTTGTAGGGTTCCAAATTAGATCTCAAAAAGGTGACCTCGGGAAATCGTCACTTTTTTTTTTTTTTTTTCTGAGAATGATATTAAAAATTCGTAAGATTTTACAGAAAGAGGATGGCCTGTAGTTTTTTGTTTATCGGTTTCAGGTCCGAAGGTCAAAACAATGACATGTGGCACTTCGTACAAGTTCGCTCTACTCAACGAGTCGATAATCTGGTCATCGTGGGAGAGTTGATATAACTCTTCCTTGGAGAATCGAATCTTGATCATACTTGTGGGGTTAGTAAGAGGACTTAGAGGGCTACCATAGGAATGAATTTCAGAACTTGGAGATCTAAAATTACAGAGATATAGCAGATTCAATATTGAGATCCTAGAAAGTGAAAAAATGTGTGTAGTTTTTTTAAATTTTTGCATAAGTTTGGTTTCAAAAATTAGTTTGAAGGAATTCAAAGGGCATAATGAAGATTTATTAACATTAATTGATTCATCGAATAAATAAAATGGAGACATCTAGTAAGCAACCTGAAAGCTCTAGCAAGACTCATGGAGAAGAAAAAGAAATGCAACATGATATATCAAAATTACGACATTGAGTGCAACAAAATTCACACTCACAAAATGTAACAGAAGCTAAGATGGATGGCGTGGAAGCTAATATGGATGGCGTGGAAGTTAATATGGATGGCATGGAAGCTAATATGGATGGCATGGAAGCTAAGATGGATGGAAGATAACATGGAAAATTTCACAAAGTTTCTACAAGAAATGCCTACTAATGGCGAAAGGGTAGTAAAGGAAACTCGTTATGAGAACAAAATAAATTCTAATCTTGATTTCATAGAATCTAACATTGCATTGAAGACCCACCATGTTCCAAAGGTTGATATGAGGAAGTTTGATGGCAAGGATCCCCTAACATGGATACTACAAATGGAGCAATATTTCGATCTCCATAATGTGCAAAACACACAAAAGGTAAACATTGCAACTTTATATTTGGAACCAAATCAGTTTGTATGGTATCGACAACTTTTCTCTCGTAAACAAATTGTCACTTGGGAAATTTTTATGGATGAAATGATAGCACATTATGAGGATATAAAAAGAAACACTTTTTTTAACCAACTGATAAATCTCAAACAAAAGGGTTCAATGATGGAGCACATTGAGGACTTCAAAAAATTGAATATAAGGGTAAAAGATAGTCTAGAGGAGAATAGGATTGATGTCTTCATAGGGAGATTAAAGGACAACATCCAACATGAGGCTTGCCTTTGGGAACCTGATTCATTGGAGAAGGCATTCAAGTTGGCAAGAAAAATGGAAGAAAGTCATCCAATCAAAGGAAAGTATTAACACAAAGCTATTTATGAGAAGGAAATTTTGGCAATACTACATGCACTTAAGAAATGATGACCCTACCTAATGGGAAGACACTTCAAGGTAAAAATGGATCATGATAGTATTAAATACTTTTTAGAACAAATATTATCTTCAGAAGAACAAAAAAAAATGGGTCATAAAGATGTTTGGTTATGACTTTGAAATCATCCACAAAAAAGGGAAGAAAAATGTTGTGGCAGATCCACTCTCAAGAAAGGATGAGGATATGGAAATATTTCGCCATTTATATTATCCAACCAGATTGTATAAAAAAAGCAAGGGATGAATGGAAGAATGATGAAGAAGTGTGGGTACTTATTCAAATGTTACAACAACATCCCATTACATCTGATACATTTGGCTGGAAATTTTTTTCGTTATGGTACAAAGATCGGTTATACCTATGTAAGAGTGCCCAACTCAAACAAAATATTCTTAGGGAATTGCACACCTCTCCCTTAGGAGGGAACTCAATATTTCTAAAAGCTTACCATAGGGTTAAGAAGGATTTTTTTTGCGATGGCCTTAAATCATATATTCAAAAGTTTGTGGAGGAATGTTAGGTTTTCCAAAAAAATAAAGTTGAAACTATCAAGACTGCATGTGTATTACAACCTTTATCCATTCCAAGCCAACGTTGGGAGGCAGTTTTAGTAGATTTTATCATAGGTTTACCCAAGTCTGAAGGAAAGTGTGTTATCATGGTGGTAGTTGACAAAATTACCAAGTATGCACACTTTTGTGCATTATCTGATCAATTTAAAGCGAGTATAGTTTCTACTATATTTATGGAAACAATTCAAAAGCTACATGGAAACCCAAAGATTATTGTAAGCGACAGAGATCCCATTTTCACTGGAAATTTTTGGAGAGAATTATTTTCTTGTCTTGGTACTGAGTTAGCTCATATATCAACTTATCATCCTCAATCTGATGGAAAAACTCAGATTGTAAACAAATATTTGGAAGGATATCTCTGTTTCTTTGTATATGATAAACAAACATAATGGGTCAAATGGTTTCCTCTAGCTAAATGGTGGTATAACACTTCCCTCCATACTGCAACAGAAATGACCCCATTTATGGCACTTTATGGATATCATCCACCATCCATCACATTATATTTAAGAGAAAATTATAAGGTTCAAGCAGTAGAAGATCACATCAAGCATCAACAACAAGTTCTCCAACTCTTAAAGGATAACCTCACTTTGGCACAGAATAGAATGAAACAACAGGCAAATCAACATCGCAATGAAAGAAGTTTTGATATAGGTGATTGGGTGTTCCTATGGCTACAACCATTTAAACAAACGTCCCTCAAGCAAGCTAAGAAGGATAATAAATTATCACCAAAGTATTATTGTTCATACAAGGTGTTGCAAAACATAGGTACTATGGCATAAAATTGGAGCTTCTTGCAGCTTCCCGAATGCACCCAGTTTTCCATGTTTCATGCTTAAATAAGGTTATAGGTGACAAGCTCCTAGTTCAAACAATATTGTGAGAACTTGATGAGGAAGGAAAAATAATTTTGGAACTTGAAGCAGTCATAGAAACAAGAACTTGATATCTACGAAATGGATCAATTTAAGAGTATCTTATCAAGTGGACAAACTTAACCGCTAATGATTCCACATGGGAGGGTGATAATTTTATACAAAATCATCCAAAACTACTCAAGCATTGAGGACAACACTTTTTTTAACAATAGGGTCATGTTAAGTCCCTATAATACTAGTGATTCCCCCATTACTACTTTCATTGTAGCTCTTATTGTTATTGTTGTGCCCCTATTGTCTCGATATCATTATTATTGTGCCCCATAGAAGCCTACTGTTGTTATTTTTGTGCCCTTATATTATTATTGTTAGGTCAGCTTGGGTTATACTCTGACCCGTTAGACTCCTATATATATAAAGGACATTTTGTCATTTGTATCATCCAAGAATTGTTCATTTGTGTAATGTAAAGGAGGTTCCCCCCTCAAAGAGGCTTATTTCTAAGTCGTTGATCTATATTTTCTATCTTTTTCTGAGCTGGTTTCATAACACATTCAAACACTACATGAAATCAACCATAGAGATATACACAAAAATATATGCATTGATTAGTATACTCATCAATAGAGGCTAAAATTACAAATTTAAAGCTAATGCACTATCTTCCACTAATTTCGTGTGATATCCTTCACACTCACACACAAAAAATATGAATCGCTCAATTACATGGACAATCTCTTTACATAGAACTTTCATACAAATTAACATCCTCGATATGTTTTTCTATATTATCTAATAGATTCTTATTTTGACTAAATATATCCCTTCTCATAACAATTAAATGACACTCATCATATCCTCTCTAACAATATAGGTTCTTTTTAGATTTAGTATCAGAAAAATATTGTAATTTAAATAATGTTAATAAAACCATCTTCCTTTAGTAAATGGATTAACCCAAGAAGGTCAAAAATAATTTTAATAGTAGATTCTCCTCCATCACACTCCCAAGGAAGAAAATAATTGTTCATAATATTTCTAAGTCTTATTCCAGAATTGGAAATGTCTATTTCTATCATTAAAGTTCCATCTTCCATTGGTTGGTTTACCAAATAGTCAAATATTATTTACATCTTCTTTTCTGGCTACTCTTTCATCCAATACTTCTTTAATATATTTCTAGACTATATTTGGTAGTTGTTTCTTAGATCAACTGGTCATATATGAGTCACTTAGAAGCTCATCTACTGTTGACACCTAATCCTCAACGGATGGGTGAACTGGAACGCGAACAGTCATCAAGAAGATGAACTGATCCATCCCATTTATGTAGATAAATGATAGTTAGCTAATGAATTATGCAATCAATTTTCTTCTGCCCATTCTGGAGTTACCCTGGCCTGACATGGTATCAGAGCTCCCGGGTTCTAAAAATAGATGTAACTCCTCTGTCTGCCATATCCCCTCTGCCATATTCCTTTCCAGCGCTGCCTCTATTCATAACGCATCTGCCATCCGCTCAGCTTGTCAGATTTCTTGTTCTGGCTCAAACGTTTTTGCAGTCCCAAAGTTCTCTGCTATGTTAAACGCTCTCTGTACCCTAACGTTCTATGTGACATGATTTTCTGCTACATTATCTCTCTCTGTCCTCTCTGCCAATGCTCTAGTGCTCTGGCATCGTTTTTTGGTTCATGAAACGCCACTGCAATCTCTCCATAACGCTCTTTATAACACATTTGCTGAATAGTCGAGGTTCGATTCCGATTAAACAATACTCTTTGAATCCGATTCAATAGCTGGGACCACCTCTCTCTTTTTTTCTCTTCTGCGGAAAATTTGAACTCAGCATTTCGTATCTGAGACCAACTCTTTTTTTGTTGCTATGCTGGGGAATTGATCTCAGCATCACCACCCTTTGAAGCCGATGGCAAAGCCGAGAATATACTGATTATTGCTGAGAGACCGCGGCCTTGATTATTGTGAGTCGTTGAAGCATTGCGGTAAGAGCGTGGAGGTTATGGTGTTGGAGGAAGAAGGGCACGGTTTCTACGCTCTCAAACCACACTGTCCCTCTTCTCAACGCCTCATGGAACGGATCTGCCGTTTCATGTCGTCCTCTCCTTTACAGTCCGTTATTCATATCAACGACGTTGCCTCATAGATCGAGAGTACAAAATTCAATAAGAAGACTTTTCTACTTGCAGTGTTCGCTTTGTAGTTAAGTAGATTATTGATGCGCTCACAGTGTTTCAGTCGGCGCATGCAACTTTAAAGTGGTTTTTAGAATATTCTAAAATCCTGTGAGTACAAGGATTGTTTTGATGGTATAGTAATGCTGCTGAAGAACGCGTTATGGTTATGAAAGCTACTGCTCTTTCAAATAAGTTTTCAATGCTGTTTGACATACTCTCTATTGATTGAGTTGGTTTGGTTACCAGCGCAGTGTTTAAATTATTGATCAGTTAATGGTGCGGTCTCCACGGAACAACTACAATGAGACTGTTTCATAGACTTCGTTCCTTCTTGGCGTTCACCGCTTCTTTTATGACTTCAGTTGTTGTGTTCTTGGCTTACATGTTTTTCTGAGAACCATATTTTTTACCTGAATATTTTCATATGATCTGCGTGGAGATGTGCTGCTGTTATATGGTTTTGAAGGCAACCATATGTATTTTTTAACGTAGTCACATGTATTTTGTTGAAGGCAGTCATATGTATTTTTTTTAAAGCAACCATATGTATTGTATAAACATTGTATTATTTGGTACATTGCACAAGTGATATCATCTCCACGAAAAGTATAACTTTATACATTAACAGAAAAAGTATTTTTCAATCAGCAGAAGTATTTTTTTTACAGAATGCATTCAATCATTTCTATGGTAGGAATAGTTCTCACTGGCAAGGAGAACTATCCTGAATGGTCCCGGATGGTAAAACACACCCTCATCTACAATGAGTTGTGGAAAGGAGTGCGTGTCGGAGAAGAAGACAAAGACCCTGTGCAGCCTACATCAGATAAAGAACTTGTCATTTGGGAAAACAAGAACAGCAAAGCCTATGCATTGATCGCAGCATCTGTAAATGAAGAAGTAAGTCGTCATATTTCATCCTATTCCACTGCCTTTGAAGCTTTACAAAAGCTGAAAGAACTCTATGATTCACATTCTGCACTTGAAGTTGTTCAACTCATGATTAAACTCTTCACTCTTGAACTAAAAAATAATGATCCCCTTGCTCTTGCATCTGAAATAAAATCTATAATGCATGATATTAAATCCACTAAGGTTGAGCTGGATATCTCTCTTATTGCCTTTCTCAAAGCACTCTATCCTACCTACTCCAATTATCTTGAGTCTTTACAAGCAAATGGAAATCTTAAAGACATAACCTTTGAGTCTCTTGTGAAAAATTTTGCTGAAAGAGAGAAAGCCTTTGGAAAGAAAACAGTCCCTGAATCTTTTGAAGAGACTGTTTGCCTTGCTCATAAAGAAAATCATCCTGCTCAAGATTCTACAAGAGGAAGAGGTGGACGAAGAGGAAGAGGAAGATACTTCAGAGGCAGGGGGCGCAGACATTCTCAAGGAGAAAAGGCAGATCTGCATTGCATTCGCTGCAAACGAAATGGATCACATGATGCTTCTACATGCAAGCTACCATGGGACAAAATTGAGCAGAGAAGAAACCGGTAGAAAGGTAAAACTGATGACACAGACAAAGGTAAAGCACCTGAATCCGCTCACTATATTGAGGCACAATGTAACATTGGAGTAAATGAAGATTTGTTTAATGCTTCACTTACTTCTTCGAAAAATGATTGGTTGCTTGATTCAGGAGCAACCTGTCATATGACTCATAGGAAAGATTTTTTTGAAGATTTCACTGACAATGTTGATGGAGCAGTATACTTTGCAGATCAGTCAAAAACCAAGCCATCAGGGCTTGGCACAATCAGGTTTAAACTGCCTGGTCTTCCAGACTTTCTTCTGGATCATGTTCTATATCTCCCACAACTCAAGAGAAACTTGCTGTCCTTGGTCCACATCCGCCAGCAAGGTCACTCCATTCATATGTTTGATGGAAAGCTTGAGGTAAGAAAGGCATCTGACCACTCACTGGTCATGAGGGGAATAGAAGAAGAAAGACTCTTTAAACTGCAAGGAACCTCTGCTCATGCACAACATTTCTCATATATTTCTCATCATGAAGAAGGTACACTTCCATCAAGTTTATTATGGCATGCTAGATTTGGACATTTAAACTATGACAGTCTCCGCTTATTAAAGAAAAATGGTGTTGCTGGTTTGCCTACAATTCCTAGAAAACATAAGCAATGTGATGCTTGCATTCTAGGAAAGCATAGCAAACAATCTTTTCATGATTCACATTCAAGAGCACATAGGAAGCTTGAACTCATTCATTCAGATTTATGTGGTCCAATGCCTGTTCCTTCTACAAATGGAAATAAATATATCATGACATTTATTGATGATTACACCAGAATGTGTTGGGTTTATTTATTGAAGAACAAATCTGATGCGTTTCAAACATTCAAGAATTTTCATAAATGGATTGAAAATGATGCACAATCTCATATTGGGTCTATTCGCATTGATAATGGAAAAGAATATACATCAAATGAATTTGAACACTATCTTCGCCAACATGGGATTAAACATCAAACAACTGTGCCTTATAATCCTCAACAGAATGGTGTAGCTGAAAGAATGAATAGAACAATTTTGAATATGGTACGATCCATGCTTTTCTTCAAAAATGTAAAGATAATGTTTTGGGCTGATGCTGTTCTATGTGCTGCATATATAAAGAATAGATGTCCATCTAGAGCTATAAGAAACAAGACTCCTTATGAATTGTGGTATGGACATGTTCCTTTGGTAAAACATCTCAGGATCTTTGGTTCCACCTATTATGCTTTAATACCAAAGGTACATAGAAACAAAATTGGTGCTAGAAGTTGTAAGTGTATCTTCCTGGGGTATTCAAACACATCTAAAGCATACCGTCTCTATGATGAAGTAAATAAAAAGTTTGTTGTATCTAGAGATGTCATTTTTCTTGAATCATCCAAATCTGACAGTGTTGTTGAGTGGCAACTTGATCGTTTGGATAGATTCGCAAAAACGAAATCATTTCAAGAATTTGATAATCAGATTCCACATCTTGAAGGGGGGATTCCTATACTAGAACAACATGTGGAATCTTCTTCTAAAGAACAATCTCCCCTACATGAAACTCCAACAACGGATGATGCTTTAAGTGATGTAATTGATAGAATTGGGAGACTCAATCTTGATTCAGTCCCAACTCAATCAACAGAGCAGCCTAGACCATCTCAGAAAGGTCCCCCAAAGTGGCTGACAAAGACACTTGAAAGGGTTTATCCTGATGAAATTGGAAAAACAGGAACCAGAAATACAAACCGACAAGATGGAGGTGATATAGATAACTCTAATTCACCTGTTGATATGGATGTTACTTATGATTGTGAATTGAACTTGTATACAGATTTTGAACCAACTTCCTTCAAAGAAGCTGCTCCTCATGATGAATGGAAAGAAGCGATGCAGAAGGAGTATGATGCCCTCATAAAGAATGGCACTTGGAAACTGGTTGATCCTCCATTTGGAACCAAACCAATTGGCTGCAAGTGGGTCTACAAGAACAAATACAAAGCTGATGGCTCACTTGAAAAGCACAAAGCTAGGCTTGTGGCAAAAGGTTTTGCACAGAAGGAAGGGGTCGATTATGAAGAAACTTTTGCCCCCACAGCAAAATGGGCCACCATCCGGACACTCTTTGCACTAGCTGCTCAGAATGGTTGGAAAGTCCATCAAATGGATGTAAAAAATGCATTCTTGAATGGAGATGTAAAAGAGAATGTTTTTATGTCCCAGCCTGAAGGATTTGCTGTGAAAGGACATGAACATAAAGTATGCAAACTTGTGAAGTCCTTGTATGGCCTCAAAAAAGCACCATGAGCCTGGTATGAAAAACTAACTGAGCATCTTCTGAAACTCAACTTCAATCATTTTGATCTTGATGATGCAACTTTATTTGTCAAGAAAGTTGGCAAAACAGTTGTATATCTTGTGGTATATGTAGATGATATTTTAATGACAGGGAACAATGAAAGCTATATTGCATCCATAAAGAAATAATTAGGAAAAAGTTTTGAAATGACTGATTTGGGCTATGTTCATTACTATCTTGGCATTGAAGTAACCCAACATCCAAAATCCATATTTCTTTCTCAAAAGAAATACATTGGAGATTTGTTAAACAGATTTGGCATGACAGAGTGCAATCCTCTTTCTACTCCAATGGAACAAAACTTGAAGCTCACATCTATTGAAGGAAAGGAATTTGAGGATGCAACAAAGTATAGACAACTTGTAGGAAGTCTCATCTACCTCACTACTACTAGACCATACATTTCATTTTTTGTTGGAATCCTCTCCAGGTTTATGCCAAAGCCTTGTGAGGGACATTGGTCTACTGCAAAAAGAGTTCTAAGGTACTTGAAGGGAACTCAAGACCTTGGAATCAAGTATACACAGGTGGACGACTTCAACTTGATTGGATACTCTGATTCAGACTTCGATGGAGACAAAGAAACTAGGGTATCTACTTCAGGATATGCTATGAGTCTTGGATCGGGAGTTGTCTCCTGGAGATCACGCAAACAATCAGTACCAACAGATTCCACAACAGAAGCAGAATATGTGGCAGCAGCTGAAGCAACGAAAGAAATTGTGTGGCTCAGGAAAATTCTTGAAGATTTGCAGGTAAAACAAATACAATCAACTCCACTCATGATTGATAACACCTCTGCAATAAAGTTGGCCAAGAACCCAAAGTTCCATGATCGTACTAAGCACATCAATACTAAATATCATCTGATCCGACATCATGTTGAGGCCAAAACAATCCATTTCCGTCATTGTTCCACAAACGAGCAAATTGCAGACATCTTCACCAAAGCGCTTGGAAGAGAAAAGCTTGAAAGATTTAGAACGATGCTTGGACTCACCAACATCCCTTCAGATTAAGGGGGGGAATGTTGACACCTAATCCTCAACAGATGGGTGAACTGGAACGCAAACAGTCATCAAGAAGATGAACTGATCCATCCCATTTATGTATATAAATGATAGTTAGCTAATGAATTATGCAATCAATTTTCTTCTGCCCATTCTGGAGTTACCCTGGCCTGACATCTACTATAATGATATCCTTCTCCTCGAAGAGATACAAATCTGCAAACATTGAAAACTTGAGAAATCTCAATTTCACTTGAGAGTTGTATCTAATAAGCCTTAGAATATTTTTTTTCTTAAACTTTTACATAGAACAATTTTATTAAGTTTAAATTTGTTGTATGTGCATGTAGGAAATCTTTCCTTCATGAGATATACCATCACTAAGTCAACAAATTGAAATTATAGTTATTTTCTTTTCACATCTACTCTATGCTTACACGTGTTGTTGTTCTCTTTAACTCTTTCTTGCAATTCTTGTATGCTAGTTGCAAATCATTCAATGTCAACACTCATTAATTCCCACTTTCCAAAATTTATTAACTCATAAATTCCTATGACATAAATTACATACTTTATCTAGAATGGACTCATCCCTATTCTTCTATTGTGTGAATAGTTATAGGAAAACACAACTTGAGAAAATTATTTGATTCTACTATTTCCAATGTTGGCCTACACAACATCTCAAAATATTTCAGATTCTCTTATTTAACACTAATGTTTTCCCTTCAATATGTGGGTGGTATGTTAAACTAAAATTCAAGTGAGTACTTAATTTATTTGACAAAGTTCTCTAAAAATGGCATACAAATATTGTAGCTCTATCTAAAACAATATTTTTAGCAAACCATACAACCTTACAATATCTCTAAAGAATAGATTGGAAATATTGGTTGCACCACTAGTCTTTGTACATGCTATGAGATGTGCCATGTTTTAAAATTTGATCATAAGAACATAAATAGTATTGTTACCTCTTTGATTTCAAGGGGAACCCCATAAAAATCCATACTGATGGAATAAAAAATGACTGATATAAATGTGTATTTTGAATCATTCCGTTAAGATGGTGACATACTTTGCACATTTTAACAAACATTTCAAATCAACTTGCATACCTTGCCAAAAATAAGAACCATTCAAAAAATAAAATGTTTTAAACTCTCCAAAATCTCTTTTCAATCCATCATTATGTTTTTTCATTATCAAATTGTCTCTCAATGATCATTTTGTTTTGCAAAGTTTATTATCCTTGAACAACAACCCTCCTTGAATCATATAATTTAATCACTCAATTTTGTTCATACAAAATGGATTTTCTCATGTTACATATATATCCTTAAAATATGCACCACCTTTTTACATGTATTTATCTCACCAAACCCCAAAAAATTAACTTGAAATTCATGTAGAATAAAGTTAATTCTAGTCAATCCATTAGGTACCTTGTTTGATGTACCACTTGTGTTCTTAGTTACAAATTTAAAATTTCATAGATATTCTACCTACTTAGCATGCATTTGATTCAATTTTGGTTTCTACCGATAATATGAAAAGCATGATTGTCAATATAAAAAAAATATTGCTTGGGCAGAAGATAATATCTCTATTTAAGGGTTGGACTATGGCATAGAATTCTTTATCATAAGAGGAATATTTATTTTTTCTTCATTTAAATTTTCACTAAAATAGGAAATCACTATTCCCTCTTGGATTAATATAGCTCCAATAAGAGTTACACTTGCGTCTATCTCAACTTGAAAAATAATATTCAAACATGGTAATGCAAAGGCATGTGTTATGTCATCTTTTGCTTTAGTAATTTTAAATTTCTATTAGATGTTACTTTCCATTTGAATGGTTGTTTTCTTTCCTTTATTTTCTATAAAATATGAGGATAAATGCTATTGTGGCTTCTAATAAACATTATATAAAATTTTGTTAAGCCATCAAAACTTCTCACCTTAATGACATTCTTTGGGACATGGAAATTAATAATTGATTTAACTTTCTCTTTAAACCATCTTAAGAAATTGCAAAAACCAAAGCATACAATTATTTTATTTATAAAACTACATTTCTTCAAATTAATCAGTAATTTCTTTCAATGCATGGTATTTAAGACAAACCTGAGATGTCTCAAATAATCCTCCTTTGTTTGAATGTACACCAAGATATCATCTAGATAGACTATAAAAAACTCTCTAGTAAATTCATTTAAAAACTTATTCATCAACCTGATGATAGCACTCGAGGTATCTGTGAGACCTAAAGACATCACAAACCATTCATACAATGAATGATTTTTTATTAAGGATATATTTGATGATATACACTCTTTGGATCAATCCTGGAAGAAATACTTGGAACCACTTAAATACTCAATCAAATTATCAATGCATGGAAGTGGAAATATGCATCTGATTCAATTTTATTGATTCCTCCTTAATTAGTACACACTCTTAATCCATTTTTGGGATATGTATTATATGAACAACACATGGACTCAAACTCCCCTTGATAAAAAACTTTCCCAACAACTCTTGCACTTGTCACTTCACTTATTCATTCTCTTTTAAATTCATTATGTTTTCTATTTTATTTTGAAGACTTGATCTAGTAATTCAGTTTATACGATGGATAATTCTTCTAATATGAGTTAAATAACTCAAAAAATCATCAACAATGGTATGAGAAAATTCAGTCAATGCAAGTTTGACATTTTTAGGAAAACAATATAAAGTTGTGTTAGCAATAATTTCCTCAAGGTTTCCAACTAAATAAAAATGTAGCTTTTCCTTCTTAAATTCATACAATAGTTCTTTTATACTTATTAACAACACACCAGGACTAGCTTCTTCCTTTTCTCCTTCATCTTGGGAAGGTAATAAGGCATTCTTATAACCATTCTCCTAAGTGGATATTTGTTCCTCTTACCATCTATTGGGTTGCTGGGGCCTGACCCAGGTTCAGAGTTAAGTTAGCCAAACAAATCCTAGTACTACTGGCCCTTTCGGGAAGAGTCTGCGGAGTGTAGACTGAGGTCTCACCCGAAGTAGTATGGGAAGGTGCTAAAACTAGGTTTCCGTACCCTCGAGATGTTTAATGAGTTTCAGTGGTCCGCGTTTTGTCACTGCATGCAGGTCGCTTCGTGCACTTTCTCGTACCTCACCGCTTGATATATTGGCTTTGCGCAACCCTACTCGGGGGCTGAACGCTACGCTTCTGCGCTATTAGCCAAGATCTTACTGGTATTCTGATATTAATTGATTATTTTAGCCTACTTGCATGCTTTAAGTTATACTTAAGAACATAAACCATTCCTACAGGTGCGCGTAGTAAATAAACACTATATTTGAAATTTATATCAAACATGCATTAACCCAAGAACAAAAACACAAAATTATGATAAAATTCTCTTTATTAATTCCTTCTTTGGTTACAGACTCTACTTCACCCTACGCACTTAGTTGTAGGGGTTTGCGCACTCAGCTGCAGACTACTAGGCCTCTACGCACTCGACTGCAGAGCCTTCTCCTACTCTACGACCCAAAGGCACACTTCCCCTTACTTAGCCTCACTTCCTATCTCTCTACTTCCTCTTATTTACACTTAGAGCATCACTCTATTTATACAATCCCATGGTTCGTGAACCATGGGTAGGTCTATCCAGCCGACATTACATTACAAAACTAGGGCAGACAACCCTATGACTCTATCATATTTTTCATGCTCCCCGCCCGCAATTCACGAAGCTTTATAACAATATTGGGTCAAAACTTGGGCTTCGAGCCCGAATACATGCCTTGGGGGGGATTCCATGTCCAACAGGCCCCCAACACAAACATCGTGACTTGCCCTCGAGTCACTTTGTCAGCACGACGATCTTTGCACGGAGTCCCTCCAACTTTTCTCCAGCTGCACGAAGGTCAGCAATGCACTGAGTTGTTGCTTGCTGGATCTGTTGCATACACTATTCCGAGACCTTTGTGCCCAAACTAATTTTCTACATCTATACCAGTATCTGCTTCATATGTTTATAGTCCTGCGCCTTTGTCCAGATCCTTGGAGCACGAAGACTGTGCTTTTGCTAGTTAGTCAGATAGCCGGGCCACCCATGTAGGCTTCAAGCGGCTGCCATTCACCTTGCCTAGGAAAGGTTCTCCATTTAGTTTGACTAGTTGTACTATGCCTCTGTCTGTTTCTTCCTTAACCATGTATGGTCCCAGCCAATGCATTTCGAACTTTCCCGGGAATTTTTCAAACCTATTGTCATACAACAGCACTATGTCATTTACCCTGAAGGTAGACAACTTAATATAGCGATCATGCCAAGCATTTTCACGCTGCTTTTGTACACACTGATGAAAACGAGCCAGGAACCGTTCCTCCTCAAGTTCTTCTAATTGTGTGAGCCTTTCTTCTAGAGCTTCGTGGTCCGTCATACCTGTGAGCACTGCTATTCGTAGGCTAGGCACAATATACTATATCAGGCATGACAACTTCCATGCCATAAACTAACCAGAAAGGTGTTTGTCCCGTTAGTTTCTTTCACATTGTCCTATAAGCCCATACTACTACAGGTATGTGCAGGTCCCAATTGCTTCGCTACATGTTGTATACTTTGGTTAGCGCAGCCTCCAGTATTATGTTGAATGCTTCTACTATCCCATTAGTTTATGGGTGATACGGTGTGCTTTTTTTATGGTACACCTGGAACTCTTTGTGAGCATGTTGATGGTTTCATTAAGGAAATGTGTACCATTGTAGTCTAGCTAGTTAGGATACTCGACTCTCACTTGAGAGACCTAGGTTCGAGTCTCAATAATGAAACCATTTGTTGGCTTGTTGGGGCCTGACCTAGGTTCAGAGTTAAGTTAGCCAAACAAATCTCGGTACTACTGGCCCTTTTGGAAACAGTCCATCGAGTGCGGATTGAGGTCTCACCTGAAGTAGTATGGGAGGGTACTAGAAGCAGGTTTCCACACCCTGGAGATGTCTGATGAGTTTCAATGGTCTACATTTTGACCCTACGCGCAAGTTGCTTTGCGCACTTTCCTGTACCTCGCCACCTGATATACTGCCTTCACACAACCCTACTTAGGGGCCTAACGCCGCACTTCTGCATTATTACCCAAGATCTTATTGGTATTCTGATATTAGTTGATTATTTCAGCCTACTTGCGTGCTTTAAGTTATACTTAACAACATAAACCATTCCTATAGGTTCGCGTAGTAAACAAATAATATATTTGCAATTTATATCAAACATGCATTAACCCAAGAACAAATACACATAATTATGATAAAACTTCTCTTTATTAATTCCTTATTTGGTTACAGACTTAGCTCCACCCTCCACACTTAGTTGCAGGGGTCCGCACACTCAACTATGGACTACTAGGCCTTTGTGCACTCAGCTGCAGAGCCTTCTCCTACTCTACGACCCAAAGACACACTTCCCCTTACTTCCTTAGCCTCACTTCCTATCTCTCTACTTATTCTTCTTTAAACTTAGAGCCTTTCTCTATTTATACAATCCCATGGTCCGCAGACCATGGATATGTCCATCTAGCCGACATTACATTACAAAACTAGGGTGGAAAACCCTGTGACTCTACCATACTTTTCGCGCTCCGTGCCCGCAATTCGTAGAGCTTTACAACAAGATTGGGTCAAAACTTTGGCTTTGAGCCCTAAAACATGCCTTGGGGGGGGATTCCATGCCCAACACCATCATGATTAGACTTTCTGTCATATTTCCATGCTCTTACCAAAAAAATATGAGAAACATATATGGGAATTATGTTAATAATACCTCATCCTTGTATATGCCAATCTAAAATTCTACCTTGCATTTTTCATTCACCAAAATATGATGACATTTTTGCAGCCATGACACTTTGTAAGGAGTAGTGTGTGTTATTATCTTGAAAAATATTTTTATACCATCTTAGAAGAAACAAAACTATTTATACTACCACTAGTAATCACAACTTTACAACACTTACCCTTTCACTTGCATATAATTATGAACAAGCTTTTCCTATGGTTTGGCTCCTTAGCTTCCTTCTATGGTTTGATTAAAACTCTCTCTGTCTATAATTCCATGCATGCTCCAGGGGTTTCTATTGTTGCTATTAAAGTTACATTTTTTTCTTTCTTTTGTCACAAATCACATGTGCACTTATTTGACTTTCCATATTACTTTCTGGACATTCACATAACATAGGTTCCAATATTCTACATCTGTAACATCTTAGTTCGTATTTGCTTCCTTTTTCGCTACTCTTGAGAAAGATAATTTTCCTCTAGGTTAACTCCTCTTAGTGGCTTATTACTTGAACTTCCACCTTCCTCTCAAGAATATTGAAATATTCCTTTACCACTTTTCTATCCTTTTCCTCTTATGGGACTTCTTTCTCTACTCTTTTGACTCTATTTTTTAGGTATCTTCTATTTCTCTTTTAAGGTAGCTTTATATGCATCTTCAAATGTTGTCAAGGATAAGATACTAATATCATCCTAAATTTCATACCTTAAACTATTCCTTTACCTATCATCCTTTTAAACATCCTCTTCAATGTATCCAAAACTAATTTTAATTTATAAGAATCCTTAATTTATTTCCTTACTCACATAGACTTTATCTAAAATTATGCAATTTCCAGAATATATTTAAGTGCTAATATTTAGCCATGAACTTAACTTTGAATTTAGCCACCATTTTATCCAATTCTTGATCTCAAACTTTCCTTCCTATTTCTATCCAGTTTCACTTCATCCCACGATAGGGTTACATGACCTTTCAATATTTTCACTCAATTGACACATTTCTTTTCATCAACATTTTCATAACCAAAATCTTTGTCCATGAAATTGATCAAATCCATCAATTTATCAACATTTAGATTACTTTCATATATAGGCACCTCTATCATTGGTCTAGAATTAATCGTATCTATCATCAGTAACATTTTTTTCTCTACTAATTAATCACAATTTTCTTCAATAGAAGATTTTTATTTGTCCTCGTTAACATATCCCTTATCATCTCCACTTTTCTGGGAATTCTCCATTTCCTTCTACCTTTCCTAAATGCACCTTATCTCTTCTTGTAGGGATACATTCATTACAGGCATTCCTGGACATTATCCTCAAGCTTCTCTATGTGTTTCTTCTGTTGGAAATAATACTGAGAGGGGGGGTGAATCAGTATTATCTAATTCTTTTGATAAAACTTCTTTATTTGTTCTTTGAATTATTTTTGCATGTCAGTACCATAAAATAATGAGCATGAACAAAAGGGAAATAGATAGTCACACCAAAGAACACAAGATGTAAGGTGGAAACCCAATGTGGGTGAAAACCACCTGCTGCAATATGTCTCTATCTTCTTTCAAATTAGAAACTCATTTTACAATGGTTTTGTACTGGTGCAGTCCTTTACCAGTACGCAGGATGCAACCTACAGAGAGCTACAACTCTCTCTCTCGTTTTCTAGTCTCTCCTGGAAGGGAGCTACAACCCCCTACTTCTTTTCTTACAAGGACCACTTTTCATAAATTTTCAAACTGGATCCATAAGCATCAAATGATCATCAAGTATAAGAAAATCACCCATTCAACTGAAGTAACCAGATCAAAAATAATAGGACCAAACCCAGAACACAACAATGATAAACAAAGATTTTAAGAGAAGTAAGCACCCTGCTCAACTGCTCGCCTGCTTACGTAAGCACCCTGCTCAACTGCTTGCCTGCTTACAGTACTCACCCTGCTCAACTGCTTTCCTGCTTACAGTATGCACCCTGCTCAACTGCTCACCTGCTTACGTACGCACCCTGATCAACTGCTAGCCTACGTAGCTCGCTCTGAGTCCATTGAACTGCCTGCGGACCTCCGCACCTGCAACCCTTCTGTGCCTGCGTATCGGCGCACCTGAAACCCTTCTGTGCCTGCGTACCGGCGCACCTGAAACCCTTCTGTGCCTACGTACCGGCGCACCTGAAACCCTTCTGTGCCTGCGTACCGGCGCACCTGAAATGCTTCGTTCCAGCGTATGTATGCACTTTTCTCTCACTGTACCTGCGTACCTTCGGGCATAGATGATTTCAAGACTTCAGAAATAACCCAGACAGTCAGATGTACAGATCTGAACATGCGCCAAAGAGATCTCGGTCCATCAGTAGATTCTCCTTATTTAGATCTAGACCAGATCTAGCCCTCATAAGATATTCAACCAAAAAACATGCTCAAGCCAAATGATCTCCTTTGCTTTATATAGGAAAGCTCTTCCTTAAATCATGGATCAATACCACGAGCCGACACCATAATAACACAATACCGTTGGCTAAATACCAAGAGTAAAACATAAGAAAACCCCACATGTGAATTTCTTTGCCTTGAAATGTGTGCACTGGGGGTACGCACCTCCTGAACGGGATAACTGCGGGTATGTACACACTTTATGTAACACTGACCTGCGTGTACGCACCTTATGCAAGGTGTACCTGTGCACCCCTTATTTTCTTCAATATTTGATCGCTGATCATCAATCTCTGCTACTGACTTGAAGTACTGTGATCTATCACCTAAATGGGTTGCCATCAAGGACAACACTTTAGCCATAATGCCAACAATCTCCCCCTTTGGACTTGATGGCAACCTCAAAGCTTCAGCTTCATTCTCCCCCTTTGACATCAAGGGCAAAGGGTTATGCTCCCACTAAGAACATGCTCCCCCTGAATATGAACCAGATTTGCAATGAAGAACCATAATCCACCATGAAAGAGATAGAGACATATTGCAGCTACTTCCAAGATCTCCTTCTGCACATCCTCCATAATGCCAACAATGCATTATATGCTCCCCCTGAACCTGTACCATCAATCAGAAGAGGTTCAGCAATAAGATGATGCATCAACAACCCCCAGCTTTTGCCTGAGGTATTCAAAAGTGTCCCTGGGCAATGGTTTGGTGAGAATATCAGCAACTTGTTCCTTAGAAGGAACATACTCCAACTTGACCTTCTGTTCAAGCACTTGTTCCTGGAGAAAATGATACTTGATTGGTATGTGCTTGGTTTTTGAATGCATAACAGGATTCTTTGAGATGCTGATTGCACTTGTGTTATCACATAAGATGGGGATTGGTGGTGTACAAGTGATTTGAAAATCCTGCAAAGTCTGCATCATCCAAAGGAGTTGGGTGCAACAAGATGCAGCAGCAACATATTCCGCTTCAGCTGTAGACAAGGCAATCGAACTCTGTTTCTTGCTGAACCAAGATACCAGTCTGGAACCCATAAAGAACGCACCACCACTTGTGCTTTTCCTGTCATCCATGCTTCCGGCCCAATCTGCATCTGTATAAGCATGAAGTGTAAGATCTGTATCTCTAGGATACCATAAGCCATAATTTTGAGTCCCTTGAAGATATTTGAAAATTCTCTTCACTGCCTGAAGATGAGTCTCCTTCGGATTTGCCTGAAATCTTCCAACTATTCCAACTGCATGCATGATGTCTGGTCGGGTACCTGTCAAATAAAGTAAACTTCCAATGATAGATCTGTAGGTTGGTTGATGTACTGCTGCAGATTCATCATTTGCACTGAGGCTACATCCTGTGACCATGGGTGTACATACTGGTTTTGCATCTTCCATACCATATTTCTTCAAAATCTGTTTGAGATACTTGGTTTGAGATAAAAAGATTCCTCCTTATTTTTGTTGGATTTGCAAACCAAGGAAATATGTCAATTCTCCTAGCAAGGACATTTCAAATTCTTTCTGCATGACCAAGGAAAAGTTTTGACTCATAGCTTCTTCATTGCTCCCAAAAATAATGTCATCTACATACACAACAAGTATTAGCAATTTTTCATCTATTCTTGAACCAAATTGAGAAGATTTTACCTGTGGCTGGTTGTAGCGTTTGTTCACCCTTAAGATGGGTTGCCCCTGATAGTTTCTGTTTGTAATTCGTCCCTGCTTTACCTGATGATCTTCATTGTGCTTTTTCTCATTTCTTCTTGTTGCATCAAGATAACTTTTTGAGGTGGATGCTTGAGAAGTTTCTCCATTATAGCCCAGACCTGTCTTGTTTAGTGGAGACCGCTGCACATTGATAATCTCATCCAAAGTTTCAGATCCTTTGACAAACTTGAGATTAATAGATTTTGTTTTCTCAATCTCTTTTCTAAGACCAACAATTTCACCTTCTAATTTTTCAAGATGTTTTTCCTTTTCATCAATTTGAAATTGTAGAGTATCAATGATCATGTTCTTTTCTTCTATACATCTCTTGAGTCTCGTAATTTCATCATAAAGGTTATCCACATCTATAGCATCCATATAATCATCATCCTTATAAGGACATTTTGCAGCATAATGACCTACTCTTCCACAAGCAAAGCATTTAAAAGGTAACTTACCTCTGAACCTTCCAGAACCCCTTTGAAGATTTCTGACAAAATTTGATTCTTCTTCCTCTTCTTCTAGGACGTGACTTGCTTCATAATAATCTCCTTTGCCTGATGCCTTGAAAGCAGCTTCTCTTCTGTCTGATGGACCTCCCTTTCTCATTTCATAAGCAGTTAGAATTCCATGTAGTTGAGACATAGTAAGAATTCGTAGATTTTCCTTTTCTTCTATTGCAGACACTTTAGATTCAAACTTGGGGGACAATGATCTTAGAACCTTTTCAACCACAATAGCCTCTTTTATTTCTTCACCCAAATTTTTCATACAATTAACAACCTCATCTACCCGAAGAAAATAGTTAGCCACACTTTCATCATTATACATTTTGAGAGTCTCATACTGAATTCTGAGAGTTTGAAGTTTAGCACGCTTTACCTGTTCATCTCCTTCATAGCTCGTGACAATTTTGTCCCATATCTCTTTTGCGGATTTATAGTGCATTACCTTCATGAATTCTGATTGAGATATACATCCTAATAGAGTACTGACTGCTTTCGCATTTGTTTCATACTTCTTTTTCTCGGCTGCATCTATAGGAGTAGCTGAAGGAAAAGCGTATCCTGTCTCTACGATGTCCCAAACTTCTGTACCAAGAGATTGAAGATAGGCAGTAACTCTTACCTTCCAATAATTGAAGTTTGTCCCATCAAAAACCGGTGGCCTGGTTGATGCTTCTCTCTCGTAGTTTCTCATGATGAACGATCTACCTTCAAGCGATCAAGCTTCTCTGAAGGACTTGCTCTGATACCAATTGTTGGAAATAATACTGAGAGGGGGGGTGAATCAGTATTATCTAATTCTTTTGATAAAAATTCTTTATTTGTTCTTTGAATTATTTTTGCATGTCAGTACCATAAAATAATGAGCATGAACAAAAGGGAAACAGATAGTCACACCAAAGAACACAAGATGTAAGGTGGAAACCCAATGTGGGTGAAAACCACCTGCTGCAATATGTCTCTATCTTCTTTCAAATTAGAAACTCCTTTTACAATGGTTTTGGTACTGGTGTAGTCCTTTACCAGTACGCAGGTTGTAACCTGCAGAGAGCTACAACTCTCTCTGTCATTTTCCAGTCTCTCCTGGAAGGGAGCTACAACCCACTACTTCTTTTCTTACAAGGACCACTTTTCATAAATTTTCAAACTGGATCCATAAGCATCAAATGATCATCAAGTATAAGAGAATCACCCATTCAACTTTAGTAACCAGATCAATAATAATAGGACCAAACCCAGAACACAACAATGATAAACAAAGATTTTAAGAGAAGTAAGCACCCTGCTCAACTGCTCGCCTGCTTACGTAAGCACCCTGCTCAACTGCTTGCCTGCTTACAGTACTCACCCTGCTCAACTGCTTGCCTGCTTACAGTACGCACCCTGCTCAACTGCTCGCCTGCTTACGTACGCACCCTGCTCAACTGCTAGCCTGCGTACCTCGCTATGAATCCATTGAACTGCCTGCAGACCTCCGTACCTGCAACCCTTCTGTGCCTGCGTACCGGCGCACCTGAAACCCTTCTGTGCCTGCGTACCGGCGCACCTGAAACCCTTCTGTGCCTGCATACCGGCGCACCTGAAACCCTTCTGTGCCTGCATACAGGCACACCTGAAACGCTTCGTTCCAACGTATGTACGCACTTTTCTCTCACTGTACCTGCGTACCTTTGGGCATAGATGATTTCAAGACTTCAGAAATAACCCAGACAGTCAGATCTACAGATCTGAACATGCGCCGAAGAGATCTCGGTCCATCAGTAGATTCGCCTTATTTAGATCTAGACCAGATCTAGCCCTCATAATATATTCAACCAAAAAACATGCTCAAGCCAAATGATCTCCTTTGCTTTATATAGGAAAGCTCTTCCTTAAATCATGGATCAATACCACGAGACGACACCATAATAACACAATACCTTCGGCTAAATACCAAGAGTAAAACATAAGAAAACCCCACATGTGAATTTCTTTGCCTTGAAATGTGTGCACTGGGGGTACGCACCTCCTGAACAGGATAACTGCGGGTATGTACGCACTTTATGTAACACTGACCTGCGTGTACGCTCCTTATGCAAGGTGTACCTGCGTACCCCTTATTTTCTTCAATATTTGATCGCTGATCATCAATCTCTGCTGCTGATTTGAAGTACTATGATCTATCACCTGAATGGGTTGCCATCAAGGACAACACTTTAGCCATAATGCCAACATCTTCCATATCTAAGAACTTTCTTTGATACAAAAATAGATACCTTTAGTCTTATTAAACTAATTTTTCCCTTGCTTGTGGATTGATGCTCTTCAAAATCATGATAAGAGATCTAAATATCTTATATTGTAGTTGAAATATTACCTTGAAATAGTAGTCATCAGCTTCAAATTTTTGTACTAATAGCACTATATTCAATCTCAACCCCCAAATTCACTTGAAGGAAAAAAACCACTTCCTTGACTAATATGGAATCAAAAGATTTAGATAGATTTATTGATGATCATAGTTAGAAGATCCAGATGTTTTATATATCATATCCAATCCAAATGTATTTTGATCAAGATACTCCTTTTAATCTAGATACATCATTTGTCTACATATTTATTCTAACATGGATTATTTTCATTAATTCCATATCTAGGATATGGCTTGGTGTTATATCTCACATAAAAGTTTAACCAAGATACTTTGTAGTCTAGATTATCCACTACGATTTGGAATATGTTTGATGGCTCACCATTTGAACTTAGTATTTTCCCTAGTCATTTCTAAATTTTGTACTTCTTCTATAATTGGATATTAGAGACTTTATTTCTCTTTCCTAGAAAGACCTTAAAAATAGGGGAAATGTTTTGGGCTAAATTTGGTGGATGAGCTAATTTTACATTTTTTTTTGAATAAAAGCTTCACAAATTTCCATTTTTAAATAAAAAATGATTTGGTCAAATTTTCTAAGATATAATTTTTTTAACTTAAAAATTGCCAAAATTTTATGGAGACTATATAAAATGATATAAATTTGAATATTTTTACAAAAGTATTGACAAGCATTCTATAGTTGGAATATTGAAAACTAGTAATACTGAACCAATTTTTTACACTTTAGGATATCCTTACAACTTTTTGTGTCTAAAACTACTGTTGAAATTTTTTTGGTGGATTTCTTGATTTGTTGACCACAAAAAGGATATATAATCAAGACATTAGGAATTCTAGAATTATTGTCCATACCATGTGGTGTTAGAGAAATGTCGTAATGAATTTTATAGTAGTTGCTCTTAAGGGGAAGATGTCATCATTCTAGTACTCGATTAGTTCACAACGTATGCCAATTTTCCCTTTATTTATGATCCTCTTAAAACAATTGTTATGAATATAATTCACAACAAATAAATACAAATATTAAATAATCAAAACAAGAATTATGTTAAGTAGTCATTAAGTTAAGTTAAAAGACATTAATAAAAGACATGCCTAGTCATGAAAGGCCACCTGCCTAGGTATATAAGTAGGGCCTCATTGTAACATTCAACATCACTTGTACATTTTTATATATAATGAATTATTATTTATAATACCTTTGTGTATTTTACATTTAAAGTCAACAAGCTCTAAGTTTTGTTGCTTCATTGGTATTAGAGCCATGCCTCACAACATAGCCATGTGAGTCTTTGAACGTTGTTCGCCGCCCAATATGCCATTATGTTTACATCATGAACTCATTGAGTAGTTTAGTAAAATTCAAGAAAAACTTCACCAATGGGGAGAATCTTATGCAAGATTTAAAGAACATATAAAGGAAATTGATAATAAGGAAGATGATAGCAATAGTGAAGAAATGAAACAAAGTGAAGCACGAGAAGAAGATTGTGATCGGAATGATGATAATAAAAATGAAGATGTAATAGATAATGATGAATATAAAAGTGATATCAATCAAGATGACGATTCCGATGGAGATGATGTGGATGAGGACTATCTTGAGAAAGAAGAAGATGAAAACTATCATAACAATGAGGGAGATGTTGAAGAAGACATTGATGAAGAGGAAAATGTGGAAGAAGGAAAAGAAGAAGATATTTTTGAAAATAATTATGAAGCTGACATATTTGAAAAAAAAAAGGATTATGGGAAAGAGCAGGAATAAAACCATGATCAAAATGATGGGAATAATGCACAAAACATTACGTTTAATAATGAAAAAGATAAACTTGATCATAAGAAATAAGATCCATATGAATATGAAGATGATATCAACAATTATTGTGATGAGAAGGATAGTCAAAATGGGTATATGAAAAATAAAAAATAAAATACCTTTGAAGAAGATAGTTTGGATCCTATATTAAAGCAGCTTTATGAAATATTGAAATTAACCATGTGGGAAGTGGCTTCACCTATTCAAGACTTTCAAAAAACATTGAGAACCATAAAAAAAACCAATTGATATTCCCGTTTGTGCAACTTATCTAGTCAATAACTCATGTTGGATAGGAAAAACAATTTTGTTGAAAAACAACTCATTGAAGTTGAAAATATACTGGGATTCTTTTTCCATGTCAGTACTTTACCTTATGTTTGTACAAGAGAAGAACACGGTGTTGGGCACCAATGCTTTTCTCAAGCAGAGATTCACCATCAAGTAGATTTACAGTCCACATTCACTACAAATAAGATGGTTATGCATTAATTATATGAAGGCCTCTGTAAAAATGTTGTTGTTGAATATAAAGCTAAGAAATGGCCAAGTGGTCGTCCATGTAATGTTAAGCACTTACGGAAAAATTCTCAGCCAGAGTTAGAGACTCTAGCAAGGAAGTCATGTTGGATTCCACCTCACATCCTTGAAGGCATGCTACCTTTATAAAGAAATGTGAAGGTGCCCACCTTACCCACGAAAACACGTGAACGGTTTCCTAAAGTACCAATAATGAAAAAATTGTGTCGTGGAAGGCCACAGAAGGGGACTTTACCCTTAGTAAACATAATTGAGTAGAAAAATGCCCACGTAATTTTAGATGAATCAAAGATAATAATGCATCATGGCAAAAAACGTAGTCAACATCAACATCATCCAACGCCAAAATCAGGAAAACCACTACCTTCTCCTATGCCAAATGATGAGGATGGTTTAGTCTGGAAGGGCCAAAATTGGCAGTAGCCATCTCCAAGTCTATCACATTGGTTCCCTACAACCTTAGCTGAGCCGAGCACGACCAGAGATCGTGACTCCTCAACCTGTACGTAATCCACCATATCATATCAGTTGTCATCGTCCATCCCGTTGACCATCAATACAGAGCGATATAAAATTGTGAACACCCAAAATTGTGCTGGTTTGAAAATCCGTACTTTTTGGAACCTTGATTCATACAACGTTGTATATATTGTTAGGGTCATATTGTTCATAGTTTCAATTTATGATTGGATATTTCCTTTCAGCTGATGAAATTGTAAATAATATTGTATTATGCAAATGATACACAATATATATATATATATATATATATATATATATATATATCTTATGATGAAATGAGGGTGTAAAAAAATGTATATGAGAAAAGGAAAAAAATGAATAAAAAATAAAAAAATGAAAAAACACCATAAAAAAATGTATGCAGGTGAGCAAGTTGAAATGCCACCCAAAAAAAAATGCATTAGAGTTCATTTAGAAGTTTTTCAAATAAGAGTGTGCAACCTATTTAAATGCCACAGAGAAATAAAGTGCATAGTTTAATCATACTATTTAATCATGAGTAATCCAAATAAAAAGGTTTTATAAGTTAGATAATAAATCAACCATCAAACATATTCTTGGTTGAAATAAATAGTTATATTTGAGGAATATTAACCAAAGTGTATAAACTTGGTTAATTGCATAAATATGCATTAGAATATGGTTATAAGCAACCTTAGAAAACTAAAGAGCGCCAACTAGATTAAATGCGCCATTAGGATACATTAGCTATATTTTGAAAATATTAATCCTAGTTTAATTATGTTAGTCATGTCATTTAAACGTGATTAATAAAATTGTAATATTATGCTTGGGCACTAAATCTATAATTTTATTATAAGGTTGAAAAGCAACATGATTTATTTTGTCGGCGTATGGTATCTGGTGCGCATCATCCACTGACTGTGATTTACCATGTCTAGATCAACATCGCAGAACCAATTTCAGATCCCTCTACCTATTCTATATTTGTCAACACGAGGGGGTTTGAAAATAGATTTTCCTATTCACGGGCACCACAATATGTGGAGACCACTTGTCACTTTGCACCCCCCCTCCTTCTCCAAACTACTTACCACCTGCCCCCCCCCCTCGAAATATGCCCATCTCCTCATCAACCTTTATCTGCATCCATCACATCATTCCTCTGCTGTGACCCTAGTTCCTGACCACTCATATTCCACCACATGTCCTCCCTGCTCCAGTGTAACGTTGCATATCCATTGTTGGCTTGTTGGGGCCTAACCCGGGTTCAAAGGTGATTTAGCCAAACAAATTTGGGTACTACTGGCCCTTTCGGCAACAGTCCATGGAGGGCGGATTGAGGTCTCACCTGAAGTAGTATGGGAGGGTGCTAGAACTAGGTTTCTGCATCACGGAGATGTTTGATGTTTTCTAGTGGTCCGCGGTTTGACCCTGCGTGCATGTTTCTATGCGCACCTACCCGTACCTCACGGCTTGAGATGCCGCCTTCTTGCAGCCTTACATGGGGGTTGAACAATGTTATTACCCAATTCCTTACTTATTAACCCCATATTAGTTGATCAATTAGCTTATCAGTATGAGTCTAGTTATATTTAACAATGTTCAGTACTCATATAAGTGTGCGTGATAAAGAAAACAATATAATTAAATAGAAAATAGCACAAGAAAAAATACACAAAATTGGGAATCAAACTTCTCTTTATTATTCTTCTTCCTTGGTTACACACTCGAATCCACTTTGCACACTTAGCTATAGGGGTCCGCGCACTTAGTTGCAGACTCTACTAGGCCTCTATGCACTCAGTTGCAGAGCCTCTTCCTACTACTACGACCCAAGACACACTTAGACGCTTTCTCTATACTTCTATCTCATACTTCACTCTTTCTTATTTTTTCACTCTCTTTTTAAATTAGAGCTTTTCTCTATTTATACAATCTCATGGTCCGTGGACCATGGGTAGGACGACATTACATTCAAAACCTAAGGCAAACAACCCTATGACTCTAACATACACTTTGTGCCCGCAATTCACGGAGCTTTACAATAATTTTACTCAAAACTTGGGCTTTGAGCCCCAAAACATGTTGTGGGGGGATTCCATGCCCAACATTCCCCCAACACAAACATCATGACTTATCCTCGAGTCACTCTAGTTGTGCAACGATCTTGGTGTGGAGTCCCTCCGACCAGTCTCTAACGGTCGGGATTTTTGCCGTGCATTGAGCTGCTACTTGCTAAACCTACTGCATTCATTCCTATGTGCCCAAATTGTATCCTTGCATCTGTACCAGTATCTGCTACGTATGATTAGAGTCTCGTGCCTTTATCCAGCTCCTTGGTTCGCGAAGACTGTGCTTCGGCTGGCTAGATAGTCGCCCCCCCCGTGTAGGACTTCAAGCATCTACCATTTACTTTTCCTGGGAAGGGTTCTCCATTCAGCTTGAATAGCTGGACCGTACCTCCGTCTGTGACTTCCTTAACCATGTATGGTCCTAGCCAATGCATTCTAAATTTTCCCGGAAATTTTTCAAACTTACTGTCATATAGCAGCACTAAGTTGTTTACCTTGAAGGTGTGCAACTTGATATGGTGGTCGTGCCAGGCTTTTTTAGATGGTTTTGTACCTACTGATGAAACCCAGCAAAAAACCTTTCTTCCTCAAGTTCTTCTAATTGAGTGAGCCTTTCCCCTAGAGCTTCATCTTCCATCATGCTTGTAAGCGATGATATTCACAGACTACGATATATTCCATTGGAATGACAACTTCCATGCCATAAACTAATCGGAAAGGTGTTTGTCTCTTCAATTTCTTGAACGCTGTCCCATATCCCATAGCATGGCAGGTACGCAAAGGTCCTAACCATTTGGTCAGCGTAGTCTCTAGTATTTTTTTAAATGACTCTATTGTGCCATTAGCTTGTGGGTGGTACAATATGCTTTTTTGATGATACACCTGGAATTCTTCTGTGAGCGCGCTGATAGTTTCATTCAGGAAATGTGTTCCACAATCACTCATTAAGATTTTCGGACACTGGTGGGCTCTAGTATTGCAAAAATGATTCTGAAACTCCTGGGACTCCTTTAATTTTATCAACCTGGTAGTTCTTAACAAACTTGGAAGTGACAACTGGTATCAACTTGGAACAGATTTAAACATGCAAGTACAATTGGTATCAACTTCTCCAACTAAAAATCTAACACTAGCAATTGCAAGGAAAGGCAAAAAAAATGTTTTTGTGGCAGCAAGTATGCCCTGGTCTCAGCTCATGGTCCCAAGGAGGGAGAGATGAGATCAAGGATTTCTTGATGGAATTTTTGTAGATCTTTTATATTACCAAACTGTCAAATCAACCTGAAGCATGAAGAGCTATTTTAATCATCGAAAACAACCTAAGTAGCAAAGCAAGATCTTAACCTAAATAGCAGAAATTATTCTATGAATGCAAGGAAAACACATAAAAGTACATAGAGGAGGTATTGGCACTTGGGTTGGGCCCAACCCTAAGAGCTAAAACCTCCTAAGGAAAGCTCAGAGCTGGTGCAAAGTGAAATTTATCTCCATTACTAAAAAAAAATTCATGTCACAAAAATGTTTATAGCAAGAGCTTGAAATGAGCTGAAAGGTAGAGCAGCACTAAAGTGCGAGAAACAACTATTCAATAGCTAAACTACCAAGGCTTGAATCCCTCATACTTATGCACCATGAGGACCTCCAACAACCCTCCTTAACTTTAGGGGCTTGGCTGCTCAAAACTACAAGTAATTAGCCACTTCACAAAATCTGCTCGGCTGCCCTTGGAAATCATATTTGGTGGGCTGTTGAACTCCGAGCTGATGGTGGAGAACTCAAGGAAGGGGCCATTTAGTGCAGGAGACACCCTTCCTACCAATCCTCAGCCTTGTTCCCTCGTATTTGGCTGTCAATTGGCTCATAAATTCTTGACCTTGGTCCAAAAGATGTCCAAAAATCTGCAATAAGCACGTATTAGACTTTGTGGTCAAGTGACTATTCTCATTCACGCAATTAACATAAATATATTCAAAGAATGCATAAAACTATGAAGAATGGTGGATTAATTGAGAATAATAGGCAAAATGAGCCCAATAAGTTACCCATTTTTGGGGCTCATCATCACCCCCTGCTAAATGTGTTGGTCATCCTCTAAGCAACTAATCCAGCTCATCATCTTTGATTGCTTTGACTGCCTCTCTAACATCCCAGGCTTCTGAGGTGATGTCCTCTTCTTGGTCATGAAACCATGCTTTTCTCTATACTTCCTCCCATTGCCTGTGTTCCTCTTCTTCGTTGATCCCTTCCAGCAGTCCTAAAAGCAATGGAGGACTGAACTTTAGGCCGATCCAATTGGCTTGCAGATTTTCCATTGACTGTTGATAGAGTGGTACTCTTGCCAAGGCATCCCTCATCCTTGTTGGGGAGTGGTATTCTCTTATTTTCAGGCTGTGGGACAGTTTGTTCCATCTCCTTGTGCAAGCATGAATGTTGTTATCCCCCAACAGTCTTTCCATGTCCTCAAAGTGAGCAATGGTTTGAGCTTGTATTTCAATGTAGTCTGGGAGAACTTAAGGGTTGTTAGCCAGGTGCTGAAGGGCATATATTAAATCTGAGGGATATTCTGGTTCTGCCCTGATCATGAGTGGCTCACTTAGTTCTCTGTTCATAACTTTCTAAATTTATGCCACCTTCTATTCCTCATGGTTTAACCAAGAGGCCATGGCCATGAGTTGCACATCTCCCAATGTTGCAATGGGGTCTCATAGATTCATGTTTGGAAGGGCCAAGTTGTGTAAATAGAATTATGATAACTTGGCCTTATCTTTAGCTGAGCTACTATCACACAAATCCATGAACTGATGATAATTTTGAAATGGAATGGTGCCCCTTTGGGCCAAGGTGTTAATTTGAAATTGCAACCATTGATCTTTAAGATATAAGGCATATGACTTAGCAGGTTGCCTACATTGTAAGGTTTCTACTGCCCAGCTAGTCATGCAAGCCATTTGGGCTTCTTTCTCTTGCACATGTTGTTTTAAAAACTATATTTCTTTTGCTGCTTGTGACTGCTTTTCCTGTAGCAGTTTTCTTAGCATCTCAACATTAGCCTGCAACTTTTCCTTTCTCTCTTGTTCCTCAGTTGTTTCCTTGTCTGTTGGAGGTCCTTCTTGCTGCTGCTGTTCTCTCAAAATGGACAGCCTATCTTCCTTATGACCTCCCTGTAGCTGCAACTGTTGTTTCAATAGCTCATTCTCCTCCTGTAATTTGGCTCTTTGACTGCTTTCCATGTGCCTCACCATGGCCAACTCTTTTCTTGATTCTTTGAGTTGTTCTTCCAGGTGGCCTATGTCTGCCACACCCTTGGATTTGGCAATCCTCATCCAAGTGTGAGTCCTAACCTGTTCTTGTTCCAATGCAAAGAAAAGTGGTACCACAAACTTCTGTGGGATGATCTTCCCACTTTCTAACAGGTTGTAATATGAGCCCAAGCTAGGCTGAGGGCTTGGTTCCAGTATCTCCTCGGTCTTTTCCTCTCCCTTGTGATTATTTGGCTGCCTTCTCCTCCAATTTCTCAGTCTCTTTTAACTTAGATAGATTTTCCTGTAGAGATGTCTCAACTTCCTGTAGAGATGCCTTTGAGTCCATCATTCTAATTCTCTCTCTCTAGGTGGAGGTTTTTGGGCTTCCTCTTTCATAGGTGATAGATATCTTTGAAGGAGACTCTTCTTTTGTTTTAGTGGTTGTGTCCTCAATGACAATTGGTTCCTTTGATTGTGGCTGGGGCTTGCCCACTTTTATCCTTGTGCTTCTCCTGGCTTTAAAGTACATGGAGGTTTGCCTCTTTCTCTTTCCTTTTTGTTTTGTAGGTTTGCTTAAGGAAGCAAGCACAGTTGCTGCCTCCCTTGTCAACGTCTCAGGTGATTTCTCCTCTTGCTATTCTTTTTCCTTGCTTCCTGTAGAAATCTCTATGTCCACTGTTTCTATCTGTTTTTTTGATATATCAGGGTGTGTCTTTCCCTCTTCTTTCTGTGTGTCTGCTTTGGTTGTGGCAGCCTTCATTTGGGATTTCTCAGCCTTTTCCTTTCTACTCCACATCCTCTTTTTCCTTGATGTTTTTGCTGTTGTTTCTTCCTCTGTTTTGGGCTTAGCAGTCTTGCCAATTTCTCCTTTTTCTTTCTATTTTTCCCTTGCTTCCTATGTTTTTCCCTTTGCTTGAATGTCCTGTGTTCCCTCATCATTGTTTCTCTCAATTTCTTCAGTGCGCTCCCCCTCCTCATTGTTGGATGGGGTGACGTTTTCGGCCAAAGTTCTAATGTTATCATCCCTGGACATGTTTCTGAAGATTTCCCAAGATATGGGGACAATGTAGGTGTGCAAAACATCTTCAACCAATAGTTTGATGAGCCCATGATGGGCCAACTGATCTAGGATCCCTTCATTTAACTTTGTACCACATTCAATTAGTGACTGAAGAAGGAAATAGGGGATTCTCAGTTTCTTGGCTAGAGGCAAGTCAATCCCATGCCTTAGTTCACACAACAACTTGAAATGATATCCATAGATGATGCTAAACCTCCCTTCACATGTGATATACTTCATAATTTGAAAACTAAATTCACTCCAAAGAGGAGGCAAGCTGGTTCTTTTAACCCTGTTTTTGTCTTCTACAGGATGCTCCTCAGGCAAAAAGAATGTTTTCTTAGCAACTTGGCCCAGTGACCTCTCCTCTTTGCTCCAAGGGAGCCCCAATGGTAGACCAGTAACTCCACTGATGAGATCAGGGGTGAGTTCTAGGGTTAAACCCCTACAACTAACTATGGCATGTGTCTTTGAATGTGGTCTCAGGGACATTAAAAACTCTTCAGTTATTTCCTCATCATAACCCTGAATTTTGTCAAAGAAGGATCCAATTTGCTTGGGTGAAAAGGTCCACCACCTCAGGGTGCTCGTGCAACTTGCTAGAGTATGAGGGTTCTTTCCTTATGAATCCTCCTGGCATGGTGTTGAGTGTTCTTTTATGTTTCAACCAAAAAAGAAAATTCTTAGGAAAACAACAGTTAACCACTGAAACAGGGGATAGCTAAATTCGGTTTCTAAGAAGGAATTTATCGTGTGTTCAGTATCAACTAGAAATAATTCCGCTCGTTCTAAGATTGCTGTCACCCAGAATTTGATTCTCTGTTTATGAAAAGAAGAATTTTGTTTTTATAGAACAGAGCACAAGGACACAGGTTCTCTTCTCAGCACATATATAGATATGTAAATTCAATTTTTTCACACACACAGGCTGGCCCCTACTGCTGCGTATATCTTACTAAAGGGAGAATTTAAAAATGATGAGGAGATTTTAGAATGCAGAGGAAGAACTGGGTAAACCTAGTGAAATATGCAGGCAAGATTTGACGTCTTTTTCTCAATGCACAGGCAGACTTTTACTCTCGTTTCTCAAACTAATGCCGTTCAATTCACCACCTTGTACAACCAAATCATGTAGAGAGAAGTTTTTTTGAGCCTACCTCATTTGGAGCTTCAAATTCAATGAAAATTCCAAGTTTTCCTTCCTCGCATAGCTGTTCCGCCTTTCCTGTAGAACCTTTCCTATAGAAGGCTCCCGATTCCTGTAGAATGAAACTGTGCTTCCGGTAGAGCCCGATAGGTGGGATATTTTCAGAAACATGCAGAAAAACTAGTGGAGGACGACTGGTTAACTGTTTTTGGAAGTGGTGGATGCGTACTCCAGTCGAGGATGTCGTGAGTGCAGAATGAATAGAAGGTGGTGCATGTTTTAGCTGGGCATCTTTTAACTTCGGCGTGATTCGTGGTGAGGGGATGTGGTGGCCGGACCAGACCGTTGATCCGATGTCACAACCATGATGTTTCTGTGTGTTTCTAACCACCATCACCTCTTCTCTGTCGTTATCCACCACCACCACTACCAGTCCTGACGATTTCTCCCTGAATGGACACTCCACACGTGCTAGCTGTACATCTAATAGATAATTTTGAATGTAACATGGATCGTTTGGATCCCACGAGGATAAGTAACTGGCCAAGGGTGGCCAGTTGACTAGCCACTGATTCCACTCATTCTGAACGATTCCCATAGTCATGCAGCTTTTAAAATATGATTTATGCAATTGACGAATGAGTTTAGGCACTTACCTGCGTGGTCACGACCGTGTTATGCAGATTTCAGGTTTTGGAACCCATTCCTTCATTTGCTGTTGCTGCATGCACACTGCATGCTTGGCCTCAGTTGTTGCTGATATTCTTACATTCAAGAAGAGCTACATGCATGTCTCTTCTTCCATACTTTGCTGTCCCTGTCTTTGGAGTATGTCTTCTAGAGGGATCAACTGCTATAGGATTCCTGTAGGATTTCCTGTAGCTGCTTCTCCTCCTGGAATGAAAGCTAGAATGAGCAAGGCTATACTGCAGATGAGGGTCTTGGCTGATCAGGAGTCTAGGTGGAGGTTGACAGGTATGGTGAGTGAGAAAATACTGCATGATTTGTCATTAAAAAGTTTTTTTTTGGAAATATGAAGAAAACAGGATTTCTGTGTGTGACTGCACAGTGACATAAAAAAAATGAGTGCAATGGAGGTGTATGGAGATGGAAAAAGGGTGACATATGGCGATGGATGGAAACAGGGAGGTTTACAGGCCTCATAGGTAGATTCCCAACCTTCGGATTTTCTTCTGAGATCAATTTTTTCTCGTTTGTAGGTTCTACAGGATCTTCCTGTAGAAGACACAGAACTTCCTGTAGAAGGTGAAATCTTACCCCGAATGATATCAAATCTTAGGAAAGGGTAGTGGTCATGGAGGAGTGGGTTGTGAGGGATGCTTGCAGCCTGATGCTGACCTCTGTCTTTTTCTTGTCCGGTCCTCCTAACCTGCAATGTCTTTCTGTTGAAGTCCCGAAAATCGGGTCGACAACAAGGGGGATCCCCACCCGGTCCGGACCTTGGTTGGCAGCTCCTTATCCATTTGGTATAGCGGGTCCAACTAGGGATAATGGGACCAGTTTCCAAATCTAAGGGTGTGTGTGTGTGCAGAGTTGGATGATGCTGATCTAAGAGTACTTAAAGCTAATTTAATTCAAACTTTTAAACTAACTCTATGCTATTGTAATCTAATGAGAAACAACACATCTAATCTACGCTAAACCGGGGTGTATTTCTTCTATTATGCGATCTAAAGAGATTTCAAACAATAACTGGTAATAAAGATCATTAAGCTATCATAAGAATAGAAATCAATTAAGATAAACCACTTTGCATAAAAAGTTAGGCAAAACAGTTGTGAACAGCATATCGCATAATAAGTTATTCATATATCAAACATAAATAAATGACTCCACCGTACAAAAGTGCCAAATGGTAACTCACATTCATGCAGTAACATATAAACAACTAAAAACTGTATATCACTTTAAGAGTATAAACAGAAACGGTCAAGAGATAAAAGTACCATCTATGACTGGTTCCACTCATAAGCTTCAAGCAACAATGATTTTTCTCTCCTTGCTCTAACATCTACTAAGAGTACAGAAGTGCAACATCAGTAGCAGATATCAAATGCAAACATTAATAAACCTTGATCCATCCATTCATCAAAACCCCCTTCGAGGGTGCAAAAGTGCATGTTTTGAGGACAAGTTTTTTGACAAATTTCTGGACCCTTCTCCAAATGCCTGAGAAGGGTTTAAATACTGCTAACTAATTAACTTAATTACATAAATTTAGGATACGGTTTTAAATGACTGCCCTTCTGCTAAAGCAAAACTATTTCTAAAAATTGAATCTAATTCCTAACCATTTTTGTATTTGCTCCTTAGTGCTGCAAGCATGCAACATTCGCCTGGGAAGAGTCGGCTGGTCGCCTTCTGCTTTCGTTTGAGCTATGAAAATAGAAATAACAAGCGCTGGCACCACTTTCTGGTAAACTAGAAGATATTTTCGAGAATCTTCCTCTGGCTGGGTGTATTCACTGCGTGTATACTTGGTAATAACCCAAATTTCTCTCAAACTGATTCTGCTTTTGCTATTTCGGTTTCTGGCCTTGCGAATGACTGAACAAGTTAGGGACTTTGCTCTCTGAACAATTTTCTGCATCGAAAACTGCCTCCGTTCTTTGTTCTGGGCTTTTCTGGTGCGTTTTCCTTCTTTAGCGCCTTTTTTCCTTTACCGGGCATAAGCTTCAAGATCTTTTGTAAACATGCTACTTTTGTGCGCTTTTGACTCTCAGCGTTGGATGGCCTATTGACATCAACATCTGTTGAGTGATACTCTAGAATCTGTGGTCCTATTGCATGCGACATCCATTTATGAAGGCATCTCTTCTTTTTTCTCCGAGCATTGACGCTTTCCCCTTTTCTTTAGATGTTTCCTGCACATTGCTTCATGTTATTTCCTGTCTTACAGTTTACGCAAAGGAAAAGAGTAATGATAATAAATATTGACATGAAAGCTTTAAGCTCTTATGAATGTATAAAATCATGACACCCATAGCGAACTGACTCTTTGAAAAACACAAAACTGTCCTTCTTGAATACTTTGGCGTACATTCATTAATTTCTTTTAAGGCGCGCGCCCAATTTTGGTTTACGGGCAGCTTTCCTTGAATATTGCGCCGAGGAAAATTTGCGATGGGTGATTTCTGTGACTCGCATCGCAGCATCACGGATCGCATCGTTAAGATGTGTCATCGAAAAAATTCATGATCGCATTTATCGCAAATCGCATTCATCCTAGATCGCAGCATCACAGATCGCGCTTAGTCATTCAATCATTGTGTGCTGCTTACGCGATGTTGCGATATGCGACGTTGCATATCGGCCGTCGGAGATTTCTTAAGGTTTTTCATTTAAGAGCGCTTCATAATGTGTGCGATGTGATGAATTTCGTGTCGCTTCTTCGCAGTTTATTATGCTCATAAGAAAATGTTTTATTCTCTTCTCGTGATGTGATACAGTTTTAAGGAGTTGAATACAAAAATTTTCATAAAATGTTTTTTTTTTTGGATTTTTTTATTAAGGGTCCCCATTTGTGATCCGGATTTAAACAGGAATGCAACAAATTACAGAGATAACCATATACACAAAGATGCAGCGGAAATAATACTTCATTTCATTAATGGAAAATACTGAAATATGCTTACAAACAGAGATGGAAATAAACTAGCTAGGGCGATGGTAGCTTATCTCTGAGAAGAGATGTGATGGCTACATGCCTCTGAACTGTGTTACAATGAGGCTCGAAGGCCTATTTATTGTTGAGAAACAATGGAAAAACCCTTAACATTCCAAAACCTAACCCTAGGAGATGAAACGCCAAACTGTGGGCCCCGTTTGGGGGTAAGTTGGTACATCAACTTCCCGGGGTCGTAACTTTGGCATATGATCTCCGTTTGACGCGTACAATAGCTCATTAGAAAGATCTATCCGAGCACTATCATTGTTGGAATGTGCAACACCAGTCCATGGACCCCCGGATTCCCCAAAAAACGTCGTTTAGGGCCTCAAAACGGCTCCGGAAGTTCAAGACCCGAAAAACTACTAAAAATAGTAAGTTTTGCTACAATTAAGGAAATTGAAAATGCTGAGAAAGACAATGGTGGGGGTCCAGGTGGACTTGGCAGGTGGCCACCAATATCCACCTGGATCATTCCTCCCCCCTTAGGAAGCAATGGTCCCCATTGCGTTGAGCTCCTCCATGAGATGATGAAACTTTTGCTGAACTTGTTCCCTGGTGAGCCACTTGCCTTGCTGAAGGAGTTGGCCCGCTTTGACAACTCGATACAGTTGGATATTCTGTTGGCGAGTGTTCTTGATCTGTGTGTCCATGATCCGATCAGTTGCAGCTTGTTCCATGCAGTCTGGATTTAATTCTGTGGGTTTGAGCTGTTCTACAATGTCGGATGTGTCTAGCAAGGGTGGAAAGTATGGCCGAAGGCGGTCTATATTGAATACTGGGTGCAGGCCAAGGAATGGGGGAATGCTGAGCTCAAATGCATTGTCTCCCATAGCCTTAGTAATGGTGTAAGGACCATATCGGAGTGGTCTCAATTTCCGATAGGCTCCAGTAAGGCGTTCCTTTTGCAAATGCAACCAGACTTTGTCGCCCACCTGAAACTTGTGTGGCACCCGATGTTGATCATGTCGCTGCTTGTACTTGGCATTTGATTTCTCAAGGATGTCATGGACCTGCTGGCGAATATGTTGGATGCGCTCAATGAAGCTGGTGGCCTTATCTGTTTCGGACTGGACATGAGCTGAATTCATGCGAGTAGCTGCAAGTGGCATGGCCACATCAATGGGGCATAGTGGCTGGAATCCCAAACCCACCTGAAAAGGGCTATGGCCAGTGGAGCTGTGAAGAGCTCGGTTGTAGCTGTGCTGAACGTAGGGGAGGCTCTCGTCCCATGTGCGTGGATGCTTTGAGTTATACATGCGCAGAATGTGCACAATCATCCTATTGACAACCTCTGTCTGGCCATCAGTTTGAGGATGGAAGGCTGTGGACTTCATGAGTTTGGTGTCCAGCATTGACCAGAGACTGGACCAAAAGGTGCTAAGAAACCGACTGTCCCGATCTGAGATGATAGACTGTGGGATCCCAAAGTGCACCCACACTCGTTCAAAGAAGAGTTTAGCAGTGGCTTCTGCTGTGATATTCTTCTTGCAGGCCATCATAATGGCCATCTTTGAGAACCTGTCGACGACCACAAAAACACAGTCATTTCTATGCTTAGTGGAAGGAAGACCTGACATGTAATCCATGGAGATGGATTCCCAAGGTCGACTAGGGGTAGGCAACGGGGTATAGAGGCCTTGCTTCTTGATGGTCGGTTTGGCAATGGAACAGGCAGTACATGATCGGATGTACTTCCCAACATCCTGTCGAAGATTCGGCCAATAGAAATAGTTTTGTAGTACTGCCACTGCTTTCTCGACCCCGAAATGCCCAACAGCCTGACTGTAGTGTGCTTCCCAAATCATCTTGGCACGCTCGCTTGAAGGAACACAAAGGTGACCGAGGTGGCATAATAGGGCATCCTGGAGGTGAAAATCTGCAACCTGCCGACCCTCCAAGAGTGTCTGGTATGTGTGGCCGAATTCTGGGTCGCTTTTGTAGAGAAGTGGCCAATCAGAAGTCTCGTGCCCGCAAGAGTTGAGCACGGTGGTTAGCGCCATGATCGGTGGTCGACTGAGGCAATCTGCAACATTATTGGTGCTGCCCTTTTTATACTTGATATTCAAGTGAAACTGTTGCAGGTATGTAGACCACTTCTGATGGCGATCATTCTGCAATTTCCCTTGGTTCTGTATGAACTGCAGAGGTCGGTGGTCTGTGTGGATGACCGTTTCCTTCCCCAAAATGTAATGCTTCCATTGTCGGCAGGCCTGTACAATGGAATACATCTCTTTATCATAAGTGGGGTACTTCCGGACTGTGTTTGAAAGTGTTTCACTGTGATATGCCACTGGATGTCCATGTTGAGTAAGGACTGCCCCAATAGCATAGTCAGAGGCATCTGTCTCGACCTCAAATGGTTGTTGTAAATCTGGTAACGCGAGCACTGGTGTCGTGCAGAGGCGATCCTTCAACTCCCTGAATGCCTTCTGTTGAGATTCAGACTAAAAGAATTTTGCTTTCGCCCCGCCCTTGGTGACTTGACTCAAGGGCCAAGAAATATGAGAAAATCCCAACACAAACCTGCGGTAGAAGTTGGCAAGACCTAGAAAGCTGCGGAGCTCTGTTAGAGTGGTTGGAGAGGGCCAATCCCGAATGACTTGGACCTTGGCTGGATCGACATGCACCCCCTGTTCATCAATGATGTATCCCAGATACTAAACCTCGGTCATGCCAAAAGTGCATTTCTCCAAATTGGCACATAGCTTGTGTTGCCGCAGTGTTTGGAGAACCTGTCGGATGTGGTGGAGGTGCTCTTCCCAACTCTGGCTGAAGATCAAAATGTCATCCAAGTATACTACTACAAAGGAGTTGGTGAATGGCCGCAAGATGTCATCCATTAGCCTCATAAAGGTTGCAGGAGCATTCGTCAATCCGAAAGGCATGACCAACCATTCGAAGAGACCCTCCTTGGATTTGAAGGCAGTCTTCCACACATCTGAGGGTTCAATTGGTACCTGGTGATATCCTGACTTCAGATCGATCTTGCTGAAATATTTCGCCCCCTTTAGTTGGTCTAGGAGGTCATCAATCTGCGGGATCGGGTACCTATTACGGACAGTGATCTTGTTCAGCGCCCGATAGTCAATACAGAGTCTCCACGTCCCATCCTTCTTCTGTACCAACACTATCGGGCTCCCACAGGGCGAAGAACTCGGACGGATGTGACCTTTCCGCAGGAGCTCCTGAATCTGCCTCTTGATTTCATTGTTCTCCAGAACGGAGCGCCGATAAATTGGTCCATTGGGTAGCGGTGCACCTGGGGTCAGATCGATGGAGTGCTTGACTTGACAGTGCAGAGGAACCCCTGCCGGGGAGGTGAAGATGTCTTCGTACTCCTCCACAATCTTGTCCATCTGTAGCTGCCGTGCAGAGGGACCCCGTTTGGAGGCCGCGGCCACTGTCTTCTTCTTCCCTTGAGGGCGTATCATCAGGAAAACAAATTTCCTAGTTTTGGAAATGATCTTACTGCATTGTTTTGCAGTAATCAAAGAGATGGCGGCAAGTGGTGCTACCTCTGGTATCCTGAACAACTTATTTCCCAATGTAATAATAATAGCACGGGGCCTTGATTCATACATAGCATGTCGCTTCCACAAGTATGGTTGTCCTAGTAATACATCACAAACTTCAAGGGGAGCATTGTCACACAATACCTCATCCGTGAAGGGCTTGATGTTGTATGGAAGGCGACACTGCTGGCTCACGCGAAGATCTCGCCCTTGGTGAAGCCACCCAATGGTGTATGGTTGTGGATGTGCTGTGGTCGGTAAGCCCAACCGTTTCACGACCTCTGCCGAAATGAGGTTCTTTTGACTCCCGCTATCAACAATGAACTGTATCGGGGAGCCCTTTACCCACATCTGGGAGTGGAAGAGACGCTCCTCCTCCTCTGGATCTTCGGGTTCATTTTTCTGGATCTTTGCGGTAGCAACAGTGGCGCTGGGATCCACATCAATGATCTGCTTCCCTTTTTCATACCCCTTATCGGGTTCTGACTCAGAGTCGGAACATGCATCTGATTCTGAAACCTTTAGCTCAGCCACCAGTGACTGCTTGGCCCGACACTCACTTGTGTTGTGAGTGGAGCTCTTATGGAACTCGCACCATTTTCCAATGTCCTTTCTCGGCTTCGCAGCGTTGCTCTTTGCTTGCAGCTTTGGCTGGTTGTCTTGGGCTATCCCGCCTTGGCTTTGTCCTTTGTTCTGTGGTTTAGGGGCACCTTTCCCCTGCTTTGGATTTGCAGATCCAAAGTCTCGCTTCTTTTGTTTAAACTTCTGCTCGACCTTGACGGCATACCGGTATGCTGCGCTGAGCGAGGGGATGTTTAGGAACTGTATTTCTTCCTGGATGTACTTGTGCAGGCAGCCATGGTATTTGAGTATCAAATGTTGCTCTGAATCCTTGATACCCAACTTTGTGCGAAGGGTATGGAAAAGATTGGTGAACTCCGGCACGTCTTGGTCCCTTCCCTGCCGCAGCGTGGTCCACTTTATGTATTCATCCTCATAGCTTCCGACAGGGTAGTACTGCTCCTTGATGGCATCCCGGAACGAATCCCAGGTGGGTGCGGCTGAAAATAGTGAGCTAGTAATTTCATCCTTCTGCTCGCAGTAGGTTTCCCACCAGTCCTTGACGTGGGGGCCTGCTTTGAGAAGAGAAAAAACAATCTTTTCCCGACTCGAAAATTCATGAACAGAAAAATAACCCTCTAGCAGATTTAACCATTTATCTATGGCATCGGCGTCTATCTGACCCTCGAATATGGGGATTTCAAAATTAACTTGTACCTTAAAGGGTGTGGCATTTCTAGAGGAGTTGCTGGAAGCCGATGCGCCGCTTCTGGGTAGCCGCTGAAGGATCTGCGCAAAGTTGTCCATCATCGCGTTCCGTTGTCACTCGAGCGCTTCTTCGAGCACGATTTTGATGGGATCTCCTGCCCCCTCGTCTTTCTTCTCGTCCGCCATGGGAGGCCGTCGGGATTTGCGAGGCTGGTCTTGCAAAGGTTCAACCAGTTCAAGCCCTAACTCCTTATATCCCGACCTTGTTGGGGACATGCAAAGAAAAACAGAGAAAAAGCAGACCGCTCTGATACCACTGATCCGGATTTAAACAGGAAAGCAAAAAATTATAGAGATAACCATATACACAAAGATGCAGCGGAAATAATACTTCATTTCATTAATGGAAAATACTGAAATATGCTTACAAACAGAGATGGAAATAAACTAGCTAGGGCGATGGTAGCTTATCTCTGAGAAGAGATGTGATGGCTACATGCCTCTGAACTGTGTTACAATGAGGCTCGAAGGCCTATTTATTGTTGAGAAACAATGGAAAAACCCTTAACATTCCAAAACCTAACCCTAGGAGATGAAACGCCAAACTGTGGGCCCCGTTTGGGGGTAAGTTGGTACATCAACTTCCCGGGGTCGTAACTTTGGCATATGATCTCCGTTTGACGCGTACAATAGCTCATTAGAAAGATCTATCCGAGCACTATCATTGTTGGAATGGGCAACACCAGTCCATTCCATGGACTCGTGTTGCCCCCGGATTCCCAAAAAAAACGTCGTTTAGGGCCTCAAAACGGCTCCGGAAGTTCAGGACCCGAAAAACTGCTAAAAATAGTAAGTTTTGCTACAATTAAGGAAACTGAAAATGCTGAGAAAGACAATGGTGGGGGTCCAGGTGGACTTGGCAGGTGGCCACCAATATCTACCTGGATCAATTTTCTTGGTGTTATTGCTAATACCAAACAAATAGGGGGGTTTTTGGTGGCCACAACAATGGCGATTCACTGGGAAGAACCAGTTATCTTTGCTTTTCTATTGAATTTTAACTTCCAAAGCAAAAAAATTTTCATGTCTAAATTTTGTTATGGACAGATAGAGTACATTATGCCTTATCCTATCAATGATATTTTGTTTCAACCTTTTTCTATTCCAATTGTTTGCTTCCTCGGGCTTTGTCCTTGTATTTACATCAGCCATTACTTGGTCTTTTAAAGATAAAATAAGGTCTTCTCTGTGTGTTGGCTTTTAAAATATGCTCATTTGTCGTAGGTAGAGCCTCTGCTGCCAGTAGGCGTCCATAGCCTCGACAGGGTTACTTATTACCCAGCAATGATCCTTTATCCTGCTTAAGGCTATTTACAACTTTTCAGAGTAAAACCCATTTTGAAACTTGTTTCCTTTTTTATTCTCTAAAGAACAATGTCTTGGTTTGGTGGCCAAATTATGACACAGTCATTCACTTGATTTACACTTTTGCTGAACAAGCTGGCTCGTGATGAGACCCCTTGTCTTTTGATTGCAACAATCTTGAGTCGTTGCCCTGTTTTGGTGGACAGTATTGGCAAAGTCAGCAAGTTATAATATCTGTGATCATGATAAGCCGGCTCGTGATGAGACCTCTTATTCTTTGAGATATAGTGTTTTCTCAGATTGTTTCTCTGAATGCTGCGATTTTCTTTAGTAGGGAGGAAATCATTGTTTTTCCTTAAGAAAGCTCTGGACGACAATAATAGAGTTTGAAAACAACAGTTTTACAGAGAATCTTTATTTTATTATTGATACCTTTCATTGTGCTGATATAAAACAATTTTTTTCCAAAGGTTGCTTTCATCAAATTTTTTGAAGTTGAAACTAGTATCATATCTAGGCTAAAGTTTTTTTTTTTTTTTTTTTTAACTCTATCTGTCAATAATAAAGATCAGATTTTTCGAAAAATTTTACTATTTGTACAAGCGAAAAAAAAATCAAAATCTGATAGAGAATTGGTGTCTTTTTCGTGAACCCCTGTAGTAACCATCTACAACTGGTTTTATTTATAAGAAAGAAAAGAAAAAACTAAAACTATCCTACAAAATAGAAGAATAATCTTCTATGGAAAATATATTTTAAGGATCTGTCCATTAACAGGCAAAGAATCCCTTCTACCTGCTAAATCCTGCAACACAAATGTTGATGGGCCTATGACTTCTACAATCTGAAAAGGACCAAGCCACATCTTCTGAAATTTTGTATGTTTGCCCTTTTCTTCATGAGCCTTATCCCATTTCAAAACTAGATCTCCCATCTTAAAAAAATTTCTGGTCATTATGCTTGAATCAAAAGAGGATTTTATTAGCGCTTGGTGATGAGCATGGGTTTTCTTAGCTTGTTCTCGTCGTTCTTCTAATTTAATTATTTCCATTTGTCTTAATTGTAAGGAGGAAGTAGATACTTCATCGATATATTGTACTAAAGACAAGGAGGGGATCACTAAGTGAGTTGGGAGAACCACTTCCTTCCCATAAACTAAATTAAAGGGAGAAGTGCCGATTGAAGCTTTCTTCATTATTCTATTTTCCCATAAAGCATTTACCAAAGTTTTGTGCCAATTCTTTTGGTTCTGGTCAACTGTTCTTTTAATAATCCTGATTAGGTTTTTATTTGTTGACTCAGCTAATCCATTACCTTGCGGATAGTAGTTGGACGAATATTTCAATTTGAACCCTCTTTTAAGTGCAAACTCAGTCATTGCATTCCCAGAAAAGTATGAGGCATTATCAAACATTAAAGCCGTTGACAATCCAAACCTAGTGATTATAAATTGATCTATGAATTCAATGATGTTTTCAGAATTAGCTGTCTTGAGAGGAACTGCTTCTACCCATTTAGTAAAATAATCTGTTGTTGTGAGGATGTATCTATGTTGCTTAGAAGAGTGAGGAACGATCTCACCTATTATGTCCAAGCCCCACTGACTGAATGGTTGCTTGATGTTTACCGGCTGTAGTGGCATGGACGGTTTCTTTTGTCTCCCTGCAGTAGTTTGGCAGACTTGGCATTTCCTCACGTAACTGTGTGAGTCTTTGAACAACGTGGGCCAATAATATCCTGCACGTAAGATTTTATGTGCAGTAGCATCTCCAGCATAGTGTCCGCCTGCTAGTCCATCGTGGAGTTCCTGCAAAACCTTTTCGGCTTCAGTTTTCTCAAGACACCTAAGAAGAACATAATCGTAATTCCTTTTAAACAGAACATCATTTATGAGCTGATATTGTTTAGCTTTCAATCTCAGAGCTCTTTTCTTGGTGTGATCCAGGTGTGATGGAGCATACCCGTTCTTAAGATAATAAATGGTGTCAGCATATAATGATTCTGCATCGTTTAGGCTTACCTCATACATTTGTACCTCTTCAGATGAATTTTCAGGAATTTGCGATGCTCCAACCAACATTTTGCAGAAGACTTGACCTCTTACAATGCTTGCTGGTTTGATCTCAAGGTCGTATTCTTGTAAAGCAGTGATCCAATTTGATCTTTTTTCACCCACATCCTTCTGTACTAGAAGATTTCTTACCGCTGGAAACGGTACTATGACCTTAGTATGGGTTTTAAGTAAGAAAGGTCTGAAATATTTGACCGCTTTGAAAACAACATATGCCTGTTTCTCCACGTCTGAATAGTTGAGTTCATCACCTTGTAAATTTGAGCTAAAAAATGCGATTGGAGCTTCCGCTTTCTCTTGATTTGCTTGAATTAGAATCGCGGCATATGATTTCTCTGAGGAAAATGTGTATAAGATAAAAGATTCTGAAAAACGTGGGGTTGCTAAAGATGGAGTGTTAATGATAGCTTGTTTGATTAGGTTGAATGCTTCATGCTCATCTTGACCCCATTTAAAATTTGAATTCTTTTTAATCATGGTTTGCAAAGGAGAAACAATTCGTGAAAAATATGGGACAAATCTCTTCACAAAATTGATTGACCAAGGAAAGATTGCATGGATTTTTTATTATGAGGTAGGGATAATTCAGAAATTTCTTTGATTTTGTCAGGCTCAATATGAATACCAGATTTTGACACTATGAATCCTAGAAGTTTTCCTTCACTTAATGCGAAAAAAAAGATTTCTTTGGGTTAAGTGAAATCCCATACCTTAAACATCGTTGAAAGATTTGTTTCAAGTCTTTGAGATGGTCGCTTCGCTTCTTGGAGTACACTGTTATATCATCCAAATAAATTACTATAGATTTATTGACTAAACCCTTGAATGCAATGTCCATGGCTCTCTGAAATGTAGCGCCGGAATTGATCAAACCAAATGGCATCTTTTGATATGCATATGTGCCCCATTTAGTTCATAATGTGGTTTTTAACTGATCATCGGGATGTACTAGCACTTGATTGTATCCTGAAAATTCATCCAAAAAAGACATTAGTTCTGAGCCTGCTACTGCCTGTAATATCTGCTCCATAGGTGGGAGGGGAAAATTGTCTTTTTGACAGGCTTTATTGAGATTCTGAAAATCGATGCAGATTCTAATATCTCCGTTTTTCTTTCTAACGGGTACCATATTGGAGACCCATTTGGAATGTCTGACGGGGAAAATTATTCTGGCTTTTAATAACTTATTTAGCTCAGTTTTTATCTGATTTTCTAAATTGGGGTGGATTTTTCTGAGTTTCTGTTGGACAGGTTTTTCGTTGTCAATCATAGGGATAGTATGTTGAATGATAGAAGTGTCGTATGTCTTCAGCTCATCGTAATTCTAGGAAAAAACATTTTTGTATTGTCTCAAAAGACGAATATACGCTAGTTTTTCTTCAGGGGCTAGGTCGTGGCCTAGATTAACGTTTTGTGGTTTATCATCGGTTCCTAGGTTTACTAATTCGTATTTCAGAGTTGAACTGTAGAGCTTAGAATTGGCAGACCTTTTAAACCGACTATTCAAATCGTATAAGTCTTCCAACTTAACCATCGATTTAGGTATAGCATTATCAGTGCTATCTTGTTTTATTTGTCGATCGTGATGGTCTTCATCAATTATTTGCTTGGAGTAGGATCCTTCAAAAGTGAGGAAATTTACAATATCAGGATCGTCATTGAATACTCTCCAATTTGTAATGTTTTCAGGAATGGACGGTATAAAGATTAATTCTATTGAGAATCTATCTGGACTAAAATATTCGGAGGGAATAAGTCTAGAGGCTACATTAGCTAAAAGGTCTGCGCTCGCGTTTTGGAGTCTTGGGATTGACGAAATATTGAATGCTATGAAATGCTCAGTCAGATCTTGTACTAAAGATTGATAGTGTTTCAAATGAACTGATAGGCAATGTATGGTGTTACGTACCTATTTGACGACAATCTCAAAGTCTCCGAAGACTTGAAGATACTTGACGTTCAACCCGATTGCTTTGTATAGGCCTTGCACCAAGGCCTCATATTCCGCTGTATTGTTTGTGCAATCGAATTCAAGTCTGCACGTAAGCATGGTCTTATTTCCTTCTGGACTAATCAGAACGCATCGTGCTCCTGCTCCTTCGTTAGATTTAGAGCCATCAAAATATAATTTCCAAAACAAAGATGTATTTACAGGTTTATCTACAAAATTAACACACTTTGAATTATTAGTTTGGGAAAAAATTTCGACTTGGGACAAAACTGAATTTTCTAAGTAAGGTGATGTATGAGCATTGAAATTGCCAAGGAAAGAATCTATAGAGTAATTGCCTATGATACTGCTGTTATATGCTATTGCTTCATTTTCTCCCTCTAATTCCGTTACTATGTACTTCTGGTGTAACTCTCGTTCAACCTTTATTTGATTCGGTTTACCATTGTAGGGTAACCACATGTGCGACTAGTCGGTTGAGAAGTATCCATGGAGTTTTTCGGACCAATCCCTGCTAAGAATCAAGCCATAGAATTCTGGGATATCAACTACTAGAATGTCAATAACCTGACATACCTTCGGGTTGGACGACAATCTTATGGTTACTTGATTAAGTTCACCAATCACTTCGGCTTGAGATCGATCAAGCTGAACTATGCGCACTGCGGATTTTTGTGGTTGAACATTCAACTTGGCACATATTGATCTGGGTAAAATATTCGTTGAAGCACCAGAATCTACCAATCAATTGTGCACATTTTTATTGAAAATTTCATAAGTGAGAAGAAAAGGGGGAGTGTGAGACCTTGATCTTCCTCCAATCAAGGCGATGTCATTTGGATCAATCTTATTGATCGTGTTGGTTGGAGGTCTTCCCATGTTGTGGGAAGCTACAGTTGTAGGCAAAGATGTAGTAGGAACTGCATGTAATTCTTTCATCATTATCTTCTATTGATGTTTTAATTTGCTCAATTCATAAAGAGTGATATTAGCCCTAGTCTTTTTCATGTCATCAATAATATTGTATTCCATTTCATCCGACACTATCAGTGTTCTTGATGGAGTTGTTTGATCTGGTTGGACTGGGCTAGATTGAGTTGATTTAGCGGTCGTTTTCTTTGTTGCGAATTTATCTTTTGCTGCAGGGCTTGTGCCCTTCTGCTTAGGGGTAGTTTGGGGAGGATCAAGTTGATTTTTGCTTCGTGTGCTAACCATAAATGCTTCTTGATCTTCTTCTTGTGGGAGGATGAAATCCCACATTCCTTGTAGTTCCACAACTTCTTCGTCATCGGTTTGCCCTTCAGTGGTACTCTCTTCTTCTTCCTCTTCTTCAGATTCGACATTTGAGATAGCGTTGGGTGGTTTAACGTCCATTGAAGGGCCTCTTTTAAAAGCTCTGTAGGGATTTTTTGAAGAAGTTTCTGCTACTTGTTTTTTTATGTCAATCATCTCATTGGACATGGTCTTTAATACTTTTTGCAATCCTTCCAGATCGAAAGGGTCTTTCGTTTGTTTCTTCTTGTAGTCTTCCTTGAAGGTGACTTTTTTAGATTTGCGTTCCTCTATCATAGATCTCTTTTCCAGGGCTACTACGCATTTCTCTACTGCTATTGCCTCTGTCAGGTTTTCAACTAAGGTTGTTTTATTTGCCCTATCCACGAAGATTGCTAAGTTTGATGGTAAGGCCGTAATATACCATTCACATCGTACTTCTTCGCTGGGTTGGGAAGCAGTGGGAATTTTGTTGAACCATAAATTGAAATCTTTGATGGGTTCTCTAGCCTCGGCTTTAAGATTGGATAGGTCATTGATTAACGTTGCCGTTGATCTGTCATCACCAAACTTGGTAAGGAATTGACTTTGAAAAATGTCCCAACTTGTGATAGACCCAGAGGGTAATGAAAAGTACCATGACCCGGCTGTTCCTTGCATTGTATAGGGAAAAAGCCGGACAACATCATCCTCGTTGGTAACTCCGTTGAGATTGACAGAAAGCATGAAATTGTTAATGTGCTCTTTAGCTAGCATGCCTACTTCAAGATTGAATTTGGGTAGCCATTTCTCAGGATGGGCTGGTATTTGGCTCAGGGGTGGAGGCATTAAAACTGCCCCAGGATTGTTCCATGGAGACTGGGTCATCGTTGAGCTGCTAGTAAATGAAAGTGCAGAGGATGATCCCTGAGGCTGGGAAGATGAAGATATTATGATCTTAGATGATTGAAGAAGAGGGGTTGTGGAAGATGGATGGGTGGTTTGGAATGAATATGTGGGTGGCTGACTTCGCGGTGAGGGAGTTGAAATGGACGATGTAGATGAAAGAGTCTCACTGTCAGACTCTTGTGGTGTTTTCCTTGCTCTTTTCCTGGTGGGGAGAGGGAATTCAGTTGGCTGGATGCCAAATTTTTCACTCTTTAATCTGGTCAGGGGATGAGCAGGATTGTACTGCGAAGTCATGCTGCTTTGAGATTTATCAGACCTCTGTGTAGAAATAGAAAATCCCTGGAGTTTGTGAATTAGAGTTTGAACTTCAGGGGGTTCAATGGTAGATTGGTCTGAAATATTAGGGTATGTAGCAGCGGTTAATACTCGAGCGACTTTTGACTCTGGATTTAAACGTACTGGGGAAGTCGGGGGAGTTGATGAGGGCGATTTACTCTCAGAATGGTATTTAGATTTTGATTTAGGTGCCATTCATAGTTCGGGCCCTCCTTCTAGCGCCAAATATGTTGAAGCCCCGAAAATCGGGTCGACAACAAGGGGGATACCCACCTGGTCCGGACCTTGGTTGGCAGCTCCTTATCCGTTTGGTATAGCGGGTCCGACTGGGGATAATGGGACCAATTTCCCAATCTAAGGGTGTGTGTGTGTGCAGAGTTGGATGATGCTGATCTAAGAGTACTTAAAGCTAATTTAATTCAAACTTTTAAACTAACTCTATGCTATTGTAATCTAATGAGAAACAACACATCTAATCTACGCTAACCCTAGGTGTATTTCTTCTATTATGCGATCTAAAGAGATTTCAAACAATAACTGGTAATAAAGATCATTCAGCTATCATAAGAATAGAAATCAATTAAGATAAACCACTTTGCATAAAAAGTTAGGCAAAACAGTTGTGAACATCATATAGCATAATAAGTTATTCATATATCAAACATAAATAAATGACTCCACCGTACAAAAGTGCCAAATGGTAACTCACACATTCGTGCAGTAACATATAAACAACTAAAAACTGTATATCACTTTAAGAATATAAACAGAAACGATCAAGAGATAAAAGTACCATTTATGACTGGTTCCACTCATAAGCTTCAAGCAACAATGATTTATCTCTCCTTGCTCTAACATCTACTAAGAGTACAGAAGTGCAACATCAGTAGCAGATATCAAATGCAAACATTAATAAACCTTGATCCATCCGTTCATCAAAACCCCCTCTGAGGGTGCAAAAGTGCATGTTCTGAGGACAAGTTTTTTGACAAATTTCTGGACCCTTCTCCAAATGCCTGAGAAGGGTTTAAATACTGCTAACTAATTAACTTAATTACATAAATTTAGGATACGGTTTTAAATGACCGCCCTTCTGCTAAAGCAAAATTATTTCTAAAAATTGAATCTAATTCCTAACCATTTCTGTATTTTCTCCTTAGTGTTGCAAGCATGCAACATTCGCCTGGGAAGAGTTGGCTGGTCACCTTCTGCTTTCGTTTGAGCTATGAAAATAGAATAACAAGCGCTGGCACCACTTTCTGGTAAACTAGAAGATATTTTCGAGAATCTTCCTCTGGCTGGGTGTATTCACTACGTGTATACTTGGTAATAACCCAAATTTCTCTCAAACTGATTCTGCTTTTGCTATTTCGGTTTCTAGCCTTGCGAATGATTGAACAAGTTAGGGAATTTGCTCTCTGAACAATTTTTTGCATCGAAAACTGCCTCCATTCTTTGTTCCAGGCTTTTCTGGTGCGTTTTCCTTCTTTAGCGCCTTTTTTCCTTTACCGGGCATAAGCTTCAGGATCTTTTGTAAACATGTTGCTTTTGTGCGCTTTTGACACTGAGCATTGGATGGCCTATTAACATCATCATCTGTTGAGTGATACTCTGGAATCTGTGGTCCTGTTGCATGTGGCATCCGTTTATGAAGGCATCTCTTCTCTGTTCTCCGAGCATTGACGCTTTCCCCTTTTCCTTAGATGTTTCCTGCACATTGCTTCATGTTATTTCCTGTCTTACAGTTTACGCAAAGGAAAAGAGTAATGATAATAAAGATTGACATGAAAGCTTTAAGCTCTTATGAATGTATAAAATCATGACACCCATAGCGAACTGACTCTTCGAAAAACACAAAACTGTCCTTCTTGAATACTTTGGCGTACATTCATTAATTTCTTTTAAGGCGCGCGCCCAATTTTGGTTTACGGACAGCTTTCCTTGAATATTGCGCCGAGGAAAATTTGCGATGGGTGATTTCTGTGACTCGCATCGCAGCATCATGAATCGCGTTGTCAAGATGTGTCATCGCAGAAATTCATGATCGCATTTATCGAAAATCACATTCATCGTAGATCGCAGCATCACAGATCGCAGATCGCGCTTAGTCATTCAATCATTGTGTGCTGCTTACGCGATGTTGCGATATGCGACGTCGCATATCGGCCGTCGGAGATTTCTTAAGATTTTTCATTTAAGAGCGCTTCATAATGTATGCGATGGGATGAATTTTGTGTCGCTTCTTCGCAGTTTATTATGCTCATAAGAAAATGTTTTATTCTCTTCTCGCGATGCGATACAGTTTGAAGGAGTTGAATACAAAAATTTTCATAAAATGTTTTTTTTTTGGATTTTTTATTAAGGGTCCCCATTTGCTTGGTGTTATTGCTAATACCAAACAAAGAGGGGGGTTGTTGGTGGCCACAACACCTTCCTGCAACCTGCAATTTATTCAACAGAAATTAGGTTTATTTTTCTTTTTTCTCTGTGTTCTTTTTTGTTTTGTTTTTTTTTTTTGTTTTTGTTTTTGTTTTTTTATCTGAGACAGCTGGGCACCTCCAGGAGGTTTTCACCCTCATTGTCTACCTTGGGCGCCTCCAAGAGGTTTTAACCCAAGGATATTTTATTCTTTTTCTATTTTATGCTCAAGGTGTGGGTGGAGTGGAGACAGGGGTCTGCTCCACTACCAACACTGATTTATCCAGAGTTTCAATGAACTCCTGCTTAGAAAGGGGCTTCCTGTAGATTTTCAATCGATGCCCATTGACGAGCATGGGGATGGCTTCTTCATCAATGGTCTTGATAAGGACTAAACCATTTTCATTACATTTCTCCACTGTATATGGTCCCAACCATCTTGTCCTTAGTTTTCCTTTGAAATCCTTATATCTTGAATCATATAACAACGCCCAATCTCCTGGCTGAAATTGCTTTTCTTTAAGGTTCCAATCATGCCATATCTTTCTTTGAAGTTGGACCACCTCTGAGTGGAGAAGGGCCTGCATTCTCTGTTCATCTAATCCATTCAACTATAGTAATCTTTCCTGTTGTGCATGGTTGAGATCTAGGTCCAGCTGAGCTGCCAACCTCAATGTGTTATATTCAAATTCTATGGACATCAAAGCCTTCTTCCCGTAGACCAACTCATAAGATGTGAAGCCTGTTGTAGTTTTCCAAGTAGTGTTGTAGGCCTAGTTGGCCTCAACCAAGCAATATGCCCAATTGTTTCTACAGCTACTCACCACTTTGGTCAAAATTTCTTCCAAAGCTCTGTTAGTGACTTCCACCTGTCCATTTGCTTATGGATGATAAGGGGTGGAATTTCTGTGCTTAATATTGTGATGAGCGAGTAGATCTTCAATCAGGTTAGAGGTGTTGGGGGGAAAAGTATCTAATGCAGAATGCCTCTATCCCACTCTAAGGGTGATAGTACCTCAGCAACAACTGAATGCAAAGCTATTCAAGAATTCTTCTTTATGAGATGAGAGAGGGAAGAAAAGGATGATCTACTAACCGTTATCTTGCGCTAATAGTCGATCTAGTCTTCACTCCTTGCCGCTTGCTCCTAGCTCCTTGCCCTTTCACCGGCCCAGCTACACACAGATCCTATAAAAGCACAAGAAAAGGAAACTACAAGAAGCATGCATCCATAATCGATCTAAGGATTAGCATAAACCAAATATACAAGCATCAATTCATCATCAAGATACATGCATATAGAAGAACCTCAAAGCTTTATTAATAATAGAAGTAAAGTTCTGAGAGAGTTACAACCATAATAGGTCCCAATCCAGCAACACCTCCCAGCTGAAAGAAATCTCCTCTTCACCTCCTTCAAGCAAGACACCCAATAGCTCTGTACTCAAACCAACAACACTTCCTTACTTGCACAAAATTCCAGCCTCCCTAGACCTCATGAGAGAGATCTATATATAGGGTTTTGGAGAAAGGATGAGTCATCTTGAGACTGGCATGAAGCTGACTTGTGTCCTCTCCCACTTTAGTTAATCTTCAGTTCTTGAGTCCACTTGGAGAATCTTGCTTCCACTTGGAGATCAAGACCCTCTTACTCATCACTAGGCGAATTCCTTGACCCAAGTGTCAGTTTGGAAGCTTCCTGGGCAGTTGACACCTTGCAGAATGACTGTGCCACTTGGCCAATCTCGCCCAGCGCAGGTAGCCTTCATTAGTTTTGACCTTCAGCGCAGGTACAAGGAGGAGCAGTTGACATTCAGCGCATATGCTCAGTGGAGCAGCTGACATGATCCAGAAATAGCCTGTTTTTGAGTGTTTTCAGGTGGAGAACTGATTTTTAGTGCTGTGGTTTGCAGACCTTGTTCCTCTAAGGGTAAGAACAACATGTTTAGGGACTTTGGATCCCTCAGATTATTGACATTTCATGCTCCATGCTATTAGGCACAAAAATGTCTATAACAGTTGCCCCCTAAAGTATGAGGTCGTTTATCGGGTGAAATGCTTTATTAGGAGGATCCGAAGTTCATTCAATCGGCTGAGAGGCGCCCTGCAATAAAATACAATACAATACATTATTTTTCATGATCTAGCTGAGGCGGGCATTCCCATGCTCAGCTTTATAAATTCATTTTGGTACATACAACAGACGACCGTCTGATGATAGACTGATAATTCTCTGCTGAAATCATCATCCTTTGAGTAGGATGATCATCTGCTGCAATCACGTACATATCAAATGTCTTTATATTTCCTGAAAATATATCGCAGCCCGGATGGATGAAACTAGATCCGGGGTCTTCAATCTCGTCCGATCTTCACTCTAAGTACAAGTCGATCCATGTGAGAATTGCGCTGAAGTCGAACATGGAAAGACATCGCTTGATTACCGGTCAATAATGTAAACCGTTAACAAGCACGAGAGGAATCACCAATAATGACGATGACCCTCAAGGTACTACAGTACAATTCACGTGGTGTGAATAAAGGACTTGGCGTCGAACACCACGCAAAATCTTCTGGTCGAAGGTCATTGATGTATGCCTGTCGCCAGAAGTAAGAAACTTGCCATTGAGGTATGCAAGCTTCAAAGTACTGGGGGGGGGGGGGGGGGTGTTCCTAGATCAACTTCTTGGATAATGAGCTGAAGTCGACAAGAAGCGATCCGTCAAAGGAGGGCCTTAATGAATCCCACATCAGTGACACGGAACGGAGCTAATGACTTTAGTGGAGGTGAAAACAAACTGTGAGATATGATTCAGGGTGGCGATCATAGGTGGATGAAGGATAATGTATGGCAGTGGATGGGACACGGTTGACTCTTTCTGAACACATCTCTTGAACATATAACGACACTAATGTGATGGATCGGTAGCATTGCCCCAAATACGGATGGTTTGGCGAGGACCATGGTGATGAGACCGGCGAATGAAACAACCCAACCCGATGTGGTACGGAGGACAAAGTGTCATGTTCAAGAGCGACTTGCTACCATCAAAGCTTTGAGGTTCTCCCAATTTTTCCCCAGTCATTTCTGACCAGTACCTCTTTATTTTTGTCAAGCTTGAGGAGGATAACATATGCTTGTTCTATAACCTGCCCTTCGGGCAAGCCCATCGTTATGATTTAACGAGCCTAGCGATAGGGAAACTCGTTCTCGTCTAAAGACAAGCTTGTCGCTATTTAATCATTTTAACGAGTCTAGCGACAAAGACAACTCGGTCCTTTTCATTTTTAGAGAGTCTGAAAAGGTACAGAAAGTTAACTCCAAAATTCCTTTTTCGTCATCTAATCCCTTAAGTCCGAAAAAGTATAAAACAATACAAAAGGGATGAATTTTCAATAACTTTAACGAGCCGAATAAAACAAGCGCTCGACCTTTTTGTGCAATAATCCCTCAGGTCCAAAAAGATTAAAATCTAGAGGAGGGATAGCTCTTTCGGTCCTTTTAACGAGCTGGAAGGCCAAAAATCGGTAAACTTTTCATATTTTACGAGTCAGGAGAAAAGAGCTCAAAGAAGACTCTTCTTTTGAGGAACGAGTGATAAACAGGGATAGCAGCAGATTCCAGGTACAGGTTGGAATTTTCCAATCACGGCAGTGTCACAAGGATGGCTAAGTGAGATCACTCTTCGCAGCTGTTCCTCAAAATGGGTAAACAATCATACGGAGGTAAACGATCGGCCAAATGAACGGTGGAGGTGATGGCTGCAGCAAAACACGACCAAGGTCTTTTTATGGTTGATCCGGGTACATTCTTCATGGTTATTTACCGTGAAGTTCATTTTTTAACGAGCTTAAACTTGCTCAAAAGCTTATGTTTATTTTTTAACGAGCATGAACTATGACGCTAAAACTGCTCGGATCTTGCGTTTATTTTTTAACGAGCATGAACTTTATGCTAAAACTGCTCGATATACCAGTCATAGGATAAGAAATGTCTTCCTGCAAGATTCCAATTTTTATAGAGCTTGCACCTCACATAAGATATGCTCTTCATTTGACAAATTTTGACCTTTGCCCCACATCTTTGCATGCCCCCAGGTATAAAGTACAATTTCAAAGCTGCCCCTACTTATCCGATAAAACATTTGTTTTAAAGGGTGAGGCTTGCCTCTTTCTGGTTATCCAAAAAATGGTTTTATTTGCTGCCGCAAATGAAACTCTTTCTTCGGCGATGCCTATCATTAGGTTACTCAAAGATGGTTACTACTTGTTGCAGCAAAGGAATCCCTTTCTTTGGAGGCTGCCCCTACTTATCCTCTAAAACATTAGTTTTAATGGGTGAGGCTTGCCTTTTACCCAAAGATGGTTACCATTTGCTGCCGCAATAGAATCTCTTTCCTTGGTAGCCTACCTGTTTAAAAAAATTTGAATGACCTTTGTCAGACAAATAACCTTATCAAAAGAATCCTATTCTAGAACAACCCCTCTTCCATCCACAGACGGGGTACAGATTAGTCATATTCTTTCACGGAAATTCTACTTTATACCCAAGGTTTCCTCTGCCCGAAGCAGACCAGGATGCATGCCCCCTGGGTTCCAGTTCTATCTTTCCGAATCACTCGCATTCATTGGGAAGGAGGACTGGGGGTGGAGACATTTCTTGGGTGAATAGACCATTGAGGGTTGGTATTTGACTATTTGCGATGCGTGATCCTGGAAATGAAAGTTGGTCTACGAGCTTGACCACCCTTCCTTCGTGTGGAAAACACATTACTCTAAAGAGTGAGGAGACTATAGCTCCCATGCAATATATATAGTCACGTCCAAGGAGTAGGTTATAATCCAAGGGTCCTTGAACGACCATCACGTTCAAATTAACGGTCTTCCCTTTCAATGTAACAGGCACATTGGGGAGGATCCCTAACGGTCGACTGGTTCCTTTATCAAAGCCCGAGAGATTTCTTATCTCAGGCAAAAGCGCCGGGGAACCCAGTGCTTTCCAAGCAACAGAGGAAAGGATACTCACAGATGCCCCTTCATCAATGATAGTTCTAGCCATCACCATTCTATAATTTTGGACTATGATTCTGTATGGTATACTGGCTGGTAACCGGGGTCTGCCCAGTTGGTTCCAATAAAAGGACACGACCAGGTTGCTTGGTGGCGGGACCGAATACACGGCCGGATAAGATCCTGACGATGTTCCTTCCTGCGATAAAGGAATGGGCGCATTGCCCTGATGCTCATCAGAATCTGCGTTGATGAAAAGAATATGGATGGTGTCATCCTTATTCTCTTCCGTGAGGGTGTCATTTGAAGATGAATCTTCAGTGACGGTGTCATTTGAGGATGAAACCTCTGAAGGAAGAACCAGGTCAACTGCCGTATCGACCTTTAGACTTTCGTCTGGTCTGGATTCAGTAGGTTCATTTTCAATGACTGACGCTTCAGCTGACCACTTGAGCGGGCCAGCTGTATTTTCAACCAACGAAGGACTTGGCACGAGTTTTTTGTATCCAGGAGGAAGTATTACTGGAGAAACCAGACGATCTTCCAAAACTCTCTTCGCTTCGTCTAAGAAGGGACAACGGTGGATGGCGTGACCGCCTTCACACAGTCTGCAGGGGGATCTTTCTCCCCCTCTTTATCTTGAACCTTCACTTTCGCTGGTTGACGGTAAGCAATCAACATGGCTATCAGAGGTTGATGCTCGCGAATTTTGCAACCGAGGGGACCAGTCCCTTAGTATCCGGGGAATACAGGGACAATCTCTATGGAAGTGGTCCCCTCTACATATGACACATGGCGATTTAGGCCCGGTCTGTGTTGTGTGTGGGTTTTTGTCAGATGTCTTTTGCTTGCCCCCAGTCGCCTTAGGCTCCTTCTTCTTCTTCTCCTTCTTCTTCTTTTCCTTCTTCTCCATGGGAGCTTGGCTTTCGCCAGCTCCACCTTTTGAAAATGAAGGATTGGAGGAAGGTTTAGAGGAAGTAGAAGGCTGGTGGGAGGCTCTAGACTCATCTAACTGTTGACTCGACTGCTCAGGAACCATGGTGTTCTGAACTACGCTAGTTGAGAAAAGCCAAACAGGCAGGCCAATTGTCAGTCCTGGAAGCGACAATGTGGCCATGTGGGGCGCACCAACTTCTCCCCAAGAGGAGAATGGACTAGGACTTCCATCATGTGGAGTTCCTTGGTTGGGGCGTTCCATGTTCTCAACTTAAAGATCAACGCGGGAATAGGAGGTGATTATGTTCCGTTTAAAATAAATTTATAACGACGCTTCGACACAACTTGCTTTTTCACTTTTTAAGAGTCGAGAAAAAGCTAAAGATGACTCTAGTCTCCTTCGATGTTTTAACGAGTCCGAAGTGACAAATGCTCGGATGGACTTTTTCAGTTATAGAGTTTGAAAAAGGCCAAAAGAAACTGCTCTGGAGTTCTAGGGTGCCAAACTTTTCGCAAAACCACAGAATACGTTTTACGGTACGAGTGGTCGATCTTCGTGAATGCTGTGTTCACTGCATTGCGATCACTAGGGTGGCCGACACGGTTTCCTATTGGATAAAGGCTTTGTTCCTATAGGGGTCTCCCAATATATACGCGACGGTACGTGGGAGCACAAGTCCGTATTGATACTTATCGCTTCATCGTGGAGGAATCACCCAACCACTCAACGCTAAGATATCATGTTTAACGACGCCGGAACACGTCTCTAGCTTAGACCTCTAGATGTTTGCGTTATGTTTCAATGCGTTGTTATGTAAATTCAATTTATTTTAAGGTTGATCTTGTTTAGCAGTTTGCCTTTATGGATCACCACGAGATGTATAGAAACACTCCTGAGTGCAATCTAAGATGATAAGAAAGCTTTTCAATCTTTCAACTTTGAAAACCTTAACTACTGAGGGAGAAGGAAGATAACACCTTTTCTCACAGATCATAGAGCACACACTAATGAACTTTCCTAAATCAACATGCAAACTGTCATAATGTACATGCACAATGCAAGTATTTCTTTTCTCTTTCTTAATGTTGATGAAATGCAAAAAGAAAGCTGTTGTATAACTTTGAATTCAATTTCAAGCGAAAGCAAACAAGTTCGTCCAAAATCGAAAGACACCTTACGATTTACTTGTTTCGACACTTAGAAATATATCAATTCAAACCATATAACGAAAGCGACAAACTCAATCAGCTATGAACAACAAATAAACTAACGCTTAAGATCAGAACGACACTTAATCATAGGTCTAGATCTAAGAGGTCAATGCAAGACTGGTTCACTTTCGTTATGGGAAACTGTAAATGACACAAGAAATACAAAAGAACAAATACAGTTTCTTTATACAACTGAGGCGGAATAATGACAAAGGAAGATGGTTTCAGATAGGTCCAATGACTGGCAACAAACAACAAAAACAATAGTGAAAACAAGGCAAGACACAACAGGAAACCTCAGTAACTCAAGCCAAGACTGGTCCAGCGCAGGTGTAACACTTCCTGTTTGACCTTCAGCACAGGTAGCCCCTTCGGGAACTGCGCTGAAATGCAGACTGCCTTTGTACAGCCTGCAATGAAGAACGAGACTTTCGTCCGTCTTGGTTTCTGGGTCACAGATTGCTCAAACATTCACAGTTTTTGCTCTAATTAGAAGCTATCAGTCAAGGACACACTAAGGGATGTAAAGGAGGATGAAAAGCTACCACTAAGAGCTTATTAGAGTCCTTGTGGATCAGCTCTTCAAATCATAAACTTGCCCAGAAACTGAGCTAGAGTAGCTGCCCTCTACTTTGTGTTTGATAGATTCAAACACAGTTCTATTCGGTACTCTCCTTGTTTATGAAATGAATAGCAAGAAACACAAACAACCAACAAGAAGATACGATTCCCCAGCGGAGTCGCCAATTTGTTGGGGGGAAAAGTATCTAATGCAGAATGCCTCTATCCCACTCTAAGGGTGATAGTACCTCAGCAACAACTGAATGCAAAGCTATTCAAGAATTCTTCTTTATGAGATGAGAGAGGGAAGAAAAGGATGATCTACTAACCGTTATCTTGCGCTAATAGTCGATCCAGTCTTCACTCCTTGCCGCTTGCTCCTAGCTCCTTGCCCTTTCACCGGCCCAGCTACACACAGATCCTGTAAAAGCACAAGAAAAGGAAACTACAAGAAGCATGCATCCATAATCGATCTAAGGATTAGCATAAACCAAATATACAAGCATCAATTCATCATCAAGATACATGCATATAGAAGAACCTCAAAGATTTATTAATAATAGAAGTAAAGTTCTGAGAGAGTTACAACCATAATAGGTCCCAATCCAGCAACACCTCCCAGCTGAAAGAAATCTCCTCTTCACCTCCTTCAAGCAAGACACCCAATAGCTCTGTACTCAAACCAACAGCACTTCCTTACTTGCACAAAATTCTAGCCTCCCTAGACCTCATGAGAGAGATCTATATATAGGGTTTTGGAGAAAGGATGAGTCATCTTGAGACTGGCCTGAAGCTGACTTGTGTCCTCTCCCACTTTAGTTAATCTTCAGTTCTTGAGTTCACTTGGAGAATCTTGCTTCCACTTGGAGATCAAGACCCTCTTACTCATCACTAGGCGAATTCCTTGACCCAAGTGTCAGTTTGGAAGCTTCCTGGGCAGTTGACACCTTGCAGAATGACTGTGCCACTTGGCCAATCTTGCCTAGCGCAGGTAGCCTTCATTAGTTTTGACCTTCAACGCAGGTACAAGGAGGAGCAGTTGACATTCAGCGCAAATGCTCAGTGGAGCAGCTGACATGATCCAGAAATAGCCTGTTTTTGAGTGTTTTCAGGTGGAGAAATGATTTTCAGTGCTGTGGTTTGCAGACCTTGTTCCTCTAAGGGTAAGAACAACATGTTTAGGGACATTGGATCCCTCAGATTATTGACATTTCATGCTCCATGCTTTTAGGCACAAAAATGTCTATAACAAGAGGTAAACTGACTTCCTTGATCCATGACTAGTTCTCTTGGGTAGCCAAACTTGTAGAAGATATGTTCCCTCAAAAACTCAGCCACTTTCTCTTCTGTTGCTGCCTTGATTTCCTTTGTTTCTGCCCACTTTTTCAGGTAGTTCGTGCACACAATCATGTAAGACTTTTGTTTTGAAGGAGGGTTGATAGGACCCACAAAGTCCATGCCCCACTTCTTAAATGGCTTGAAAATAACTTGAGGTTGGAGGGGCTCATCCCTTGGATTTGGTTTCCCCATCCTTTGACACGATCACATTGGCCGATGTATCTCCTGACATCCTAATGGAGAGTGGGCGAATAGTAGCCTTCCTGTAGAATTTTAAAAGCAGTTCTTTTTGCTGCAAAGTGGTCTCCATAGGGCCCATCATGATAGGTTAGGTGGATGTCAAAAACATCCTCCTCCCTGACACAATGCCTCAAAATATGATATGGGCCAAGTTTAAATAGGTTGCCCCCAATCCAAGTGAATGGGGCACTTTTCCTCAAGATCTTGCTCTTCTCTTTTGAGGATAGGTGTGGTGGGAACTGTGTTGAAACCAAGTAATTTGCTATATCAAAAAACCATGGAGAGAGTGTTGAAATAGCAAACAAGTGTTCATTTGGCATTTGATCATCCACCATCCCTTCTTCACCTGCAAGCAAATCTAGTCTAGACAGAAAATCAACAACAACATTTTCCTTACTTGTCTTATCAACAATGGTCAAATCAAATTGCTACAATAAAGTAACCATCTAATGATACGATCGTTTACATCAGGTTTATTCATCAAATACCTAATTACAGCATGGTCAGTGTGTACGAATGTTTGATAACCAGTGATGTAGTGTTTGAACTTGTTTAGGGAATGGACTACAACTAGGAGCTCTTTCTCAGTTATGGTATAATTTAACTCAGCTTGGACAAGTTTTTACTAACAAAATATATGGCATACAGTAGCTTCTCCTCAACTTGTCCTAAGGCTGCTCCTATGGCTTTGTTCGAGGAATCTGTGTGAATGTGGAAAGGTAGGGCCTAGTTTGGACCTCTCAAAATTGGGGCAGTTACCAACTTATCTTTCAACACATCCAGAGCCTCTTGACAGTTGTCAGTCCATATAAATTCAACATCTTTCCCCAAAATACTAAACAATGGAGAGGCTAGCTTACTGAAATCTTTAATGAATCATCTATAATATCCTTCTCAGCCTAGGAAACTCTGAACATCTCTTACCTTTGGAGGAGGTGGAACCCTTTTGGATGATAACAATCTTGTTGGGATCCACCTGTAATCCTTGGTGAGAAATTGTGTGACCTAGTATGGTCCCTTCAGTAATAAGGAATTCACATTTCTTAGAACTGAGGGACAGGTTCATCTCAATACACTTGGTTAAAACTTTTCCCAGGTTAGTCAATGATTCTTGGAAGTTGGACCCATAAGGAGTAAAGTCATCCATATAGATTTCCCTCGAATCATGAACCGGCTCAGCAAATATGCTTAGTACTTCTCTCTGGAAAGTGGCAGGGGCGTTGCATAAACCAATGGGAAGGACCTGGTAGGATAAGGTACCCCATGGACAAGTGAAAGTGGTCTTATCATGGTCTTCTAGGAAGGAAAAGAACTTCTTCCCTGCCTGGCCATCTAACACTTGATCTATGAAAGGCAAAGGGAAATGGTCCTTCTTGGTAGCTTTGTTAAGTTATCGATAATCTACACAGATTCTCCACTTCCCATTTTTCTTGGGCACAAGCACCAAAGGCGAAACCCACTCACTGTCAAAGATGGGGTAAATGAATCCTGCATCCAACAACTTTTGCAGTTCTTCTTTGACAATTTCCTTAAGGGGCTGGATTCATTCTCCTCTGAGGCTGCCTGACTGGTTTACAATCGTCTTTAATATAAATGTGATGGGTACAAACCAAAGGGTGGACTCCTTTCATCTCCTTATAACTCCAAGCGAAAGCATCCAAATGGCGGTTCAATAAGCTACACAGCTCCTTCTCCTGAGAGGGGGATAGGGATGAGTTGATCTTCCAGGTTCTTTTAGGGCCAAATTCCACATTCTTAACTCTAGGAGAGGTTGGATTAGCCACACAGAGATCCACTAAAGCACTGGCTTGGGTGTCTTCTACCAACTCTTCTAATGGCAACACACTAGGAGGTGGATTTTGAATTAAATTCTCAATAAGGTCATCCTCGGTTTGAGGACCTCCCCTAGTGGCATCCAATGTGCACACTGGTGTAGAGTAGACTTCATCCTCATCTTCCTGCTCCAACCAGAGAGGTAAGTCATGTTCTAGTAGAGGTTGGGCACGAGGATATAGAACTAGCTGTTTGGACATTGGCCCATTCTTAATGGTCATGCTCCCAGCCCGACAACTGATGTAAGCATCTGTAGTAGCTCACCAAGGCCTTCCCAAAATGAGGGGGTATCCAGTGAGTTTTGACTTTGGCTGAAGGACCAAGAAGTCTACAGGGTACTCCCAATAATCAGCAGAGACCATGACATCCTCCACAATACCCTCGGGGGTCACGGTGGAGCGGTATGCTAACTGCAGTACTATCGAGGTCTTTCTTAGGGAACTCTGAAGGTTGAGTTTGAGCATAGTGTCCCTAGTCATCACATTAATGGTAGCCCCGAGATCAATCAAGGTGCGGGGGATTATGGTGCCATTGATGTGGACATCAACTACAAGACTCCCAAGGTCCAGATATTTTAGACAGATTACTTGTCCCAACATCAGGTCAGACAGTTGTCCTATGACATTGATAGTTGGGGCATCTCTCTTGCGCCTACCTGGGAGCCTGAAATAATTCTCTTTGATCAATTTGTTGTAGATCGGTACATCTTTGATGGCTTGGAGAAGTGGTATTTTTACACACAATTGTTTAAGTTCTCCCAGAAGTTCAGTCTCTTCTGGGTTTGGTTGCGTGGTTCCAGTTAGTCTCTCAGGAAAGGGTGGAATGGCTTTGGGTTCACTTTCCTGTTTCTCTTCCTCGTCCACCTTAGGAGGAGGTTGGCTATCTGGGACGACCTTCCCAGATCGTAGGTTGATCTCCTGAATCTCCACAACATAAGTAGGGCATGTTGTCTCTCCAGTATATACCTGCTGGGCCTGTCTATTATTGGGGTTTGGGTTCGGTTGAGCAGGCATTTGGGGTTGTCTTAGAGGAGTAGGAGGTATGGTTGTGGTTGAGCATGTGGTGGAGGCAAAATGGCAGGAGGAGATTTGTACTGGGGCCTCCACCCCTGTTGTGGTGCATTCCATTGAGGTTGTGGTTGAACATGAGAATGAAACGAATGAGCAACAATTTGAGTATGGTATTGAGATAGATATGACCAAGGAGGGGGTGCAGACCCGGAAGGATGAGCAGGGGGACCCTATGAAAGTATGTGAGTGGATTGGTTGGGGTTGTAATAAGCCTGGAATGTCCCTTGCATCCCCTGCTGGTAAGGTCTGGATCCATGTAGCCTCCTTTGGTTTAGGAAATAGAGTGGTTCAGTGGCTCCCTTAGCCCCTTGATACATAGCTTTAAGTTTGGGTAAGGTTGGGCACTGGTTTGTAGGGTGGTCTTCCTCACAAACGAAACATACCTCTATGGAGTGCAATGGACACTCATTCCTAGGATGCTTCCTTGTACATCTGGGACAAAATATGGCCAAAGCTCTCTCAGCTTCCTCTTTCTTCTGTTGGATTCGAAAAGTATCTAGTTGCATGGAAATGGTCTATCTCATCTCACTTGTAAGGTCTTCCAGCCAATTTGTAAACTCATGTTTGGAGAAGGTGGCACTAGCCAAAAGTTGATTACCCCTACATCTTTTCTTGGCTACCCTAGAATGGTTTCTAAACACAGTCTTTATGTCATCATAAGGTAGTTGGAAGGTGTCTCCTCCAGCTAGTAAATGGAGGGTATCTAGAATGTCTTTAGGGACTCCTCAGAGCAAAACCAGCTTTATACATTTGGGGTCAAGTGTGCACCTAGCCCTTTTATAACTGAGTTGGTACCTTTCTTCATAGTCTTCTAAAAATTCATCACTTCCCATGGTCATCCGAAAGATTTCTCCCTTTGTTTCCTTTGACCTACAGTAATCTCGATATTTGTTGTTAAAGGCTTACAGCATTTGAGCCCAAGTTGTGATACTGTTTCCAGGTAACCCCATGAACCAGCGTAGTGCTGCATCCTTGAGGGTAGAGGGAAAGAGTTTCAACTTTTGCTTGTATTTTGCATAGTCATAAGTTCAACAAAGGACAAAAAACTCAAACAAGATGGTATCAGGGTCTTCAGTGGTCAATCCATGGAAGTGAGGTAAGGCTGAAGGACTTATGTTTTTCATCTTTGTGTCCCCATTGGTCTCTCAGATGGGAAAGGCACCTTCTATTCTCTCCCCATCTCCTATACCATTTCTGTGTTTAGCCATAGTCTCAGGAGGAATGTTTTCTTGCTCTTCTTCTGTTATATGATCTTCGTATATCTCTGGAGGTTCACCTATAGGTTCTTCTAGATCACTGCCACTGAAGAAGAGAGAAGGGTGACTCAGTGATGTGGTGGGGGTGTTAGGTAAGAATTTTCCTGAATTGTCTCTATTCTTACGAGGCATGAAATGAGATATTTTTGGTTGATTTTTGTTTTTTTCTACTTGTACCTTCAAAACTAAAATTGATTGAACAACAAATTACAACTAACTAAAATCTATCTTGCTGAAATGAAAATGCAGAATTGAAATGAAAGTAGGAAAGGACTAATCTGTTTTGTTGAAATGAAATTGCAGAATTGAAATGAAAGCAGGAAATGGCTAATTTATGCTTGCAAAATTGAAATTGTAGAATGGAAATGATAATCTACATTTGCAGAATTGAAATGCTAATTTACGCTTGCAGAATTGAAATTGCAGAATTGGAATGCTAATCTACGCTTGCTGAAATAAACTACGTAGCAGAATGTTGTAGTAGAAAATAGAAGAAAAGCAGTGATCAAAAATACTCTTTCGCTTCCCCGGCAATGATGCCAAAAAAATGGTGGGCTCCAATATTGCAGCAATGATGCTGTAACTCCTTAGACTCCTTTCTTTACTTTTATCAACTTGGTAGTTCGTAACAAACTTGGAAGCGACGGTGCTATATGCACAAGTACTAGCTCTCATTGTAGGTTGTCACTTGATCAGCTGGCACAAGTTCACTAGGAGCTTAAGCCAACTTCTATGAGTTCTTAGAAGAAGATTTTAACTGTGGTGGATGAAAGCTAACTCAAAAGAGAGGCTAGTCTACTTGCAGAAGGAAGCTGAAAGCTAAAAGGAAATGCAAACCCTAGCAAACCTTAGTTTTACCGACTAACCCTACTGGTGCAAGAAAAGAGGTGAAAGCTGCGGAAATGGATGCCAATTACTCTTGGAAAGGTAAAATGCATGTTACTAAGCTACTTCTGAAGGAAGATATGGGAAAAACATCTTTTTGTATTTTTGAGTAATCTTGTAGAATTATTATGTATGTGCTTTAATTATTTTTTACTGTGCAGAGGTTGATTGGCGAAAGGAAATGGAGTGGGCACTTGAAAGAGGTTGGGAAGGTGAGAAGAGGGCCTAAGGGGTTCCTAGCATCATTCCAGAGAGTTTCACAGTGATCAGATCTCAAAAACTGCTCACGTGAACTTCTACAGGAAGTTTGCAGGGGTTCTATAGGAAGTTCTATAGGAAGAGCCGAAAGAGGATTTTGGAGGGTTGATGGTGAAAAAACGGTGGAAAAGTGGAAATGGAGGATGGATGAGGATGTGAAGGGGTCTAGGACCTGGTAAATGAAGCTAAGGAGTGATGAAGGTGGTTGGATTTGTTGAAGGATGGAGGGAGAAATGTTGCCCAAAAATGTAGAAATTAGGTCAAATTGGAAAAGTGTGGAAAATTAAGGGAAGGAATCTAGAACTAGCAGTTAGAGGAGGTGGTATGATGGAGGGAGGATAGGAAAGGATGTATTATAGGTTATCTGCACACTATTTTCCAAAATTGATCGAACAAAGACTAGAAAAACTAGAGTTCTATCTATTTTGGCCTAATTTGACTTAAAAACCAGAAACATGATGAACAAAAGTTTATAGACAGGAAATCATGCAAGATTACTATGGAAACTAAGAAAGAACAGATTTAAACATGCAAGTACAATTAGTATCAACTTCTCCAACTAAAAATCTAACACTAGCAATTGCATGGAAAGGCAAAAACAGTGTTTTTGTGGTAGCAAGTATGCCCTGGTCTCAGCTCATGGTCCCAAGGAGGGAGAGATGAGATCAGGGATTGCTTGATGGCCTTTTTGCAGATCTTTTCTATTACCAAACTTTCAAATCAACTAGAAGCATGAAGAGCTATTTTAATCATCGAAAACAACCTAAGTAGTAAAGCAAGATCTTAACCTAAATAACAAAAATAATTTTATGAATGCAAGGAAAACACATAAAAGTACACAGAGGAGGTACTGGCACTTGGGTTGGTCCTAACCCCAAGAGGTACAACCTCCTAAGAAAAGCTCAGAGCTGGTGCAAAGTGAAATTTATCTCCATTACTCAAAAAATAATCATGTCACAAAAATGTTTACATCAAGAGTTCAAAAATGAGCTGAAAGGCAGAGCAACACTAAAGTTTTAAAAAAAATAGTTCAATAGCTAAACTAATAAGGGTTTAAGCCTTCCTACTTGTGCACCATGAGGACCTCCAACAACCCTTCTTAACTTGAGGGGCTTGGCTGCTCAAAACTACAAGTAATCAGCCACTTCACAAAATCTGCTCAGCTGCCCTTGGAAATCATCTTTGGTGGGCTGTTAAACTCCGAGCTAATGGTGGAGAACTCTAGGAAGGGGCCATTTAGTGCAGGAGACAGGATTCCTACTAGTCCTCAGCCTTGTTCCCTCGTATTTGGCTGTCAACTGGCTCATAAATGCTTTACCTTGGTCCAAAAGATGTCCAAAAATCTGCAATAAGCACGTATTAGACTGTGTGGTCAAGTGACTATTCTCATTCATGCAATTAACATAAATATATTCAAAAGCATGCATAAAACTACGAAGAATGGTGGATTAATTGAGAATAATAGGCAAAATGAACCCAATAAGTTATCCATTTTTGGGGCTCATCAGACACCCAAATTGTGTCAACACGTTTTCAAACAAGAACTTTGGAGCCATGGTGGTTGTGAAGTCTTTGACCAGCTACGCTTTAGCCCATCATGTTAGGTAATTTGTCATGGTGATGATGTAGCGTGTGCCCATCTTTCCCTAAGGTTTGATCTATCCCACAAAGTCGATTTCCCATTTCTCAAACGTCTGCGGTGTCATTTGTGGATTTAATGACATCTCATCCCTTTGAGATGGTTTTCCAATCCTTTGACATATATTGCAGGCTTTATAGTGCGCTTTCAAATCCTAGTGCAGGTTTGGCCACCATAAACTTGTGCGAAGAATGTTCTGTGCAGTCGTGCATCTTGCATAGTGTCCTCCTGTAGCTTCGTTCAAATTCAGGTATGTATCTTCGCAATATCTCATCATTTCCCATTTTGTATAGGTGTCCCACGATGATAGAAAAATCCACCGTGCATACGACCAGTTCCTTCTTCTATTGGACGGAGTATTCCTTTTGCGCAGTCCCTGTTGTTAGAAAGTGATTTATATCTTCGAAATGTCCATCCGCGATGGGAACTGCAAAGAGTTTTGCATCAGGTAGTCCCTCCTACAAATTAGTGGGTTCCTTGCCTGTTTAAATTCATGGCAAGTGATCCGGTCCTATGTTCAGGCATCCTGGCTTGACTATGACCTCAAAATCATATTCCTGGAACAAGAAGAGCCACTTGCATATGCGCCCCCCCAACACAAGCTTGTTGACTAGGTATTTCAGTGTGGAATGGTCGGTATACATCTTGAAATGTCCTCCGAGTAAATACTATCATAATTTTTCTAGCATGTAGACCATTTTTGTTAGGAAACTAGCTCACAAAAAGATAAAAAGATAGATCAACACCTTAGAATTCAGCCTCTTTGAGGGGGCAACCTCCTTTACATTACACAAATGAACAATTATTGAATGATTCAAATGACAAAGCCTCCTTTCTATATATAGGATTCTAAGGGGACACAATATAACCAAGCCGACCTAACAATAATAATATAAAGTCACAAAAATAACAATAGTGGGATTCTATGGGGCATAATAATAACAATGTAGGGACAATAGGGGCACAACAATAACAATAAGGGATATAATGACAATAGTAATAGGGGAATCACTAGTATTATAGGGACCTAACATGCCCCTCTCCTTCAAAGAAGTGTTGTCTTCAATGCTTGAGTAGTTCTGGGTGCTTTTGTATAAAATTCTCATCCTCCCATGTGGAATATTCAACGAGTAAGTTCTTCCACTTGATGAGATACCTTGAAATTTATCGATTTCGTGCTATCGAGTTCTTGTTTCTTTGACTTCTTCAGGTTCCAACATTATTTTTCCTTCCTCATCAAGTTCTGGCAATATTGTTTGAACTGAAATCTTGTCACTATAACCTTCTTTAAGCATGAAACATGGAAAACTAGGTGCAATCGGGAAGCTGTAGGAAGTTCCAATTTGTTTGCCATAGTACCTATCTTTTGGAACACTTTGTATGGACCATAATACTTTGGCGATAATTTATTATCCTTCTCATCTTGCTTTAGGGATATTTGTTTATATGGTTGTAGCTGTAGGAATACCCCATCAACTACATCAAAACTTCATTCAATGTGATGTTGATCTGCTTGCTGTTTCATTCTATTCTGCGCCAAGGTAAGGTTATCCTTTAAGAGTTGGAGAACTTGTTGCTAATGCTTGATGTTATCTTTTACTTCTTGAACCTTAGAATTTTCTCTTAAATATGATGTGATGGATGGTGGATGATATCCATAAAGTGCCATAAATGGGGTCATTTTTGTTGTAGTATATAAGGAAGTGTTATACCACCATTCAACCAGAGGCAACCATTTGACCCATTGTGTCTATTTATTAGATACAAAGCAATGAAGATATCCTTCGAAACAATTGTTTACTATCTCAGTTTTCCCAACAGATTAAGGATGATAAGATGAGCTATGCGTTAACTGAGCCCCAAGACAAGAAAATAATTCTGTCCAAAAATTTCGAGTGAAAATGTGATATGTGTCACTTACAATAACCTTTGGGTTTCCATGTAGCTTTTGAATTGTTTCCATAAATACAATAGAAACTGTACTCACTTTAAATGAATGAGATAATGCACAAAAGTGTGCATACTTGGTAAGTCTTTCAACTACCACCATGATAACACTCTTTCCTTCAGACTTGGGTAAACCTGTGATAAAATCCATTGAAACCTCCTCACAACGTTGGCTTGGAATGGATAAGGGTTGTAATAGTCCTGGGGTCTTAATTGTTTTAACTTTATTTTGTTGGCAAACCAAACATTCCGCCACAAACATTTGAATATCCAATTTAAGGCCATCCCAAAAGAACTCCTTCTTAACCCTATGGTAGGTTTTTAGAAATCCTGAGTGCCCTCCTAAGGGAGAGGTGTGCAATTCCATAAGAATCTTTTGTTTGAGTTGGGAATTCTTACATAGGTATAAACAATCCTTCTATCACAACGAATCATTTTTCCAACTAAATGTATCAGATGTACTGGGATCTTGTTGTATCTTTTGAATGAGTGCCCACACTTGTCATTCTTCCATTCATCCCTTGCTTCTTTTATGTAATTTGGTTGGATAATAGAAATGGCGCAAAGAAATACTTTCACATCCTCATCCATTCTTGAGAGTGCGCTTGCCACAACATTTTTCTTCCATTTTTTGTAGATGATTTCGAAGTCATAGCCCAACATCTTTGTGACCTATTTTTGTTGCTCTTCTGAAGATAATATTTGTTCCAAAAAGTATTTAAGACTATCATGATCTGTTTTAACCTTGAAGTGTCTTCCCATTAGGTAGGGTTGCCATTTCTTAAGTGCATGTAGTATTGCCAACATTTCCTTCTCATAAATAGCTTTGTGTAAATACATTCCTTTGATTGGATGAATTTCAAAAGCAATTGGTCTTTGTTCTTGCAATTAAAACAACACCAATTCCATTTTCCGAGGCATCACATTCCACAGTAACGATTTTTGTGAAGTTTGGTGTAGCTAAGACTGGTGCTTGGCACATTTCCTCTTTAAGTTGTTCAAAGGCCTTTGTTGCTTCTACAGTCCATGAGAATGCATATTTCTTCAATAATGTTGTTAGAGGTGCTGATATTCTACCATAATTCTTAAAAAACTTCTGATAATACCCTATCAACCTGAGAAATCCTTGTACATGCTTTATGGATGTGGGGATTTTCCATTCCTTAATGGTTTTAATTTTGCTAGGGTCTATCTTGACACCTTCATGAGATACAATATGACCCATATATTCCACCTCTTGTACTCCAAAGAAACGTTTGGACAATTTTGCATATAATTGTTTCTCCTCCAATAGTTTGGCACCATGTCAACATGTTGGACATGATCCTTCCAAGACTTGTTGTAGATTAGTATATCATCAAAATATACTGACACAAGTTTTCTAAGGGAGGGTTTGAAAATGGAATTCATCAAACCTTGAAATGTAGAAGGTGCATTAGTAAGGCCAAAAGGCATGACCAAAGATTCGTAATGACCCTCATGAGTTCTAAATGTTGTTTTTGGAATTTATTTAATCTTCATTTTGATTTGATGATATCCTGAACGAAGATCCAACTTGGTGAAGTAAATTGATCTGTGCAATTCATCCAATAATTCATTAATGACAGGAATGGGAAATTTATCTTTAATAGTGAGCTTGTTGAGCTCCCTATAATCTAGACACATGCGCCATGATCCATCCTTCTTGTGAACCATTACTACTGGAGCAGAGAAAGAACTTTGACTAGGTTGAATTATACCAGCCTCTAGCATTTATACAACCATACGTTCAATTTCACTCTTTTGGGCATAGGGATATCTGTAAGGCCTGATGTTTGGAGGAACACTTCCTAGAATCAAATTGATAGCGTGATCATGATCACAAATAGGTGAGAGGCATTTGGGAGTCTCAAATACCTTGCAATGATTATCGAAGATTTTTTGGAGATCTAGAGAAATGGATGATTTCGATGTGGGAACCTCTAGTGAACATAATTGTTAATTATGCCTCATTTTTATTTCTTTAGAAGCTTTTTCATTCCATTAGAGTTGATTATCTTTCCCGGTTTCCATGCGATACCCCTTAATTCAACTTTCTTTCCTTCTGAAGAGAATTTCATGAAAAGTTCTTGAAAATTAAAAGCTATTGTACCCAAGGATTGTAGCCATTGGACTCCTAGTACAACATCAACACCACCCATTGTAATGGAAAGCATTGTGCTATTCAATACATATTCTCCCATGGATAGCTTGATATTGTGGCACTTTCCAGAGCAATTTATGGTTCGTCCACTTGCAACCATCACTTGACACTCTAGTGTTGGATATAGGAAGAAATTCAATTCTTTTCTACCTTATAATGAACAAAATTATGGGTAGTTCCTAAATCAATCAACACTATTGCCTTTTTCTTCTTGATATGCCCTTCTATCTTGATAGTTTGAGGAGTGGTAATTCTAGCCAATGCATTACAAGATATGGTTGGATTTATTTCTTCTTTTTATAGGGTTTGTTGCTAGTGTATATCTTCTTCTTTTGATGTTTCTTTCTCTTTTTCTTCCTCCTCTTCACAATCTATGTAAAATAATTTCTTCTCGTCACACTTATGACCTCTAGTGTATTTTCCATCACAATTGTAACAAAGCCCTTTTGCTCTTTTTTCTTCCAATTGTTATGGTGTTAACCTTGTAGGTTGTGGATGGCTGTGGGAAAAAATAATTCCATCTTTATGATTGTGAGTGGTAGGCTTCCTTGTTTCCATAATTTTTCTTTCCATTTTTCTTGCCAACCTGAATGCCTTCTCCAATGAATCTGGTTCCCAAAGGCGAACCTCATGTTGGATGTTATCTTTTAAAGTCCCTATGAACATATCAATCCTATGTTCCTCTGGAATATATTTTACTCTTATATTCAATTTTTTGAAGTCCTCAATGTGCTCCATCATTGAACCCTTTTGTTTGAGATTTATCAATTGGCTAGAAAAAGTGTTGCTTTTTGTATCCTCATAATGTGCTATCATTTCATCCGTAAAAATAGCCCAAGTGACAATTTGTTTACGAGAGCAAAGCCATCAATACCATACAAACTGATTTGGTTCCAAATATAAAGTTGTAATGCGTACCTTTTGTGTGTTTTGCACATTATGGAGATCGAAAAATTGCTCCATCCGTGGTATCCATGTTCTGGGATCCTTGCCATCAAACTTTCTCATATCGATCTTTGGAACATGGTGGTTCTTTGATCCAATTTTAGAGTCTATGAAATCATGATTAACATTTATTTTGTTCTCATCTTGAGTTTCCTTTACTACCCTTTCACCATTAGTAAGCATTTGTTGTAGAAACTTTGTCAAATCTATCTTCAAATATTCCATGCATGTCTTCCAATCTGTCTTCAAATCTGTCTTCAAAACGTCCATCTTAGTTTCCACACCATCCATCTTAGCTTCCACGCCATCCATCTTAGCTTTCATGCCATTCATCTTAGCTTCTACATCTTTCCTTAAACCATCCATCTTGACTTCCACGCCATTCATCTTAGCTTGAATGCCTTTCTTTAAACCATCCATCTTAGCTTCGACGCCTTTCTTTAAACCATCTATCTTAGCTTCTATCTCTTTCTTTAAATCATCCATCTTAGCCTCTGTTAATTTTTGTGCGAGTGACATTTGTTGTACTTGGTGTTGTAATTTTGATATATCATGTTGCATTTCTTCCTCTTCTTCATGCGTCATGCTAGAGCTTTCAGGTTGCTTACTAGGTGTTTCCATTTTCTTTATTCAGGGCATCAATTACTAATAATAACACTTCACTATTCCCTTTTAATTCCTTCAAACTAATTTTTCAAACCAAGCTTATGCAAAAATTGAAAAAAAAACCACACACCTTTTTTTTCACTTTGTAAGAGCCTGATATTGAATCTGATGTATTTCTGTAATTTCAGCTCTTCCAACTCTGAAATGACTACCTATCGTAACCCTCTGTGTCATCTTTCCAATGCCACCAGTCTCATCAAAATTGGATTCTCTAAGAAATGTTTATGCACAATCTCCCAATATGACCTGATTATACCCCTTTTCAGAAGAGAAAACTTGTATGAAGTGCCACGTGTCACTGTTTTGACCTTTGTATCTGAAAAATATATACAAGAAACTACAGTCTGTCCTCTTTCTGTAGCTTCTTATGAAATTTCAATCTGATGCTCAGAGAGACAAATATGATGATTTTCCCATAGTGACCTATTTGGAATGTAATTTGGGGGTCTACAAAAACCCTAATTTCCTTGGACTATATCTCTGAAAAATATAGTGGGACAAGATCTGGAATTTGGAGCCAAGGTTTAGACCAATTTCTTCTCAAAAGGGTTTTTGTTTTAGCTTCTAAAACATCATAGTGAAAGAGATAGAAAAAATCCCACGATGGCTTGTTTTAGCTTAAATTCTAGAGCTTGCCAAAACCATAACTACCTCAAATCATATCTCCAAAAATATAGTGAGACAAGCTCTGAAATTTGGACCAAGGTTTAGTGTGATTTCATCTCAAATGGGTTTTTTTTTTCGCTTCTAAAACGTCGCAGAATAAAAGTTATAGCGAAAATTCAACGATAACCTATTTGTAGTAGTGAAACCTTAGAATCTAAATCTTCGATACCAAATGTTAGGAAACCAGCTCACAAAAGATAAAAAGATAGATAAACACCTTAAAATTCAGCCTCTTTGAGGGGGAAACCTCATTTACATTACACAAATGAACAATTCTTGGATGATTCAAATGACAAAACCTCCTTTCTATATATAGGAGTCTAAGGGGACACAATATAACCAAGCTGAGCTAACAATAATAATATAAAGTCACAAAAATAATAATATCGGGATTCTATGGGGCACAATAATAATAATATGGGGACAATAGGGGCACAACAATAAAAATAAGGGATAAAATGACAATAGTAATGAGGGAATCACTAATATTATAGGGACCTAACAATTGCTAACCCCTCATGCTCAATGGTGGAATAGTTCTTCTCTACTTTAGACAACCTCCAACTTGAAAATGCGATAGGGTGATCCAAGCCTTCACTGCCCTCCTATGTGAGCACTACTCCCAACACGATACACGACGCATCAACATGGACATGAAACTTGACATCCGATTTTGGGAAGACTAGGATTAGAGCGGAGGCCAATTTGACGTGGAAACTTTTCATACAATCATCATTCCAGCGAAATGTAACATCCTTTTTCAATAACGTTTCCATCGGCACAGTGATTGGGGCATAGCTTTTGATAAACTTTCAGTAGTATCCGGTGTGTGCTAAGGTAGTGCGCAATTGCTTAACACTTTGCGGTGATTCCAAATTTAGAATAACGACAATCTTCACAGGGTCAACCATCAGTCCTTGTTTGTAGACTACATGTCCTAGTAGGTTTCCAAAGGGAATGAGGAATGTGCACTTCTTAAGGTTCAACGCAATCTGGCGTCATCGGTAAGTATCCAACATCAAGCGTAAGCTTGCTATATGGGGTTAACTAATCCGAGGACAGTTCAATCATCCATATAGACCTATAAGAACTTGTGGATGTATTATTTGAACGCAACAACAACAATGTGTGAAAAGATGGCTGGCATGTTCTTCAATCTGAATGGCATAACTGTGTATTGAAAGCAACCCCATTCTATTGCGAAGGTCATTTTTCTCCTGTCTTCTAGCGTGATCTTAATCTGATGGTACCCTGAGAACCCATCCATGAACGAGTATGCTTCCTGGCCACCAACATTTTCCAAAACTTCATCTGTGAACGGTGTTGGGAACAGGTTGTGGACACAGGCATCATTCATCTTCCTGAGGTCCACACATATTCTTATTTCACCCTTCTACTTCTTCTCCTGCACTACCATAGGACTCACCCAGTCGGATTCTTCCATTGGCTCAATAATTCTGGCTACAAGCATTGTGTCTAATTCTTCGCAGAATTTTTCCTTATATTTCGGGCTCAAGCGGTAAGGCCTCTACTTCACCGTCTTCGTGTCGGGTTTTAGGGTGATTTTCATCATTGCTAAGTCACCAATAATCACTTTTAAATCTATAATTTTGGTTAGGAACAAGTCTTGGCATTCATGTAGTAACTCAGTGACTTTATCCATCGTGGCATCATCCCAATAGTCTCCAAGCATTGTGTACTTCGGATTTGCCTCTGTTCCAATGTTGACCTGATTTGTTTTTAGTGGCACGGTGATGTCGGGATCCTCAATCAATAGTCCTCATACCTTGCGACAACCTTCTGTTTCTGGGATGTTGATATTTCATGGGTCCTCCTCATCCTTCTCAACATTTATGTTGTAACACTCTAGTGTACAGCTCATCTGTGTCACCCATTCTTCTTGGAGTACGTCTATGGGCTCTTGGGGTGTTTTGAAGATAGCTGGTTTTACTGCCTATAATGTATCATTGACAATATCCGACCAACGATCTTCAAAATATCAAGGCTAGTAGGAACCCTTCGCACATTATATATCATTCACTTGTGCCATGACAGAGCTCTGTCTGAGTATACCAATTCATGGGTATAACTTCTAGAGTATGACAAAACAAATGCACAAATTCAGGTTGTGGCTCATCCCTGTATACCTTGGTCCATTTCGTGAGGTATGTACATGTATCATCGCATCTGTCATACTTGTTTGCTAGCTGCATCTGTGGTTTCGCAAATCACAGGCGCATCATCCTTTTGCATCCGCACCAATCCTCAAAGCTTCTCTGATGTGTACCCCACCATCTTGCGAGCGTAGTGCACAATACCCATTCCATAGCATCAGAATGCTATTGTCCTAGTACTTCGCTCTCAAATTTTTTCAGAAAGTCATCCATCACTATCAACCCATCATACTTAGGTAGATCTCTTTGCTCAGTTGTCACACAATGCAGTGATCTTACCATCATGTTGCAATTAAGCGTTGTTACTTTGTGCAGTCGATTCTTCCATAGCTCTATTTCTTCGTCTGAATCTGAAGTGCAAGAGCTTTTGCGCTCCCACAAAATCCTACCATCTACAGTCAGATTCACCCAATCCTATTCACGCACGGTTATCTTGTAGATGCAATCGAGATTGTCATCAATATCATCATCGTGCATTGGTTCAGTGTATCGCGCTCCCTCGGTGAGATCTAGTGGTACTACTATGAGTAGTGACTTTTTATCAAACATCATTTTGCGCTTCTTCACATTTATGACTCCATTCATATCAGTGGTATACGCCCAGTAGCGCAAGATATGGATTGTTGTCATCGACAATCTCTATCACTTCGAAATCCATGAACAAGCTCACACCTTTAATATCCACCATTACCCCTTGCACTCTCCTAATGGGTAGGATCTTCTGTTGGTTTTCCATTCACAATTGACTAGGGGACCATTGCAATGCAGGCCTACCCATATGCTCCCATGTTTTCTTTGGCAGCACATTCGCGTCTGATCCTAGATCTAGAATTACTTGATCCATTTCATATTCCCTGATTTGGATAGTCAATCTCAATTCCCTTCCTCTTCACAATGCATGCTTTCCAATTTTCCGTACCAAGCATGGTTCTCCTAACCCAATGCACCTAGCGATAAGTTCCTGTAGTCCTTTTACCACTTTGCTGTCGCATAACAGTTTCATACATGTGTCCAAAATGGTAGTGAGAGTTGAAGGATCCATCTCTGGATCTACTTGATCCTTACTACATGAAGTGGAGGCCTCCATGAAGCTCTTCTTAGCTTCCATGAATGTCTCCTTCGCATGCTCCAAATAAAATTCAAGTTCCTTTGTCAGAGCTTTGCCAACCCATGCACCTTCTTCTGGTTGCTTACCTTTATCATCTTCAGTTGTGATACCACTTCTGAGCACTATGTTTACATTCAGGTCTTCTTCATGTGGCTTAGACGTCATCATTTACAAATCTGAGTCGAGGGAGGCTAGAGTACTGCTTTTTTCGGCAACCTCACTATCAAGGTAAGGTAGTCTTCTACCTCATGATCAAACTGAGTATAGTACAAACATGATCTTGTCGAATTCGTACAATCATGGGCATAGTGTCTGGGCCCTCTACAATTGTAGCAAGTTAGTTGTTCGTGACCCCTTCCTGGTCCCATTCCACCTCATCCTCGTCCACGCCCCTGAAATCTAGCATGCACCATTCCTGCATTTGGGTCGAGGGCTTGCGTCTTGGTATGTACCCTGTATGTAGGAGTCTGATCCATCATTAGTTCGTAGCTTCTGTAGGTGCATTCATCGTGGCCTACCGACCTATAGAAATTACAAAACAATTGCTGGGACGTCTATGTATACTTCTGCAATAGATGACAATTATTTGTAGTGTGTTTTCCTCCTATCTGACAAATCGTGCACATTAATGTAGGCGCTGTGCTTAGTCCTGCTTGTGCATCAGGTCTTAATGGCATCAGCCCTCCTCCTACCATGTAATTCGGGAATACTGGACAATGGTCCTTGTCATGCCCCTGGCCTTTACATTTTATGAACCATACCTCCTCGCGCGCCTCTAGCCAAGGTGTTTTGTCTTGTTTCAAACTCTGCAATTCCAGACACAATTTTACAGTTGCACGTGGATTTGTTGGACTCATAGACCAGGATCTTGTATAGGGGTCTCATGCAGTCTTATTTCCATCTCCAAGGCCTATGTGGAAATATTTTGTTGTGACAATAACATTCGTAAATGCGGTGTTAATGATGCTACAAACCATGCACAATGTTGTCCATCCATTAAAGTCATGTTGGCTTCATGAATCATACTCTTTAGTATCTGGTCCAAATCCCAAGGGGTCTCACCCGGGAGCATTGTGATCTTCTTAAACCAATGATTGATTGTGTCCTTGACTTTTTCTTGCTAAATTCCTTGTTTAGCGTGGCCTGGATTTCTATGATTCCTGCATTTGGATGGTCATTATAATGCTTAATATACCATGTTAATGTGAAATTATGCAACATGCTTACCAACATTTCCTTTTTTTTATTATCATCCACAACTCCTTGTGCTTCCCATATGGCCATAACCATGAACCAAAATTGGTCCATATCTTCATTCCCTACTCCTATAAATAGCAGCAGTTTGATCACACTTACCAAACTGAATTGTGGTGGTGGCGGAGGTGGGGTGGGTGGAGATGTAGGTGAAGATGGTGAAACAAGTGGCGGTGTAGGTGGAGGTGGTAAGCGCAAAATTCACTACCTTATTAGACTGACTACACTTCTCGAAGAAACTTTCGCATGTTCTTCCTTGCTTTCCCACGAGGGTGAAATTAAGGGACTAGTTTCTAACTCTTCTCTACTTCCATTTCTGTAGATCTTCCCACTTCACGTAGTCCCAAACATTAATTTATTCGCATAACCCGTTTTTCACACAATAGCATCTTAATCCAATTATGAAAAGATTTAATATACTTACCTCGTGGTCCTTTGAGGAAGCGTCATTCCACCTCACTATACATGACGGTGGTATCTACTGCAAACTCAATGATAAATCATCCTATAATTCGATCGAGCCAATGATCCACAACCTGTGTGATCTTATCTTTTGATGCTTCTAATTTGTGCACTAATTCCAGAGTCGACATTGTTGGTTTATCGAGCCCACACCTTCCTTGACTGTCTTCTAGCTTCGCGATCCACTCATACAAATTAGAGGGAAAGGATGCAAAGAAAATTTCATGGATTTCCGTATATAAGTAGTTCTCTAACCACTATTCCTTTGATACTCATGGATTCCTATTTTCCTGCGCCACAAACTCATGAATCTTCTTGTCCAACCACCCTTCAATATATTTCTTTATCAGATTCCAGTGACACAACATTAGACATCCCTCATGCAGATCCCGGTCCCGACAACGGAACCATTTGTTGGCTTGTTGGGGCTTGACCTAGGCTTAGAGGTGATTTATCCAAACAAATCCCGGTACTATTGGCCCTTTCAGAAACAGTCCATGGAGCACGAATTGAGGTCTCACCCGAAGTAGTATGGGAGGATGCTAGAACCAAGTTTCCGCACCTTGGAGATGTTTGATGTTTTCTAATGGTCCACAATTCGACCCTGCGCACACGTCACTATGCACACTTACCCGTACTTCGCAGCCTGAGATGTTGCCTTTGCGTAGCCTTACTCGGGGGCCTAATAATGCTATTACCCAATTACTTACTTATTAACCCGATATTAGTTGATCACTTAGCTTATCAATATAAGTCTAGTTATATTTAACAGTGTTCAGTACTCATATAAGTGTGCGCGATAAAGAAAACAATATAATTAAATAGTAAATAGCACAAGAACAGATATAGAAGATTTGGAATCAAACTTCTCTTTATTATTCTTCTTCCTTGGTTACAGACATGACTTCGACCTACGCACTCAGCTGCAGGGCTCTGCAAACTCAGCTGCAGACTCTACAAGGCCTGTGCAAATTTAGCTGCAGAGCCTCTTCTGACTACTACAACCCAAGACACACTTAGAAACTTTCTCTGTACTTCTATCTCATACTTTTCTCTTTCTTCCTTTTTCACTCTCTTTTTAACTTAGAGCTTCACTCTATTGATACAATCCCATGGTCTGCAGACCATGGGTAGGCCAACATTACATTCAAAACCTAGGACAAACAACCCTATGACTCTAACATAAACTTCGTGCCTGCAATTCGTGGAGATTTACAATAATATTACTTAAAATTTGGGCTTTGAGCCCCAAAACAAGCTTGCCACATCTCTTTTCCCATTGAAACCTAAGAAGTTCGGTTACACTCTACCTATTGCATGATGACTGTTACCATCCAAACGTTCACCACCTGTTATCACACCCACTCCATAATGGATTAGAAGTAATGGAAAACTCCTAATTATCTATAGAAATCCCCAAATTGATCACTATGTCTCCTTTCTCCTCCCCATCCATTTCAGATAAACATGTACATGATTTTGAACTGCCACCTCATCTGCTCGATTTCTTAGTAACCCCTTTAGATTTTAGCCAGTCATTTTCAACTGCCTACATGTCACAGCCACAAGATTCCTCATCACACTTTTGAGTTTTCCTGGGTAAAGAACAAACCCTCATCTCTGTTCCTAATATTCTGAGCAATGTAACCTAAAGGAATGTCAAAGAAAACTAGTAAAAATCTGATGATCCCTCCTGCAATTGACTTAGACCATATACCATTGGCAGAGCAATAATACAAAATTGTAGAGCCTAATTATGAGCTCAACTTGTTTGAATTGCACAATTGGCTCAAAAAAACCTTTCTAGACTAGAGTGATGAAATCAACCTTTGGGAATCCATTTTCCCACAATTCATGTTTCCCTAGACTAATCCTTTCCCAGAGTTTGTCATATGGTGTCAATCCAGATATATTCCTAGCTAGATTTCCATTATGGACTAGAATGGGACCATAACCCCAAAGTCCATTAACTAAATGCCGCAAGTCCCCAGAATGACTCTTTCATCCATTTTCTATATATTCTCTCATTCAAATCTACCAGACGTTGACCTTCCCTCAAATGGCTAGGATATTTGAGATTTTGGTACAGGAAGATGTTCAAATACCAAACAAGAATCCACCATACCCAGTCTCTATGGTTCCTGAAAAAATTAAATAAATCATGTCATTAATGTCTTGTCTACTAAGATACCACTCAGATCAATGGGTAGATGAACCTATTTTAGGTTTTACTTCCATCTTTTAGCCAATTCCTTGTAGACACCATCCATGACCAATTCCTCAAGATTACAACAAAAGGAATGTTTAAACATTCATTAGTGTTAATGTACATGCTTTTGTTTCATCAGGCAGATAGATTTCCACCGACCTTGTAGAAATTGGATGATCAACGTAATGCACAGTCACTTATACAGTGGAGCTCTTTAGTAAGGAAGAATTCAAGTGATTTTACCATCAGTGACTTCATTGACCAATTTATCTATACAATGGTGTGTCTTTTAAACAACAATGTATAACCCATAATAGGTTATGACATCCAAAGAACGTTACACCTCAGTGATCATGCCAAAACAAGAGACTGGTACTTGTACCAAAATAGCATAGAAACCATAGTGTACGGTTGTGAGCTGCCACCATACAGATTGCCAAAATACATTCCTATGAGAATTTTCTCATTGGATTATATCAGGAAAATCATCAATATGGATGATTTTCATTTTGTCTCATACACAGAGAGGGCCCAATTCAAGATCAAAACATAGATGGGACCATTCATATGTGACAAGAGGGAAGCACGCACTGAGGCACATACACTTCTCAAGAAGGTGAACTTTTAGTTAAGTTTCACTTGGTCCTGTTGGTGTCCAGTTGTGAACAATATTGTTCAACCCTTCCACACATTAATTATCAATCCAAGATCTACTGGTTATTGCAAGGCTAAAGTGCAATGTATATGCAGGCACAATTGTACAACCTAGAATTGGCCAAGGATTCATTAGCAAACAATAAACGACTGTAACAGAAAATGGAAATGACAACAATAACCAACTGTAACTACAAATAGAAATGACAAGAAAAATTAACTGTCACAGGGATTTGATTCACATCATTTACATCAAATCATCATAGCGAGAGAAAGAAATACATACATGAAAAAGAAACTAAGCATACACTATCTCAGTAGCACCTGATCAGGAGAGTGGGCCCAACTCCCTACTTAGGGTTGTGATGAACTCACGAACTCAAAGAAAGACTAGAAAGATGTAAATTTCATTAATATAAAAAACAATGTTACAAAGATCAATTCTCTCGTATGCCAACCTCCTGTTTCAAACTCTCTATCCTTTCTTATACAAAAAAGTCCCTGTGATTAAGGTAACTATTGCGTGTGATTTCATAAAGACTCTAATACGCCCAAATTTGAATGAAAAAGATAGAAATAGTAAGTCTGGATCAGTTCCACCATTACAAATGCATTTTTGTAATAATTTTGCCAGCTCAATGTTTAAACTTAGCCATTGACTTCGAAATCTACACATAAGATGAAGTTTAGCAAGAGCTTTTGGTCATAATCCCCTATACTATACTTCAATGATTAATTAATTCATAAAGACATGATTAGAGGTATACCTGCATGATTAGGGATATGAAATAACTTAGTTAGGAGTGAAAATTTGAAGGAAAAGAGGATAAAAAGGCAAGTAAAAACATGCAAGTTTAGCTCCCAACATCTCCCCCCAACTAGTCTTTCTACACATCCTCATACAACTTGTTGCCTTCACACGTTTGGGTTAAATCGACTGTGATTAGCATCCAACTGAGAAAGATCATATTTCTCAACTATATCTACCCCTGGGGGTTTGTAACCATCTCTCACTGGGATATATTTCCACCAATAGTTGTTTACATTGTAGGTAGGAGTGTATTGATATGCTAGCAACCAAAGGATGGGATACTAGAATTTAAAACCCATCCAATGGACCCCTCGAGTATGGATGCAGACAATATAACATGGTAATGTTTCTAGTTCTTGGGCATAGTTAGGGGCCCCGAAATGTTCCTGCACTGTGACAACCGATCATGAAAACATCGGTCTCCTCTCATAGCTATCCAGAGCCTCGTCCTTAGAAGTAACCACCTATGTTATGCATAACCTGGTGCACCATATCTGAGTGACCAATATCTATTGTGGATGCCTCTCAATCCTTAAGAAGGTATCATTCCTATTATAAATAGTTTCGGGAAGACAATGCTCTCTTCGAATAAGAAGTGGCCTAGCATATTGATTTGCCTCAAATGTATCAGTGGCCTTCTCCCACTTGACTTGATTGATGGTGTAGGATGTAAAAATTCTCAGTTGAATATCCCATACATAGGGTACTTGGTTGAATGATTGTTCATTTTCCAAGAATTAATCATGCATATATAGTTTACACATTAAGTGTTGGTTCAAGACATCATGAAGTCTTATAATACGGAGAAATTGTATAGGATATTTGATTTCATGGCTGATCTTGAGAAAAATACTTTCTAGGAAAAGGAGAAGGTATTGTTCATGAAGAAAAAAAGAATAATTGTGAGTAGGGGGAAACAAACCATTAGCTTCTGTGTTAAGGTAAACATTTTCTCTTTATTGACTTTCAGCATTCACACTTTCTCTTCTGTCTGCTCAGCCTTCTTCAGTTGTGTTTCTCATTTCTGCCTCTGCCTATCCGACTAGTCTACATAACCAGTGATGATTTTTGTAGCCTAGATGTGAAATTTTTTTACTTTTCTCTTGATGATATTTCATAGTGATTATTCCCTCTTGAAGACAAACAACCATAGCATTCCATTTCTGAGTCTCAATAGTCAATATTAATTCCCTAGCCTCCCATAAATGACATATTGTTTCTATTTGCATGGGAATAGAAATAGTGGGATTGTTTCCAGTTTGAGATGTTGAGGTAGAAACTCTAGTCTTAAGTATTGCAATTTTTCTCCTCTGTCTTCTTTCTCCCCTTTGCAAGCGCAACACCTCTTTCCTCAATCTTAGATTGTCTATTTTTAAATACATAATTTCATTAAACTGAGATTGATACCTTTCCTTAAGGGAAGGTATCCTTCGTGCACAATATTCAATGAATTCTTTCTTGACAATGACCTCCTTTACTGGTCTTGTAGTTGGTCTAGGGCCTGGTGGGTCATCAACACAGGAATTCACTAGCTCCACCTTCACTCTCACTTCTTCTTTTCGCTAATCACCTTGAGTGGTGTCCCCTTCATTTCCTTCTCAAATTACCACAGTCGGGGATTCAATATTTTCCACTTATTTTTCTCTTGCATGTTCTTCCATACATTCCAGAACTACCTCTGACTTTGATGGGTCAGTTTCCTTATGAACTGTGTCTTTCGGTAATTCATGAGTTGTCTCAGAAGCCTGGAGAATACCATCCTGAGCATTTTTCTCCTATGCTTTCTCTTCCACCTGGTCATTAAATCTCTAAATGAAAGTTGACTCAAACCCTTGTGGGGTGGTGTCAACAAAAATGTATTCCTATAGTGGCTTTGCAGGGCTAGCATCCATCACCACTTCTTCAATTCATTCCGAGATCAACACCTGTTCTTTTGTAGTAGTGTTGACTCCCATGTTTTCAAATTGTTCCGACTGTGCAATAATGAGTGTCATCACTTGAGTGGCCACCTCAACTAGTGCATCAAATCTTGTACCAAAAAATTTCAAAATTGGGGGAATGACTTTTTCCTCCTTTGAGCACTGAGGGGTCCACGTTTTCCTCAACCCTCTTGGTAGAGTTGTAGAAAGGAAAGAACGAATAACATCTTCTACCATTTCCATCTAGACTATGCTTCCTAAATCATGTCCCTCAACTCCTACATTTGTTATTTGAGCTGAGTCTCCCTGTGGTTCCTGAAGAACCATATCAGTTGCAGGTCCTTTTTCTTTTTCCAATTCTAGAGTTTCTCCTATCAGTGGTGTTGGTTCTTGTGTGACAAGACCACTTACAATTTTTTCTTCAGAGCCCAAGTTTTCTTGGATGGGTGGTGTTGGTTCTTATGTATAAGAATCACCTGCACTTTCCTCTTCAGACCTCAAATTCCTTTGTTCAAGTAGTGTTGGTGGTAGTCCTTTTTGAGAATTTTCAACTGATGTTGACACAATAACAACCATGTCCTCAATTTCCATCCTTTCCTCATTTATCGAGCCAATGGGCAATGCTAGTTCTTGTGTGGCAGCATCAGCTGTGGTATTTCCGATTTCAACTGAGCCAAAAGGAAATTTTGGTTCTTTTGGAGTAGCATCAGATGTACCATCTTACATATTGACTTAGCTAACAGGCGATGCTGGTTCTTGTGGAGCAACATTGACTGTAACATCTTCCATCTTGATTGAGCCAACAGGCAATGCCAGTTCTTGTGGGGTAGTATCGGCTATGGCATCCTCCATTTTGATCAAGCCAACATACGATGCTGGTTATTGTAGAGTAGCATCACCTGTGGCATCTTCAATTTCATCTGAGCCTTCACCATCCTCATCTCGTGCAGGTATAATGCCCTCTAGTTATTCTTCCAACAATTCAATGAATTGTGACCAAGGTACAAAAGTTCGAGCCAACGCTTAAATTACCAATAGTGAGACCAACCCATGATTCATGAGGACTGCTAATACTTTTCGAGAGTGGTGGGAGGATTGTGTCATCAGTTGAAGAATTTTCCAGAGTAAGAAAGGCATATTCATCAAATAGATTTGTGCATGCCATAACCGAAGGGATGCTAACAGTTTAAAATGATACTTGAACAACATTGTAAAGCACCCTTCGTAGGTAATTTATCTTAACACGAAGTATGTAACTTCACCCCTGGGATAATGTAGTGACCTATGATCATATCCCCTTCCTTTTTGAATTTTTGTTTCCCTGGCTTGTAAAAATACTTCCAGGAACTCTGACAAGGGAGCCTTCCATGAAAACCATTTCTCCCCTTCCTGTGGCAGACCACTGACAACTAAGATGGCTTCCTCTATGACAAAGATATTGAGACCCCAAACTCTAGAATGATATTCTTATAGGTTCAATGCAAATTCACTTGTAACAGTCTTGTCAAACACCTGCACTCTCTCAAAGTATCTATCCTAGGTTTCATTTACAAAGACTTTCCATACATCTGCATTATTTCGGACCAAAATTGTGCTCTCTAGTTCATGTCTCATAGCCACTCCACCCATTCTACTATATCTTAGTAGAAACACTTAAGAGTAGTAGAAAAACCATTGGGAGGGAGTATCGACAGATAAATGTTGGCAGAAAGGCATAGGAAATGGTTATAGCGAGGTGTACGAATAATGATTTTTATAAAGATTGGAAAAATCCATGGTAGGTTACGGAAATAATGGCGAGCCATTATGGTAATTACTCTGTAGGATTTCAAGGGACTCTTTCATTAAATATAGTATCTATTGATAAATGTGCGGAGTAAGGTAAGAATTGTGGAGTGGACATATTGGCACAAGATTTTATAATGATGTCAGAAAATTATTGTTGAAATTTATTACGCCATCGTTTTTAAATATAGTTGCACCTCCACCCAACTAAAAAATGACCATCTATGGTCACTTCAAGTTGTGTCAAAAGAATTACTAATCAAAGCTGAAAAGTCTTCTTAGGGACATACCTGACACTTACTTGTTGGAGTGACAACTGTAGAGGTGTAACCACATTGATGGTGTAACGACATCAGGGGAGTAACATCATCAGGTACCTAGAAAAAATTTCACCTCAGAGTAGGAGCACCAGAGGAGTAACAACATCGGAGGAGTAACAACACTGAAGGAGTAACAACATCAGAGGAGTAACAACACCAAAGGAGTAACAACACTGGGTACTTAGAAAAATTTCACCACAGAGTAGCAACACCGAAGGAGTAACAACATCGGAGGAGTAGTAGCACCAAAGGAGTAAGAGCATTGGAGAAGTAACAACACCGAAGCAGTAACAACAATGGGCACTTAGGCAATTTTCCTTCCCATTGTAGGATATAAACAACAATGGTAGTACCTGTAAGAAAACAATTGTGTGGTAAGGATATATATATATATATATATATATATATATATATATATATATATATATAATGAGAGGATGCAGAGGAGGAATTCTCTGCCCTAACAACCTTCAAACCAGATTTATTAGAGAGATGTTTGATGAAGGCATCTTTAGAGGTTGGACAATGATACAGTCTGAGGTGATATCCATTTATAATAAAAGAAGCATGTGTATCATCAATTGTGACAATTCCTATAGTTCCATTATGAAATACCTCATCAATCTCATAAGGCCCCATCCAAGGAGAGAAAATCTTTCCCTTAATGTCCTTGAAATGGGAATCATACAATAATGCCAGATCTCCTTTATGAAACACCTTATTCTTAATAAATTTATCATGCCATTTTGTTCTCTGATACCAAATCGCAATAGTTCTTCGGACAACCATTAAATGAATTTCATCTAGTTCATTTAGTTATTCCAGCGAGTGTTTTTTGGCTTCTAAAAGGTCCAATCCTACTTCGAGAGATTTTATAAGTGTATTGATCTCAAAATATATTGGAGACAATGAACATTTATTGTAGACAATCTCAAACAGTGAAAACCCTATTGTATCCCACGATTATGTTCTATACGCCCAAAGAGCTTCAAGAAGTTTTTTAGCCCAATGTCAGCAATGCTTTGGCACTATCTTTGTGAGAATTTTTTCTAATACCTTGTTTGTGCTTTCCACTTTACCGTTCGCCTAAGGGTGGTATGGATATGTTATTCTATGATTGATCCCATACTTGTTCATAAGCCTTGGTATATTATGTGATGTAAATTGCATTCCCCCATCTGAAACTATATCTCTAGGGCTGCCATATTGAGCAAAAATATCTTCAAAGAAAAATTCTGAGACAACATGTTCTATGGATTTTGCCATAGCCCTGGCCTCAACCTACTTTGTCAGATAATATGTGCAAAATAAATCATGAACTCTCTCATGTGAAGATGGATTAAATGGGCCAACGAAATCAATAGCCCATTTCTCAAAAGGTTCAAGGATTACCTGAGGATGCAACGACATTTTATCTGATTGACCAGGATGACCGATCCGTTGGCATCTATCACATATTCAGACATAATCACTTGCATGTCGAAAGATTGTGGGACAATAATATCCCATCTGTAGAAACTTATGTCCATTTTGTACTTCTACAAAATGTTGAAACCTAATCCTCACGATTGGGTGAATTTATGTAAATAGTTAAATTAGGAATGTGAACAGTCATCAGGAGATGAACTGGGCACTCACACCCTTTTGTATATAACAATAGCATACCTAATGAAATCAATTGAGTTGGTTTTACTGCCTATTGGAGAGTTACTGCCTGGTCTGACATGGTACCAGAGCCAGTTCTCAAAATAAGTTGTAACTCCCTTCATTTTTGCTACTATGGGCTGTACGCTGGTCTAAGCACTGTCCACTGAGTGATGTTCTCTGTCGTTCTGACCTAAGCACTGTTCTGATGCCTCTATCCTCAATGCCTCTATCCTCTGCGTTTTTCAGTGAATTGGTATGCGTTTAATTGTATTATTGTATGCGCGATGTCCTCTGTCCTCTATGATGATGCGTTTAACTGTATTGCGTTTTACTGCATTATTGTATGCGCTGAATTGAAATGAAAATCATGTTGGATTGACTGTATATTCCACCAATTAAACACTGTTGGATTGGCTGTGTATTCCACCAATTAAAAATTGTTGGATTGACTGTGTATTCTGAGAGGGATGACTTGCGGCCTGACATATTGTATGAACATTGTCATATGGTAATGATATCGAATGGTAGCGGAAGCGTTGAAGAGCCAAGACATTCTACCCCTGCCCGAAGTGACTGTGAATGGTGTGTTAAAAGGTGTATTCGTGTTGCGCTGGATTCAAAATCAGTGGTCTTAGCGGAATGGTAACAGAATGGTGTGTGCACAGCGGAATGGTGTGTGCGCCCTGGTCGCAGCGGAATAAGTTTTGAATGCTGCCTGATTTTGTTTAGTTACCAGCGCATTTTTTAAATTACTGCTGCGAAAATCTCATAAGTTTTGAACGCTGGTTATAAAAGTGTTGAATGCTGCTGACATATGCTTTGAATATTTCAAATAAATACGTTTTGAAGCTGCTGTTTTTTTAAATAAGTTCGAATGAGGTCTGACATGGTGAATGGTTTCAAATACATTTTGAATAAGTTCGAATGCTGCTATTTCAAAAAAAAGTTCGAATGCTGCTGTTTCATGTGTTGATACCAGCGCAGTTTTAAATCACTGTTTAGATTGGTCCGATATTTTTTACATGAAAACATTGGTGCGGTGAATTTCATGTGTAAGAATAATAATATATTATGGAGTGATAATATATTATTTAAAAAAAAAAAGTGAACGTGACATGAAATTTTATTAAGTTTTTTATGGCGATATGTTATATGGTTGAGAAGTGGAAGGTATAACATATATATTGTTTTCTATCAGCAGAACTAATTTTTTTTTCTTACAGAATGCATTCAATCATCTCCATGGTAGGAATAGTTCTCACTGGCAAGGAGAACTATCGTGAATGGTCCCGGATGATGAAACACACTCCCATCTTCAATGAGTTGTGGAAAGGAGTGTGTGTCAGAGAAGGAGACAATGACCCAGTATAGCCTACCTCAGATAAAGAGCTCGTCATTTGGGAAAAGAAGAACAACAAAGATTATGCATTAATCGCAGCATCTGTAAATGAAGAGGTGAGTCACCATATTTTGTCATATTCAACTGCTTTGAAGCCCTACAAAAGATGAAAGAACTCTATGACTCACATTCTGCACTTGAAGTTGTCCAACTCATGATGAAACTCTTCACTCTTGAACTGCAAAATAATGATCCTCTTGCTCTTGCATCTGAAGTAAAGTCTATAATGCATGATATCAAATCCACTAAGGTTGAGTTGGATATCCCTCTTATTTCTTTTCTCAAGGCATTGATCCTACTTACTCCAATTATCGTGAGTCTTTGCAAGAAAATGGAAATCTCAAAGATATAACCTTTGACTCTCTTGTAAAAAAGTTTGCTGAAAGAGAGAAAGCTTTTGGAAAGAAGACAACCCCTGAGTCTTCTGAAGAGATTGTGTGCCTTTCTCATAAAGAAAAGCATCCTGCTCAAGATTCTACAAGAGGAAGAGGTGGACGAAGAGGAAGAGGAATATATTTCAGAGGCAGGGGGGGAAAAAATTCTCAAGGAGAAAAGGTAGATCTGCACTGCATTCGCTGCAAAAGAAATGGATCACATGATGCCTCTACATGCAAGCTACCATGGGAAAAAATTGAGTAGAAAAGAAATCAACAGAAAGGTAAAACTGATGATACAGACAAAGGTAAAGCACCTGAATCCGCTCACTATGTTGAGGCACAATGTAACATTGGAGTAAATGAAGATTTGTTTAATGCTTCACTTTCTTCCTGGAAAAATGATTGGTTGCTTGATTCAGGAGCAACCTGTCACATGACTCATAGAAAAGATTTTTTTGAAGATTCTACTGACAATGTTGATGGAGAAGTATACTTTGCAGATCAATCAAAAATCAAGCCATCAGGGCTTGGCACAATCAGGCTTAAGCTACCTAGTCTTCCAGACTTTCTTCTGGATCATGTTTTATATCTCCCACAGCTCAAGAGAAACTTGCTTTCCTTGGTCCACATCCGCCAGCAAGGTCACTCCATTCATATGTTTGATGGCAAGCTTGAGGTAAGAAACGCATCTGACCACTCACTTGTCATGAGGGGAATAGAAGAAGAAAGGCTTCTCAAACTGCAAGGAACATCTGCTCATGCACAAAAATTCTCATACAATTCTCATCATGAAGAAGGTACACTTCCATCAAGTTTATTATGGCATGCTAGATTCAGACATTTGAACTATGACAGTCTCCGCTTATTGAAGAAAAATGGTGTTGCTGGTTTGCCTACAATTCATAGAAAACTTAAGCAATGTGATGCTTGCATTCTAGGAAAGCATAGTAAACAGTCTTTTCATGATTCGCATTCAAGAGCACATAGGAAACTTGAACTCATTCATTCAGATTTATGTGGTCCAATGCCCGTTTCTTTTGCAAATGGAAATAAATATATCATGACGTTTATTGATGACTACACCAGAATGTGCTGGGTTTATTTATTGAAGAACAAATCTGATGCTTTCCAAACATTCAAGAATTTTCATAAATGGATTGAAAATGATGCACAATCTCATATTGGGTCTATTCGCATTGATAATGGAAAAGAATATACATCAAATAAATTTGAAAACTATCTTCGCCAACATGGGATCAAACATCAAACAACTGTGCCTTATAATCCCCAACAGAATGGTGTAGCTGAAAGAATGAATAGAACAATCTTGAATATGGTACGATCCATGCTTTTCTTAAAAAATGTAAAGATAATTTTTTGGGATGATGCTGTTCTATGTGTTGCATATATAAAGAATAGATGTCCATCTAATGCTATAAGAAATAAGACTCCTTATGAATTGTGGTATGGACATGTTCCTTCGGTAAAACATCTCAGGTTATTTGGTTCCACTTATTATGCTTTGATACCAAAGGTACATAGAAAAAAAATTGGTGCTAGAAGTCGTAAGTGTATCTTCCTGGGGTATTCAAACACCTCCAAAGCATACCACCTCTATGATGAAGTAAATAAAAAGTTTGTTGTATCTAGAGATGTAATTTTTCTTGAATCATTCAAATCTGACAATGTTGTTGAGCGACAACTTGATCTCTTGGATAGATTCGCAAAAACAAAATCATTTCAAGAATTTGATAATCAGATCCCACATCTTGAAGGGGGGATTCCTGTTCTAGATCAACATGTGGAATCTTCTTCTGAAGAACACTCTCCCCCGAATGAAACTCCAACAATGGATGATGCTTTAAGTGATGTAATTGATAGAATTGGGAGACTCAATATTGATTCAATCCCAACTCAATCAACAGAGCAGCCTGGACCATCTCAGAAAGGTCCCCCAAAGTGGCTGACAAAGACACTTGAAAGTGTTCATCCTGATGAAATTGGAAAAACAGGAACCATAAATTCAAACCGACAAAATGGAGGTGATGTAGGTGACTCTAATTCAGCTGTTGATATGGATTGTTCTTATGATTGTGAATTGAACTTGTCTACAGATTTTGAACCAACTTCCTTTAGAGAATCTGCTTCTTATGATGAATGTAAAGAAGTGATGCAAAAGGAGTATGATGACCTCATAAAGAACGACACTTGGAAGCTGGTTGATCCTCCATTTGGAACCAAACCAATTGGCTGCAAGTGGGTCTACAAGAACAAGTACAAAACTAATGGCTCACTTGACAAGCACAAAGCTAGGCTTGTGGCAAAAGGTTTTGCACAGAAGGAAGGGGTCGACTATGAGGAAACTTTTTCCCCCACAGCAAAATGGGCCACCATTTGGACACTCTTTGCACTAGCAGCTCAAAACGGTTGGAAAGTCCATCAAATGGATGTAAAAACTGCCTTCTTGAATGGAGATCTAAAAGAGAATGTTTTAATGTCCCAGCCTAAAGGATTTGCTATGAAAGGACATGAACATAAAGTATGAAACTTGTGAAGTCCTTGTATGGCCTCAAACAAGCACCGCGAGCCTGGTATGAAAAAATAACTGAGCATCTTCTGAAACTCAGCTTCAATCATTTTGATCTTGATGATGCAACTTTATTTGTCAAGAAAGTTGGCAAAACAGTTGTATATCTTGTGGTATATGTAGATGATCTTTTAATGATAGCAAACAATCAAAGCTACATTGCATCCATAAAGAAGGAATTGGGGAAAAGTTTTGAAATGACTGATTTGGGCTATGTTCATTACTATCTTGGCATTGAAGTAACCCAACATCCAAAGTCAATATTTATTTCTCAAAAGAAATACATTGGAGATTTGTTAAATAGATTTGGCATGACAGAGTGCAATCCTCTTACTACTCCAATGGAACAAAACTTAAAGCTTTATTTACTATTGGAATCCTCTCCAGGTTTATGCAAAAACCTTGTGAGGGACATTGGTCTGCTGCAAAAAGAGTTCGAAAGTACTTGAAGGGAACTCAAGACTTTGGAATAAAGTACACACAGGTGGATGACTTCAGTTTGATCAGATACTCTGATTCAGACTTTGATGGAGACAAAGAAACTGGGGTATCTACTTCAGGATATGTTATGAGTCTTGGATCAGGAGTTGTCTCCTGGAGATCACGCAAACAATCAGTTGCAGCAAATTCCACAACAGAAGCAGAATATGTGGCAGCAGCTGAAGAAACAAAAGAAATTGTGTGGCTCAGGAAAATTCTTGAAGATTTGTAGGTAAAACAAGTACAATCAACTCCACTTATGATTGACAACACATCTGCAATAAAGTTGGCTAAGAACCCAAAGTTCCATGATAAAAAAAGCACATCAATAATAAATATCATCTGATCTGACATCATGTTGAGGCCAAAACAATCCATCTCTGTCATTGTTCCACAAATGAGCAAATTACAGACATCTTCACCAAAGAGCTTGGAAGAGAAAAACTTGAAAGATTCAGAATGATGCTTGGACTCACCAACATCCCTTCAGATTAAGGGGGGGAGTGTTGACACCTAATCCTCATGATTGGGTGAATTTATGTAAATAGTTAAATTAGGAATGTGAACAGTCATCAGGAGATGAACTGAGCAGTCACACCCTTTTGTATATAACAATAGCATACCTAATGAAATCAATTGAATCAGTTTTACTGTCTATTGGAGAGTTACTGCCTGGCCTGACACAAAATGTCTCCCACAGGGGCAGTCATGAGCAGCCTTCAGGACATCATAGATGTCATCTTTTGCTACACAGTGATAGATCTAGTGGTCGATTCCTATATGAGGCATATATCATGTTATCCATGAATAACAGGTACTATGAAAAATGATATTACATTGTTCCCTGTATGACAAATTATTATGTACCTTCCCTGTAGCAAGATAGTTAACAATATATTCATACCATGGAGTATGAGTAGAAATTGCAAAAATATATTCATTTGGAAAATATCTTCTACCAGTGTACATTCATCATTAGTGTCTAATCTAGACAAGAAGTTAGCAACTACATTATCCTTTCTTGGTTTATCTATGATGGTAATGTGAAATTATTGAAGTAATAATAACCACCTTGTGACATGCTAAGAATTTACAGGTTTATTCATCAAGTACTTGATTCTTACATGATCAGTATGCACAAAAGTAGGATATCTAGTAATGTTACTGTATAGTTTAATTCAATAGGTGTCAAATTCTTTCTAACATAGTGTACCACATACGGCTTCTTGTCCTCTTGTTGTCCCAAAACTTCCCCTATTATTGTTTAAGAGGCACCGATGTGGATGTGAAATAGGAGTTCGAAATTAGGAACTTGCAAGATCAGAGCTTGGTAGATTAGTTCCTTGATTTTTTCAAAAGTGTCTTCATACTCATCTATCCCCAAAAATTTTGGATCTTTAGTTAACATTTGAAAAGGTGGAAATGTTATTCTAGATTTTTTTTTTCTTTAAACATCTGTAATAGCCAGTTCAACCAATAAAACTACCTACATCAGTTAGTGCCTTTGGTACAATAAAATGAAATATTACCTCCACCTTGGCCATATCAACTTGAATTCCATCAGCTCAAAGTAAGTGTCTCATCATGATGCTCTCTTATCTCATCATATGACACTTAACTGTACTTAGAGAAACATGAATTTGTATGCAAATTTTAAGCACCTTCTCCAAGTTTTCCAACCCTTCCTCAAATAATCCCCCATGTGGTGTAAAATCATCCATAGAAATATCGACACTATCATCAACTAGATTAGAGAAAATCCTTAATATTTCCCTCTCGAAGGTAGCAGACGCAATACAAAGACCAAATGGGAGGACCCGGTATGTGAAAGTCCCTAAAGGGCTTGTAAAAGTGGTTTTATGCTGATCCTCAGGAGCTATTCAGAATTGCTTACACCCACTAAACCCATCCAAGAAGGAAAAAAAATTCTTCCTACCTAAGGTGTCAAGGACTTGGTCAATGAAGGGTAGGGGAAAATGAACTTTCAAGGTTGATTTTTTCAACTCCCCATAGTCCACACAAATTCGCCACTTACCATTATTTTTAGGAACAATAATTAGTGGGGAGACCCATTGACTATCCGAGATAGGGTAAATAAATCTTACATCCAGTAACTTCCGAAATTCCTCTTTGACAATGTTTTTCAGAGCGGGATTCATTCTTCTCTGGGGTTGTCTCATAGGCCAACAATCTTCTTTAATGTATATATGATGAGTGCATAAATTAGAAGGGATACCCTTCATATCTGTATAATCCCATGCAAATGGTTCCTTATGCTCATGAAGAACATTTAGGTGTTGTTTGTTCTGGGATGGTGAAACATTCAGATTAATATTAAATGTATTCCCTAGCTCAATTTATACAATGATAATGTCACAAGGTGGAATTACATGAATATATTCGTCTTCAATTCCGGATTCAATATTTTCTCGCATTTCACAGCTGATAAGAGATTGTAGAAATTGATGAGTTGTATCAGAAACATCATGGGGGATACTAATAAAATTACTAATAGTATCATCTCCAGTTTCATTTTTAAAACAGAGGGCTTGACTAATAGTAAGGACTGGTCTAGTCTCCTCCCTTTTGGCTTTAGGTCCTTCTAAAGGTAGGGAATTTTGTTTAAATGTTTTTTACCTAATGAACTTGGTTCTGCAGCGAGTAAAGAATATGGTTCTTTGTATTTTCCCCATTATATATCACCATATTTCCTGACTGTCATCTGATATAGGCGTTTGTAGTTGCTAGCCAAGGTTTTCCTAAAATTAGAGGGTGACCACCAGCTGAGGATTATGTATTTAATACTAGAAGATCAACGCGATAGCACCATGATTCTATTGAAATGGTTATGTCTTCCAACTTTCATATTGGTCTTACTGTAGATCTATTTGCTAATTCCAAGACAGTAGGATTTGGTTTCAGATTTCGTAGACCTAATGTGAGCATAGTTTCAGATGTGAGAACATTAATCGCAATGCCCAAATCTACCAGGAGATTCGAGATGTCAACCTCATTAATCTACACTGATAGAATTGGGTTCTCTGGATCTCCATATTTCACAAGTACATATTTTCCCATCATAATGTATGATAGCTTTTGCATAACATGAATGGTAAGCCATTCCTTTTTTTTCTTTCCAGGTTCTTCAAACAATATTCTCTAATTGTCTTAGCATAAATATGCACATTCTTCATCTCTTGGAGTAAGGGAATTTTGACAAACAAGTTTTGTAGTTCCCCTAAAAGATCAAATTCTTGTTGAGGATTTTGTTTACTCAGGGCTAATCTCTATGGATAAGGCGGATCTGTTGGGCAGCCCTGAGTAGCACTCGAATGAGGAGGGGTGTGTTTGAGAGAATTTTGGTTTGACTCATTCTGATCTACATGAGATTTCCGTTATAGATATTCATCACCAACATGTTCAATGATAATTGGTGAAGTTTGATCATTCACTAAATAACTAGATTGACGATTTATCTCCTTACATTCTGTGGTAGAAATTGTATATGAAGGAAGTTTGAGAGTGTCAGTCTGTTGAACACCCTTATTATTGGGATTTGGATTAGGTTGGATAGGAAGTTGAGGATGAGGAGGGGTACTTGAGGGAATGTTGGAAAGTAGCTGTAACTATTTTTTGCATAGGTTGAGGAAATTGACTAGGAGGAGGGGAAGGCCCTCGCAAATTCTGAGAGCATGAAGGGTTTGAACTAGACTAAGGGAACCAAGACTTCCAAGGTGGATATTGATAAAAATTTTGCCATGATTGTGAAAAGGGTACTGACTGAAGGCCAATATTTAAATTGCTAAAATATTGAGAAAGGTCCTAAGACATAACTTGATTTGGGCTTGGTGGCCATGGCTGCCATGGTTTCTTGGAACCCATAAAGCATAGTTTCTCTACTTGTTCATTCATTCCATAGAATACTACCTTCAACCCATGAAGCGTTGAACATGACCTAGTGGAGTGAGCCGGTTCACATATTGCACAAGTCTCCACAATATTTAAAGGACATTCCATTATTGGATGTTTCTTCCTGCACTAAGGGAAGAAGATGGCCATGGTCCTTTCTAACTTCATTTTCTTTTCTTTTGCTGGTATTGTGTCCATCTGAGAGGAAAGTGTACACAGGATGTTAGTCTTCAAGTTATCCAACAAATTCCCAATTTCTTCCTTTGTAATTCCTCCACTAGATATTTTGGAGGTCTAAATCCCTTGCTTCTTCCTTGCAGCCCCTCATTAACAGTGAATGCATAACTCACAGTAGATTTGAAAATCCTCCTTAGATATATCACCCTTTCCTACTATATTCAAAAGATCTAGAGAGTCCTCCCTTAGGCCTCGGAGAAAAATAATTTTCAAGATATCCTTATCTAGGTCACTATGGTCAGATCTTTGTAGGGTATATTTGAAATGTTTCACACAATCCTCCATACTCTCATCCTCCTTCTGCATAAATTTAAAAATTTCTTCCTTTATATCCCAGGATTTACAATAATCCTGGGACTTCTCAACAAAATCTTTCCTCATCTCATCCCATGAGGAGATAGATTTTCCACCTAGACCCATAAACCATCGTAGAGCCCTCCCTTTTAGAGTAGCAGGGAATATTCTCAATTTCTGATTATCATGTGGTTGTATCCCATGTAGAAAATATCAAATTTGAATAGAAATGTATTTGGATCTTCTAAGGAAAGGCCATGGAAGTTAGGCAAAGAAGTTAGTGGAATGGGCTTCATCGACGCATCACCTTTAATGTATCCAAATGGAAATTCAACTAAGGAGGTTGGACGTGCCATGAATACCCTCCAATAATCACATGGAATTTCAACAGGTTCCTGTTGTATGATAACTGATGGTTGAGATCGCTTAACAACACTTCCCTAATCACGCAGTGAAGCAAATCCTTGCAAATTTCCTTCTGCAAGTGCACTTAGATTGATTTTTCTGACCCTCTAGTTGCTTCTTCCTCTTCTTCTGCTGTTGAAAGGAGAACTTATATTTTCTCTGATTATTTGCTCTCTACTTCTCCTCCTTTTGTCATTGAAAGGTGTTTCCTCAATCCCAAGGGTAGTATTTGTTGTTCAACAGACTGCCCCTCAGACTACGTGTGAGTCCTCACCATAACAGTGGCTTGTGAAAATGCTTCAACTTCATCTTTCGCAATGATTTCTTGAATGTAGGTGTTCCTACATAAATCCTTCCTTCCTTTCCTTGGGGATCCTCCTATCCCCCTTTTATACAGATCTTTATTCATGTAATTAAAACATTAAAAGTTCTCACAACTCAGGGCATGGATCAGGGTAAGAGACCTTACCTCTCCAGGGTGAGAAAATGGCTTGCAACAGAAAATAAAAAAATAAAAAGGTAAAGAAAACCGTAAACTCGGGGCCTAGAGTAAGGTAAGAAAACGTCATTCCCAAAGGGGAGAAAGTGATTCTTAAGATAAAAAAAACCAATTAAGAGAATTATAGACTCAAGACCCAGAGAAAGGTAAGAAAGCTTCCCTCCCTAGGATGAGAGAAAGGTTTAAAAAAAAAGAAAAAGGAAAGGAAAATAAGCAAATAAATGTTAAGCTCAGGGCTTGGAGTAAGGAAAGGAAAATTCCTTCCCTAGGGTGAGAGAGCGGCTCCTCAGCAATCAATCAAAACAAAGATAGAAAAACCAACAACAATAAAGCTCGAAACCTAAAGAAGAGTAAGCAAACTTCTCTCCCCAAGACACAATATTGATCCAGTGATAAATGTCGTCTATTCTATTGCACCTTTGATAACCTCCTCGACAATGGCACTAGAATGTTGGTGTCCAAGTGTGAAAAATACTATTCATCCCTTTCCCATGTTAATTACTAGTTATTGCAAGTTAACATGCAGTGTATATGCATGGGCAATTGTACAACCCAGAATTGGCCAAGGATTCATTAAAAAATAATAAACAAATGTAACAACAAATGGAAATGACAACAATAATCAATTGTAACAGCAAATAGAAATGGCAGCAACAATTAACTGTAACAAAAATTTGATTGACAACATTTACATTAAAATATCACAACGAGAGAAAGAAATACATACATGAAAAAGAAACTAAGCATACATTATCTCATCAACACTTGATTGGGAGAGTGGGCCCAACTCCCTAAATAGGGTTGTGATCAATTGGTGAACTCAGAGAAATATTGGAAAGATGTAAATTTCATTAATAAAAAAGTCATTCTTACAAAGATGAATTCGCTCGTATGCCGACCACCTATTTCAAAATCCATATCCTTTCCTATATAAAAATAGTTCCTGATATTAAGGTAATTGTTTCCTACAATTACATAAAGGATGTAATAAGCCCAAAACTGAATGCAAAAGATAGAAAGAGTAAGTCCGGACCAGTTCCATCGTTCAGGTGCAGTTCGATAATAGTTCTATGAGCTCGATGTTTAAACTTAGCCATTGAATTCGAAATATTCCCATATGACAAAGTTTAGCAAGAGCTTTTGGTCATAATCCCCTAGACTATCATTCAATGATTAATTATTTCATAAATACATGATTAGGGGTATACCTGCAGGATTTAGGATATGTAATAAATTAGCTAGGAGTGAAAATGTGAAGGAAAATAGGATAAAAAGGCAAGTAAAAACATGCAAGTTTAGCTCCCAACATGCCCTATGACCTCTTCCACATAATTTCTAGTTTAAGAGTGGAGCAGAAGACCAATTATTATTATCATACTCTCAGGCTAGAAATTGAGAAGTTTATGAAAAAATATCATTGGGAGGAGAACACCTTGCAGGATGCCGAGGAGTGTATTTTATCTATAGCCACCTCAGAGACACCAGTCCTTGAGGAGAAGCATGATAAATGGCCTAGAGAAGAAGAGTCTTATCGAGTGACAGAAATTGGAGCTAAGAAGTTTTTAATTTATACAAAGAAGCCTAAAAAAAATCCAAACCAAGTTTTGATCTAGGATGATGAAGGAAGTGCTACTAGAGTCATGACAGGTACACATGTTCCAACAACACCAGAAGACATTTTTGTAGGTTTAAGACAACAATATATTTTCGTAGGCTCTCCATATTCCTTAGCCTCACAGGACCCTCCAGATGTAGCTCAGACAATAAAGTTGGCTCAAGGCCAAACAAAGCCCAACATCTTTGCACAGTATAAAGAAATCAAGCAGAAGAATGAAATGTTGAAGGCCAACACTTACACTCAGTTTTGGAAGAAGATTGCTTCATCTCAACATAGGCTCTTGTCATCATTTGACACTGAAAAAGGGAGAATGCAAATGGCTTTCTTGCAAGCACGTGTTCCTTTTCCTAAGTCAAGAATATATTATGAGAAGACCATCTTCTCCTTTGATACAAATCAGATCCATCTGATTGATAAGATGGACATGCACAAATAGACTGAAGAGAAGTTGTCTTCTTCATTGACTAACACTTCCATGAAAACTTCAAAATTGTAGTTCTCCATCACCAACATATAGTCACAATTGAAGCTGGAGAAAATATCATATGTGGTAAAAGACAATGAAATTAAAATAGAAGAGGATTGAGTTATTAAGCTAGGTTATGATCGCGTTGATGTAAAGGAGGAAGAGGAACCTATAAGGAAAAAGAATGTTGACTAAGCACCATTGAAAAAACATCTCAAGCTGCCATCTAAAGGATCCACATGCCAAGGAGTTGGGAGAAATTGAATAATACAAGGAGGAAATGTTTAAAAGAATAATTGAACAAAATGTACAAATAAGAAAGACGGAGATACAACTAGAAAAGCTGCTCAAGGAAAAGGAAAAATCCTCACAACTAGTCATTATACCACTTACAACAGTACCAATTGAAGTTACAGTAGCAGTAGATGCTTAAACATCAACAATAGTACTAGGACAGACTTCTAAATCATCCAATGAATTAATAATGGCCATGAAGGATATGTCCCTTCAGGGAAAGGAAATTGAGAAGTTGAAAGAGTAGTTGAAGAATTTACTAGAACAAATGTTGAATAATGATAACGCTTATATAGAAAAATTACATAAATTTGATAAGCTTGCTTAAAGAATAGAGTTTTTAGAGAGTGAGTCTGTAATGGATCAAACTCTAGCATAGGCTAAAGAAAACATATGGACAAATATCAATGAAGCTATAACTGATATTTGGCCATCAATCCAAATTATTTTTGACTAGGAAGAGTTGATACAGAGGTCAAAAACATTGATAGAAGAAGTGAGGGAAATGTTGGGCCAAAGACCAGGTGAAACCACAACATTGATGAAAGTCCTAAATTCTAAGACTAAAGAACAATTAGAGGAGATATGGATTGAATATAGGACTAAAACCGTCTTAGAAGTCAAGAAGGTTTTGTAGAAGAGAAACCTGATGGTTCAATTAGAGAACAAATGCCAGACTCTGGAAATTGTTGTGTAGAGATTTCATACCAGGTTTAATCTAATGAATCAGAGAGGTTTTTCAAGTTTAGTGGCTTTGAACGATAGGTTAATTACCTTGAGTGAGTACAGTGAAAACATTTACACTATTATGAGAGATAAATCCAATTTTGCAGGGGTAAGATGAAGTATCAGGCAAAGCATTCTTGGAGTCTCTAGATTTTGATCTCATCATCAAACATGAGATTAAACATGTTTTTATCAACAAGCCTACATTCAAGAAATATAATGAAGTTGATGAAACATATAGAAAGCTAATAAAAATTTCTATCCTCGGTGAAGATTGATGGGATCACTTGTGTGACTTACTTGAGTGAAACATTTTTCATCTCAAACAACAATGAAGTATCATTTTAGGTCTAGTCGTTAACAACCATCATAAAAAATAGTGCCAACATCTCTAGCAGTTTCGAATTCCTAAACTTTTGTACTATTTATGTAATGTGTTTTAGATATTTTAGGATTCTCTCTTGATCTTTTGTCATCAAGATATTTTGTAAATTATTTTTCTATAAGTACTTCATTGTTCGAAGTAGTAGAGGTTGATGTTCATGTAAAGAAACGACCATTGATGTAAAGTTTTTCCACAGAGTTACTATGGACACCTTTTAGTTATACAGAAGCTTTTTCCAGGATTCCCGTGTCAATTTTTTTGGTGAAGTGATATTCTCTTTTATTATTGTGTTTCATTTATATGTGTTTCTTTTCTCTATTGTTTTAAAGGAAAATAAGTTCAGGATTTATTTCAAAAGCACCCTGTTCTGGATTAAAACAATATCAAAGTTTTCTAATGAAGTTAAGAAATAGAATTCTTATTTCTCTATGCTTAATGGACTCTTAATCATTTCTTCTTTTTCCATCTCATCAAACATATAAGATCCAATAAATGTCCCTACCTTGCCCTGTTAGATCTATCTGTAAATGCTGAAATAGATCCATTCGAAGTATATTGAATCCATTATACAATGGTGTATTGTTACATTATCAACCAAACAACAAAACAAAATCTAAAACCAAACCATTGAAATTTCATAACTAGCTTAATATCTCAATATAAACAAATCTAAATCTGAAAGAGAGACCCCTCACTGAATATAGAGGGCTAGATCCCATCTTCGAAAGTGGTTTTGTGGTTACCTTTGTATTTCTTTCATAGTATTAGGAAATACAGAGTGGTAAAATTCTAGCGACTCCACTCGTGACAAACAAAATTGATTCATATTTAAATCTCCCAAGCAAGTAATATTCATCTCAGTTATTAAAATTTCCATTTCTAAAATCTCAGCCAAGATTGTCTGTTATTCATAAGGGTGTATAACATTTGATAACTTTACATATTTTGTAATAGATATGGATCCCAAAAGAATACATACTAAAGACAATCTAGATCCCTATACCTAAAAGATTGTAGTCAACCCTGAACTGATCCTTAGAAGGAAAAGTTGAACTGAAAGCCAGAAAAGTAACAACCCTCCATCTAAAACTCAATCTCTCCCTATAGGTTTTGAGAATTTAGATGATGTTGATATTGGGTTGGATCTAGATTTTGAGCATAGTTTATTTAAAACCAAGTTATATTCTTGATTACCTCAAATAGTGGTTGATGAGAATATATTAAAACCTCACATTTTAAAACCTCAAGATGATAAATTTGATCCTCATGATGATGCCATTAAACAATTTTAAGAACTTGAGAAATTGGTATCTAAACTAGATCAAGCCATAGAGACATCATGTGAGTAACCTAAAATTGCATCCTCTTGCTCCATTGCTTCATCCCTAGAGCCACTTAAGAGTTCTCCTAAAATTTTCACCCCACCTAAAACTTCCCTTGATCATACCACGCTTTTTGAAACTCCTATTGCTTCAATTCCCCTAGGATTTTCTTTCACTTCCACTACCTCTCCAGTAATTACTCCCATTACCATCCAACTTGTTTCATCTTCAATCCCTACCACTACACCTATTTCATCTTGAATTCCTACCATCCCTTCATCTGCATAACAAACTCTTATTACACCTCCTTTCATACCTTCCATACCTATACCTATTTTAGTTCTGTTTGTACCTCACATACCATCCATGGTAGGAAGATGTGTTCCTTTGGCATTGTAAGAACCTTTAAGTGCTATACCATAGAACTACACTTAGAGACTTTCACAATTTGGTGGTACAAGTGCTATGATAACACAACAACATATTGATAGAATGAATGCTTTATTTGACTTAGAAGAAGTTGATGATGATGATGATGATGTTAAAATTAGGTTGTTTCCTCAGAGTTTAATGGGAGAATTTAAGAAGTGGTATAGGGAATTACCAGATGGGAGCATAGCTGATTTACCTCAGTTTCACCAAATGTTTCTTACTAGATGGGAAACTAAAAAGAATCCCTTTCGAATTCTAAATGAATACAAAAACTTAAAGAAGGATCCAAATGAGACTGGTGAAGATTATTGTGCTAGGTTTAACTGTGTCTATAATTCCATTCCAGTTTCTGTAAAACCCCCATAGGGATTAGCCCTTATTCATTTCATGTAGGGATTTGATGTAGATGTTGGTCACTTTAATTGTTTATTAATAAAACAGTCGAGTGCCACATAAATTATCAACCCGGGAAAGTCTGATTATTCCAAAGGTGACTACGTACTGTATGTACTCAATCTTAATGGTATTAAAAGCCGTAGTATAAATAGTCTACTTATCTATTAAATCCCTACTCTATGTTATAGCAGTTACAGTAGTTACAGCCTATTGCAGAAATGAAGTAAGAACAAATAACTTAAGGGAAACAAATATGCAAAAGGAAGTGATGGATGTCCTGCAACAAAGGATCAGGACCCTATCCTCAGAGTAAGGACTTTCAGCACCTGCTTCTGTTGTCTAGTTCACCCATACACTCTGTAAATCCTAATCACCGGTGAGGCACTCATATGCAACAACAATCAGTTAAAAAGGAAAACAGAGTTTCAGCAAAAGTAAATATCTTTAGAAGCAGTAATTGTGATATAAACAGAAATGACACACACACCACACAACAGAAAGAGATGGGTGAATCTTGTGATGAAGGTGGGCCTTGTCCTTCTCACAAGATTCCCCAGAACACAGGAATTAAAATAAAATACTCAGAACAGAATTGTATTCATCTGCCAATAAACCATATTACAAAAAGAGATTCAGTCTCATCCCTTCACTATAAGTTCCGTGTTACAGTTTGTTCCCCTCCTTTCCGCCCCCCTATTCTAATGTAGATGTCTCCTCTTTATAGAGGAGAAATCTATTACAACAGATCTTCATACATTCGGATTCAACCCTTTTGTACCAAAAATAAGAAAGTCAGTTCTTGATAACAAAATATTGTTACAGTCATGAGGATCATGATCATTACGACCAATATAGTAATTGGTCAGACTCCTTTGCCGATGCAGATTTGTTACACAAATCTCAACTGTTCCTCAAAGTGCGCATGCTGTTCGTGTTGTTTCAGCTTGAGGTTCCTATTGTTCTTGCTGTTTCAGCTTCACAGTTTGCGTTGTTTTTGCTGTTTCAACAACGAGAAAATGTGATCCTGCCAGTTAGGCAGTTTTAGCAATTAGTCAACACTTTAATCAACTTCAGGGAATAATTATAAAGATAGCATGATGACGTGTTGAATAATTAAACATATAGCAATGAAGAAAGTTACTCTGTACCTTTTGGAATGATTAAGCCAAAACACTAGCAAAGGCTTTCACCTAAGTGTTGAAGAGGGTAATATAATGACAAAATATACAGTCAAAAATAGACAATATGGGAACCTAACATCCCCCCCAACTGAAAATGTTGCATGTCCGCATGCTACGTCTACTCTGAATCGGAATCAGAATATTGGGCTGAACAGTGTAGATTGCTTATACAGTAAGTGTAAAAGGTGTTGTCAACCATGTCTCTGAACCCTTGGACATTTTGAAGTCTTTTCCATGCTGCCAATTCTTCCTTTTTAGTCAATGTAAATTGAGCCTTGTATTTTTCTCCAGGAAGCCATAAGAGAGGGAAATGAAAATGGTAACCAATCCACTGTTCAGCACATTGTCTCATGCATTTTACATAATCAGGTATCTGTGAGATTGTTGCCTGAAGATTGAGGGGATTGTAGGGATGATATTCCCTTCTTTCTTTGGGATAGTGTTCCCAGAATAATTCATTTGCTTTTATGGCCAGAGGTCCTTTAGCTTTGACATAATGTTGGCAGTCTTCCAAGACTGCTGCTTGCAGATTCCTAATGTGATCGGTCATCCCTGGTTCTCTTAGATTCCGTTGATGTTCCATAAGGAAGATAGTTGCATTCTGTGGTTCCGGGCGAATCCAGAGAAGACAGTCCTCCTCATTGTGTTTTGCAGACATGAAAGCATTCTGCCAAGTGAGTTGGTTGGCCAAAAAGGAAATAAAATCTCGTATTTGAATATCACCACAAATAGGAAGTAAATTAATCTTTCTATCTTCAGGCATAGCCTCATTGTGAAGATAGAGTTCACACAACAAATTTTGGTCATTGTTTGGTGCTTCTGCAAAAGTTTCAATGAATTGTTGTGGTGTAGAGACCTGGTGTGGTCTTCCATCCTTTATTGCTTTTAATTGGAGGAACGCTAAGCGTTCTCTCAAGAATACAGAATAATTAAAAGAAGGCTTTATTGTAGCCAGTAAGCGCTGGACCAAATCGAAGATAAGGGACAGTCTGGCTTTTAATTGCTTATTTTCTTTGTGCTGTGAACGAGACTGTTCCATTGCTTCCTAGTTCCTATAGGCATAGTTAAACCATAATTACTTCTACTGTTGAAATGCCTTTCCTTGGGAGATCTCGTATTCTGCTTTCCATATGTTGCTTAATTATTGAAAACTAGAAGTCTGTGCATGAGCATTGCTAACATAGGGAGATTCAGTTTGTATATGCACAGTTGTAAAAGATTTTGATTCTGGTTTCTGCTCATCAATAACTTGGGTAGGCCGGGGTGGTTCTATTTCTTCTTCTTATTTCTGCTCATCAATAACTTGGGTAGGTCGGGGTGGTTCTATTTCTTCTTCTGATTTATGCTCATCAATAACTTGGGTAGGCGGGGGTGGTTCTATTTCTTCTTCTGAAATCCTTGAAGACCTTGCTGGTTCTTATGTAACAGCAGGGTGTTCCTTTTTAAATATAACAGGGCTAGCACCAGTCAACGAGACTGCAATTATTTTATATCCTGCTTGAGTATAGATATCCCCACATTCATTTCACATGTATTCACTGTATTTTTCTTTCTCTACACTTTTTTCAGCTTGAGATGCTACTTGAGCTAACATGTACAGATTGAGTTCTTCTTTATAGGCTTCCCTAGCCATTGCTAACTCTTTCTGATAGGCCTTAATTTCTGATTTTAAGAACTCATTTTCTTCTTGTAGGGAGGCTAGAGTAACTGGGGCTTCTATAGTTACAGATTCCAAAGGAAAAGAAAATTGTTGTTCAACATTATCTTCATCATATGCGTCCCCAATAGGTGGTTCTTGTGTTTCACCTATTGGGTCAGTTTGTGTATCATTTTCACCTAGGGCATCTTCTTCTTGCTCCCCAACAGGTGGTTCTTGTGTGGCACCTATTGGGTCAGTGGCTGGCTTTTGTGTAACAGCCATATGCAGGTCGTCTTCTTTTTGCTCCCCAACAGGTGGTTCTTGTGTGGCACCTATTGGGTCAGTGGCTGGTTCTTGTGTAACAGCCACATGTAGGTCGTCTTCTTTTTGCTCCCCAACAGGTGGTTCTTGTGTGGCACCTATTGGGTCAGTGGCTGGTTCTTATGTAACAGCCACATGCAGGTTGTCTTCTTTTTGCTCCCCAACAGGTGGTTCTTGTGTGGCATCTATTGGGTCAGTGGCTGGTTCTTGTGTAACAGCCACATGTCCTATATCAGCTTGGATGTCTAGTTTGAATTTGTCGGCAACTGTTTCTTGTGGAGCAGCTGCCTCTGTTGAGAAAAATGATGTTACAAAATCATGAACACTTTGAATTTTGGCATCTGAGGGTGAAGGAGGTGAATGTTCAGGGCTATGCATAATACGGGGGTTTAAAATGATAGGAGGAACGACCTCGGTTGCTGCAAACAACCTTGTTCGTTGCCGAGGTAAGGAACCAGGAGAGATAATAGTTTTCCTCTTGCAAGGACTTTTACTTAGGGAATCATCAGAAATAGTAGTTTCCTTTACTGAGGCCCTCGTTCTTCTTTTTAACGGGCTTGTAATTTTCTGTTACTTTTTCCTTTTAAGGAAAGTGATTAGGGTATCCTCGTCTGAATCATCGGTAGGGATATGAACTATGGGAGTGGACGGTTTGGCTTCATCATGGAGTGAGGACTGCAGCAGATTTTCAGTGTGTAATTGGGGTGTTCCTGCTGCTGGTTGCTGAGTTTCAGCATCTTGCTGGGAATTTTCTGCATTTTTCTGAGGATTTTCCTTAGCTTGCTTGGGAGGGTTAACGCGGGGAGGCGGGTTATGTAGGGCGAGGCCTCTATTTATCAGGAGTTGGACCAAACGATGGTGCGTGAGGCAGAGGAGTTGGTGCCTAGCGTTCACAGTGTAATGTGCCATATTTTTTAGACATCTAAGGAGATAATAAGGCATATTTATTAGACGACCATGCCGCAAATGATTTAATAAGACAAAGTCATGTTGGTAGACTACCTGATAGCGGCCCTCGCAAGTGAAGTAGTGCTTGACGAATTTTGCAACTTTTGGCCAAGGTGGTGGTAATGACCGAAGTGCAACACCCCTGCCTTTGGCTTCCACCTGCTCCCCTTGTAACATGAAATCTTGCTATGCATTGAGGATAAGATGCTTCCTGCTAAACCAGCGAATGCTGTTGGTTGGAAGCCCCGAAACTTGTGCTATGTCTTCTTCTGTTACTGGGATTCTCACCCCTTGGACAGTAGAATACCCCTTCCTCAAATTGCATGCAAATTTGAGGACCTGTTGTAAATCAAATTTCGGAAGTCTTCTAAAATAGTCCACCCATCCTGCTTGTAGGAAGATTTGGTATGCGTCTGGGTAATGTTCCAGTAATGCCGTCGAGCCCAGTTCATGTCTAACAACATCTCCTCCCATGGTTCCGGTTTTAGGCAGAATACAAAGTGCAGAGTCGAGTTTCCGAGGTCAAAACAGAGCAGAACGTTGCAAAATGAAATTATGACGTGGTAAGGCATAAACAAGGTGGATTAGACACAACCGGGAGGAATAGGGATGGTAGTGATGGGCGTGTCCTGTAAAGATTACGATATTTCGGTAATCCCCCCCAACTGCGGCTGAATGATATGGTTGGCAGTACGATGCTTTTAGCGGTCATGTCAACTATGTCCTCATTAACTTCAATTTAATATTCACACATAACATGCATACCTTTACAATTACCTTTGGTTGTTGCGCTGAAAAGTGTTATCTCGTCCTTAATAGGTCAATGATCATTATAAAAAGGGTTTGTAAGGTGTGAAGGTTTTTATCCACGAGGTTTTATTATTCACGAGAGGCAGTAGTGAAGGCGTATTATTAACAGGTTAAATGGCTGATTCCTTTGAATAAAGAATGATATGTTTCTTTTTGAAATAATAGTTCATTCTCGGGAGTAAAAATGGGGATATTTAGGAAAATAGAAAAGATTGGTGTTTAAGCCGTAGGATTTAGTGTTTCGACACTGGAAAGTAGTGTTTCAGCAATGGAAAATGGTGTATCGGCAATGGGAAATGGTGTATCAGTAACGGGAAATGGTGTATCAACAACGGGAAATGGTGTATCAGCAACGGGAAATGGTTTATCAGCAACGGGAAATGGTTTATGATCTGGAATGACATGGCAATGTTTTTCCAATCTACAGATTAATTATTCCTATATTGGAATTTTTCTTTTTCAGCCACCATCCAAAGCTAAGATCTGCAAAATAATTAATTGTAACATGACAACCCTTGACTGGGATTATTAGTTAAGAAATCTAATCTAAAAATAAATATATAAACAGGAAATTAAGTGCATTGAGGGATAGGCGGTTTGCCCAAAAAGGCATAGTGTATGTCTGTCATGAAAGTAGCTTTGAAATCCTCTTTAGAAATAGGCCGTTGATACAAACGGAGTCGATACCCATTCACTAATAATGGTGTTCTACTATCATCAATCATTAGGAGTCTGACTGTTCCATTTGGAAAAACAACATCTACTTCATAAGGTCCTAGCCACCTTGTTCTTAATTTCCCCTGAAAAATTTCAAAACGGGAGTCATACAGTAAGGCCCAATTACCTTTTTGGAACTGCTTGTGCTTAATAGTTTTGTCATGCCACCTGGTTCTTTGCTGTTGTATCATGGTTGTTTGATGGATGGCATCCAACCTCTTTTCATCCAATTCCTGAAGCTGCCGCAACCTAGCTGTCTGTGCATCAATCAAATCAAGGTTAACAGCTAAAGAAGTCCTTAAGGTTTTGATTTCAAATTCCACAGGAAAAACAACACTTTTACCATAAACTAATTCATAAGGTGAAAAACCCGTAGTGTTCCTCCAAGTAGTTCTGTAAGCCCATAATGCTTTCGGCAACCTTTGAAACCAGTCCCTTCTATTCTCCTTGACTGTCTTTGTTAAAATGGCTTCTATGACTTTATTTTCCTGGGGGTGATAAGGTGTAGTCATTTTATGCTTAATGTGATATTTCTGGAGTGTATCTTTGAAGCCGTGAGAATTAAGAGGAGGTCCTCCATCTGTAACTAGCTCTCTAGGCAAACCAAACCTAACAAAGATTTCTTCAAATAGAAAAGTTAACACTGATTCTTCATTAGCTTTGATGAGTGCCTTAGCTTCTACCCACTTAGTCATATAATTTGTGCAAACCAGTATGTAAACTCTTTGATTGGATGGAGGATTGATGGGACCTATAAAATCTAGTGCCCATTTTTCACAAGGTTCAAGTATTACCTGGGGGTTAAGTGGCATTTCATCCCCGTGATTAGGCTGGCCCATTCTCTGACAGCTGTCGCAGGCCCTAACATATTTCTTTGCGTCCTTGAAAAGTGAGGGCCAATAGTAACCCATTCTGAGAACTTTGTGTGCTGTTCTTTTGTCTGAAAAATGCCCTCCACAAGGGCCATCGTGGCAAGCCTTCAATATATCATAAACTTCATCTTCTCTGATGCATCTTCGAATTTCCTGATCGAGTCCTGTGTGAAAGAGACACCCACTTATCCAGCTATACCTAGCACTTTGCTGAACGATCTTTCTTTTCTCTCTGTGCGATAGGTGTGATGGTATTTTCCCTGCAACTCAGTAATTGGCAATGTCTGCATACCAAGGTGAGTGAGCAGATACTGCAAATAAATATTCATCAGGAAAAGAATCATCCACTGGAATATTTTCATCAGTTTTTAACCGAGAAAGAAAATCAGCAACTACATTTTCTTTACCTGGTCGATCTACAATTGTGATACCAAATTCTTGTAATAATAAGAACCGTCTGGTAACTCGAGCATTTGTAACTGATTTTTTCATTAAATATTTAATGGCCGAGTGATCAGTATGCACAAAGGTAGTGTAACCAGTAATGTAATGTTGAAACTTATTAATAGCATAAATAACTGCTAAGAATTCTTTCTCGGTGACTGTATAATTAAGTTCAGCAGGGGTCATATTTTTACTAATAAAGTAGATAACATAGGTAAGATTGTTTTCTTCTTGACCCAAGACAGCTCCAATTGCAGTATCTGAAGCATCATAGGATATATGAAAGGGGAGTACCCAGTCAGGTCCTCTTAAAATGGGAGCTGTAGACAATTGATGTTTAAGTTCATTGAATGCTTTTTGACAACCATCAGTCCACTTAAATTCAACATTTTTCATAAGTAACACAAACAAAGGAGAAGCTATTTTAGAAAAATCCTTGATAAATCTTCTATAATATCCAGCGTGTCCTAAAAAACTTCTTACATCAGTTTTTGTTTTAGGGATAGGCAGAGTCTGAATTACTTGTACTTTAGCTGGATCAACTTGAATTCCTAGGAATGAAATGAAGTGTCCCAAAACACTACCTTGATTCATCATCATATGACATTTTTCAGTACTTAAGGCAAGATGTGCTTCTATACACCATTTAAGTACTTTTTCAAGGTTTTGTAAAGCATCTTCAATAGTCACACCATAAGGAGTAAAGTCATCCATAAATATTTCTAAGGAATCATTAAGCATATCAGAAAAAATTCCTATCACCGCTCTTTGAAATGTTGTTGGGGCATTACATAGTCCAAATGGAAGAACTCTATAAGAAAAAGTCCCCCATGGACTAGTAAAAGTGGTCTTGTCCTGATCTTGGGGTGCAATCTTGATCTGATTATATCCACTAAATCCATCCAAAACGGAAAAGAATCTCTTACCTACCAAATTATCTAGTACCTGATCAATAAATGGTAAGGGAAAATCTTTCTGAGTAGCCTTATTTAGAGCTCTGTAATCCACACACACTCTCCATTTCCCATTTTTCTTAGGTACTATTACTAATGGTGAAACCCATTCACTATCATATATAAGATATATAAATCCTGCATTCAACAGTTTTTGAAGTTCTTCCTTCACAATTTCCCTTAAATTGGGATTCATTCGTCGTTGGGGTTGGCAGACTGGGCGGGATCCTTCTTTAATATAAATACGATGAGTACATAATTCAGAAGAAATTCCCTTCATATCTGTGTAATCCCATCCGAATGCTTGTTTATTCTCGTGGAGTAACTTCACTAACTGTTGTGTTTCAACATCTGTTAGGTTAGGGTTTATATTTAATGTTTTGCCAGGCTCGATTTCGACTACTATACTTTTGGAGGGGGTGTCAGCTGATGTCTGAGATAAGTCTTCAGTTTTAAGATTTTTCTGTGATTCAGATTCCAAGATTGTAGTCAAGTGATCATGTATTTCAGAGTTAACCGAAGAAGGTTCAGAAATAAATCTACTAATTAATTCATCTTCGGTTGAATCTTTAAAAGTTAGGGCTTGTCTGATAGTAAAGATGGGTTGAGTCTCATCATCCTCATAATCTAACCACAAAGAGTTATCATTATTAATCATAGGTGTAGCATGAGGATACAGAGTAAGCTGTTTGGTTTCACATCCATTAGAAATGTCATTGAACCTGACCTACAGCTTATGAAGGCATCTGCTGTAGCCAGCCAAGGTATCCCTAAAATCAATGGATGATGCCCCAACTTTGTTTTGGTCTGTAATACCAAAAAATGAGCTGGATAATTCCAAGATTTGACTGAAATTATCAGGTCCTCAATGACTCCTTCAGGTTTGATTGTGGAGCGGTCAGCCAGCTCTAGAATGGTTGGGGTTTCCCTAATTAAATTTTTTAACTGCAGTAACTGTGCTGTTTCAAGTGTCATAATGTTTATTGCAGCACCCAGATCTACTAGAACTCTAGAAACAAAGGTTTTACCAACCTGAACTGTGACTGTAGGGTGACCAGGGTCACCATATTTCACAGGGGGCTTTTTTTCTGACATTAGAGCAACTAGATCACCCATCACATGAACTGTGAGGGGGTCCTTAGCTTTTCTTCCAGGTTTCTTAATACAAATATCTCTAATAGTTCTAGCGTGAATCGGTACATCTCTCAGTGCTTATAAGAGTGGAATTTTAACATATAAATTCTGCAGTTCCCCTAACAGATTAAAAGCAGGTGGCTCAAGTGTTTTGGTAAGAACCAAACGTTCAGGGAATGGTGGCTCTGCTGCTTCAGTAGTCTTTTTAGGGGATGTTTCAACTATTTTAGCATTGTTATTAGAAGATGATCCAACTGTTTCAACATTAGATGACTTTTCTTTTCTAATTTCTTATTTATTAGAATCGGAAGCAATGTCATCAATAATGGGTTCAACTATTCTTCCAGAGCGTAAATGAATGTCATTACCTTGCATAGGAGAAACCAGTTGGTTTTGAACATCAATTACTTGCAGAGCTTTATTATTATTCGGGTTGAGGTTAGGTTGTATAGGCAGCTGGGGTCTTATTGTCTGATTATTTGGTGGGGCATTTGATGGTAAGGAGAGAGATTGTTGATACTGAGGTAATTGGTTTGGAAATGGGAGCTGTGGAGCTGTCCAATTCGGGTTCCATTGATTATAATAGGTTTGCTGAAGAGCCCAGGGATTCCACATCGTAGGATCAACAAAAGGAGGGTTTGGTTGCTGCATGGGTGGGAAATTCATTTGGTTAAGGTGTGGGTACTGCATTTGGTTGAAGGGTGGGTAATTTGTTTGAAAAGGAGGATGATTATTCCAACGATTAAACGACACGTTAGAATTCGTACCTTGTCCTCGTGGTTGCCATTGCCTTCTCTGTGTGAGGAGGTACACTGCTTCAACTTCTTCTTTAGTTGGCTGCAGTGCTACTTTTATTCCTAGCAAAGAAGGGCACTGTTGAGTCTCATGGTCCTTTTCACAAATAGTGCAGATTGGTACCTTGTCTAGGGGGCATTCCCTTAGTGGGTGTTTTTCCCTGCATTTAGAGCAGAAAATAGCCAGAGCAACTTCTGCTTCTACCTTCTTCTTTTTAACCTGCAAGGTATCAATTTGTGAAGCAAAAGAGCTTAACATTTCAGTTTTAAATTCTTCAAGTAAGTTACCTATTTCAGCCCGTGTTTCTCCTCCACTTGCTGATTTCTGGACTCTTGAGTATGTACTGTCTTTTATCTTTGGTCTGCTTGCTGCTCCTCTCGAACATATTTTATAGAGATTGATAATCTCATCATAGGATTCCTTATATATGTCTCCTTTTCCAAGCATATTCAACATATCTAAACAATCATCTCATACCCCTTTTAGCAATATTGACTTGAGAATATCCTTACTTATATCAGGATGATCAGATCGCTGTAAGTTATACTGTAGCCTTTCCACGAAGTCCTCCAGATTTTCATCCTCCTTCTGAGTCATCTTGAATAATTCCTCCTTCCTTTCTCTTGTTCGACAATAATATTGGTATTTAGCCAAAAATTTCTCCTTCATCTAGTCCCATGTTGTAATCACATGAGCTCCCAAGCTCATGAACCATCTTAATGCGTTCCCTTTTAATGTAGCTGGAAACAACTTCAATTTATGAGCAGCATTAACATAGTCATAACTTCTACACAATATATCAAATTCAAAAAGAAATTCATCAGGATCTTCTGTGGATAACCCATGGAAATTGGGTAATGTTGAAAGTGGGATATTCTTCATAGGAGTTGCTCCTCTAGGGAGATCTCCAATGGGGAATTCCAGGGTGGAGAGAAAATTTTCTCCCCTTCCCTCTATTCTGCGACCTCCACTGAAAAGTCCTTCATTTTTATCCTCCATTGTTTGTTTTCCTGATGCGCTTGCCTGGTCTTCGAAGTTTTCTGTTGGAATTTCAATGTCCTGCACTGGTTCCTCCACCTTAACTTCCTCTATTGGTTCTTCTACTGGTCGTTTGTCTTCTTCCACCGGTTCCTCAGTATATTCTGATGGTTCTATAACCCTCTCTGGTCCCACTACTTCCTCTGTCTGATAATCTGTCTGGGAAGAGTGTTGGGTCTGTGGCCTCCAAGAGCTTAACCTCTGGGATGTCTCAGCTTTCGAAATAATATCATCAATAAAAGTTTTTCTTCCTCCTCCTTTTCCTTTGCCGCCTGAATGGTTATCCTTATTGCGTCCTCTCATGCATCCTACATTTCTAAACAAAAATGTTAATACCCTTAAAATCTTCAATCGCCTTCCTCGGCAACGGTGCCAAAATGTTGGTCACTTTAATTGTTTATTAATAAAATAGTCGAGTGCCACATAAATTATCAACCCGGGAAAGTCTGATTATTCCAAAGGTGAATACGTATTGTATGTACTCAATCTTAATGGTATTAAAAGCTGTAGTATAAATAGTCTACTTATCTATTAAATCCCTATTCTGTGTTACAGCAGTTACAGTAGTTACAGCCTATTGCAGAAATGAAGTAAGAACAAATAACTTAAAGGAAACAAATCTGCAAAAGGAAGTGATGGCTGTCCTACAACAAAGAATCAGGACCCTATCCTTAGAGTAAGGACTTTCAGCACCTGCCTCTGTTGTCCAGTTCACCCATACACTCTGTAAATCCTAATCACCGGTGAGGCACTCATAGGCAACAACAATCAGTTAAAAAGGAAAACAAAGTTTCAGCAAAAGTAAATATTTTTAGAAGCAGTAACTGTGATATAAACAGAAATCACACACACACCACACAACGTAAAGAGATGGGTGAATCTTGTGATGAAGGTGGGCCCTGTCCTTCTCACAAGATTCCCCAGAACACAGGAATTAAAATAAAATACTCAGAACAGAATTGTATTCATTTGCCAATAAACCATATTACAAAAAGAGATTCAGTCTCATCCCTTCACTACAAGTTTTGTGTTACAGTTTGTTCCCCTCCTTTCCGTCCCCCTCTCTAATGTAGATGTCTCCTCTTTATAGAGGAGACATCTATTACAATAGATTTTCATACATTCGGATTCAACCCTTTTGTACCAAATATAAGAAATTCAGTTCTTGATAACAAAATATTGTTACAGTCATGAGGCTCATGATCATTACGACCAATATAGTAATCGGTCAGACTCCTTTGCCGATGCAGATTTGTTACGCAAATCTCAACTGTTCCTCAAAGTGCGCATGTTGTTCGTGCTGTTTCAGCTTGAGGTTCCTGCTGTTCTTGTTGTTTCAACTTCACGGTTTGCGCTGTTTCCGCTGTTTAAGCAATGGCAAAATGTGATCCTGCCAATTAGGAAGTTTCAGCAATTAGTCAACACTTTAATCAACTTCAGGGAATAATTATAAATATAGCATCATTACGTGTTGAATAATTAAACATATAGCAATGAGGAAAGTTACTCTGTACCTTTCAGAATGATTAAGACAAAACACTAGCAAAGGCTTTCACCTAAGGGTTGAAGAGGGTAATATAATGGCAAAATACACAGTCAAAAATAGACAATATGGGAACCTAATAGTAGACATGGTCTATCAATTAAGAGAAAGAGACACAACCATTGTCGAAGAGATGCAAAGAATTTTTGTTAAGGTAGAGACTATTTTATTAACCAAAATAGCTAAATTAAAAACAGAAGGAAGGGTCACTATCAAGGAGAAACCTACCTCCTATTAATTAAATTCAAAACTAGATAATCTATTTAAAAATATGGAAAAAATGATGGAGAGGATGGCAGCGGTAGATAGAACACCTCCTAGAGAATCCCAGGGTGGACCTCAAAGTCGAAACCCCAACTTTAGGAGAAAACCACCACTAGTTAAACAAAGGGAACAGAGAGGCCCTGGTGATCAACAACTAGTGAGGCCTCCATTTTAGGAAAATTATACTCATGAAGAACTTGAACTGTCTGAAGAACTAGAAGAAAATTGAATAAATCTATTTGAAGAAAGCGAGATAGATCACATATTCTTGACCAAAGAAGAGTAACATCAATTTTTTCTCTCTCAACCAGAAGAGCTCCCATTAGAATCAAAATATTATAAACAAGCATATCAAAATTCCATTATGGACGTGCATAAACAATAAAAATTAAGAAGAAAAAAGGAAATTGGAACTTCTTCCAGCAAAACTCAAAATGATGGCCCTTGCTCTAGCCAACCAAAACCTAATTCTCAAAAAGAAATTTCTAAAAAAATTGATGTAAATGTCAAGGAAGGTGATAGATCTCAGACATATTTTAATATGGAAGCTGAATTGGCTAAGGTAATGATCCCCATTCCTTGAACATAATCGATGTCTAAAACTCTATACAAGACTGAAATCATGAAAACCTTAAAAATAGGAGAAGGGTTAGACACAACCAATTTGACTGATGACCATCTTGAACTCTTGTTTGGATGTGAAGTTGAGGGTAAGCATGAAGATGGAATTGTTCCACGTTTCTAAATAAGCTTGAACATCCCTGATAAAATCATACACAATGCAATGCTTGACTCTTGAGCCTCTCACAATTTGATGCCTAGAGCTATCATGGAGAAATTAGGGTTAGACATCACCAGACCATACAAAGACTTGTACTCTTTTGATTCAAATAAAGTTAGATGTCTTGGTATGATAGAATATTTATGTTTCACTCTAGTTCATATACCTTCTAGGAGTCTAGTCATAGACATCGTAGTAGCAGGTATACCTCCAAAGTATGGGATGCTACTGTCTAGATCATGGGGGAAAACCTGCAAGGCACTTTGTAGATGGATATGAATTATGCCACCATTCATGTGTTTGGCCAACCTAGAAGATTTTATAGGGAAACAGTCATGAAGTACATGGTCAACAATCAAGATAAGCCTAACAATTATCCCATCAATTCAGTACATTGATACATGGACTCTTTCATCTTATACAATGATGATTGTGTGGAAAATGAAGTTTTACCCTTAGAGGAAGAAGTTAGTAATACAAAACAATAAAATTTAATATTGAAGAATCAAATCCAGAGGGAGAATATTCGTGTATTATGAATTTTTATGGAGCTGTGTGTAAATTTGGATGAGGGATAGGTGTATTTTTTGCAAATGTAGCAACAAACAGAGCATAAGGACATGGTTAAAAACTTAATTTTATGTGCACAAATAACATTGTAGAATATGAGGCACTGATTTTAGGGCTACAAATTCTAAAGAAACTAGAAGAAAAACATATTCTATACATGGAGATTCTGATCTAATTATAAAACAAGTTATGGGTGAAATTTTGCAAAACACCCTAGATTAAGGGCATACAGAAATGCAGTTTTGGATTTGTTACAATGCCTTCCTAAATATTATTTGTCTGTGATACCTCAAAACCATAACATTTTAGCGAATTCATTTGTTGTTTAATCCATTAATTGCAAGATGCCTTTCCACTCAAATATAAAATATTTAGTATAAGTTAAAGACATGCCAACTATGCCTCATAACATTAGATTCTGGCATGTTTTTGGCAATGACGAACAAATTGAAAACCTCTTGAAATTAGAAGATGAATTTGAATGTACCAATATAAATTTAGATAATGATGTAGAAATAAATGAGAGTGAAGTAGTGTTAAAATAAGCTAATGAGGATTCAAAACCTTTAGAAGCGTTGCAATTAAAGGATAATTTTTTGCCTAAGGGGTTAACACCTTTATGACATCTATTTGATTTCAATGATGTAGCCAAAAAGCCCAAAAATGAACCAAAAGGGGCTGGGGTAGAGGAATGCAACATAGGGACTGCATAGATCCCTAAGATTATCAAATTATCTAAATCCTTGCCTCCCGATGAAAAAAATAAATGAATTAAAATTTTGAAAGATTTTTCTAATGTTTTTGCCTGGAGTTATGAGGACCTAAAATCCTATGACACCAACAACATTCAACATATTATTCCCCTTAAAGAAGATGAAAAACCTTTAAAAAATATATAATAAGTGTCAATCCAGTCCAATTTCCTCGAATAGAAAAAGAAGTTAAGAAGCTATACAATGCCAAAATTGTCTTGAATAGAAAAGGATGTTAAGAAGCTATACACTGCCAAAATTATTGTAGCTCTTATATTTTCTAGTGTGTTTCAAACCTAGTACCTACAAGGAAGAAAACAAGAGAAATCAGGTTATGTGTAGAATTCTGAAACTTGAATAACTCCTCTGTTAAGGACAACTACGCCCTCCTAAAAATGGATCATATATTACGAAAGTTAGTCGGATTGAGTAGGATCTCTTTATTAGATGGATTTTCAGGTTATAACCAAGTCCTATTTCACCCTAATGACCAACAAAAGACAAAATTTACTACACCATGGGGTACCTTTATGTATGTAAAGATGCCTTTTGGTCTAATGAATGTTGGAGCCACCTTCCAAAGGGCAATGAATTTTGACTTTGCTGATGAAATTGGCAGGTTCATTATCATTTATCTAGATGACATCACTTTATTTTCAAAGACTGACAAAGAACACTTGCTGCATTTAAGAAGAGTCTTTGAAAAATATAGGAAATTTGGCATCTCACTCAACCCCAAGAAAACATTGTTTCATTTGGAAGAGGGAAAACATATAGTCCACATCATTTCCAAGGAATGCATTAGAATTGATCGTAACAGAGTTGAAGCTATCCTCAAAATTGCCCTCCCAGAACTAAGAAAGAAGTCCAGTCCCTCATTGGGAGAGTAAATTTCCTCAGGAGATATATTCCTAATTTAGAAGAAATCCTCAGGTCTATCACAAATATGTTGAAAAATGATACTGAAATAAAGTCGAACTCTGAAGCCAAAAAGTCTTTCAGTAAAGTTAAACTAGCTCTAATAGCTGCTCTTGTATTATTAGTCTTGATTTCACCAAAGATTTTAAGTTGTTCTCCTTTGCATATGATCATACTATTGCGGTTGTTTTATTGGAGAAGAACAATGAAGGACAAGAGTAGCCAATATCTTTCTTTAGTAGGGCTTTAAGGGATGCTTCATTGAAATACAATATAATGGAGAAACATGATTTTGCCTTGGTAAAAGCATTAAAGGACTTTGGAGTTTACATTTTACACTCCGATATAATTTCATATGTCCCTAATGCTACTGTAAAATATATTTTGAAAAAAAAGGATCCTGATGGAAAAAGGGGCAAATGGATTTCTATTATGTTGGAATATGATCTTGAAATCAAGCATGCCAAGTAGATCAAAGGTCAGGGATACGGAAAAATGATGGAAAAATCTAATTTCCATGCACTTGATATAAATTTCAAAGATGAACTAGATGAACACAAAGGGCAGGCAACTCTACAGGTATCATAATCCTTTTCTACCTCTCCATGGTACGAAGACATCCTTTTTGTACTACAAAATTTACAAGTTCCTCCAAGTTTGACTAAAACTAAAGCCAAATTTCATAAGTTAAAGGCTGGGAGATTGTGTATTTTGGATAATAATGTATACTGGAAAGATGCAGGTAGAATTCTACTTAACTCTGTGCTAAAAGATGAAGCAGATAAAATTATGTAGGAATTCCATGACGGTGATTGTGGAGGACAATTGTATTGGAAGACAACAACAAACAAGTTTTTAAGGGCTGGGTTCTACTAGCCCACCTTGTTTGTAGATGTACACAGGAAAGTCACCACATGTCATCAATGCAAAATATTTAAAGGAAAAATAATTGTTACCCCTACCCTTGAAGCCTATATCAGTTGAAACTCCTTTCTAGAAATGGGGTTTGGATTTCATTAGAGAAATACACTAGAGTTCCTCAACCCAGTGTAAGTGGATCCTTACAGCCACTGACTATTTTACCAAATGGATTAAAGCTATACCTACAAGACAAGCCACATATGCAGTAATGATTAAATTTTTAGAAGGAAACATTCTTCCTATATTTGGATGCCCAAACAAGATTATTACTCACAATGTAACAACTTTCAAACCAAATAAGATGGTGGAATTTTGCAACAAATACAACATAAAATTTTGTCACTCTACTACTTATTATCCACTAGGAAATGGGCTAGCTGTGTCTTCCAATAAAATTTTGGTAAATATCGTTAAGAATTTGTTGCAAGATAACAAGAATCCTTGCCATAACAAATTAATCAATGCTTTGTGGGCTGATATAGTCACTACCAAGAAATCCATTGGTATGTCCCCTCTCCAACTAGTTTATGGGATAGATGTTGTTTTCCCCATATCCTTAGGAATCCCTATTTTTATACTACTTCAAGATTCCCAAGTTGAACCCAATGACCCACAGAGAAGAATAAACCATGCCATACAACTGCAAAAATGAAGATAGGAAGTCTACAATAAAACCCAAGTCATCCAAGAGAACATCAAGAAAAATTATGATAGGAGAACCAAAGCTGACAATTTCCAAATAGAAGACATTGTACTAAAATGGGATTCAAGAATTGAGGACAAGTGTAAGCATGGAAAGTTTGATAATTTGTGGAAGGGGCCTTACAAAATTGATTCTTATAGAGGGAACAATGCATTTTTTATTAAAGATATGTGTGGAGCAGATCTACCTGGTGGACCTGTAAATGGCAGAATGCTCAAACATTACTTTCCTCAAGCATAATTTTTTTTTCACTCAAACCGTTGTACATACCACTTTATTTTTCTACTGTCAGCGTGGGTGGTTTCCAACTCCAAGAGTGGTTGAACCCTGAGGAGAAGGCCATAAGCTCCTGATGAGATGTTGCCATATCTATGAAAATAAATAGATCAATTCATATGTAGAACAAAGACTAAAGGGAATGGACCAACGCTGCTGATCCAAATGTTCTTGACACCTCACAAGGGGGATGTCATCCCCATTTGGAGCCACTATTAGGGTCCTATGATTCATAGTTTCAATTGATGATTGGCTATTTCCTTTCAGTTGATGAAATTGTAAATAATATTGTGTTATGTAAATGATTTACAAATATATATATATATATATATATATATATATATATATATATATATATATATATATATATATATATATATATATATATATATAATGATGAAAAGAGTGTATAAAAAAGTGTATTTGAGAAAAAGGAAAAAATAGAATAAAAAATAAAAAATAAAAATAAAAAAAAAATCACTAAATTTATTTTAGAAGTTTTTCAAATAAAAGTGTGCAACTTGTTTAAATTCCACAGAGAAATAAATTTCATAGTTTAATCATATCGTTTAATCGTGATTAATCTAAATAAAAAGGTTGTATACGTTAGATAATAAATCAAACATGAAGCCCAATTTTGGTTGAAATAAATAGCTAGATTAGAGGAATATTAGCCAAAGTGTCTAAAATTGGTCAATTCCCTAAATATGAATTAGAATAGGGTTAGAAGCAACCTTAGAAAAATATAAAGGGTTGGCTAGATTAAATTCACCCTTAGGATACATTAGCTATATTTTGAAAAGATTAATCTTAGTTTAATTCTATTAATCATGTCATTTAAACATGATTAATAAAATTGTAATATTATACTCAGGCGCTAATGTTATGATTTTATTATAAGGTTGAAAAGTGACAAGATTTATTTTGTTAGCTTATGGTATCTGACATGCATCATCCACCAAATGTGATTTACGCTGCCTAGATCAATGACGCAGAAGCAATTTTGTACCCCCTACCTATTTTATCTTTATCAACATGGGGGTATGACAAGCGGTATTCTTGTTCATAGGCCCCATGATACATGGCGAGTGCTCATCACTTTGCACTCCCCTGCTCCAAACTACTTACCACCCCCCCTCCAAAATCTGCCTATCTCCCCACCAACATTTATCTTCACCCATCACATCATTCCTCTACCACATCCCTAATTCCCCACTAGCCCTATTCCACCACGTGGCCTCCCTGCTCCAGTATAAAATTGCATATCCTCAGTGCGACATCTTTTTTGTCATTTACACCTAAGTAGTTCTATTACACTCTCCCTGTTACACGATGACCCTTGTCGTCCAAACGTTCACCACCTGTCATCACACCAGCTCCATAATGAATCAAAAGTAATGATAAACTAATAATTATCTATAAAAGTCCCCAAATTGATCACTGTGGCTCCCTTCTACTCCTTGTCCATTTCAGATAAACAGGTATAGGATTTTAAACTGCCACCTCATCTGCTTGATTGCTTGGTCACCCCTACATATTTTAGTTAGCCATTTTTGACCGCGTACCTATCACATTGATCATATTACTCATCAGACATTCAAATTTTCATGGGTAAAGAATAAACTCTCATATCTATTCCTGATATTCTCAGAAATGACACCTAAAGGAAATTCAAAGGAAACCAGTGAAAATATGATGATCCCTCTTGCAATTGACCTAGACCATATACCATTGGAAGATTAATACTACAAAATTGTAGAGACCAATTGTGAGTTTGACTTGTTCGAACTGCACAATTGGCTCAAACAAACCTTTCGGGGCTAGAGTGATGAAATCATCCTCTTGGAATCCCTCTTACCACAATTCATGTTTCCCCATATTCATCCTTTCCTAGACATTGTCATATGGTGTAAATCCAGATATGTTCCTAGCCAAAGAGCCATTGTGGCCCAAAATGGTGACATTCTGTTGACCATAACCCCAGAGTCCATTAACCAAATGTTGCAAGTACCCCATAATGATTATTTAAGCCCCTTTCCTATATATTCTCTCATGAAATTCTATTAAAAGCTGACATTCCCTTAGAGAGCTAAGATATTTTGGATTTTCTTACTAAAATATGTTCAACTACCAAAGAATAATGCACCATACTCAACCTCTATGTTTCTTAAAAAAAATAAACAAATTGTGTCATTAGTGTCTTGTCTACCAGGATACCACTCATATCAATGGGTAGATGAACCTATTCTAGGTCTTCTGTCCATATTTTCCACAAAAGAAAAACCTTCTGTGATATTTAATTATATTCAATTCCTTGTAGACAACATCCATGATCAATTCCTCAAGAACAACATAGAAGGAATGCTTAAACATTCATAATTGTTAGTGTACATGTTTTTGTTTCATCGGGCATACATATTTCCAACAGCATTGCATAAATTAGATGATCAAGGTAATTCATAGTCGATATATAGTTGACCTCTTTAGTAAGTGAGAATTCAAGTGATTTTACCTTCAATGACTTCATTGACAAGTTTATCTATACAATGGTGTGTCTTCTAAACAATAATGTAGAACCCAGAATAGGTTATGATATTTAGAAAACCTTACACCTCAATGATCAAGCCAAAACAAGAGACTGGTACTTGTACCAAAAATACACAGAAATCAAAGTGTATGGTTGTGTGATTCCACCATATAAATTGCCAAAATATGCTCCTATGAGAATATTCTCATTGGAGTATATCACGCAAATGATCAATATGGATAATTTTTATTTTTCCCTAGCTAAGAGGAAGGTCCAATTCAAGATTCAAACATAGGTGGGACCATTTATATGCAATATGAGAGCAGTAGGCACTAAGGAAGATACACTTCTCTAGCAGATGAACTTTCAGTTAAGTTTCACTTCATCCTATGACCCCTTCGGCATAATGTCTAGTCTAAGGGTAGAGCATAAGACCACTCTTATTCTCATGCTCCTAGGCCCGAAATTGAGATGTCTATGAACAAAGATCAATGGGAGAAGAGCACCTTGCAGGAAGCTGAGGAGAAGATTTTATTTACAACCACCTCACAAACATGAGTCCCTCAGGAGAAGCATGATAAAAGGCCCAGAGAAGAAGAGTTTTCTCCAATGACATAAACTAGAGCCAAGCAATTCTTAATTTATAAAAAGAAGCATAAAAAAAATCCAAAACTAGATTTGATCAATGATGATGAAGGACATGCTACTATTGTCGTGACAAGTACACATGTTTCAACAACAACAAAAGACATTTTTGTAGGTACAGGACAAGAAGATATTTTTTTAGGTTCTCCATCTTTCTCGGGCTCACATTAGCTTCTAGATGTAGCTCAAACAATAGAGTTGGCTCAAGGCCAAACATATCCAAACACCTTTGCAAATTATAAGGAAATCAAGCAGAATAAGGAAATGTTGAAGGCCAATACCTAAACTTAGTTTCGGAAGAAGACTGCTTCATCTCAACACATGCTCTTGTCAGCATTTGACACTGAGAAAGGGAGAATGCAGATGTATTTCTTGCAAGCACATGTTCCTTTTCCAAAGTAATCACCAATTTACAACAAGGCCATCTTCTCCTTTGATACAAATCAGATCCATATGATTGATCATATAGGCATGCACAAATAGACTCGAGAGATGTTGCATTCTACATTAACTAACACTATCATGACAACTTCAAAATTGCAGGCCTCCATCAGCAACATACAACCACAATTGAAGCTAGAGAAAATCTCATCTTTGGTAAAGGACACTAAATTTAAAACACTGGAGGATTTAGTTATTAAGATGGGTTATGACACTAGTGACGTAAAGGTAGTAGAGGAACATATAAGGAAAAAGAATGCTAACATAATAGAATTTAAGAAACAACTCAAGCTTCCGTCTATAGAGGATCCACAAGCTAGGAGTTGGGAGAAATTGAACCACAGAAGGAGGAAATGTTTAAAATAATATTGGAACTAAATGTATAGATCAGAAAGATGGAGATAGTTTAGAAAATATTCTCAAGGAAAAGGATCAATCATCACAACTAGCCATTGTTCCCCTTACATAAGTACCAATTGCAATTGCAAGATCCACAAAGGCTTCAACATCAACAACATTACCAGGACAAACTTCAAATTCATCCAACAAATCAATAAGGGACATGAAGGATATGTCCCTTCAGGGAAAGGAGAATAAGAAGTTGAAAGAATAGTTGAATAATTCACAGGCTTGCTCAAATAATAGAGGTTTTAGAGAGAAAGTTAGTAATGGCTCAAACTCTAGAAAAGGATAAGAAAATATATGGATATATATCAATGAAGCTATAAATGAGATTTGGAAATCAATCCAAATCAATTTCGAGGAGGAAGAGTTGATACGGAGGTCAAAAACATTGATAGAAGAAGTGAGGGAAATGTTGGGCAAAAGACTAGGTGAATCCACAACATTGATCAAAGTCCTAAATTCTAAGACCAAAGAATAATTAAACGAGCTACGTATTGAATATAAGACTAAAACCATCTTAGAAATCAAGAAGGTTTTGCAGACGAGAGACCTAATCGTTCAATTAGAGAACAAATGCTAGACTCTCGAAACCGTTGTCTAGAGATTTCATAGCACGCTTAATTTACTGAATCATAGAGGTCCCCTAGGTTTAGTGGCTTTGAATGATATGTTACTTAGCTTGAGTGAATACAGTAAAAAAACCTTACATTATTGCCAAAGATAAATCCAATTTTGTAGGGGTAAAAGGAAGTATGATAGGAAAAGCTTTGTCGGAGGCTCTAGATTTTGATCGCATCATCAAACATGAGATCAAACATATTTTCATCCACAAGACTACATTTGCGAAATATACTGAAGTTGATGAAACATATAGAAAGCTAGTAAAAATTTCTATCCTGAGTGAATATCAATGGGATCACTTGTGTGAATTACTTGAGTGAAACATTTTTCATCTCACACAACAAGGCAACACCTTTTTGGGACTAGTCATCAACAACCATCCTTGACAATAGTGCTAGAAGCTCTAGCAGTTCTGAATTTCTAAATTTTTGTACTATTTATGTAATCTATTTCAGATATTTTATGATTTTGTCTTGATATTTTGACAAAAAGATAATTTGTAAATTGTTTTTCTATAAGTACTTCATAATTCTAAGTAGTGGAGGTTTATTTTTATGTAAAGAAGGGACCATTGGTGTAAAGTTGTTCCACAAAGTTCTAGTCAACACATTTGAGTAATACAAAAGCTTTTTCAGGATTCCTGTGTCACATTTTTTCGTGAAATGATATTCCCTCTTGTTATTATGTCTTTCTCTAATTTTCATATATGTTTCTTTTCTCTATTGTTTTAAGGAAAGTTAAGTTCAGGGTTTGTCTCAAAAGCACCATGTTCTGGCTGAAAAGAATATCAATGTTTTCTACGGAAGTCAAGCAATATAATTCTTAATTTCTCTATGCTTAATGGACTCTTAATCATTTCTTCTTTGTCCATATCATCAAACATATAGGATCCAATAAATTTTCCTACCTTGCCCTGTTAGATATGTTTGTAAATGCTAAGATAAATCCATTCGGAGTATATTGACTCCATTACTAATGGTATACTATTACATTGTCAACCAAACAACCAAATCAAATCTAAAACAAAACCATTGAACTTTCAAAACTAGCCTAATATCTAAATATAAAAAAATCTAAATATGAAAGAGAGATCCCTCTGTGAAGCTCCTAGGGCTAGATCCTAGCTTCCAAAGTGGTTTTGTGGATACCTTTTTATTTCTTTCACAGTCTTAGGAAATACAGAGTGCTAACATGTATAAAGGTTTTTTATTGTATAAATTAAGGGACACCCTAATTAAAAATAAATTGGAGTGTCGAAATAATACAGTCGCTTCAAATTATACAATGGAGCATTGAAATTTGCGTCAAAAGCATACCATTGGTTGATATATTTCACAATTCATTGGTCAAATGGAGGGTCATATAATTTGGTAGTAACAATATAGTCATATCATAAATGAAATAAAATTAATTGAAATTATATATATATATATATATATATATATATATATATATATCAACAATTATATATATTATTAAAAGAAGAAAAAAAATCCAAAGGAATATTACTAATAAGTCATACCTGTCGAGATGATTAATGAGGCTAGTCATATGTACTGAGATGATTGACGAGACGAGTCATATGTGCTGAGATAATTTTCGAATTAACACTTATTAGAACTAACCTAAACAAAGAGAAGAAAATTTCAGCAATTAAGCTTTGAGGACAAATATTCTAAAGGAAAGGGTAATGTTATGAGTATAATTCATAACAAATAAATAAATAAAAATATTATATAATGAAAACAAGGATTATGTTAACTATTCATTATGTTAAGTGAAAAGGCATGTCTAAACGACATGCCCAGTCATGAAAGGCCACCTGCCTAGGTATATAAGCAGGGCCTCATTGTAATATTCAACATCACTTGTATATTTTTACATATAATAAGTTATTATTTACAATACCTTTGTGTATTTTACATTGAAATATGTTATAGACTACAAGTAGCAATTTTTTTTTAAGTAGTAAATTTTGGTTTTATTTATTTTCTTATTTTGGGTGCTTATTGGTTCGCCACTCCTCTTACCATTCCCGATTTGGTGTAAAAAATAAGATTGTAAATTCCGAGAAGATTATCTCTATATATTTCTACTAATAAATAGCCATAATGGGTGAGGTGGTTATCTTTGGAAGAATGTTGTATAATATTTTCTTCCATACTTGGTCCATTATGAAACCATATTAGGTATCTTCCTCCATGCATGAAATTACATATGGAGATGAAATCTAAGGTTCAATTAGTATAGGATCACATCCAATAATAGTGAAATGTTCTCTAACTATTGAAAGATAATGTGACTATATTGAAAATTAATATGAAGCAACAAAACGACTAATATTATTGTTAAATTTATTTTTATGTTGGATATCAGGTATTTTTGAAGATGAAACCTACAAATAGGTACCCCTTAAGCAACTAAAGAATAACAAGAAATTAGCACCCAAGCACTATGACGCCAATAAGGTATTGTACATGATTGTAAATATCTATTACATAATAGGAGTTCCTCATTTTTCATGTGTATATTTATTCTTACATATCCCTTGTTTAATAGTGGTTCTAAGTCATAAGGTCCTATTTCAAACTTTTTTTGGGATATTGATGGAGAAAGAAAAATCATTCCGAAACTTAAAATTATTATTAAAAAATAGATAAAACAACCAAAGACCTACGATATTACTAAACACCTCATCAAGTAGAAGAACCTCTCAATAAAATGTGTTACATAGGAAGATAATTCTCGATTAAAAAAATTAATAGATGATTAACAATGACATAAACAATTAATCGATTGAGAGGAACATATTAATTCCCATTTATAACATTAATTCATTATTATTAGATTTGCTAGGAATATTTAAGTTTATTATTAAATTTCATCACATTACTTTTTTTTGATATAATATTTAAAAAATTATATAAATGATAATGTTTTCTATAAATTTAATATGCTATAATATTTATTATAATTACATTAGTTCTAAATATATATTTTTATTATTAAATTTGATTACTCTTTGTTTTTTGATATAATATCAAGGAGATTTGTGTAAATGATTATATGTTTTTTTTATGAATGTTTGATTCAAGGGAGGCCTTTCGGGGGAGGAAGATTATGATTGGGATAGCGGACGCAAAGCTATGGAACTTAGTCTTCAGAAAAGGTTATTTATCGAAAATGATACCGGGTACATCCGAGAGTAACCAACATATTTGTGTCTGACCTCCTATAAATGTTCCTCATTATTAGATTTAGATTAGGGATGAGCTTTTCAAGAGCATTGTCACTTCCATAGACTCTTCCACCACCATACCTATTCCCCACCCCTTCAAACGTGTATGATAGAAAAGTTGAAATGTCACACTTGCATATTTTGCATCCCAGGAGCATGCTCCCTACCTGTTACAATATATTTTTCCTGTTACAATATATTTTTCCATGGTTTTACTTATCTTTAGATGCACCTGTTGGCTAGGGTAGCATCCCTTATCCTTGTACCGACTTTTTCTTTTAAAAAAAATACTTTTTCAAATCCATATGGATGTTTCTCACATAAAAAGCACATATATACGTGGGTCCTTCTAAAGAAACCGAGAGATGTTCTTAAATACATTTAAAAAAAATGTAAAAATGCATGGTGGGGTTTACGGGTTATCGATAGCTATCTATTGCATCCCATGTGGTAACTACCAAACTAGTTTTTGGCCATATATATACACACCTTAAGTGGCGAACCATATACGTGATTTTCCTTTGTGTCATAACGTTGGAAAAATTATCCCCAGTCAAGTTTGTTATTCTTGTTATTTTAATCATTCTCACTTATTATGGAAACCCACATTTTTATGTTGTAGTGTCGAGCCTCTTTATCTCACGTTGTTAAATATTTTGTTGGAGGAGATTTTAGTGACCCAAGAAGGAAGGATAGATACATAGTATGATTTTGTCCCGTGCATGCAACCAGAGTCAGAGAACTGCATAACCACCTTTTCTCTATGCATTTTAATAAAAAAATCATGTTCAGTTCCTATTATGCTCACGTAATTACATAACTACTTTTTTTCTGTGCATCTTAATAGAAGACTCATGTTTCGTTCCTATTCAATTGTTCGTATGGCATTTTCCCATTAAGTAATTGGATAATTGTTGAACTAACATATCATATATATTTTCATGGTTTGATGAGGTTACTTTTCTTCTTTTGTTGTATATTTGTACATTAGCAGCACGAGCAAGGGTGTGGACCCTTTGGATATACATCAGATAAAGCACGCACTTCTTAGTTCCTAAATCTCTCTTTGTCAATTCAAAGCATATTGTATCATTATTTGAGTTTTCTTTATTCTTTCATTACTTTCCCTATGTTAGGGTTGTCAACCTTAGATTTAGGGATTTTGTGTTGCAATCACAAAAGAAAATACGAAAGTTAAAAGAGCTGATAAAAAATAGTGTGCAAATAACTATTATAAACTCTCATTATATCATTTAAGCATTATAATTATAAATATCACTCTCATATTTTATAATAAGTTATATATTATAATGTTCACTCTCATACTTTATAAGATGTTAGAGATATGTTGTGGAGGTTGAGATTCATGTGGATCTTGAGTTTAATTTCTAGGTATAAAATAAGTTAGATATTAAAATATCATGATTATATCATAGCAATATTTTTACTTTGATATACATTTTAGATAGTCATTGTTATTAAATTATTTTTAGCTATTTGTTTAAATAAAATGTTTAAACAAATAAATATGTATACATATATATCAATACAATGGGGAACATAAAATATAAAAACACGCCGAGTGTAAAAGTTGAATAAAATAATATAATTCATCAAAGATATGGCTGTACATCACATTAGTTTATTTGTCACACATCTTCCTCGAATAGTCTTGGATAGTTTAACAAGGTTTCTTAGTTTATGTGTCAAAGATTTTTCTTAGATGTCTTTTCATATTTGCAAGATTTTTATATTCCATATTGTAAATATTGCCGCTCTATTTTTATGCAAAAGTTTAACATAGAAAGAACTAAAGCATATGGTCTCCACTCTATGCTGATTATGAGGAAATACAAGAGTTAGAAAGAGTAATTTATGAATTAATTAGAGAAACATGTACGCTTTCCATAATGATATTTAACAAGAAAATTTACCAATAATTTTTTATTTTTTCGCAAGTTAAAAGACTTTAATAAATATAAGAATATATTGCACCAGCCTATTTCTAAAATGATTACTTACAATGTTCAATTTGTTTGACGTTGATATTTCCATTAATCATTTTTATTAAAATAATATAAATTAAAATAATAATAAAATTAAAACACAAAACATAATTTTTTAATTAAAATTTGTTTATTGCTTTTAAAATAGAGCAGCGAAGGAGCATTTATTTTTCAAAGTAAAAACATATTTTAATTAGTTTTTAATAAAATAAGAGAGGAGGATTTTGTTGTCATATTAAAAGAAGAATAATTTTTTTAAAAATATCAACATTGATATTTATAAATACATATTAATATCAATTAAGCAAATAATTATTAATTTTGAAATGAAATATATCTCAATTATTAATATCAATTAAGCAAATAATTATTAATTTTGAAATAAAATATATCTCAATAAACTGGAAGAAATTAATGAGTCAAGTCACGCTAATGCTTTCCATCTCTCTTTAAAAAAAAGACAACCCCTTCAAAAATGATAAACGAAAAGGATGTACAAGTATTTAAATATTCTTGACATGGATTAGCATTGTCAACAGTTACTATATATTTTTAGCTCACCTCAAGCTTTCACAAAAGTTTTCTATCTCTTTATTGACTTGCAGGGAACAAAGGAGCTATCGTGTATCGTAAACTAATGCGATTCCTTGAGAAAGATAATAAAGTAAAATCCATTAAAAAAGTTAGATTTTATTTAATCATCTTCGTACATCATAAAATCCATAAAAGATAGTTTTTTCATAATCATCTTCGTACATAGAAATTCGGCGAGGTGTATAAGGAATCTAATCAAACTTCTAAATTTTGTAAGGTATCATGCTTCTTTTCGTGTGCGGAAAGTTCAGAAGTTTGTTAACTGATTTGTATAGTTCGATATTGATATTAATATTAATATTAATATTATTATTAATATTATTATTATTATTATTAAAATCTTGAAGATTATAAACTTTATGGAATAATATTATCTTACAATTCTTATCTCTCTATCTCTTATGATTCATCCCGTTGCTTCTATCTATACTTTCTATCAGTTCAGTAAAAGAAATAAAGGAATGCTATCTAACCTGCTTGAGGCTTCTACCTTTATTTTTTTACTTTTTTTTTTTTTATGTTTAGCGTGTATTGGGGTGGGTAGGTAAATAAATATCAAGGTGGTTCAAGATCAACCAAAAAAAACTAATATTATAAACTCAATGTATACAAACCTTAAGATAAATATTAAAATAAATATGGTTGAATTAAAAAAAACTTAAAAATTATAATATAATAATAATTACTATTATTATTATAATTATTATTAATTAATATTACTAATATTATTATGAGTTTATATTAATATAATATTAATAAAATAATCATAAATATATAAGAATATCATTATTATTATTTATATAGTTATTAATATTGATACAGAGTTAGTCTTTAAAAATTATACATAATAATTCCCTTATCTTATTATTATGACTTAATATTATTAATATTATAATAATAATAATTCAATGTAATTGTGATTATTGTTATTATTATTTTATATTATTGTTATAATAATAATAATTATTATTATTAGTATAAATACATTTTATTATTTTAATAACACTATAATATAATTGTTTTTATTATTTTTATAATTTGATATTATTATTATAATAATATTATGATAATAATAATAAACAATTTTATAAAAAAAAATTATGTCATTATATCATATTTGAGGTTTATAAGGTAGGAGAAAAAATGGAGCTATGGTTTTTTTAACTGCAAGAATGAGTTCTTGGATGTGGCCGCCTTGCTCCTCCTGGGATGGTTCGAAGGGAGGTCATGGGGTCATGGTTCATGGCGGCGATGGAGGGCTATGTCCCATGCAGTTTCATCGATTTCGACCTCGCTACCTGGATTCGTTTTACTTCATGGGCATTCGCTACTCTGTTCAAACAGGCTCACTAGATTGTCGTGCTGGGCCCCTTCCTACTCGACGAACCAGAGGGACTTGGAGTCCGGGCGGCTGAAGCGGGTTTCCCTCCCGAAGATGCTGCGTGCTCAAGATGCAGTCCAAGAATGGGTTGCGGCCGGTGGCGGCCCAAGGTTTAAGTCTTGGATTTCTGCTGCTCAAGGATCGTTGCATGGGGTCCCGCGGGAGGTTCTCGACGGTTTTTCTCGATCGATGGTGGGCGTTGGTCGGACGCCCAGGTTGCTTCGGTCTCTTGTCTTCTCGAGCTTCGAATTTTCCTCCTCCAGCCGATTCAGGACTCCGGGAAATCAAAGGAGGCAGCCTATCTGTTTCCATGCCTCTGTTCAATGCAGACTCCTTTCAAGCCATGGTTCCCCACGTTGCAGCTGACTCATTCATTAGGTTTGGAAGCCAATGCGATGGCCCGGGCCCTTTCTTACTCAGACCGGACCATGGTGGCTCTTGAACCTCCCCCTGTCGCGCGGCCTGGGGGCTTTTTCTGGGAGGGTGCCTCACGGTTCCGGGTAAAGACGGGTTTGCGCTTTCAATTTGGATTAGTCATGCAAATAGTGTGTTTTTCCTGAAGCACTTCATTAGGTAGAAAGTTGGATATCAGGACACATGCAAAACCTGATTTATGGAGGCAGAGCTTTATAGGATTGCAGGTTCTTGCAGAATTACAATATACAAATGACATCCACCATTGTTCTCAACATGAGATTAAGGGAGGTAGGGGTCGGGGCGAGGGGCAGGGCTCGTCAAAAAATCGTCCAATGCAAGTATGGGTTTTGGGAGTAATAAATCGAAAAACCCCATAAGTCAATCAAAACCAAATGAATGGAGGCCCCTCGTTTAAGAATATAGGGCAAGGGAAAAAAAATAGGGATAGAAAAAAAAATAGGAAAGTTCGGTCTCCACCCCATATAAGTGGAGCTCATGAACTGAATCCGAAATTAAATATAGAGGATACAAAATCAAATATGCAATGTGTCTCTTTCGAATCACACACTATTATTTTTCAATTTAATTGTTTTTGGCCAAAACCTGAGGAACTTTTTCACTGGATTTTGACCAATTGGTCCCTCGATTGTGAAATACACCTTTGCTCTAAAGGATTTTTCATAGTAAAATTCCCTTCTCCAGAGGCCAGAGACTGTATTCTGCAGGAGGGGCCATGGTTCTCGAGAACAACGAGTCTTTTTGTCACTCCATGGTTCCCTTTTTTTGATGCAAACACTGTGGTTGCTGGTGTGGACTTGTTTGCATAACCTCCCTACCAGAATGCTGGTGTGGACTTGTTTGCATAACCTTCCTATTCATTGAATGCCGGTGTGGATTTGTTTGCACAACCTCCCTCTTCATTTCTGGGATGAGCACATACTTTCAGGCATTGGGAACAACATTGGGAAATATCTAAAGATGGATTCCCAAAGATTGGAGGAAAGGATCTATACACATGCCAGGATTTGTGTGGACGTAGACCTCAGCAAAGGCTTGCCGGACCGTATTCATCTAATCCACAAGCATATGAACTAGACTGAAACACTTGACTATGAAGAAAGAGCTTTCAGATATAGAATCTGCAGACAAACAAGGCATCTTCAAAATCTATGCCCAGAATCCAAAAAAGACAACGTCAGAAGGAAGAAGAATGGGAAGCAACCAAAAGGGTGGAACTTCCATCCAACCCCACAGGAAATTGACGAAGACAAAGCTAAGGAGGATTCCCCATAACCTGAGATCAACCAGACATCACAAGTATCAGAAAAATAGGAGGAGTTTTTTCAGGCACCCAAAGAAACTCAGGAAAATTAGGTACAAACAACAACCATGCCATAAACTATGGAAACGAGTGGCTATAAATGTACCCATACATCAGACACTTTAGATTTAGACAAGGACAATGTAGGACCTGATTTTGGAAACCAACTTGAACTTGTCTCTTCTTCGCCATCTCAAGGGGAATGACACATGGTGGAAAAAAAGAAAGGGAGAAAAGACTCGGTTTTTCCTCCCCATTTGTACATTAGTTTGCTTTTATTTCTGTATATTTCAGCCAATCATCAATTATGGACCTGATACTGTTATGAATCATTGCAAATGTAACATGTGATTTTATTTTCATTAATAAAATTATGTCTTTTTCCTTGAAAAAAAATAATATAATAATAATTATTATTATTTTCAAATAACTATTATATTATTATTATAATATAATAGTACGGAGACACATGAATCTGAGGAGGTGCTGGGGAGGATGGAGACTACAAACGAGGGTTTCAGTTAGGGTTTCGAATTACAGCGGTTAATCCTGATCAGCGGTTGTATACTGCTCTGTTGTCTTCGCGAGTTACCACCTTCAGCTTTCTACCTGTTGCATTCGCATATCACCGGTGGCATTTGTACTGAACGTGATGCTCGGGGCTTATTTTTTCCGTTACTAACCTCCCCCTCTCGCGGCCTGTTTCCTGTTACTGTTTGACTGGTTGGGGGTTCCTGTCCTCCGTTTTTCCTGCAGTCTCGAGGAGCTCTCCGTTTCTAGGCGCAACTGTCAACATGGAAGACTTAGATGCCATCGATTATTCCGAAGACCCGTTGGAGGGGGTTTCCATCTGGCGTACCCCTTTTCCCACGTCGTCTAGCTTATTCAGCTCTGGTTTCTCTCTGGCCGAACCCTCCCGGCCCCCTGTGGTCCTGTCGGACGATCCCCCCACCTGGCCTGCGTTAACTACCCCTCCGGCATCTCCGTCATCACTAGGGTTCGTCTCCGCTTGTCTAAACCCTAACCCTAGTTTAGACCCCCCATTCACTGGCTCTAACACCCGCGTTCCCCCACCGGTGACCGGGGTTTCGATTGATTCACATAACCTCTCTTCCCTGGCTCCCCCTTCCAGTATTTTTTTTGCCGTCTCGCCGCTTGCCGGTTCCTTACACCTTTCGACTGATGGTCTTCCCCCCTCCTCGTATAACCCTTGTCCCCCTCTTGCATCTACGGATCCGCCCCCTAGCAAGGCGTTGCACCCCCCTCCCCCTCAAGGGACCAAGAAAAAGTAGAAGTGCTTTAAATCTAAGGTAGATGACGTCTTTTTGAGACTATAAGAGGAAATTTAGTGGGGAGAAGCCATGGACTTCGCAGACAGAGTCCTGGTCGGTTGCATCAGGGGAAGGAACTACTCGACCGCTTGTCTGAAGGCCTGGGTAGTAGAAGTATGGGGACACCATCTGGTTGACATCCCATTCATGCAGACGTTTGTGAGGGGATGGTTCGCTCTGAGATTCGCTCATGCCGATCACACGAATTGTGTCCTATCCTCCTACTGGCACTTTGAGCATGCCCCGGTACTGCTAAAATATTGGACACCCCTCTTTGATCATGAGACTGAATAGATTGGCATTGGACATGTATGGATTCGCCTTCCGGGTCTCCCATTACAATACTGGTCTGAGGACATCTTCAAGCGGATTGGCAATGCGATTGGCACCTATATGGAGTACGACAAGTCATACCTTCATACGGGTATGATGGCATACGCTCGCATCCTAATTAATCTAGACACTAGAGGAGGACTACTGGAATACATCACCATACAATGGAGGGACACATCTCGTAAGCAGATCATTGATTATGAAGGCATCCCGTATCGCTGCCGCAGATGCCATAAGGTAGGGAATTTATATAAGGATTGCCCTCTCCTCCACAAAAAGAGGGGCACTGAGCAGAGTTGAGAACCTGAACCGACGGATGGAGGTCCCTCTCAACACCAGGAGACGGAAGGAGGTCCCTCACATCACCAGGAGGACCATGCACTCGAAGAAACAAGAGATACAATGGGTACTCCCATCACCAAGGCATCAGAGAAGCGACCAGCGGACTCCATTCCCTCCTCACCTCCTCCTCCATCCAGCTTGGGCACTGCAAGAGACATCACCTCGACTGTGGGTATGTTTTTCCCTATCTCTTCCTCTGTCTCTGGATAATCACATGTTTTTGCATCTCTCTCTTACATGGGTATCTCCTCCCATTCCATCCCTTCTGTTTCCTTACTGATGCCCCCTTTCCCCTAGGGATTTACCCCCTCCTCCCCTCTCCTCTACTCCCTACCCTTCCCCTCCCTCTCTCCATCCCCCTGTTTCCCTTCCCTGATCTCCTCCTCTTCCCCCTCCATCCCCCCCCCTCTCTCCCCTCCATCCGCCCCCCCTCACCCCCCTCCATCCCTCCCCCCTCTCCCCCTCTCTCCCCCCGGTACCCTCTTCATTCCAAAACAAAGGACAAGGGTATTGATGCGATTGGTATTGATCCTATTTGTCCCCCGACTTCCCTTAAATCGTCTAGAGGTTGCCCCTCCCGGCTCACTAAAGCCAGACACACTGCGGGGGAAGAAGTTGCCCTTGGGCGACAACAAACAATTGACAGGGCCCTTAGAGCAAGGGATGGCCCTCTGCCTATCCCTCCATGAAATTCTTATCATTCAACTATCGTGGGGTTGCTAGCCCCCCCAAAAAACTAGCCCTAAGAAGACTGCTCACCTCGACTGATTTGGATGTTATTTTCCTGCAAGAAACTCTCTACTCGGCTGCCACCCTCATCCCTATCCTCAACTCTTGGCTACCGAATTGGACCTTTCATGCTATGGACGCATTTGGGAGATCGGGAGGTATTGCTATTGGTTTCTGTAACAAATCCATGGTGCTCCAGAATACTTGGGGAGGCAGAGGATTCATCGGTATGGACTTATTGGCCCACTCTCTTGGTGCTAATATTCATATTATTAATGTATATGGCTGTTGTGTGGAGAGGGAACCATTCTAGAGATCCCTGCTCACATTCGAACTACTCCGGGCAGACAATATTATCCTGGGAGGGGACTTGAATTTCTCCTTGGGATACTGTGAATTCTGGGGACACTTGGCCTGAGTGGATAACCTTTCTGACTCGATCTCCACCTTACTCGAAGCGCACCAATGGGTCGACATCCCTCCTATCAGACTTCAATATACCTGGTCAAATAACAGAAGTGGCGATCATAGTCTTGCTAGAAGACTTGACAGATTCCTTATCAAAGAGGCTTTCCTCACCCTCCACCCTCGTATTAGGCAATGGGTAGGCTCTGGAGGTTTATCTGACCACCGGCCCATATTTTTGGAATTGTCAGACAACATCCTGAAGATCAAAAGCCCTTTCAAATTCAATGCTTCCTGGCTCAAGGACCCCAGCTATCTACAACTTGTATCTGATTATTGGAGATCCAACCCTATAATGGACGAGGAGGAACACACTGCTGGTTTTATAAGGAAACTATCTGAACTCAAGAGGATCTCCAGAAATTGGGCACATCTGAAATGGATAAATGATGATAAGATATTGAAGGAGGCAGAACGAGCCATTGCCACATTCGAGGACTCGTCAGATGGCACCTTCCTAACACCTGCCAACAAGGACCTATACTCTACTCTTGTCTCTAAGCGCTCCCAAATTCTAAAGGAAAGAGAGGAGAGCTGGCGCCTTAGAAGTAGAGCCATCTGGCTGGTAGAAGGTGACAACAACACTAAGTTCTATCATAAATTTGCCAATGGCAGGAAAGCCATTAATACTATCTGGGAGCTTCAAAACGAACAGGGTCAGATGGTAACAGAACAACAGGGTTTGGCCAGACTTGCAAATGAACACTTCAAATCCATCTACAAGGCACCTCGTGAGGCGAACATTCTAGAGATAATGCGGGTTGCTGAACTCTTCCCCAGATATGTAGATCAGGAGGATTCGGAGAATCTGATGATGGCTGTGTCGAAGGAGGAACTTGAGGCCACCTTAAAATGGTTTAAAAAAGATAAAAGCCCTGGACCGGATGGGTGGACCATCGAATTCTATATTGCTTTCTTTGACATCATGGGGGATGATTTACTCAGAATCGTGGAGGACTGTAGAAGGAATGGCAATATCCCCGCGGCCATCAAATCCACTTTTATTGCCCTAATTCCGAAATCTGATTCCCCCACCTCCTTCAATGATTTTAGACCCATCTCTCTTTGTAACGTTCTGTACAAGATTATTGCTAAAATCATTGCAAATCGCCTGAAGCCCATACTGTCTAGACATGTATCTCCTGAACAATTTGCTTTCCTACAGCATCGACAGATACATGAGGCGATCGCCACTGCACAGGAACTGCTCCACACTCTCAAGACAAAGAAACAGAAGGGCATGATCCTAAAGGTGGACCTCTCCAAGGCTTTTGATAGAGCAAATTGGCTCTATATCAGGTTAATTCTAACTCACCTAGGCTTCCCTTTCGCTTACATCAAATGGATTATGAGCTGCATTAAGGATGTATCCTACAGTGTCCTGCTTAACGGCGAAGCTACTCCTTTTTTCTTATCAGAGAGAGGGCTCAGGCAGGGCTGCCCTCTCTCCCCTCTACTTTTTTTACTTGTTATGGAAGGACTAAGCAGATCCATCATTGCTGCCCGGGACAGAAATCAGTTGGTTGGCATTAAGATTTCAGAGAACTTCTATTTGACCCACCTCTTGTTTGTTGATGATGTCCTGATATTCTTAAATGGAAGCATCGGCGATTCCTCTATACTACATAATATATTCAAGCTCTTTCAACAGGCAACGGGGATGATGATTAACGAGGGAAAATCCACTATTACCATTATCGGTTGCTCTCAGCATGAGTCCATTTATACTACCCAGCGTTTTCCTTTCTCTGCACTCAATCTGGATGATGGGCTTAAATACCTGGGCTTCCGAATAAAGCCTCTCGGATACAGGATTGCAGACTGGACGTGGCTTATCGCAAAGGTGGAAAAACGCTTACAGATCTGGTACCACAAATACCTTTCCCAGGCCGACAGATTAATCGTCATTAAGGTAGTTATCGAGGCCACCCCTGTGTTCTGGATGACCCTTGCATGGATCCCAAAAGGCATTCTGAACAGGCTCCAAAATATTTGCTGCAGATTTTTATGGAAGGGTAATCAACCTGGGAAAATTTTTGCTTGGGTCAAATGGGACCAAATAGCAACTCCAAAACGATGGGGAGGATGGGGCATAAAAAGACTTGAGCTATTTTCGAAAGCCTTGGCTGCTAAACTGGGCTGGCAACTCATGACCTCTAATAGTCTCTGGACTCGGGTAGCCCATGCAAAATACATATGGCCTTTAAATTTGATGGATTGGTTCAGACAGACTCACCCCACGACTAGTAATATCTCCAACATATGGAAGGCAATGATGAACGCGCTCCCCCTGCTGCGACAAGGAATTACCTGGAGAATAAAGGAAGGTAACGCAGTCCGTATTGGCACGGACCCATGGGTGGGATGTGGGAATGCACACAGGTTGCCAGTCGATTTAATTAGATTCCTAAATTACAGGGGCATTATCTACATCAAGCATATTGGCGACCGCAATAACTCCACAGTCCTACATCAGGCATGGAAATCGGCACACGAATTGGATATCCCTGATCAATGGAGACTGGATTGGCAACTCTACATTGAAGCTCTCACACAGGCCCATATCCGTCTATCAGAGGATCCTGATGAAATTATTTGGGCTTTCGCAAAGAATGGAACTTATACCCCAAAAGAAGGATACATCAGGCTCATGGATCCCCATAAACCTCAGTCTATTGACCCGAACTGGAGAACATTTTGGAAGCTCAAGGTCGCCCCTTGCACTCGCCTTTTACTGTGGAATATACTATTTGACAAGATACCTAATGGTTCCAATTTGATGAAGAGATCCTTCCATGGCCCCTTTTGATGCCATCTCTGTCGACTTCATGAAGAGAACACTGAACATCTCTTCCTGAACTGCCCGTCCACTAAGGAGTTTTGGAACGGTATTACTGCACACTTCCCTACCCTGAACCCCTGGCACGACAACAACGTCCATGAGGCGTGGAATACCTGGTGCCTAACCCACAAAGGAAAAGCCAGGAACATGCCTGTCCTTGTTTGCTAGGCCATTTGGATAACCAGAAACTAGTCCATATTCAATCTCAGGAACCCTCACTGGCCATCTTTACTACATCACATAATCTCTGATTATGATCTCCTTCCCGAGGATGATAACATAGCCCCTCCGTGCACCATCACACCTGAAACAATTGATAAATCCAATCCATGGGCATATTTTGATGGTTCTGATCAGGAAGAAGGAAGTGGTAGGGGAGCCATACTATACCTGGATGATACCCACTGGTATAAAATTCAAATAAACTTGGGGACGGGTACCAACAACTTTGCTGAACTCTGCACAACAAAACATCTCATTTATTTTGCATTAGTTCATCATTGCAGACATCTTCAATTATTTGGTGATTCAAAAATTGTATGTAATTGGCTCAACAATGCATCACACTGCAATGCATATACACTAAGGCATATTCTAGGAGAAGCTCGTAGAATGATAGACATATTTGACTCTTTTGTCTGTCGACATATCTACAGGGAACAAAACTCGGAGGCTGATCAACTTTCAAAAGAGGCAACGCATCTACAGGGCAATGACTGGTTGATCCAGGAGGAGATTGATGGTACTCACCATCAATATTACCACAGACTGTTTGTAGAACATGGACAAATCGGGCTTTAAGCCCATGATTTTGTAGATCTCATTGTAAAAATCATGTTTATTTTCTCATATCTATTATAACGGCTGTAGACACAACAGTTTTGGTGTTGGCATATATATAACTCTCTCTGCGCAGAGAAGATATAATTTTGAACCTTTTTCCCTCTTTCTGTTGAGGGTAGTTTTGATACAATATGGTTATTACAGACTCCCTGCGTGGAGGATCAGCGATTAGCAGTAAAGTTTTATCTAGACAGTTATACATGCATTTTGATAGGCAAACATGCCTCCATATGCATATGCCTTGGCATCTACAAAATGTAATTTCTTATATATTAATAGAAATTACGACTTTTTCCATGAAAAAAAATATAATAATACTATTATTATTATACTATTATAATAATATAATGATAAGCTAATATAATAATCATAATAATATATATAAATAATATGATTGTTAAGGAATTTAGACTTCTGTGATCCATAACATTGTTTAGTAATCTTCGACAAAAGATTGATTATGTGATTTTGCCGAAGATTATCTAAACAAATATGATTGTTATTATTTATATAATTATTAATAAAAATATAGTTATATATATGTTTGATATAAGCTTATCAATATATCAACCACATTATATTAGTAATATTCTTAACATAATTAAGATTATCAAAAGTTACTATATATTTTTAATTCACCTAAATCTTTCACAAAAATTTTGCATCTCTTTATTGACTTGCACGGAACAAAGGAGCTATCTTGTAGCGTAAACTAATGCGATTCCTTAAGAAAGATAATAAAGTAAAATCCATATATAAAAAAAAATAGATTTTATTTAATCATCTCTATACATCATAAAATCGATAAAAAAGAATTATTTTTTCATAATCATCTTCCTACATAGAAATTCGGCGAGGTGTATAAGGAATCTAAGCAAACTTCTAAATTTCGAAAGGTATCATGCCTTCTTTTCCTGTGTGAAACTTTAGAAGTTTGTTAACTGATTTGTAATTCGATATTATTATTTTTTTGTGGAATTTATGTTTTTTATTATAAGTTTTATATTCCATTCAAATATCTCTTTATAAGTAGTTAGGTAAAGGAAATGGTTAATATTAAATTAGATTAAAATTATTAATGAGAAAAAAAACTAATTTTATTTTACATTTTTTTTCATTTATATATAAAGTATTTTTTTTGGATTATTTATTTCTTATTTATATATATTTTAATTTTTATTAATGTTTTCACGTTAATGAACTTAATTTTTATAATTTTCTGGACTTTTTTTATTTAAGTCCACAAAAATAAAGAATCTAGGAACATTTTTTGTAATATCCCTATCGTGATTAACCCCACGTAAAAGTAATTTCAAGATTACGAATCAGTTATTAACTGATTCTTGGTTGTTATGGAACTGAACGAGAATGAAGGAACTCAGCGATTCTTCTTGGTAGAATCTCGCTTCTTCTTCGCCACTCGGAGTTTGATCATGATAGAAACTCGCATGCTCTCGAAGACCACGGGCAACTTTTCTCTGGCCTGATCGCGCTGGAATCCTCCGACGTTTTGAGATCGAATCGGCTTGGCGGCACTGAAGAATGAAGGGCTAAGGATTCCAAACCACCAGGGGTTAGTGGAAACAGATTTAAGAGCCGAGGAGGCCCATTTACATGTCTCTGAAAAGTAACTCCATACTTTTGATCTTACGCTGTGTTAGTTGCAGCGATACCAATACTTAGGTCCAAACTATTGAAATTCTGGCCTTCATCCATTTCTTTCTGGAGGGTTTCCTGAATTATTCTAAGGCCAGTCATTGATCGATGAAAGCTTACAGATATGAAGTATGGTATCTGGATATATGAGTTTCGAGGTAGAAGGAGAGATGTATTTGAATAGCATCAAGTTTGGGTAGAAAACTCTTATGACTGTATCGCTGCCTCTCTACACGCCAGTTGGAAGGAAGATTTGCCACGGAACCTTGTTTGTTGGAACACTGTGTTGTGTGGAAACCCGTGGAGACATTGTAGATGTCAAAACGCCGCAGTAGAGACCCGTGTATTGACATGAATCGTTGTTAAAGCCACGGACCAGTTGCTTCTCTCCGACCAAAGGAATAATGCGTTTGTTTTTTAGTCGATGGTACAATTGAAAAAGATAAGTATCTTGCTCTTTTTCTGCTAGGAAAAGTATGTATGTGCGTAGTTGACTAATGGAAAACGCAAATTCTTCCATGTAGACACGTTTTACTGTTTTGCATTATTTTTTTCCAGCGAGAGTTGAGTTCAATGCTAGGTAATTAATATATGAAGCGAGCCTATTTGATTCATATTATCAAATGCTCCAGTTTATATAGAAATCTGTTATACCGTGGCTGCAGCTCGCTTAGGTGCATTGAGTGTTATCTAGTTAGTCACAATGCATGCGGATCCTAAACTATATGGTAGAATACCAAGAAAGGGGATATGTGTTACTCACATCAAGAAGGATGATTATGATAAGTTAAGGGATGCACTAAGGATTAGCCATCGTGTTATAGAGGTATGTTCTTGTATGGACAGAGCTATTGAGTCATGTTCCTTTAGGAAAATGATATGTGAATACCTTATGCTAAACTATTATCTTAGTTTCTTGTTGAACCAGATGTGTAAGCACATGAGATTTGTCCTAGCTTTCATTAGAAAGGGTATACATATGCATGCAGGTTGTGTTAGTTTGCTTTACATGTTTGCAGGCAACAAAAGTAATGGCTAAATGACTAGCTCTTTTGGTAAAAGTTTATGTAAATTTTCATGTAAGTAGATTATAACTGATGTTGTGGTTAGTCCCTTCAAGGGTATCCCTTAATGTTTTGTCCTCTACGAATATGTGCTTGAGCCAAGGGAAAATGCTAAATAATATGATTATTTATAAATGAAATCATGATGTCAATGTTGATAATGATAACATAGACTTGTAAAAAAAAACTAATGGTTAGATCTCTTCAAGAGAGATATGCTTTAGTGTGAATAAGCATTGTGAAAAGTAGAATAAGAATTTACTTGAATATATGTACTAGTTAATTAGTACGTTATGCTTGTTCATGCAGATGAGTAGATGTGCATGAGTAGATATTGAAAGATCACTTTTAGAGACTGCTTATTACTTGATTAATAATGTATCTAATATTGTTGCCAAAGCTTGTTGACAACTACATTGACAGGAAATGATGGCAGATGATGGTGCCAAAGGAAAGTGATGTTTAACATTATGGCAGGAAAAGGACTATTGGTCCATGCGGATGAGTTCGAGTTGCAGGAACATACATTGTTAGAACAATCATGCCACAAGGATTATTGTATGTGGCGGTATGTAAGTGAAAGATTACATGGAAATTGTATTAGCTTTTAGCTAGTTATGTGATAACTTAATGATAACTTATTGTAATGATTTTATACAATGGTTAAGGGATGGAATCCCTGATAAGCCATTGAGTGAAGGGTGAAATCCCTCACGAGCGTTTAATAATAAGATTAAACGTTTGCTGGTTTTCACCCTACGGGGTTTCCAGGGTATATCTGTGTTCAATGGTGTGATTGATGTGATTGCCTTATGTGTCCGTTGATAATGATGGGTCCTTAATGATGATGGTTCTTTATTTGATGTGACAACTATAATGTCTTAGTACATGATTATCTAACATGGTTAAGGATATCAAGAAATGGATGCATGGATTCATGAGACAGTTTATGTTATTACAGTGATGGTTAAAGGTTATGCAATCGTTATGAAATTTACTGTCTTTGATGGCAATTTACTTGATGTATCAATGAATAGTATATCTAATGGTTAGTGATGATTTGTGGAGTTGTGAATTGATTAATTACTTGTGGTAATTGTATAAAAAAATTCTAACTCCCTACTTTTACATGCGAGGTTACCGGGGTATGTGACAAGTGGTATCAGAGCTAAAGGTTGCAGTACTGGCGCCTTTGGGAATTGGTAAGCGGAAAGGATATTGAGGTACGCCATCAGTAGGCATTAACTCAGGTACGAGTTTAATCATTCACATATTCATTTATGTAGTACACTACTTTTGGCATGATAGGTGTGATTCATGTTTATAACTGCTTAAGTAGTAAGTAATAAGTTGTTGCATAACTACGTTCATAACGTTAGATTCCTGATGAGGATAAAAGACAATGAAACTTTTGTCACACCTAGAACAATATTGAACACTCATTGAGGAAAGTGACAATCAACTACCAACTTTTACTTTGCACATATGGCAATAACAATAATGCATTTATTGAACTAGATTGAAATTACAATGAACGAAACTTAATGAGCCAATGCATGAATATAAATTAGGGGAACATCCTTGAATAGGATGAAAAATTGTTTTAAAAAGGACATTAGAAGAACCCCTTTAGATATTGAAAACATGCAATGAGTCTGTTATAGACATTTTTGTGCCTTACAGCATGAAGCATGAAATGTCCATAATCTAAGGGATCCAAAGTCCCTAAAACATGTTGTTCCTACCCCTAGAGGAACAAGGTCAACAAACCACAGCACTGAATATCAGTTCTCCACCTGAAAACACTCAAAAACAAGCAAATTCTGGATCATGTCAACTACTCCACTGAGCATCTGCGCTGAATGTCAACTGCTCCACTCTGTGCCTGCGCTGAATGTCAACTGCAAAGAAGGCCACCTGCGCTGAGCGTACTTGGACAAGTGGCACAGTCATTCCTCAAGGTGTCAATGCCCAGGAAGCTTCCAAAATGACACTTGGATCAAGGAATTCGACTGGTGATGAGTAAGAGGGTCTAGATCTCCAAGTGGAAGCAAGAACCTCCAAGTGGACTCAAGAACTGAAGAATAACTGAAGTGAGAGAGGACACTAGTCAGCTTCATGCCAACCTCAAGCTGACTCATCCTTTCTCCAAAACTCCTATATATAGAGCTCTCTCATGAGGTCTAGGGGGGCTGGAATCTTGTGAATGTAAGGAAGTGCTGTTGGTTTGAGTTTAGAGCTATTGGGTGATTTGGTTTGAAGGAGGTGAAGAGGAGATTTCTTTCTGCTGGGAGGTGATGCTGGATTGGGCCTCTTATGGTTGTATCACTTCCTGAACTTTACTTCTTCCATTAATAAAGCATTTGAGGTTCTTCTATATGCATGTGTCTCAATGGTGTATTGTTATACTTGTGTATTTGATTTATTCTAATCCTTGAATCAATTATGAATGTATGCTTCTTGTAGTTTTCCCTTCTTGCCATTTTGCAGGATCTTGGTGTAGCTGGGCCAGTGAAAGAGCAAGGAGCTGGGAACAAGCAGCAAGGAGAGAAGATTGGATCAATCATTAGCGAAAGACATCGGTTAGTGGATCCCTTTCTCCCCTATTTTACTTTCATAAAGAAGAAATATTAGATAGCTTTGCTTCGGTTGTTGCTGAGGTACTATCACCCTTAGAGTGGGATAGGGTCATTCCGTATTGGATACTTTTCCCAACAACAAATTGGCGACTCCGCTGGGGATCGTATCTTGTTGGTTGTTTGTTTTTTTGCTATTCATTTCCTAAACACAGGGAGTACCGAATCGAACTGCATTTGGATCTTTCAAATGCGAAGTAGAGGGCAGCTACTCTAGCTCAGTTTCTGGGCATGTTTATGATTTGAAGAGCTGATCCACAAGGACTCTGAATAGCTCTTAGTGATAGCTTTTCATCCTCCTAATTACCCTTTAGTGTGTACTTGATTGATAGCTTCTGATTTGGCCAAAAACTGTGAATTTTTGAGCAATCTGTGACCCGGAAACCAAGAGAAACGAGAGTTTCTCTCTTCATTGCAGGCACTGTGAAGGCAGTCTGCATTTCATCGCAGGTCCCGAAGGGGATACCTGCGCTGAATGTCAAACTGACAGTGTACTACCTGCGCTGAACCAGTTTTGCCTTGTGCAACTGGGGTTCCCTGCTGTTTATTGCCCTGTTTTCATCCTTGTTTTTGCAGCCTGTTACCAGTCAATGTACCTATCTGAAACCAACTTTCCTTGCCACTATTCCGCTTCGGTTGTATAAAGAAACTGTATTTGTTCTTTGTGTATTTCTTACATCATTTGCAGTTTCCCATAACGAAAGTGAACTAGTCTTACTGTGACCTCTTAGATCTAGACCTGTGATAAGTGTCGTATTGATCTTTAGAGTTAATTTGTTTGCTGTTCATAGCTGATTGAGCTTTTGCTTTCGTCATATGGTTTGAATTTATGTATTTCTGGTGTTGAAACAAGTAAATCTTAAGGTGTCTTTTGATTTTGGACAAAGCTTGTTTGCTTTCACTTGAAATTGAATTCAAAATTATACAACAGCTTTCTTTTTGTAATACATCAACATTAAGAAAGAGAAAAGAAATACCTGCATTGTGCATGTGCATTTTGACAGCTTGTATGTTGATTTAGGGAAAAGTGCATTAGTGTGTGCTCTATGATCTGTGTGAAAAGATGATGTCTTTATTTTCCCTCAGTAGTTAAGATTTTCAAAGTTGAAAGATTGAAAAGCTTGCTTATCATCTTAGACTGCATTTAGGAAGTTGTATTATACATCTCGTGGTGATCCATAAAGGCAAACTGCTAAACAAGATCAACTTAAAATGAATTGAATTTACATAACAACGCTTTGAAACATAACGCAAACACATAGAGGTCTAAGCTAGAGACGTGTTCCGGCGTCGTTAAACGTGATATCTTAGCGTTGAGTGGTTGGGTGATTCCTCCACGGTGAAGCGATAAGTATCAATACGGACTTGTGCTCCCACGTACCATCGCGTATATATTGGGAGACCCCTATAGGAACAAAGCCTTTATCCTTAGGAAGCCGTGTCGGCCGCCCTACTGATCGCGATGCAGTGAACACAGCATTCACGAAGATCGACCACCCGTACCGTAAAACGTATTCTGTGGTTTCGCGAAAGGTTTGGCACACCCTCTGCCTAGATCTCCAGAGCAGTTTCTTTTGGCCTTTTTCAAACTCTATAACTGAAAAAGTCCATCCGAGCATTTGTCACTTCGGGCTCGTTAAAACATCGAAGGAGACTAGAGTCATCTTTAGCTTTTTCTCGACTCTTAAAAAGTGAAAAAGCAAGTTGTGTCTAAAGTGTCATTATAAAATTTATTTTAAACGGAACATAATCACCTCCTATTCCTGCGTTGATCTGTAGATTGAGAACATGGAACGCCCCAACCAAGGAATTCCCCATGATGGAAATCCTAGTCCTTTCTCCTCTTGGGGAGAAGTTGGTGCGCCCCACATGGCCACATTGTCGCTTCCAGGACTGACAATTGGCCTGCCAATTTGGCTATTCTCAACCAATGTAGTTCAGAACACCATGGTTCCTGAACAGTCGAGTCAACAGTTAGATCAGTCTAGAGCTGCCCACCAGCCTTCTACTTCCTATAACTCTTCCTCCAATCCCTCGTCTTCGCAAGGTAGAGCCGGCGAAAGCCAAGCTCCCATGGAGAAGAAGGAGAAGAAGAAGAGAGAGAAGAAGAAGAAGTAGCCTAAGGCGACTGGGGGCAAGCAAAAGACATCTGACAAAAATCCACACACAGCACAGACCGGGCCTAAATTGCCATGTGTCATATGTAGAGGAGACCATTTCCATAGAGATTGTCCCTGTATTCCCCAGATACTAAGGGACTGGTCCCCTCGTTTGCACAATTCGGGAGCATCAACCTCTGATAGCCATGTTGAATGCTTACCGTCAACCAGCGAAAGTGAAGGTTCAAGACAAAGAGGGGGAGCAAGATCCCCCTGCAGACTGTGTGAAGGCGATCACGCCATCCACCGTTGTCCCTTCTTAGACGAAGCGAAGAGAGTTTTGGAAGATCGTCTGGTATCACCGTTGAGACTTCCTCCTGGATACAAAAAACTCGTGCCAAGTCCTTCGTTGGTTGAGAATACAGCTGGCCCGCTCAAGTGGTCGGCTGAAGCGTCAGTCACTGAAAATAAACCTACTGAATCCAAACCGGACGAAAGTCCAAAGGTCGAAACGGCAGTTGACCCGGTTCTCCCTTCAGAAGTTTCATCTTCAAATGACACCGTCACTGAAGACTCATCTTCAAATGACACCCTCACTGAAGAGAATAAGGATGACACCATCTAGATTCTTTTCATCAACACAGACTCTGATGAGCATCAGGGCAATGCGCCCATTCCTTTATCGCAGGAAGGAACATCGTCAGGGTCATATCCGGCCGTATATTTGGTCCCACCGCCAAGCAACCTGGTTGTATCCTTTGATTGGAATCAACTAGGCAGACCCTGGTTGCCAGCTAGTATACCATTCAGAATCATAGTCCAAATATACAGAATGATAATGGCTGGCACTATCATTGATGAAGGGGCATCTGTGAGTATCCTTTCCTCTATTGCTTGGAAAGCACTAGGTTCCCCAGCGCTTTTGCCTGAGATAAGAAATCTCTCGAGTTTCGATAAAGGAACCAGTCGACCATTAGGGATCCTCCCCAATGTACCTATAACATTGAAAGGGAAGACCGTTCAAATGAACGTGATGGTCGTTCAAGGACCCTTGGATTATAACCTACTTCTTGGACGAGACTATATATATTGCATGGGAGCAATAGTCTCCTCACTCTTTAGAGTAATGTGTTTTCCACACGAAGGAAGAATGGTCAAGCTCGTAGACCAACTTTCATTTTCGGGATCACGCATCGCAAATAGTCATATACCAACCCTGAATGGTCTATTCAATCAAGAAATGTCTCCACCCCCAGTCCTCCTTCCCGATGAGTGCGAGTGATTCGGAAAGATGGGACTGGAACCCAGGGGGCATGCATCCTGGTCTGCTTCAGGCAGAGAAAACCTTGGGTATAAGATAGAATTTCCGCGAGAGAATATGACTAGTCCGTACCCCGTCCATAGAAGAAGAGGGGTTGTTCTGGAATAGGATTCTTTTGTCAAAGTTATGTGAGTGGAATAAACTATTTTTCACTCACCTTTGTCTATTTCGGTAGACAGTGCCGAGGAAATGTTTTTGTTTGAAGAAGTTAACGAAACAATCTTTGGGTAACCAGAAAGAGGTAAGCCTCACCCTTTAAAACAAATGTTTTGACAGATAAGTAGGGGCAGCCTTGAAATTGTACTTTACACCTGGGGGCATGCGACCTTTTGGAGTGCAAGCAAGGGACGACTATTTATTTTTTTAAATTTTTAGGTCCTCCCTTTAAACCTGTAGGTCTAACCCTTTAAACTCGTAGGATTAGCCGTTTCCGAACTTGCATAAAGAAAGGATGAGGAGCATAGCTTCGTGAGATAAAGCTCCATAAAAAATAGCTATCTCACAGGAGACATTCTTATATTATGACTGGTATAAACGAGCAGTTTTAGCATAAAGTTCATGCTCGTTAAAAAATAAACGCAAGATCGAGCAGTTTTAGCACATAGTTCATGCTCGTTAAAAAATAAACGCAAGATTCGAGCAGTTTTAGCATAAAGTTCATGCTCGTTAAAAAATAAACGCAAGATCCGAGCAGTTTTAGCACATAGTTCATGCTCGTTAAAAAATAAACATAAGATTGAGCAGTGTTTTGGCGCATTCAAGCTCGTTAAAAAATGAACCCATACCGGTAAATAACCATTGAGTATGTAACCTGATCAACCGTAAAAAGACCTTGGTCATGTTTTGTGCACCGTCACCTCCACCGTTCATTTGGCCGATCGTTTACCTCCATATGATTGTTTACCCATTTTGAGGAATAGCTGCGAAGAGTGATTTCACCTAGCCATCCTTGTGACACTGCCGTGATTGGAAAATTCCAACCTGTACCTGGAATCAGTTGCTATCCCTGTTCATCACTCGTTCCTCAAAAGACGAGTCTTCTTTAAGCTCTTTTCATCTGACTCGTAAAATATGAAAAGTTTGCCGAGTTTTGGCCTTCCAGCTCGTTAAAGTGACCGGAAGAGCTATCCCTCCTCTAGATTTTAATATTTTTGGACCTGAGGGATTATTGCACAAAAAGATCGAGCGCTTGTTTTGTTCGGCTCGTTAAAAGTACCGAAAACTCATCCCTTCTGTGTTGTTTTATACTTTTTCGGACTTAAGGGATTAGATGACGAAAAAGGAATTTTGGAGTTAACTTTCTGTACCTTTTCAGACTCTCTAAAAATGAAAAGGATCGAGTTTTCCTTGTCGTTAGACTCGTTAAAATGATTAAATAGTGACAAACTTGTCTTTAGACGAGAACGAGTTTCCCTATCGCTAGGCTCGTTAAAACATAGCGATGGGCTTGCCCGAAGGGCAGGTTATAGAACAAGCATATGTTATCCTCCTCAAGCTTGACAAAAATAAAGAGGTACTGGTCAGAAATGACTGGGGAAAAATTGGGAGAACCTCAAAGCTTTAATGGTAGCAAGTCGCTCTTGAACATGACACTTTTCCTCCGTACCACATCGGGTTGGGTTGTTTCATTCACCGGTCTCATCACCATGGTCTCGCCAAACCATCCACATTTGGGGTAATGCTACCGATCCATCGCATTAGTGTCATTATATGTTGTTCAGAAAGAGTCAACCGGGTCCCATCCACTGCCATACATTATCCTTCATCCATTCATGACCGCCACCCTGAATCATATGTCACAGATTGTTTTCACCTCCACTAAAATCATTAGCTCCGTTTCGTGTCACTGATGTGGGATTCATTAAGGCCCTCCTTTGACGAATCGCTTCTTGTCGACTTCAGCTCATTATCCAAGAAGTTGATCTAGGAACAAACCCCTCAGTACTTTGAAGCTTGCATGCCTCAATGGCAAGTTTCTCCCTTCCAGCGACAGGTATACATCAATGACCTTCGACCAGAAGACTTTGCGTGGTGTTCGATGCCAAGTCCTATATTCACACCACGTGAATTGTACTGCAGTACCTTGAGGGTCATTATCATTATCGGTGATTCCTCTCGCGCTTGTTAACGGTTTACATCATTGACCGGTAATCAAGCGATGTCTTTCCATGTTCGACTTCAGTGCAATTCTCACATGGATCGACTTGTACTTAGAGTGAAGATCGAACGAGTTTGAAGACCCCGGATCTAGTTTCATCCATCCGGGCTGCGATATATATTTAGGAAATATAAAGACATTTGACATGTACATCATTGCAGTAGATGATCATCCTACTCAAAGGATGATAATTTCAGCAGAGAATTATCAGTCTACCATCAGACAATCGTCTGTTCTATGTACCAAAATGAATTTATAAAGCTGAGCATGGGAATGCCCGCCTCAGCTAGATCATGAAAGCAGAATGAAAAATAATGTATTGTATTGTATTTTATTACAGGTCATCTCTCAGCGATTGAATGAACTTCGGATCCTCCTGATAAAGCATTTCACCCGATAAACGACCTCATACTTTAGGGGGCAACTGTTATAGACATTTTTGTGCCTTACAGCATGAAGCATGAAATGTCCATAATCTAAGGGATCCAAAGTCCCTAAAACATGTTGTTCCTACCCCTAGAGGAACAAGGTCAGCAAACCACAGCACAGAATATCAGTTCTCCACCTGAAAACACTCAAAAACAAGCAAATTCTGGATCATGTCAACTGCTCCACTGAGCATCTGCGCTGAATGTCAACTACAAAGAAGGCCACCTGTGCTGAGCGTACTTGGACAAGTGGCACAGTCATTCCTCAAGGTGTCAATGCCCAGGAAGCTTCCAAAATGACACTTGGATCAAGGAATTCGACTGGTGATGAGTAAGAGGGTCTAGATCTCAAGTGGAAGCAAGAACCTCCAAGTGGACTCAAGAACTGAAGAATAACTGAAGTGAGAGAGGACACTAGTCAGCTTCATGCCAACCTCAAGCTGACTCATCCTTTCTCCAAAACTCCTATATATAGAGCTCTCTCATGAGGTCTAGGGGGGCTGGAATCTTGTGAATGTAAGGAAGTGCTGTTGGTTTGAGTTTAGAGCTATTGGGTGATTTGGTTTGAAGGAGGTGAAGAGGAGATTTCTTTCTGCTGGGAGGTGATGCTAGATTGGGCCTCTTATGGTTGTATCACTTCCTGAACTTTACTTCTTCCATTAATAAAGCATTTGAAGTTCTTCTATATGCATGTGTCTCAATGGTGTATTGTTATACTTGTGTATTTGATTTATTCTAATCCTTGAATCAATTATGAATGTATGCTTCTTGTAGTTTTCCCTTCTTGCCATTTTGCAGGATCTTGGTGTAGCTGGGTCAGTGAAAGAGCAAGGAGCTGGGAGCAAGCAACAAGGAGAGAAGATTGGATCAATCATTAGCGAAAGACATCGGTTAGTGGATCCCTTTCTCCCCTATTTTACTTTCATAAAGAAGAAATCTTAGATAGCTTTGCTTCAGTTGTTGCTGAGGTACTATCACCCTTAGAGTGGGATAGGGTCATTCTGTATTGGATACTTTTCCCAACAACAAAGTCAAGCAGCGAGACTTGATTGTCATAACTAGCTTTTGATTCAGTCTTGTCATGGATGCATGAAGACGATTGGTAGTTGAGATTGGTTAGTGTTGTATGACTAACCCATAGAACTTATATGCATTAATTCAATTGGACTAAGATTGTTACAATTCGTAAACAAGTGAAGGTTGATTGATGTCGCATGCATGGAATGTGTGTATGAAGATTTTTACTCTCTCTGTGCTATAGTCCAGTTGTTCATGAGAAGAGTTCTTAATTTTATTCACCATGAGAATGCATGATGAATAGTATATGCTTATGTCTTAATAGATTTAATGATGATTACCCTCTAATTAAGTGAAATCCATTAGCATGGTATGTGTTTATCATTACTTGTTGAGAGATAAAAACCATTGGAGCCTCGATTTAATGATGGTTGAATTTATCTCTACTATGGGAATGATGGATTTCTTATGCATGTTGCATTCCAGTGTGAACTTAATTGGAGAGGCATGTTCAGTGGGTAACATTCCTTGGACCCATTCATGGTATAATTACATGTGATAATTATACATAAATAGACTACCTGTGTTAATACAGTTGTCAGTAAACTCTAACTACCTTCCCCAACTATAGATGCTTCCAAAGGAAATGGAAGCAAGGAGAAGGAAGAAGACCGTGCTGTAGGGACAGACAGAGATAGGAAAAAGAAATCGCTAAGTCTGGTGGTGACCAGATAGCGCAAGCTTTGAGTGTCAGAATCTTGCAGAAGACGCTAAGTCTGGGGTTGACTAGATAGCGCTCGATGTGCATATGAGTATTCCTTTGACCATGCTTAAGGAGTTGGAAAATGATAACTATAGTGTGTTGATGTTAATGATTTTCGTAATGTCTCCTTGAACTCATTATTTTGAAATGGTCACATAGTAGAGTTATGATAGTTGTTGCATCTAGCATCAAGTGGTAACTCTGGTGCATGTGTGACACTTAGGAGATTATGCTTCTGAATGCATAAGTAGAGTAATTGCTCCTGGTAAGGGTGGGTTAATTTGTTAGTTATGCATGTTGATCCAAGGATAAGATGAGTATCTTGCTCACTTTCTTGAAGAACACATAAGAATGTTTTATATGATTTCTTAGTAGAGGAAGTATTTGAATGCATGCAATAAAAGAATAGTTCTTTTATAGATTTTCTTGGTAAAGGAAATGTGTTAAGGCATGCAGTTAAAGATTGATTATTTTATATACTTTCTTAATAAAGCAAATAGGTAGTTCCTATTGGGAAGACTCCACGTGAGTCTTGTGTGTGAAATGCTTGTCTCTTGTCTATAAAATCCTTGCTAAATATGGCCAAAGTATCTTCTTGAGAAAAGAGGATGAGGCATATAAATGTCCTGAGGACATAGCATGGCAGGTGGCCAAGTTTTCTTGAATTAAAATATGTATCTTTATTTGATAAAAGCTTCTTGGAAAATATATATATATGCTAATTGCATTATGATACTAGTTAGTTTCTAAGTTCTAGTGAAATGATTATGCATTACATGCATGATAAAGATAGCTAAAGATGTGCTTCTAGGCACATAGATATTCACTTCTAACTTTTTGAAAGAGTATATTATATATATATACATAAATATAGTTTCATTCTAAGAGTGTGCATACTTCATGCATGAAGATGAAGGATTTTGTGAGAGTTTTCTTGAAAATAAAAATAGAGGTTCTTTCCTTAAAGACACATTAGAATAGTGTTCATACAAGAACCAAAATCCTTACTTGTTTCATGAAAAGAACTATGTGCATTGAAGTAAGGTAATTGTGCTAGGAGAACACATGATGCATATTGGTAGCTATTGTGACTTTGGAATTGTGAGTCGGTGTGTACTTAGAGAAAGTGGTGATGCTAGCTTCCTTGAAAATAATAATCTCTTGGAGTGATTGTCTTGTTGGATGAGCTGTGTCGATTGCTTGATTTTGATGCATAAAGGATAAGTAAACCTTGTTTTTGTATCTTGATTTTTTATGCCTCAAGATAGATATCTTTAATAATTTCTTGAAAGGGAATCTTGAGAAACCCTCACATCGGAAGATAGAAGAATGAGGTTAAAATGACTTCCTTAAGAAAGAGGTATGTAGTTTGTTGTATGAGATGATGGTAGTATTCTAGTGAAAGGCTTATATGATAAGCAATGGTATGCACAAAGATTAGCCATTATGATATAGAGATATGATCTTTGTATGTTAGAGAGATTATGTTTAATTACATTAACAATGCATGACCCAAGCTAGCCATAGTAAACGTAAGATAATACTCCATTAATGATGATTTGAATTGGAACAACAGACTATGGCAAAATTGGGAATGTTGAGAGTATTAACTCAACTGTTGTTGACATTTATACATTAATGAGTATTTGCATATGCTTTTATACATGACAATATTGTATGCATGAACATTCTTGGAAATGGAATACGTGTTAACTGATGCATATTTATAACTAACGTTGCTGATGGGATTAAGTAGTGGTAGCTTAATGGCAACAAGAAAACTCATCACGTAAATTGCTGCAATGTGAATTGCAATCATAAATGAGAAAGAATGATGTTATATGATATGCATGAAATATGTTATTTGGAAAATTTGCATGCATACAACATGTATGATGGATATGTTTCCCATCAATCTAGATGTTGTGGACCCATGATGAGGGATAAGTGTAAATGCATGGTGTACATGCATGTTTATTTTGTTAATGATAATGATTATATGGTTCATTGTGTAAATTACTTTGAGAAAGAGTAATAAAAGAGAAATTTAACATGCCAGACAGTTGCGGATAGTTGGGTTGATGACAGTTACCTGCCCGGAGGGGTTGATGGTACTTGTCTGCCCGGATTGTGAAAGGCTTGAATGCCTTGGGTTGATGACAGTTACCTGCCCGGAGGGGTTGATGGTACTTGTCTGCCCGGATTGTGAAAGGCTTGAATGCCTTGGGTTGATGACAGTTACCTGCCCGGAGGGGTTGATGGTACTTGTCTGCCCGGATTGTGAAAGGCTGGAATGCCTTGGGTTGATGGCAGCTACCTGCCCGGAGGGGTTGATGGTACTTGTCTGCCCAGATTTACTCTCCCTGGAATTCTTGAGCTGGTTGGCCAGTGGAATTCCATGTTAGACCTGGTAAGGTCTCTATCAAAGAAACTGTCTGGATGTGAAAATGACTCGATTTGGTTGTGGAAACCAGTTCCCATGGGTTGGGAATTCTTTAGTCCATTGTGGTCTCATGGCTAAAGGAATTAGCTAATCAGCTATATGTGATGTTAAAAATAAATTCTATATATAGTTGTGTGAAATGTGTTATGCACATTTAACAGGAAATGAATTTAATGTTCAATAAGGAGTTATTGGAAATTTTAATTCCTTTACCATTTTATTAATCTTGTGAAAGTCTTAGTAGGGGCTAAGACCATTTTCAAAAGATGCAGTGAATGACTGTTTTGATGATTAGAGAGCTAGGTGCTCTTTTGGTACATCTAGAAGCACTTTGCGGATGTCTTTAGTGAGAATTCGTTCAGTGTGCACGTGAGCAGTGATTCATCATTTGATGATTAGTGTTAGTGCTCTTTAAGTACTTGTAAAAGTACTGCGATTTAAAAATCATCTGACATTGCACAATTGATGGATAGTCAAAAGTATTTCATTTGACTCAAAATATAGTGGCTAATGCAATTGAATTTGTTAGTCATATATTACAGAAATTACTTACCATGGAGGGTTGAAGAATTGTCCAACCACTATTAAAAGGCTTACATGGAAGTATTCATGATTTCCAAGAATAGATGGTAAGTAATGGTAAGTTGACATAGAGAATTGTTTATTATGAATGAATAAGGGCCAAGTGGTGGCGATTAGAAGTTGCATATTTTTGCAACTATTGATTCTTATAACTAATGATATTTCTTATGACTATATCATTACTATTTTGTTTGTCGTCTTTTCTTGGAATGGAATCGTTGATTTCAAAGAGAAAGGATCACATTTTGCGTGGTTTAGATGGTAATACCATGAGTAAAGTCTAAAGTTCCAATGAAAGATGAACACCGAGGACGGTGTTCCTGTTAAGGGGGGGAGTATGTAATATCCCTATCGTGATTAACCCCACGTAAAAGTAATTTCAAGATTACGAATCAGTTATTAACTGATTCTTGGCTGTTATGGAACTGAACGAGAATGAAGGAACTCAGCGATTCTTCTTGGTAGAAGCTCGCTTCTTCTTCGCCACTCGGAGTTTGATCATGGTAGAAACTCGCATGCTCACGAAGACCACGGGCAACTTTTCTCTGGCCTGATCGCGCTGGAATCCTCCGACGTTTGAGATCGAATCGGCTTGGCGGCACTGAAGAATGAAGGGCTGAGGATTCCAAGCCACCAGGGGTTAGTGGAAACAGATTTAAGAGCAGAGGAGGCCCATTTACATGTCTCTGAAAAGTAACTCCATACTTTTGATCTTACGCTGTGTTAGTTGCAGCGATACCAATACTTAGGTCCAGACTATTGAAATTCTGGCCTTCATCCATTTCTTTCTGGAGGGTTTCCTGAATTATTCTAAGGCCAGTCTTTGATCGATGAAAGCTTACAGATATGAAGTATGGTATCTGGATATATGAGTTTCGAGGTAGAAGGAGAGATGTATTTGAATAGCATCAAGTTTGGGCAGAAAACTCTTATGACTGTATCGCTGCCTCTCTACACGCCGGTTGGAAGGAAGATTTGCCACGGAACCTTGTTTGTTGGAACACTGTGTTGTGTGGAAACCCGTGGAGACATTGTAGATGTCAAAACGCCACAGTAGAGACCCGTGTATTGACATGAATCGTTGTTAAAGCCACGGACGAGTTGCTTCTCTCCGACCAAAGGAATAATGCGTTTGTTTTTCAGTCGATGGTACAACTGAAAAAGATAAGTATCTTGCTCTTTTTCTGCTAGGAAAAATATGTATGTGCGTAGTTGACTAATGGAAAACGCAAATTCTTCCATGTAGACACGTTTTACTGTTTTGCATTATTTTTCCAGCGAGAGTTGAGTTCAATGCTAGGTAATTAATATATGAAGCGAGCCTATTTGATTCATATTATCAAATGCTCAAGTTTATATAGAAATCTGTTATACCGTGGCTGCAGCTCGCTTAGGTGCATTGAGTGTTATCTAGTTAGTCACAATGCATGCGGATCCTAAACTATATGGTAGAATACCAAGAAAGGGGATATGTGTTACACACATCAAAGAAGGATGATTATGATAAGTTAAGGGATGCACTAAGGATTAGCCATCGTGTTATAGAGGTATGTTCTTGTATGGACAGAGCTATTGAGTCATGTTCCTTTAGGAAAATGATATGTGAATACCTTATGCTAAACTATTATCTTAGTTTCTTGTTGAACCAGATGTGTAAGCACATGAGATTTGTGCTAGCTTTCATTAGAAAGGGTATACATATGCATGCAGGTTGTGTTAGTTTGCTTTACATGTTTGCAGGCAACAAAAGTAATGGCTAAATGACTAGCTCTTTTGGTAAAAGTTTATGTAAATTTTCATGTAAGTAGATTATAACTGATGTTGTAGTTAGTCCCTTCAAGGGTATCCCTTAATGTTTTGTCCTCTACGAATATGTGCTTGAGCCAAGGGAAAATGCTAAATAATATGATTATTTATAAATGAAATCATGATGTCAATGTTGATAATGATAACATGGACTTGTAAAAAAAACTAATGGTTAGATCTCTTCAAGAGAGATATGCTTTAGTGTGAATAAGCATTGTGAAAAGTAGAATAAGAATTTACTTGAATATATGTACTAGTTAATTAGTACGTTATGCTTGTTCATGCAGATGAGTAGATGTGCATGAGTAGATATTGAAAGATCACTTTTAGAGACTGCTTATTACTTGATTAATAATGTATCTAATATTGTTGCCAAAGCTTGTTGACAACTACATTGACAGGAAATGATGGTAGATGATGGTGCCAAAGGAAAGTGATGTTTAACATTATGGCAGGAAAAGGACTATTGGTCCATGCGGATGAGTTTGAGTTGCAGGAACATACATTGTTAGAACAATCATGCCACAAGGATTATTGTATGTGGCGGTATGTAAGTGAAAGATTACATGGAAATTGTATTAGCTTTTAGCTAGTTATGTGATAACTTAATGATAACTTATTGTAATGATTTTATACAATGGTTAAGGGATGGAATCCCTTATAAGCCATTAAGTGAAGGGTGAAATCCCTCACGAGCGTTTAATAATAAGATTAAACGTTTGCTGGTTTTCAACCTACGGGGTTTCCAGGGTATATCTGTGTTCAATGGTGTGATTGATGTGATTGCCTTATGTGTCCGTTGATAATGATGGGTCCTTAATGATGATGGTTCTTTATTTGATGTGACAACCATAATGTCTTAGTACATGATTATCTAACATGGTTAAGGATATCAAGAAATGGATGCATGGATTCATGAGACAGTTTATGTTATTACAGTGATGGTTAAAGGTTATGCAATGGTTATGAAATTTACTGTCTTTGATGGCAATTTACTTGATGTATCAATGAATAGTATATCTAATGGTTAGTGATGATTTGTGGAGTTGTGAATTGATTAATTACTTGTGGTAATTGTATAAAAAAATTCTAACTCCCTACTTTTACATGCGAGGTTACCGGGGTATGTGACATTTTTTTTTTTTTTTTCAATCATAAAAATAAAATGTTAAAGAATTTTAAGTAATCTCTTACTTTCTTAAAGTCCCATAAGTGATATTGGTATCACTGGACATATTATATATACATATATATATAGAGAGAGAGAGACCTTTTCACAAAATTTTTTCTAGTGAATTTTAACCAAATTGTTGTAGAATTTTAAAAAACTAGAGTTTAAGTTGTTTAATATTTAGAATTTGAGTGCCTTAGGGTTTTTATTTTTTATTTTTTATGGCACATCTATTTATGTATTCAAAAATATTTGTTAGACAACAAAAAATGTCAATCTTACTTGAAATTGTATTAGTAGATTTTGATGAAAAAAACTATTTCTCATAAGTTAGATTGCCCCTCTCTCTCTATATATATGATTGCCCCTCTCTCTCTCTCTCTCTCTCTCTATATATATATATATATATATATATATATATATATATATAGAGAGAGAGAGAGAGAGAGAGAGAGAGAGAGAGAGAGAGAGAGAATTTTAAACTAGCTCGACCATATAAAGTAAATAATTGGTAAATGCATAAATCAGTTATTTCACAAAAAAACTCAAGTTGTTAAATTAAACATTTTATAAAACTAAATATGTTATATTTTTATTATTATTAATATTAGTTATCTGAGGAATTAAAATATACATTTGGAAAAACATGGATTGTGAAAAGCATGGAATTAGATTCCATTAAGATTTTTTCCCACTTAACCATGAAAATTCTTAATCTCTAAGTAGATTTTGTTACAAGACCATTGAACAATACCATGGTTTATCAATACCATTGAACAATACCATGGTTTATCAATACCACATGCCCAAAAAACAATAATTTTTTTTCACATGATACTTGCCCATATGACATTTTTTAATTAATCATGTTAATTGAAAGAGTAAAAAAGGGCATAACTAGCTAGGAGATAAATCTCAACTCTTGATTTATATATACTCTTAAGAATATTCTAAAATATTCCATGAAAATTAAAATCCTTATCATCAACCCAATAAATATTGATAATTAAATTAAATTTCTCAAAGCTATATATATAGAAATGTTTTATTTTATGGTTTATCACAAATAAATTATTAAACTATAGCACCTACCATATAAATTAAATGACAAGAGAGATAAACATCAATCCATTGAAAATATCCAAACACTTAATCAATGATATATGGGTGATAAAATTAAAATTATAGTTTTATTATTATTATTATAAAAAGAATATCTATATATATATATATATATATATATATATATATATATATATATATATATATATATATATATATATATATATTTTGAAGATATATTTACACATTTAAAAAAACATATATTTTTAATTATGTAGATCTTGCTCCACTTTGTTATCGAGATTACTAATCTACATCTACATGTAATTTTTAAGGGTCAATACTATGACTTATCAATACCACATCCTCATAAAGCCATAATTTATTTCATACTAGATATTTTTTTAAATAATCAATATAATTAAAATGGAAAAAATGGAATAATTTCTTTGAAAATAAATCCCAACCTTTGATTTGCAGATAATAATACAAATATTCTAAAATATTCTTGGAGGTTAAATCTGTACAATCAACCTAATAATTATTTATAATAAGTTAAAATTATAAAAACCCAAAAATAGATAGGCTTATCATCTAATTATCTATGAATCTATTTTTATTTATTTATTTATTGACAAATACACTTTGTGGAAAAAGAAAAATAAAAAAAGAAGTGAAAACTTTAAAATCAGATATTGGGTGAAACAATTGCTAAAAATTGAATAGTTTGTTTTATTTGTTAGTGGAATGATTATATTATTATATTAAAATGCGTGTAATATGCAACATTGCTTCTTATGCAAAAAATAATCCATACTAATTACTCAATGCTTGAAAAAATTCATAAATCTAATAATAAACACATTTGAATAAAATAACAAAAGTAACTAATGGACTAGATAAACATGGAAAAACATAGCGATAGGTGCATACATAATTTTGGATGAAACATTACTTCCAACATCATCAATTGTTATGAAAGTTTAAAGTTCATTGAAATGTGCCTGTGCACATTTTATTCCATCTTTAGCTTATAGGACCAAATAAGGAGGAGATATTACAATGTATAGTATCTTTATATTAAATAATGTAGATGTACAATACAAATAAAATAAATAATTTTGTAAAAAGATAATTGTTGTGACAAATTATTTATTTAACTTTAAATTTATACTCATCTTAACTCAACAACAAATAAATAATCAATGATAAAATTTCCATATGGAAAAAATCAAATTAATATGAAGTTCTATGCAATCTAAAGTTCTATTTCGTCTCCGTTTCAATGGCATGGCAAAGAATTTATATGCAATAAAATATATAATATACAAATTTATAATCTCTAGTATATTAAAATAAAAAATTAGTTACACAAAGGCTTAAGTGTAAGTGCAAAATATTCTTAAAATTATTTTTTTTACTTTATATTTTTAGTTTACTATTAAAATTGTAAAGAAAAAATAGAAAATATTATTTATTGTAGTGTTGACTTAAACTTTATTTTATATATTTCATCATGATTTAAAATTGAAGTGTGAAAATGTATAATATAGGTAAGGTTTACTGTGGAAAACAATTGAACCAAGTTCATTCAATAATAAAAATCAAAATATAAAGAAAATAAGGAAGGAGAAATTCATTGTAATATGCAGTGTTGCTGCCTTTGTTTTATAAATCAGTCACTTTCCATGGTTAGTATAATCCCCTAACTTAATGACAATTTTTTTTTTGAAAAATAAAATATTAACTATAGAAAAATCCATTAATTTGGAAAAAAAAATTAAACAATTATTTTTTTAAAGAATAATATATTAATTATGGAAAAATCCATAAATTTGGAAAAAAAATGTAAATAATTAATTTATAAGTACATTTGGAGATTTAAATAAATTTTTTTTTTTTCCCCGAATAATTTTTAATTTTAAAATTTTGATTTTAAACCACATAAAACATTATTAAATTTTAAAAAGTTACAAATTAATTAAAATTAAAAACATTTTAACCCAAACTAATTATAACTAATTACAACATGCTTTACCTTTAGTAAATATAAAACTACATAAATTATATTTAATATGTAAGTGAAAAAAATTTCTGTGATAAAATAACTAATACTTAAACAATACCAAACCCAAATACAATACCAAACCAAATTTTATTAGTAAACTAAACCTACAATTTAATTAACTTTACCAATATAAAAACTTTTTAGAAAAAATAATAAAATGAAAATTACATTATAAAAGAAATTATTTTGCTACTATAATGTATATTGCACTTACAAAAATAAAATTACATAAATAATATATTTCATGTTACACTTTTTATAAAATAAACTTTGAATTTTCTATTTTATTCCTTTTTCTTTTTAAACTTCCTAACATCTGACCATAGCAATTCATTGTGAATTGGAAGATAGGATTTCAATTTTTTCCATTAGTTTCAAAACGAGTTTTAAATATCGCAACTTCTCTTTAATAGGTAAAGTATTCAATGCATTTCTTCTACTATGGAATGAAAGAGGAAGTAATGGATTTAAAATCAATTATCGACTTTAGTGACTTTGAATTTACCTACTAGTCAACCATCTCCAATAGTGTTTTCCACTAAATAGTATTGCATCTTTTCACTAAGGAAGAATTCAGTAATTGTACTTAAAAAAATCGTAAGTTCTTTACCACAAGCAACAATTGAGAAAATGAATATATATATATATATATATATATATAAATAAACTAATATTTACATTTAAATTCTATTTGATATTTTTATGACACTTTGATTAAGAAAAATTTATTTAAGTTATATTTCGAAATATAAATATCAATATATATATATTTAAGTAATTTATTATATCTATAAACTTTTAATAAAAAGTGCGATAATAACTATTCTAAATATTTATTAACGAAGGTTAGATAATAGCTAGTACTTATGGCTTAACTTAAATATAGCTTAATTAAACTAAAAAACAATAGACAAAAATTTCATTACAAAAATAAAACAACTAATAAAATATTATATTAATAAAATATTGCAATGTTGAATGTCATCACCAAAAACTAAGACATATGATTAATTAATATTGATTATATTAAGATATATAAAAATATGTGTGTTTTTTTTTATATTTTTTATTAATATATGTAATTTTTATAATTACATTTATAAAATATGTTTTTAATATAATTGCAAGACATTTTAAATTGAAAATATGGAGAAAAGCTGTAAACGAAAATGGAAATAATAAAAAAAAGGAAAAAAAAATTAAAACTAAAAACCAAAAAAAATAGTAACTAATATAAATGGGAGTTACTAAACGACTCATAAGAAGACCTCAACCAATCACCTTACAAATAAATAAATTTAAATAATAATAATAAATACCAAAAATTGAATTATCAATATTAAACTATAAATAAGCTGCATAATTTTTTAAGGACAGAGAAACTAATATGAAATCAAAAGAAAAACTGAATAAATAATAGCATGCCTGAAACAAATATAATAATTAATTATAAGAAATTATACAATTTACACTTAAATTTAACTATCTATATATATTTTTTAAATTAGATATATTTCAAATGAGATTGTGTGCAATGCATATGTGGAACAAAAGTGCCATCCTAAGGGTTCATGATTTAAAATTAAACAATCGTGGGTACATAGATTATCGTAAGCTTTTAACAATATAAAGAACTTTGGTGTACACAGATTAATGAATTTTTTAGCAAAGTAATGAACCTTATTAGTCCCTACTTAGGACTAATAGCGATCGATCGATCGTTGACCATACATTAACTGGTCCTTTGACCAAGAAAATTTGTGCACTATCAAAGTTTAACCAAAGTTTATCTCTGCAAATATCGGTGTAAGAAATTTATAACCAAAGTTGCGAATTGAAGGTCTTATTGCACGCTTCACGTGCCCCGATGTTAAAATGATATCCGGTATAATAGCTTTATCCAAAGTTTCCAATCATTAGGTTTTTCAAACTTTGGTTAAAAGTTTTTTTCCAATCCAAAATGTTTGCAACCATTCAATAAATGCGCACGAGGGTTTTCAAACTTTGGATACAGGTGAAATACGCGGTGATTGGAAACGGAGGTAGGCGTTCCATCTTTCTCTAGCTTCAGTTAGGACGTGGAGTGTGAGATGAGGCATGCGCTACATGTGTTCATCTCGACTCTCGATCTCTTCTTCGTGTTGTTTTGTTCTGCACTTCTATTAGGATCCACGCCTCCATAAATACAGTATTAGGATGCACTTTGTCTTCCCACCTTGTCACTGCCGCTCCATATAACTGTCTATCCTTCAAGGTAAAGAAGAAAGAAAAGTAATGGGCGTCTTCTCCCCTCCGATCACTACGAGACTGGCTCTTAAATGGGTGATCTTAGGTGTAACCCTTCTCTTCCTCCCTCAATGGGGCGCCATGGGTGAGCTTAGGCGTAACCCTTCTCTTCCTCCTTCAATGGGGCGCCCCAAATGTTGATGCACGTGAAGGCATGATGTATGGAGAGGGCTTGCAACAACAATGGTCTTGCGATCCGGGGCGACTCTCTCAGTGCCACGACTATTTGCAAAGGCGGAGAGAGCAGCCATCGGAGAGATGTTGCGAGGAATTGGAAAGAATGTCTCCACAATGCCGATGCCGAGCCATACAACAAGTTCTCCATCAATCTCAATCGTATGATTCAACCATGGAGGACCTCTTCATGGATTCTGAGGCTGCACATAATCAACGCCGCCGCCGCCGTGAATCGCGTGGAAGAGAAGAGGAGGAGGTGGAGGAGAGAGCTGCATACCTTACAGAAACTTGCAACGTCTGCCAGCCTCCCTGCCGCTGCGACGTTCAGCGCCGTTCTCGTAAGTCTTTCTATCAATTGATGAACACTATTTAATATTAAACTCTAGTAATTAATTCCTGTAGCTGTATGTAGGATGCTGTTGTCATTATTTCGTGGACTAACACATTCTTTCATTTATTCACGATGTCATTTGTTATTGATGTTGATCCAACATCTAGTCTGCCACCTTCGCTGCTGTAAATTATATATATTTCTTCTTAAAACGGGCTAATCCATACTGACTGATGAATCTAATCCATGTGCTAATGGTGTGTGGACAGGCTATTTCGCAACGGGCAGCAGCTTTTAAGTGCGCAACGACCAGAAAATATAGATACTGTGTCTACGTAACTAAATAAACAAGGGAGTAACTTAAGCCGCTATGAAATTGTAGTTTTCCTGTTTGGAAGAGTCGTCTCATTTCATTTAATGCCCACCATTTATATGGTAGCCGGATGTGTTCCCTTTACTTAATAAAGGACTAATAAGTGACCAAATTCCAAATTCATTTTGTTTCCTTTCATGGTCACCATCAAAGCAGGTTCTCTCTTTTTTTTTGACTACACGCTTAATGAACTCAAATATAATAATACAATATATGCTTTGAAGCAAAAAAGCGGAATTAGACTAATAGAATATCTAGTATCCAACTTTGCGTATCTCTCTTTCTTGATTATTCACTGCCAAGTAAAGTGTAAATCTTTTCATTAGAAAAATTGAAACCTGTTAAAATATCTTAATTACAATGAGAAAATACAAACATAACGAAATGCCTATGTAACACGAGTTACGAATGACTCTCGTTAAGACCTCGGAACAACATCAAAAGGTGGATGCTGGGTTTTTGGGCAGTGTTTGCTTCTCGCTATACATAAAAAAAAAATGTACCGCGTGAACATAACCTATCGAGATTAGTGAGCATATAGGAAAGGAATAGACGAGACCTGGAATTTCAAATCCTTATTGCCAGTCAAAATCTTTGACTGATCGTTATAAATATTTTTTCTTTTCAATTTTCTTTACGATAGTTATAAATAAATTTAGATAATCTTTTTGTAATATAAATGTTCCCTTCCTTTTCTCTCTAATGCAAATTTGTTCCTTTTCTCTCTAATGCAAATTTGTAAAATATTCGTGGTCTTCTTTTCCTTCTGCCTACTGATGATGTTACAATGTATTAATTTCATAAAGGCTAACACAAATTTGTAAAATATTCGTTGTATTCTTTTCCTTAAGCCTGCTGATGTTACAATGTATTAATTTCATAAAGGCTAACATGATGATTGAATTATTCTCCATGCTTATTTATTTTTCTCCCGCATTGTCAACTTTCTCACTTTTCCTCATTGAGTCATCAATATCAATGATCTTCCCTTTAATTTTCTTCTGTTGAAAAAATATTAAAAACATCCTCCGCAAATATTTCAATTTTTTTTTCTCTCTTTTCTTCATTGAGTCATCAATATCAATGATCCTCCCTTTAATTTTCTTCTTTTGAAAAATATTAAAAACATCCTCCGCAAATATTTCGATTTTGAAATCTTTTTTCAATTTTTTCTTTTCAATTATATCTAATTGGTTCTTCAAGTCTGTATTTGAAGTTCTCAATTTCCTATTTCAAGTTCTCAAATTTTCAATTTTCAGTTTTTAATCTGTATTCAATATTTATTTTTTCTTGAAATTTGGGTGTAATGTAACTATTCATTCAAATTTTGTAATGTAACCATACAATTTTTACATTTCAAATTTCAAATTATTTTATGGTATTGGTATTTCAAGTCTTGATGCATAATTAAACTATACAATTTTTCAATTTTTGGTATTGGTATTTCAAGATCTCAGATTTTTATTTGAATCTGTATTTCAATATTTAATTTTTCATTGACACTAAACTTTCTGAAATACATGATATAGTTAAAAGTTTCGTTGTTCATTCTGAAATAAAAGTTAAGGAATTCGTTGTTCATTCTAAAATACAAGAATTTGATATTCATAATGCAGAATTGATTTTTTAATTTTGCAACTTATTCCAAAAGTTTATTGAAAGCTCTTGAAAAAGAAAGTGCAGCATTGATTTTTTTAGCTGTTTTCATTTAAGCCTATAACGTACACATAATATCTAATTCTTTTAACTTCTCTGCATCACAGTCTCCAGCGTTTCTGAATAAAATTATTTTAACTTCTCTGCATCACAGTCTCCAGCGTTTCTGAATAAAGACCTCGCAGGAAAGAGCTGTAGTTTCTCTGTGCTCTCTTCCAAGGACAGAATCAATAGTTCCCAAATTCTCCAGAGAACAAATTACACACTGAAGTTGTTTTATCCTAGAAAGCGTGACTGTTATGTGAATGAGCAAAGTTGGTTTAGATCTGAAACATGAGTGCTTAAAAGATTAAGTTTATAAGATTAAGTTTATGAAATGATCAATACCCCAAACATTCAATTTCTATAACATATTAAATTGATACAACAATATATGGAATAACTGAATTATTAAACTACATTTATTAAGATTTGTAATATAAAGATTTAAAATATTCAGTCTACATAAATAAAAACTACTTATTAAAAAATAACAAAAAAATTATATATCACAAATATTATATAAAATTTCCAAAATAAAAAAATATATATCTAATTCGCCATAATTACACTTATATAAAAATAAAAGTTCATCACTCTTTCTATTTCATTTGAAGAGTACACCCATGTTCATTTTGAAATATTAAATTATATAATTTGTATTTAATAATTAAACTTGTCCAACACACTGGGCGTTGTTTTATTACACATTCAAGTGAATTATGCGATTGTTTTCTCTGTTCTAGAATAAGATGCCTTTGTGATAGCCTTCTATGAACACATTAAATTAATATGAAAATTGTATTTCCTTTGAAATTCGATTAAGTGAATTATGCGATTGTGTGCTGCAGACAGCGAGATCTTCCAACGCCATGCACACAACAAGATCTTTCAGGTAAGGTAGCAAGTTTGTTCGAAGAAGGCAGGTTTTTAGCGAAACAGAAAGTTTAGACATGTTGCACAGAGCGTTTGTATTGTATTGTTGTGGCAAACCCCGACAGGGACTACCGGCTGCATGCAGCACTTGTTAAGAATATGAATTCTTTAACACAGAATCAGACCTTCGTAAAAATAAAGTTAAAACTTATTAAGAATATGAATTCTTTTTGGTAATTTACATTTTAATTATATTAAAGGTGTTTTTATGACGAGTTTGGTTGAATAGAGTCCATTAATAGAAAATGCTTAATTTCATTCTTGATCTTGGAAATTCCATCATGAGTAATACTTAAAAATACTTAAAAAAAAAAACCAAGGAAAACAGAAACTGGAAACTTCAAGCCGAGCTTGTATAGTGCACATGCCTGGGATGCTTTAATAAAGCTTTACTCATTCTTGATTTTTGATATCTAAACAAAGCCCATTAAAAATTTAATATTTTGTAATATTTAAAAATTTAAGTTACACAAAATTTCATTCTTGATTTTGGAAATTCCATCATGAATACTTAAATATACTTAAGCAAAAACCCAAGGAAAACAGAAACTGGAAACTTCAAGCCGAGCTTGTATAGTGCACATGCCTGGGATGCTTTAATAAAGCTTTACTCATTCTTGATTTTTGATATCTAAACATAGCCCATTAAAAATTTAATATTTTGTAATATTTAAAAATTTAAGTTACACAAAATTGAGATGAAGATATTCTAATATTGTATTTGCTGAACAACTTTAAATGATAAATGGAAAAAATATATATACATTAAGAAATAAAAGGAAAAATAAGATAAACTCAATTAAAAGCTTAATATCTTTTTAATATTTAAAATATAGGTTACACAAAATTGAGATGAAGATGTTCTAACAAAATATTTCATTCCAATGAAAAAATTAACAATAACAAGTTACAAGTCTTTAATCCGCAAGCACGATGGATTTGGTTCAATAGATTCAACCAATAGTAGAGATTTAATTTCGTCACTGTCCGTCAAATAGTTTTTTAATATGTCGAAAAATACAACAATTAGGAAGTTTGGTGAAAACACAAAAAAATAGTTAGCAATGTTCAATCCTTTTCTATGACTATGTAATGACATTTATAGTTTTGGAAATTACATCCAAAATGATTCATTGCATATTTTGGAAATTACATCATAAGTAATACCTAAGAATACTAAAGAAAACCAAGAAAAGCAAAACATCAAGAAAAAACATCATGTATAAACTTTACTCCTATATAGTGCACATTCTTATAGACATTCGTTTTCCATAGAGCTACACTTTAATAAAGCTCTACCTTATGCCTCTTGATTTTTGATATCCTAACAAAGCTAATTAAAAGCTTAATATTTTTTAATATTTAAAATATAAATTACACAAAATTGAGATGAAGACACTCTAACAAAATATTGTATTCCAATGATCCAATTAACATTAAGAAGTTACAAGTACTTAAATGATAAATGGAAAAAATTATATAGACATAAATAAATAAGAGGAAAAATAAGCATCACATCTCTTGATTTTTGATATCCAAACAAACCCAGTTAAGAGTTTAATATTTTTTTAATATTTAAAATACAAGTTATCCAAAATTGAGATGAAGACACTTTAACAAAATATTGCATTCCAGTGAGCCAATTAACAATAATAAGTTACAAGTATTTAATCCGCCCCAAAATAATCTTTCATGTTCCAAACTAACCAACTAGGCCTTCCATTTACAATAACTAAAAGTCTTCTTCCCAAGAGGACAAATTTCAGACTAAGGCCAACTTCAAGTGCTTAGCTTCATTATTTTGCATAACCCAATTCACAACTTAAAGTACATAGAGTGACCAAATGGAAGTTGACCTCAAAGTCATAGCTTTAGCTTAATATTGCACATATTTTACAGTATACACAGTGTCGAGATGCATACTATCCTCAAAATTGAGGTCTTAATTCAACTATTTTGGAGAGCTCATTTTACGACAAGTATCCATAGTGACCACTGTCAGACACAACAAGCATCTTAGAACTCATATTTTCTTCATACACAACTGAACTTAAAACTATCAAAATGAAAATATACAGAAATCATCAAGAACTGTAAGTTCTTAAACAAGAGGGCACCCAAAACATTCCTTTCTTCACACACATAGAAAAGATATGTCACTACAAAATTTATATTGGAATTAGTGAATATTCGAGGACAACAACATTTGTCATTAATTTAAAGGAAACTTCGAGTGATGATATAGAATGTTGGCATTAACAATTAATGTATACAAAATTTCTTGATGGATCCAATTATTGTACACACATAATCATCAAGAGAAGGTTAACATAACGATCTAACAGTCACTTCAAACTTGAGTAGCATTTGACAGCTAAAAATTTGGGCCTTTCTACAATTCAGATTGTGGGAAACACCATATTTTTATTTTTTTAGACCTAATAAGTCCCTTTTTAATTTCAATTCAGAATGTGGCACTATGTCCTAAGAAGCTTCCTTTATGATTATGATCATGAGACTGTGGCCATCATTGATTTGTCTGCAACCCATCGTAATTTTCTTACTTTGTGATCATGGGAAATATCCTAATGCTCATGCCCTTTGGAATGACACTTCCAACACCCTTACCTTAATTGGTAGGGACAATTTCAATTCTTAGAGTAGTATAAACTGAACAATACGAGATTCATAAATTTTGGATTCTTTGTGTTGGTATTTGGATTTGTACTGAGTACATATATAGAACTCTTAGTCTGTCCCACTGAGGTAGGTATTTTGCTTTGTACCTAGTACATATATAGAACTCCTAGAGAGTGCCTCTTCTCAGATAAGTGATGATCTCTTCTTGGGTTCCCCCATACAATTTTGTTCAGATTTATGCTATGTTACCTACGCTCATCTATATTTTACCTTAATTTTTCTTGTCATCTACCATAATGATATATTGTATAATAATTTGAAGATGATTTCTCACTCATAATCATTTTTATTGATAAATTAATGATCCCAAAAAATACATGACCTTCCAGGAGTACCACAACATTTTTGGGGCATTAGAGAGGGTATTCACATCACAGATCCCAGAATTGACAGGGATTTTTCTAGACGCCAATCAACGACGTAGTATTAAACTAATTTGACAATTTATCTTGGAAATTATGGGGTATAGTCAGTTTTAAATGCAATATTCCACTGAAATTTATGACCATGTGTAGCTTGGTCTGGTGTGTGCTTATAGGAAGAGGGATATGTTCTCTCCACTTCCATTTTCTTTTGAAATTCCTAGTGCCCAATTTTATTCATTGTGTGGGGTGTTTTTAAGCATATGAGTAGGAAACATGGATGATATTTTAGAAATTAGCAATGAAGATGTTTTTGCTCCCAAGTTTCCAATATAGGGGAAGATGAATGTGTTAGTAACGAGTGCGATTTCTTATGTGAACAATGTTCCACGCCTTAGAAATCTAATAAAAAATGTAGCTTTATTTGGGATCATCTCAACTCAGTTGTAGATACATCAGAACCCACGTTGCATGCCTATGGAGTCGTTATCATCTTCCTTATCTATTATAGTTGTCGAGTTTCATGGTATGGTGAGAGTGTATGAAGATAGAATAATTAAACGCTTGGTAAACCTGGGTACGGTTCAATATTCTTCACTAGTGATTGGCGTAATTACAACTTTTTTTTCAATAGTTATGTGTTTCTAAGACGATGGATAGGAAATTTCTTCCCGTTGACACAGCAATTTTTTTTACTATGAAACAAGTCCACCCATAAAACTTCTGATAAAAAAATTTAGTTCCTATTAACTCTTGGAAGTTTCAGACTTTCGGTCTCTAGTCCTGCAGAATATATTACATGATGTTTATTGCACCATAAAACTTTTGATCCCATCAATTGAATTTTTGTTTGAATTAGAAGATCCAATTAGTAGAATAATAGAGCCAAGGTTAGGATCGACTCTAGATTATCATTTCATGTTTCATTTTCATAGAATTACTTGGGTCAAACAAATACTAGCCATGGTGGATTAGAAATTAAAATTGTAACAATGAAATTCATGCTTTTAAACCATGGAGGAAATTTGATTGATGTCAAATGAACATGAATGGTATTGTGCATCTCGTAATAAGTCAATACATATGCATGTATTAGTTGGGTAATGAAAATGATGTAACTGTATGTCTTCCAGTAGATTTGGGTCTTAAACATGGGTTGGCCATTAATTTTTTATTTCCTATTCATACAATAATATTATATTGAAATTTAATTAACCTATCGCTTATCTTTGAAAAATGTATATTAATTTTCTCGAGGTTTCAGAAGATTGGCAGCTACCCTTTTAATAATTTCAAAATCCCTTTAAAAATAATAAAGACACAACAACAAATTTTAGATTGTTTCCGTATCTCCATTAAACTAAACAAAGCAAATTTTCCGACTATTTCAATCTAACACCAAATGTCTTGCTAACAATTTTCTTACTAGATTTGAAACTTGGAGAGATTTCAAACATCTCCATTTTAAAATGGAACAAAAACTCCATTGACTTGAAGACATATCAATGGCGTTTGGAGGGATATGAAATTGGTGAATGGATGTTGGAATGATATAGGGTGGAAAAACATTTTGACAGAAATTGCGAAAGTGGGATTAGAGTAGCCAAACCTATTGTGCAGCATGGGGAGCGAGTCGCTAGTCTTCAATGGAGATCGATCTTTATATAATATTTACTTTATTATAAATAAGAGCTTTTAATTATTAGTGATTTAGTTTCTCAAAATTACCGAGTTCCAAATATGTTATTCCTTCGATTTCCTTTGCACCTTTAGGGGAAATCTCTGATTATTTATTTATTGGAATTTGATGAATTAGATCTATGTTTTTTGTATAATTGTTTTACTAGATAATAACATGCATTTTTCCCCTTACACCTAAATTCTATTACATGTTAAATTTATAGCATTTTTGTTTTAAGAATGTTTCTTTGTATAATAATTTTAATGGTTAAATGTTCGAATTTATTTGAAACAAACTAGCTATGAAATTTCTTTTAAATTTTTCAACCATTCAAATAATATGATTGATTTTTTCACCCTCTCTTTCCTCCTTTCCTCATTCTTTCACTCTATTTTGTTGTTTACTCATTCCTGGCTTTTTTTTATCTTATCTTCACCTTGTGTTGCAATTTTCTTCCTCAACCGAAGTAATGGTTGCCTTCAAACACAATGAAAAATTTCATTGATATGGTAGGTGCAACATTCAGATATTGAGTAAATTGTATGGCTTCATAAGCATTTTGATTTGTAATATGTCAAGGTATGTTGCGTATATTTGCAAGTAGAAAACCCTCTTGTGCCACATTTGCCTACTTGGATCAAAACTGCAGAAACCTTTAACCATAAGACAATTAACAACGTTGTTGAAAAACGACCTTCTCTTTGGGTTAAACTCCGAAAGCGTTCATTTTCAACTATTTGTTTTCAAATTTAGAAGTGGTGTTGTGCACTTTGAATTCTAGCGATATGATTATTATTTGTAAAAATGAGTTCAAAGCTATCATGGTGTAAGATTGCTTCTTTGAAAAAAAATCTATGAGATTTTTGTAAGACAACAAAATTGGAAACCAAACCCAACTACATTAATGATTGATCTCAATTAATGAAGTACCTAATGTACATAGAAATACATACAAGAAACCGTTGAATCTATTTCCCGGTCTTCTTGGACTCTAATAACCACTCACCATAACACAAACATAATCCCAAGGATTAGCTTTATAACATTCCCCCCTTAATCTAAAGGGATGTATCAAAGTCCAAGAATGAGAGCTCAAAATGAAAAAATGCATCTCAGCCAAGAACTGAATGTCTCTTAGAAATGGTTTTTAAGGATGAACACCAACGAAGGATGGTGGTTTTTGAGGTAAAACCACAAACAATACCAAAATATGGGAGAATTGAAGGTGTCAACCAACACCAACTCTAGAACATTCATACAAGTTCTGACATCAATCAAAACAACATGCCAAAATCACGCATTCATGCTTTAATCATGCTCATTTTCATAGAGCATAAATCAAAAAATATATCTACAACTCTAAATATGAACTTAGACTCTATACTGTAGTAATAAAATTATCATATGTGTCTGAGGCTAACTTGACAAATATTCGAACCTATAGAAGACTATCAATTCCATCATTTCCCCCCTTGTCGGATAAAGGCTAAGAATATGAAGTACTCTTCATCATTGCAAGGTTGGTCGACACTCTTGAACATATCTTGTGGTATGACCTATAAAATTTTTGGTTTTCTTTAGACCAATCCTAAGAAGAAATCCATCTTAAATTTATTTCTCTCTTATAGTAGTCTTGTTTCTGGAACATCTATTTGAATGCTGATTTCACTTTCCACAATCCTCACATGGGTGAATACCAAAACATCAATCTTCCACATGTACATCTCTGTCACAGTATTGGGCTCGATCAATTTGTTATGGAACAACACCATCCAAAAATCCAGCACTACAAAATTGTATAGGTTTAGAAAAATATGGAATATGAAAAGATACATCCAAGACATCTTTTTTATATCTCGTACTATTTTTGTGTTTGTTTTGTGTAATTTCTTCCCATGGTCTTATAAAAGTTATGGAAACAATAAGCTTCTCATTAGCACTCTCGACTGCATCTAAATTTTCTCTTGAAATACTCTGATCCATTCCTAATATAAACTAGAATCAGGCTCAAACAAAGTTTTGTTCTAATCAAACACTAGTTCAAAATCATAATTTTTCTTCTTAAGTTTGTCTCGTTGTAACTGCGACTCTAACTCCAAGAATTCATTTTTTCTTTGAGAATTTTACAAACATGTTTGGATGTTAGAGAGCATGTCTTTGCCGATTTAGACACTATTATGTACATTAGAGATCATTAGATTATTTAATAACTTTATCAAATAATTAATTTTCTCAATTTTGTCCAAAAAGGACTTTCAACAATGCTACGAGATAAAATAATTTACTTAAAAAATGCTTCAAAACACTCTTTGTGAAAAATTCAATTTTTATCACCAACATTTCCATACCATTTTGATCATCCTATCAAAGAAAAATTGTAAACTTTGAAAAAATTGTTATTCCCCATTGGTGACCTGGGTACAGGTGATATGGACAAATGACAGAAACCTGATATAATTTCTTCTAACTCTGGTTGAATTTCTCCTTCTGTATCAACTGGTGTATCATTCATCTATTTTTACACTGACTGCTTCATGAGTTTTCCCTCTGATCACCCCAACCCTTGTTATCGGGTAGAAAATCATACCATAGGCCTGTTTCCCTCTTTCGAGACTATAATTCCATAGGAGTAATAAAAATACACTATCGTTGCTTTGAAATGAGGAAACTGTGTTTTAAACATAAAATACACAGTCGATGGGCTTTTGTTGCAAAGGAACGAAATAACACTATCGGCACTTTAAAACCACTATAGTGTTAATTCCAAAGAATTACACTATCGACGCAAGATAACACTATCGATAGTACTATCGGCCTTTCAATATTCCTTCCCCCGATGCGATAACACGTAGTGTTATTGGAAATCACAATCAGTGATTCCAATATCCCAAACGCTAGACTCCTCCCTCTCTGATATTGTAATGCAATAAGCCTTGCGGACCCAAAAACTTATCCACCCTACTCTATAGCATTTCGGGTCTGAGCTATCGGAGTTTCGAACTTCGGTGGTTCCAAAGGTCCTTCCCACTCCACTTGATTCTATGATGCGATAATGGTTCGGACCCGATACGGATATGAACTAGATTTAATAAAATATCAGATCCAAAACTTCGTTCATCTAAGTAATTTCAAGGTTTCCCTGTGTAAAACAAAGTTTCTGCTTGGAAGCTCAACAATGTTTATAATGGAAACAAGGCATGCCAATATAAGGGAAAAAATGTTAAAAAGATTAAAACAAATATTATTAGGAAGAAACAAAACCGAATCACCATTAACAAGGTTCAGAAGTAAAGAGCTGCAACCAAATATGCATAGAATTTCCAGTTGACAGAGGACCATAAATTCAGATGCACAAAGAGAGTTCTTCGAAGATCAAAATGCCCCCGGGATCGACTACCATCGAGAAGTCCCATTATTTCCTTTTGAAAATAATAGATAAAGCCCTCTCGGTCCTTATCCCTTACAAAAGCATGCCAATTACATAGAGCGATTAAAGCAATTATCCATAAATCTTACTACAACTTAGCCATAAAGCGATTATTACAACATGATCTTATTCTTAAATTTTATCCTTATCCTAAGCTAGAAAAGCATGGAAATTTATGGCTAAAGGACCCCACTCCTTTGCCTGTAGATTTTTATTTATTTATTTTTGGAATAAGTTTAATGATTTTTTCCTCCAAGTCACATGTTCCTACATGAGTCTTTTGAGGACAAAATTCTTCATGGGCTCCTATCCATGAGCTCTTTTATAGAATTGCCTAGATTCTATAGCATGTTTTTTGTAACCTAGGTAGCTTCAGTGATTGGCTGATCCTTCCATTTTACCAAATACTGGAAGTATTATTATCCCCTTGTTTTCTTAAACACCTTCTTGTCCAAAATTCTTTCTCGCTACAATTCCTTTGCTATGGGTAATTGTTTTACCGTGTCAATCTCTTGGGTTTCTTGATATTTTTTTGTATCATTTGTAGTTTCACCTTCATACTTGTATAGGTTAGCAACATTGAAAATTGGTGATATTCCAACATCAAGGGGTAACTCAATCTCATAGGCATTTGCCGAAAATTTCCTCAATACTCTGCACGGTCCAATTTACTTGAACTTCAATTTGTTATACTCCTTGTTTGGAAACCTCTCATTTTTGAGGTGCGCTAAAAATAGATCTCCAACTTCAAAGTTCACCTCTCTTCTTCTCATGTCTACTCTAGTTTTTTACTTGATGTTACTATCCTGCAGCTATTGTTGCACTTTTTCATGTATTGCTTGCATTTCTAAAGTAAAATCTTCTCCCTTTGAACTTCTCATCTCATATTTTCCCAAGTTTCTTAACTCAGATGCTCCTCTTGGATGCATTCCATAAACAAAATGGAATGGAGACTGTCCTGTACTCCTGTTAGGTGAGTCATTATATGCATATTCAACTTGTGCCAACACTTGATCCCATTACTTTGGATGTTCTGCAGTAAGTCTCCTTAAAAGATTTCCCAAACTCCTGTTCACAACTTCAGTCTGTCCATCAGTTTTTGGATGATAGGCAGAGATGAAACTTAGTTTAGTTCCCAACTTCTTCCACAATGTTCTCCAGAAATTTCCAACAAATTTGGAATCCCTGTTTGAGACAACCCCATTAAAAAACAAATTAGCAATGTGAGAAGCATCACTAGTTTTATAGCATGGAATAAAGTGTGCCATTTTTGAAAATTTGTCCACTACAACAAAAATTGAATTATTAGTCCTTTGAGTCTTTGGTAAGCTGAAAACAAAATCCATACTTACCATATCCCAAGGCCTATATGCAATTGGTAATGGAATATACAAACTTGTGTTTTGGCTCCTTCCCTTTGCATATTGATAGACTTTGCAAGTTTTCACATATTTCTCTACTTCAGATTTCATTTTGGCTAGAAATAAAATCTGTTTAACTGCTCATAAGTCCTCTCTATACCAAAATGTTCTGCAAGTCCTTCACTATGTTTCTCTTTGATTAAGTTCTCCCTCATAGAATAGTTTGGTATGCACAGCTGACTTCTCTTAAACAATAGTCCATCTTGTAAGAGGTAATCCAACCATTTCCTCTTATCCACCAAAATAGGATTTTTACAAGCTTCAAATGCCTCTTTAAAATCACAATTCTTTAAGAAAATCAAAACCCAGCACTTGGATTTGACTTTCTTGAAATAATACAATTCTCCTACTTAAGGCATCTACAAATTTATTTGTTTGGTCATTTATATGCTTCAAGACAAAATGGAAACCTTGAAGATACTTTACCCATTTAGCATGCTTCTGGCTAAGCTTTGGTTGCTACATAATATACTGTAGTGCATGGTTATCTGAATAAAGTATGAACTCCTTTGACATTAGATAATGCCTCAATTTCTTCAATGATTACACAACTACATAGAACTCCTTATCATAAGAAGAATACTTCTTCTTTGAATCATTCAACTTTTCACTAAAATAAGCTATATGTTTGTCTTCCTGACTTAATACACCAATAGCTTCTTCTCTGTCATCACACTTCACTTGGAAAGGTTTACTAAAATCAAGTAGAACCAAAATAGGCTTTTCAATGATCTTCTTCTTTAACAACTGAAATTTTTTTATTTTTATTTTTATTTTTTATTTTTTATTTTGTTATTTTGTTATTTTTTTATTTTATTTTATTTTATTTATTTTATTTTTATTTATTTTTTTCTGCTTCAGCAGTCCATCTAAATGATTGTTTATCTTTCTTTATGGTCTCAATAATAGGAGCATTGATCTTACTAAAATTATTTATAAATTTCCTATAAAAACTAGCAAGACCACAAAAACGTTTTACCTCAAAAACACTTTTAGGTGAAGGCCACTACATGATTGCCTTGATCTTCTCTGGATCCATCTTCAGTCCTTCAGAAAAAATAACAAAACCCAAGTACACTAGCTCTTCTTTCATGAATGAACACTTCTTCAAATTTAGCAATAACTTCTCTTGTTGTAGCGTTTTTGAGACATAATTCAGATGTCTCATGTGCTCTTCCTTAGACCTACTATAAACTAATATATCATCCAGATATACTATTACAAAATTACCAATAAACTCTTTAAAATCTTCATTCATGAGTCTCATAAACGTACTTGGTGCATTTGACAAACCAAAAGGTATTACTCTCCACTCATACAATACCTCATTTGTCTTAAAGACAGTTTTCCACTCATCCCCTTCTCTTATCCTTATCTGAAGATACCCACTTTTAAGATCTAGTTTTGAAAAATACTTTGCTCCACTCAAACTGTTGTTGGGAAAAGTATCCAATACGGAATGACCCTATCCCACTCTAAGGGTGATAGTACCTCAGCAACAACCGAAGCAAAGCTATCTAAGATTTCTTCTTTATGAAAGTAAAATAGGGGAGAAAGGGATCCACTAACCGATGTCTTTCGCTAATGATTGATCCAAACTTCTCTCCTTGCTGCTTGCTTCCAGCTCCTTGCTCTTTCACTGGCCCAGCTACACCAAGATCCTGCAAAATGGCAAGAGGAGGAAACTACAAGAAGCATACATTCATAATTGATTCAAGGATTAGAATAAATCAAATACACAAGTATAACAATACACCATTGAGACACATGCATATAGAAGAACCTCAAATGCTTTATTAATGGAAGAAGTAAAGTTCAGGAAGTGATACAACCATAAGAGGCCCAATCCAGCATCACCTCCCAGCAGAAAGAAATCTCCTCTTCACCTCCTTCAAAGCAAATCACCCAATAGTTCTATACTCAAACCAACAACACTTCCTTACATTCACAAGATTCCAGCCTCTTGATCTCATAGGGTAGAGATCCTTATATAGAAGTTTTGGAGAAAGGATGAGTCAGCTTGAGAGCTGACTAGTGTCCTCTCTCACTTCAGTTATTCTTCAGTTCTTGAGTCCACTTGGAGGTTCTTGCTTCCACTTGGAGATCTAGACCCTCTTACTCATCACCAGTCGAATTCCCTAATCCAAGTGTCATTTTGGAAGCTTCCTGGGCATTGACCCCTTGAGGAATGACTGTGCCACTTGTCCAAGTACGCTCAGCGCAGGTGGCCTTCTTTGCAGTTGACATTCAGCGCAGGCACAGAGTGGAGCAGTTGACATTCAGCGCAGATGCTCAGTGGAGCAGTTGACATGATCCAGAATTTGCTTGTTTTTGAGTGTTTTCAGGTGGAGAACTGATATTCAGTGCTGTGGTTTGCTGACCTTGTTCCTCTAGGGGTAGGAACAACATGTTTAGGGACTTTGGATCCCTTAGATTATGGACATTTTATGCTTCATGATGTAAGGCACAAAAATGTCTATAACAGTTGCCCCCTAAAGTATGAGGTCGTTTATCGGGTGAAATGCTTTATCAGGAGGATCCGAAGTTCATTCAATCGCTGAGAGATGACCTGTAATAAAATACAATACAATACATTATTTTTCATTCTGCTTTCATGATCTAGCTGAGGCGGGCATTCCCATGCTCAGCTTTATAAATTCATTTTGGTACATAGAATAAACGATCGTCTGATGGTAGACTGATAATTCTCTGCTGAAATTATCATCCTTTGAGTAGGATGATCATCTGCTGCAATGATGTACACGTTAAATGTCTTTATATTTCCTGAATATATATCGCAGCCCGGATGGATGAAACTAGATCCGGGGTCTTCAAACTCGTTCGATCTTCACTCTAAGTACAAGTCGATCCATGTGAGAATTGCGCTGAAGTCGAACATGGAAAGACATCGCTTGATTACTGGTCAATGATGTAAACTGTTAACAAGTGCGAGAGGAATCACCGATAATGATAATGACCCTCAAGGTACTGCAGTACAATTCACGTGGTGTGAATAAAGGACTTGGCATCGAACACCACGCAAAGTCTTCTGGTCGAAGGTCATTGATGTATACATGTCGCCGGAAGTGAGAAACTTGCCATTGAGGCATGCAAGCTTCAAAGTACTGAGGGGTTTGTTCCTAGATCAACTTCTTGGATAAGGAGCTGAAGTCGACAAGAAGCGATCCGTCAAAGGAGGGCCTTAATGAATCCCACATCAGTGACACGGAACGGAGCTAATGATTTTAGTGGAGGTGAAAACAATCTGTGACATATGATTCAGGGTGGCGGTCATGAATGGATGAAGGATAATGTATGGCAGTGGATGGGACACGGTTGACTCTTTCTAAACAACATCTCTTGAACATATAACGACACTGATGCGATGGATCGATAGCATTACCCCAAATGGATGGTTTGGCGAGACCATGGTGATGAGACCGGTGAATGAAACAACCCAACCCGATGTGGTACAGAGGAAAAGTGTCATGTTCAAGAGCGACTTGCTACCATTAAAGCTTTGAGGTTCTCCCAAATTTTCCCCAGTCATTTCTGACCAGTACCTCTTTATTTTTGTCAAGCTTGAGGAGGATAACATATGCTTGTTCTATAACCTGCCCTTCGAGCAAGCCCATCGCTATGTTTTAACGAGCCTAGCGATAGGGAAACTCGTTCTCGTCTAAAGACAAGTTTGTCACTATTTAATCATTTTAACGAGTCTAACGACAAGGAAAACTCGGTCCTTTTCATTTTTAGAGAGTCTAAAAAGGTACAGAAAGTTAACTCCGAAATTCCTTTTTCGTCATCTAATCCCTTAAGTCCGAAAAAGTATAAAACAATACAGAAGGGATGAGTTTTCGATAGTTTTAACGAGCCAAACAAAACAAGCGCTCGATCTTTTTGTGCAATAATCCCTCAGGTCCAAAAAAGATTAAAATCTAGAGGAGGGATAGCTCTTCCGGTCACTTTAACGAGCTGGAAGGCCAAAACTCGGCAAACTTTTCATATTTTACGAGTCAGATGAAAAGAGCTTAAAGAAGACTCATCTTTTGAGGAACGAGTGATAAACAGGGATAGCAACTGATTCCAGGTACAGGTTGGAATTTTCCAATCACGGCAGTGTCACAAGGATGGCTAGGTGAAATCACTCTTCGCAGCTGTTCCTCAAAATGGGTAAACAATCATATGGAGGTGAACAATCGGCCAAATGACGGTGGAGGTGACAGGTGTAAACACGACCAAGGCTTTTTATGGCTGATAAATTTACGATCACAGAGGTTATTTACCGGAATAGGTTCATTTTTTATTTAAAAATGAGCTTAAACTCTGGGGGAAACATTGCTCACTGCTTTTATTTATTTTTTAACGAGCATGAAGACCGCGTTAAAACTGCTCGGATCTTGCGTTTATTTTTTAACGAGCATGAACTTTATGCTAAAACTGCTCGATTAAGTTCGCATGCCCCCAGCATAATAACACAAATCGAGGTGCATGCATATTGGTCACTATTTAGGCATAGTAACGCTTGAGGTACAACCCGTTGCGGGGTTGCGCCAATGGTATTCCGTCATAATCCATTAACTCGTAGGCTCCTTTTGCTAACACTCGTTTAACAATGTAGGGACCCATCCATAAGGAATTAAATTTTCCTGCTCCCAATTTATCGGATTCTTGGTCATAAAGCAAGACCAAATCACCTTCTGAGAAGACACGGGGTTTGACACTTTTGTCGAACTGAGCCTTGACTCGTTTCTTATGGGCTTCGTTAGCCAAAGCGGCATCACGAAGGGTTTCATCCAATTGGATTAATTCCAAGAAACGGGCCTCTTCTTCTGAAGTTCCGAAGAGGAGGTCAATTGCGAGTTTAAGAGACGAAATTTCGCACTGGATTGGTAAGACTGCCTCCAGGCCATACACCAGTTGAAACGGTGTGAACCCAGTGGCATTTTTTACTGACGTTCGGTAAGCCCACAAGGCTGAGTACAGGATTAGGTGCCACCTTCTTTTGTGAACCCCGATCATCCTTTGCAACATACGCTTCAGGACCTTGTTGATTGCCTCAACTTGTCCATTGGCTTGCAGATAATATGGGGTAGAGCTGTCGTGAGATAGTCCTAGCTTGGCAGCTAATTCAACCATCATGTGGTTGCGAAAATGCGATCCATGATCTGTAACTATAGCCTGTGGTACACCGAACCTGGTGACTACATGATTGAAAAAGAAAAGGGTAGCTGTTTCACCAGTGTTATCCAATGTAGGCATCGCCTCGACCCATTTGGTAAAATAGTCAACGACGACTATAATATACCCATGCCCCCCGGTCGAGGTGGGGTTACATTGCATGAAATCGAGGCCCCATTTGGCGAAAGGCCCAACAGCAACTATTGGCTGTAAAGGTGCGGGTGGTCTTCTGGTTTTGCTATCAAAAATCTGACATGCATGGCAAGTTCTGACTGCGATTATGCAATCTTTGAACATGGTTGGCTAGAAGTATCCTGCTCGTAAGATTTTTTGTGCTATTGCATATCCAGATTGATGCCCCCCACACGCGCCTGAATGACAATCATTCAGGGCTTTCTCGGCCTCCTCATGGGTAAGGCACCTCATTAGAACTGTATCGATACCGCGTCGGTAAAGTGTATTAACGACGATCATGTAGTATTTAGATTGGTATCGTATACGTTTCTGTTCAGAGTGTGAGGTGTTAGGCCTGAATTTTTGGGTTTGGAGATAAACTATGATATCTCCATACCACTCATCGCTTGTAGATATCAGAAACAAATTTTCATCCACGATTGACTCTTCCGATGTTTCATCGTTGGACGACGATGGGAGATCGCACAATAATTCCGCGAAAACTAGAGCTTTCTTTGATTTGGATTTTACAAATTCCAGATCAAACTCTTGAAGGATCGCTATCCATTTTGAATATTTGCCCCCCAGCAACTGTCGCGACAGTATATAAGTCACGGGGTTGCAATCTGACAAGATGGTAGTTTTCCGAAAGAGGACATAATGTCGAAACCTTTGAATCCCTTGAACAGCTGCAAGCGCTAGTTTTTCAACATAGGAATATTTGCTTTCTGTATCATTTAAGTTTTTACTTAAATAATAAATAGGATGTTCAATTCCATCGACTTCTTGCACTAAAACCATTGCAATGGTCGTATCCGCTGCAGCTAGATACAGGTTAAAATCTCTTTGATAGTCTGGGGCGTACATTAATGACGCTCTTACTAGAGAATCTTTCAGAGCATCAAAGGAAGCTTGCGCGACCTAGTCCCAGACAAAAGGTACATCCTTTTTCAAAAGACGAGTGTAACCTTTAGCAAGTTCTGCGTAATTTGGAATGAACCTCCTCAGAAAGTTTGCTTTCCCTTGGAGTTTCTGAATCTGAAGCACATTTGAAGGTGGAGGCAAATTAATGATTGCTTGAACCTTACATGGGTCGAGACGAATCCCATCCTTAGAGACTACAAAGCCAAGTAAACGACCAGAACCGACGCAAAAAACACACTTGTGCGGATTGAGTCTTATCTTGTAGTGTCGGCAACGTAGAAATATCGCTCTCAAATGCTACGGATGATCAGTCCGCTTTCGCGAATGAGTCGGAAGGTCATCGAGATATGGTTGAACGATGTTCTTGATGTCATGGAAGGCATAATTCATTGCCCTCTGAAACGTCGCCCCTGCGTTCTTTAAACCAAAGGGTAATTTTCGATAAGCGAATGTGCCCCACGGACAAATAAATGCAGTCTTAGACTGGTCCTGTGGGCGGATATTTATTTGATTATACCCGGAAAATCCATCCATAAAGGAAAAGATTTCACATCCGGCACATTCATCAATTATCTGGTCGATGAAGGGTGTAGGGTAGTTGTCCTTTGGACAAGCTTGGTTTACATCCCTATAGTCGACACACACTCTTATCGTCCCTTGTTTTTTCATAACAGGGACAATATTCGATACCCAATCGGTTAGAGGAACCGGGTAGATGAAACCAGCATGGAGGAGTTTCTGAACTTCTGCTTTAATGGCAGCGGCTTTCTTCGGGTGCACCTGTCGAAGCCCTTGTCTTACTGGTTTGACATCAGGATACATTTTAATTTCATGTTCAACAATACTCGAGTCAATGCCTGGCATTTCATCATATGACCACGCAAAGACATCTCTAAACTCGCGAAAAAGAGCGTTATATATTTCCAGTTCTGAAGGGGAACAACTTTTGCCGACATAAATATTCTCTACAACATCAGGTTTTGTCGAGATATTTATGGCTATAGTCTCTTCAATATTGGGTAAGTTTCACTCGGAATCCACCGTATTTACAGTATTTGTTAGGAATTCAAAAACTAAAGGGTGGTAAAGGTCGTGTTGAGTATCTTCTTCACATTCCGGAAGAAGGGAATGATGGTGGTGATCATTCCATGGTGCCCCCTCAATCAACATTGATTGTAAGATTCCTTCGTCAGTCCCATGCACTTTCGACCAAGGATCTAATGGGGTACCATATTCTCCAGACCTATCTACCCAAACGCTTGACGAGCGTTGACTTGGGTTCGCCTCCCATGCCCGAAACATTGATTGCTACAATATTTCTATAGGGCTTGGTGGCAAAACCATCGGATGATCCATGACGACTTTGTCTTCTGCGACCTTCAAGGAAGATATCATGTTGCATGTTGCTACAAACGGAATATTTCCTATATGGATAGGAGGTGGCAACGCGAAAGCTCCCATCATTGTGGGGTCTTTCAATAGGCGTACTCCGATATCTTGAATTGAATGGTCGCTCCCATGGATCATGGGAATGCTTCCTGTAACTTGTGAACCATTAGGGAGGAAATTCTGTTGGTCGACGATCGTAATCCCTCCTTCAAACGGGAATGCGATCTTCCTAAAATAAGTCGACACTACAGCTGCCATGGCATATATCCATGGTCTTCCCAGTAGGATGTTATAGTCAAGATTGCCATCAATGACTTCAACATCAATTTCCACTGTTTTTCCTCCTAGTTCAACCTTTAAGTTATTTAGGATGCCGTACGGGGTGTACGTCCTTCCGTCGAATGCTTTTAATGTCATCGAAGATCGCGACAAGGTTGGAGATCCGAGAGTTTTCCAGCAACTCATTGACATGATACATGTCGATGCCCCCTCATCAATAATTGTTCTGTGAACAGTTTTGTTGAGTGCTTTCACTTGAATAAGGAAAGCTAGTTGAGCTGGTAACTGAGGATCATATCCTTTGTGATCAAAGGATACAAGATTGGAATCCTTAGGATCCACTCCACCAATAGCTGATAACAACGCCTGCCTTTGGGATGGGCAATTTTGCAGTACCTCAAGAGTCGACATAGCGGATGGCGATTGGGCCAAATCTTCCACTATGTTATAATGCTGCGCCGCCCTGGCGCGAGGATTAAATGTCGACTTGTGTACTACTCCCTTTGGTGGTTTTATTGTTAACTCATGCGTGATGGGGGGTACAACTTCTGCCGAAGTTGTTGTCGAACTACTAGGTTGATCTTTACCTTTGTCGTTCGACACCTGTGGATTCCCGTAATCTTTACTCCTTGTCGAAATCAAAGCATCATTTTGTTGCTTAGAGATCGATAACATTAGCACTTGCGACGGGGAAGCATTTCCACTATCAACCATATTTTGACCTGGATTGGGAAATGGATCAGTTAACACAGCTGAGGTTTGGGAACTTTTAAAGAACCTCTTTAACTCAGCTTTGAATGGGCAATTCTTTGTGAAATGATCCTCTTCATCACATATCTGACATGGATAAATTTGTTTCCCTTGCCCAGGAGGGTTTGAAGAAGTCTTTTGAGGGGATGACTCACCCTGTTTCTTCTTCTTCCCTTTGTTTTGCTTCTTCTTGCTTCCTGGTTGATTGGAATTTTTGCCTTTATCTGCAGATATGGCGTTTATTTCCGAAGCAAGAATTTCTTGATTTGCCTTTTGATTTGAAGTCTTACGGGCTTTCTTATTCGAATCCCTTGTCGACTTTGCGTTTGCAGTGCCAATCACACCGTCGCCGGCATGAGAGTCACTATTTGATCCAGGAGGAGGAGGAATTGAAAATTCCGGTCTGGGGGCATCAGGTATCTTGTCATAGAGCGTGCCAGACTGAGTATATACTAAGTCTAAATACTGGGCACGAGCAATAACCTGCTCCTCTGTTACGACCCCTCCCTTGGCCACATCTTCTGTTATAGCAGGAAGAAGCGACTTTATAAACCACTCAGCTAATAGCTGATCTGGAACATAAGTCTTTACCATTCTGCGACGACGACGCCACTCATGTATATGATCGGATATATGTGTGGCCGTTGTCTACTTGAAGTTGGTTAAGATCTCTGTTCCAGTTTCGTACCTTATAGGTAACTGAAAGTGGGTTAAGAAAGTCGTGGCTAGGGAACTGAAATTGTCGAAAGAGGCTCTAGGTAATTCAATATACCATTTAGTCGCCGGACCTGTCAATGTCCTCTGGAAAAGGCGAAGCCTTATTGAATCATCATTCGAGGTGTTCGACGAACACCACAGATGAAAAGTCATCACATGATTCGACGGGTCTTCGCCAGGATTTCCATTGAATTTAGGAATGTCCGATGGAAGCTTGTGAGGAATCGCTGGCCACCAATGGGCATAGGCAATTGGATCGTTCGTCAATCGATGTAAATCTGGTAATTCTAGAGTTGCCACGAATGGTAACTGTTGATTCAGGTTTGGCGAGGCGTACCCAGGATACGATGGAATCGTCTGAGCAGTAGGCCTTTGCATACCAGCATAATGCAATTGATGCTGGTATGACTGATACGGCTGATGGACTTGACCACTGTAAAGTGGTTGATTTAACCCGTTTTGAATATAGGGTTGTCCACTATTCGCAAAGATCTGTTGCTCAGATCCTTGGTACACCTGCTGGAACTGTGGTTGTTGGTACTGCACCATCCATGGCTGTGAAGCCATGTTTTGCTGTGCTATACTAACCGACGGACCAAGATGCGGGGTAATCGTACCCGTTTGGACCTGTGTCGTCCCGGCAGTTGGCGATTGTGGTTGTGTTGCAGGGTCAAGGGGCTGTTGCATTACAACCTGGGGTTGACATACAACAGGCATCGTTTGAACTTGCGACACGGTTACAATAGCTGGCGTCGTCGGGATGCTAGACATAGGTACACATTGTTGCATAGAATACACAACTCTTGGCTGTTGGGGTAACATAGGTACCCAACCACTTATCGTAACTTCAGCCAATCCTGAATACTGTTGAGAACTGCCGTATGGGTATCCTCCCGGAGGGGGTAATGAAAGGGCATATTGCCCCCGATACGGTAGCAATCCGGAGCTCAAGGGAATGGATTGCCTTTGAGGACTGGACGGCCCAAATTGACCTCCATAGGGATCAATTTGTCTAATTTCAACATAAGAATTACCAGGTATTATATCGGAAGAACAAATTGGAACAGACCACACTGTCGAAATAGTCCCTAGGTGGACTCCTTCTAGCTGTTGAGAGCTAGTTGGGACAGTTGGTACGCCGGCGAACATAGTAGGAGTGGCGGCAGGGAGTTCTTCCGTCGCTGTGTCATTCGACACAGTCCTAGATGTCGATGGTTGCTCAGACATTTTAAGTCTATCCAATAAATTGCCTAGCGATTCTACAGGAACCTCCACTGGTGATGGACAAACTTCTAATGCAGAAGGAAAAAGAGTGACACCTACTCCAAAATGAGTTGGAGTATTTGCTTGCGGGTCCTCTACGATTTCCTCTATTGCAATCAAAACAGGTGGAAGAGGAAGACCGTCAGGTCTGTAAAAGATTTCTGGTGCCGAAGAAGGGGTTGTTTCGACAGCGACAGTTGTTTGAGCAACAAGACTCTCTGGACCAGTCACGGATGGAACTGGTTCAGCTATGCAAGTACTTGTTCTCAGACCAGGATCAGTGTTACTGTCCCTCTGTGGCGGTTGAACTTCTTCAACAGAGGCAAGGGTTCCAGAAATGCTTGGAGTGACCGGAATCTCAGATGCTGTTGGAACTGTTGTTCTAACTTTGATGGGAGATTTTGACCCGGTCAAGCGGGTTCGCTTCGTCCGTACTACTTTCGATTCCGGAGACAAAGACGGTTGACTTGCAAGCCTCCGCGAACGACGGGGTTTCAATTGACTTTCTTCCACGGTTGTGGATTACTCGATCAACTAAAATACAAAAGGGGAATTATGTTTCCGAATTGAATGAATTTTATTAGACGCTTTTAGACACAACTTGCTTTTTCAGTTTTAAAGAGTCGAGAAAAAGCTAGAGATGACTCTAGTCTCCTTCGATGTTTTAACGAGCCCGAAGTGACAAATGCTCGGTTGGAATTTTTCTGTTATAGAGTCTGAAAAAGGCCAAAAGAAACTACTCTGGAGATCTAGGCAGAGGGTGTGCCAAACCTTTCGCGAAACCACAGAATACGTTTTACGGTACGGGTGGTTGATCTTCGTGAATGCTGTGTTCACTGCATCGCGATTAGTAGGGCGGCTGACACGGCTTCCTAAGGATAAAGGATAAATGCCTATAGGGGTCTCCCAATATATACGCGACGGTACGTGGGAGCACAAGTCCATATTAGTGCTATCGTCCCTCAGGAGGAATCACCCACCTTCGTAGAGATCGACAGTCACTACGTTTAACGACGCCGGAACACGTCTCTACCTAGACCTCTACTGTGAGCGTTATGTTGCAAAGCGTTGTTAGGTTCATTCAATATATTTTAAGTTGATCTTTTTAAAGTTTGTCTTTCAGGATCACCACGAGATGTATTGGTACAAATTCCTAAATGCAGTCTAAGATCATAAGCAAGCTTTATTCAATCTTTTCGACTTATGAAAATCTTAACTACTGAGGGAAAATAAAGACATCATATTTTCACACAGATCATAGAGCACACGCTAATGCACTTTCTCCTAAATCAACATGAAAACTTATCAAAAATGCAAATGCACAATGCAGGTATTTCTTTTCTCTTTCTTAATGTTGATGTATTACAAAAAGAAAGCTGTTGTATAATTTTGAATTCAATTTCAAGTGAAAGCAAACAAGCTTTGTCCAAAATCAAAAGACACTTTAAGATTTACTTGTTTCAACACTAGAAATACATAAATTCAAACCATATGACGAAAGTAAAAGCTCAATCAGCTGTGAACAGCAAACAAACTAACTCTTAAGATCAATACGACACTTATCACAGGTCTAGATCTAAGAGGCCATAGCAAGACTAGTTCACTTTTCGTTATGGGAAACTGCACATGATGTAAGAAACACACAAAGAACAATCACAGTTTCTTTATACAACCGAGGCAGAATAGTGGCAAGGAAAGTTGGTTTCAGATAGGTACATTGACTGACAACAGGCTGCAAAAACAAGGATGAAAACAGGGCAATAAACAGCAGGGAACCCCAGTTGCACAAGGCAAAACTGGTTCAGCGCAGGTAGTACACTGTCAGTTTGACATTCAGCGCAGGTAGCCCCTTCGGGACTTGCGATGAAATGCAGACTGCCTTCACAGTGCCTGCAATGAAGAGAGAAACTCTCGTTTCTCTTGGTTTCCGGGTCACGTATTGCTCAAAAATTCACAGTTTTTGGCCAAATTAGAAGCTATCAATCAAGTACACACTAAAGGGTAATTAGGAGGATGAAAAGCTATCACTAAGAGCTGTTCAGAGTCCTTGTGGATCAGATCTTCAAATCATAAACATGCCCAGAAACTGAGCTAGAGTAGCTGCCCTCTACTTTGCATTTGAAAGATCCAAATGCAGTTCGATTCGGTACTCCCTGTGTTTAGGAAATGAATAGCAAAAACACAAACAACCAACAAGATACGATCCCCAGCGGAGTCGCCAATTTGTTGTTGGGAAAAGTATCCAATACTGAATGACCCTATCCCACTCTAAGGGTGATAGTACCTCAGCAACAACCGAAGCAAAGCTATCTAAGATTTCTTCTTTATGAAAGTAAAATAGGGGAGAAAGGGATCCACTAACCGATGTCTTTCGCTAATGATTGATCCAAACTTCTCTCCTTGCTGCTTGCTTCCAGCTCCTTGCTCTTTCACTGGCCCAGCTACACCAAGATCCTGCAAAATGGCAAGAGGAGGAAACTACAAGAAGCATACATTCATAATTGATTCAAGGATTAGAATAAATCAAATACACAAGTATAACAATACACCATTGAGACACATGCATATAGAAGAACCTCAAATGCTTTATTAATGGAAGAAGTAAAGTTCAGGAAGTGATACAACCATAAGAGGCCCAATCCAGCATCACCTCCCAGCAGAAAGAAATCTCCTCTTCACCTCCTTCAAAGCAAATCACCCAATAGTTCTATACTCAAACCAACAGCACTTCCTTACATTCACAAGATTCCAGCCTCTTGATCTCATAGGGTAGAGATCCTTATATAGAAGTTTTGGAGAAAGGAAGAGTCAGCTTGAGAGCTGACTAGTGTCCTCTCTCACTTCAGTTATTCTTCAGTTCTTGAGTCCACTTGGAGGTTCTTGCTTCCACTTGGAGATCTAGACCCTCTTACTCATCACCAGTCGAATTCCCTGATCCAAGTGTCATTTTGGAAGCTTCCTGGGCATTGACACCTTGAGGAATGACTGTGCCACTTGTCCAAGTACGCTCAGCGCAGGTGGCCTTCTTTGCAGTTGACATTCAGCGCAGGCATAGAGTGGAGCAGTTGACATTCAGCGCAGATGCTCAGTGGAGTAGTTGACATGATCCAAAATTTGCTTGTTTTTGAGTGTTTTCAGGTGGAGAACTGATATTCAGTGCTGTGGTTTGCTAACCTTGTTCCTCTAGGGGTAGGAACAACATGTTTAGGGACTTTGGATCCCTTAGATTATGGACATTTCATGCTTCATGATGTAAGGCACAAAAATGTCTATAACACAAACAATCCATTAAATCTTCAATTCTAGGTAAAGGAAATCTATACCTAATTGTGATTTTATTGATGGCTCTTGAATCTGTACACATTTTCCAGCCTCCATCTTTCTTTGGACTCAACACTGTTGGTACTGCACAAGGAGTCAAGCTTTCTATGATTAACCCTTTGTCAAGCAATTCTTGCACCTGCTTCCTAACCTCTTCATTTTCTGTAGGAGTCATTCTATAAGCTGCTTCGTTAGGTAGACTTGCTCCAAGAATCAAATCTATATGATGGTTAATTCTTCTAATGGGTGGTAACTCATTAGGTAAATCATCAACAATAATATCACAATAGTTCTTCAACATTTATTGAATTTCAATGGGTAAATCAGAAACTTTAGTAGAAGTCATTATTACCTTGGGCTTGCAAATTATAGCAAAATTTACCCCATTCTCTTCAATCTGCTTCAAGTATTCCTTTCCTCCTACTAACAAAGTTTTTGGATCAGTCTTCTTTCTTGATGTATCTTCTTCTTGTAGAGGCAGCAACGTATGATTGACACAATCATTTCTAAAATTGTAGGTGTTTCTTTTCCCATCATGCATAGCTCCTCTATCATATTGCCAAGGTCTTCCAAGCAATATGTGATGCACATCAATTGACATCACATCACATACAATTTTATCTTTATACTTACCCAACTGAAACTCAACTTCACACTGTTCATTCACTAACAGTTGATGTCCCTTTTGTAACCATGACACCTTGTAAGGTGTTGGATGTTTCATTGTCTTCAGCTTCAATTTCTCCACCACTTCTGTAAAGACCAAATTATCAGTGCTGCCACTATTAATGATCATCTGACAACATTTCCCCTGAACCTTACACATTGTTCTGAATAAAGTATTTCTTTGTGATGGTTCAACTATCTCCTTCGCTGGCTTCAGAAAAACTTTATTAACTAACAAAGATTCTCCTCTCTCTGGTATATTTTCTTCTTCTGTCACTGCTGTTGTTGTTGCGTCTCCCTTAGCTTGAGCAACAATAGCATTCCTCTAATTTGTTTCTTCTTTCTCTTGGAAGTCAAAAGTTCTGTGTCCCAGTTTTTTACGTCTGTAACATTTTACTTCTCTTCCTCTTCCTCTGCCTCCTCTTCCTGTAGAAAAACTCCCTCCGCTTCTTGCATCACTTCCTGTGGGTGCATGCCGGGTTGAGCTGCTGCAAGTTCCATCTTTAGGTGTTGTAGATCTTCCTCTACCGCCTTGACTTCCCCTTCCTCGAAAAGTACCTCTTCCTTTGGTAGACTGCTTCCTCATGAGTTTTTCTTCAACTCTTAGTGCCATCTGATAAACTTCCTCTACTGTTTTAGGAGATAGTATACTTATCTCATCTTGAATGTCCATCCTAAGACCATTCACATATCTAGCCACCTTCTCATCTGTATCTTAAGTTTCTCTAGCTCTTATGTTTACCTTATAGAATTCCTGTGTATTCTTTCACTGTCATAGATCTTTGTCTAAGATTTTGCATCTGTTTGAACAAGGTTTGTTGACAATTACTTGGTAAAAACTTACCTCTTAGCTTTACTACCATCCTGCTCCAATTCTTGGTAGGTTGCTTTCCAAGTCTCTTTCTTTCTGCCTGCACACCATCCCACCAAAGTGCTGCATGGCCTTTTAGCTTGGTGACAACAAATATTATCTTATTCTCATCTCCTATTTCTTCATAGTCGAAGAATTTCTCCATGCCATTAATCCAGTCTATCAATTCTTCTAGATTCATTCCTCCTTCATATATTGAAACCTCGGTCTTTGGCCTAGATGTGGATCTAAACACTGACTGGAAGAATCTCATCTCAGGAGTAACTTCTATAGCTTCTTCCTCTGCAGCTTCAACCTCAGGTTCACTAACATCTCCATCATCTATATTTCTTCCTGTTGTTAATGCATCAATCTAGCTTGCATTTGTTGCACAGCTTCCATCACTTTAGCATTTGCAACAGGCTGCGCTCTTCCACCACATCTTCGTCCTCTTCCAAATCTGAAATCCATATTAACTTTCCTTCTCCCACTTCTGAGATTCAATTCAATGTCAATAGGTTGCTCTGATACCACTAATGGTGGCCTAGTTATAGGCGATATGTACAAACGACCAAAACTTGATATAATTTATTCTAACTCTGGTTGAATTTCTCCTTCTATACCAATTGGTGTATCAGTGATCTATTGCTAGACTGACTGCTTCATGAGCTTTCCCTTTGATCACCCCAACCCTTGTTATTGAGCACAAATCATACCATAGGTATGTTTCCCTCTTTCGGGACTATAATTCCATAGGAATTATAAAAATACACTGTCATTGCTTTAAAATGAGGAAACTGCGTTTTAAACGTAAAATACATAGTCGACGGTCTTTTTTTCCAAAGGAACGGAATAACACTATCGGCACTTTAAAACCACTATAGCATTATTCCAAAGAATTACACTATCGGTGGTACTATTAGCCGTTCAATATTCCTTCCCCCGATGTGATAACACGTAGTGTTATCGGATACTATTAGCCGTTCAATATTCCTTCCCCCGATGTGATAACACGTAGTGTTATCGGAAAATGCAATTGACAATTCCAATATCCCAAACACTAGACTCCTCTCTCTTTGATCTTGCAATGCGATAAGCCTTGCGGACCTGACAACTTATCCACCCTTCTCTATAACATTTCAGGTCCGAGCTATCACAGTTTCGGACTTTGACGGTTCCAAAGGTCCTTCCCACTCCACTTGATTCTGCGATGTGATAATGGTTCAGACCAGATACAAGTATGAACTAGATTTAATAAAATATCAGATCCAGAACTTCATTCAGCTAAGTAATTTCATGGTTTTCTTGTGTAAAACATAGTTTCCGCTTGGAAGCTCAACAATGCTTATAATGGAAACAAGGCATGCCGATATAAGGGAAAGCACGTTAACAAGCTTAAAATAAATATTAGTAGGAAAAAACAGAGCCAAATCACCATTAAGAAAGTTCAGAAGTAAATACCCACAACCAAATATGCATATAATTTCCAGTTGATAGAGGACCATAAATTCAGGTGCACATAGAGAGTTCTTCGAAGATCAAAATGTCCCCGTGATCGACTACCACCGAGAAGTCCCAAATTTTCCTTCTGAAAATAATAGATAAAGCCCTCTTGGTCCTTATCCCTTACAAAAGCATGCCAATTACATAGAGCGATTAAAGAAATTATCCATAAAGCTTACTACAACTTATCCATAAAGCGATTATTACAACATGATCTTATTCTTAAATTTTATCATGATACTAATCTAGAAAAACATGGAAATTGATGGCTAAAGGACCTCACTTTTTTGTCTGTAGATTTTTTTCTTTTTAAATTTTTTGAATAAGTTTGAAGATTTTTTCCTCCAAGTTGCATGCTCCTTGATCACTCACTTAGAATACAATATAATAGAGAATTTGTAGTCAAATTTGGCGAATAAATATAAAAAATTGAGAAGCCTCCAACAAATATGACCAACCTTCAATCCTTCAACATAGGTCACCATTTCCTTTGTAATTCTTTCAATCAACTGTCATCTAGAAGTTCTACAAAAATGTTTTTCTAGGAGCACACATCTCCTGCAACAACCATACTTTCCATGATGGAATCTATTCAACACAAAAAACTTTGATTTCTCTACGTAACACAATAAACAACATAACAGTTTTCAAGCTTGCAGACTCACATAAAAAATATCAGCGCATAGTAGTGACAACACATTTGTTCGCAAGATATTACTTTAACAACTAATCACTTATTTGTGCCTTCCTAAACTCCATGATTTCAATGTCGAGCATAAATTCAAACTCAATTCAACTCGATTCTCTAATATGCAGTATTTCCATTAGTGACACCCAAATTTTCGAACATTTAAACTTCAATTTTATCAAACCATAACATCATTGAATCTTTAAATAAATGGTCACTGTAATAAAGGAATACAGAAAAACGGCGAAATCGAAAAATTTGACTGGTTGTGAAAGCAACAATCCAAGATAATGAATATATACTCTTCTATGATATAAAGGTATACTAGAATCTTAAAGAGGGACTTACATATGAATAATATAAATGTTCGTCATAAATCCTGAATCATAATAATCAAGACATTATCCAGTTAAATCCATGTGCTAATAACTTCAACATACTACATTTCACTTTTCATATGAATATGTGGTCCATGACATGTCAACTTTTCTTTTTCTTTGGGTCTACGATTGTATAGCGCTGTAAGTGCCCTGCTCGAATTATCTGAATGCCATGAAACCCTCCAGTCCGTATTCCCTGGATACTTGAGATTGGGGAAGTATTCTATAAGTGGAATGAATACAATGAATTATCGGCTTTTAGGTTTTCAACAACTGCAATTATCGGTAAACAAATCAAAGATGGAAACATATCATTCCAAGTGGTTGAAAAATTTAATTATGCACAAGAATCATGAGGAAACTATGTCATCGTTATATTAAAAGTTTTCGGATGTCGACCTCTGTTAATGGGCCACAAATCAATCAACACTTATGGTTCTCGTTACATCTGGTACATTTGTTCTAGCAAACTCGGCATGCAAAGAAAATTGGTTCATACCTACACCACTGGACAGGACACCCATGTTTCCTACGTGGCAACGTAAGGCTTGGCATTTCATATGAATTGCAACAAGAAATGCTTTAGATTTCCTCGGAAATTGAAATCCTCCGGATCCTATCTTTAATTAACGAGATAGGCTCAAATTGGTCAAGAAGATGAAATTTGGGGTCGATGAATCCTCATATCTATAGTTCAAACTTTTCCATATTTCATTCAAAACCTTTATCGTCAAAGAACAAGAAAGCAGATACACCAAAAACGAATTTCAATCTATTCATATAAGGAATACAATTTTCAATAATCGTGGTAAAACTCAACCATCCAAGTATTCTTATCGAACTTCTAAATTTTTAAAATTAAATACCTATCAAATAAATATGACTGGGTAGAACCAAAGAGCGTGTAATAATTGAGCAAAAATTCATCAAAATCACAATCATGACCATGAAATAATTCATCTGACTCACAGTCATGATAAGGAATTTCGATTAGTAAAAGGTTATCTGAGAATGAGGAGGAGTAGCATTACAACATACTTCACTAGGAATGGATTTATGCTGGGTAGACACAAATTGTTATACATGTATTGTTCCAGAAGTTTGGCTCCCACTCTCGTGATAATTTCTTCACAACTTGATCCGGAACTTCTCCACTTCCGCTCAAATCTTAATCTCTTTCAAAATCCAACCTTCTCATTAATTTCGAAGTTGCTTGACTCTATATTGAATGTTAAAAAAGAGTGCTCATAAAGGCCTTAAAACCACAAAACTAGTGGCTCATTTTATTGTACAGGGCAGGTAAACCTCAGGTCTAATGCCTCTATAAGACACCAAAATTGGAAAAGAAATTCAATTGTATTAATGATTAATCTCAATGAAGGATGTACATAGTGTACATGTAAGTACATATAAGAAATCGTTTAATCAGTTTCTTGGCATTCTTGTACTCTAATAACCACTCACATAACATCGTTTAATCAGTTTCTTGGCATTCTTGTACTCTAATAACCACTCACATAACACAAACCTAATTTGGAGGATTAGTTTTCTAACAATTATAAGACAAATTAGACCATAAAATATGCAAGAAAAAGAAAAAAAAAAAAAAAAAAAAAAAAAAAACCACTCATTCATATATATCCAAACATAAATTTAAAGTTGAGTAAAAATCATGGATTTCTTCGTTAAGAAGTATTAACATTATGAAGTCCTCTATAACCTGCAATAAATTAATTTTAACCTAATGTTGAATCTTGGATATGTTCATATTTTCTGAGACATGTGGATTCATACTTGTGATTAATTCAAGTGGCTTTCTTACAAGTTTGAGTGTGCGGATTTTCATAGTTAAGATTTAGGTTAATTTTCTTTTCTTCATTATAAACTGTGTACCTTGATGGGAACTACCCAGTCCCACTATTCCACCCATCATTATCAGGGAGGCATAATTTGTGTTTAAGAATAAGAGTCTATAGTTTCAATTAGCATACACAGTTTTAAAAATGAAAAAGGCATATTGTATGCACGATTGCAAGTTTAGAACAAGCTTGTAAACTTGTCAGTGAGAAGACTTTCTATTTCCATTTTGAGGTAGATGGTTTTAATCTTAAATGCATTAGAAAATTTGTATTTTATTTTCATGCTTGAAATCCATTTTATTCCATGTTCGACCTTAACTGGAGAACATGACATGAAAATAGGTACTAGAAGATTATTTTCCTGATAGGTTTTGACAAAATAATTTATCGGGGAAGTTTCATTATTGAGAATTAATTACATGAATCTTATTTCTCTCTCAAAATCATTGAATTATTTCCATGACACGATCCCAAAACTCAGTAATGCTCAAGATTTTTGGTAGCTTGTGCTTGCAATATTAAAACAAACAATTTCTCATTGTTTCTATCTGTCGAAAGTCGAGGATGCATGGAAGTCAATAGGTATTTTGAAATTACTTTCCAATGAGTTTATGGGAATGATATCTTGCTTTGGAAAGGAATTTTTAACCAGAAGATTTGGGGAATGACATCCTTCGAGTTGTGGGATAGATTCATTTCTTCCATCTCTATTTGGTTTCTTTACATCTAACTTTTGGAGTTTATACTACATATCTAATGATGGTTGAATTTTGAAGCCATTTATCCACGAGGAATTCAAAGAAAAAGGAAGCCTAAAATTAATTCAATTGAAATCATGAATATACCTTCATCCATTTATTGATTAAAACTTTTATTTGTTATAGTTATAAACCATGTTAGAAGGATTTTGTTTCCTTATCTTAATTTAGAAGGCTTGTTTCGGACTGGCTCTGGCCGGATTTGATGACCAAGTCGCATGATAATGACAATAATTTGAGTGAATATGGATTCAAATGTCGATGGGAAAAATGTATTCCATTTTGTTGCATGTCCATATAAGTTAAAAAACATCACCATTGCATTGAAGAATACATTTCTTGTTTGAATCTTACATGCCATGCTAATATATTGATCCTACATTCATTGAATCCTTGGAACTCACGCTCTTCATGTTGTTCAACGATGTTTGGATTTTGTGTTTGAATTCATTTAGTTTTCCATGCATATAATGTTTCATACATGGTTTCCATAGGAGTATTGGAAACATATGATTGAGCATTGTTGCATTCAAAGCTTCACGTAATCTTGGAGCTTGACATGTGTAGCTAAGAGAGTTGTGCTCCACATATGTGCACTTACATATGTGTTATTGTAAGTTTCTTCTAAAGGGATTGGCCCACACGTGTTATTCTCCTTCATTACCTCTCATATATATATAGAGCGAAGAGAGATTGTTCTCATAGTAATCATTATTATTTGTAGTTTTCTTCCTGGAGTGGTTCAGTAGTATTCAAAAGTAAAACCTAGGAACATAGGATGAATTCTTTTTTGGAAATCGCTCCTATGTCTAGAGTTTATTGTTGTGAAGAAGGATATATTGTAGATGATGATCCAGATATTCGATATTGGTCATCATGTTTGAGATTTGTGACTATAAGAATAAACTAGATCTTATATCTTCGTTTGTAGTCTCTCGCTCTCTCTCTCAGAGTGGCTACTCTTTTTGGAGCTTTTTGGATTATATTGAAGACCAGGTTCGCAGTTTCATCACCTTGAGATTTAGATTTTAAGATTTTGAAATGAAATCTCAGGTTTTACTTTGTGAATAAAAATAGGGGAATATATCTTTCCTTGGAGCACTTGCACGAGTGATTCAAACTTATTTAGTCCATGGTTGAATTAGGGTTTTTCTTAGTTTCAGCTAGGGTTTTGAAGATTAATTTAGTTAATTCATAGTTCCATAAGTTTATGGTGTGCACAGAAACTTGATTTTATGTGTATTAATGAGGGCTTTTAACTATGAAATAATTGTGTGAATTATAGATTTTATTTTGAACAATTGATGTTATTCATGGCCATGGCTTGTAATTTGTAGGTATCTATGTCTTATTTCTTGTGGATATGAGATAGTTTTGAGGATGATTATTTTAAGTAATTTAACCTTATACTTGAAGAAGATAAGGGGATTTTTTTTCTTTATTTACTACTCTTAGTAAGGGATTTTATATCTCATTTATGCTTGATAATATTTCCTTGGAATTTTATAATTCATTTGAATCTATTGGTGTCTTTTCTTTTGGATGGCCTAGATGTTTGGATTTGGTAAAGGTTCAAATATTATCCATTATTTTTTCTCTTTTAGTTGTGCTTCATAATGTCCATATGGATCAAAATTCATAAGTTTATGATCCATAAAATGTCTACAATAGAGATGAAATTTCTAAATTGCATAGATATCTCATGAAATTTAGCATCATAACTATTGTAACCTATTTATATTTTGTACATTTTATTTTTGTGGAAAAAAGAAAAAAAAAAGCAAAAAAAATGAAAAAAGGATATATATATATATATATATATATATATATATATATATATATATATATATATATAAAGAAAAATAAAAGGAAAAAAATGGATATAAAAAATAGAAAATAAAATAAAATAAAATCCCATGTAATAGTTGGGCTAATTTAAATATCATTATATATAATTAATTAGTTATTAATTTGTTTACAAATTAATTAAGGATTAATTAAATCTTTTATAAAGGGTGATTTTACCCTTTTGTCTTATATATGATAATCGTGCTATTATGGGCCATTCAAATGTTACCCACCTAGATCAATGGTTGGGGTAGACGCAATGTGAATATCATCTTTATGAACTTCAAAATTGGGCTAAACTGAAGTTCCTAGAAGTTGGTGATGAATTGAGCATATGGAACTCATTCCTACCAAAATTCATTTTTTGTCAAACTCATTCCTCCTTTGAATTCATAGCCTGGTGTCATTTTAGGTACACTACGAGTCAGAGAGCCATTATTCCCAAAATAATGATATCATGTTTACAATATCCCCTCAGTCATTATGCAAAATGATTCAAGTTAAATCTTCAACCCATTTGCATCCTTTTTCTGTAGATTCTCTCATGGAAATCTATCAAAAAATAAAATTCCCTCAAAGAGCGAGAATGTTTGAGATATTTTTACCTCAAGATGCAGAATTACGAAGAACAAATCCTCCATACCCTTAGTCAATGTTTCTTAAGATGACAGATTGTTTCAATGGTTTCTTATCTATTAGGATATCTAACTCAGCAATGGGTTGACAAAATTATTCTAGGATTTATATCAATGTTTTAACTGGGTGAAAAACCATCACTTATCTTCAATTACAGTGAATTTCTAGAAGAAGCTATCCATGATTAATTTTTGAAGCTTTCTACTAAAGGCGCCTTTAAATATAAAATAGCTCTTTTATACTTGTTCCATTTTTATCAAAGGAGATAAATTCAAGTTTCCATTACAAAAGCTAGATGAATAGGGAAATCCTCAGTGTGTAATTTATTGGACCTCCTTGGTAAGGAAGAACACCAATGAATTTTGTTTCAGCGATTATACAAATCAATTTCTATATATGGCTTCATGTCTATTTAGTAGTGATGTTGTTCCTAGGATTTCACCTGAAATCAAAAGAATTCTTCACCTTAGTGGGAAGACAAATACTGGAGATTGGAATCTATGTCAAAACAACATAGAAATTAGAGTAGATGTATGTGAGTTTCGTCCAAACATACTTCCAAAATTTGTGCCAAATAGGATTTTTGCATTAGAATATATCAGGCAGATGATGAACATGGATGAGTTTCATTTTGTGTCTTATAAAAACAAGCCTCAATTCAAGTTGAAAGAAAAGGTTGGGTCATTCATTTCCAACACCAGAGTAGAACTGAAGGAGGAAAACCTTCTCTTGAAACAAATGAAGTTTAAATTAATTTTACCTGGACTTATGATCCCTTAGGGATTATTTCTAAGTTAAGGGTAGAACATAAAACTATTCCTTATGCACACACTCCAAAACCAGAAATATAGAAATACATGAATCAAGAAGAGTGGAAGGAAAATACATTGCAGGAGGCAAAAGAGCAGGTTTTCATTTCAACAACATTACAAAATCTAGTTCCACAAAAGAAGTAGGCTAATAGAATAAGGGAAAGAATTTCGCCTTTAGTTTCATAAGTTCAAGAGACAAAGTTCATAATGTTTAAGATGGTGAAAACTAATCCTCTTGAACAATAATTTCAGGAAGAAATTTCACAGGAACAAACTACATTGGTTCTAATAGGTCACCATGCTCCAACTTTTCCAAAAATTTAGGACATTTTCTCAAGTTATAATGTATCCTTAGTTTCTCAAGATCCATTAAAAACAAATTAGACAGTAGAGTTAACTCGGAGAGAAAAAAATGAAGTACTTTGCTAGATACACGGAGATCAAAAGGAAAAATGAAGCATTAAAGGACACCACCTATTTTGAATTCTGGAAGGAGACTTGAGCCTCTCACCACATACATCTTTCTTCACTAGATAGTGAACCTAAAGTTCCCTTCCCTAGGACTCCAGAAGAATACAAAAACTCTAATTTTTCTCTTGACACTAAATAAATGCATCCTATTGACCACATTGAATTACAAAAGCACGTTCGAGAAATGATTTATTCCACTTTGACTAGTGCAATAATGGCAACATCCAAGTTGTAGGTTTCACTAAATAATATTCAGTCATAACTAAAGTTAGAAAAAATATCATCTCTAGCTAAGGATATGAAAATAAAACCTTTAGAAGATCTCATGGTTAAATTAGGATATGATCCCGTCGCAGAAATGATTAAGAGAAAAAATGTTGATATCTTAGCATTAAGGAAACAAGTAAAACTCCCTACTATAGGGGATCCATAAACCAAAGAAGTTGGGGAATTTTACAACGAGAAAGAAAACTTGTTCAAGGTTATAGTTGAATAGAATTTGAAGATAGAGAAGATGGAGACTGAATTGGAGATTTTATTAAAACAAAGATAATAGAAAGTTGATATATCAGTATGTATTCCCATAGAAAAAACTTCCATTGCAGGTACTTCCATAAAAAGAACTTCTATTGCAGAAAACAATAGAGTAGAAACAAATTCTACTGATTTAGGAACTAATTTATCTAAATTTATGGGATATTTATCATTTAAGGGACAAGAAATTGAAAAGTTAAAAGCTCAAGTCAACAATCGTAAGAAGGGGAAAATCAAAAATGATAGTGCTTACTTGGAAAAGCTATAGAAGACTCATAGGTTGACTCAGAGAATAGAGACCCTTGAAAATGAGTCTGTTATTTCTCAAACCATTACACAAGCCAAATAGAATATCTGGCTGGATATTAATATATCCATAACTAACTTATGGATTTCAATTGAAATAATATCTTGGCGCGAAGAATTATTGTGGAATTCAAAGGAGGTAATAATAGAAGTAAGAGAGATGTGGGTCATAAACTAGGAGATGGAACTATTGGTATTACGATACAGGTGTTGTCCTTGATGGAAACTCACTCATAGGTCCACTCAGATTTGATTAAAGGAAACTAACAGTGTAATAGGATAATTCAGAGGTAACAAGTCATTGGTACAAGAGAACAGGAAGTTGGAACAAAGATCTACTAATCAGAATAAAGAAGTTGAATGATCCTTCACCAAATAATGCGAGGCATACAGATTGAAGCTTTGGTGTCGCAAGGATATTTATTGATCTCCTCTACTTCGGGATCCACATGCTTGAGGTTTTGTATCTCATACAACCCAATATGCAATGGAAGAGTGGGCCAAGGTGCCTTCTTCTTCTGGTGTAGCCTGGTTGACAATACTACCGAAATGTGGTATGAGAGTTCTTGCATGACGAGCTTGTAAATGGTGAACTTCGGCAAAAGATGTGGATGCTTCTCTATGCTATAAAAACATATGAAGGTGCAAGATGGTGAGGCATACCAATCCGCTATGTCGATTAATGCCTCCATTGATGCAAGGTGGATCGTGCTCAAATATAATCTTGTACACGGGTGAAAAAATGATCTGACAACTGTGTGATAACTCTTTTGAAGCTGCATTTGGAAAATAGTTTAGAATAAGTATTCACAAAGGTTTCCACTGATGTCCATGCCCACTCTAAGCCCAGGAACTCATGACGGGAACAAATTGCATCTAAGATGTAAGTGGACATGTGGATTTCTACTTCTTAACCTTTGGGCGGTTGCCAAGCTCCTACTACCTATTCCTTTAGCCTATGAGCCAACATGTTGGACGACTTGCATGCTTTTCCTTCACTAGCTAATTGGTCCAATGCAATCACCAAACTCTACGGGGAGTTCTCCATGCTCTCTTGGCCATACAAGCAAAATGCAAATATGACCAAGTATTGATACACCTTTTGTAGTATCGTTGTCTTGTAAATCTAGTGGGGTGTCACTGTGAATTTGGTTGGCTTCTTCACCCAGTTCTTCAAGACATTCTTGGAGTTGGCATTGTTGTTGGGTATGCTAAAGGGTGTCTCCATGGTGATCACTCACTTCCGTAAGTGGTACATCTGATGATAATCATGTGTCGTGAAGGTAACAATCTTTTTCCTGTTAACTCTACTCAATGTCACCGTCTCATGATTAGTGTGTGAGATGATCTAATGTATCATATCCGTGCACGGGAACATGGGATACCTGCATGAAATCTGGTACAAGCTGGACTTGTGAATGTTCACATAGACTTGGTGGTCTTTGAGATCTTCCCCAAATGTGCCTACCAATGCATCATTGACCTCTTGGCATTTCATCTTCATGTCTTTGACTACGATCAACTTGGTTTCTATGTATATCAGAAAACTCATAGACACTCGCTCAACTGGTGCTCCAGTTGCACTTTCGTCGGTGTCCTTTGGCCCTGCTCTCTTGGAGGCCATTGATCTTGACCTGCTGAGAGATGGATGAACACCTTCTATATCTGGAGACATGGGGACATGCATGGAAAGAAATATGTCAGTTAAAAACAAAGAAAACTTAAGGGACAACATGCAACATACCCGGGGAACTGCTGGTAAGGATTGCACAATTTTTAGTGGGAGGTCAGGCGATTGACTGTCGAAGTTGTGTAAAAGGTGGTCCAGATTGTTGGGAGACTGGTTGATTACTGGAATTGTACAATGCGCAATCTAGACTGGCCTTTTGGGCCCTCAGATTACGCAATGTGCAATTTCAGCTAGCAATTGATCTAGGCCTAGCGACTGCATTGCACATTGTTCTTGGCGAGTAGTCACTACCTCTTAGAATTGCGTAAGGCAAGACTAGAGTGAACTGACTCACTAGATTTGTGCATTTTCCGGGAGGAAGGGGGGGCCTTCCCTCTCAAAATTGCACAATGTTGTCTAGGTGAGGCAGTGTCCGGGCCAAGGTTACCCAGACCCGCCAATGGGAAACTAAAATAAAATGAAGATATGAATGCATGTTGATATTAAGTGTAATTATGAGTGAATGATCATTCATGAAAATAATGAATGCAATATTCAAAAAACAGAACAACATGCATGTGTGTGAAAATAGTTGCTGTATTATCGACCGTTCGTGCAAAATAGCGTCATGCAGGTGAAAACACTAAGATGCTTACAAAAACTGAAATGGTGATTGTACAAGCTCACATGCATGCAAACAACAACAAGCATTCATAGAAATCAATAAGACAACACTAAGACAAGACAAAACACAAAAGACGACAAAAATGGTGCAAATCACAAGTAAAGTGAACTCACCTGGAAATTGTTGAGATAGATGTGTCGAAGACTCCTCGATGTGTTGTGGGATGTCAAAGCTCCAATATTGATGTGAATAATGATCTCTGTAGCCTCGACTAAATAAATATGAGGCCCATGACAAGCATGCAACAAATTTAGGAAAAAGTGACACTTGGATGAAAGCTTCTAAAACAATCTTTGCATGTAACCTCCAGCTGCTAAAAATAGCTCCCTAAAATCTAGGGTTTTTTTGCATGTTGCTTTTTTCTATTTTGGGAAAAAGTAGCCCATGCATGCAAGTCAATTTTTCTCAGTCCTGAGTGGAACCAGTCGACCTGAGGGCACATGCAAGAGCCTGCTTGACTGAGAGGGATTTTTGTGCAATTTCTTGGAGGAAGCTCGGCTGGTTGTCTAGTGGGATTGCACAATTTCTAGGAGGAGAAACTGACTACTACCCAGAATTGTGCAATTTATGGCTGAGCTACACTATTGGGCTAGATTGTGTAGTTTTCAGTAGGAAGACTGTTTGGCAGGATTGCGCAATTTCTGAGCCCAACATATGGCTAGTAAATTTTGCATAATTTTTGGAGCTAAGGCTAGTTCCCCTCCAAAATTGTGCAATTTTATGAGGGAGCTAGTCAGCCAACAGTTGGACCAAGTCCTGAGTGGAAGCCTGTGAGGGGAGTGAAACAAACAAACATGCACATGTTGGAAAGCTACTAAAAACTCAGTGAAGCTCATGTACTTGACAATGAAAGACATGTTGCTAGGATGGTTGGTATGGAGGCTGCAAAATGAAGCTAAGGAAAAATTATGGAGGGTGGTTGTAGCTGTTAGAACACTTGGTGACACACTGGTAGAACTCTAGCTCCTTGAGTAGACCTTTTTCGTGAAAGAAAGTCTAACACCTCTATAAGTATTGTTCAATTGTCTATTCATCTTCATTTTCACACTTGCTTGATTGAAAGATGTAGCATTTTCCAAGCCCTTGGTCAGCTGGCACACATTCCAAGCCAAGAAAAGACAATTGTTTTGATTGGGATGAGGGATATATGGTTGCACAAGCCATATGATAATTAGAGTTTTAGTTTTCATCTCTGGTGTTGCTTCGCAACTAGCGGGCCTAGAAAGTACCCCAGTAGAGTCACGGAATAATAGAAGCATCGCTTCACTACCACCGAGCCTGGGTAGTACCCTAGGAGCGTTACTTGCATCACCTCTCTACCTAGGAAGCCTTTCTCTTATTTTTCCTTATTCATCATTCAATTTTTTTTTCAAAAATTTCACTTTTCATTTTTTGTAACTATGCATTGCACTTATTCATTTCGGAGGTGGAAGAGGGATCCCGACTTATTGAGAGAAGAAGAGGCTTTTCCTTCAGAGAAGTAGTTTATATATACCTCTGACATTCTTGTTAAGGTTCCCCCCCTGCCTTACTCTACTGGACTAAGCTGACAAGGATTAACCCAAAAACGGCCGACTAGAGTAGGTGACACTAATTAGCGTGCATGCATTGTGTTTTCACCAAGGTTCACTTTGAATAGTACATATTTCCATCAACATATCATGGAAGAAAGATAAAAAGTTCTTCATAGAGAGGCAAGATGACAGATAACCAAGTATTGATAACTACACAAGTATTCTTGTAATTTACCCAGCTTGTTTCAAGAGTCATACATAGTTTCATGCGAAACTAACCTATGAGTGCAACCAAGAAAAAAAAAAAAAGAAGAAGCAAAAAGCAGAAGTTAATGCGTAAGAAAAGTGAGTAAGAAAACAAACACGCAAGAAAATGAACATGCAACGTAAGAAGAAAATATGTATGCAGGAAAACAAACCAAAAGAAAACACTACTCCTACTCCTAAGCTAACAGTGCATGGGCCTTCTCACATGAAGTGATACTTCCAACGCAGCAACTAGCACATTGGTCAACCCATGTTGGTGAAGGCATGGTTCACAAACAAGATAGCTATGCGAACCAGCAAACATGAAAGATATAACAATGAAGACAGACACAATCCAAGTTTAAATGTATCCACAGAACATAAGTCAGTGCAAGTGCATGACATGCAATCCGTGGACTTATCATGATGTTGTGCGACACTTTGTGCAGCTATTAAGAATACACATACTCTTGACTGTGACATGAAAGCAAATGAAAGAAACAAAGACAACTTGCATCGTGCACATGTGCTTTCTATGTAAGATTCCTTGAATGCATGAGTGATGGCATCATGTAGTTGGAGGGGAGGAAGCATAATTTTTGTGTGAGATTGATCTTCAATGCATACATATGAGTGATGAGGAGCCTCAGGTGTTTCAAAAATTTCCTGATTGAAAGTGAAACCAACCTCAGGATAAGGAGGGCCTGACAATCTGTGGGCTTTCAACTTCATCGGTAGATGGATCATCATAAACATGTGGCTTGGAAAAATAAATTGCAATAGAATCATCATTGTGATCGAATATGGGAGTAAATAGATCAGGACAACTGCGATTAACAAAACCAACGATTTTATTAGCATCCTCATGATCCGATGAATCAAAAAGAGGGGTAGATGAGAACTGGAAAAATTCACCCTTTGTCTTTCAAGGAAATGCAGATGAAAAATCAACTGGATTTTCAATGAATAATTTATCCTCCTCGTTGTCCGATGATGGAATGACATCTAGTGTGTTCTGTGAATGATAAAAAATGGGTGCATACATAGATGGATATACACATGCAAAATCATGGATGGCAGAATCAATAAATATATAAGGAGAGAATGGAGGAGGCTCGATCAAAATGGAGTCATCCTTTGCCGAGGGTTGATGCTCAAGCACCCAGTTATACTCTTCATCAATGATGGCACAGGTTGGTTGTGCAACACCAACTCCATCGATAGATTGATCCTTGTTCACAAAAGGTGTAGATTCCAGAATGGAAGAACACAGGACAGTGAAATCTAGAGGATCAACATAACATAAAGATGGAGGTTGAGGTAAAACAAGCATGTGACTATCCATGGGCCTTGCAACCAAATCTTTGCGAAAATTGAGAGAAGTTATGTTGGGAGAATGTGACAGTGGAACAAATGTGCGTGCCTATTCTCCCACATGACTCTGCAGTGGTGGAGTTTTTTGATGAGGAGACGACAAAAGGTAACTTGTGACAGTGACCATGTCCATCTATTATTGCACATCTCCATTGCTGAAGTATGCTGAGCGGGGCTTGGGCTTGAACTTTCTTTCACGATTAATAGATTTGGTAAGGAAGTACTCAAATTTGTCCACGAGATATTGAAATTTCCTCTGACTTCTCGGAGCTTGAAACTATAACACACAGAAGAATTCCCAAAATACTATAGGTGATTTATGTGGGGCCTTCAGTTGTTGTAATAGTTTTTGGTCCAAAGATTCTGGATCAAAATGATGGAAAGTAGATTCAATCAAATCACAGGACTGGTCAAGTGAGTGCACGCAACCAGGAGGTAGACTCAAGCACCACAATTGTCGGGATTCGTGAAGTGTGTATGAAAGTAGCAAGCTGACCTATTTTACATAGAACTCATGTGCATTAACAAAGAATACAAAGAAATCTTCTAAGTACTCAGGCTAGGCTACTTCGCCTTCACCATCATATGTGAATTCAGACAAGAGATCAAAAAACTCCCTCATGATGTTGAAAGGCTCTGCATGAGAAAGACATCATGGAGGGATGAGTGTAATAGAATCCATAATAGATGTTCAAAGGTTCAAAATAGGATGAGAGGAGAGAACTTGTCATTTGGCCCTCCTTATAATGCCAAAAATGTTGACGGTGCTGGACCTGCCAACTTGTCAGGAGATCTCCCTGGTAAAAAGCCCCAACTAGACCTCAGACTGTTTGGTGTAGGAGTCCTAGTAGTGGGTCATATGGTATCACCTTGACCATAGTGGCACATAAAGGAAAGTAAGATATCCCTGTTGGTAGTAACGGTGTGACATATGCAACAAGTCAAGGAAGGTGCATGAACAGTTCTAACACACGTAGGGTGATGTGGGTGTGCCCCTTGGAAACCTATGAAAGCACGGGGTTAATAAGGGAACACACAAGCAAAGATGCATCACAAACTCAAAGGCAAGTAAGCTAGAAATCCAAAGTGATGGTTAAACCAACAACACATTTCAGTAAGATTCATACCTACTTATATAGAAAGATTCCATACATGCATGTATAAGAAAAAAGATACATATATCATTAGAGTAAACAAGTTAGTTGAAATACAATAACAACATATGCATGAAATGTGTTGGCTCTGTTATATTAAGAAGTGAAATTTCCAATCATACAGTACAACCATGACCAACCACTAGTACCGATAGCGGAACGTTACAGCCATTGCTGCCTGCTCCTCCAAATAGATGTACTAGCTCTGCACAATGGAGAATCTAAGGCGTGTTACAATACTCTCCAAGCTTTCTCTAAGATACTCCTATCAGAATTGTGGCTGACTAAAAGCCTGTACAATGAGTTATGAGGGAGTATATATAGCAAAGGGTTGGGTGACCCTTGACATTCCCCTTTATGACTATTCATCTACCCTCATGACTCTTCAACTACTCTATGACTGTTACATTCAACTATGAACACTTGAACTTCCACTTGAAAATACACTACATACAATCTAGACATGTACCCATGTGAGTCAATATAGGCTTGATAAATCCATGCAAGACATCATTTTAACTCAGACCACTATGTGAAGACCATCTCTTCTACATACTAATGATGGTCGATGATGATGAACTAATGCCAAGCTCGGTATTCTGCAATGGTGTCCGTGTACTCTGTGGTGACATCTTTCTGGAAATGAACTCTTGCCTCTATTACATCTGGGTGCATTGCTCTCACTCCACTGTCCAACTCATCTGATAACACGCGCATCATTGTCTTGAGTGTAGTTAGAACATTAACATACTGATGCATGGTTTCTACATTGATCGCTAATTCAACACTGGTGGCTATGCGCATCAACTCCTTAAAGTACGAGTCAAGGTCTAGTCAGACTTTTTCCTTTGTCTTTGCCTCGATGAGTGTCCCAACAAAATCCATGCTTTTGAATAGCCATGCATGGGAGGCCTACAAACTAGTAATGAGTTGCAGGAGTTCTTCATAGTCCTGGATCTGACTCTGGATGCGTGCCTTTATCTAGACCACTCTGAGCTAGATCATCTCATTTTCCATGTTTGCATATAGTCAATAGCAATATGCATGTTTGACAAGATATGGGCTCTCCTAGCACATTTTTGCTGCCAGCCATTGAGGTGGACAACTGCCTTATGCATGATACCAAACTTGGAATACAACACCCACATGACAGTGTAAAGGGACAATACCTCATCTAGTATCTCCTTCTTCAACTCGGCTAAGGCGGATGCTGTAACCAGTTCTCCTCCTTGCTTAACCATATGTGACTCCTTTGTCATTCACTCATTCTTAGCTATCAAGAAACGAACACTTGAGCTAGTGGCTTCGACATATGCTTTGGTAGCATTGACCAATGTTGTTGGATTCTTTTGCATGTCATACATGATTGCTCATTCTTCAAACTACACAGGGGATGTGTTGTCATTGAAAGTAGACACCGGTGAGCACTAGTATTGCAGTAATAATGCTACAATTCTTGAGCTGAATACTTTACTCTTCTCAACCTAGTAGTTCGTAACAAACTTGGAAGCATCGGTGCTGTATGCACAAGTACTAGTTGTCACAGCAGGTTGTCACTTGGTCAGTCGGTACAAGATCACTAGGAGCTCAAGCCAACTTTTACGGATTCTAGAGGAAGCTCCATATGTAATGAAAGGAGAGAAAGATTACTCTACATATGCTAATCTAACTGCAGAAAGGAGAAATACTGAAATGTAAGGCAAAATTATTGAACCCTAACTAACCAACTAATTCTAATTTTGCAGAAAGAACTATGAAAACCATGAGAAGAATTCCATTACCGAATCAAGGAAGTAAAAAACATCTAACTGAGCTATTTCTGGATGTAAATAAGAAAAAAACATATTTTTGGACTTTTATGTATTTTTATGTGAATTTGACATGCATGTAATTTATTGTTGTGAATGTGGCAGTGAATAGATAGTGTTGAAGGGTGGTTTTGGGACTTGAGAGGATGTAGGATGTTGTGTATGGGTCCTAGGAGGTCTTAGGTGGCCTTCTGGAGGATTTTCCCACACTCAGCCTTCAAAAGAAATCCTATAGGAAAATCTATAGGAGGACACAAGAAATCTATAGGAGGAAAATAGGGCAACTACAAGAGGCCTACAAGAGAAGGCCGAGAGTAGTTTTCATTGTTTTTAGCGTGTGAGAGTAGGTAAAAAAGGTGGATGAAGATTGGAATGAGGTGTTAGGGTGCCTAAGGTCTACTATGAATCACCAGGAGAGAGAAAGATGATTGGGTTTGCTCAAGGAGAGAGGAAGTAGTTCTATGGAAAAATGCAGGAAACAAAGGCAGAATTGAGGTGAGATTTGGGTGACCTGTAGGGCATGGATCAGATGGTTGATATGATGGATGATAAGTTGGCCTACTACTAGAAGAGATATGCTACAAAGGAACTGAAAATCAACCAAGGAAATCAAGCAACAAGTGAAATGAATGCATTTATGTACATAGGACAGACAATCGTCTGATGGTAGATTGATGATTCTGATGAAATCATCATCCTTTTGGTAGGATGATTATCTGTTCTGCAATGTTGTACATGTCAATGTCTTTATTTTTCCTGAATATATATCGCAGCCTGGATGGATGAAACTAGATCCGGGGTCTTCAATCCCATCTGATCTTCACTCTAAGTACAAGTCGATCCATGTGAGAAATGAAGTCGAACATGGAAAGACATCGCTTGGATTTTTCAATTTTTTGAAGGTTTTTACATGGTTTGGGTATTCTTATGCCTTGGAAGGAGTCCAAAGGCACTTAGAAGGAAAGTGATGTGGTTTTGAGAGGGGTTTAGTGGGAAAAAGGGGTTTCATGCCTTCTAAAGGCAAACCAAGGTAAAAGGGGTGATTTTTAAACATGTGAAGGAGAATTATGCAAAGGAATGAGTCCTTATGCATTTGGAAGATAGTTAGGGGGTGATGAATGGTTCTATGCATCGAAAAGGGTCCAAAATGTATGAGAAGATGGTTTGAGGGGAGAAGTGAGGATTCTTGCTGAGTTTTAGATAAACTTAGCAATTTCCAAGGACGTATATGGTTATTTTCAACTAGGGGGAGGGATAAATATATAGGGGAGTTATATGCATAGTTTTAGTAGGGGAAGGGTACAGAGATAGGGAGTTACATAATAAAGTTAGTAGTCAATATGATAATGATGAGAAAAAGCGCTAAGAATGATGTCTTAGGCTATTAATGGGGAAAATGACTTCATAGAAGCAGTGTGGACATTCCTTGAGTGAAGCAAATCTTCACCAAGGTAAATGATATGGAGAATGATGAGACTAAGAGGTACCAAGCAGATCTTGACCTCTTTTAGGGAAGTTAGTGAGTGATTTGGGGGAGAGGAAGAAGGGGGAGGTTAGACATGCATTTCTTGAAGTCCTCCAACTGAAAAACCACCTTCAACTTGTGATATGATGGATATAACACTTGACAATATGAAATGGATCACAAGCCATGATTCTGCAACCACAAAGGTACCTACTCGACCTACTCACCTAGCATTTTCTCTTCTTTTTGGTTTGGGTGCACTTGAACTAGCATACCCAGCTTTTCATTCTTTCTTGTTGCTTGTGATCCTATCTACTTCTACACTTATTTCAACCAGAGGCTCAGATTAAGCTGTTGAGCACCCTTGTTTCTCTACCTAACTACAAATCTTCCAAGATTAAGCTGTTTGGACAGATGTTCATTCTCTATATTCTACAACATGAAATTGAAATGTAGGGAGGCCAAGATTAAGCTGTTTGGCCTATCCTTAACTAAAAACTGATCAAAATGGATTAGTTATCAAAACTGGAACAAAGCAGTAGCATTAAAACTGGCACACGTTCATGGATACTTCTCTGGTCATCTCTAGAAAATATGGAGCATTGCAGCATGCATAGTATGACATATTTGGCATGTAAAAATGTCGATCGTGAAAGATGATTAACCTGCTGCAGCAGGAGGCTAACACTCCCCAACAGTTCACAAGCTACGTGAAGCATTCTAATGATCCATGGAGGTTCTCAATCGCTTCAAAATGTCGGAGTAGGCCTCTCGAAAGACCCTGCCTTAATGGGTACCTTTTCCCTCCAGCCTCCGAGTAATCTGGCGGAAGTGGCCATGGTGGAAACCTATATCTTCTACATTAGCAAAGATTAAGAATATTTCCAAACATTTTTTTAGCATGGATCATTGCCAGGTATTTTTTTTTTTTTTTTTGTGTAAGTTAGAAGATTATATTATAGAACAGAGTATAATACAAAAAATATGCAGAAGCAGATCGAAAGCAGGGATGTACAATAATCCAGATCTAATCACCTGCTTAGGAGAACAAACACCAAAAGACCAGCCAAAAAACACACCGCGCAGGGTGGCCCGAACTGAGCAAAATCCTTAAAACTGATATTTCCGACACATTACAGAGAAAGACAGCAACACAGATAAACTAAAGCCGAAACAGAAAGAAAGCAAAAGAGAGCAATACAGGTGCCTCCTTAGATATTTTTGCCCATTTGGCCGATGGTATCCAGCCCTATCTCCCGAACATGATGATCCACCTTCGCTTGTATGGCTGCAAGGGACTCGGGCTCATGCTCTGCAGTGGTTGCCGGCTGTGGCGTCATGGGAGCCAAGTTGACAACGTCTCTCAGAAGCCTAATTAGCAGAGTTAACATCCGATTGAGAGTTTTAACAACCTCATGTACAGTGGAAATCTGGCTATCCAGCGAGCTGTTATAGTCAATTATTTTAGCCATTTGCGCCTCCGTGAGGTTCACCTCAGTCACAATATGCTGCTTCTCCTTTTCAATCGACTCCAGAGCCTTGGCGATGAGATTCTTGGTGCGCCAGCTCTCCGCCTTTGTCCTGACAAACTGAGTTGCCCTTTTCGAGGGGGTTCCCGGGTCCTTCAACCAATCCACCTCCTCTGCAACTTCCTCCTCCGTTCGCCCTTCCTCCTCCTGCTTGGCTTGTGCTTCCAGTTCAGCAATCTTCCGTTTGATTTTTGCTACTGTCCGGGTTTCATAACCTCCCTTCGCCTCCTGGAGTTCCCGGTTCGCAGCAGCACATCGACTTCCTCCCGCATCCATCACTGACGCTTCGTGCTCCTTCCAACTTAAGCAAATCTCGCTCACGGTCTCGTGCTTGACACTAGCTTGAAAGATTGTGAGGAAGATAGGGCAGTTGCCCGCTGCTTTATAGCGGTTTCCCTTGTGCATCCTCATGAGGATGGTCTTAATGTCGTTGGGGGTGGGAGTACTTTGATAATAAGTATGATTGAAGACCGCACAAGCGGAGCCGATGCAGGTCGAATTGGATTGAAAATGGCTGCTCCCAATCCTACTAACCTTGTGCCAAGTGTTTTGTACGTTCCAACGGTGGGGATGGTAGAAAGTTGTGCCTGAATTGCTCTGTATGCCTGCATACTCGGCCTTCATCCATGGAATCTTGATCCACTCCTCGTCATTCAGGAATTCCATTAATGTCATTGAAACCTTGCTATACGGATCCCCTCCAGGTGGATTGAATGTTCTCTTGCTGATGCTGTTCATTCTGTTTCGCGATCTGTAATGATCGCTTTTCTGAACCGCCTGCCGCCACTAGGATCTCCACCGTTTGAGGTGTCCTGTCATCCCGTAGTCTGGTTTGGCCTTACCTCTATAACCGGTATCCTCAGATTTCCGGTACCAAAGCCGAATGCCATCACCAATTAGGATTGGCGGGCCTGGACTAAATCTTTTTCCGCCAGCTGGGCGCATGCTTCCTTGATGATTGGGCAAGCGACCTCCTGCCAACACCTGTCCATAATATTGTTCGGGTTGTCAGCTCCATAGTTTGCCAAAAAATCCGCCAATCCATTCGCCTTTCTCCTTACGGTCTGGAAGACTATGCCTCTCATCCCTGTGATTAGTTCCGCTATGCTCTCCGTGGCTTTGGCTAGCCTCCAGTGTCGGGTTGCCTTGCTGACGCTTGTTCCTGCTTGTAGGCGTTTAGCCGCCATGATGGCCAAGAGTGAATCCCCCTCGACTATTACATTTCCTCGCCGGAGAGTCCTTAGAATTTTTAATCCCTGCTCAAGCGCAGCAAACTCTGCTTCATTGTTCGTGCTTTCACCCAGAGCTCTGCAAAAAATATGGATGATTTCCCCAGCCTGGTTGCGGATGGCACCTCCGATGCCTGCTGTGCCTGGGTTGCCCCGCGAAGCCCCATCAAAATTCAGTTTCAGGCCACCCTCAGGTGGGCACTGCCATCTTAGAATTTGCGATGAAGGTTGAGCAGAATTTCCCCCAGTTGGTCGATTGCTGGACGCCTCCAATTGAAACACCTTTAAGATGTGTAAGTCCTGAATCGTAGGTTTTTCATCTGCTTCTACCTTACATTTTGCCTGTATGAGCTGTTTGATGTTGATTGTTATAGAATCTTTTGCAAGTTCTATGTTTCTGACTTCCTCTCTGAAAATTCTCCGGTTTCGCTCTTTCCATATTGTCCAAAGAATAAAGCCTGGGGCAGAGCTCCAGATACTTTCCACTCTTTTAATTCTGGAATAGTTTTTCCTCCAATTGGTAATAGTCTCCTGGATGGAGTCTCTGTTCCGATCAGAAGCTCCAAGAATGTTTTCCATCCAGTGCCAAAGCTGGGAAGCCCAATCACAGGAGTTGAAAAGGTGATTCATTGTTTCCTCCTCCTTTGTGCACATAGGACATCTGGAGGGTCCCTTGAACCCTTTTTTCAATAAGTTCTCCCAAGTGAGAGTTCTCTTCTGCATAAGTAGCCAGAGAAAAGTTCTGATCTTCGGCCATTGAAGGCTGTCCCAAACTTTATTGGCCCAGGGCATTATATCAGGCTGTTCTTCCCCCTCTATGATGCTCCTAGCTTCTTTCAGGGAGAAATCCCCGTGGCCTTTTGGACCCCATCTGAGCTTATCATTTTCCGCAGCAACTCGAATTTTCCTTTTTAAGATTCGTCGATTCAGATCTTGAATGGTTTCCTGAATGTTTTCATTGTGGGTTGAGTCGAACGCCATCCACTCCCTCCAATTCGGGTCTTCACTGTTAGGAATCCAGTATTGATTCACTTTGAATCTGCCCTCATTTTGATGATTTTGCTTCAGGGGAAGGAGTTGAGGGGAGTCCAGCTTAGGAGACTGCTGCCAGGCATCCTCCCAGAAGAGTGCCTGAGTACCATTTCTTATCTCCCAGAAGCTGTAGTCTTGGACAATGTTTCTATTGTCTTGAGCATGATTCCATATCGGTGAACCGTTGGGGTTATCCTGCATTCTTATTAGGTCTAGATTGTTGCTGTTCGGCATGTATTTCTCCTTCCAATGAGTGGCCCAGGGTAGGCTCGTTTCTGAGATCCACTTCCACCAAATTTTGGCACCGCAGATTTTGTTTACTGTTGAGGGATCAACCAAATTCAGACCTCCCCTGTTCTTAGGTTTACATAGTTTCTGCCAGGCTACCAGAGACCACTTTTTCTTCTCGCTGCTTCCACTCCACAGGAAGGAGCGTTGGATGATTCTTATTCGGTTTAATATCCCTTTCGGAGCCGGAAGAATAGATAGCATATATTGAGGAATGGCCTGCAAAACCACTTTTGTTAGGATTAATCTACCTGCAAAGTTCAAAGCCCTGTTGGTCCAATGTTTACACTTCCTTTCCATGCTGGCTAGGACTTTCTCCCAATGGGCTTTTTGCCACGGTTTGAGAGTTAGGGGGGCACCAAGGTATCTTGATGGTAAGGAGCCAATTTTAAACCCCAGAAGTCTGGAGAGATGCGATTGGATAGCTTGATGCGTGTTGAAGAAGAATATAGTGGATTTGGAGAAGTTAATCTCCATGCCCGAGGCTTTGCTGAACAGATGGAGGATATCTCTGTAGGCCAAGGCTTCTTTTACTGTAGGGGAGCCATGTAACATGGTGTCGTCCACAAACTGTTGATGAGTTGTGGCTGGACAGGCTCTGATTGGTTGCAGACCTCTAATTTGACCTTCTACTTTTTTCCTGGCTATTAATCTGCTTAAGCCTTCCATAAGAATAACAAACAGGAAGGGGGACAGGGGGTCTCCCTGTCTGATGCCTCTGGTGGGGCAGAAGGGAGCAGAGGGAGCACCATTCACCAGGATGGAGTATCTGGGCGATTTGATGAGGGCTAGAATCCATTTGATCCATTGTTTGCTAAAACCAAAAGCCTCTAACACTGCTTCCAAGTAAGACCAGCTTACCTTGTCATAAGCTTTGGAGAGATCTAACTGCATGAGCATTCCGGCTTCTTTTCGCGAATGAAGAGAGTGAATCATCTCCTGGGCTAGCAAGATATTGTCCATAATTTGCCTTCCCTCCACATAGCCAGACTGTTCTTGCGATATGATGCCCGGGAGGATAGCCTTCAGCCTGTTAGCTATGACTTTTGAAATGATTTTATAGATGACATTACAGAGTGCTATGGGTCTGAATTTTTCCGGAGTGTTAGCCTCCTCCACTTTGGGAACAAGAGCGATGAAGGTGGAGTTTAGAGATTTTAGGATGGTTTTGGAGCGTCTTGAATCTTCCACGATCTCCCAGATGTCTTGCTTGACGATGTTCCAGCAGGCTTTGTAAAAGTTAATGGTAAAACCATCCGGACCCGGAGCTTTATCATTGGGCATACTTCTGACTGCCTCCTCAACTTCTTCCATAGTAATTGTTCTTCTAAGGGCCCAATTCTGCTCTTCTGTGATCGTTCTTGGTATAACATTGGTGATTTCTTTGATGGCTTCCTCCCTATTAATCCCTGGTTCTTGCGCTATGAGGCTGAAGTGGTCTGTTAGGGAAGCTGAAATCTCATTGTGGTTTCTGAGGATATCACCCTCACTGTTTTTTAGCTCCAGTATTTTGTTGGCACTTCTGTAGTCCATGGCTGATCTGTGGAAGAATTTGGTATTTTTCTCCCCTTCTTTCAACCAAAGGATTCTAGATTTCTGCTTCCACAATGATTCTTCCTGCTTGCATCTGTTGTGCCATTGTTGAGTTAGCTCGTCTTCTAGTTTGCTGGTTTCCTCATCTCTGCGTCCTACCATACCATCCTTGTGAATCTGTTCCAGCTTACTCTCGATGATGGCCTTCTCCTGAAATATATTTCCGAAAACTTTTTTGTTCCAATCCTTCAATTTCATTTTGATGTTTTTTAATTTCTGTTGAAGAATGTACATTTTGGACCCTTCCTCCTCTAAAGGCTCTGACCACCATTTTTCCACCATTGTGAGGAAGGTTGGGTGCTCTATCCAGAACTTTTCAAACCTGAAGGGTTTGTTTCTGGGGGTGCCCTGTATCTCAACGGCCAGTGAAATCGGCCAGTGGTCCGAACCTCCACTAGGGAGGATATTTGATTCAACAACCGTCCCATCTAAAAGCAGGCTTTCCGAGACTAAAAAACGGTCCAGTCTGGATGAAATAAGCCTTTCGCCCCCCCTTCTGTTGTTCCATGTATAATTACCACTCTTGGGATAAACATCAACCAGTTTTGCTTTGTCTATGAAACTTATGAAGACCTCTCCATCCCTGTGTAGTTTCCTTAGGCCTCCTTTTTTTTCCAGGAGGGAGGTTATCATATTGAAATCTCCCCCCAAAATGAGTTTAGCATCATGGTGCCTATCTATGAATTTGGTTAAAGACTCTAGGAAATTTATCTTATCTTCTAACTTCTGAGGACTATAGATATTGATGCATATAAAGGTTGAAGAGTTACCTGTGGGCTGCACTTCCAGTGCTAGGTAGTTTTTGCTAGCTTCAGCTGTTATAATCTGGTATTTTCTTGTATCCCAGAAGGTCGCTAAGCCTCCTTCTCGCCCTTTACTTTCGATCTCTAAAACTTCAAGATTTCTTCCTAACTTACCTCGTAGTCTGTCTATGAGAGCACTGTTGCATTTGGTTTCTTGTAGAAACAACATGTCCGGGTTATATTTTCCCATCTGCCGCTTCAGAATCCTCTGTTTGGCCTGACTGCTTATCCCTCTTGCGTTCCATGAGACAATCTTCATAATTAAACATTTGGTTGGAAGGACGGGTAATCACTTAGCTGCCTTATCTTACCGGCGTTGATCAGCATCTCTCCGAGCTCCTGCAGGTGTTCTATGCTTGACTTGCGGCCTCTACGGCGTTTGTGTCTCGAGCCCGAGGTCCTTCCTAGCATTGTTTGGTAGTGTGGAGTGCCTCCCTTGATTATACCTAACTTTCTCTTCTGTGTTTCCATTATTGCCTTCTGCCGCGCTATAAAGAGGTCATTGACCTTCCTTATTTCTTCCTCCGGTACTGCTTCAATCCCTTTGGCCTTCCAGCTTTCTACAAGCGCGGTTAGGTCCATCCCGTCCATAGCTAGGGTTTCTTCTAGCTCCAAATCCTCACTCCCTGCTTCACTTGTTAGCATATCTGTTTCTTCTTCCGTTTCTGCTGTTCTGTCCTGCATATGGATTTCTCCTATGAATGCTTCGTCCGCCGTTCCTTCTCCTGTGGGTTTTTCATGTCCCTCTTGCTCTGCCTCCCTATTGGGCATGTTCTGCTTTTCCTCCGAGTCAGTCTCCAGGTCTAGGATCTCAAATGGATTACTGAAGTAGTTTCTTTCTGTGTTTCCTTTCGTGTTCCTTCTCCTGTTGGCCCGCTGCCTGTTCTTTGGTTTGGTAAAGTTGTTCTTGTCTTTGTTGTTCTGTGTTTTCTCTTCTTCTGCCTCCTTTCTGTTCAAAGGACAATCCCTTACCAGATGTCCATGCTCGTGGCATTTCCGACATCTGAAAGGTATTTGCTCGTAGTCTAATGCCTGAAAGTATTCTTCATCTCTATATTCGAGCCATACACCTTCATGTAGAGCGCCTGACACATCCAGTTCTACACAGATTCTAGCATAGGTTGTGTATCTTTTCTGCATGGTTGCTTCCGATGCTTTGACAAAGGTGCCGAGCTTATCCCCTATTTGCTTTAGTGCATTCAAACCCCAATAATCTATTGGGAGAGAAAAAAGTCTAATCCAGACCGGCACTTGGGTGAAGGTCTCCTTCTCCGGGACGAAGTTTGGCTTCCAAGGTCTCATGTATAGTCCTGCAGCTGCTAGGAAATACGGGCCGCCTTCAAACACTCTATCCTTATCTTCTAGACTTGTAAAGACAACTGTAAAAAATCCTTTGGCTCCCAGATGTAGCTGCACATCCCCTTTTGGCTTCCATTGTTGTCTTATCCATTGACACAGAGTCCTCTCAGATGGCCAGATTCCCATAAATTTACAAATGATGGCATGTTCAGCCATGTGTTCCCTGTAGGCTTGGATTTCAGGGTCGGTGATTGTCACCCGCAGGCTATCTTCTTTCTTGGGCTTACATGCATTGCTGGTCACGTGGTTTCTGTTGGGGGTCGCGCTGGTCTCCCCCTCCTTCTCCGGATGGATTATACCCTTGTTTTTTGGTTCTTTGTCTTTTGTAGGTTGTTCCTCCTCATTTTCTGAGGGCTGCGACTTGTCAGCAATTTTGTCTTGTTTCTCAGCACTATTCTGCTTCTCTGTATTCCTGTCTTCTGAGGTCTTGTCTGTCTTGTCAGACATTATTGGTCTTTTTTCCTTGTTTTTCCTGCTGCTCTGCATCCTGCTGTTCATACCTGCGATTCTGACCCCTTCTTTCATCTTCTGTAGCTGTTTCTGCAAAACAACTTGCTTAAAATTTGGGGTCCCACTGGACCCCTCTGCTCCCATCCAGTCCGACAGCAGTTGCCCCCTTCGAAACAATGCTGCCAGTGTGATTCTGTGGCTTTCCAGACCTGTTACAGCCGCGTGAACTCAGAAACCCTAGCTAGGTCAGAGCTTCCGCCATTTTCCCTCTTTCATGAAGTAGATGTATTTCCATTCCGGAGCATCCTCTCACATGACAGGTAAATGCCTAAGTTAGAGTAGATTTCCGGATCATTGCCAGGTATTGCCTCCAAGCCCCATAGGAATTTTGTAGCAATCAATTTTATTGGCCTGGGCGGCAAACCCAAATCAACACTCATCATGTTTTTGGATAGATAGGTCTCTAGAATATGGCACCTCTTCAGATCCTTGGTCATGTATACATTCTACAGATGAAGGAATCATTCAGTTAATGATGATAGGAGAGGCACCATTGGAAGATTACCACCATATTTCCCATCTTCAAGATAACGGTGAAGATTATTCGAACGACCTTGATCGTCCTTCAGTTTTTTATTTTCGATCAAATATTGTAAATACGATGGATTCTGAGCGAAATCTGTCCAATATTGAAGAAACTATTGCCATAAATATCTCGACCAAACCTAATGTTGTAGAGAATATTCATATTGGCAAATCATGCTCTTCTTTAGAACTGGAAATATACTCGCTCTCTTTTGCGAATTCAGAGATGTCTTTGCATGGTCATATGAAGAAATTCCAGGCATTGACTCGAGCATCATTGAACATGAAATCAAGATGTATCCAGATGTCAAACCAGTACGACAATGGCTTCAACAGGTTCACCCGAAGAAAGCCACTGCCATCAAGGCAGAAGTTGAAAAACTTTTACATGTTGGTTTCATTTACCCTATTCCTCCAACTGATTTAGTATCGAATATTGTTCCTGTCATGAAAAAGCAAGGAGCAATTAGAGTGTGTGTTGATTGCAGGGATGTAAATCAATCTTGTCCGAAGGACAACTACCCTACACCCTTCATTGACCAGATAATAGATGAATGCACTGGATGTGAAATCTTTTCATTCATGGATGGATGTTCTAGATACAATCAAATAAACATCTGCCGACAGGACCAGTTGAATACTACATTTATATGTCCGTGGGTCACATTCGCGTACCGTAAACTACCTTTTGGTTTAAAGAACGCAAGGGCAACTTTAAGAGGGCAATGAACTATGTCTTCCATGACATCAAACACATCATTCAAACATATCTTGACGATCTACCGGCTCATTTGCGAAAGTGGACTGACCATCTGCAGCATTTGAGGGTTATATTTCTACGTTGCTGACACTACAAGATACGACTCAATCCACACAAGTGTGTGTTTTGTGTCAGTTCTGGTCGTTTACTTGGTTTTGTGGTTTCTAAGGATGGGATTCGACTTGACCCATGTAAGGTTCAAGAAACCATCTACATGCCTCCACCTTCAAATTTGCTTCAGATTCAGAAACTCCAATGGAAAGCAAACTTTCTAAGGATGTTCATTCCAAATGATGCCGAACTGGCTAAAGGTTATACACGTCTTTTGAAAAAAGAAGTACCCTTCAACTGGGATCAGGTTGTGCAAGCTTCCTTTGATGCTTTAAAGGAGTCCCTGATAAAAGCATCATTAATGTACTCTCCTGACTATCAAAAGGACTTTAACCTGTATCTTACAACAACAGATACAACCATCGCAATGGTTTTAGTACAAGAAGATGGCGGAATTGAACATTCAGTCTATTATTTAAGCCAAAACTTAAATGATATAGAAAGAAAGTACTACTATGTTGAAAAGCTGGCTCTAGCAGCTGTTCAAGTAGTATAGATATTTTGACACTATATCCTCTTTTGCAAAACTACCATTCTATCAGATTGCAACCCTATGAACTACATTTTGTCGCGTCAATTACTAGGGGGAAAATATTCAAAATGGATAGCCATTTTGCAAGAGTTTGATTTGGAATCCACAAAATCAAAATCAAAGAAATCTCTAGTTTTCACGGAGTTACTATGTGACCTCCCATCGTCGTCCAATGATTCAACATCTAAAACATCAATCGTGGATGAATCTATGTTTCTGACTGTTGGAAATAATATTGAGAGGGGGGGTGAATCAATATTATCAGATCAATAAAACTTTTCAAATTTCATGCTCAGAAACATATACGCTACTTCAGTTAAGTGAACTAGCGTGTACATGCTACTGTGTCTGAAGCAACTAGCGTATATCCAAAAATCTTATGATTCAGTTAGCTTATCTTCAGTAAATGCATCAGAACATTATTAACCACATTGACAGTAAACAGGTGCAGTATAACAGAACAGATCATCACATAAAAGCCACACACATGAACACCATGATATAAGGTGGAAACCCAATGTGGGTGAAAACCACCTGCTGCAAGTCGTCTCTTTCTTTCTTTAATAAGAATCTTCAGTTTACAATCTTTTGTATTGGTGCAGCCTTATACCAGTACGCAGGCTACAACCTGCAGAGGGCTACAACCCTCTCTCGTTTTCCAACTACTTTTGGAAGGGAGCTACAACCCCCTTAGCTCTTGTACTAGTCGATTCATTTACTAGTATGTAGGTGCTGACCCTACAGAAGGCTACAACCTTCTTTCCTACAGGGACTACGTTTCATCAATTTTCAGACTGGATCCATGAGTATAAAAAAAACACTGCTGAAATACAATCATCAACTTATACTTGCATCATAATTCTCTAGATCACCCAATACTGAATCACTGAAACCCTGTCATCAAGAACATAGAACACAAACCAGAGCCCAGAACTTTGCAACAACCACCAGAATCAACAGCAACTTGAAATATCAAATCTTATCATGCATACGCTACTTCGATATACTAAAACCACGTGTATACACCATTTTTCCAAAGGCAACCCGCGTGCAGATCTAGAAATAATTGCTTATACCTTCGCTATCAGATCCGACCCTTGCCAAGTGTCCCAAACAGATAACCAGCAATACAAGATCTTCTCACTTCATCAGACATACATTGCTTACACCCTTTGCCTAATGATCTTCTCCTTATATAGCCTTAGGCACTTCACAATACCACGGACCAAAACCATAGTAACACAATACCATCAACTTCAAAACTAGGGATCGACACACCCGTCGAGACACCATGGTCCAAAACCATAGGCACAACTTCCAAGGACTAACTGCCATGGACCAAAGGTACTTTTCACATGTACGCGCTTTTACTGAAGCCAACCTGCGTGTACACGCTGGTTTTCCTTAATGAACCTGCATATATCTCTTTCTTGTCCTGATGTACTGAGATCTATCCTCTGATCAAGTTGCCATCACTTGTACCTGTCTCTGAGTGAGTTGCCATCAAGGACAACACTTGTATCATAATGCCAACAATCTCCCCCTTTGGACTTGATGGCAACCACCACACCAAGTCACTCTCCCCCTTTGACATCAAGGGCAAAGGGCAGACCAAGATATTCTCTTCTTTGGTATACGTTCTGCTGTCCATACTCCCCCTGAGTACTTGCTGAAATCTCCAAATGTGCTCCCCCTTTGTGTATGCCAAAGTGTACCAATCTATCCATGCTCCCCCTGAGCAGATGCAGGTTCTAAGACCAGCAATAACTAACATTTATGATCTGTACCATACGCATAAGCCTGCAATACCATTCCTTTGATAAAACAACAAGATGTATCATTTAGTTTCATCAGAAACTTCCAACCATAATGCCAACAATGAATAATTTGAAGTATATGCTCCCCCTGAGCGTGAGCCAACCATGACTGAACCATTTCCTGAGTCTGTTCTGCTGCCCTTTATGCTCCCCCTAAGCCTGAGCCAACCATTATTAAACCATTTCCTGGGTCTGTTCTGCTGCCCTTTCTACATATACGTGACTTTGCAGTCTGTAACTCACGTATATACGCGACTTGTCTTCATTATATCAGCGTATGCAAGATGGAATACTGAAATTCATCACTTTCAGATTCCCCTGTGTCTGTTGTGTTAGTTGTCTGAATTATGCCACACCTTTCTGTCTTTGTCTTCTTCAATTCCTGGAACTGTGATGATGTATGGTCCTCTTGTTTTGAATTTTGAAATCTGCTCCTTCATTCCCTTGCTTTATGCCCATAGTTGTTGCATGTATAACATCTTACATATTTCATGTTCCTTCTATCGCAATCAATTGCTTTGTGTCCATATGCATTGCAGGTAAAGCAATATCCTCTGAAATACCTGGGATGTGATGATCTTTTGTAATGGTCTTGACCCATTCTACTTCTACATCTAGCTGCAACATGTCCAAGATTATGACATGCATAACATTCAACATTATCCAGTGGAGGAAATAATCGTCTATAACTTTCATAGTTAGGAGTAAAGGATCTTCCTTGAGGAATTTCTTTCCTTGGTTGTTCCTTGTTCAGCATTTCAGATTTCTCATTAGAATTCCTTGCCTCACCTTGTGCACTAGATTCACCTTCAACATATTCATGAAAACCAAGACCAGTTTTGATAGCAGGAGACCTTTGACTATTAAGAATATCATCCAAGACTCTAGTACTATCTTGAAATCGTAAAAGCTTATCCTTTTCTTCTAGTTTACCTTTCAAGATATTTACCTCAACTTGATGTTGTTCTTCCTTTTCCAGATACTGATTCCTTAGGTCTTCTTCAGCTTTTCTTCCTTCTTCGACTTGTCACTTTAGTTTGATCACTTCATGTTCTTGATCTTCAAGAGCTTCTCTGTTCTGTTCTCTTGATTTTTTAAGATCTCCTTTTAGAGAGAGGATCTTTGATTCAAGTCTCTGAATAGTTATGCTCTGATCCTTTACTATATCCTGCAATTGCTCCCTTACCCTGGTTTCTGTCTCCATTTGTTCCTTTAATTTGGTAACTTCTTTAGTTTCTGCATTCTTTTGTTCATGTGCCATGAGACTTCTAATATCTTCACTATTACTGGATGAAGCATTCTTCTTTTCATGTGCCATGAGACTTCTAATATCTTCATTATCATTGAATGAGCTTTTAATATGGGTATAATAGCTTCTACCGTCTTCTTCAGATATCTTTCCTTTGTTATGAGGGCATCTAGCAGCATAGTGACCAACTATACCACATAGAAAACATTTGAAAGGTAGCTTACCTTTGAACCGTCGAGTTCCCCGTTCAAGATTCTTGACAAAATTTACCTCATCTTCTTCCTCTGACACTTCGAATGCGGCTTCTGATGGTACCTCTTGTCGCATTTCAAAAGCAGTTAAGATCCCGTGAAGTTGTGACATGGTGATTTTCTGTACATTCTCCTTTTCTTCTATGGCAGATACTTTAGAATCAAATTTAGCAGACAGAGATCTCAAAACCTTTTCAACTAAGACAACTTCCTCAAATTATTCACCCAGATCCCTCATACAATTTAAAATCTCATCCATACGCAGGAAATAATTAGCTATGCTTTCATTACTATGCATCTTAAGAGTTTCATACCAGATTCTGAGAGTTTGAAGCTTTGCTCTTTTTACCTGATCATCTCCTTCGTAGCTTGTAACGATTTTGTCCCATATTTCCTTGGCTGATTTGAAATGCATGATCTTCATAAATTCTGATTGTGTCAAACTACTCAATAGGATAGTAACAACTTTGGCATTGAGCTCATATTTCTTTTTCTCTACTGGATCTGTAGGAGTTGCTGATGGGAATTTGTATCCTCCTTCTACGATTCCCCAAACTTCTGCTCCAAGAGATTGTAGATATGCAGTGGTTCTTATCTTCCAGTGGGTAAAATTGTTCCCATCAAAGACTGGTGGCCTGATGTGTGCCTCTCTTTCTGGATTAGCCATTCTAATGGATCTTCTCCTTCAAGTGATCAAGCTTCCTCTGAAGGACCTGCTCTGATACCAATTGTTGGAAATAATACTGAGAGGGGGGGGGAGGTGAATCAGTATTATCAGATCAATAAAACGTTTCAAATTTCATGCTCAGAAACATATACACTACTTCAGTTAAGCGAACCATCGTGTACACGCTACTGTGTCTAAAGAAACTAGCGTATATCCAGAAATCTTATGATTCAGTTAGCTTATCTTCAGTAAATGCATCAGAACATTATTAACCACATTGACAGTAAACAGGTGCAGTATAACATAATAGATCATCACATAAAAGCCACACACATGAACACCATGATATAAGGTGGAAACCCAATGTGGGTGAAACCACCTGCTGCAAGTCGTCTCTTTATTTCTTTAATAAGAATCTTCAGTTTACAATCTTTTGTGCTGGTGCAGCCTTATACCAGTACGCAGGCTACAACCTGTAGAGGGCTACAACCCTCTCTCGTTTTCCAACTACTTTTGGAAGGGAGCTACAACCCCCTCAGCTCTTGTACTAGCCGATCCATTTACTAGTACGTAGGTGCTGACCCTATAGAAGGCTACAACCTTCTTTCCTACAGGGACTACGTTTCATCAATTTTCAGACTGGATCCATGAGTATAAAACAAACACTGTTGCAATACAATCATCAACTTATACTTGCATCATAATTCTCTAGATCACCCAATACTGAATCACTGAAACCCTGTCATCAAGAACACAGAACACAAACCAGAGCCCAGAACTTTGCAACAACCACCAGAATCAATAGCAACCTGAAATATCAAATCTTATTATGCATACGCTACTTCGATATACCAAAACCGCGTGTATACGCACTTTTTCCAAAGGCAACCCGCGTGCAGATCTAGAAATAATTACTTATACGTTCGCTATCAGATCCGACCCTTGTTAAGCGTCCCAAACAGATAACCAGCAATACCAGATCTTCTCACTTCATCAAACATACATTGCTTACACCCTTTGCCTAATGATCTTCTCCTTATATAGCCTTAGGCACTTCACAATACCACGGACCAAAACCATAGTAACACAATACCGTCAACTTCAAAACTAGGGATCGACACGCCCGTCGAGACACCATGGTCCAAAACCATAGGCACAACTTCCAAGGACTAACTGCCACGGACCAAAGGTACTTTTCACATGTACCCACTTTTACTGAAGCCAACCTGCGTGTACACGCTAGTTTTACTTAATGAACCTGCGTATATCTCTTTCTTGTCCTGCTGTACTGAGATCTGTCCTCTGATCAAGTTGCCATCACTTGTACCTGTCTCTGAGTGAGTTGCCATCAAGGACAACACTTGTATCATAATTCCAACAATCTGATATCATCAAGTAATTCATGGTATGGAGATATACTTATCTATCTCCAAACCCAAACCTTTAGGCTTAATACCTCTCACTTCGAACAATGATGTACTCGATACCAAGCCAAAGACAACATGATTGTCGATGATACACTCTACGATCGTGCTGTCGATATAGTTCTGCGAAGGTGCCTCACGCATGAGGCCAAAAAAGTCCTCAATGATTGTCATTCAGGTGCGTGTTGGGGGCATCAATCTGGTTATGCTACAGCACAAAAGTTCTTACGAGCAAGTTACTTCTGTCCTACTATATTCAAAGATTACATAATCGTGGTCGAAGTTGCCATGCCTATCAAATCTTCGACTGCAAAACCAGACTACCACCCGCACCGCTGCATCTAGTAGTTTTTGTTGGGACATTCACCAAATGGGGCATAGATTTCATGCATGTAACCGCACCTCGGCTAGGGCGCATCGGTATATCATAGTCGCAGTCGACTATTTTACAAAATGGGTTGACGTAATGCCTACACTAAACAACAACAGTGAAATGGCTGCTCTTTTCTTTTTCAAACATGTAGTCTCTAGATTTGGTGTTCCACAAGTTATAGTCACAGATCATGGATCACATTTTTGCAATCACATGATGGTTGAATTGGTTTCCAAATTAGGGCTGTCCCACAATAGTTCTACTCCGTATTATCCGCAAGCTAACGAGCAAGTTGAGGCCATCAACAAAGTCCTAAATCTCATGTTGCAAAGGATGATTGAGTCCACAAACGGAATTGGCACTTAATCCTGTACTCAACCTTGTGGGCATATACGACATTGGTGAGAAATGCGACTGGATTTATACCCTTTCATTTGGTGTATGGCCTAGAAGCAGTCTTACCGATTCAGTGTGAAATTTCATCTCTCAAGCTTGCAATCAATCTACTTCCCAAAACTTCGGAGGAAGAGGCTCATTTCTTGGAACTAATCCAATTGGATGAAACCCATCATGATGTCACTTTGGCTAATGAAGCTCATAAGAAACAGGTCAAGGTGCAATTTGACAAAAATGTCAAACCCCGTGTCTTCTTAGAAGGTGACCTAGTCTTTTTATACGATAAGGAATCTGATAAATTGGGAGCAGGTAAGTTCCGACCATTGTGGATGGGCCCCTACAATGTTAAATGGGTATTAGCAAAAGGGGCCCATGAGCTAGTAGATTACGATGGGATTCACTGTCGCAACCCCAAAACAGCTTGTATCTTAAGCATTACTATGCTTGATTAAGTGTAGTAATCTCTTTATATGCTTTTGTTACGTTTTTGTTTTTGTCAAGAGTGATCATTTTGGTTAGGTAATCCACTTTGCATTTGTTCCAGATGTTGGACCTATTGGAATCATTCATTGGATATGCCGACGGAGCTAGTCGTAGTACACGGAATCTATTTTCTGTAGCTTGAGCCATTTTTTATCCAAGTGGTGTGTTAGTGAGTTTCAAAGGGATATGTATTGGTCGATCAATGAACAACATCACTGAGTACAATGTGTTGATGGAGCTTCTCTCTGATACCATTACACATGGAATACGCTGACTTGTTGTCAGGCTAGATTCATAAGTCGTCATCCTACAACTTACTGGCGTCTATTCCGTTCAGAATTCAGCTATCTATTATATGTTTCTAAGGGTTAGGATTTTGGATAGACACATTAACTGATTCATTAGCAAATTATGTGTTAGATAGACATTTGCAACATTTATAAAGGAATAAGCATTTCAATTAACATTTGCATAAGGATCACATAACATAACTGAAATAAAATTTTGAAAATAAAAAATATATATAGCTGGTTATAGTTTTTACAAAATGTTCTGTGTCTAGGAAAAAATTGATCATATGAACCAAAAACTCAAAAATGCAGAAAAGCACCCTAGACTAATGGTGCTAGTGATACCAAGTCACCGCCTATGCGATCATACGTAAGAGCCTAGTCCATCGACTTGGCACGCCATTGGTATGGCACTGTAATCTCAAAGGCAACTCATTGGTCCTCACATCCTGAATACCAAGGGTAAGACCCTCGATCTAATCTTGCAAGACTGCAAGGATATCCACTATGTCCAGATCACAAAGGACAACCCTCCCTACAGCCTCTCCTACTGGAATGACATCTCCTAACCTTGGGCACGTTATTGGTCGCACTGGCCCAACATCTGCACACATATATGAGTTTGATTAGTCTTGATAACCTTTAAAAAACATAAGAACATTATAAAAGCAATAAACAAAGATATGGTTAGATCTTTTCACCTATAACACCCCACTACTCACCAGCTGGTAACACCAAATCCAGGTCGCCTCGGAAATCCATCCCAACGTATGGATACTCTACATAGACCATCTCCTGATGGTCGAACCATTGAAATAAGGCATCATAGAATGAAATCTATGACTCACCATCATGTCTGGCCATGAGATCAACCCATCTCTGCATCTGTGGTTCCCTCAGTGCTAGAAATCCGAGTGAAATGTACTGTGGCTGCATCAGTGGAATCCTCTCCAAGGCGAAAGTAGTCAGAATGGAAACATAACCAAAGTTCTTGGATCTTCCATTCTTCACCTTGGAAAGCTATTCTTTTATAACTGGAAGTACTGCCTTACACCAGTTGAATACCTTTGGTTCAAGGCATTCTAGGGTGTACTACATATAAGATTTGTTGGCTAGATGAAGAGCCGCAATGCCAGCCAATCAAGCAGAGGTGAATAAAATAGTCCTCAAGGACCGATCAATGACATCTCGAATATTGATATTTCCATCCCTGCTCGGCTGAGATCCATCTCTACAAAACTAGCGAATATAATCCCTCGCGGAATCACCCCCATGAGCAGATCTTGATAGTGAGAGAAGGGCACCATGGCTCGATAGCCTAGTCAAAAGGTAGATATCCTCAACTGTCAAAGGAATGGATTTACCTCTAATCTGGAACAACTGATTGGTCAGATCCCATGCATCGAGAAGATATTGCAACAAATTGATTTGTTGCCTCATGCTAGATATGCAGAATAATTTGAGCAAGCCACAGTTTCGCAATGCAGTAACCGTACCCAGATCATGTAAGGCAATCATGTCCTCTTCTTCATGCTCACGTTCACATCGTGTAATGACCATCTTGATCTTATGAATCTCTGAAACACAAACAAAAGATGAATTAGAATCCTGATTTGTGAAAAAACAAGCAAAAATTTCATAAGAAAACACTACACAAACTTTCCCTTCTACATCCATCACACCCTAGCTGTGTACAGGGTGAGATGCATACTGACTGGCCAATGGCCAGCTCAGTATGCATCACACTTTTCGATGTAGACTAGGTGCGATGGGGAGAGAACGAACTCTTCAAACCCCTGGGGCCCAGAAGAAAGGGAAAGCTTGCTCTAAATCAAAAAAGGAAGGAATGCAATTGAAGAGCTCAGGGTTATCTCCTACCTGGTCCAAACGGCATGAAAAATAGTCCACTGGATCTCTCAAAATCATTTGATGAAATTATAGGGGGAAAACACATCCAGAGCTCCAACAATCCCAAATTTGAATGAAATGGTAAAAATGAGAGGTAAAACTGCTTTTATGTTACTATTCACGTAGTTGAAGTAAAATTTTGGTTTTTTAACTCATTTTTCAAGCATGTATTTGTATTTCTAATCAATTTGATGGAGTAATTGAATAGGTTGTACAACCGTTGAAAGAATATAGCGTTAATGGTAAATTGAGCATCTTTGACTATTATAATGAGCAATGTTACCACAGGGTTCAAGTTCATTAAAAAATAAACCCGCCAGTGAGCATAGTTTCTAAAGAGTCAAGGTCATTAAAAAATGAATCCACCCTTGGTAAATAACCTTTGTGATCGCATTGCTATCAGCCTTTTGAGCCTTGGTCATGTTCTTACCATCACCTCCACTCTTTTAGCTGATTGTATGCCTCCACTTGATTGTTTAACCTTTTGAGGAACAACTGCAATGAGTGATTCTATTAGCCACCCTCATTACATTGTTGTGTTTGAGAAGTTCCAAACTTACCTGGAACTAGTTGCTACCCAAAAACATCACTCGTTCATAAAAAATGAGTCTCTTTTAAGCTCTTTTTAGACTCGTAAAATATGAAAAGATTGCTGAGCTACTGGCCTTTCCAGCTCGTTAAAGTAAAGGGAAGCGCCATCCATCCTCTACATTTTAATCTTTTTGGACCAGAGGGATCATTACACAAAAAGATAGAGTGATTGTATTTTTTGGCTAGCTAAAGCTATCGAAAAGTCACCCACTTCATATTATTTTACACTTTTTCAGACATAAGGGATTATGCCACAAAAAAGGACTACTGGAGTTTCCTTTCCCTCTCTTTTCAAACTCTCTAAACATGAAAAGTACTGAGTTATCTTTGTCGTTAAGCTCGTTAAAACAATAGCGACAAACTTGTCCATCTAGACAAGAGCGAGTTTCACTGTCGCTAGGCTCGCTAAAAAATAGCGACAAGTTTGCCCGAAGGGAAAATTATAGAACAAGCATATGTTATCCTCCTCAAGCTTGACAAAAATAAAGAGGTATTGGTTAGCAATGACTGGTGAGAAGGGAAGAAAACTTGAGGAACTTCATTGGTATCTGGTCACTCTTGAGCATGACACTTTCACTCCATCACCATGATTGAGTCAGGTTGGGTTATTCCATTCACCGATCACATCACCATTGGTCCTCCGTACCATCCATTTTTGGGGTTAATTCTACTAATCCATCTCAGTGTCACTGATATGTTCAAGAGAATTCATTCGGAGAATTCACCAACCTAGCTAATGCCTCATCCACTACAATACCTTTGCTCTCCATTTTTCATGACCGCCATTCCTAAACCTTGTATCATCAGATCATTTTCACCTCCAGAAAATCATTTGCTTCGTTTCGTGTCATAGATGTGGGATTCATTAAGGCCCTCCTATGATGGCTCACTTCTTGTCAACATTAGCTCATTATCCAAGAAGTTGACTTTGGAACAACCCTTTCGGTACTTTGAAGCTTGCATGCCTCAATGGCATGTTTCTCACTTCTGGCGACAAGTTTACATCAATGGCCTTCGACCAAAAAATTTTGCATGGTGTTCGACATTAGATCATGTATTCACACCATGTGAATTGTACTGTAGTACCTTGAGGGTCATTATCATTATCGGTGAGCCCTCTCATGCTTGTTAATAGCTTACATCATTGGCTGGTAATTAGGCGATGTCTTTCCATGTTCGACTTCTGAACATCTTTTCACATGGATCAACTTATACATTGAGCGAAGATTGAACGATTTTGAAGACCCGAGATCTAGTTTCATCCATCCGGGCTGTGATATATTTAGGAAAATAAAGACATCAAATGTACACCATAGCTACACATATGATCATCCAAGCTAAGGGATGATGACTCTACAAGAATCACCAATCTGCGACACAGACGGTTGTCTATCCTATGTACATGAAAATGAATTTATAAAGCTGAGCATGGGAATGCCCGCCTCATCTAGATCATGAAAATAATATGAAGATAATGTATTGTATTGTATTTTATACAGGTCACCTTCCAATTTGAAAAAACCTCAGATCCTCATGATAAAGCATTTCACCCGACATCAGAAGATTTATGACCTCATGCTTTAGGGGACAACTGTTATAGGCATATTCGGGCACTGTAACCCCAATCACATATGTCGATAAAACAAGGGATCTTAAACCCCTAAAAATTTTGTTTCACACCCTAAAGGATCATGGTAAACCGATTACATCATTTCCTAGAAGTTCCAGCTGAAAAACCACTTAGTACTGGCCAAAACTTGACCATACAGACTGCTCCATGCTAAGGGTGTGATGCATACTAGATATTACACTGGCTAGGTACAATACATACTAAAAGAACCTTCTGTGGGGTGCGATGGGCGAGAGTAGACAAATGGAAGAGACAGTTTGCTAAGTGGAAACCCAGAGAATCTTCTAGAAACTTCTCATATGACACCTGCCTCTCTAAATTCGCCTAGGGATGAGTAAGAGGTCATGAAGTCTCCAAGTGGAACCAAGAACTATCAGTGAAGTGACAATAATCAAAAACCCAGAATCTGACTCACCCCTCTGCAAATATCTATAAATGGATCCCTCATCTAAGAGATCCATAGGCTGGAATTTTGTAATTTGTAAGGAAGTGTTGTTGGTTTCTCTTTGAGAAAAACATTGTATTATTGGCCGATCTTGCTTTTCATGAGGTGAAGGGATTTCATGATGGGAGGATGATGCTAGATTAGATAGCTGGGTTCTAATCCTCTCTTCTACTTCTACTATCAATAAAGTTCTTTGAGTTTTCCTCCATATAATTGTGTACTTGTAAATCTTGTTATTTGTGGATGCAATTGTATGGTTAATGTATTTCTGATTCTGCATTGTTTATGGTATTATAGATCTCTATGCTTTGATGGTGTGTTGTTGCTTTGCCTCTATAGATATTCTCTAAAGTGGGACAAGTAGGAGAAGAGTAGCGAGCTCTATCAAGGGAGAGAGGAAACAAGCAAGGAGCGAAGCAGAAGATACAAGTTGGTTCTCTCTACTTCTCTCTTATCTATAATACATAAAGGAAATCTTGAAACACTTTGAATTGTTTGTTTTTAAGATAACTACCTATATTAGTGGGACTAGCAGATAAAAAATACACTAGTTTTCCTAGAAACAAGTCCCAACTGATGCAGTAAAGGAAACCTCATCCCCCAGGGTGTGGTATCACTTGAGAAGCTGTATGGTGTAGAGAACCACTTTCGTGGAGCCATAAATGCCAAAACCTACAGTTCCACATTGTTGCATGAACAAATTAATCTAGGAATAGACAAATATCTAAATTTTAAGAACCTTGGTACATGTTGCACACCACAAGAGTGGCAAGCTTTTGTCTACTTATTGAGATGATATTGTCATGTGTTCACGTGGATTTACAAAGACCTGAAAACATATGACACACAAATAATCTAGCATGGAATTCCAATCAAAGAAGGGGCGAAGCCTTTTTATCAGAAGATAAAGAAAAGTGCATCCATCACTTTAGTCCCTCATACATAAAGAATTTAGTGAGCTACTAGATGCTCAGATCATCTACAAGGTTTGTCATTTCATGTGATTTTCAAATTTAGTCCTTAGAAGTTTGGGGACTCTGCCTGTACGTAGATTTCTGTAATATAAACCGTGCCTTAGACAAAGACAACTACCCAGTGCCATCAATGGAACACATATTTCAGATAGTATTTAGATCAGAGATGTTTTCTTTGTTAGACGATTTCTTAAGATACAATCAGGTTTTGGTAGCATAGCCTAAAAGACTTAAGACAACATTCTGTACCAAGTGGGGTACGTTCGCTTACTGTAGAATTCTGTTTGGGTTGGTAAATGAAGGTGCTACATTTTAGTGCGCAATGGACATCACTTCCCATGGTCTCATCAGACAGAGCATTGCTTTCTACCTCGATGACATGACAGTCTTCTATAGACATTGGTCAAATCACCTGCTCCATCTTAAGAAAACCTTTGAGTGATGTAGAAAGTACGAGATATCTTTGGATCCCAATAATTGCATCTTCATAGTGTTTAAGGGTAACCTACTTGGGCACAATGCTAAAATCTAGATCAAGGTATTTCCAGACAGGTTTTGGACCATCACACGGATTCCTCACCCCATGAACAAGAAAGTTATGCAGTCTCTCCTGGGGAACATCAACTTCCTCAAAAAGTTCATCTCTAATTATGCATAGATTGACAAACCCATCCAAGATGTTATCAAGAAGGATGGAATATATAGTGGGGGGATGATGGAAAATGACACATTCGCCTGTATCAAGCAAGCTATAGTAGACATGCCCACATTGTATACCCAAAACTTCAACAAATGTTTCTTTATCTACACTTTTTCCTCTGACACTTCACTCACCACTGTGCTCACTCATAAGTATGAGTTCAGTAATGAATGACCCATCTCCTTCATGAGCATGAGATTTCAAGGACCTGAACTAAACTAGCCAGCCATGGAGAACCAAGCATATGCAGTACACAAGGAGGTTAAACACTTCAAACCCTGCCTATTGAAGAATCATTGCATTGTCTTTGTGACACACTTAATAGTTAGATAATTGTTTGTTCAACAAGGGCTAGGTCAAAGAAGGGAGAACTGAATGACATGAATGAAAGAATATAATCTTGATATAAAGCTAGTTCACACCATCAAGGGTCATAGTCTCTGTAGACTAGTAGTGGAAGTAGTACATGCACAAGAAGAAGAAGCAAAAATCATTGGATGGGAGCAAGAAATTGAAATGTATAATGTTGAGCGATCCCCCGTACATGTGTACCAATACCTTGAGCATGGCCCCATGCCCTCTCACTACTCTATGCGGTAGAGGAGGGCACTCTGACTAAATGCTCTATTTTACTAGTTGGTGCATGAATTGCTTTACAGAAAGCACCACAAGGGCATTTTGCTTAGGTTCCTAGAGGCATAGGATTCAGAAAGGGTTTTATGTGATCTCCATGATGGACCAGCCAAGGGTCACTTCCTAGATAACACAATAGAGCACAAGATCATATATGATGGTTTCTACTAGCCTACATTATTCAAGGGTGCACATACCTATGCTTTCAAGTGTTGGATCTGTGGGAGATGTAGAAACCAAAGGTCAACAGCCCCGTTGCAGTCTGTCGCAGTGGATGAACCATTCCAACATTGGGGCTTGGACATAATTGGGGATATTTTCCCACATTCATCAAAGAAACACCACAACATCTTAACTACTAGAGATTATTTCACGTGGTGGACAGAAGCAGTTCCACCAAAACAAGTGAATGACGAGGAAGTCATTAGCTTCCTATCGCAGAACATCATCTCCGGGTTTGGAATTCTTGTATCACTTATTTTTGACAATGCAACGTACTTTTATTCGTTAAATATTAATGACTTTTCATTTCAAAATGGTATTGTGTTAAAGAATTATTCTAGCTACTACCCACATGGAAATTGTCTTGTGGAGTCCATGAACAAAACCTCATCTGCATCATAAAAAAAACCATTTACTCTTAACAGTGAATCTGGCACTCTTCTCCAGGGAATGCTCTATGGGTTGATTCAGTCATACCTAAAACCTCTCCTAACACCTCTCCTTACATCCCAGTATACGGAAAAGAAGCCATCCTCCCGCCGAAGATCTACTTACATACTCTCTAGTTGTCCCAAGAATCACAAGGAAGGTATGTTTGTTATTTCGGTGTAGGATGAACACACTGCACAAGAAAAAGGAAGAAAGGATGAAAGCAAAAGAAACGTTTATACTTCACCAAAACCATATCAAGATATGGTTCGATAGAAATTCTATAGGGAGTACCATATTTAGTGTGGTTGACTTAGTCTTGATGTGGGATAAATGCCACGAGGACAAAGGAAAACACATGAAGTTTCAGTCCCTTTGGATTGGTTCATTCATTGCTAACAAAATTCTTGGCCAACACACATATCATCTTCAATCACTTGACGAAAAGATTTACGATCTCCCTGTCAATGGCCAAGACTTAAAACATTATTTTCAATGATTTGGGGCTACGCCCTGAACTATGTACATAATCCTTTCATTTCCATGTTTTGTTATCTTCTTTATTGTTTTGCTTTGGTTTGTTGTTCTGTTGTTTTATTTTGTAAATAAGTTTTCTCCTGCACTGTGTTCTGGCTTCAAAATGGTATGTGGCTGAAGTTCAAGGTGTATTGTGACACTACAGTTCTTGGCCAGTCTTATGTTCGTCTTCTTTGTGCAAGGTTATAACTTCTGGCTGATGAAGTCTTGATTGAAAATATGATTCATTTGTAAGGAAATTTTTTGGTCAAACCATGAACTTTTGTCTAGTCTAGGAAACCCCATGCCTATACTAAGTTTTCTTCTCTATGTGTTCAAGATTATCCAACTAGTAGAAATGGAGAAGGGGAAATCTAAAAAAGAAAACTTGAATCAGAGGTATCCTTATTCTTCTCTAAAGGCAAAACCTCTGCTCTCAATATGTTGGGATCCCTCTTCCACCCAAAAAATAAATAAGTTCCTATGCACATTCCTCTTTTAAAAAATAACAAATGTGAAAGAAGAGAAAGGCTTCTTGTGCAAAGAGGTGAAGCACACAACTGCACCGGGGTATTGTCTAGGCTCGCTAGTATTGGAGAAATTCTTGCGTTCTTGCATGACTCTATTGGTGTGAAGTCTAGGCCTAATGGTAGTGGAGCAACAATAGAGAGGAAAGAATATACTCTGAAAATCTTAAGCTCGTGAGCCAAATTACCCTTCGCGATTTGAAACATTGTGATATGGCTTAATTTTGTGGTATGTTCAACTGAGTCAGTACAAGGTTAAATGTATCTATCCATGGGGTAAGTGGGGAAGCTAAACTGATTTGTATCACGGATCCATACTCTCTAAAAGGCCGAGGCCCATCACTATAAACGAACCAAGCTAGAGAAGTTGGTATTCAATTAGTGCGTTGCCAAGTGTTGTAGCAGCTATACCACCCTCCAAAATTTTTGCTTGCATCCAAATTTTGAAGCCTTCCTTGGATTTCCCTTTGATTGCTGTAAACACTCAAGCTCATCTCATGAGCTCTTGTGAAGTCTTATCACGCTTTTTCTTGTTTGACCAGTAGTCGTCGTTTTCCATATTGATTACTTTGTCATGCTTGTGATCTTGTTCTAGTGAGTTTTAAGGTTTTCCTTTGTGTGTTTGGGTTGTCCTCACTATTTAAACATTTGTCATGCTCACACACAAAGTTGTAAGCACTGTTGTGCAAGTGACGTCATTGTTGTCCGACGATCTATCTTAAGTGTCACGCTTGTCACTCTCAACTCTAAGACAGTCTCACCAAGTGCATGCTATTTCTTGTTTTACTAGCAATCCATGTTGTATCATCATCAATGTATGATAAGTGTGTGATCATAATTTTAGGTCTGCACAAGTTCACTTACTTTCAACACTTATTTTTTTTCCAAAAAATCTATCTGATCAAACAACCATCTTCCACCAGACCTTGACTGAGTTGTAATGTGCAGTCTCAACCCTCAATAACCGTACTCTGCTGCCTGAAACTGCACAGTGCTCGAGGATGGCATTCAAGTCATTTTCTTTGTGCAATCCCGAAGGTGAACACCCTTTCTGCCTCCTCGAACTACATAGAAATTGACTCCATGTCCAAATTGAATTGCACATTTCTCTAGCACAATCATCAAGCCTCCCTCTAGTCTTCTCAAACAATGCACTGCACCGAAACTGGGCTTTGCACTTCTCTCCAAAATAGTTCAAACATGCCCAATTGGTCCTCTGTTTCGTTGTCCTGCATTGTTCCCCAAAATTGTGCATTCATGCTACAGAGGTCGCTTGCAGTTCTATCCTGCACTATTCTCTAAAACTACGTAGTCATGCTCAATAGGTCCCTTATAGCCCTATCCTCCATTGTTCTCCAAAACTAGGTAGTCATGCTCAACAACTCTCCTACAACCCTGTCTTGACTTCACTCCAGGAACTACGTATAAATTCCCCTCAGGTTCCCACCTTGCAGCTACCATTGTTGTCCTTCACTACACAGTTCTGTCTCCCAGTGATTACTGCACAATTTTTCCTAACAATATACGTTTTCCACCTAAAGTTCCTCATTCGAACCTGAGTTGTGCTTTGCGCTATCTTAGTGAGTTTTCCTCCCTCCTTGTCACCCAGAGCACGAGAACAATGCATCAAGATAGGCCAGGAGGTTTTGGATTTTATGTCATCTCATCATGAGTGAATTGCAAGAAAAGGTACACGGATAGGTCATGGCGAGATGATGAATGAGATGAAGAATGAGTGCCCATTCTAGAAGACTATCTTGCATCTGGATGAATGTACCAAGCACATCAAGAACAAGAAAAAGGAACATATGCATTGAACCATCATGCAATACCAATACCATCGCATACCCCATAGCACTATGCCATGCAGAGGAGAAGAACAATCATACCAAGGGTACTTCCATTAGTCACTAGTGCAGAAACTTGACATGTACACCACAGTCACCCAGTACATGCCAATAGTGTCATGTCGAGTTGTGTCCTGATCTGTCTTGGCCACATCATCACTATGTGCCATATTTATTGTAACTCAATTTAATGTAAAGTGAAGTCCAATGGACACACACAAGAATTTGAAGAGTCATGTTAGTTGAAAAGTCATTGGAAGTTGAATGGCCATGATGGTAGTCCAAGAGTCAGAAGGGTTAAAAATGAATTTTCACTTTGGCTCCTCCCACATAGTCTTGAGATTCTGTAGGATGTTCTTTGAAGAGCAAGTAGTGGCTCCAACGTCCCATTACTAGGACTATTGATTTATGGTGTACCGATGTGTCTTGGGACTTTTTCTTAATAAGAAGCCTACTAAGGCCATCATGTTTTCAAGCATGTTTTGTGTATTTTTGTAAGACTACTCTTTAAAAATTTGTAATGCATGTTTTCTTAACCTGTACTAAGATAGTAGAACTACTTTGTTAATTTTATTACATAATTTTTTAAAGATGTGTTGTATTGTTTATCGTTGTTATCTCATCCTTATGGACTACTTTGCAGGACATTAGACACACCATTCTTTCTTGTTGGCTATAAATGTCATCACTTCCGTGTGGAATTATCCACTAGGTGTACATATTTTCTCTTGCACTTTAGTTTTAATGACTGCCGCATCTGCTCTGGACTACTCCACTGGATGCTGGATTGACCCTTGTTGGTTTGTGTTTGTCTCTCCCTGGGTGGTACTACTAGGTCTAATATAGAGGATCACTTTACTCTCTACCTTCCCAGTAAGAGAACCCTGACACAAGTTACATTACGCACTCACCAAGCATACTCAACTCATTTTTTGAAGTAACAAGCATAACACTCTCATGTGCTGAACAACAAGAGATAAGGAAAATATCTAAGATAATGGCAACCGGGCCAGTGTGCTATGGGACTCCTACACCAAACAATGTGAGGTCTAGTTGGGACTTCATACCAGAGAGATCTTATGAATGTTGGCAGATTGAGCACTGTCAACATGTCATTAATGAATTATTAGATGAATTACATAGAGAATTTTTCTTTACTAAGATGAATCTTCATTCTAGATATCATCAAGTAAGAATGAGGTAATAAGACTTCCTGAATCATCCTTTATAATAAATGAAGTTCACTAAGATTTTTTATTTATGTAATGTGTACCTACAAGTGCACCTTCTACATTTCAAATCTTGATGAATTCTACTTTCAAATGCTTCCTTAGAAAATTTCTGCTAGTATTTTTGGATGATACTAATCTACAACAAATGTTGGTTACATAAAGTACAACATGTTGATAGGGTCTTCACATTGTTGGAAGATAAAAAATTATATGAAAATCCTTCCAAGCATGCATTTGGGGTTCAATAAATGGAATATTTAGGTTACATTATATCACAAATGGCATAAAGGTGTATCTTAACAAGGTAAAAGCTATGACAAAATTATCAATCCCAAATACCTTGATGAAAGCTAGAGGATTCCTAGGATTGAGAGGATATTACGAGACATTTTTCAAGAATTATAGTAAAATAGAAACACCTCTAAAAAAATATTGAAGGACGAGGATTTTTCTTGGACAAAAGAGGAAATTGAGTTTTTGAAGAACTTAAAGAGGCTATGTGTACAACTCTCACCTTGGAGACACCTGACTTCAAAAAAATATTCGTTGGGGATTATGATGCATTAGGCCATGGAATTTGTGTAGTTTTTATAATTTGAAAACATAAGAAAAAGAACTTAGGCCAATTTAAGAAAAGGAAATGTTGGTCATACTACATGCAGTTAATAAATGGCATTCAAACTTAATAGGAAGACACTTCAAAGTTATCAAGATAGGTGAGTAATTTCACAAATGAATTGTTATTTGCATTAAGAGATCAATAATATATACAATGAATCGATACTCTTGGAATTCAAATTGTAGTGTCCCTTCACCTTCCTTATTTTCCAATTTACAATAGTTAGATAAATTCCCTAATCCCAAATATTAGGTGTCAAGATTCCCCCGCTTAATCTAAAAGGATGTTGGTGAGTCCAAGAATCATTATGAATATTTCAAACTTTTCTCTACTAAGCACTTTCGTTAACATGTCTGCAATCTACTCATTTTTGAAATAATGTCGTATATGGATGCTATTGGCTTCAACATGATGTTGAATTAGATGATAATTTGTATTACTGTGTTTGGTTCGATCATAAAACTTTTGGTTATTTGCCAAATTTACTGCAGAAGTGTTGTCAATCAAAAGAGGAGTTGAATGCACTTATTTCTCCTACAAATCTTCAAGAATTTTCCCGAGCCACACAATTTCCTTCATTGCTTTAGTTGCTGCCACATATTTTTTGTCAGTTGTGAAATATGTTGGAATTGGTTTCTTGCATGACCTCTAAGAGACAGGTCCGATCCATGACTCATAACATAACCTAAAGTATCCAATAAAGCAGAAGTCAACCACTCGTGTATACTTGAATCCAAAGTCTTGTGTTCCCTTAAAGTACTTTAAAACAATGTTTGTAGTAGACCAATGGTCCTCATAAGGATTTTTCTTAAAACGTGGAGAGGATTCAAATAACAAATGAAATGTCATGTCTAGTAGTAGTCGTATGAAATTTTGGGTCTAGTATGTGTTAACAAAAGAAAAAAAATATCATGATAGTTTGTTGTACCTCGTGTAGATAAGACTATCATCAAAAGAGAAAAAAAATGGGTCACAAAGATATTGGGTTATAAATTTTTAATAATCTACAAAAAGGTAAAACAAAATATTGAGGTAGATGTACACTCAAGGAAAAAGGAAGACAAATGGTTTACATTGTGTTATTTCCAATACACAATCTTATTAGGTTGAAGAATAAATGGTAGAGTGGTAGTAAGATGAGAAGAAATATAAGATCATTCAATAGTTATAGGAGCACCCCGATGTGATATAAAAATTTACATGAACGAATGATTTGTTAAGCTATCAATATCACGTATACTTATATAAGAATTATCAACTCAAGCATAATATCCTTTTGGAATTACATGCCTCCACTGTAGGAGGAAATTCAAAGTTCTTGAAGACATACCATAAGATCAAGAAATATATTTCTTTGGGAAGGTATTAAAGAAGATGTGCAAGCATTTGTCAAAAAATGTGCAACATTCCAAAATAATAATGGAGAGACTATCAAGACTGCAGGGCTCCTTCAACCATTAGCCTTACCAAGCTAGGATTGGGAAGAAGTTTCAACATATATTATTACAAGTTTACCCATATCTAAATGAAGTAGTGTCATTATGGTAGTGGTGTATCGAATTACTATGCAAAAGGTATTCATGTAAAAAATCCAAAACCTATATGGAATACCAAATATTATTAGCGACATACATCTAATTTTCACTTCGAATATTTGGACTGAATTATATTTCTTGTTTGAGTACTCAGTGGGCTGACAACTCATCTTACAATCCTCAATTCTATGGGAAAATTAAGATTGTGAATAAGTATTTAGAAGGATATCCATGTTGTTTTACATCTAATAAATATAGACAATGGTTTGATTGTCCAACCTAGGAAAACTAGTGGTTCAAAAAATTCTTCTATATTCATAAAAAATTTCACCATTTATGGCACTTTATGCATATTGTCCTCCATTTTTCACATCACCCTTGAAAGGGACAACAAAGGGTCAAGTATTAGAGGAAAACATAAAACAATAAAAAGGATCTCTATAAACATTGAAGGATAACTTGGTTATGTTACAAAATAAAATGAAACAACAAGTTGATCAACATAATAGTGAAAGGGAATTTGAACTTGGGAATTGGATATTTATGAGACAATTACCATATAAATATATATCCTTGAAGCATTGATAGAAACAAAATAACTTAGTTTTGATGTATTATGGCCCATATAAGGTGTTGTAGAGGATTGGAAGAATGGCATAGAATTTTAGTTTCGTCCCTAATCATGTGTACATGTACTCTTCAATATTTCTTGCATAAATAAGTTGATTGTTGATAAGATGTGAATCTAAACTATTCTAAAAAATATTAACTATGAAGGGAAAATAATAATAGAAGGAAAAAAATATATAAATAAGGATTAAGAAACTAGGAAATCAAGAAGTTGTTGAGTATCTCATGAGAAGAAAGAACCTATAAGTGGAAAAAGAAACATGGGAAGATGAGTTTTTCATGCAAAAGAACCCATAGATAGTCAAGTGTTGAGAAAAAGACTTCTTTTGAGGGGAGGGGCATGTCAAGCCCTATATAATCTCCATGTTAACGTGAAAACCCACTTACTAAGCCATAGATATTGTGTGGTTACATTTCTCTTGCTATATTTTTATCTAAGCTAAAACCCATGATGGTCCCATTTTATTATAATTGTATCATTTTCCTCCTATCTATACACTAATGGTACCTAGACTCAGTATCATAAAATATTGTCTTGTACATTTTGTTCATTCAAAAAGGAGGTTTCCCCCTAAAAGAGGACTACAATTATTGGTTTCTTATCATTTTTAAGGAACAATTACCACAAAATTGGTCAGTAATAACTAGAGAGGAAGTCATGCTCCCTTTCATAAGACAGCAAGGTTGTCTCCTCAATAAATGGATCAAAGAGGAGAAAAGGGACTATGTTTCATCTGTGACAACAAGTATAGTAAAGGGAATAAATGTAGTAAGAATAAGCTATTCTATAGATCATGAAGTTGAAGAATATAATGAAATGGAATCTTCACAATATCTTTTGCTAGAAGTGACTACTCCAACAATCTATTTTCATGCATTAGATGGAATTAGTGCTCCATAAACCTTGAAGGTAGAAGGACCTATAAAAAATATAAAGATAATAATATTGATTGATTTAGGTAATATTGGTTACTTCATAAATTACAAACTACGAAAGCTTCTTAATTTCTTTTATATATAACACCATAATTTCAAGTGATGATTGTAGATGGACATACCATAAATTATTTAGGAAAGTTCCATAATATTAAGTTGAATATGGGGGACTATTTACTGGTTGGTCCTATGATTGCAATGAAAATGGGTGGTGCTAATGTTTATTATTGGTATAATGGTTAAAATCATTGGGAATAATGGCTCTTCATTTTTTAATATATTTTGATAATGTTTTTCTCATAAGCAAAGAAAGTTGAGCTTAGATGTATCCAAGGGAAACCTAGTAAAGTGATAGGCTCTAGTAGAATGATAAAAGTGATGAAATAGGGAAACAAAGGTATAGTTGGAAAAATATGTTCACTATATGTTTAAACATTTATATATTCTAGTCTAGTGCATCTCTAAAAAGTTATCAACAATCATGCTAAGGTATTTGGATAAATGTGTAAGGGTCTTCCACTTGTCTAAGTTCATAATCATGTTGTTCATTTGAAACAAAGTGTACCACAAAAAGTTTGGCCCTATAAACATCCACATGAACAAAATATTGAGATTGAGTATATGGTTCAATAAATTTTAGGGCAGGGAATCACTCGACCTGGCCAAATTGCATTTACCTCACTAGTGGCGATGGTCATAAAAAAGGATGGTTCATGGTGTAGGTTTCCATATTACAGATAACCAAGCCAAATGAAAATCAAAAGGAAGTTTCCTATTATTTTCATTTATGAATTATTAGATAAATTTCATATATAAATTTTCTTTACTAAGTTGCATGCTCATTCTAGATATTAACAAATAAGAATGAGGTAACAATACTTTCCCAAAACCACCTTCAGAACAAAAGAAAGTTATTCTTTGTTTTAGGCTATGCCATATAGACTTAGAAATGCACCTTCAGTGATGAATTCTACATTCAAACCCTTCATTAGAAAATTTGTGCTAGTATTTTCTGATGACACATTAATCTACAACAAATCTTGGGAATAGCATGTACAACATGTTGATAGGGTCTTGACATTATTGGAAGAGAAACAATTATATGCAAAGCCTTCCAAGAATTCCTTTGGGGTTTGGAGTGGAATTTTTGTGTCATAATGTATCATATGATGTTGTCAAGGTGGATCTTATAAAAATCAAAGCTACAATGAAATGACTAATCCTAAGTACCTTGAAGAAACTCATAGGATTGTTAGGATTGAAAATATATTAAAACAAGTTTGCAAGAATTATGGTAAAAGAATAACACATCTAACTAAATTATTGAAGAAGGAGGAATTTTATTAGACTAATTAAGAAACTGAAGTTTTTGAAGGACTTAAATATTCTATGTTTATAACTCTCATCTTGGCGACGCTTGACTTCACAAAAATATTAATTGTGGAGTATGTGTTACAAATGTTATCACTAGCAAGAGGAGAGAGGGGTGAATCAGTAGTGATTGAGTTTATTAACTTTTAAATGAAATACAATATTTATTAAACCATCAATATAGTAAATCATATAGTAAAACACATGAGAACCATAATAAATAACCAAAGAAACATGCACAGGAGGATAAAAGATGTTTCTAGTGGAAAATCCCTTGCAGGTAAAAAAACCTCCCTTGCCACTACTTCGCTTCTCAAATAATTGTATTAATCTTCAAGAAATTCAGTTACATAGAATATAGAAATGGCTATTATGAGCGAGAACTATGACCCTCATCTCATGTCTCTACAAACACCCATCTTATCTAGCAAGCATTTCCCAACACCCATTAGACCTATGAAGAAATTTGTTCTTTATACTGAATTGGCCAAAGCTCCCACTCCACTCTTTTATCTAACCCTAATTTCAAAATATTTTATAATGGATTATTTCTTAACCTCTCAACCAGAAAAACATGACAAATTCTAGAAATATAGGCTCAAATCAATATAACAATCTCACTGAAACAAATCTGCGCAACTCACTCAATCACTACAACAATCCCATCAATAATACATGTTGCATACATAAAAGTTAATCTGATGAAAATATGATAATAAAACATAAATTAAATAATATATAACCATTCCTACTCCATTAACATACTATTACATAAGATCTTTGTTGAATCATATTTTTTCTTCCACCTTATAGCACTGTGAACTGCTAAACATTTGTTACAGAATTTCCAACACAATTTTCACACACCACTCTTTTATCACATAGAATATCCAAGCTCACAAAACCATCCCAACTTCTTCTCATATGAACTAACAACATATACTCATGATCTCCATCTATTTGTAATCTTTTGTAAAGGTTAAATCAATAATTGCAATTTTGTAGTGGATCTCTACTCATATGCTCAGAAAATGATATGGATAAGGCTCCTTGAATTGATACGCCACTATCTATTTTAAATGAGATATTTATATCCACATTCAACACCTTCTAGATGATGGTTACCCTTTTCCAACTTTATATAAAAAAATTCTGATAAAAACAACCCGAAAAACTTGTAAAACAACTGAGTTGCATGACGAATGTAGAAAACAACACTTCGAGGATGTATATGCTAGTTTCCTTCATAAGACTAACATATGTATGCTGATTTTCTTCATGAAAGTGGTGTATAGAATAAAAGAATCCAAGTTTTGAACCTCTTTCAACCATCTCTTAGAGCTGATGTCTAGGAGAATGCTTAGGACATTGTGACAACCTTCCTAAAGAAGCTTGACACCTTGATGCATCATGAAAGCCTTCTATAACACCTACGAATGATCAAGAATATCAATGTAAGACATTAACATCTCTACATGAGTTAGGATCATCAAAAACCTCTCCAACTACTTCTAGCACCTATATAACCTTCAAATTATCAATGGTAGGCCTTGCAAGACCTTGCAACTGCTCATACTAGCCAAAAACCATCCACAAGCACACCAAGTACCATAAACTTGACTTGACAATCTCCACCACTATCAACTAGGGGTAGTAGCTGCACATCCTACAAAGGCATCACATATAGGCCTAATACCTACACTAACACCTACAACCACCAAGAAAAGTTCTGTAAATAATGCACAAGTTAAGTACCATTTCACTAGCTTAAGCCAAGTGCTTGTACCAATCAATGATGTGCATAAGAAATCACATGCTACATGATCTCTCACCTATGTTTATGCTCCATATATTTCTTCTTGCAATTGACTGAAATGTGCCCAAATTTTTGATAGTTAAAACACTTAAAATTTCTCATATCTTTCCTCTCCACATTTTTGAGCTCTTTACTTAGCACTTGATTTTGATGGTGATTTCCTTTATTGTTTCCCGAACGTTGTTCTTTGGGATTTTCATTTTCTACTTCATTTTCTCTCTTAATTCTTTCTTTTAATTTTGATTCTAGCTTCTCATAGTGTTTGATTTGATTTTCTGTAATGACCTTTATAACCTTAGCAACCAAGGATGGATAGCTATTGGCATCTCCATCTACTAGCATTGCAATCATGCAAACCTCCTTGACATCATGTACTGAATTTCTGTAAAGGTCTTCATGGATTCAAGTTGTGCATGAGGTCTTCTCGAACCAATATACATTTCTCTTTCCTCTACGAGTGAAGAATTAATAATACCTTGATATTGTTGTTGTTCAACAATGCTTTTTTCCTCATGTTCATTTGACACATTTTGTGGTCAAATAAATGGTGTTTTCAAAAGTATATCTTCATATGTTGTTCTTGAAATGATATCACTTTGATTATTGAAAAAAACTCCCACCAAATTGAATCAGCAATATCAACGTACTCATAAGTATATCTAATAAATTTTTTAATTTCTTCCAGGCAATCAAAATAATTTATATCTCTATTCTGCTTATGTGCATTATGAACTTCAACAACTGATTGCAATAACAATATATCTCTATTCAGCCTTAGCATATCATATCAAGAAAAGGATTTTTGGCAGTGATATTACTTTAAAAGAGGGAAGCTTGTCCTTGTATTTCTTGTTAGTTTGACTTTTTGTATTTAATTTAAATATATCTCTTGTTGAACTAAAGATTTTCTCTGAAGAAAAGGTTGTTGGGTTCCCCCCAAGTGAGTATTACAAAGCTAAAAACAATTCATTTCTTGTTTGGCTATCTCTTTATGATTCTATTGTCAGTATTATTCTACTTATGAATATATCTTGTGTAATTTCTTAATGATGAATTTAAATATAATAAGACTTGGAGTAGAAATCATTAGAATTAATTATCAACTAGAAGACCTATGGAAAATCAACATGAAATACTATAAAAGGAAGGATATAATGCTTATAGAGTCCATCTACCCCAATACATGCACATTTACTCAATGGTGAATTCAGAGAATATGAATCATTATCATCCTTATATTCTATACAAGGAACAGGAACAAATCCTCCCTTGTATAGAGGATTTAGCACCAAATAGTCACACATAGTTGCTACAAGATATAGTTTTACATAATAGTTCAAGAACTACAATACAAAGGAAACATGACATATGGAACATTGAGCTAAAAGGACAAAATCTAGAAAATGAGGAATCGTACACTATAGAAGGGGCTAAGGAAACATTTTCTCACCTAATTTAGTATAATATGTTAGGGACTACAAGCCTCCAAAATTGCGAGGTGTCACCTATATTGTAGAATTTTATTATTTTCCATCCATCTTGAAGGTTTTAGTGTGGAAATATGGATGAATCAACTCAAATGATTGTTTTTACTAGTGGGACCCAGTTTGGAAAATTGGGCTTTGAAACCTTTCAAGAGAGGTTTTAGGCATCAAAAGGATTTTTTTTGTGGCAAAACTTTGTTACCAAAGATCCACAAATTTTTCCACTATTTACACAGATATATATTTCACTGGCAGGTTATTAGGCTATGTTATAACTGGGACATAAGGAGGAAAGGGTGTTCCATTCTTTTCAAGTGCCAATTTTTGTTATAAATGAGTAGAGCAGTTGAGAATGAATATGGAAAAAGAAAGTAGATATGGTTTGTGATATGTATAATTCTATGGGACATGTGGCTCACTTCTTTGTATTTGAATCAATTGTCCATTTTCCATTGAGATAAGAGATCAAATTGACCTCACCTTCTAGCTCAGTTATCTCCCAAAAGGGTTTATGAGGTTATATCTTATGTTAATGTTTAATTTTTTGGTTTATTTTAGTTTTTGTATATTTTTTGCATAATTATAATTTACATTTATACACAATTAAATGTAATTAACATATCCAAAAATCTACAGAGAAATAAATCCTCATAATATAGATTTGATTTTTCTTAATATATTTGAGTAGATATGTTGTGACAAATTGTCTAGTGGAATATCCATGGTATTTTATGAATCACAACATTAACCTCCTAAGGTGTGTTTCTAGTAATACTAAATTAAACCCTCATTCTTTTATTATGTGGAATAACTATGATAATATCTAAATCTACATAATTTGTATTGGGTGGATGAATAAACTCTAATAGAAGAAGATAAGATCTAAATAATGTTTAAGGCATGGTGAAACCAAATACTACCAAATGAATCACCGAGATAGTGCTATTTTTAGGTCTAACAAATCTTAGTTTTTGTCCTGTCATACTAAAGGGCACTCTAATTGTTCCAACAAGTGGGATAACTAGGATAATATCTAATCTACATAATGGCCTTTATATGGAAAAATAAAGTTTTATAGATGAAGATAAGATCTGAATAAATTAAAGCATGCTAACACCAAATACTATCACATGCATCAAGAGGAGGGTTCTTGTATAACATTTGAGATCATGCTACAAATAAATTTTCAAGCAACTAGACTTGTTTATATAAGTTTTATCCTAAATTCACATTTTATACCGATCAAGTACATACTAAATAAGAATGGGAGACAACCCTTCTAATTTTCATCACTAATTTCATAGGATTCAAGATGAGAATATAGATATACTCCAGATAGGTAGCATTAAGTGGAAAATGGACTAAGATGAAGCATAAAATTGAGTTGATATGGTGGCTATGGTGTTTTGGAAAATTAGTGAATATAAGAGAAAATGAGAAGAAAAATATCCTCTTAGATTTGGAAATTAGGGAAAGGAGTTTAGAACTAGTAGAGTGGCACAAAAGAATATCATTTAAACTATAAGTAAGTGTTGGCAGGAATAGTTTGTCTTTTAGTTCAATATGAAACACCTTATTCAAGGAACCATTTCTTAGTTTTGGGATGAACACATATTTTCTAGGGGAAAGAAGTATCCATTTTGAGTATGAAGAGTCATCTTGAATAGAGTACCTATGCTCCAAATATTCCTTGGGGGAAACCAAAAATAGGTGAAGACAAATATTTCCATCTTCAACCCACAAAAAAAAAAAATATTTAAGAAATTAAAAATTGATGGTTTCCATCAGAGTAGAATACATTATCTTGATTTAAGAAATATCCTACATGAAACTCTGATAGTCTGAAATCAAATCACTACTATAGAGTGAGCATTGAAAGTCGTCCCATACCAAGAAGATTTATGATAGCCCAATTTTATTCTTAGAAACTGGATTTATGCCCTACCATAATAATACATGTCCACTTCATAATGTATGTTCTTAGGCCTTGGCCTTATCAAACTTCTCCCTATCAAGGATCTCAAGGTAACTAGATCATAGGTTACCCATATAGCCCAACCACTCATTGAGTGACATATATCGATGTTTCACAATTGCAAGTCCCTATAGAAATATATTTCTTCATGTTCCAAAGCATAAGATTCTATAGCATAAAACCCCCATTTACAAACTTCCTACCATGTGTCACTATCATGTTCCTCCTAATCCTCTCATCACACTGACACATACCATTCAATGCTATCGATAAGAATTACATTGGAATAAAATACAATTTTTTATTAATATTGTGCATAGTCATTAGAATTTCGCTAGGGATATGATTTTTTGCAATAGAAAGTCAATTTAGTTCATCATGATAGGGAACTTCCATCATATTTTTACTCTCGCTTTATTTTGGAAACAAGGCCTTAACTAGAGTTGTTTTCTATAAATAATTAAATTTCCAAATTGTGCATAGTAAAAAACCAAACAATTTAAATAAGGGAAAACCATTAATTTAATAGATATCATTGTTGGAAACACTCCTCTCTGGTCCAATATTTTTCTTTACCTTCTACCATCAGTTGTATGCTTTGATTTCAAATATTTCAAGTGCATTCTGATTTCTCCTCCATGTAAATGAGTTTGATTACCCAAATTAATTTTGGCTCACTTTGCATATAGGATTATAGGAAGGACCATATTAAAATTATCTAGCAAGAAAGAAAAATGCATTAGGAAAAAATCTTCATAGAGCCCTACACTTAATGATAGAAATAACCCCAACATTGGGTTGCTATTAGAGACATCCTTAGGAAAGGGAGACCAGATTTCTATAAACTAGTTGAACATCTATAAAATATTTTAAAAGTTGAACAACAAAATTATAAAGGGGTTCTATAAGATTGTTAATTAAGAGGGAAATTTTGAGGGAGGATATCCTCTTGAAGATGAAATATAGGGCACAACCTCTCTGAGGATTATGAATTCCAATATCCACCTCATAACTCTGAAAGAATTGATCACGTGCTATGATATGGTTAAATATTTCCTAGATAACTTGAGGAATGGTTCTTGAAATATAGTCAATGGTAATGGGAAGGAATTGGGTTCCTATAAAATTTCAAGGTTATATAAGATAAAATTACTAGAGTTGCTTCTTGGGAATTTATTTTATATGCCAATATGAAGCATAATCCTTCACTAGTGAAGGTATTGGAAAGATCATCAAAATATAAGAGATAATTCACCAGGAAGGAAAGAGGTATGTAAATAAAAACTCATTTCCTAGTAGCATATAGTTTTACAATTGGATTAGCTAGTAGGCCTTATAATTAGAAATCTATTAATCACCTTAACCTACAATTGGCATCACTAATTAATGAGGTCAAGAGAAAAGAAAAATTGTTAAACCATGCCATGATAAATTTGTAGAAACTATTTTTTTATTTTTTATTTTATTTTTTATCATGAAGTACATGAAGGGAGATCTTACAAATAGTCCTGGTTTTCATATGTTTATCTACCGAGTTTACCTTGTATGTGGCAAATGTGCATTCCCTTATCATTGAAAATAATAACAAGAAATGATAAAAATAAAATCTAGAAATTCCATTTTAATTTGTCGTTGAATTAAAATTGTGAATTAAATTTGAATTTAGTCTCACCATCTACTTGGAAATAATTAATTAATTTATTATGGATTAATTAGTTGGAGAAATTCAAGTTAGAAGTCTTTTCGTAGTGATGCAACAATTATCCCTTAAATTAAGGAGATAAGATTGAGTTGTATTAGAGTTGTAAATAGTTAACTCAGTTTACTGAGTTAAGTCTGGTTAAACTAGTTCCAAACTGTTTGAGGAACTAATTGTAAGTTATCAGTCTATTGATGCATGCATGCACTCAACTAGTGTACTCCAGATTACTAAAGATTCGCTCATTAGAAACTCATGCATGTCTATTCTGAGAAAGACCCAGATGAGCTAAATGTCTAGGACAATGTACTATCAGTTGCGCGTTTTCTTCTATAAAGGACACTCATGCATGCAGAAGGAATAAGGTTCCTTGAGAATTGTGTAGTTCTGACAGGGTGTAGGATTAGTGTGAGTTAATCAGTCTTCCACTTGGTAACATGAGGATCACCCAAGAGAAACTGTGCAAGGGAATAGGAGCTTGGAGGGTAGAGGAGAAGGCTTGTGAGAAGCTTTGATTTCTAGTGATCATCTAGGAGGATTGTACTGAGAGCTAGCTAGCTCTGAGAGCTAAGGCTTTGTATAATTCTAATGTATTTCCACCTTGTATGATAATACATATAGTGGGGTTTTTAGTTGAGGCTTTCCCCTGAGTATTTTATGTGTTTCATGTGTATTGATTCTTCTTCTTATGGTTATATGTGTCCAGCTCTGATTCAGCTTGATCTTTAAGCTTCCGCAAGTTTGATAGTAAAAGTAGATTATAGTATTTTGCTTTGGTATATTGCATTATCGCGTTAATCTACAGTCATATTTTCTACATAGATCTTAGAGGTAGATTTGTAGAGAATTTACAAGAAATTCTACATGGTATTGGAGCATAGTTTATTGGAGCTGTGAACAGTATATGAAGAAGAGAATTCGAAGATTGATGTTCGGGGTTACAGGTGAAAATTGAATTCTTATCATACTTCAAAGTTGGCCAATGGAATTTTATGGCTTGAGACTCGAGTATGCCTTAGAAGGTAGCTTGAATTACATAGCATCGAAAGATCGCATGGAGTTTGTATTAGAAGACAATGGCTTGAAGGATTTCAATGATCAATAAATCTCAAAGCTAGGTTCAACTAGTGCACAAGAGTTGGTTGAGTGGAAGAAGTGTGTGGTGAGGGTGAGGAGGATCATCCTTGAGGGAGTTAGAGACCATATTGTATCAAGTCTCCATTGGAAGGATACTCCATATTCAATGTGGAAGACATTGAAGGACCTCTACCAAAATAATAGCAACTAGAGGAAATTGTCGCTCAAGGATAAGCTTCAAAGAATCAAGATGGAGAATGGCGATACTATTTCTACATATCTGAACAAGCTCACCACCTGTAGAGATGAGTTTGGAAGTGTGGGAATAACTATTTCCAATGATTATATGGTGAGCCTCGCTCTCCTTGGCCTTCCAAAGAGCTAGAATAACTACCAGGACTCTATGAATGGAAGGGAAAAACTACTAGATTGGGAATGACTATGGTCAGATCTCATGCAAGACGAGACTAGGAGGAGCACATGAGATGGTTCTTCATCCAAGTATGATGATGAAGAAAATCTAGCCTTAGTGAGTAAGGCAAGGAAAGGGAAATGGAGGGCATCCCATTCCGAATCAAATTCTTCTCATGGAGGGAAGAAGGGTGACAAGTCTAAAGTGAGATGCTTTAATTGTCACGAGATGGGTCATTATGTGACTAATTGTCCATCAAAGAAGTCTAAGAAAGGATCCTCGGATGGATCTAAAGGTAAGGCATTAGCCACTTAGTTCGAAATGGACTTCACCCGCATCACATGCATGGTGTGATTGATGATGGGTTATGGTTGGTATCATGATAGTGGAGCCTCATTCCACATGATTGGTGATAAAATTTGATTCAATACCTTGGAGGCGAAAGACCTCAAGATGTGCATAGAGGTGGGTGACGACGAAATGTTTAGTGTTTCAGGAGTGGGAATGGTTGCTTTTTAGAGGGAGTATGGACCTCCTATCACCTTGACAGATGTGAAGTATGTGCCTGGACTAAAGAAGAACTTGGTGTCGGTCGCGATGTTGGAGGAAAAAGGCTACGATGTTGTTTTTAGTAAGGGAAAGGTTTTCCTTAGACACATCACCACAAGACAAGTGAAACAGATCGGTTCACGAGTTAAGAGCCTATATGCTCTTGAGGTTCAAGATGCATGCAAAGCCTTGAGGAGTAAGGAAAATGTTAAAGACTTGGTGGTTGAGAGGGAGTGTAAATTACCTCTCAACATGCAATCCCAGAAGAAGTCTCAGACAACTATGGAGGAGACACAATTAGAGTCAGCAGAGGGATCACATGTAGGCATACCTATAGATGTGAGGTGGTGCAATGTGAAGTGATAGTCCCAACAAGGCTGAAATTGGGTAGGGTCCATTGAGAGGTTTTATCTCATGGATCGTACCTTGCTACGGGAGCCCAAAGTAAAAAGTAGCAGGAGGAATCAGTGGGATTAATGCAGTCAGAGATTAGAGTGACAAAGGCTAGAGTAGTCATATAATGAAGAGTGCAGAGAAGGATTGACAACAGTGCAGAAAGGCAGACTCAGCCAAACTGTAAAGTTTTTAGTTGACAGAGGCAATAGTAGTTAGAGACTTTGATGACAGATGCATCATACTGATTCAGGTTGGATGCTTCTTTTGTTTTTGTAGTTGCTGGAGAAACAACACTAGAGAGAAGTGTTGCATGCAGAACATTCCAAAGGTTGAAGATCAGGATCAAGTTGAATTCCTTTCTTTTTGGGAGGGAGTGTTGAAAATAGCAACAAGAAATGATAAAAATAGAATCCAGAAATTCCAATTTTAATTTGTCCTTGAATTAAAATTGTGAATTAAATTCTAATTTAGTCTCACCAGCTGCTTGGAAATAATTAATTAATCCATTATGGATTAATTAGTTGGAGAAATTCAAGTTAGAAGTCTTTCCGTATTCATGCAACAGTTATCCCTTAAATTAAGGAGATTATCCCTTAATTAAGGAGATAAGATTGATTTATATTTGAGTTGTAATTAGTTAACTCAATTTACTGAGTTAAGTCCAGTCAAATTGGTTTGAAACTATTTTAGGAACTAATTGTGAGTTATCAGTCTGTTGATGCATGCATGCACTCAACTAATGTACTCGAGATAACAAAATATTCCCTCATCAGAACCTCATTCATGTCTATTTCGAGAAAGACCTAGTTGAGCTAAATGTCAAGGACAATTTACTTTCACATTTTTTCTCCTATAAAGGAACCTCATGCATGCATAAGGAATAAGGTTCTTTGAGGATTGCCCAGTTCTAACAGGGTGTAGGATCAGTGTATGTGATTAGTATTTCATTTGGTAACAGGAGGATCACCCAGGAGAAACTGCACAAGGAAATAGGAGCTGGAGGGCAGAGGAGAAGGCTTGTGAGAAGCTTTGGTTTCCTGTGAGCATCGAGGAGGATTGTAATGAGAGCTGGCTAGCTATGAGAGCTAAGGCTTTGTATAATTTTGATGTATTTCCAACTTGTATGATAACACAGATAGTGGGGTTTTTAGCTAAGGTGTTCCCCTGAGTATTTTCTGTGTTTCATGTGTATTGATTCTTCTTCTCATGGTTATATGTGTTCAACTATGATTCAGCTCGATCTTTAAGCTTCTGCAAGTTTGATAGTAGAAGTAGATTATAGTATTTTTCTTTGGTATATTGCATTATCGAGTTAATCTACAGTCAAATTTTCTACATAGATCTCAGAGGTAGATTTGTAGAGAATTTGCAGGAAATTCTACACTTATATGGGTTGGAAATAGTTCCCACATGAATATTTTGTACTCATTTATTACAATGACCTATGTGTCATCAAGTATAGTTCTTAAATTGTATAAATGTATTTTCTTTTTGGATATTTGTGATTCTTTAATATCTCCATTTTACAATGTAGCTCTCAACAATCCCACTCGCCAACTCACGAAAATCTCTCAGGAGGAAAATAAGGCTACTGGTGATCGGTTCATTTAGTAGAAAATTTTTTTATACTAAATATTGAAGTTACTAAGTCTCCTCACTTAATTCTCATGGTTATCCTTAACATGGTAGGGTTTATAGAAGTTTCATATAAAATGGAATCTGATGGTTCTAATGCCTCCTTCAATAGTAGTACTAAATTTGTATTAAATGTGTTTTAATGCTTACACCCTATAGAACATCTCACATACCAAAGAGAAATACAATTATATAAAATATTTTATTGTTTTTTAATTGAGGATGTAGAGATAATCTCCAACAGGGGTTGTTAACCAACATTGCCAAGTCATAAAGTTTAACTAGCCATATCCTCACCAAAAATTGATAGAAGAGAATATATATTGAGTTTTTCAGTTAAATGAAAAATTTCATCAAAGGATGAGAATATGATGTAATGCTAATAATAGCCACAAAAATAGGTCTTGAAGGCTAAAGGAAAAAACAAATTATGAAGGAATATGTATAGTAAACAATGTAAAGTGTTGGAGCAAGACTAGAAATCCCAAGAAAGAGTGGATTTCTTCAATTCCTATGTTGAGATTGAAAATAAAAGGGAAAAATGTAAGGAAATTACCTAATAAAGAGTAGTGGAAAAGAAAATGATAAGGAAAGAATTAAAAAAAAATAAATAAATAAGAAAGGAATGCACCTGAGAGGAAAGGAGGAAGAAAGAAAAGGAAGACGCCTTGTCAAAGGAGGAAAAACACAAAATTTAGGAAGAGTTGAGGCCGTCTCAAATGGTAAGGATTTTAATATCCTAGGAGTGGGGAGAAGAAGTCAAGATACTATTACCACTATCATGCCAATGTCCAAAATCACTAAGGCACACAATCCTACAGTCTTAGAAATCCTATCCCTAAAAGAATAATTCTAATATAGGAAGCAATGTAGAATCATGAGGAAGTTTAAGCAGTGGAAGAAAATGGGTGCTCTTCCAAACTTAGAAGTAGGAAGTGAAGTGTTGATCTACGACTTGTCTCACTTACACCCCCAACATAATAAAATCCAATATAACCTTATTCTTAGTATAATTTTCCCAACAAAATTCCTTCTTAGTCGAGGAGCTAGTGATCCACCCAAATCAATGGAGAGGCATTGTTTCCAACTTTAAAGAAAACATTAAAGGAAAGAATCCTTGAAACTTAAGGAGATTGAATGAAAATCTCTAGTCTTAAACATGGAACATGAAATGGAGGTGTAATGACCTCATAACATGCATACGAAAGAATTCACCTATGTAAAAGAATAAGTGGCAGGGTAGGTGACATGAATGTGAAAAGAACATAGTAAGAAGCTATATAGGGTAACACATCGTCATCAATAAGAACTATTTCCATTAAGGGTGTTTCTAGGTCTATAGAGTGTGGAAGAAAAGAGAATAAAGGATATGTGGATTTTGGGTCTTAAAGCATTTGATAATCTTAGAGGATCCTGAAAAAGATTCTTTGACCGCATGAAGGTATTAAAGTTAGACAATGGAGAGTCAATCAAATTATGTTACCAGTGGGTGTTGGAGAATGCTAAGGATAATAACATTTAGGAGGACCTGCAAAAGTCTAAGGAGTACTAATCAAAATATGATGAAGACCTAGTTGGAATCCCTAATTCTAGATGAAGACAATTGATAGAATATTAGCACCTAGTCACTTCAAGGAAACAAAATTTTAACACCTCCTCCTCCCTGGTCTACCCAAGCAACCGACCAACCGAGGTAAACATGTGATGAGAGAGACCACTATAAAGGATTCAACCTCCTTGATGACCTTAAGGAAATGGAATCATTGGAAAAGATCAAATAAACCCATCCACATGAGCAACAAAACCCTCAAGAGACATTTCATCCACTCATACATCTTGCCCCTGGGTCCTAGTAATGTTTTAAGCCTTTTAACCCCTTGTCACTCTCATTTTATAGGTATAACAACTTCCAAAAGCCTAGATTTACTCTCACAAGACTATGTGCTAGCATCCATGGACTCATCTCAACATACCTATGCCAATGTATATGGCATTCAAGGCACCTTCTAGCCCAAAATAATGACCTCTTCCCAGAACATGTCACAACCTCCAAAATTCATCAATAACATGATGATAACATTACAAAATCAAAATTCAACCTCACGACTAGGCCTGAGCATCCCTAGCTGGGACATCCATTCAATCAAACACTTGGCATCAATTCAACCTACAGATCTATGATACTAGATAGAGCATGAATGACTATATACACTTATGAAACATAAGAATAAGGATCACCACCTTCTCCATTGAACTACTATAACATCAATTAGGTCTTTCATCCATCATTTTAACAATTAGAACTAAATACATTAAATAACCATGACATGAAGTAGTCATATACCCGTGCTTATAACTAATATTAAAGCATGTACATATCAGAGATATGATAGCCATAAAATCCACATACAAAAAAGTGGAAAGGCTAGAGAACTTAGATTTTGTTAATCATAGGAAAATCTTACCAGGTTCATGACTTCCATGTACCACTCAACCATAGACATCGCTGAACCAAATATTTCATTCAGCTAGTCACCCCTGTACCATATTCCAAGCATGAGTGTGGGATCTCATAGGACAATCAATCTAAAAACAACCAAGGGAATTAAGAGTTTAAACTACCTCCACCTTCATCGAACCATGATCACACCAAAACCAATGCTCCAATCACAACTAAAACAAACTTGTAATTCCATATCGAATCCATCATTATTCTTAAGGAATTTTTTGTCTCCTTGTCTCTTAGCCTTTACCACAATGCAATCCTAAATCACTATGCCCTAAACCGAGACTAGTCCCTTAGGCTTTACCACAATACAAACCAATAACTAGGTCATTAGCCAAGACTTATCCCTCATTCTTTACATTGTATTCTACCAAAACCGATCAAGGGGTTCCTAGTCCTTTGGTAAATGAACCTTGAGACCACCTCCACCCTGAATTTTGAAATCCCCAACAACCCAAAGCTCAAAAACCAAAATAAAATTTCCAACATCATGTGATCTGGAAAAAGGAAAGGCTAGGTTGACTGTCATAACCCAATAAAACCATGCCACCAATAGCAAGAGAACTATACACTAAGATGAAAATACATGCATGTCCAAACCAGCTAGGAAATTCGACATGAAAAATGTTACCTACAAGTGTTCCTACTACATCATATTGATCCTAATTTTCCTTCATTGATCCTTTCTTTCCTTTATTTTTTCTTTCTTTTCCTTCCTTGTTCCAAATCTAGAGTGCTCCAAGAAACTCTAAGTGGACAAGAGTGAGTGAGTAAGAGAGAGAGAGAATAAAGAAAGAGCTCCAAAATTGACCTGGAAAAAAGTTACCAACTAATCCTTAGAAGCATTTTTATGAATGAGGCCTCTAATTTCTTCATTTTCCATTATTTTCCTTCAATTTCCTCCTCACATGCAACCTGTGACCTTTCATCTTAGTTTTCTCCTAATTTCCTTTATTTTCATAAATAAGTGCCAAAAATGCCTTTTTTTCCTTTTAAGGCCCTTGCCTTAGCCTTTGTCAATTTCCTTAGCCAAAAGCACACATCTAGTGATGCCCACTAGGATATATTTTCCCAACATTCACCTTGGAATAAGTGTCCCTTAACTGTGTTCTTATTTTTCCTTTATTAATTTTTATTACATGAGCTTTTCACCAACGGTGTTATAGAACCATCCCTTTGGGGAACACCATCCTTAGTGTTAAACCACGCCAAGACCTTACGGAAACCACTGAAAATAAAACGTACTTCTCATCAATATTTATAACTTAGTCTGTTGTAGTATGTATAATGAAAGAGCTTCTCAAAAGAAAAAAATCATGACAACATGAAAATATAACAACCATAGCACTTATAGGACCTTTATAACTTAGCTCATGGCAGTATTTACATATACATATACATGCATATAGAAATACATTAGAAAAGCATATGAGAAACATATAACAACATCAAATCAAAATTTCTTTGCCTCAATCGGAAAACAATGAAGGATATAAGGCCTACATATGATCCTCCATGTCCCATGTAGCTTCTCCAGGACCAAAGTGATTCCATTTCACTTTAACTTGCTTTATGGCTCTGTTATTGAGCATGAGATGTTTCTGCTGGAATATGCACTAAGGCTCCAGCTAGAAGTCTCCTTCTTGCTCCACCGGAAATACATACCAATCAATAACATGATCATTATCTTTTATCGACATCTTAAGCAATGAAATATGGAAAACCTCATCTAATCTCACTGTTGGAGGTAGTGAAATTTGATATTCCACCAGTCGCATCCTCTCAAGGATCTCAAAAGATCTGCAATAATGCTCTGCCAACTTGTCACATGAACCAATCCTCAAAGAGATTTTCTTGGTCTCGATGCACAAATACACATTGTCCCCAACTTGAAACTCCTTCAATACCCTATTTTTATTTGCATAAATATTTTTTCTATCCTCTATTGCCTATAGATTCTTCTATATAACCTATGTTTCCTACTCCATGTCTACAAACATATCTAGTCCAATAAGTACCCAATTCACTAGATCACTCCAGCTAATGGGAGTGTTACAACTTCGTCCATACAATGCCTCAAAGGGACTAATCTTCAGTGATTCCTAATAATCATTGTGGTATGTGAACTCAACCAGTGCAACATACTCCTCCCATTTCATCTGTCGGTGCATCACGTACATCGTCAACATATTCCCCATGATCCTATTGACCTTATCTACCTGTTGATTTGTCTGCGGATGATAAGTTGTACAAAAGGCCAACTTTGTACCGAAACCTGCAAATAGATCTATCTAGAACTTGGAAGTGAGCTTTGCTTCCCTTTCTGACACAATTTGTTGATCTAAAGATGATCTGAGGTTGCCATTGATGTTAACCCAAGCAGTACCAGGGGCTACCCTGATCTTGCAAGGGAATTTTGACTTCACAACTTACTCTATTTTGAGTCAAGGATCTTCTATATGGATTCTACTCATCGAGACGCTTTCCTTGATACATGGCACTCCAAATAATTTTTCATGGTTTGAGAGATATTCATGTTTGAAGTTAGTAACCCCATTTAGTGGGCCAAAACCCTATGGGGTTGTGGCATGGAACTCAAAATTGGTTTTAGTAATTAAATATTCAATAACTAATAATCTTTTAAGCTCCTAAAATCCCTCCAACATTCTCTATCAAAGCCCTTCTCAACTGTATAAGAATAAATCTCATATATCCTCCAAACCAAATGATCATGGAATTTTTTCTATAAAATCATTTATGCGAAGTGTTAGATTATGAAATTATAACCCATGTGATTTGAAATCCCGATGAATGTCGTGACTGAATTTCGGACCTTGGTTTGCTATATTTTTGAAGATATGATCTATGGAAGATAGGGTTTTTGTAGGCTCCCAAATTTCATCTCAAAGAAGTGACCTTGGGAAAATCCTCATAACTCTCTCTCTGAGAAGAGGATTGGAATTATGTAATAAGTGGAGGATAGTGCATGGATGGTAGTATTATTTGTATCAATTTCAGAGCTGACGGAGGAAACAATGACATGCAACACATCGTACAAGTTAGCTCTATTGAACTAGTCCATAATTAGGTCATTGCAAGAGTTTAGGCATAACTTTGTCTTGAAGAATCCTGATCAGGTCAAACATATGGCATTGGAAAGAAGACTTAGAGGGCTACTAAATAACCTAAGATCAACTATTGGGGATTTGAAATCAAAGAGATACATCAAATTAAATACCATGTGCCTAGAAGGCAAGAAAAACTAGATCAAGTGTTGTCAAGGGATGTAAAGGACCAGACTTTCTATGGTTTTAAAGAGCAAGGTGTAGAAAAATGATGCAGTAGAAGCAAGCTACTGGTAATTATCTTTTGTATATGTATGTTCATCTCTTAATTTATTTAGGTTATTTGTATTCTAATGTGTTGCTTTCATTTAGCACTAGCATATGCTCTATAGGATGAGGTAAGTTTTGCTATTATCATGTCATGGGTATTTTGTTGAAGACTTTTTGGAGGTATTATATATTCATTAGGAGAAGAATCAATGCATAATCTAATGTTCTGAAGAGTGAGAAATGCTAGCATGACAAGAGCAAAAATCAAGGTGCATAACACCAACAAGAAGTTCACCACATGAAGTCTTCAAGTGGGAAGCACTGCATACAATCACTGTAAAAGTATCATTGTAGAGAGTCATTGTAAAAACATCATTGTAAAAGTTGTACATGTGTCTATCTTTTGAGAGTTGAAGAGGCAGTGTTGGGAGGTCTAGGATCATCATTAGGTGGTTGTGTCATAGTTGGGGTTATGGTCTAGTGTGTCTTCTTCTTCTACATCATTCTATATCATTGTAAAGTGGACCATTTTCCCTGGTACAAGAGTCCATTCTTCTTTTATTCTTCTATAGTGTGGTAGGGTGGTGCTAGGCTGGTGCATGAAGTCACCAATAGGTTCAAGCCTATAAAAACTTTAGGGTGGTAGGGTGGTGCTAGGGTGAGTTGTAGCTCATTGCGTGTTGGGGAATCTGTTCAGTTGACTACTAAACTATCTCGGGTGTTGGACTGTCCATCCAGTGGGAGCTAGAGAAGAATTCTTTTCTAAAATTCTAGGAAGTTGTTGCTCTCATTTCAGTTGGGGTTGAAGATTAAAGAATTTATTGGAAAAGTGTTCGTTGGTTTTTGACTCGGAGGGGGCTTTCCACCTAAAATCTTTGTGCCTCCTAGATTCTTTTATTTACTGTTATTAGTGCATAAACGTTAATAATAATTGAATATTAACTAATGCTATGAAAATATTTAAAAGTGCTAATTTCTAAGGAATATTGATTCACCCCCTCGTCAGTATTTTCCAACAATTGGTATCAGAGCTTGGTTCCTTCAGTAACAGCTTAACCTCTGGAAGTCAGATTTCAAAGCATAGAGATGGGAAAGTCAAAGAAGTGGGTTACAAGAATTTCAAAGGAAGTTACAGGTACAACAAAATCTCAAGAAAGTTAGTATTGTGTACCAACCCTCGCTTTTGATGGAGATAATTAATGGATATGGGAATCCAAGATGGAAGTATCTTTGCAGGCACATGGAGTATGGGAATCAATTGTTTCTAGAGACACATCTACTCACGAAGCTCAAAGGTATTGTTCAAAGGCCATGAATGTAGTTTTGAATGTTTTGCCGATTTCTGTGAAAACAAAAGTTGGTTAATGTTCGACAGCTAAAGCTCTTTGGGAAAATATTCATAATCTCTATTCAATGAAGAAATCAGGTCAAGATGTTATTGAAAGCTCATATCCTTCTGAGTATGATGAATAAGGGTTGACCATAGAAGAATTTTCTAAGGAGGCAATCGAGCTTATAAAAGAGCTCAAGGCTAAGAAGATCCCTTCCAATACTCTTGAAGAAAAAGTTCAAGGTCTCAGAATTGAAGTTGAAGAACAAAAATGTATTGAAAAACCACTTCAAAAGAAGTTGGAAGAAATCAATAATTCAAAAACATGAGACCTCAAGAGAGAAGTCCAATAGAAGCAACAAGAACTTGACATATCATTTGCAGAGATTATCAGGATCACACAATAGATGTAGGAAGCAGAAATTGAAAGGAAGGAATCATATCAAAGATACATATCCATCATTGACCAAAAGCAAAAGGAATTAGAAACATATTCAATAGAAATAAGTAGGCTCAGGATTGAAAATGAGAAGCAGAAGGAACAGATACAGGTTCTCAATAGAGAAGTAGATAAGACCACTCTTCTCAAGCTACAGGCTGAGGAGGAAGAAACAAGAAGGAAGATATTGAAAAGATGGTTTCAAGAAGATCTTACTAAAAATCAAGAAGAACTTGATGCAACTCATGATGAGATCAAAAAACTCAAGGGATCGTAAAAAGAATACTTACAAGATAAGACAGATGATGAAGGAAATTAAAGATGGTAAAGCACCAGTTGATGAAGGTACAAGCTCAACAACTTCACAGGATGATTCTAAGAAGGAAGTTGATCAAAGTGAAATGCAAAGGAAGAATGTTGCAACTCCAAAGAACAAGACCAATGCAATCAAGAACAATGGACCACAAGAAACTACAACACCACCTCTAAAGAAGAATGAAAAATCTTCCACATATGTTCATTTATTTAATGGTCATTGCTTTTAATGTGCTAACTATGACATATGGCAAGGGATTGTGAACGTTTTGACAGGGACAATCATGATCTGCCAAACCCTAGAAGAAATTTTGTAGAATCACGAGACAGGTTCCATGATGATTTTGTGAGAAGCGAGTACGTGCTAGATGGGACAAATATTGAATGTTTCAAATGCCATAACTATGGCCATAGGGCTCGTGGTTGCAGATTTCAGATGGAATTGCCTATGGACAACATTGAATGCTTCAACTGTCATAATTATCGGTACATGGCTCGAGATTGGAGGAATAAGAAGATTTGGAAAAAAAAACAGGTATAGGAAGACAAGGCAGATAACAAGGTGTCAGCAATTATGCATTCAGGATTTGTAAAAGAAAAAGGTCATGAGGAATTAGAAGTTGCTTCAGATAATGACTCAAATCAAGATGGCCTGTTAGGTGACTCACTATTTTGAAAAATCTGGCCTGTTGACTCCTTAATGTTTGTACAAGAGGAGTCTATGAAGCAGTATATGGCACAAGTCTATGATTGACAAGAAGTTAGTTTGAACAAGATGGTAGTTTCATTAAAGGTTCATGGGGAGCAAAACAGTTGAAGGATTATAGGTTACCAGGAACAAGACAATATTAGTCTTCAAAGGATATGCACAAGTGGAAGGAATTGATTTCATCGAAACATCTGCACTAGCTACCAGAATGGAAGTCATCCGGATGTTTCTCACCTATGCATGTTCAAGAAAAATAAAAGTCTACCAAATGGATGTTAAGTCATCATTTCTGAATGGAGAATTAGAAGAAGAAGTTTACATCAAACAACCTATAGTTTTCTACTATCAGAAAAAGAAGACTATGTTTGTAGGTTAAAGAAGGCTCTGTATGGTCTCAAGTAGGCTCCCAGAGCATGGTATGCTCGTCTTGATGGATATCTATGTCAATAAGGGTTGAAGAGAGGTATTGTTGATAGAAATATTTACATATAAATAGATAAATATAATTTAACAATTGTTGAGGTATATGTGGATGATATAATCTTTGGTAGCAATGATGATTAACTAAGGGATAATGTTTCTACAAAGATGCAAAGTGAGTTTGAGATTTCTTTACTTGGTGAGTTGACATACTTCTTAGGGCTTCAAATATCTTAGTAATAGAAATAAATATTTATATGTCAAGCCAAGTACATTAAAGAAATTCTCAAGAAATTCAAAATGGAAGATTGCAAACTAGTCCTTACTTTGATGGTAATAGGTTGAAAATTGAGCATAAACGACACATCTAAGGATGTGGATAAAAGGTTGTACAGATCTATGAATAGTAGTCTTCTATATGTGATAGCCTCCTAGCCAGATGTTATGCAAGCAATTGGACAAGTAGCAAGATTCCAAGCAGCACCAAAAGAATCACATATTATTGCCGTCAAAAGAATTCTTCAATATCTAAAGGGCACAAAAAAATATGGCTTGTGGTATCCAAAGGGAAACAATCTCATTATTCAAGCCTTTACAGATGCAGATTGGGCAGGAAGCGTTGATGATTGTAAGAGTACTAGCTGAGTAGCATCCTATCTAGGTTGTTGTCACATATCATGGTTGAGCAAAAAACAAACTTCAACCTCATTATCCATAGTAGAGGTAGAATATATCTTAGAATTTTTTTTTCAAGATCTTTAGGTCAAGTTTCATGAACCTATTCCCATATTTTGTGATAACACCGGCACCACCAGTATCTCCAAGAATCCTGTGATGCATTCCAAAACGAAGCACATTCCTATTTAAATACGATTTCATTACAAATCAGGTTGTCGAAAACAATATCAAGCTTGAATATGTTGGTACAAAAGAAAAAAATCGTTGACATCTTCACTAAACCTTTACCTCATGAAGCGTTTGAATATCTTTGCCAGAAGCTTTGGATTCTCCCATGTTCTCATGAGATTTTCCTTATTTAGAAAATAAAGGGGGAGTGGAAGTGTGTATAGGTCCGCAGGATGGTTGTGTGTCAGGCGGAGTTACCCTTTTCGATTGATGCGAAAGGGGGGGAGAAGGTAGTAGGAAGAGGTTCCCTAATCATAGGGGGAGTACTTATGTTGCCATCAATGCCAAAGGGAGAAATTGTTGATCTAAGGATGATCTGAGGTTGTCATTGATGTCAATCCAGGTAGCAACAGGGGCTACCCTGATCTTGCAAGGGAATTTTTACTTCAAAAATTACTCTATTTTGAGTCAAGGATCTTTGAGATGGATTCTAATCGTCGAGATATTTCCATTGATATATGACATGCCAAGTAATTCTTCATGGTTTTAGAGATACTCATGTTTGAAGTTAGTAACCCCAATTAGTGGGCTAAAGCTCTATGGGCTTGTGGAATTGCACTCATAATTGGTTTTGGTCATTGAATAGTCAATAATTAATAACTTTTTAAGCTCCTAAAATCCATCCAACATTCTCTATAGAAGCCCCTCTCAAATCTATAAAAAGAAATCTCATATATCCTCCAAATGAAGTAATCATGGGAATTTTTGATATAAATTCATTTCTACAAAGTCTTAGATTCTGAAATGAAAACTTATTTGAATCGAAATCATGATGAATGTTGTGACCAAATTTCAGATCTTGGTTCACTATATTTTCAAAGATATGATCTATGGAAGCTAGTGTTTTTTCAGGTTCCCGAATTTCATCTCAAGGAAGTGACCTTGGGCAAATCGTCATAACTCTCTCTCTCAGAAGAGGATTGGAATTCTGTAGAAAGTGGTGGATAGTTCATGGACTATAGTTTTCTGGGTATCAATTTCAGATCCGAAGGAGGAAAGATTGACAAATGACACATCGTACAAGTTCGCTATACTTTACTAGTCCATAATTAGGTCATTGTGAGAGATTGGGCATAACTTTGCCTTGAAGAATCCAAATTGGGTCAAACCCATGGCATTGGAAAGATTACTTAGAGGGTTACTGGAGAAAATAAGATCACATATTGGGGATTTGAAATCAAAGAGATACATCAGATTAAATATCGTGCTCCTAGAAGGAAAGAGAAACTAGATCAAGTGTTGTTAAGGGGTGCAAAAGACCAGACTTTCTAGGGTAGCAAAGAGAAAGGTGCAACAAAATGATGCAGTGGAGGTAAGCTACAGGTAATTATATTCTATATATGTATGTTCATCTCTTAATTTCATTAGGCTCTTTGTATTATAATGTGTTGTCTTTGTTTAGCACTGACATATGCTCTATAGGATGAGGTAAGTTTTGTTATTATCATGTCATGGGTATTTCCTTGAAGACTTTTTGCAGGTATTATATATTCATCAAGAGAAGAATCAATGCATAATCTAATGTTTTGAAGAGTGAGAAATGGCAGCATGACAAGAGTAGCAATCAAGGTGCAGAACAACAACAAGAATTTCACCACATGAAGTCTTCAAGTGGGAAGCACTGCATAAAATCATTGTAAAAGTATCATTGTACAAAGTCATTGTAAAAGAATCATTGTAAAAGTTTTACAAGTGTCTATCTTCCAAGAGTTGAAGAGGCAGTGTTGGGAGGTCTAAGATCATCAATAGGTGGTTGTGTCATAGTTGGGGTCATGGTCTATTATTTCTTCTTCTTCTACATCATTCTATATCATTGTAAAGTGGACCCTTTTCCCTAGTATGAGAGTCAATTATTCTTTTATTATTCTATAGGGTGATAGGGTCGTGCTAGGCTGGTGCATGAAGTCACCAACAGGTTCAAGCATGTGAAAACTTTAGGGTGGTAGGGTTGTGCTAGGGTGAGTTGTAGCTCATTGGTTGTTGGGGCATCCATTCAGTTGATTGCTGAAGACTCTTGGGCGTTGGAGAATCCATCCAGTGGGAGCTGGAGAAAAATGATTTTCTAGAATTCTAGGAAGTCTTTTCTTTTATTTCAGTTGGGGTTGAAGAGTAAAGAATTTATTAGAAAAGTGTTCAGTGGTTTTTGACTCGGAGGGGGTTTTCCACCTAAAATCTTTATGCCTCCTAGGTTCTTTCATTTACTTTTATTACTATATAAATGTTAATAATAATTCAAGATTAACTAATGCTATGAAAAGATTTAAAAGTTCTAATTGCTAAGGAATACTGATTCACCCCCCCCACCCACAAGTATTTTCCAACACAATCTTATTTGGGACACCATGCAATATCACTATCTCTGTGATGAACAATTATGCTACCTCACTGGCTGAAAATGTAATCTTCACTGGAATGAGGTGAGCTACCTTGCTCAACCTGTTGACCATGACCATAATAGAATCATTCTGCCTCACAATCCTTAGAAGACATGTAATGAAATCCATGGAAATGACCTCCCATTTCCATTCCAGAATCACTATAGTTTGTGGAAAACCACCTGGATGCTCAAATTCTACCTTTACGTACTAACAATATAAGAATCTAGCCACGAAATTTATGCCTTCCTTCTTCATATGTTGCCAATGGTAGGACTACATAACTACCGTTAATATATTTCGATATCCTTGATAACCCTAGTATGGATTGACGTGAAATTACCTCAAGGTAAGATTATTGAGCTCATTGCAATTTGACATGTTGACCCTGTCCCTAAATATAACCAAACCATCTAACATGTGATGATAATCTACATCCTGATCACTTGTAACTATACTTTAACCTGTACCTAAACTTGTATTCATACCTGTACTTATACATGTACTTACACCCACACCTATGCTTGTATCGGTACTTGTACTCTGTTGTAACCTATGCACGATCTCCATGTATGTGTCATCCCGACGTCCTACCTGCAAGATCCTATCTTGTAACTCTATCGCATAAGAGCTCATGGATGTTATATGATTCACCTGTACCTTCCTGCTAAGAGCATCTACAATTCAATTCTTGAAGATATCCTCTTCCTTTATGCATATATGATCATATCCTGATCTCAAGTCAATCTTAGAGAACATTGTTTCTCCCTTCAACTGATCAAACAAATCATTAATCCTCATAAGTGGGTACCTAATCTTGATCGTTACTTTCTTCATCTACCTGTGTTATGAAACCAACACAAAAAAAGATAGACAATATAGATCAACGACTTAAAAATTAGCATCCTTGAGGGGGAAACCTCCTGTATATTACACAAATGAACTATTATTGGATGATACAAATGACAAGACCTACTTTCTATATATAGGAGTCTAAGGGGTCCTAATACAATCACAACCTACATAATAATAATATTGTAGGGGAAAAATAATAAAAATAGTGGGCCTCTATGGGGCATAATAATAACAACATGGGGACAATATGGGCACACTAATACAATGAGGGGGTTTCACTAATAACAATAGGGGGCTACACTAGTAGTATAGGGACCTAACATTCCCCTCTCCTTCAAAAGATGTTGTCCTAAATGCTTGAGTAGTTCTGCATGATTCTGTATAAAATTCACATCCTCCCATGTGGAACCTTCAGCAGGTAAATTCTTCCACTTGATGAGATACTCTAAAATTGACTGATTCCATAGCTATCGATTTCTTGTTTTTGTGACTACTTCCAGTTCCAATATGATTTTTCCTTCCTCATCAATTTCTAGAAATATTGTTTGAACTGGGATCTTCTGACATTTAACCTTATTGAAGAATGAAATAAGAAAATTGGTTGCACTCTAGAAGATGCATGAATCTGTAATTTGTATTCCATAGTACCCATCCTCTGTAACACCTTGTATAGACCATAATACTTTGGTGATAATTTATTCCCCTTCTTAGCTTTTTTGAGGGACATTTTTTGTATGGTTGTAGTCGTAGAAATATCCAATCACCTACATCAAAACTTCTTTCACTGTGATGTTGATCTTCCTATTGTTTCATTCTTTTCTACACCAAAGTGAGGTTATCCTTTAACAATTTGAGAAATTGTCGTTGATGCTCGATGTGATCATCCACTACTTGAACATTCAAATTTTATTTTAAATATGATGTGATGGATGGTATATGATATCCATAAAATGCCATAAATGGGGTCATTTTGGATGGAGTATGGAAGAAAGTGTTATACCACCATTCAGCTAGAGGCAACCACTTCACCAATTGTATTTGTTTATCCCATACAAAGAAATGAAGATATGCTTCCAAACATTTGTTCACTATCTCAGTTTTCCCATGAGATTGAAGATGATAAGATGAGCTATGAGCTAACTGAGTACCCAAACATTTCACCTCTTGTACTCCAAAGAAACATTTGGAGCTTTTTTCATATAACTGTTTCTCCTCCAATAGTTTGAGCACCCTGTCATCATGTTGAACATGATCCTTCCAAGACTTGTTGTAGATAAGTATATCATCAAAAAATAATAACACAAATTTTGTAAGGAAGGGTTTGAAAATTGAATTAATCAAACCTTGAAATGTATAACGTGCATTGGTAAGTCCAAAGGGCATCACCAAAAATTCATAATGACCCCCATGAGTTCTAAATGTTTTTTTTTGGAATATCTTTAGTATTCATTCTCATTTGATGATATCCTGAATGAAGATCCAACTTGGTGAAGTAAATTTATCCATGTAATTCATCCAATAATTCATCAATGATAGGAATGGGAAATTTATCTTTAATAGTGAGCTTGTTTACCTCCCTATAATCCACACATGTGCACCATGATCCATCCTTCTTGTGTACCAATACCACTGGAACAAGGAAAGAACTTTCACTAGGTTGAATGATACCAACCTCTAGCATTTTTGCAATCATACGTTCAATTTCATTCTTTTGGGAATATTGATATGCATAAGGCTTGATGTTTGGGGGAACACGTCATGGAATCAAATGAATAGCATGATCATGATCATGAATAAGTGGAGGCCTTTGGGAGTCTCAAATATCTTGGAATGATTGCCCAATTTTTTTTGGAGAAATGGAGAAATAAATGATTTCGATGTCGGAGCCTCTAGTGAACATGATTGTGCAATTACGCCCTGTTGTTCTTTCTTTAGAAGCTTTGTCATGCTATTAGAGCTAATTATGTTTCCCTGTGATACCCCTTAATTCAACTTCCTTTCATTCCCAAAAAAATTCAAGAAACGTTCCTGAAAATTAAAAGTTATCTTACCCAAAGATTGTATCCATTGGAATACTAGTACAACATATGCACCACCCATTGGAATGGAAAGCATTGGACTATTCAAGACATATTATCCCATGGATAGCTTGATACTATGGCACTTTCTAGAGAAATTTATGGCACGTCCATTTGCAACTATTACTTGGCACTCTGTTGTTGGATATAGGAAGCAATTCAGTTCCTTGGCTATCTTACAATGAATAAAATTATGGGTACTATCCGAATAAATCAACACTATTACCATTTTATTCTTGATATGCCCTTCTATATTGAGAGCTTTAGGAGTGTTAATTCTTGTCAATGCATTACAAGATATGGTTAGATTCATTTATTCTTTCTCTGGGATTGGTTGATAGTATATATCCTCTTCTTTTGACGTTTCATGTTCCTTTTATTGCTCCTCTTCCCCATATATGTAAATTAATTTCTTCTCAGCACACTTATCAACTTTAGTGTATTTTCTATCACAATTGTAAAAAAGCCCATTTTTTATTTTTTCTTCCAATTTTTGTGGTGTCAACCTTGTAGGTGGTGAAAGGCTGTGAGTAACAAAACTTCCATGTTTATAGTTGTGAGTGGTAGGATTCCTTGTTTCCATAATTTTTCTTTCCATTTTTCTTCCACCCTGAGTGGCTTCTCCAATGAATTAGGTGCCCAAAGGTGAACCTAATGTTGGATGTTATCCTTTAAAGTCCCCTATGAACACATCAATCCTACACTCCTTTGGAATATATTCTACCCTTATATTCAATTTTTGGAAGTGCTCAATGTGCTCCATCATTGAACCCTTTTGTTTGAGATTTAACAATTGGCTAAAAAAGGAATTTCTTTTTGTATCCTCATAATGTGCTATCATTTCTTCCATAAAAATTGCCCATGTGACAATTTTTTCTTGAGAGTAAAGCCATCGATACCTTAAAAACTAATTTCGTTCCAAATACAAAGATGCAATGCATACCTTTTGTCTGTTTTGCACATTATGGAGATCGAAATATTGCTCTATCTATAGTATCCATGTTACGGGATATTTACCATCAAACTTCCTCATATTGATCTTTGGAACATGGTGAGTATTCAATCCAACGTTAGCGTCTATGAAATTATGGTTAACATTTATTTTTTTCTCATCATGAGTTTCCTTTACTACCCTTTCATTGTTAGTAAGCATTTCTTGTAGCAACTTTGTCAACTTTGTCTTGAAATCTTCCATGTTGCCTTTAAGTTTTTCTTTTATAACATCCATCTTAGCTTCCACATCATTCAAATTAGCTTCCATGCATTTCTTTAAACCATCCATATTAGCTTCCATGCCTTTCTTTAAACCATCCTTCTTAGCTTCTGCAACAATTTGTGAGAGTGAATTTTGTTGCGCTTGGTCTCATAATTTTGATATATCATGTTTCATTTCTTCCTCTTCTTCATAAGTCATGCTAGCGATTTCAGGTTTCTTACTAGGTGTTTCCATTTTCTTTCTTCGAGGCATCAATTAATGATAATAATGCTTCACTATGCATTTTGAATTCCTTCAAACTAATTTTTCAACCAAACTTATGCAAAACTAAAAAAAAATACACACATTTTATCACTTTGTAGGAGCTCGATATTGAATCTATTGTATCTCTGTAATCTCGAATCTCTAAGGTCTCAAATTATCTCCTATGGTATCCCTCTGAGTCCTCTTTCTAACCCCGTAAGTCTGATCAAAATTGGATTCTCTAAAGAAGAGTTATGCCAAATCTCCCACAATGACCTCCATATATACTGGTTCAACAGTGTGAAACTATACGAAGTGGCACATGTCACTGTTTTGACCTTAGGACTTGAAACCGATACTCAAAGCGCTACAGGTTGTCCTCTTTCTTTAACTTTTTACTAAATTTCAATATAATTCTTAGAGAGAAAGTTATGGCAATTGTCTCGAGGTCACATGTTTGTGATGTAATTCGGGAGCCTGACAAAACCCTAAATGTCTTGGACCATATCTCCGAAAATACAGGGAATGAAGATTGGAATTTCAGGCCCGTACTTCGTCAAGATTTTGACTCAAATGGGTTTTAATTTCATAGTTTTAACCTTCTTATTAAGACAGTTATATCGAAAATTCCATGATCACCTTTTTGTAATGGAATTTTGGAGCTTAGAAAAGGCCTAACTTCCATAGATCATATCTCTGAAAATTTAGAGAAACAATATTTCAAATTTGCACCCGAGGTTCAAGATGATTTCAGTGAAAATCTTTTTTTTATCTTCTGAAACTTCATACAGAAAAAGGTATACCGAAAATTCCACAATGTCCTGTTTGGAGTAGCAAAACCCTAGAATCCAAAGCTCTCATACCAAATGTTATGAAACCAGCTCACAAAAAGATAGAAAAGATAGATCAAAGAATCAAAAATCAGCCTCATCTAGGGGGAAACCTCCTTTACATTACAAAAATGAACAACTCTTGGATGATACAAATGACAAGAACTCCTTTCTATATATAGGAGTCTAAGGGGTCCCAATACAATAGAAGCCTACATAACAATAATATTGTAGGGGCACAACAATAATATTAGCGGGCTTCTATGGGGCATAATAATAACAAAATGGGGACTATATTGGCACAATAATACAATAATGGGGTTTCGCTAATAACAATAAGGGGTTATAATAGTAGTATAGGTACCTAACAACTTGTACTCAATGCACAATATAAGTGTCCCATCTTTCTTCTTCACCAACAACATTGGTGCATGCTAAGGTGATACACTTGGCCTAATGTATCCCTTGTGAACCATCTCGTTTAATTACAATTTCAACTCTACCAACTCAGGTGTGCTCATCTAGTAAGGTGGCTTTGATGTTGGAGTTTCCCCTGGCACCAACTCAATAGAAAAGTCTACCTCCCTGTGAGGTGGAAACTATGTAATATCATCAAGGAATACATCCTAAAACTACTGCAAAATGGGGTACTTCCTTAGCACATATGAATCCTCAACGTCGTTACCCTTATCGCTCGAAATGTGCACTACAAACATCACACAACCTTTTCTACAACTATGCTTATACTGCATAGTAGTAACCATCCTCACTAATGTAGGCTTCTCCTTTCCCTACAAAGTCCTCTTTTCCCCACTATTATCCACACACTCAATAGCCTTATCAAAGCTATCCACTTTGGTCATGTGAAGGGATACCCAATCCATGCCCACAATCATACTATATTACCCCAAAGGAAATACATTGAAATGTGTTTTTATAGGCATACCATTTAACTCAAATGCATAAGCTCTTACCCAATGGTGAGCTTGCTTCTATGTACCTGTAGCCAATTGTACAAACCAAGATTCTAAAAGAAATTATTATCTCAAACCACACGTGTCCACCATGTTAGGACTAATATAACTATAGTTATATCGAGGATCAATAAAAATATAAACAAATTTGTGACAAAGCCTACCATCCATCTCAATGATCGATGCTTGATGATTCACCTCCTATTGTCCACAACCACATAGATCCAAGGAATTCTATGACTGAAATCACCAACTGTGTGCGCCTCATTAACACTATAGATCTGGGGTCTACCAACACTCTGATATTATAGATAGTCCATCTTACGATGATCCTTACAACATATCCAACACTGCAATGATTCCCTAACACCGCCTCTAGCTTACTTCTCCCTGTGTCACTTCTCAGTTGTATTGAACCTCTTGTAAGGGACTACATTTTCAGTTTCAATTTCTTCTTGTGGTATTCCCCTCTTTGGTGGCCATTTTCCTTTAGATTTCTCATTTATTTTTAGGTCATGCTTCGGATCAAGTTTGTCCTTTGACAACTCATAACATTGTTTCAACATTCGAATAGCCTACTCAATTAATCTAGGCTCATCGAATGCAATTTGGTCTCTATATGTTACTAGTAGTCCATTGATGAATCTATAAACCTTGGCCCTCTCCTCCTTAAGGTAAGGCACATAACTCAACAACTCCAAAAACCTACTATTATACCCATCATTTGTCATAGAACCCATCTACAACTCATAAAACTTCTTAGTTCCATCATAATAACACCTCTCTGACAAGTAATTCTTCTTGAAGAGTCTCTCAAACTCATGCCAAGTCAAACATTCCTCATGCATACCTTTGACATTCTTCATGTCTTCCCACAAAATATCCGCCTTACCTTTGAGACTAGAATTGGTTATCTTTTCTTTCAAGTTTTCTGAATAATCATGCAATTGAAAGAAATTTCTCATACCAAGAAACCATGCATGTGCATCCTATGATTTACTCATTTTTGCATCAAATGTAGGTGGCTTTTCTTTCTTAAACTCATCTGGAAATCATTCCCTATCACTCCACTTATAAGGATGATAACAATGATGATCATGATGCTTGTGAGAACCAAAACTAGAATAGTACTAGTCTCTATCACCTCTCTTATCTGAAGTGTCCAACAACCTACCATCTCTAATATTATCATCCCTATATGTAATGTGACATCCATGAGACCTACTGCGATATGCCCCATTAGCTATATCCTCATGTCCATGGCTCATCTAATGTGACCTTTGTCACTACAATTCTAACAAACTCTAAAGAGGTATTGCATTAACCTCTACTTGTTTCACTTGTGCCTATATGATCCCGTCATTATCTTCCTTACAACTCCTTATCTCTTCCTTCAAGATTCTCAACGTATCGCCCAAACCAGTAGAGTGCCCCACACCATGCTATTCATCTGATTCATTGGGAGATTGTATGTATTCTACTACCTTGATAGCCACTCAATCTCTTTCCTGCAAGGCATACTATGTTACCTAAACCAAATCACAATAAACGAACATACCTTTGCATAATTCAGGGAGGATACCGTGTCTGCAATGTCATCAAATCAACGTGATACATGTATAACATAATCATAACAACATATAGAGATACACAAATAAATGAATCAACACATAAACATCATTCAAGTTAGGGTCCAGTCATCAATGAAAGGCCATATCAACAATGCATGCTATGACCTCAAGCATGACAACAACCATTACTCCATTGTACACATTACCACATTCAACTATCAACGTGAATAAGGAATTCCTTATTAACTACAATTATGCATGAACACATGTAGTCGAGCATAAGCAATCAATTCTTGTAACCAACCTACAAGACTGATACATGTAATCCAACAACCAATAATGCAACCTAAGATACAAGGATGTTAAAGATGCATATAATCATGTAACCAGTCATACACTTTTGACGATGCATTTCACAAAATCAACATCAAGTTCCTCATGAAAAGCTTACCACATTGAATGCAAGTGTAAGAGATGTACATGCAACTGACATGCATACATGACCAACACATTCACCCAAGGAGGGCATAACCACGCTTTGATACCAATCCATAAGATCCCCTCCTCCCAGGTCTACGAAAGAAACCGACCAACAGGGGTAACCATGCAACAAGAGAGGCCACTATAAGGGATTCAACCTCCTTCGTGACCTTAAGCAAATGGAATCATTAGAACAAATTAAATAAACCCATCCACATTAGCAACAACACCTCAGGAGACATTTCAGCAACTCAAACACCCTGCCCCTGGGTCCCACTGATGTTTTAAGCCTTTTCACCCTTGGTCATTCTCATGTTATAGGCATGACAGAGTCCAAAAGCCCAGGGTCCCTCTCAAGGGCCTATGTGCCAGCATCCAAGTATTCTTCGTTGGAGACCTATTCCAGCATTCATGGAATTCAAGGACTTTTCTAGCCCAGAATCTTGGCCTCTACCTAGAAGCTATCACAACCTCCAAAATCCATCAAAGACATAATAACAAGATAAACACATTAAAGCTCAACCTCAGTACTAGGCTTGAGCATGTTAGAAAATTATATGTTATAGAGAAATGAAACACATAAAATATTGCAAAAAAAAAAACACAGAAAATGCATAAAACAAGAGAGAGATGGAGATATATGTGGTTCACCCAATCTGGGATACACCCATGGAGAAACAATGAGTCCTTCCTTTAATATTATCCAGCAAAATGAAGAGATACAACCTACAAGTCATCCGATTTAATTTCCTCTTCATTCTCACACAGTCTCCTCTGTCTTTTTTTCTTAGAATACACACACACACTCACACACACACACCTATATAGAAAGGGGTTTCCTTCTAGGGAAAAAAACCCTAAATTAAACATAAATTCTATCGTGAGATCATCCACCTATTGAACAATTCAGGTAGACTACGAAATTATAATATTTTACAAGGCAATTTTACATCTATTTTTAGCTTCAGCGGTGCTGCTCCTGAACCCATGCTGGGTGGGGCTCTAAAAATCATCGTTGCCCCACTTTCCTGGAAAGGGATGGGTGACGTTGCTACCCCATTATGAACTAGGGTCCAATGTGCTGATACCTCTTAACAAGAAAGATAACTAGGCTCCACACCCAACACAACATCCCCAACCAAGACTTCCATTATGTCAAACACATGGCATCAATGCCACCTACAGGTTTAGGATACAAGACAAAGCATGAATGACTGAATACACTTATGAAACATAACAAGAAGGGTCAACACCTTCTATGTTGAACTGTTATAACTTCAATTAGTTCTTCCATCTCTCATATTAGAAATTACAAGTAAATACATGAAATAACGACTAAATGAACCAGTCATATAACTGTTCTTATAACCATCACTAAACCATGTAAATATTAAAGATATCAAAACCATCAGATCAACATATAGGCAAGTTTAAAAGTAAGAGAACTTAGATTTTATTATTCATATGAAAATCTGACCAGGTTCAGGACATCCATGTACAACCCGACCGTAGACATGGCTAAACCAAATATTTCTTTCAACTAGTCACCTCCATGCCATATTCCAAGGATGAATGTGGGATCTCAAATGAAAACCAATCCAAAAACAACCAAGGGGATCCAAGGGCTAAACCACCTCCACCCTCGTCAAACCATGATGACACTAAAACCGATGCTCTGATCACAACCAAACTAAACTTGGAATTCCATCTAGAATCCATCACTGTCATTGACGAATATTCCATCTTCTTGTCTCTGAGGCTTTACTGCAACCCAATCCTCGTTCACTATGTCCTAAACTAAGACCAGTCTCTGAGGCTTTACCGTAATCGAAACCTAGATCACTAGGCCCTATACCGATACTTCTCCCTCACGCTTTACCATGTATCCTACGAAAACTAGTCAAGGGATTCCCACGCCTTTGGAAAATTAACCTTGATACTACCTCTGCCACGGATTCTAAAATCTATCTAGAAACCCAAAGACCAAAACTTGAAACAAACATCCCAACACCATGCCATCCAGAAAAAAGAAAGGCTAGGTTGAAAACCACTCTCCTAACCCGATAAAATCATTCCACTGATAGAAAGAGAACCATACATCAACATGCAAATCCATGCATGTCCAAACCAGCTAGAAAATCACCCATGCAAAAGTTTACCTGTAGGTATTCTTGTTGAACCTGCTTCATCCTACTTTTCATTCTTTGAACCTTGCTTTCCTTCCTTGCCCTTTTCTTGCTTTTCATTCATTGCTCCAAATCTAAAGTGCTCTAAGAAACTCTAAGTGACCAAGAGTTTGTGTGTGTGTGAGAGAGAGAGAGAGAGAAAATAATTAAAGGGCTCCAAACTTGAACTCACAAAATGTTAAGAACTGATCCTCATAAGCCTTTTTATGAATGGGGCCTCTAATTTCTTCAGTTTCCATTATTTTCCTTCAAATTCCTCCTCACATTTAACCTGTGACCTTTCACCTTACCTTTCTTGTAATTTCCTTTATTTACATAAATAGATGTGTCAAAAATGCCTTTTTTCCTTTTAGTGCCCATGCCTTAGCCTTTGCTAATTTTCTTAGCCAAAAACACACATATTTTGATGCCCACTAGGATATCTTTGCCCAACATTCATCTTGGAATAAGTGTCGCTTAATCCTGATCTTATTTTTCCTTTATTTACTTTTATTACGTGAAGTTTTCACTAGGGCTATTACAAAACTATACTTACATTTTATGAAAGCATGAATGTAATGGTGGAGAAATGCAGTGGATTATGGGAGGCCATTGAACAATTCACCCTTGACTACTTCTATTTTGGATTGTATCCAAATCATGCCCATAATGAATTTGATGAATGATATAAAACTGCTGTGGTTCACTAATTGAAATGTGTGGATTAGGCATCACTATCAATCTTCTTCATTTCCCCTTTAGAAAATGTCCTTTGGTTAAAAATTCTTGAGGAAGTCACTAAAAGGGAACTTGAATCAATTTCATTGGTCATTAGGGAACATGAGTTGGAACTGGAGAATATATTCCCACAACGCACCAAAAGGGAACTTGAATCAATTTCATTGGTCATTAGGTAACATGAGTTGGAAATGGAGAAAATATCCAACAACACGCTAAACAGATCAAACAAATCCACAACTAATGAGGTGGGTAATGTAGTCGACAATCCCAACATGCGCTCTTGTCCACTTCTAGCCATCCTTTTTTAGATTTATATTAACATTAGAAACCAATGTTTTTCATGACTCCCAATCCCCTCCACTTCATTATATGGTTTGTGTTTTTAGCTATATAAATTATTGTAGCACCACTAAATCATAGGGTTTAGGAAATTTTGTAACTAGAGAGACCAATATGGAAATTTTATGAACCATTTCTAAGAAATTGTTAATGTTGGGAAGTCCTTCTTAGCCATAGTTTCATAGGGGAGATATGCCGCCTTTTAGACTATTATATGTGCATTGGGTTCTTTAGGGGATTAGAATAGATTCTCTTTACTTGTAATAATTAAATTGGATAGACTAATCTAGAAGATAGTCATGATCCATGTGTTACATAAGCACTTTTTTCGAACTAAAATTATATGGATATATGTTGTGGTGATCTACGTCATCTTCATATTGTATGTCCATGCTTATGTCACTCTACGTGTTAGAATAAATACAAGTTTTCTTTTATTAAGAGAAGTACACTAATAACCTTTGTTTTAGTAAGTATATATATATATATATAATCAATCTATTAATTTTAAGCATTCACAATAAAATTAAATTCAATTTAACTTTAAGCATTTACAGTAATAATTAATATCTAATTATAATATCTATTAACTATTTAATTAATTAAATGTAATAAAATTAGTGATAATAATAAAACAAATTCAATTTATCTTTTATAATAATAAAATAAAACTTAGTTATCATAATTATTAACTAATTAATTAATTAATTAGAAGTAAGATATAATAATAACTTAATTGTTTTAATAGAATTCATTAATTAATTAAACTAATTAATCATTACAAAACATTATACATAATCTATTAATAAAAATAAAAATAAAAAAGATCTTTAATAAAAGTAAAATAAAATACAATTTATTATAAAGATTATAATAAAACTTTAAAACATGGTTAATAATTATTATAAATACCCCGGATGCGGGTGACACGACAGCGGAGAATGGAATGCCACATGGTTACCATGGGCAGCCCTAAGCATAACACTCGCATTTACTGCGATCTGCCGCCATGGAGCTTAAGCGTGGGTGCAGGCACGTTATAAGACGACAATTCACTGCCTTGTCCGGGTTTCAATTGCGAGTGCAGAGCGCAGTTATGGCTTGCGAGAACCGAGGAAGAGTAGAGGAGCATAAGAATGGTGAGGGTATGGAATGTCAAGTGTTGGGTCGAGCTCAGATTTCGGAATTGGGTTTATGGTCGACGGCTCTCAGAGCTTATGCTCACGTCGCCCCTTTGGCAATTGAAGGTGGTTTCAGGTCTGCAAGGGAGGGTGAAGGGTGTTCCAAACTATCCATCTCCTCTCATCCTGCTCTGCTTCGTTTTCTTGCTATCAGGGGAATCATGGTCAGGCCTTGACAACGCCTTCTCAGCCGTCGAGGCTCTGGTAGAGGCGGATCCTCCCGCCCTTCAGTCGCAACTCCCCCCTCCCGCCGCTGTCGATGTCTATGCCACCAAGTCGCAGAGGCTCATCCCATCCAGTCGAGCCAGTTCATGGACTCCAGCAATCCAGATTCGGGCTCGGCTCCGCTACCTGCGTTTGGAACTGCAGTCTTCTCCTTCAACAATTCCCAGGGCAATTCTCGTATCAATGCCCATGTCTCGGTCCTGTTTCTTGAAGAACCGAAGGAGGAGGGTGAGGAACAACCCAGCACAAAGCTGCACGAGGCTGGAAGCTCCAGGGATGCTGAGGGTCCGCCAGAGGGCAACCCAGAGCCGGTTGTCGTTCCACCTTCGACCCAGGTAGCACCATCTTCAGAGAAGGACAAGGTCGGGTGCGACTCTCTCCCAGAAGGTATGTGCTGGATTATTGAGGAGGAGCCGGACGAATAGCTGTCTGTTCGCTCAGGCTCTCCCCTTCAGATGCTGCTCAGGTTCTCCTATGACTTGTTACTTTTGCTACAATGGATTACTGTATGTTTTGGTTGTTTCTTTTTGGCTCGAGAAATATATTGTTCAGGGTCTGTCAATGCCCATGCAAGGGATTCTGATGAAGGTCTTCTTTTTCTTTTCTGTGCCCCTGCGTGGGATGTCAATTTTTTCTCTTAATGCACCTCAGTGGTTTAACGCCCCTGCGTGGGTGACCTGTCTCAGTGGTGGCCCCCCTGCGTGGGTGATTTGTCTCAATGGTGATGCCCTGCGTGGGTGACTTGTCTCTGTGGTAGGGCCCCTGCGCGGGTGATTCGTTTTAGTGGTGCAGCCCCTGCGTGGGTGGTTTTTTTTATCACTGTCAGTCCAGAGTGCCATCCACGACCTCTAGCAATATGACCTCATGACTGTAACTGTTTTCCTGTTTATGTACATAATAGAATAGCATAGTCTTAACGAGAAAAAATAATAATTATTATAAATAAAATAAAATAATTAATTAAAAATAAAATAAAATAATTAATTAAAAATAAAAACAAAAATATTAAAAATTTTAAAGTCGACTTCATCTCCTTGAAATCAAAATATCTTAAACACTATTTATCTTCTCAATCAACCCTTCTATCATCATTCAGTAATTGTCCTTGATGGATTCCTGTTGGGAATGTAATTGTTGTGATGATGGTTCCCTATTGAGATTTGAAACTTTGACAAGCATGAATATTAATGTGGACGCCATGAGATTCAACTTAAAAAAAATGAACCACAAATGCCTTAAATCCATAATTTAATATTTCTTTATTATCAAGTTCGCGTAACCCATGATGCTACAGTTTGGTAAATTTTGACTAATATTTATTTCATAAGTGATAGCTTGTTTCAATTTGTATCTTTTTTAAAATTCTTGTTTTGAAGGGTAATTTAATTTATTTGTGATTTGATTATATGATTAAAACCTATTCACAAGATTGAACTGTTCCAAGTTGGGTAGAGTTTAATTTATTCTTGGATTTGGAAGGACATCTATCCATGTCCACACTATCTTGAAATTTACATTTATATTTTAAATCAAATTGAATTAAAACCCTTGAGAAAATTGCCGTAACATGATTATTTATTCTTCTTGTTATATATTATAGTTAAATCAAATCATTTAGAAGTACATTTCCAAAATATGAGCATTTATTCTATAAACTATAAATAAAGTGATATGTTTCATGTTACTATGTCAAAATCCTAGAGTCAAGGAAAAACCTTGAGAGTACTCCCTTGTGCAAATGAATCTATACGCTCATCTACCATCACTTAGCTACATCATTATTTGTGGAAAATTTGAGTGAAAACATAAAATTGGCGAGATATATAACCATGCAAGAGCTTATTTTAAGGGTCTCATATATTGCTCGTGTGAGTTTTGATACTAAGCAATATCACTATATATTATGAATATCATATGTTTTATATTACAACAATTTCCAACTATTTCCATGAATTTTTTTAACTTGGAAACATGTAAGGCATGTGGTTTCCACTACTTATAATGAGGTAGTGGAGGTATAGGAGGAAATAGGAAATATTTTCATTTCTTAGGCATAACAATGGGTAAGAAAGCATATTGTAAGGAAATATTGAACCAATGTATTTTAAAAATTAGTTATTTACAAAAATTATTTCATAGTTTTTTATTTATATTTATTAATTATTTTATTGTATTAAAAGGTATATTATAAAGTTTAATATGAGGGTGATGTATGATTTTATCTATATTAAATATGGTTTTGACAAGTGTCTCTTTTTATAAAGAGAAAAACAGGCTTGTCTATAATAATTTTATATCAATTTTAAAAAGAAATAAAGTAATCAAAAGTCAAAACATTGAGTAATGTTTAAACTTTATATTTTTCAAAAATATTTGAACATAAGATTTAAATAAATTATTCCAAGATCTATGTTAACTAATTTATCTCCAACTCCATGTATATCGATATATTGAAAGGAAATGATAACAAAAAATAAATTTAGGGCTGTATATATAATAAAATATTCAATGTCCAAGAAACATTAGTTAAACGTTTAGAAATAAAATAAAATAAAAAATATATACTTCCTAAAAAGAATAAAATGAGGGAGATATGTAATTCATTCAACTCTTACTATAAAATCAATACTTAGCATTTAAAATGTTCATAATAATAAAAAAGTTCACTATGGGTCATCAATAAAAATAATAACAATATTGACATATACTTAAAAATATATGAAGAATAAAAAAAAACTATCTTCATGTATACCAATATATTCAGAAGAAATGATAACAAAAATAAATTTAAGGCTAAAAAGTAGTTAAAAGTTTAAAAATAAATTAAAATAAATAATCTATACTTCCTAACCAGAATAAAATGAGGGAGAGATGTAATTCATCCAATTCTTAATATAAATTAATAGGTAGGATTTATAATATTCATAATAATAAAAAAATTCAATGTGGATCATAAAAAAAAAAACAATATTAACATATACTTTAAAATACCTTAATAATAAGGAAAAACTATCTTAATGTGGACAATCTAGTTCATATATAAAATTTCTCAATACACATGTTATATAAAATATTTTCGTGACAACTATGTATATATGATATAAAGCTTGAAAAAAATAATTTTTACCGTTACATTTTTTTAATTTTGGTCACTTTTTAATTTTTTCTCTCTTTTTCTAAGTCAGATTTCCTTCAAATTTGATTTAAGTATTTTATAAAATGTTCAAAAATATAATTTAAACAATGAAAAATTACAAATATTACTACAAATTTATTAAAATTTAGCTATCTAGAAATAAAAAATGAAATATTTTTTCAAAATTTACATTTAAAAAAACTTTATACCTCAACTAATTTAAAGTCTACCTATTTATGCTAAATCTATATTTACTATAAATATATACGACTTCTTTAATTAAAATAATTAAAACATAATAATGAGTATGTAACCAGAATTATAATGAATATATAATAAATAAAAATAATAATTAAAAAATATATATTATATTTAATAGATAGGATCATTCACTTTTATAATTAAATTCCCAATATGAAAATTTATTACATATTCTCATTATTTCAACCATATCATTCTTCCACTATTAATGTAACATATAGTTTTTTAATATAAATTATTCACCATATAATTATTTAATTATGATTATTTTTTATGTAAGATATTTCGGTAATTAAACTATGATTTATTAAAGAGATATCAAGCACACCAACTTGAATCAGTATTATGTAGACCTTCCTTTTAAACCTCTGAACAAATTTTATCAACGTTGGCAACAAAATTTATACCATTTTTCCACAGTATCAATTTGTCAGAATCATCTGTATCTCTAAAGCATTTCCACGATAAGGTTTTAAAGAATAATTAAGGAATAGTATATTCAAGTATATATATGGTATAGTGAATAAATTGTGGGATTAAATTTTCCTACTTAACCGTTATATATAGTATATAAGTTGTGTGTATCACTTGTCAGACTAAATCTTTTCACCTAATCCTCATATCATATTGCTCCAGAGATTCTCTAATAACCATCTATATGATAATTAAATAAAATTCAATGATAACAGGCAAATTAATTAAACGGAAAAAGTATAATGGGATTGTCATGCAGCACGCCAACGTTTTTGGTTACTCGAGGAAATGGCAATTAAATACACTCGTTTATATAATGAGAAACGAAAAAGACAACACGTTAAATAGTTAGAACGAAAAGCTGTCTCTTCTAAGCACATGCAGTCTAATCATATTGTCTGAGATAGATTAGCTTTATCAACAGCTGAAACTGTATATTATTCCTCAAAGGAATATATTTAATCTACCAGAAGCATAGTGGGGAGCGTTCAAAAGTTGCTTTGTAGCTCTTTATTGAGCCACATTAAACCATAGAGGCTGATTGCAAGAGAAAAATGATAAAAGAGAAATGCATAAAAAGCAGTTAATAGAGTGAAAAGTATAAAAATTAGTTCTTTGCTCTAGCATGTTCAACTCAGGTAGAATTGATATATTGGCATCTTGATAAGACAGGTAGTTGGAAGCTGTCTCAAGATTCTTATAAAACTTCCAGATTTTGTAAAGGATTATATCTTCTTTCCCTTTTTTTCCAAAGTTTAAAATGTTATTAATTGTTTTTTGGTTAGCTAGGTGGTGGGAATTGGATTATTTGTTTTTTAGTTATTAACTAAAAAAATATAGCAGTGTAACTGAAATTATAATTTTATTTATGATTTCAATATAATTTTTAATAAATGTAAAAAGAACATATTCAATTTAAACATATTTCATATGTGGTAGTGAAGAGGCCGTTATAAGATTCAAATGATCGTAATTATAATTATGAACAAATAAACTATATAGATTAGAAATTATTTATCTATTTTTTTAATAAAATATTATATAAATCAATATGTGTAAAAAAAAATATTAACTCTATTTAACCAAGAAGGGTGTGCTCCTTGTAATAAGAAAAGAGACATATAATATTGTATTCTATGTTTCTAAAATATGATTTGTTTAAATTTCTAACACCAAAAAAAGTATATTTAAATATAATTATGAATATTTAAATATAATGTTTTGTTGTTTCTATACTAATTATTTTTAATTTAGCTAATAAGAAAACTCCTTGTTTATAACGGATTATTTGTCCCTAGAAATAGAATAGTGGTATTTTTTTCAAAGATCACCATGCTGGTCACCATTAAGAAGTAAATGGGAAGTCATCCATTATTCATGATTTTTTTCATAGAATTGTGGCTCAAGAGTTCCATGTCCTTAGTTGTTCTACATCCTTCTCAATGTGACTTCCTCACGGGGATTGAAGCCATCTCATCACTGAGATATACATTTCGATCCATTTGGGTGGATCAAAATCATGTTTTCTTGTAAAGGGACCACATTAAGGGTTCAACTAAGGAATCACAAATTGAGAATTTAGCCATAGCTCTTCATGAGTTAATCAATTTGCGGCAAGAGAGATGTCCTCTAGGGTACATGGAACTAAATAAATTCTTTTAGTTTTCCAAAATTTAGGGTGATATGAATGGAGAGGATGTAGATTCTTGGATCTACTTTTGTTGCCCTAATAGCCGCTCAAAGAATGAGATCTAGCACACCAACTATGACACCATGTTGTGCATCACACACTTTATATTGTGTTAGGATACTTGTGGAAAGAATATAAGATATACCCAAGTTTCTCCCACTTCTTGTTTTATTTGCACATGTGGGGGTCATAACAGTACATGATCAACAATCTAGGGTATATTTCTCTTTGATTCTTTATATCAAAGAAACTTCTTAATTCTCACAAATTTTGTTAATGAATTTGAATCCTTTTTCAAAGTGTCCATTTTCTCAAATTACACCTTCTATCTTTAATCATATCTCTCATGATGTGTCATTGAATGAAAATATACATTGTTTGTTAATGGAAACTTTGGTTCTTTACTAGGAAGATTGCACTTTAACTATCATGGTCTATCCTTACAGCTTCTTGTACCGAACCAATACCTGAACACAATTTATGTAACTATATTTCGTCCTTAGTTGCATGATGGTTGTCATGTATTTAGCTTCTATTGTTGAGAGTGCTACTATAGATTTTAACTATCGCGATCTATCCTTACAGTTTGTTGACCGACCCAATATGTGAACACAATATATGTAACTATATTTCCTCCATAGTTTCATGAATGGTCTTCATGTATTTAGCTTCTTCTATTGTTGAGAGTGTTATTATATATTCTCTTTCTCTCATCAAATTGATTACTCCTCAAAATAGGTTAAACCTCACATACCCACCTGCAGATTGTTTGTGATCTAGATCTCTAACCTAGTCTTCATCAATGAGGCCATGTATATTCAATACTCTATCCAATATTGGTCTTCCTTGGTAGAAAAAACCATAGCTAGTAGTACCATGCAAATATCTGAAAACCCTCTTTATTTCTATCTAATGCTCCCTTCATAGATCCAACATATACCTACTCAATACTGCTTCTGAATGAACTAGCATATAGGACAAGGGACACGTCCTATTCCTCTTCATGTGTCTTCAAACCTTTATATGAACCTGTTCATAGTGCTAGACCGACCAACATTTAGAGGATCTCCCTGGTAAGAAGTCACAACTAGACCTTAGACTGTTTGGAGTAAGAGTCCCAACAATGAGTGGTAGTGTAATGCCATGACTGCAGTAGCGCATAGAGATAAGTATAACTACATTGGGTTGAAGTAAGTGTGTGACCTTGCAGCGAGTTAAGTGAGATGCATGAGTGTTTTAACACAGAGGGAAAAAGGAAGTGTGACCCTTATAATCATGTAATAGTATGCAGCATGAAAGGAATAGACAAGAGAAATGACATTGCAAGCTGAAATGCGGAATAGTCCACAAACCAAAGTGATGGGTTGATCTAACAACACACATTCAACAAGATTCACACAATTGCATACAAAGTAGTTTATAAGAAAATGTGCAAGTTAAAAAACATACATTACTAAGGCAACCAGAATAGTCCAACTAGAATAACAACATATGCATGAAATCATGCTAGCTCTCTTATTATATTATGTGTGAAAGATCCATCCATACATATGCCTTTGAAAGTCAGTAGCCCCAATAATGGAATATTATAGTCAAGAACACTTGCTCCTCCAATGAATTATACTCACTCTATGTTGTGGAGAAGCCAAGGCTTGTCACAATACTCCCAAGCCTTCTCTAAGCCTATGCTTAGCCAAAATCTTCGCTCCCAAAACCCTATTCTAAGAGTTATGAAGTTTTATTTATAACGAAGGGATGAGTGACCCTTGACATTCCCCTCTGTGACTCTTTGACTACCCTCATGAATCTTCAACTTCCTTACAAATAACCTATTACATAGAATGATGACCTTTCATATTCCACTAATGACACTTGGAATGACTCTTACAACATATTTAAAAGTAATATACATTTTCCACATGTACCCATGTCAGACGAAATAGTCTAGAGATGACCTAACAAGACAAAGCACTATGCTTCTGAAGTTTGGGGAAAGACCAACTCAAAAACCTCCAGTTGATGCTTCTCAATCATGTACTGATGCCAAGCTTGGTACTATGTGATGATTTCCCCAAACTTCTTGACAGTTTCTTTCTGATAGCAGACTATTTCATCCATAACTTCTAGGTATATGGACTTCGAACCTTTGTCCAGCTCATCATGAAGCATGTCCAACATGGTCTTGACCATGACAGGACCACCAATGTACTTCTCCATGTTTTGTGCTCTCAGCTCCAAGTCATCGTTGGTGGCCTCTCTCCTTGGCTACTCCATGTACCTATCAATCTCTTGTCGAACTTGGTTCTTATGCTTAGCTTTGGTGAGGCAACCGATTGAAGGGATCCTATGCTTCCTTACAATGACATCCAAACTCTTATACAACCGTGCATATAAAGCCTATATGCTGTTGATGAACTAGGTGAGCTACTCATAGTTCTGGACCAACATCCAGACCTTTGTCTAGCTCTGCCTGTGGCTTCATAATATTGGGAAAATAAAGTCAGACCCTTTGTACCACATTGTCCACTGTTGCACATGGGAAATGGAAGCATGGATGTCTCTCAAAGTTTTGAAAAACCTTTTGCTCCATTGTTTCCAGCCATGCAGATGAAAAAGAACCTTATGCATGGTGACAAATCCATCATAAAGCTTCCGCATGGTAGTCTCAAGTGTTGATACTTCAACAAGTATCACTTTCCTCATCTCTGTCATTGTGTAACCCACACTTTTCTCTCTGGATTGTCTTGCCTCTTGCTTGATTGCATGCAAGTTCTTTTACTTATTTCTATTCTCATCTAAAAGGAGCTTAACATTTGAGCTCGTGGCTCTTCATCATATTAGGAAACATGTGTGAGTCTTGATATGATTTCACGAGGGGTTTTAAAACTGTTGATATTATCTAGGATCACACCCAATCTTGGCCATACCAACTCTTAATATGGCTAGATTTTTTCCCACAAAGGTTTGATGGAATAACCTCCATATCATGTAGTGTGTTAAAAATACACCCATCACCATCTGTTTTATACTCTATAGACCACTTTAAGTTCAAATTTAAATTAATAAACTTTACTCTATAGTAGCATCCCTAAGGAGGATGCCCTAGCCACAATCAGCCCTAATCCACTAATGACACCTAGAATGACACTTACAACATATTTGAAAATAATATACATTTTTGATGTGTACCCATGTGAGATGAAATAGTCTAGAGACAGCCTAACAAGACAAAACACTATGATTCTAAAGTTTGGGGAAAGACCAACATAGAAACCTCCACTTGTTGCTTCTAAGTCACGTATTGATTACCAAGCTTGGTATTGTGTGATCATGTCCCCAAACTGCTTGATAATGTCTTTCTAATAGTAAATTATTTCCTCCATAGCTTCTGGGTATATGGTCTTTGAACCTTTGTCCAACTCATGATGAAGCATATGCAACATGGTCTTGACCATGACAAGACAACTAATGTACTTCTCCATGTTTTGTGCTCTTAGCTCCAAGTCATCATTGGTGGCCTCTCTCCTTAGATACTCCATGTAACTATCAATATTCAGTCAAACTTGGTTCTTATGCTTAGCTTCGGTGAGACAACTCATTGACGAGATCCTGTGCATTCTTACAATGATAACAAAACTCTTATACAACCATGCATATGAAGCCTATATGTTGTTGATGAACTGGGAGAGCTGCTCATAGTTATGGATCAATATACAAACATTTGCTTTGTCTAGCTCTGCCTGCAGTTTCATAATATTGGGCAAATAAAGTGGGGCCCCTTTGTACCACATTTTCCAATCTTGCACATAGGCAATGGAAGCATGTATGTCCCTCAGAGTTTGGAAAAACATTTTGCTCCATTGTTTCCATCCATGCAGATGGAAAACCGCCTTATGCACAGTGATGAATCCATCATAGAGCTTCCACATGGTAGTCTCAAGTATTGATACTTCAACAAGTATCCCTTTCCTCATCTCTCTCATTATGGAACCTACGCTCTGCTCTGTGGATTGTTCTGCCTCTTGCTTGATTGCATGCAAGTTATTTTACTTTTTTTCATTCTTGTTTAAAATGAACATAACATTTGAGCTCGTGGCTCTTCATCATCTTAGGCAACATGATGATTGCACAAAATTCAGAAGAAAGTAAAGAAAACTAGATTTCAAGGAGAATTTTGAAGGATTAAACCCCCTACTTTTGACTAGGAAAAGGAAGAATATGTTGAGGCATAGTTACTGAATATGACTAAATACTTCCAAGTATATGACTACAAGAGAAACTTGAAGGCTATATTGGTCATTTACCATCTGCAAAGGTAAGGCTACTCTCTGGAGGGAACATGCTTAAGGGTGCATTTACTTGAGGAAGGGACCGTGTCATGGCAAGAGTTTCAGAAGTAGTTTAAAAATAAATATTTGAGTGAATGGTATTATGACAACAATGTTGCTTGGATGTTTTCTAACATCTAACACTATCACCCTTTCCTTCATGAATGTAGGTGAAATGTGATCATTCGTAAAATGATTTCTCCTCACTTGTGCAATCTCTTCTACAACTCATCAAATGATAGGTTGTAAACATCCATCACCGGATCATCATCAAGGAGAACAACCTCTCCTTGCTCCCTTGGGACTAGTTTTCATGCGAGAGGTGGTGGAGACTGAGAGGTGACCTTGGGTGCTCTCGGCATGATGTACGTGTCCTGATCCTATGGCTCCTGCCATAACTCCATGCTTTTCACTTCAATCATTTTCTCAATCTATTAATAAATCTCCCGATCCTCCATCTGTTCACCATCTTATTTTGTTGTTGGTCATTTTGACTCCTCAACCTGTATGGGTGTTATTTTCTCTATCATCTCGCATTACCTTTCTCCTTCCTCCTATTTTTGTTTCTCTTCCCTTTCTCTCCTTCTCAGCTCTTTCTCTTCCTTCATCTTCTTCGCCATATCCTATAGCTTTCGTTTCGCTTCCTCGAGCCTTGATTTTTCTTTCTTCCTTTCATCTGCTCTCTTTATCCATTGTTGCCTCTCTACCTCTTCTTCCAAAGCTACTTTCTCAGTGATGGCGTCTACTCTCATCTTGTATCTTTTTTCAGACTCTGGGTTCTCAACAATCTTCCTCTTTCCTTTGTCCTACACCAAATTGTTTCTTATTGCTGCTATTGTTGTTCCTTCCTATGTTATTGCTTCCTATCGAGAAGCTTTCCAAAATGTGTTTATACTAACCAACTCTCGGTGTTTCGAGTTATTGTTATAGCATCTTCAAGCATCCACCTCATTTGAATGAAATGTCCCATGGATCCATGGATAGTAAACCTTTGCATAGTGGTTCTTGCAAATCCTGTGGGGATTATATGAGTTGAATTCTTTGGTGTCGAACTAGAACTTCACTATCTCGTTAGCTTCGGCATCACCATCTTTCAAGCCCTTAATCTTATACAATCTGATCTAGAAAGGAAAGATGGGCCATGGTGCCATCTTATTCCTATGCATTCCTAGTGATAACCTTGTGGAGAGGTGGTATGAGACCTATTTCATGACCAACTTGTCTGTGGCATGCCTTGGTAGAACATGCGAACGCTTCTCTCTAGAAAATACTCTGATGAATGTGTGACCAGGTCAGGCATACCAATCTGCAATGTTAAGTATCGCTTCCATCACTACTTTGGACATGAAAGGTGGATCCTATTCAAACATCAACTTTTATAGTGAGATAATGAAATGGTTAGTTAACCTTGCCATAACTCCTAAGTAGCTGCAATGAGAAATAAACTTGCAATAAATTTTCACGACAATTTATTTCGGTGTCCATGTCTAGCTTATGCCAGGAAACTAATGTTGGGCACAAATTGCATCAAGTAGATATGCAGGCATGTATAATCTCACTTGCTCATCGTTGGCCATATTTCAGGTGTTAGTCACATGGATATTCAGCTCAAGAGCCAACATATCTGACCAATTGAATGGCCTTCCATCATTCACCAACTAGTCCAACACAGCCACCCAACCTTCACGAAAGGTCTATGTGCTATGTTGACCATATAATCGACATGCAAGCATGATCAAGAACTGGTAGAGCTTCTTGAGAGATTTTGTCTTCTAAACATGATTGAGTTTCACTCTAAACTTTTATGGCCCCTTCACCTAGCACTTTACAGTATCTCTTGTGTTCACAAAGCTATGGGCGGCATAGAGAAGTGTGTCCATGTCGTTCACCCATTGAGGTAAATGATACATCTGATGATATTTCTTTGCCTTAAAGGTGGAAAGCCCTATCCCACTAGCACTACTCAATTTCATAGTCTTTGGATATATGTGTGAGATAATCCAGTAGATGATGTTCGCACATGGGAATCCGAGGTAATTGCATACAACCTTATGTAAGTCGGACCAATGGATACTTTTGTAAACTCCCAGATCGTCTAAGTCTTCCTTGAAGTCATCTGGAAAGGTATCCTTGGTTTCCTCCCATGTCAACTTCATGCCCTTCTCAATGAACAATTGAGTGTTTGCAAAAGCTCACAAGTTCACTGACACCTGCACAACTCCTTCCCCAGTGCTACTCTAGATAGTATCGTTTGATGAAACTCTCTTCGAAGCCATGTTAGTTGTAACTACTAGAGAGTTTCTCAATAACTAGTGTACCTGGAGACAAAGAGGACACTTGTGACATCCAAATGTTAGTCTAAAATCTAAAGCACTTCACAAATATACCAAGCAACAAACTAGGGAACTGTTGGGAGGGATTGGGAAATTTTGTCTCAGAGAGATAACTCACTTCCAGTTTAAACTACGCATTACGTAGTCCTAGTAGTCACTAGGGAGGTCTTGCTAACTAGAACTACATAAAGTGTAGTTCAATCTCAACACAGGCTAGGAGAGACTATGCATTACGCAATCTTAGTGGCTAAGGCTTGGGGGTGTCTTGTAGAACTCTATAGTGTGAAGTTGGAGTCAAGCCTGGGAAACATCTACGCAATTTGAGAAGCCAAGGTCGAAGCCTTGAGCTCCAAAAATGCGCAGTGCATGCTGGGAAGGCAAAATTCGGGCCAAGGAAGCCCATACTTTCACAAGGGGTGTGAGAAATCAAATAGATCTGAAGGATTGTGCGATGCTGGTTGCATATATATATGTGAATGATGATGCATGCGAGTGAAACAAGGGTAGGAATCAATCAAACTAAAGGAAAATGAAGCATGTGGAGATATTCACCACAACGACAATCATTGGTGCAAATACCAAGTGATGCATGCAACACTTGGGAAAGCCATTGTAAAACTTAAAACAACACTTCTACAAGGTAAAACAAGTTAAAATTCCAACAGTAAAAAAATCAGTGAAACAAAACTATCACAAGCTAAATAAACAAAAGCAACAAAAAAAACAACAAAATACTAGAAAAGCAAGACTTACCTAGAAAAGCAATGATGATCGCACCAAATATTCCTAAATATCATCGCGAATATCAGAGCTCCAATATTGAATGTGAAAATGAGATATGGTTGCACTGATTAAATAGGTTTGGTCGATTTATGGTTTATGATGCAAACGCAAAAACTCAAGGAAAAAGCGACACTTGGTGGCAAATTCCAAAATCACTCAAGTGTCTCCTCGATGTTGCTAAAAATAGATCCCTATTTTCTAGGGATATTTTCTCAAATTTTTCCTTTTTCACGAGAAATTTACCATGCATTTCCTAGAGAGATAATGAAATGTAGGGAAGGATTGGGTAAGTCACTGGAAAGTGCACTGAGTAGCTTCTGAGGGATAACCTTCTGCACAATTTCTGAGTTAAGTGGCTCTAAGTTTCCTCTCATTCTCTACGCATGTTCCTAAGTGAAGGTTGACTATTAGCTAGCTCTGGGAAATTTTGGAGCTGAAGGCTCACTAATAGATTGGACTGCACAATTCCCGAGGGCAAGGCCCGTTTCTCTCCAAGATTGTGCAATTCACTATGGCAATCCTGGAACCAGTTTGAAACCAAGTCAAGAGATGGGCTTGTGGGTTAGATACTAAATAAAGTAGAGAAACACAACCCATAATACAAAGGATGAATTTAATTCAAAGCACAAGTACCTAGGTCAGTGCGAGATGAGCTATTATAGTTTAGGAGGTAGTCTCGGTAACGATGCATATAAAACATTTTGGAGGGTAGTTGTATCTGCTACAACATTGTAGACACACTTGTAGAATTCCAACTCCCCATATGGGCCTTGTCTCATGTAAAGTGATTCTAGCTCTTCTGGAAGTAATGTTCAATTCTTTGATTGTCATAGCTTCTTCACTAGCACGAGTTAAAGATGCAGTCCCTACCATTCTCTTTATTGGAAACACACATACCAAGCCGTGTTAATTGATTTGTTTCGATTAGGGATGAGGGGCATATTAATGCACAAGTAATATATACTATAAAAATTTTAGTTTCATCTCTGTTGTTTCTCTGCTGCCAATAGGCCTAGATAGTAGCCCCACAGAGTCACTTCAGGAAATTAAGCATTGGTCCTCTACTAGCGAGCCTGGACAGTACCCCGATGGAGTTACTTCACCTCTCAACACAAGATTCCTTTCTCTTCTTTTTCCCTTATTTTATTTTATTCTTTTTCATTTTTCAAAGAACTATACATAGGCACTTATTTATTTCATGAGGTGGAAGAGGGATACTAACTTATTGAGAGAAGAAGAGGTTGTACCTTCAGAAAAGGATGCTTATATATAACTCTGGCATACTTGTTAAGGCTGTAACCCTCTCCTTACTCTACTTGATTGAGTTGACAAGGGTTAACCTAATATAGAAAACTGATTTAGAGTAGGTGGTACTAGTTAAGAGTGCAAGTGTTGTGATTTCACCATGAATCACTGTGAACGAAACATATTTTTGATGAGGGTATTATCGAGTAGAAGAAATGAAATATGCTCATAAAGAGAGGGTATACACAGATAACCAAGCTTTTATAGTCGTACAAGTCCTCTTGTATTTCACCCTGCTTGTCTCAACCAGTCAAACATGGTTTCACATGGAAAATAACCTACGGGTGCACAAGCAAACAAGAAAATGAAAAAAGTAAGACAAAGAAAAATAGAGTAAGAAAATTGAAAACAAAACAAGAAAGAAAACACTACTCCTACTCCCAACCTAACCAGAGCATGGGCCAACTCATGTGAAGTGATACTTCAAATGAAACCACCACTGCATTGGTTCACCCATGTAGGCAAAAGCATGATTGACCACAACGATATTCAATAATAAAAAAGGACAAGAAAGAGGAAACAATGCAAACCAAAATTTCCAAAGTTTGAATGCATCCATAGAAAGAAAATATTGAAAGCACATGAAAGGACCTCTGCAAATGTATCATGGTGTCCTGTCACATTGTGCATGGAAGACAAACATGTACACACCATCAAACATGAAAAAAGATAAAACATGAAGAAAGAAAAAAAATTTTGTTTCGCAAGAGTGCTTTCTATGTATGAGTCCTCCAATGCTTGAGCAATAGAATCATTTGATTCTGGTGGACGATGCAAAAAATGTGAATTGCATTGATTTTCAATGTGAACAAGATAGTGATGAGGAACCTAGGGAGATTCAATAGATTTCTTGTTGGAAGTAGAACGTACCTCAATGCTATCAGAACTTGGCATAACCATCAGCTTGGGATGAAGTGCCTCGACAACTTGAGGAGTTTCCAGTTAACCAGAATATGGATTGTCGAAGACCGATGGCTTATAAACATCAATAGTAGGTGAATCAAAACCCTGATGAAATGAATGAGTTAAAAGTTCACGACAACAACGATCGAAAATTTCAAGATGAACAATGACATCCTCATGATCTAATGAACCATAAAGAGTGGGCAATGAAAAACAAGAATTACACCCTTTGCGTTTGTAGAAATGAAAGATGAGAGATCGAGTGGATCCAGGCATATATATTTCTCCTCTACACAATCAAATGACAAACCGAAATCATGCACATTCTATGAATGACGAAAAGTTGAAACATACCGAGATCGATTTCCATAATATGAAGCAAAAGTGGCAGAATCTCAGAAGATGTCAAGATAAAGCGAATGATGTGTAGAAATAAGGAGGTCATCCTTTTCCACATATTCTTATTAAGGCTCCCACACATACTCATAAAAAATAATAACGTAGGTTGGTTATTCAACAACAAATCCATCTACAACTTGATCCTCGTGAACATCACCTGTGGAATCTGGAACGGATGAGCACAACACACCAAAATCTGGAGGATGAAAGGAACCAGTGGATGGAGGCCATGTGACAACCATCAAGCTTTCATACCAAATCTACACAGACATCCAAATCAGGTGGGGTAAGAGGAGATGGTGACAATTCCATGGGTGGGTTCACAACTTCTCCCACCTTATCCTATGGAGCTAGACTTGTTTGATAAGAAGGGGACAAAGGATCACTTGGGACAACAACCTCATCCATCTCGAATGTAGCAACTCCAACACCAAGGTATATTGGGAGAGAGTTGCAACTTTGCAGCTTTTGCTAGTTCTCAAAGATGTAAACAAGATATTGAAACCTTCCATCAAAAACTTTATAGTCAACTTCATCTTCTGGAAATTCAAAAATAGTAATGAAGAAAATGATCATAAATGTGCTCAAGAGATTCGTTAGGTGCTTTTCGAATTTGAAAATTTTGTGATGAAGTTTTTTACGGTCATAAAGAATGAAAGAATGATGTAATTATCTAAACATGTGATCAAAAGTATGCATAGAGGATGTGGACAATGTGTGACACCATTGCTTCACGTGCCCTTCAAACGTGAAAGTGAACAACCCACAGGCAATGTCATCATAGGGGAAATCATTCCTATCATAGAAGCCCAAGAATTTAATTGCATGAATTAATAGGGGTGTTTTGTTTTCCCATCAAATTTGTGTTTGTACAAGTCATCTATAACGTTCAATGACACATCGAAATCAACACCATGAGAAAAACATGTCAGGGTTGTGACTGTGATATAAATCATGAATGATGTGAAGAAATTCAAAATAGGCTTCGACGACTTAGTTTTTCATCCAATGCGTTACAATATATCTGTTGTTCAAAATATTGTGGGCGGCATAGAAATGTGTGTCCATGTTGATCACTAGTTTAGGTAAATTATACATATTATGATATTTCTTTGCCTTGAAGGTTGAAATCTCTATCCCACTGACACTGCTCAATGTCATAGTCTTTGGATCTATGTGTGAGACAATCTAGTAGATGATGTATATGCATGGGAAGGAGAGGTACCTACATGCAACCTTATGTAAGCCTAACCGATGGATACTGATCTAAACCTCTAGTCCTCTAAGTCTTCCTTGAAGTCATATGGAAAGCTATCCTTGGTTTGCTGCCATGTCAACTTCATGCCCTTCTCAATGAACAATTGAATGTTTCCATAAACTAGCAAGTTTACTGAAACTTGGTCAACTCCTTCACTAGTGATACTCTTGACAGTATCCTTTAATGAAACTCTCTTGGAAGGCATTATACTTATAACTACTAGAGAGGTTCTCAATAACTGGTGTAACTAGAGACAAAGACGACACTCATGGCATCCAAATGTTAGCTTGAACTCAAAAGCACTTCAAGAAAATAGCATGAAACAAGCTAGGAAACTGCTAGGATGGATTACCCAATTCCGACTCACAGAGCTCATTGGCTTCCAGTTTGAACTGCGCATTTGTTAAAATTGGAAACTAGGGCCAAACTCCACGTGGGTCATCTTATTCATGCCTGATAATATTTTTATTAGATTCCTCTCCTTGAGAGGTGTAGGATTGATCTAAATATCATCTGATTCCGATAAGTATTTATGGAGATATGAATTTATTTTGATTATGGAATAATTATCAAGTTGACCAGCAAGTCATGTAGGCTCAAAATCCCAACAGACACATCTATTCATCAAAAACATTTGTGTATAAATACAAGAGTTATTTTCGTCATTTGTACACACGAATCTAATCACATCTCTCTCTCTCCTGCGCAAAAAAGGGGCTCTTCTCCTACTGTGATGAAAGAGACTCTTCTCTCACATGTGTGGAAGGAAGGACACAGATTTAGGGCTACAACTATAGGTCGAAACTTTGACCAGCGTTGACCATCATACTCTCTTTCATAACTACATTGTAGGTGAACTCGACTCTCTATGGAAGGCTGCATTTTTTGGTGAAGGAATCAAGCCAATCCGACGGTTGGTTTCCAAGATATTGTCTGCCCTAGTTTAGGGCTGATCTAGGGTTTGTTGTTGCTGATGTAAATCAGATTTATGTACTATTTCTCTCTACTGAATTATTGAAGATAAACGAATATTTGATCAAAGGGTTTCCCCATATTAGGGTTTGTCCCTGGCTAACTGCCACATCTTGTATCTTCTGTCTTGGCTTGTTTTTCTGTCGATCATTTAATGTTCTATATGCACTTTACTTAATATAGATGTGATTTCTAATCTATGGATAGTAATAAGAAAAAGAAGTAAACTACTCTAAGCATATAACATACCACAACTTAACATGGTATCAGAGCTGAGGTGAAGACAAAGCCCAAGCAAGAGAAAGAGAAATCACCAAATAGAAGATTGGCAAGGCTATACTAAGAGATCTATGGGGTCCTCAATACTCTTCCCTGCTGAAGACAAGCCCCATGAGAAGTCTAACTATCACGGATGGAAGATGTCTCTCGATCTAACCTTAGAAGATCAAGGACTGTTGTACCATGTGAGAGGCAATATTGTTGAGCCTCCATCAAATGCACCTACTACTTTCTAGGAACAAATGGAAAAGCGATGAAGTCGAAACAAAGAAGATCATCCAAGACTTTATCGACAAGTGCTTTGTGGCCTACATCTCCGACCTGAACACCTCCAAGGAAATCTACAATAGATTGGTGAGTTTATTTAAAGTTAATGATGCAAATCAAGTTTTGTTTCTTAGAAATAAGCTAAAGGAATTTAAGAAGGGAAAATATGAGGGAATGCAAGAATATTTCTTAAGAATCACCAAGATCAAGAACAAGCTCATATCTATTGGATAAATTATTACTGATAGGGAAATGGCACTCTCAACCCTTGGAGGATTACCATCTGAATGGTACGTGTTCAGGACTACTCTTTTCAACAATAACGTAATTCCTGGTTTCGAGGAATTAATGGCAAGATGCATTCCAGAAGAAACAAGGATAGAAGAGTAAGAAATGCCCATGCATGAAGGGCCTCCTGCTATATTTTCTTCTCATGCTAAGAAAAGAAATAACTCCAGGACTAAATCATAAAGAAAGGCTGGACCTAAGGGTGGAAGAAAAGGACAATGTTACATTTGCAATAAAGCAGGTCACTATGCAAGGAAATGCTCTGATAGAAGGAAATCTCACAAGGACGACGATCAAAATCCCTCTGATGGCAATCAAAGGAATGGAAAATCTAATAGCAAAGGTAAAAGGAGTGTTGGAAATCAAGGAAGAGGACAAACATTCAAGAAGGCTAGAAATTCCATATATGAATCTAACACTATTGAAAATAAACGAGATGAATATTATCTACCAGCTATTCTATTTACCACTGCTCCTCCGGACTCGCTGGGAAATTGGCTTATTGATAGTGGTGCCTCAAGGCACTTCACTAGTTACAAAGAATTTCTCCATAATCTGAGAGAGAAAGAAACTAACCTAGAAATTGTCGTCAGAGATAATATGAAATATCCCGTGAAAGGTGTAGGGAATGCCTCTCTTAAATTGAATCAAGGTAATACGATCCACTTATAGGATGTATTATATGTACCTGACCTCAAAAAGAACCTGGTGTCCATCTTGGCAATGGAAGACAAATGATACAAGGTGACCTTTAGCAATGGCAAGGTACGTGTATAGAAAAACAATGTTAAAGAAGCCTTTGCTCTTGGGTTTCGAGTTGATTCATTATATCAAGTTGGTGGAAGTCCACTAGGTGTCATGTCTTGTGACACATCTCTTCAGTCTGAACTTTAGCATCGGAGGTTTTCCCACTGTCATTATAAAGCTCTACCTGATGTAAGACAAATGGTGATAGGGATGCCCGAATTCTATGTAGAGAAAGAAGGTGTATGTACGGGATGTGCCGAAGGAAAGCTCAAAAGGGGACCATTCCCCTCAAGCCAAAGAAAGACCTCTGATATATTACAGTTGGTTCACTCAGACATATCTGGTATGATGCCTATGAACTCCTTGGGAGGATATTCGTATTACCTTACTTTTATAGATGACTATTCTCAAAAGACTTGGATATACTTCTTGAAGAAGAAGGATGAAGTGTTCTCTTAGTTTTGACACTTCAAAGCCTTGATCAAGAATCAAACCAAAAAGAAGATCAAGATCTTATGAATGATAATGGGGCTGAATATGAATCTAATGAGTTTCATGACTTTTGTAAAGAGGCTAGCATTAACAGGGAGACTACTACACCATATGCTTCTGAACATAATGGTGTGGCAGAAAGAAAAAACCATACGATTGTGGAATGTGTCTGTGCCATGATTCATGATCAAAGACTTCCAAAGTTTCTATGGGCAAAAGCTACAAACACCGTCATATATGTACAAAACCAATGCCCTCATCAAGAATTGGGCTCCAAGACTCTTGAAGAAATGTTCACCAGTAAGAAACCTGACGTATCTCATTTTAGAATTTTTGGAAGCCTTATATATTTTCATGTGCCAAAAGAGAAAAGGAATAAATTGGGTGCATCTGGAAGGAAAGGAATCTTTCTTTGTTATGGTGAGAATACTAAGGGCTATAGAATCTATGTAGCCGTTTAAAGGTAAGTCATGATTAGTCATGAAGTCACCTTTCACGAAGATATGGATCTTAGCAAGGTGAATAATCTTCCTACTTTAAGGAGCTCTCAAGAAGATGACACCAAGGAACCTAAAGAAAAGGATGATGAAACAATGCCTGATGTGGAAGAACCCATGGATCCTATTGATCCACCTGAGCCTTCCTCTTCTAGGAAGAGGTTCTATTGGCTTAGGGGGCTATTCGATGATGCTGAAGGACACACTGCACTGCGAGGAACCTACCGTGAAAGTATGAAACCTAACAGGTATCAAGGATACCTAACCATCATGAGAACAATCATACAAAATGAGACTTCATCATTCTCAGATGCCCTCAAGCATCAAGTATGGAAGGATGCTATGATTGAAGAATATGAGTCTATTATGAAGAATGATGTCTGGGAAGTAGTTCCCAGACCCCAGGATAAGACAGTTGTCACTTCTAAATGGCTTTACAATATAAATCATGTAGCAGATGGAAGTACGGAAAAGTATAAGGCTTGTTTTGTCACTCGTGGCTTCTCCGAGAAGGAAGGTATAGACTATGATGAGATATTTGAACCTGTTGCTATATATACCACCATCCGCTGGATCATAGCCCTTGCGACTTCAAAAGGATGGAACCTACATCAGATGGATGTTAAGATTGTGTTCTTGCATGGTTCTATCAAAGAAGAGGTCAACATGGAGCAACCCGAAGAATGTGAGATTTATGATCAAAAATCTCATGTGTGTAGGTTGAAGAAGGCTCTCTATGCACTGAAGCAAGCACCCCGAGCATGGTATGAGAGGATCAATAGCTACTTGATGAAGCTGGGATTCAGTAGGAGTGAAGCCAATCGTAACCTTTACTTTAAGGTTGAAGATGACAAACCTTTCATACTAGTGTTGTATGTCGACGACCTCTTCGTAATAGGTGCAGACCCTCTCATTCACGAATGTAATTGAGAGTTGCCTTCTAAAGTTGAAATTAAGGACCTAGGACTAATGCACTATCTCCTAGGACTTGAAGTTTGGCAGAAGCCATGGGAAATTTTCCTATCTCAAGGAAAATATGTGGTGAAGATTCTGGAAAGATTCGGTATGGTGGACTGCAATCTTGTAACTACCCTGATGGATCTTGACTTTAAGAAGTTAAGAAGTAGCACTGCTAGACCTGTTTTACAAAATGCCACAGAGTATCATCAACTCATTGAAGAATTAATGTTCTTACTGAACTCACATCCAGATATATGCTTTGTAGTCAACACGTTGAGTCAACATATGGTTGAAACTCAACACATACATTAGATTGGTGCCAAGAATCTATTGAGATATCTTCGTGGCACAGTTACTTATGGGTTAAGATACACTGCCAGAGATGTGAGACTACTTGGATACACTCATGCTGATTGGGCAGGCAGTTTGGCGGATTGTAAGAGCACTTCCTGGTTTGTTTCTCCTTGGGATCTGCTTCAATATCCTGGATGAGCAGGAAGCACAATTCGGTGGCTTTGAACACCACCAAGGCAGAGTATATTGCTGCTAGCATGGCCTCCTGTGAGGTAGTCTGGTTGTGAAAGATCTTTAGTGAGTTGTTTGGATTTAGGTTGGATACACAATGATCCTATGTGACAACTAGAGTGGGATTCGTTTGACAGAGAATCTCATGTTTCATGATCGCTCCAAGCATATCGATATTAGGTACCACTATATTCAAGATATGGTGCAGAGAGGAGAAATAAGGCTCCAATATATAGGTATAGATGAACAGGTCACCAACAATCTGACAAAGCCCCTAGCAAAGGTCAAATTCTTAACCTTCCGAGAATGACTTGGTGTCGTTCAAAGACCCTATGATGAGGGTCCTGTCTAATGTATTGAGCTCTAGGAGATCTAGTGGGTATGGGGTACTTCATCGAGAGACATATGACCACGGGGTGACTAACCATCCCCTGGTGGTGTACGTCTACAGGGTAAAAGAATCAAAACTTTCCCTGTGACACCCCGTGGCAAAACTGTAGTAGGATGATTAGTTCTTGTGTGAGGTGCGGATGATGTGTTCTCCATGACGATTGTGTAGCAGGATGATTAGTTCTCCTATGAGGCATGGATGATTTGTTCTCCATGGCTATTGTTGAATAGGATGATTCGCTCTCTTGTGGGCCAGGATGATTAGTTCTCTGTGGCATCCACTGGACAAGATGATTCACTATCTTGTGGGACAAGATGATTCGCTCTCTTGTGGGAAAGGATGATTCACTCTCCTGTGGACAAGATTGATTAGTTCTCTTGTCAAAGCATCCTACCCATGTAGTATAGGACTGATGGGAAGTACCTCTCATCTGATCAATGAGTATGGAAATGAGGATAGGGACAATAGTAGTACCGATGGACGCATCATTGTATCTACCATACTCCCTATGCTAGGATGACCTTCATTGATCTGGGATCAATGATACTAGTCTGGGACCAGTGGTAGGATTTGTACCCACTATGACATTGACTTCGGGTCGGTTGAGGACTGGTCTGGGACCAGTGGTACACACTCTGAGACTGACTTTGAGTCAGTGGAGGATGGTATGATACATCCTCGATCATTTATTCTTCTTCATAATTCGGACAAAGCAGAGCAGAGCATAACAGAGTAGAGCAAAGTAGATCAGAACAGGGCAAAACAGAACAGAGCAAAGTAGGCAGAATAGAGCGAAGCAGAGTAGGTGTCAAGCTATATAGGGAAGTGCATTTGATGGATGAATAGTAGCGACCGACAGATGAGTTGCAGATGGAGTTCTCCCTAGTTGAGAGGGACTGTTATAATTGGCAACTAGGGCCAAACTCCGTGTGGGTCATCTTATCCATGGATGATAATATTTTTACTAGATTCCTCTCATTGAGAGGTGTAGGATTGATCTAAAGATCATCCGATTCCAATAAATATTTATGGAGATATGAATTTATTTTGATTATGGAATAATTATCAAGGCGACCAGCAACTCATGTAGGCTTAGAACCCAATAGACGCATCTATTCATCATAAAAATTTGTGTATAAGTATAGGAGGTCTTTTCCTCATTTGGACACACACATCTCATCACATCTCTCTCTCTCCTGTAGAGAAAAAAGGCTCTTCTCCTACTGCACAGAAAGAGATTCTTCTCTCACACATGTGGAAGGAAGGACACAAATTTAGGGCTGCAACTACAAGTTGGAAGTTCAACCAATGTTGACCATTAGACTCTCTCTCAGAACTGTGCCATAGGTGAACCTAACTCTCTGTGGAAGGCCACATTTTTCGGTGAAGGAATCAAGCTGATCTGATAGTCGGTTTGCAAGATATTGTTTGCCCTAGTTTAGGGCTGATCTAGGGTTTCCTGCTGCTGATGTAAATCTGATTTATGTACTATTTCTTTTTGCTGAAATATTGAAGATAAAAGAAGATTTTATCAAAGGGATTCCCCATATTGGGGTTTGTCCCTAGCTAACAGCCACATCTTGTGTCTCTTGTCTTGGCTTGTTTTTCTGTCGAGCATTTAATGTTTTATCTGCACTTTGATTAATATACACGTGATTGCTAATCTGTGGATAATAATAAGAAAAACAAGTAAACTACTCTAAGCATAGAACATACCATAACTTAACAACAGTGGACAGTCCTTGTAGTTAGTGGGGTGGTCTTGCTAACTGGAACTGCACAATGTGCAATCTAGTCATGACACAGGCCAGGAGAGACTGCGAATTACGCAGTCTTAGTGGTTAAGGCTTGGGGGTGGCTCATGGAACTACATAGTGTGTAGTTGGAGTGAGGCTTGGGCAACATCTGTGTAATTCCAAACACCAAGGTCGAAGCCTTGAGCTCCGAAAATGTGCACTAAATGATAGGAAAGTGAGATTCAGGCCAAGGAAGCCCAGATTTTCCCAAGGGGAGTGAGAAAAGGAACAAATCTAAAGGATTGTGGGATGATGGGTGCATATCTAAGTGAATGACGATGAATGCGAGTGAAACAAGGGAAAGAATCAATCAAACTGGACGAAAATGAAGCATGTGGAGAGAGTCACCGCAATGACAACCGTTGGTGCAAAAACTCGGTGATGCATGCAACACTTGGGAAAGGCAATGTAAAGCTTCAAAAAACACCTTGATGAGATAAAAGAAGTTAAAATTCCATTATCCATTCAAAAAAATGAGTGAAACAACATTGTCACAAGCTAAACAACCAAAAGCAACAAAGAAAACAACAAAAGACTTGAAAACCAAGATTTACCTAGAAAAGCAATGATGATCACACTGAAGGTTCCCTAATCTCCTTGAGAATGCCAAAGATACAAGAGAAAATGTGTAAATGGGCTCTGGCTGAACTGATTAAATGATTTGTTCGATTTATGGTTTATGACACAAAGTCCAAAAATCAAGGAAAAGGTGACACTTGGCAGAAATTTCCACAAGAACTCATGTTTCTCCTATTTTCTAGGGATGCTTTTTCACTTTTTTCTTTTTCAGGAAAAATCTACAATGCATTACCCTGAGAGATAATGCAATTTTGGGAAGGAATGGGTAACTCACTCGCAAATGCACTGAGTAGCTTCTAAGGGAGAAGCTTCTGCACAATTTCTGGATTGAGTGGCTCCAATTTTCCTCTCATTCTCTGTGCATGTTCTTAGCTGAAGGTTGAATTTGAGCTAGCTCTATGAAATTTTGGATCTGAAGGCTCACTGATATATTGGACTACGCAATTACTGAGAGCAAGGTTGGTTTCTCTCCAGGATTGCACAATTGACTAAGGCAAGCCTGGAACTAGGTTGAAACCAAGTCAAGATATGGGTTTGTGGGTTAGACAGTAAAGCAAGTAAATAAACACAAGACATAATGCAAAGGATGAATCTAATTCAAAGCATAAGTACCTGGGTCAGTGCGAGATGAGTTGTTGTAGTTTAGGATGGAGGCTCCAAAATGAACCATAGGAAATATTTAGAGGGTGGTTGTAGACACTACGACATTGCAGACACACTCATAGAACTCTAACTCTCCATATAGACCTTGTCTCATGTAAAGTGTGTCTAACTCTTTTGGAAGTATTGTTCAACTCTTTGATTGTCATTGTTTCTTCATGAGCTTGAGTTAGAGATGCGGTCCCTGCCATTCTCTTTATTGGAAACAGACATAACAAGCAAAATAAATTAATTTGTTTCGATTGGGGATGAGGGGTACATTAATGCACACATAATATAGACTGTAAAGGTTTATTTTAATCCTTTGTGTTTCTCTATTACGAGCATGACTGAATAGTACCCCAACGAAGTCACTTCAAGAAAACAAGAATTTCTCCTCTGCTAGTGAGCCTAGATAGTATCCCAGCGGAGTTACTCTATTCACCTCTCAACGCAGGAAGCTTTTCTCTTATTTTTACCTTATTTTCTTTTATTTTTTTCTCATTTTTCAAAGAACTCTGCATAGGCACTTATTTATTTCATGAGGTGGAACAGGGATACCAACATATTGAGAGAAGAAGAGGTTGTACCTTCAAAGAAGGATGTTTTTATATAACTCTGACGTACTTGTTAAGGTTTTCCCCCTTTCCTTACTCTACTTGACTAAGTTGACAAGGGTTAACCTAATATAGAAAACCAATTTAGAGTAGGTGATAATAGTTAAGAGTGCAAGCATTGTGATTTCACCATGAATCTGTTGGGCCCCTATATTACTAGTGATTACCCCATTACTATTGTAGTCGTACCCCTTATTAATATTGTTGTGCCCCTATTTTCCCCATATTGTTATTACTGTGCCCCATAGAATCCCTCTATTGTTATCTTTGTGGCTTTATATTATTATTGTTAGGTCAGCTGGGTTATATTATGACTCTTTAGACTCCTATATATAGAAAGGAGGTTTTGTCATTTGAATCATCAAAGAATTGTTCATTTATGCAATGTAAAGGAGGTTGCCCCCTTAAAGAGGCTAAATTCTAAGGCGTTGATCTATATTTTCTATCTTTTTCTTGAGCTGGTTTCATAACATTTGGTATCAGAGCTTTGGATTCTAGGGTTTCGCTGCTCCAAACAGGTCATCGTGGAATTTTCGCTATAACATTTTTCTGCGATTTTTTAGAAGATGAAAAAAAACCCATTCTAGAAGAAATCGTGTTGAATCTTGGGTCCGAATTTCATATCTTTTCGGACTATATTTGCGGAAATATCATGTGAGGAAGTTGGTATTTTTGCAAACTCCTGAATTACATTCCAAACAGGTGACCTGGGGAAAATCATCATAACTTTCTCTCTGAGCATCAGATTGAAATTTCATAAGAAGGTACAGAAAGAGAACAGATTTTAGATTCTTGTATATCTTTTTCAGAGCCAAATGTCGAAACAGGGACACGTGGCACGTCGTACAAGTTCGCTCTACTCAACTAGTCTATAATTAGGTCACTGTGGGAGATTTGACATAACTCTTCCTTGGAAAATCCAATTGGGATCAGACTGGTGGCATTGGAAAGAGGTCATAGAGGGCTACTATAGGTTGCAATTTTAGAACTGGATGATCCAAAATTACAGAGATACGTTAGAGGCAATATCGAGCTCCTACAAAGTGAAAAATGGTATGTAGATTTTTTTAAATTTTTGCTTAAGCTTGGTTTGAAAAATTATTTTGAAGGAATTTGTGGAGTACCAAGGAAGGTATGTTTCGATGGTCATTTTGGTATCTTTTCATCAGAACTCAAAAGCCTTTTGCATGAGAAATCTAGATAATGATAAGAATTTATAATGAAACACGAGAGATTAATGAAAAGAACTAATAGTCGTCATTTCTATGTGCAGGAGGGAGGAAATACGGGAGGTGGCCATTCCAAAAGTAAAGACAAGGATGAGCTAACTACTGTCCCTTTGACGGAAGACCGGAAACGAACCAGATCACAACGAATCAATCCAAGAAAGGATGCGGAGATACCAGCACGAAACAGAAAAGGAAAGAAGTAACGCAGTATTAATGATTCTGCGAATCCCTTAGGATCTGAGATCCTGAGGGATCACTACTTTATCTATTTTCTGTACCTAGATATCTTCGCCATCTTCCCTATAAAAGGGGTAGCACTGTTTTGTAGGATCTTTTGGGGGGAGTGTAATTTATTTTAAGGAAGATCAAGACTATGATCTTTATGTCTGGGTGAAGACTTGAGTTCTTGTAATTTTATTGCATGCTTTAATACAAACTTGTTCGCTCTTTTATCTTTGAGCCTGGATCTATCTTAAGCGGTGTACCCCTGGAGGCTAAGGGCCCGACCCTAGAGGACACTTGCCCTTGTATTATTATGCGTGGTTTCCATGTGGTTTGTTCATAGACATACTCTGGTAATCTGTTGTGTTTGGAGAATATTTTATTACATGCTCTGTTGTGATTAAGTCATTTCGTGTTCTTGAACTTTATATCGATGCTATGTTAGTTTACCAATACTTCAAGCATTGATTAATCCTACAGGACGCTGTTACTTTATTACAGAATTCTTTACGATTGTGTTTTGCATTATAACAAGTCACCTGGAAAGATCTGTTCTACATGAGTATCGAATCTGACTATTCTTTATTATGAGATACAATCGTATGTGTTTCAACAGAAGCAGATTAAGTATGTTGTGTTTCTAGGTTCTCTAGTATTGTTCCATCATATGGGATTGAGGGATTGGTGTTTTGATTGGCATGGTTAAATAGAGTTGCAGCTCAGTTATTACTTATTTCGATTACTATTCTATTCTTGAACTGTTGTTCCATTTACCTGTTGTTCCATTTATTTGTTGTTCCATTTACCTGTTGTTCCATTTATTTGCTATTCTATTTATTTGCTGTTCCATTTATTTGCTGTTCCATTTATTTACGGCTCCATTTCTATTTGTTGTTCCATTTCTAGATTGCTAATTTGCTGTTTCTTGAGGACGGACTTAGGCTGTAGAGGACCCCAGCATCTACTACTTGGTCCCCAGACCTCTAATCTGCTCCCGTCAGCTATGAGAGGGATGTGTAATTGCTACCAAGCCCTTGGCTGACATGCTGTTCCATTTCATTATCATTTCTTTTATCTGTTGTTTCATTTCTAATCATTAAGAACGATCCTAGGCTGTAGCGAGCCCAACATCTGCTATTTGGCTCCCAGACCTCCGATCTATTCTCATCAGTTATGAAAAGGATGGGTTATTGCTACCAAACCTTTGGCTGATGTAATACTTGGTGTGATTTAGTCCTTTGAAGTAGTTAAGTTGTAGACTTGCATTAGTTTACTTTCGTAGTTGTAAATAGCTGTACTATAAGCATTACTCTGGCAAATGCTAGCCTCAGACTGAGACACCTTTTGAAATAACCAGATGATCCCGGATTGACATATTAATGTGAGGTAATTTGAGGTGAAAGAGACCCTTTTTATAGCTCTACATTTTGGTGCCATTGCCGGGGAAGGAGTGTAGCCATTTGTCTTTTGCAGAGTTGTGTACGAACCTGCTAGGGAAGAATTGGGTTTTGAAAACGGAAGGTAAGAACCTACGTACGGAGCATGTAAAAGCCCTACTCCTTTGCCCACTTTCCTGCAGATTTGCCATTATCTGCTTAAAATTTAGTAGTTAAATTTGAGTGCATGACTAAGCAGAAAAAGCTAGAGAAAAATCCCAAACCATTACCGAAACCAGAAAAAGCTAAGGGACCGGTGACCCTTGGTCGATCGACATACACAAAATAAATCTTCAAGAAAGCCGAATCTCAGGCTTCAGTAGGACCCATGAAAGTTGCTTCCAAACAACCTACTAGTTCCCTTCATGCCTCAGGCTCACCATCTGAAGCCTTTGCTGAGGTGCATAGTCAGACTGACGAACACGACTTTCAAGAAATTGAAAATTTTATTCCAGAACAACTGCAGGAAGGGAATCTAAGCAATCTTTGTGAAGGAGAGGGAGAAATAGGGGAAACTAGGGAGCCAAGATCTCCTCCTAGGATAATTCAGCCATTAAATAGCCAGACAAAGGGAGCGTGATAAAAATTATTATTGAAGACACCCTATTTCCTTAGAAAAAAATTCCAGATAGAGGAAGTGCTATTAAAACTATTCCTGTTGAAAATATTCCTCCTCAACCTAGGAATACCCTCTTAGATCTTCTGGAAGGTTATTGGCATATATTTGACCCAATGGCTCAAATCAGCCAAACACCCAAACCTCTACATTACAATACCCCATAGTGGATTCCACAGCAAATGCTCCTATGAAAGCAATCCCCCTTCAACACATTCCTACATTTCACGGACTGACATCAGAAGACCCCGATGCATTCTTATTTGAATTTGATGTGCTATGCAGGGGATATGATTACACCACTGACCCGCAAAAATTAAAATTGTTCCCCTCCACTTTGAAAGGGGCAACTTTAAGATGGTTTATGGGTTTAGGTGGTGGAGTTATAAATAACTGGGAACAAATGAAAGAATCTTTCCTAAAGAAATATCAAGATTACTGTAGGTCTAGAGAACTGAAAGATGAAATATTTCAGATGATAGCTAGACCAAATGAAACATTAGAAGAATACGTGGAACGTTTCCAGTATAATCTGCAAAGATCCCCTTATGCATCGTTGCCCTTGCCTGATAATGTGTTGAAAACAACATTAATAAGGGGCATGAAAGAACAATGGATTGAAACATTAAACATTATGGGGAAAGGGGATATATATCAGGAAATTTTTGCTGACATAATAGATTTATGTATCAGGAGTTCGAGAGGCAGTACACGAATCAAAATAGCAGAACATGATCGATTTACACGGGAAAATAAAATTTCATCAGAAGGAGTAACACGAGTGGAAATTGGGAATTTACTTGAAAATTTTAAAACTGATATACTAGGAACACTGACTACACAATTAGACGTTTTGCAGGCTAAGAAGAAACAAATGGAGGCAGAACAGAATTTAGCAATTTTTTTCCCTAGATGCAGGAAGAAGCATAGCCATAAGGAATGCCCACTAAATACAGTTCAGACAAGCACCATTTGCACAAGGGATCACTCTACAGAAAATTGTCCCTCATTACCTGGACTGAAAGCGGTATATAAGGAAGCGGAAGAAGAACCAGAAGAAGTGTATCTACTTAACCAGCGTCGTCAGTGGCAGCCGCGACAAAATGGTATGTTTTCAGACCCAGATTCTTCTTTTCAGTATCCGCAATACAATACTCAACAGTATAATACATGTCAAAGTCAGTTTCAACCCCCATTCCCAAATTGGTCATCACAGTAATACCCTTATGCAAACACGTGGCTAAATTAGACAAGCCAATCTGGCTGGTCGAATCCTCTTTATCCTCCACCATACTGGAAAAACAACCCTTATCCACCGTAATGGACTCCCCCCACTTCACAAAGTTCAAGCTGGAAGAATAACTGGCAGAGACCAACACAGCAGCCAGTAGGAAACATTCCTTTCCCTCAACCTACACTACCAGCTTTACAGCAAAACCCCCAATCTAATCTCAGACCCCAACTCCCAGCCCAGTCCAATCCCAACCCAAATAACAGACCGGTACAAGCACTCCAAATTCTAGAAACACCAGAAGAAGGACCCGATCTGAGGGAGTGTGATGATCTGCAGTTAAGATTTGGGCGTATCATTCAAACAGAGGGAAACAAAACAGTTCACATTGAAGATCAGTTACCTAGAGAACAATTGTTACAAGAAGAGGATGAAAACAGGAAACAAACTCAGAATCAAGTAACTACATCCTCTCCCCCATTCCCAGAACGTTTAGTCATACCTCGACCTATACAACAACCTAGTTTTGACATTCTGGGAGAATTACAAAATTTGTACATAAAAATCCTATTCCTTCAGGCCATTCAGGACATCCCAATATACACTAAAACTATTAAGGAATTGTGCATAAAAAGACCAAGAAGGAATGTAATAGATAATCCAAGAGTTCAAGTAGTTGGCACTGTATCCGACCTATTATCAGGAAAGGAAACACCTATTAAGTATGAAGACCCAGGAAACCCAATAGTAACTGTTCAAATTTATGGCCAAACCTTAACCAATGCCTTAGTTGATCTTGGAGCTACAATCAATATATTGACCACCTCCACTTGCCAAAAGTTAGGAATTACAGCTGCAGAACCTACTTCAACTTTGCTAGAATTGGCTGATCGATCTGTGGTCAGGTGAGAAGGCATATTGCATGATGTAATGGTCTTAGTTGATTCTTGGGAATACCCAACTGATTTCCTGATAATAAATCCTAAAACCCGACTAGATGGACATCCATTAATCTTAGGAAGGCCTTGGCTCGCTACCACTGATGCATACATCGGTTGTTGACAAGGAAACATGATCATAACTAAGGGGGCAGATATTAAGAACTTAGTACTATATCAATCAGCGCAACCAAGCATCACAATAGTCAAAACTAATAGGAACCCTGTATCATATCTTACTGACAACATTAGATCTCCATTAACTATACAAGAAGCGCTAGAGTTCAAAAATCAAACAGAAGATGATGCCATCAGTAATTTTATTAGTCAAACTAAACTCACATCTCGTACCCAGTGTCATATGATAAAAGCAGCATTTGATAACGAAGCAGAGGAGGAACCTCTGAAAGATGTGCATGACCATACAATCCCTGTCACATCAGTTGCACATAGTAAAATAGTGGAAATCGAACCTGGGAAGACCTTAAACATTAATGCCAACCTTACACCGGAACAAGAAACAAAACTCATCCATGTTTTAACAAGATATAAAAATACATTTGCATGGGATTACCCCGATATGAAAGGAATTGATCCTCAATTGTGTACACACTACATCTACATAGAAAATGATGCAAAACCTGTCAGGCAACCTTAGAGAAGATTAAATCCTCATCTAAAAGAAGTAGTAAAAGCTGAGCTCCAAAAACTTTTAGATGTTAACTTTATCTACCATATCTCTGATAGTAAGTGGGTCTCCTCGCTTGTGGTGGTACCGGAAAAGAATGGGAAGTGGAGAATCTGCGTGGACTATAGAGAACTAAATAAGGCAACGCAGAAAGATCACTTTCCTCTCCCATTCATCGATCAAGTATTGGACACTTTGACAGGCAAGAAATTTTTTTCTTTTCTCGATGGCTTCAGTGGGTATAACCAAATACAGATTGCCCCTGAAGATCAAGATAAAACTACTTTTACTTTTCCTTGGGGAACATTTGCCTACCGAGTTTTACCTTTTGGTTTATGTAATGCCCCTGCCACATTCCAAAGGGCTATTCTTAGCATATTTGCAGATCTAATAAATGAAGGATTGGAAGTATATATGGATGATTTCACTCCATACGGAGAAGAGTTTGATCCAGCACTGGGAACACTAGAAAAAGTCCTACAACGCTGTATAGCTACCAGGCTTTGTCTAAGCCATGAAAAGTGCTACATGATGATGACAAAAGGACTTATTCTAGGGCACTATATTTCAGTAGCCGGAATACAGGTAGATGAAGCCAAAATCCAAATACTTTTGCTTATTCCTACTCCTACTACTCAAACAAAGGTACGTAGTTTTCTTGGATTCTCTAGTTATTACAGAAGATTTATAGAACATTATTCAGGTATTGCTGCACCATTGTATGCACTAACTGGTAATATTGATTTCCTTTGGACAGAGAAATTTGAACGTGCTTTCAATGACCTGAAAAAGCTTGTATCTACAGCCCCAGTCCTTCGCGGACCAAACTGGGATTTGCTATTTCAGATATCATCTGATGCCCCAGATACAGCCATTGGAGCGGTCCTTGGTCAGGAGGAGGATATAAAACCATACGCCATTTATTACATCAACAAAAATCTATCCCCTGCTGAATTAAATTACACTGTAACTGAAAAGGAATTTCTAGCTGTTGTACATGCTATCAATAAATTCAGACATTACATCACTGGATATCCCGTTATCTTGTACACAGATCATTCTACTATAAAGTATCTAGCAAATAAACCTGTCACAAATGGAAGAATAACCAGATGGCTGATTTTATTGCAGGAGTTTGACATTACAATCAAGGATCGACCTGGAAAAGAGAAACCGATAGCTGATTTCCTCTCAAGAATGCCCAAACCAGTCGATGCAGCAGTAGTTGAAGATCAGTTTCCAAATGAGCATCTCTTTGTTGTTGTTGTTCAAACACCCTGGTATGCTGATGTCGCCAATAACCTAGCAGTAGGTAAGTTACCAAAACATTTAACCCCTAATGAGCGAAAACAGATTGTCCAGCGAAGTACCAGATTTTCCTGGATTGGAGGCTATCTGTTTCACACATGGGCAGACATGCAAATCAGGAGGTGCGTTTGACAAGATGAAATCTTTGATATATTGAAAGCATGCCATGACCAACCATGTGGTGGACATTTTTTTGATCGTAGGACTGCACATAAAGTATTACACACAGGGTATTATTGGCCCACAATTTTTAAATATGCAAAGAAATTTGTCCGAGCATGTGATAGTTGTCAGAGGGCGGCACGTCCTAGTCACTCAGATGAAATGCCCTTGAAACCACAGCTGGTTATCGAACCGTTTGAGCGATGGGCCCTTGATTTCGTGGGGCCAATCAACCTACCATCAAATCAGAAAACATACATTTTAGTGGCAACAGAATATGTCACTAAATGGGTTTAAGCGGAAGCCTTGCCCAGGGCGACAGAAGAATCTGTTATACAGTTCCTGCTCCATCTATTTGTGCGCTATGGCCTCCCTAGAGAGATAATCACAGATGGATGGCCACAATTTGCTGGAAACAGAATAGCGGCAACACTCAACAATTATCATGTTCAGCATAAAATGACCACCCCATATCACCCACAGGCAAATGGGCAAGTAGAAAGCAGCAACAAGATAATAGAAACAATTCTAACCAAAACAGTTGCATCACATAGACGCGATTGGGCTGCCAGACTACCAAAAGCATTTTGGGCTTATAAAACAACATGGAGAAGCACCACTGGCCACTCACCTTACCAGCTTATGTTTGGAAAACAACCTATCTTTCCTATAGAATTTGAAATCCAGACATTACGAACAACACAAAAAGTAGGGTTAGACTTAACCGAGGCACAAACTAATAGATTGCAACATATTAATGAGCTGGATGAAATTAGACTCTCTGCACTTCAACATACTGTCATGATATAGCAGCAAGGAGCTAAGTGGCATGATGCTCTCATAAAAAACAGAGTCTTCCATGAAGGAGACTGGGCTCTTTTATATGACTCTAGATTTCAGGACTTCCCCGGGAAACTCCAGACTCGTTGGTTGGGACCATATGAAATTCAAAAAGTACATGACAATGGTACCCTCACACTAATTACTATTGATGGTTCTGGGTATACCTTTAAGGAAAACAACCATCGAGTCCGTCTCTATCGCAAACCACTCACCAGGGAGTCGTTTTGCCAACAATTACGCCAAGATTCAGATATGAAAATCTTATGGGAGGAAGACAAGTCTCCTCCACCTGTAACTCGCCAAGAAGTTTATTTTTCTTTACAACTTGTATATAATTATTTGAATTATTTTTTTTGTACATATTTTTTACAACATGTTGTGATTTATGTTGTTCATTTTTCAAAAGGAACAACACTTGTGATTTTTTTTGCTGTTCCTTTTTCAAAAGGAACAACACTTGTGATTTTTTTGTTGTTCCTTTCTCAAAAGGAACAACACTTGTGATTTTGCTGTTCCTTTTCCAAAAGGAACAACACCTGTGATTTTTGATGTTCCTTTTCCAAAAGGAACAACACTTGTGATTTTTGTTGTTCCTTTCCCAAAAGGAACAACACTTGTGATTTTTGTTGTTCCTTTTTCAAAAGGAACAACACTTGTGATTTTTGCTGTTCCTTTTTCAAAAGGAACAACAATTGCGATTTTTGCTGTTCCTTTTTCAAAAGGAACAACACTTGCGATTTTTGCTGTTCCTTTTTCAAAAGGAACAACACTTGCGATTTTTGCTGTTCCTTTTTCAAAAGGAACAACACTTGTGATTTTTGCTGTTCCTTTTTCAAAAGGAACAACAATTGTGATTTTTGTTGTTCCTTTTTCAAAAGGAACAGCACTTGCGATTTTTGCTGTTCCTTTTTCAAAAGGAACAACACTTGCGATTTTTGTTGTTCCTTGCGATTTCTGTTGTTCCTTTTTCAAAAGGAACAACACTTGTGATTTTTGTTGTTCCTTTTTCAAAAGGAACAGCACTTGTGATTTTTGTTGTTCCTTTTTCAAAAGGGACAACATTTCTGATTTTTGCTGTTCCTTTTCTAAAAATGAACAACACTTGAGTGTTTTTGATGTTCCTTTCTAAAAAAAAGAACAACATTTGTGTGTTTTTGCTGTCTTTGAAAGAAACAACACGATTTGAGTTTTGCCGGTGTTTTTCTAGAGGAACGGCATTTGTTTGACTGAACTGCACCATTGATTTCCATTGCTTCTAAATGAACAACCGTTGTTGTATCTTTCTTAAACTGCACTACAACTTGCAGAGTGAATGGTCTTTAGAATACAACTATCTACTTATGTGATGGAAACAAAAGCACAATATACAGAAATCGGTAAATGATAAATCGCTATCCTTATATGAAACTACCCTGAATTGATGAAAAGATGTAGGGAAAAGATATGCTTACTTATCACCTTTTGTTGCCATTGTTCTACTAACTTCGTTCTGATTGGTAATCTTTATCATGCTGATTCTTTTATTTTAATTATCATTCGCCAATAAGATCAAAGAGTTTATATCTTCCTATTGGTATTTTAAGACTTCTTCCACCATTCCTACTTTTAAGGAGTGTGGAACCACCCTTTGTGTATAAACAGGAAAGGTTCTCTATTAAAACAAAAGAAAAAAGAAGCAAGCAAAGCAGTTTTGTCAAAATGCAAGATAGGGAGTCTCATAACGAGCTGGCCTACCATCATCATCAGGATGGAAGCGAAGTGGAATTCCCATTAGGGCCACCACACCCGGGAAATGGTCGAAAAGGTATATCAAAATAAATAAATAACCCTTGGAACAAGAGGTCTCACCACGAGCCGGCCTGCCCACTATTCGCTCCTTCCTCGTGAAGGGCACTATGACTAACTGGTTACCAAGCCGGCATAGTGGCCTACAGTTTTGACATCACATAACACTTCCTCGCATACACAAAGGACTATGGTTCCCTGGTTGAAATAAACAACTCTGCCAAGGTTATGGACACCTGTCGGCAGCAGAGCTCTGTTAATGGTATTGAAGTCGTAACCTTTATACCAATCGGTAAGGAAATTATAACCTTTGCATCTTATAACGTGATAATTTAATTATCCAGCCATATACCGCATGACTATTAATTACCGTCAATCATTACCGAGCTAGTGACAGTGACCGCATGGGGCTCGCTAATTATGGCAAATGTCTACTCCCGAGCTTCCATCAACTCACCACAATCGCTTACGTATTAAAAGCGATTTAACTTTTCACCTCGATTCCAGTAATACGTTGTTTTTGCGGACATGGCAGATTTTCATAAGTTGCTCCATAAAGGCCTCGCGGATGAAGCAACCGCTGCTCCTTATTTGACGGCTGGGACAACCTATCATATTGCGGGGGCGAGTAACCTCATTATTCCTGAGAACATGTGTCAGCCTGTTATTCGAGAAAATCTTGTACTCGAGCACAGCACGACTCAACAGTATGATCATTTGCCATTTTTGTTTCTTCTGCATGAATCGATGTTCGAAGTTATTTCCATTGCATACGCCGTTGTATTTAAACTTGAATGAGAAACCCACCACCAGCTTCTCTGCGTCTTAACGAACAGCTGCTGTTACTTTGAGAATTTGCAAGTGAAGCCATGGGTGGAAGATCAGTCCGCAGAGAACCTCAAACATTGACTGCTTCAGCTGCAGCCCGAAGAATTCTGAAGAAAGCAGGATGGTTGACCTACCTCAACCACCTGAAAGAATCTAATGAAACTATGGTGAAGGAATTTTTACAAAACCTGCGGGAAGAACATTCCACAATCAGAGGAAAATGAATAGAGGTCACGAATGATATAATAGCAAAAGTCACAGGACTACCGGCCACAGGGCCTGTGTGGACAATGAAGAAGGAAAGGCTGCAGAAGATTGTGGAAATCTTTCAGGACGAGGGCCAGAGCTTAACAGTTCGAGGAAAAGGCGTACTACCAGCAACGCTAGGAGAGCCATGGGCGGAATTGGTGAAAATTGTCCAGAGCTACATTACTTGTGAGGGCAGAAAAGACGTGGTAAGACCACGACATCTAAAACTCCTAGCTTTCTTAAAACAAAAATATTTTGTGAATTTACATGCATTGCTTAATTTGCTATTGCATGATGTGGCACGAAGCATGAGAAAGGCACAGCACAAAGAATCTGTGGTTAGCCACCACGGATTAATTCGTTTGATAGTAAACCATAGTCTTACCCAGCAGCAGAGCAGCTGGAAAGAATTAATTGATATCATTAATAAAGGGATGGCCATGTCCGGACGCCCAGAAAAGTGAAAACAAATTGATAGCACAACCCAATGCCCAGAGAAGCGAAAGAAGGACGCTTGCACAGAAGTGAAAGCTGAAAAAAAAGCCGAGAAACAAGAAGAAAAGAAACTTGAGAAACAACTCGACTCTGGTACATCTGAGCAACCAACAAAACGTAGAAAGTCGGCACGGCTTGCATGGTTACAAGCAGAGCTGAAGAAACCCCGGGCTCGCACAAGCCAAGCAATAGAAATTATAGATGAGCAATCGGTAGAGACAGATACAGAAGAAGAAAGTAAGGAGGTCGCAGAACAATCCACAGGGACAGAGGCGGAAGAAGAAAATAGCAGAGAAACAGAGCAATCCGCCGAGGCAGAAACAGAAGAGGAAGACGAAGAACAGTCAGCAGAAACAGAAATAGAAGAGGAAGACGAAGGACAGTCAGTGGAAACAGAAACAGGAGGAGAAGAAGAACAGGATGAAGAAGGAGAAGGAGACGAGAAAGAAGAAGTTGAGCGGCCCGAGCAGGAGGAAGAAATAGAATAGCAGGGAAGAAGCCCAGTACAAAACCCGATGGGGGAAGATGAATTGGCCAATATTCTGGCCAAAATGGGCAACTATGGCCAGCCCCTGAGTCCATCCAACCTCCAGGCCGAAGAAGAAACCCAGGAAAAAGATGCACCCAAGGAAGTGCATACGGAAGAAGCAGAAATAGAAATTTCACCCGTCCATGATGAGAAGGAAACATAAAATATCAGGCAGGAATGGCCTGTTCAGAAGGCAGAAGAGGAGAATCCGGAGGAAATAAGGGCAGAGGAAGAATTGGCCTAAGAAACGATAGAGCCAAGAGAGGTTCTTACCCCAGATCAGCCACCTCAAGAAGAAAATCCGGAAAGTAGTCACACTCCAACCCACGGCAAACAGTCAGCTATTCTTTCTGAAAAGTTGATGAAAATAAGGGGATTGCAAAAGGGAAAAGGGACACTATTAAATGTGATAGTCAGGCTTTGCCAGCAGATTAGGCTTCTGAAAGAAAGTCAAAGAGGGGTAGGGACCTCAACAAGAAAAAATTTGGCCACGCCAATAAGACCCCGTAAGAATAAAAGGCGAAGAACCGGGAGCTGTTCCACTACTCAAAACCCTGACAGAAGCCAAACTGTTGTCTCTAATGAAGTAGAAAGACAAACTGTTGTCTCTAATGAAGCAGAAAGACAAACTACTGTTCCAATTAAAACAGAAGGAGAGACTGCTGTTCCATTTGAAAAGGAACAGCAGTGGGCTGGAGTTCATGTTGAAATTAAAAAAGATGATAAGGAGGTTCAGACGGAGGCACCACCTTCGGGAGTAATAAGGGTTATGAATTCAAAGCAACATAATAAGAAACTCCAAGTAAAGCTCCCAGCCTCCACAGATGCATGGAAAAAGGACCCAAAAACAAGAACCCTCCACCATCAATTGAAGCAGGCTGAGCAAGAAGCAGAAAAGCTCAGGGAACAAACGGTGTCCCGTGAAAAATATGAGGAACTTCAGCAACAGTTAAGGAACGTCAACCTGTCGGAAAGCCAAGCCTTCGAAGGATGGCGAAAGGAGTAAGAGGAAGTCACCTAGGTAACCCGTAGATTAGATGTAGTTATTAAACAAATGGATACCTTGTGTGTTCTGTACAATGATGCCCTAGCATGTAGAGCTCCTGCCAAAAATTATGCTATGTTTCTAATGGAAAGATACTTACAATTAAAAATTAAAGCCGTTAGGGCAGGTGCTCCCATAGAAATTAACACTATAGACGATTTTATAAACTGCTGTAAGCATTATGGGGTAAAAGTACAAAGGTTATTGTGTGAATTTTACCTGCATAACCTTGTACTAGAACAAGAGACCGAGCTGAACCGTGGCCCTTTTGTCGGAGATATTCAATTACAAGCATTCATTTCATTTGCAGTTAATCAGATTAAATGGCTCAAAGCATACAATGCATTTCAGAGACAAGAAAATGGATTAGACCTATGGGTAAGAGCTGAGCCTAGAGACCCGGAACAGTTAGGGAAAAGTCATAGAAATCTCATGAAGGCTCCAGGCGTGATTGAAGCATTAGGACCCATGCATGAAGCAATCATTCGACAAGGGCTTGAATTATTTTCTTCTATTAAAGACCTTGCCATTGAAGCAGCTAAATTTTGATATCGGGTATCTAATCCAAATATTCATCTCCGAGAGCCGTTTAAGTATGAAAATTTTAAGCTTGCTACTAACCGATTCCCCCTCTATGGTGAAATGTTTTTGAGGGCAGGGCCATTCTGGTTAGGATATAGGTTCCAGAGTCCAATCATTTGGCATCCTGCACCCGGATACCAAGCCTTGTAGGAAATGCCCAAGGGCCAGACAAGCCATTTCTTTGATCATCTAGTTTGGCATCATGGGTGTAGGCCCCCACATGAAATTCCATCACCAGCCTACTCCCTCACTGCTCTGCATGTCAACTACAATGTTTTCATGAGGCCATGAAAAATGGTAAGCTGGGGGGTGTGTGGAGTACCAAGGAAGGTATGTTTCGATGGTCATTTTGGTATCTTTTCATCAGAACTCAAAAGCCTTTTGCATGAGAAATCTAGATAATGATAAGAATTTATAATTAAACACGAGAGATTAATGAAAAGCACTGATAGTCATCATTTCTATGTGCAGGAGGGAGGAAATACGGGAGGTGGCCATTCCAAAAGTAAAGACAAGGATGAGCTAACTACTGTCCCTTTGTTGAAAGACCGGAAATGAACCAGATCACAACGAATCAATGCAAGAAAGGATGTGGAGATACCGGCACGAAACAGAAAAGGAAAGAAGTAACGCAGTATTAATGATTCTGCGAATCCCTCAGGATCTGAGATCCAGAGGGATCACTATTTTATTTATTTTATGTACCTAGATATCTCTGCCATCTTCCCTATAAAAGGGGTAGCACTGTTGGCTTCGGAGAGGATCTTTTGGTGGGAGTGTAATTTCTTTTAAGGAAGATCAGGACTATGATCTTTATGTCCAGGTGAAGACTTGAGTTCCTGTAATTTTATTGCATGCTTTAATACAAACTTGTTCGCTCCTTTATCTTTGAGCCTGGATCTATCTTAAGCGGTGTACCCCTGGAGGCTAAGGGCCCGACCCTAGAGGACACTTGCTCTTGTATTATTATGCGTGGTTTCCATGTGGTTTGTTCATAGACATACTCTAGTAATCTGTTGTGTTTTGAGAATATTTTATTACATGCTCTGTTGTGATTAAGTCATTTCGTGTTCTTGAACTTTATATCGATGCTATGTTAGTTTACCAATTCTTCAAGCATTGATTAATCCTACAGGACACTGTTAGTTTATTACAGAATTCTTTACGATTGTGTTTTGCATTATAACAAGTCACCTGGAAAGATCTTTTCTACGTGAGTATCGAATGTGACTATTCTTTATTATGAGATACAGTCGTATGTGTTTCAACATAAGCATATTGAGTATGGTGTGTTTCTAAGGTTCTCTAGTATTGTTCCATCATATGAGATTGAGGGATTGGTGTTTTGATTGGAATGGTTAAATAGAGTTGCATCTCAGTTATTACTTATTTCAATTACTATTCTATTCTTGAACTGTTGTTCCATTTACCTGCTGTTCCATTTATTTGTTGTTCCATTTACCTGTTGTTCCATTTATTTGCTGTTATATTTATTTGTTGTTCCATTTATTTGCTATTACATTTATTTGCGGCTCCATTTCTATTTGTTGTTCCATTTCCAGATTGCTAATTTGTTGTTTCTTGAGGACGGACTTAGGCTGTAGAGGACCCCAGCATCTGCTACTTGGTCCCCAGACCTCTGATCTGCTCCCGTCAGCTATGAAAGGGATGTGTCATTGCTACCAAGCCCTTGACTGACATGTTGTTCCATTTCATTATCATTTCTTTTATCTGTTGTTTCATTTCTAATCATTAAGAATGATCCTAGGCTGTAGCAAGCCCAACATCTACTATTTGGCTCCCAGACCTCTGATCTATTCTCATCAGTTATGAAAAGGATGGGTTATTGCTACCAAACCTTTGGCTGATGCAGTACGTGGTGTGATTTAGTCCTTTGAAGTAGTTAAGTTGTAGACTTGCATTAGTTTACTTTCGTAGTTGTAAATAGTTGTACTACAAGCATTACTCTGGCAAATGCTAGCCTTAGACTGAGACACCCTTTGAAATAACCAGAGGATCCCGGATTGACATATTAATGTGAGGTAACTAGAGGTGAAAGAGACCCTTTTTATAGCTCTACAGAATTCAAAGGGCATAGTAGAGCATTGTTATCAATAATTGATGCCCCGAGGAAAGAAAATGAAAACACCTAGTAAGCACCCTGAAAGCTCTAGCATGACTCATGAAGAAGAGGAAGAAATGCTACATGATATACCAAAATTACAAGACCAAGTGCAACAAATTTCATTCTCACAAAAGCTAACAGAAGCTAAGATAAATGGTGTGGAATCTAAGATAAAGGGCATGGAAGCTAAGATTGATGATTTGAAGATAGATTTGAAGACAAATTTGAAGAGAGACATGGCAGATTTGAAGACAGATTTGACGAATTTTCTACAAGAAATACTTACTAATGGTGAAAAGGTAGTAAAGGAAACTCATGATGCGAACAAAAGAAATCTTAATCACGATTTCACAGACTCCAATGTGGGATCGAAGACCCACCATATTCCAAAAATCGCTATGAGGAAGTTTGATGGCAAGGATCCTGCAACATGGATATTATAGATGGAGGAATTTTTTGATCTCAATAATGTGCAAAAGACACAAAAGGTGTGTATTGCAACTTTATATTTGGAACCAAATCAGTTTGTATGGTATCAATGGATTTTCTCTCATAAACAAATTATCACTTGGGCAAGTTTTATGGAAGAATTAACAACACATTATGAGGATACAAAAAGAAACACTTTTTTTAGCCAATTGATAAGTCTCAAACAAAAGGGTTCAATAATGAAGCACATTGAGGAGTTCCAAAAATTGAACATAAGGGTAAAAAATATTCCAGAGGAGCATAGGATTGATGTGTTCATAGGGACTTTAAAGGATAATATCCAAAACAATGTTTGCCTTTGGGAACCTGATTCATTAGAGAAAGCATTCAGGTTAGCAATAAAAATGGAAAGCAAAATTATGGCAACCAGGAAGCATACCACTCACAACTATAAAGATGGAAGTGTTTTTTCCCCTAGTCTTCCACAACCTATAAGGTTGACACCACAACAATTGGAAGAAAAAAGAGCAAAAGGGATTTGTTACAGTTGTGATAGCAAATACATTAAAGGTCATAAGTGTGCTGAGAAGAAATTATTGTACATAGATTGTGAAGAGGAAGAAGAAAAGGAGCAAGAAAAGTTAAAAGAAGAGGATATACCCTAGGAAGAAAGCCTAGATAAAGAAGAAATGAATCCAACCATATCTTGTAATGCATTGGAGGGAATTACCACTCCTCAAACCATCAATATAGAAGGACAAATCAAGAAGAAAAAGGTAGTAGTGTTGATTGATTCAGGAAGTACCCACAATTTTATTCATTGTAAGGTAGCAAAAGAATTGAATTTCTTCTTATATCCAGCACCAGAGTGTCAAGTGATGGTTGCAAATGGAGGATCAATAAATTGCTCGAGAAAGTGCCATAATATCAAGCTATCCATGGGAGAATATGTATTGACTAGCCCAATGCTTTCCATTCCAATGGGAGGTGTTGATGTTGTACTAGGAGTCCAATGGCTACAATCCTTGGGTACAATAGCTTTTAATTTTCAAGAAATTTTCATGAAATTTTCTGTGGAAGGAAAGGAAGTTGAATTAAGGGGTATTGCAGGGAAACCGAGAAAGATAATCAGCTCTAACGGTATGACAAAGCTTCTAAAAAAGTAAAAAAGAGGTGTAATTGCACAATTATGTTCGCTAGATGTTTCCACATTGGAATTATCTATTTCTCTAGATCTCCAAAAAGTCTTGGACAATCATTCCAAGGTATTTGAGACTCCCAAAGGTCTCCCACCTATTCATGATCATGATCATGCTATTCATCTGATTCTAGGAAGTGTTCCTCCAAACATCAGGTCGTATAGATATCCCTGTGCCCAAAAGAGTGAAATTGAACGTATGGTTGTAGAAATGCTAGAGGCTGGTATTATTCAACTGAGTCAAAGTTCTTTCTCTGCTCCAGTAGTATTGGTGAACAAGAAGGATGGATCATGGTGCATGTGTCTGGATTATAAGGAACTCAACAAGCTCAATATTAAAGATAAGTTTCCCATTCCTGTCATTGATGAATTACTGGATGAATTGCATGGATCAATTTACATCACCAAGTTGGATCTTCATTTAGGATATCATCAAATCATAATGAAGACTGAAGACATTTGGAAAACAACATTTAGAACTCATGAGGGTCATTCTGAATTTTTGGTCATGCCTTTTGGCCTTACCAATGCACCTTCAACATTTCAAGGTTTGATGAATTCCATTTTCAAACCATTCCTTAGAAAATTTTTGTTAGTATTTTTTGATGATATACTAATCTACAACAAGTCTTTGAAGGATCATGTTGAACATGTTGACAGGGTGCTACAACTATTGGAGGAGAAGCAATTATATGCAAAAAGATCCAAATGTTTCTTTGGGGTACAAGAGGTGGAATATATGGGTCATATTGTATCTCATGAGGGAGTTAAGGTAGACCCTAGCAAAATTGAAGCGATTAAGGAATGGAAAATCCCCACATTCATTAAGCATCTGTTAGGATTTCTCGAGTTGACGGGGTATTATCGCAAGTTTGTTAAGAATTATGGGAGAATAGCAGCACCTCTAACAACATTATTGAAGAAAGATGCATTTTCGTGGACTCCAGTAGCAACAAAGGCCTTCGAACATCTTAAAGAAGCAATGTGCCAAGCACCAGTCTTAGCTACACCGGACTTCACAAAAACCTTTATTGTGGAATGTGATGCTTCAAGAAATGGAATTGGTGTAGTTTTAATGCAAGATGAAAGACCCATTGCTTTTGAAAGTCGTCCAATCATGGGAAAGTTTTTACACAAAGCTATTTATGAGAAGGAAATGTTGGCAATACTCCATGCACTTAAGAAATGGCGACCCTACCTAATGGGAAGACACTTCAAGGTAAAAACAAATCATGATAGCCTTAAATACTTTTTAGAACAAAGATTATCCTCTGAAGAGCAACAAAAGTGGGTCACAAAGATGTTGATTTATGACTTTGAAATCATCTACAAAAAAGGGAAGCAAAATGTGGTGGCAGATGCACTCTCAAGAAAGGATGAGGATGTGGAAGCATTTTTGTGTGCCATTTCTACTATCCAACTAGAATGGATAAACGAAGTAAGGGAGGAATGGAAGAATGACGAAGAAGTGTGGGCACTTATTCGAAAGTTACAACAAGGTTCCAGTACGTCTGATACATTTAGCTAGAAAAATGATTCATTATGGTACAAAGATTGCTTATACCTCTGCAAGAATTCCTAGCTAAAACAAAAGATTCTTATGGAATTGTACACTTCTCCCTTAGGAGGGCACTCAGGATTTTTAAAAACTTACCACAGGGTTAAGAAGGAATTTTTTTGGGATGGCCTTAAATCAGATATTCAAAAGTTTGTGGCGGAATGTTTGGTTTGCCAACAACATAAAGTTGAAACAATTAAGCCACCGGGTCTATTACAACCTTTATCCATTCCAAGCCAATGTTGGGAGGAGGTTTCAATGGATTTTATTACAGGTTTACCCAAGTCTGAGGGAAAGAGTTTCATCATGGTGGTAGTTAACAGAGTTACCAAGTATGCACACTTTTGTGCATTATCACATCCATTTAAATCTAGTACAGTTTCTTCTGCATTTATGGAAACAATTCAAAAGCTACACGGAAACCCAAATATTATTGTAAGTGACAGAGATCCCATTTTCACTGGAAATTTTTGGACGGAATTATTTTCTTGTCTTGGTACTCAGTTAGCTCATATCTCATCTTATCATCCTCAATCTGATGGGAAAACTGAGATAGTAAACAAATGCTTGGAAGGATATCTTCATTTCTTTGTATCTGATAAAGAGATACAATGGATCAAATGGTTGCCTCTGGCTGAATGGTGGTGTAACACTTCCCTTCCATACAACAACAAAAATGACCCCATTTATGGCACTTTATGGATATCAGCCACCATCCATCACATCATATTTAGAAAAAATTCTAAGGTTCAAGTAGTGGAACATCACATCGAACATCAACAACAAGTCCTCCAACTCTTAAGGGATAACCTCGTGTTCGCACAGAATAGAATGAAACAATAGGCAGATCAACATCGCAGTGAAAGAAGTTTTGATGTAGGTGATTGGGTATTCCTACAGCTACAACCATATAAGCAAATGTCCCTCAAGCAAGCTAAGAAGGATAATAAATTATCACCAAAGTATTATGGTCTGTACAAGGTGTTGCAAAACATTGGTACTATGGCATACAAATTGGAGCTTCCTGCAGCTTCTCGATTGCACCCAGTTTTCCATGTTTCATGTTTAAAGAAGGTTATAGGCGACAAGCTCCCAGTTCAAATAATATTTCCAGAACTTGACGAGGAAGGAAAAATTATATTGGAACCAGAAGCAGTCAGAGAAACAAGAACTCGACAGCTACGAAATCGATCAATTTCGGAGTATCTTATCAAGTGGAAGAACTTATCCATTGAAGATTCCACATGGGAGGATGAGAATTTTATATAGAAGCATCCATAACTACTCAAGCATTGAGGACAACACTTTTTTGAAGGAGAGGGGCATGCTGGGTCCCTATATTACTAGTGATTACCCCATTACTATTGTAGTTGTACCCCTTATTAATATTGTTGTGCCCCTATTGTCCCCATATTGTTATTACTGTGCCCCATAGAATCCCTCTATTGTTATTTTGTAGCTTTATATTATTATTGTTAGGTCGGTTGGGTTATATTGTGACTCTTTAGACTCCTATATATAGAAAGGAGGTTTTGTCATTTGAATCATCGAATAATTGTTCATTTATGTAATGTAAAGGAGGTTTCCCCCTTGAAGAGGCTGAATTCTAAGGCATTGATCTATCTTTTATATATTTTTCTTGAGTTGGTTTCATAACAGAATCGCTCTAAACAGAACGTATTTTCCATCATGGTATCATCGACTAGAAGAAATGAAAGCCATTCATAAATAGAGGGAATAAACAAATAACTGAGTGTTTGTAGTTGTACAAGTCCTCTTGTATTTCACCCTGCTTTTCTCAAGAATACAAACACGATTTCAAGAAGAAACTAACCTATAGGTGCACAAGAAAATAAGAAAAGGAAAAAAGTAAGACAAAGAAAAATAAAGTAAGAAAATCGAAAAAAAAAACAAAAAAGAAAACACTACTTGTACTTGTAACATAAGCAAAGCATGGGCTAACTCACGTGAATTGACACCTCAAATGAAACCATACCAAAAGACAAGAAAGATGAAACAATGCAAACCAAATCATTCAAAGTTTGAATGCATCCATTGAAAAAAAGAAGATTGAAAGAAAATTAAAGGAACTTTGCATGTGTATCATGGTATCCTATTACATTGTGGATGGAATACAAGCATGTACACACCTTCAAACATGACAAACAAGAAAATATGAAGAGAGAAGAAAATTTTTGTTTTGCAATAGTGCTTGTTATGTATGACTCCAACGCTTGAGCAATAGGATCACTTGATTCTAGTGGAGGATGCAAAAACTATGAATTGGATTGATTTTCAATGTGAAGAGAAGAGTGATGAGGAACATGGGGAGATTCAACATATTTCTGGTTGGAAGTGGAACTGACCTCAATTCTATGAGAACTCGACATAACCATTACCTTAGGCTGAAGTGCCTCGATAGCTTGACGAGTTTCCACTTCATCAGAAGATGGATCATTAAAGACCGGTGGCTTAGAAAGATCAAAAGTAGGTGAATCAGAATCATGATGAAATGAATGAGTGAAAAGATCATGACAACAATGATCCAAAAATTTAATATGAACAACGACATCCTTATCATATAATGAATCATAAAGAGTGGGCAATGAAAAACACGATTTTTCACCCTTTACGTTTGCAGAAATGAAATATGAGAGATCGAGTGGATCCAAGAAGATATATTTTTCCTCTCCATAATCAAATGACAAATTGAAATCATGAGCATTCTATGAATGACCAAAATTCAAAACCTACAGAGATGGATATCCAGAAGATAGAACAAAAATGACAGAATCTCAAAGGATGCCAGGATAATTCGAACGAGGTGTACACATATGGAGGTCATCCTTTTCTGCATATTCTTGTTTAGACTTCCACACCTACTCATAAAAAGTAATAGTGCAGGTTTGTTATTCAACAACATCTCCTTCCATTTCTTTATCCTTGTCAACATCACATGTGGAATCCAGAACAGATGAACACAACACACCAAATATGGAGGATCAAAGGAACCAGTGGATGGAGGTTGAGCGAATGAGACCAGGTGAAAACCATTAGGCTTGCATTCCAAATCTGCGTATATATCGAAAAGAGGTTAGGTAAGAGGATATGGTGACAATTCCACAGGTGGGTTCATAAATTCAACCACCTTATCCTTTGGAGCTAGATTTGTTCGATGAGAAGCAGACAAAGGGTCACTTGAGACAACAACCTCATCTGTCTCAGATGTAGCAACTCCAACACTGAGGTATGTTGGGATAGATTTTCAAGTTTTTAACTTTTGTTGATTCTGGGAGATGTACAAAAGGTATTGAAATCTTCTTTCCAAAATTTTCTAGTCAGCTTCATCTTCTGGAAATTCAAAGCAGTAGTGAATAAAATCATCATGAAAGTGCTCAAGCGATTCATTAGGTGATTTTCACAATTTAAATTTTTTTTGATGAAGTGCTTTACGTTCATAAAGAACAAAAACATGACATAATTATCTCAACATCTGATTGAAAGAGTGTATAGAGGATGTGGGAGATGTGTGACACCATTGCTTGACAGGTCCTTCGAACGTGAAAGTGAACAACCAACCATATATATCATCAGAGGGGACATCATTCTTATCACGTAAGCCAAAAAAACTAATTGTGTGAATTAACGGGGGTGTTCTGTTTTCCCATAAAATTTGTATCTAGACAACTCATCTAAAACATCAACCGACACATTGAAATCAACATCATGAGAAAAAAATTTCAGGGTTCTGATTGTGATATAAATCATGAATGATGTGCAGAAATTGAAAACAAACTTCAACAACTCAGCACATCACTTTCCCCTCCTTCTAGTGCCAAAAATGTTGACGATGTTGGACCCACCAACATTTAGGTGATATTCTTGGTAAGAAGTCCCAACTATACCTCAAACCGTTTGTAGTAGGAGTCCCAACAGTGGGTGGTAGTGTAATGCATTGACAACGGTAGAACACAGAGATAAGTATGATAACTTTGGGCTAAAGTAATTATGTAAGCTCGCAACGAGTCAAGGGATAAACACAGGGGTTCTAACACACGAAGGGGGAAATGAGCTGTTCCCTTAGAAGCCTGTAATAGTACGAGCCTGAAAGGAACACACGAGAGAAATGACATCACAAGCTAAAATGAAAAATTGTCCACAAACAAAAGTGACAAGTTAATCTGATAACACACGTTCAACAAGATTCATATAATTATATACAAATTAGTTCATAAGAAAATTTTTAAGTTAAAAACATAAATTTGTAAAGCAACCAAAATATTCCAACTACAATAACAACATATGCATGAAAGCGTGCTAGCTCTATTATAATATTATAAGAAAAAGTTCCATCCATATATACACCATTGATAGCTAGTAGGTCCAATAGTGGAACATTACAGTCAAGAACACATGGTCCTCCAAATAAGTATACTCACACTATGTTGTGGAGAAGCAAAGGCTCATCACAATACTCTAAAGCCTTATCTAATCCTAGGCCTAGCCAAAACCTTGGCTCCCAAAATCCTGTTCTAAGAATTATGAGGTTCTATTTATAAAAAAGGGTGGGGTGACCCTTGACATTCCCCTTTGTGACACTTTGACTACCCACATGACTCTTCAACTTCTTTAAAAACAAATAATTACATAATATGATGACATTTCATATTTCACTAATGACACTTGGAATTTAACTTACAACATATTTACAAATAATATACATTTTCCACATGTACCCATGTAAGACAAATTAGGTTAGAGACAACCTAGCAAGATAAAGCACTATGATTCTAAAGTCTTGGGAAAGCGAAACTCGACAACCTCCACTTGATGCTTCTAAGTCACGTACAGATGCCAAGCTTGGTATTGTGTGATGATGTCCATTCGAACTTCTTACCTTTCCTCTGCAATGATGTGATACAATATGCAATGCATGAGAAGTTCCTAATGAAGCTCCTTATGTAACCTACCAATCCCATAAATGATCTCACCTCATCCACATTCTTAGGAGCTGCCCACTCCATAATTTCCCTTATCATTTTTGAACCTACTTCTATGTTGTTCTTGGAGACAACATGTCCCAAGTAATGTACCTCAATCTAGAAGATGTTTCACTTTCTAAATTTATCATACAATTGATGTTCCCTCAAAGACCTCAACACCGCTACTATATTCTTGGCATGTTATTCCTCATTTTTAGAACATATCAATATATCATGAATGTATTCAATAACAACCTTATCTAAATATGGACACAACACACTATTGATCATGCACATAAATATAGCTTGAGCATTATTCAAACTGAAAGAAACAACAAAACAGTCATAATTCCCATATCTGGTCCTGAACATAGTCTTGAAGATATCTTCTTACTTGATGTGTACTTAATTATATCCTAATCTCATGTCGGTCTTAGAGAACATTGTTGCTCCCTTCAAATGATCAAACAAATCATAAATCCTCATCGTTGGGTACCTGTTCTTGATCGTTACTTTGTTCATATACCTGTAATCAATGCACAATATGAAAATACCATATTTCTTCTTCGCGAACAACATTAGTGCACCCCAAGACGATACACTTGGCCTAATGTATCTGTTATCAAGCATCTCCTTTAACTGCAACTTGAACTCTACCAACTCAGGTGTGCTCCTCTAGTAAGGTGCCTCTGATGCTGGAGTTTCCCCTAGCACCAACTGAATAAAAAATTATACCTCTCTGTGAGGTGGAAACTCTGTAATGTAAAGGAATACATCCTAAAACAACTACAAAATTGGGTACATTCATAGCACATCGGCATCCTTAACCCCCTTACCCTTATCACTAGAAATGTGCATTGCAAGCATCACATAACCTTTTCTATTACTACAGTTAGCCTGCATAGCGGCAAACATCTTCACTAATGTGGGCTTATTCTTTCCCTAGAAATTCCTCTTTTCCCCACTATCATCCACACACTCAATGGCCTTATCAAATCCATCCATTTTGGTCCTATGAAGGTATAGAATATCCATGCCCAAAAGCATATTATATGACTCCAATGGCAATACATTCAAATGTGTTGTTGTAGGAATATATTATATTGGATCATCAACTAGAGAGAAGATCCAAACAATGTTATCTATATGGCATTTGGATTCATTAACCTCTAGAAAATACTCAATCACAGTTTTCTCAACTTGATCTGAACCTCAAAAAAACAATTTCACCACTGAGAGAGAAAACAGGGTAGAATCGAGACCCTCCTTGCTTAAATTCTTAATAGATGACCTAGAAATGCTTCTTGATACTATGTTTTTTGTAAAATCTACACAGTTAGACATAATAGATAGAATAGGAAGAAATGAACAAAAAAAATTGATCTCACACTCCCAAGAACAGTCCTAAAATAGATGGAGACTTGCTTTTGATTTCTTTGGCATCAGATGTATATGTTGTGTTCCCAGCGCAAATTTTTATTAATACAAATTCTTGTTTTGGTTAAAAAAAATACCAAATTCCATCCAATATAGAAAATTTTAGGGGCGAATGTTCACCCTTTGGCAAAATTAAGGGGTTTATAATTTTTATTGGGCGAATATTTTGTATCATAGTAAATTTTTACAAATCACCTCAAATAGCCCACCTTATTTTAAGGGAGAGGGTAAAAAAGGTAAATTTAGCCCTTGAAATTAGGAGTTACAACCTTCCATCCGCCCATTTTCAAGAATAGGTTTTATTTAAGTGAATCCATTCACCCATTTTCAAGAATAGTTTTTATTTAAGTGAATCCTATGGGAAAGGCCCAAATACCATATTTATAAAAGAGGTATGGTAAATTAATAAAAATATAAATAAATGAGAGTTATGGTAAATAAATGAAATATTTTTTATATTTACTCCATAAGTCACCTTATATACATGCAAGGGTGTAAACAAATAAAAATATAAGTAAAGTGGAGGTATGGTAAATAAATAAAATGTCTTTTTATACTTACTCAAAAGGTATGGTAAATAAATAAAAATATAAATAAACTAGACGCATGGAAAATAAATAAAACCTATTTTTATATTTAGTCCATAACCCTTGTTCTATTTATGAAGGCTCAAGAAAGAGGTTTTATTTAAGTGAATCCTATGGGCCAAATACCATATTTGTAAAAGAGGTATGGTAAATTAATAAAAATATAAATAAACGAGAGGTATGGTAAACAAATAAAACATTTTTTTATATTTACTCCATAAGTCACCTTATATTTACGAACACTCAAAAAAATGTGTTATATGTAGGTGAAACCTATGGGCAAAATACTATGGGAAAAATACCATGGACTAGATTGTTATTAATACCATGCAAAAAACATTATTAACCCTAATATCAGTATTAATAAAAATAAAAATGGCACATGGTATTGACCCATGGTATTCACCAAAATGGCACATGGTATTGACCCATGGTATTCACCAAAATGGCACATGGTATTGACCCATGGTATTCACCTCGAATGTAGCCTATTTAAATGGGGGAATTAAATCAGCATAGATCCATCTTTACTGTGGATCTACTAACCCTCGAGAGGTATCAAATATCGTGATATGCAAACTAGCATAGAGTGAAAAGATATTTGATCTGATCAAGACTAAAAATGGATGTTGTAATTTAATGTATGTTAAACAATTTAGCTTGGTTAAAATAAAAAATAAAATAAAAATCAACTATTAATTTTATTAATTTTTATAAATTACTAATAGTAATTTTCAAGCTCCAGGCTTATGATAACCCATGGTATTGACCCATGGTAATACCATGGTATTCATGTGAGCATAGACTATTTAAAGGGGAGATTCTATCATCTTAGATCTATCTTAATTCTAGGTTTACCAAGTGCTCAGAGGGATAAATAGATTCCATCCCCCTAAGAGTTGTAGATGTGGAGTTACAATGGATATAGGTTGCTTTTTATGATAATGAAGATATTAAATAGACTTAGTAAATTATGTTGTAAAAACATCTTAAGGTGAATGGTTAAAACACAGACATTGGACAAGTATATTTGTATACTTATGTTTTAAACTGAAACAAATCCAGGGCTAAAAGGAACGGATTGATTGCACTAGTCATCCTTCTATAACTTTCCAACATATGCTGGAGTAAACAAATTGTAATTTGGGTAATTTTTCTAATTGCAAACAGGAACATACTTGTGTATTCGTAGGTTGGTTACGAGGTCCCTAGCAGTGATGAATTTGAATTTTTCTTGGTTTTATATACAGTGTTAGGTTTTTTATCATGCTTTTTGTGAATGGCATTGGTGAATTTTATCCTACACCCACTAGGTTATCGATATGTAATTTCGTTAGTTTTGATTTCAAAAGATATTTTAAAGAAATGCAATGATTTCATTTGTGTATTCAATAAACACAAGATTTTATAATTGAGTAAAAAAATGCAATGATTTCATTTGTGTATTCAATAAACACAAGATTTTATAATTGAGTAAAATATTCACCATGCCTGGTGAGAGATTCGCCAAAAAGTTATATATACATATCACATTATTGATAAAATCGCCTTCCATTTTTCCTATATACCATGGAGATTCGCCCATTTATTATACATGTAAATTTAGGGGGGGTTCTTAAAATTTTCCCTGCCATCCAAACTTAAGAAAATTGCAATCTTATTATTTAATATAGCCAAAATTGCTAGAAGCATGGACGAGCTGAAATAACTAAAAGATTTTAAATTAGAATAAATAAACTAAACTGAAATTTTAATTGCCAAGACTGACAATTTTCAGATCACACACATGAATCTTTGCGAGCTACATCGTGGGGGTTTCAATATATCCAGAAGTGCAAGCTACAAATTGTGAACAGGATGATGTGGGCATACGAAACTGTCCATGATTACATAGTACATGTTACCCCCACCATAGTACATAGTATTTAAACTTAGTCCCATAAGTGCACACTTAGCGCACAAAAAAATAATGTTTTCTACTTTTCATCGAAGAATAATTTAAATGAAAAGAAGTTCAAGTCATAAAAATATTCTATAGGATAGTATAAGAGAGATGGAAGATATAAATCAACAATTTCAAAAAGGATTGAAATTATCTAAGTAGAAAAATGGAACCAACATAAAGTCCTTGATGGGAACCCATACGACCAGTCCAATCAACTCCCACCTCAAATTCCAAACTAGATATGTGTGACATGGTTCCAAGGTAAAAAAATCAAATGTTAAAGATATTTGAATGAAAAACCGATTTTTTTCTACCGCTAATAGAATGGAAAAAGAATAAGGAAATGACTAGTATCCAGTCTGAATGATTTTATAACATCCAAATCAGGTCATTAAAAGATAAATTTCCTAAGCGGAGAAGCATTTATGACTGCAACATAGTTTAAGCACAATTTTCCAATCTAAGAAAACCTTTATTATACCAAAAAACTTATCAATAACTTATATCAGGGTTTGAGAAACCTTATAGCCCATTTTTTTTACAATAATTGAATCTAAAGTAACCCTAACAAACTAACCTAGGTTGAATAGTATATGATTTCACCTCTAAGAAAACCAATATATGGACATAGATCAGGCCGGTAATACCCAATTCAAATGTGATTTCTAGTACGCTAAGAGCGGATTCAAGGCCCAAACCAATATTAGAAATACCCAATGTCCAAATTGGGATCGAAGTGGATAAATCACTAAAGAAATATATCACTCGTAGCAATACCCAATGTCCAAATTTGGAGCAACCTCAATGACCCAAATAAAGAATTGAAAACACAGAAATATAGAAAAAAAAACAAAAAACCTCCAAATAAGAACCGGGCTAGAGGTATTACTCAGTCTCCAATTTGGAAAAATCCTTATCCCATTCGTCTCTCGATAGGAAATAAAAGAAGATAATGTGTTGTAATGGCATACCTGGGATCCTCTTAATGCTCATCAATTTATACTTTCATTCATCTGTTGATTTTGCTACAAAAATTGTATACAATCTTTCACCATTTGGAGAATATTTGAACTCTTAAAAGTAGAAGTGTTTGTGACAAAAACATCGAATGATACCTTATATCTGGCTTTGACAAACCTTATAGCCCAAATTTCATTTGCAATAATAAAATCTAGAGAAACCCTCACTACCTAACCCAGGTTGAACAATATACGATTTCACCTCTGAGAAAACCAATCTATGAACCCAGATCAGGCTGAAAATACCCAATTCAAATGAGATTTCCAATACGCAGAGAGCAGATTGAAGGCCGCAACCAATATTAGCAATACCCAATGTCCAAATTGGGATCAAATTGAAGGAATCCCTAAAGAAATGATCAATTTTAGCAATACCTAGTGCCCAAATTTGGAGCAACCTCAATGACCTAAATCAAGAATTGAAAACACAAAAGTATAGAAAGAAAAGCCTACAAATAAGAATCAGGCTAGAGGCATTACTGAGTCTCCAGTTTGGAAAACTCCTTATCCCATCGGTCTTTGGATAGGAAAAAGGAGAAGAGCATGTGCAGAAATGGTAGCCATGAGATCCTCTTAATGCTCTTCAATAGATACTTTTGTTCATCTTCTAATTCTACTAGAGACATTTTATACAATCACCATTTGAAAGATATTTGCACTCCTGAAAGTAGAAATATTTCTGACAAAAACATCGAATGATACCTTTCGGAAAAAAAAAGACCACACATATGTTCAAAAACCCTACCGAAGTGATTCGATCTGCCATGTGGATCTTTTTCCCCTTGCAAAGAAGAGAGTGTAACAATTTTCCTTCAATGGGGAGAAAGTTGGCTTTCCAAGGAAGGGCATTGAGCATCCACTGAGTTGCGCTTCTGAGGAGAGGCATCATTCGCTAATCTAGGTTTCCGAGAAGGGGAATTGAGCATCCATTTTCTATTCATATGGTTTCAATGAGGAAATATCAGTATTGTTTTAGTTATAACTATATCTTTAATCCAACAATGGAAAATATTTGAATCATCTAACATCTCATGAGACTGACCATAGGAAGACAGGCGTCACAACAAGGGAGTTGATTTCAAAGAGGAACTTTGGGAAAGGCATAATAAAAATTTTCATTGTGGATCATCAATAAAAAAAATAAAAACATTGACATATACTTAAAAATATATTAATAATAAGAAAAACTATCTTCATGTGGACAATCTAGTTCATAGAAAAATGTCTCAACCCACATGTTATGTAAATTATTTTACTAACAACTATGTATATATCATATATTATTAAAAAAATTATGTATATATCATATAAAGCTTGAAAAAAATTAGTCTTTATGGTTAATTTTTTTTACATTTTGATCACCTTTTAATTTTTTCCTCTCTTTTTTTAAATCAATTTTCTTTGAAATTCAACAAAATTTCAAATTTAATTTATGTATTCTATAAAGTATTCAAAAATATAATTTAAAAAATAAAAAATTACACACATATATAGAAAGAAAACACTACGAATTCATCAAGATTTATAGAAATAAAAAGATGAAATATTTTTTCAAATTTTATATTTGAAAAAACCTTTATACCTCAACAAATTTAACCTCTACCTACTCATATTAAATCCATACTTACTATAAATATATAGTAATTCTTTAATATAATTTTTTTATTAAAAAAGTAATAATAAATATATAACCAAAATTATAATGGATATGTAATAAAATTACAATAATAATAATTAGAAAAAAATATATATTCTATTTAAAAAATAGGATCATTCACCACAAACGGCTGATTATTTCAACTTATTTTTATTTTTTATTTTTTATGTCCGATATTCCGGTAATTAAATTATGCTTTGTTAAATAGATATCAAGCACCCCAAGTTGAATCAGTATTATGGAGACTGTCGTTTTAAACCTCTGATCAAATTTTATCGACGTTGGTAACAAAATTTCTTCCATTTTTGCACACTATCAATTTGCCAGAAGCATCTATATCTCTAAAGCATTTCCACGATAAGGTTTTGAAGAATTATTAAAGAAACATGATAATGTGGTAAAACAGCCACCCGTTGTACAGGAAAATCACATCTGGCTGCAAGAGAAGTGGTAAGGGTGGAGTGATTTCGTAATTTTCTTTAATTGAAGAAATTATGTCAGCCAGAGGGCAGTTGAAATTTGTACATATATATATAGTACGATTTGTGGCGACCAAATTTTTTTACTTTACCGTTATATAGTTTTGTGTATGACTTCTGAGAATAAATCTCTTCACCCAACTGTTATATCACATCTCAGAAATTCTCCCTATATATAATAAAATTCATAAATTAATCCAGGGAAATATTTAAAGTCTTGGTTCACATTTCTATTTCTATTATCAGTTAAATCTTGACCTTTTTCCCTGTCACTTACGGAACGATTGTACTCATCATATGTTAGGTGTACCGCCGCAATCCGCCTTCTGCAAGCGTGGTTGTAGAGTTGACTAGGAAACGGTTCAACAAAAGTTGCAGAAAGAAGCAATGTGATTATTTATAAACAATATAAATTCAAACTAAAACTTAATTGTCCTGGCAGTGACGAAGGGATTATTAAAAGACGAAAGTAAGTTCAAACTATAAATAAGTGATTTATATTTTATTAAATTAATATTTTTTTGTGATCTATCAAGTTTTTAACCTGTTTTGAGATATAAATATATTAAAACTATGTAGAAAATATATAGCAAACTATTTATATTGTGTAACAATGTTACCAAATTTAATAAGTACAAAATTCAGAAATAAACATGTAATAATTTTTTATATAAACTTAAATGGATCAACTATCCTCAAAAACTTTGAAACATTAAATTTTTCAAATTTAATAGCAAATGTGATTATGTAGAAAATATATCTCAAACAATTTAACAATGTTACCAAATTTAATAAGTACAAAATTCAGAAATAAACATGTAATAAATTTTTATATAAACTTAAATGGAGCAAACATCCTCAAAAACTTTGAAACATTAAATTTGAAAATTTTGTAACAATGTTACTAAATTTAATAAGTACAAAATTCAGAAATAAACATGTAATAAATTTTTATATAAACTTAAATGGATCAAACATCCTCAAAAGCTTTGCAACATTAAATTTTTCAAATTTAATAGAAAATGTGATTATGTAGAAAATATATCTCAAACAATTTATATTTTGTAATACTTTGTAACAATGTTACCAAATTTAACAAGTACAAAATTCAGACATAAACATGTAATAAATTTTTATATAAATTTAAATGGATCAAACATCTTAAAACATTGAAACATTAAATATGAAAAATTTAATAGCTCTAACCTAAATTTCCAAACTTAACAATTCTAACACAAATCTAAAAAAAAATTCACAATAATTTTAATATTCCCCAAATTCCCATTACATTCTAAACAAAAACAAAAACTGTGACCAAATCACTACCGGACAAATTAATTAACGAACAGAATAGGACCTCCTTATTTTCGAATTTTCCCGAGCACAATTTGATCACTATATTTTGTTGTACATATAATCTCCAATCAAACAAAACAAAAAATGGAAAGTAACATTTTTCCGTAATAGTGAAAGAACAGCTTTTCTGTTAACAAAAGAGTGGTGATATTTCGCGCATTGTCACTCATAAACGTAACTCTGTTTTAAATATATTTAAATAAATAAGTAAAAAATAGAAAATAAACAATCTGAGGAACGGAACAATTGTATTTTCATATCCAAATTCAATGATAACAGGTCAAATTAATAAGACAGAAAAAGTATGAGAAACGAGGAAATTGCAATTAAATACACTCGTATATATTATGAGAAACGAAAAAGACAACACGTTAAACAGTTGAACGAAAAGCTCTGTATTCTAAGCACATGCAGTTTAATAATTTTGTCTGAGATGGATTACCATTGTCAACCGCTAAAACTGTATATTATTCCTCAAAGGAATATCTTTAATCCTCAAGAGGCATAGTGGGCAGCTTTCAAAAGTAGCTTTGTAACTCTTTATTGAGTCACATTAAACAAAAAAAAAATTGCTAAAAGCGAAATGCATAAAAAGGAGATAATACAGTGAAAAGCATAAAAATTAGTTCTTTTCTCTAGCATGTTCAACTCATGTAGAATTGATATATTGGCATCCTCATAGGACAGGTAGTTGGAAGTTGTGTCAAGATTCTCGGTGAAAGACGAGTAATTCGGATGTGTGTCATGATTCTGACTAAACTTCCAGATTTTGTAAAGGATTATATCTGCTTTCCCTTTTTCCAAAATTTAAAATGTTATTAATTGTTATTTTGGTGGGCTGATGTGTGGGAATGGGATTATTTGTTTTTTTAGTCATTGTGTAAAAAATATATGTATATCGGTGTAACTGAGATTATATTTTATATATATATATATATGTGATCGTGAGAAGGAAGTTATAACATTTAAATTATTATAATTATAATTATCAATAAATAAATTTTGCAACTTAAAAAATTGTTTATGTATTATTGCAATTTTTTGAATATTTTGGTGCTAGAATTTGATGAAAAAAATTGAGGTGAAATATTGATTTGGGTTATTTAAACTGGTTTTTGACTATATATGGATTCAACACACTGAAAAACCCCTAGGGCATTTTGATTTTGAAGTGTTACCCATCAAGCTTGTAATTACAATAAATTCTTGCTGGATTTTAGAGAAATTAGACCGGAAAAATCCACTGGAAAAGCTTCCAAAAAGTAGCACTAAAGACAACTCTATTATTTTTCTTAATAAAAATATTATATAAATCAATATTTGTAAAAAAAAATTAACTTTCTATCTATCTCTCTATGTGTGGGAAACCAATATGGGCTCCTTGTAATAAAAATGGGTAACCCATAAAGGCTCCTTGTAATAAGAAAAGAGACATATAATATTGTATTCTATGTTTCTAAAATATGTATTTTCTTTTTCTAACCCCTAAAAAAATGAATATTTAAATGTAATAGTTTGTTATTTACATACACACTATTTTTAATTAAGTTAATAGGAAGGCTCCTTGCTTATAAAAATGATTTCTCCCCGCAAATAGAATAGTGGTATTTTTTCTCAAGTGTTTATCTCTTTGCTATTGGATTGTGTCGTGTACAACTAATACTTTTCATATCTTCATATACATCACCTTACTAGTCAGCATTAACAAGTAAATGGGAGGTCATCCATTTATTGAATGAATTTTTTTCATAGAATAGTTGCTCAAGAGTTCAATGTCCTTAGTTGTTCAATGTCCTTCTCAATGTGACTTCCTCAAGGGGATTGAAGCTATCTCATCACTAAGATATACATTTGGATCCATTTGGGTGGATGAAAATCATGTTGTTTTCTGAAGAAACCACATTCAAGGATTCAATCAAGGAATTACAAATTTAGAATTTAGCCATAACGCGTCATGAGTTAATCAATTTGTAGCAACACAGATGCCCTCTGGGGCACATGCAACTAAGTAAGCCATGTCAATTGTCCAAAATTTCTGTCCATATGAATAGAGAGGATGTTGATTCTTGGATCTACTTTAGTTTCCCTATTAGCTCCTCAAAGAACGAGGTCTACCACCCCAAGTATGACACCTTTTTGTGCATGACACATTTTTATAATGTTTTAGGATAGTTGTCCAAATAATATACCATATACCCAAGTTTATCCCACTTGTTTTTCTATTTGCAGTTAGGGGTGCCATATCAATAATTTAGGGTATACTTCTCATTGATTCTTTACATCAAAGAAACTTCTTAATCCTCACATATTCTATTAATGAATTTGAAACATTTTTCAAAGTTTCCAATTTCTCCAATTACACCTTCTTATCTTTAATCATATCTCTTATGATGTGTCATTGAATGTCGGTATAGATTGCTTGTCAATGGAAAGTTGGGTTCTTTACTAGGAATATTGCACTTTAACCATCACGATCCATCCTTACAACTTGTTGTACTAACCCAATACCTGAACACAATCTATTTAGATATATTTCCTCCTTAGTTGCATGAGTGGTTGTCATGTATGTTGCTTCTATTATGGAGAGTGCTACTATAGATTTTAACTATCACAAGCTATCCTTACAACTTTTTGTACCGACCCAATACCTAAACACAACTTATGTAGTTATATTTTATCCTTAGTTGCATGAGGGGTTGTCATGTATTTAGATTTTATTGTTGAGAGTGCTAATGCATATTCTCTTTCTCTCATCCAATTGATTACTCCTGAAAATACCTTAAACCCATATCCACTTGCAGATTGTTTTCGATCTAGATCTCTAGCCCAGTCTTCATCAATGAAGCCATGTATGTTCAATACTCTATCCAATATTTGCCTTGCTTGCTAGCACAAATCATAGCTAGTAGTACATGCAAATATCTGAAAACCATCTTTATTTCTATCTAATGCTTCCTCCACGGATTCAACATATAGCTACACAATAATACCACTACATCTGCAATATTTAGTCAAGTGTAAGTTATCACACGCTTAAAGCTTCCAACTGAACTAGCATATGGAACATGGGACAAGTCTTATTCCTCTTCATATGGATCATGGGAAAAGTCTTATTCCTCTTCACATGTCTTGGGACATTGGTATGCAAATCAAATATACACCTATAGCAATAGGAACCTTTATTGATTTACTTTCCTACATATTAACCATTTGTAATATTGTCCATACATACTTCCTCTAACTTAACTAGAGCTTGTTTTGTGACCAATCTATTTTACTTTCAATGCACAAGATAAAATCTATAGCAATGAGATCACTCATGTCAAATTTAAAAGACAATTTAGTTTTAACATATTTGATAATTTAATTATCATTTTCAACTAACAACATATAATTCACATACAAAACCCACAAATTTAAAAAAAAAAATTGAGTTTTAAAGTCCTTAATGATTTCATTATCATTTTTAATCAACAACATATAATTCACATAAAAACCCTAATAAAGAACACTATCACAACTAATTTTAAATATTCATGGTTATTCATTATCTCTTTTTCAATCCAAGTACGAGTACTACTACAACTCCCACAATTATTTTCCGAGATAAAATTACAATTCGTTTTAAGTAGGGTTAAAATTACAATGGATACCTCTGAATGGGAAATGAGGTGGTCAAGGGTTCTTTAAAAAGTGGTCCTTTGATTCACAATTTTTTATGAAGTCACTAAGAATAGGGTTAAAATTACAAAGGCTACCTAGAAAGGGGAAACGAGGTAGTCAAGGGTTCTTTCGGAAGTGGTCCTTTGATTCACAATTTTTTTTTAATGAAATCACTAAACATAATTTGAATCACTTTCATGGGTCATTAGAGACTACGAATTAGAAATGGAGAAAATAATAATCCCACTATGTACTAAATAGATAAAGAGTCTCTAATTAGAAATGGAGAAAATAATATTCCCACTATGTGCCAAATAGATCAAGAAAATATCAAAAAAATATATGGCCACATAACCAACAATTGCAACATGCCTTCTCATCCAACTCTATCTATATAAACTATTTTTTAGTTTTATATTTTGGCATTAAAAACCAATTTGTTTTCCTAAATGCTAGTGCCGTTGACCTCATTATTGTAACTATATAAACAAGGTCAGCTGCGGAGGCAGCAAGTCCCTCCCACGAGAGACTTGTTAATGCCTACCACAAAAGACTTGTTATTGTCGTGAGTGACTGTTGATAGATCCCAGATGAAGCATACCTGCTCGGACCCATGACAAACAAGGTTTTCAATTATGTTTTTTTACTTGTGGCGAAGGTGGATCACGTAGTTTCCGAGTTGTGACCTCATCTGCATGTATTACACTTCCACAAGAGCGCTGAAATATAATTTTGTAGGTATGACATGCTCGACATAGTTAACAAACTGCTAATCATGCTCAGGATCACGTGTATTATTCTGGTAACCATTAAGTATGTTCAAGAGTACTTAGTTTGTCTTAGTCATGTACACCAAGAAAGCACGACGTTGATTCCTAACATTTCTAGCTGCCATTGACTTACACCGTGCACCTATTGTCTAGCTCAAGAATGAACTAAAAGTATAGCAGTTCATCTAAATTAAGCCACTTAGGTGATTTCAATATGATTAGTATTAACGCTTGTAATACATTGTAATAAACTACACGGACTAGTGACGAGTATCAGATTACACATTGTCTAAGCCATGTTATATCTAACCAACATTATATCAAAAGAAAATACTAGGTGACTGCCTAATACACCATGAATTATTACCCACGAGAGATTTCATGAATTAATATAAGTATGGCTATATTAGAGCTCTGATTGATAATAAATATCACTAGTCCAGTGAAACAACGACATGAAATGGTCACTAATACACTTGTTTCATAAGTAAACCTCCACACAGCCACGTATCTCTCATGTCATGAACCCGAACTTGCTTGCATATTCTTATGGATATGCCTTTTTCTGGATCTGGGGTGCATGCATACCAAATGTCCAGATCTTGGAGTCTTCTCTGTCAGGTTCAATGAATGCCAACCTAAATGCATACCAAATAATGTGACAACCAGATCAGTGTGAAGGTAGAAAACATGAAATTTTGCAGAGAGTAGTGCATAGTGTAGGCCCATAGTCGTCAAGGTTCAAAGTGCAGAGTTGGCAAGATTGAACAGATTGTACTGAAGTTCTTTACCAATTTCTTGCATATAATATTGGACCATGCTCAGCGATCTGCTTCCCTTAAATTTGTGCAGTGGAGGCAAGCTTCAGTATATTATTGTTCTTGATAACGAATTTACAAGCAAAATCCATAAATCGTATGGGAACTGTAAGAGTATGTTGCATTTTCATGTGAATAATAATAAACTGAAAGGGATAATTCCCAGAGGAATTTCAGAGTTCCCACATGTTTCTATCCTAGATCACAGCTTCAACTCTTCTGAAGGGGAGATCACTCCGGCAACTGGGAATGCGAAGAATTTGTCTGAGCTATGTTTGCAGAGAAATGGGTTCTCTCGAAACTTGCCAACAGAAATTGGGCAAGCTTCACAGTTGATAAAAATTGATGTTAGCGGTAACAAGTTAACTGGAGTTATACCTTCTGAGATTGGGAAATTAAGCTTGTTGAATAGTATGTCTTTGCAGAAAAATAATTTTTCATTTTGCGAACTTCGCATTTTCTCCGTTTGGCCCTGACTGGAGGAAAATGCGTAAGCTCTACGCTTCGGAGTCGGTGAATTATGAAAAAACCCTCACTGTGTAAATTTATGTAATGGTTGTTGTCCACCATATTCATTTATGGATATGTTGTATGTATGTTGTCCAGTATTTTTCTTGTCCATTACGGAACAACTTAAAGAATTTCTTGTATATTACAAATCTTGGAGTTGGACTTTTCCAATTGCGGGCTTTAATTTTTAATGGTTCTAAATAAAGAATGTTGACTGTAAATGATTCTTGTTAATCACTGGATGCCTAGGGCTTTGCCAGCAAGTTTTCATGGGAATTCAACAAAATTTCCATCCAAATCGTAAAACTTTTGGTGAAACAAGTGTGTGTATGGCCAAATCGTAAAACTTTTGGTGAAACAAGTAAGTGTATGGCCAATTCGATGGTATTTCCGACTGATGGATATGGATGCCTTGAATTGAATGTCGATGGAGGTAACAGGAAGGAAATGAAATGATGCTTTACTGTGATTGTTCCTGAGCCTTGTTTAAAGATAATCATCCCTCCGAATGTCGATTTTTCCTGAGCCGCATTGTTTATAAAACTTGCCAAAGCTACACATAAAAATAATGGGAGCCTTAAAATCCATATCCATATTTCTTTCAATTGAATTAGAGCTCAGCGAGATAGATGGACTAGTGCGCTGCAATTAAACCAATACCACTAGCTAGTAGCTTAAAATGAAATATATTTGTTTTACGTTTATTAGAGAAGAGGAATTCTCAGCGATGATTCGCTCTATTACCAATTCAGAAGATTCTCGTCCCTTAAACATCAGGAAAGTTGTGGCATCTGTTTCTACGGCTATAACCTGTAGGATGGCATTTGCTAAAAAGTATTCGGACATAGACCTAAAAGGTTTCAATTCCATGGTTAGAGAAAGTCTTCTGTTACATTTAATATTGGAGATTACCAACCTTATTTAGGCTGGATGGATTTGCAGGGTGTCAACCACCTGATGAAGAAACTACACAAGGCACATGATCAGTTGTTAGAGAAAGTAGAAAAGTGAAAATTGTTGTAAAAAAAAACGCCATAGCAGAATGGAGGAATGCATTTAAGGCTTACGAGTACACTGCAGAACAATATGCATTCATGGCCAATACAAACACAGTTTTGGAGACGCTATGTCTCACTCTCTCCTTTCTTCTGTTGTATGCTTGTATCATATACTATTCTGTGATTTTTTATCATTTTTTAGTCTATATTTGAAGTTAGTTTTGCATATGTATTCAGTGGTTCTCAAGAAGGTCTTAAGTCTAGGATCTTGGTTACTAGTTTTCCTGATTCTTTAATGTCATTAGTTGTTGAAGAGAACATTGTCCCAAATTCTATGCTTGGATGGGGTTACTTGATCAACGTTCAAACATACCCTATTTGCGTCTTCAAATATGCTGCTATTGCAGGTTGGCTGTCTTAGCAATGCCCAGAATTTGGGTTGAATAGAATCGAAATTTGGCCCTCTCTGGCCATGTGGTTGCCAATGGCCTCTGACCGGCCCTCCATTGTCCAAGTCTAAGTGGAACTCTCGCTTATCTCTGAAGTTTTTTGCGTGATTTGAGTCTCAACATTGATTGAAAATGTAGAAGCTATCAATTCAAATATTTCTATTTGAACAAATCAACCCTATTTGCATCTTCAAATATGTTGTTGTAGCAATTTTTCTGTCTCAGCAATGCCCAGAATAATGTAGAAGGTATCAATTTAATTATTGCCATAAACTACTAATTTTGTTTTGAAATTTTTTGGATCAATCTGCGAGGTCAGGCCTTATAGTTTATTGATACATCTTTTCCAGAAAATATTGCTCATACTGTGTATTGCCTACTGTTAATTTTTTAATCAATATTTATCTGAAAATGCTAGAAGACTTTGTATTGTTAATAGAAAAGACACAACATTTTCAACTACAGAGAACATCAATGCCCTCTCTCATAAACTTAGCACATTCTAACTATCCTTACTATTAGGGAATATTATATGCCTGTTTGATAAATTTCTTTGTTCTACTTGTTCATCTCGGACTAAAATTCAAAATTATTGCTACAAAAATCTACACACACACAGGAGCACTGCAGGCTGTGCGGATGATATTATAACATATAACAGCCTTCGGCATATTATATTGTTTCCAATATTATTGTCTAGACGTCTTTATTCTATGGCTAGTAATTGTCGCAAAACTATTTACAACGCGAGCAACTAATGACATTTATATAACTTCAAAGAAATTTGTTCTCACTGTTCAATTTTGTTTGCCGATTTTAATGTAAACCTGAAGCATCTGTTCAACGACCCTATTATCTCATATCTGCTCAAGCAGCGTCAGAATTTACGAGTTTCAAGATTTTGAAGGAACCTGCTGGCATTGAATCGAGGGACTACCAAATTGTACATCATGGACTAATTTCCTGAAGACTAGACATCCTGGCTAGCCTCTTCAATTTCCTCATTGATATGCAGCCATCGAATTCTATGCTAGCTACCAGACCAGTGCAGGGCGTGAGTAGTGTCATGAGTAGTGTCACTGCTTGTTTAAGCAACAACCCTCAAGTCAACCTCCAAGAACAAATGCACAACCAACAACAACAAATAAATAACCAGAGACAACATTTTTCTTTGCAATTCAACCAAACAAACCAGCCTCATCAGAACATGGAGGAATTTCTAGAACAAATGCTCGTCATGCCTCCCTGGTCGGACGTAGCTACCGTGAAATCCCACTTGTTCCCTCATCTCCCTTATTCCCTGAATCCCGGTTCTCACCAGCTTCAACTTCCGTGTTGTTCTCACTAGATTCAACTTCTGTCTCTCGACACGGAAGCAACATGCATTCAAAGGTGGCGACAACCACTCTAAATGACTTAGACACTCACCCAACCCAACCGACTAAACACTCTGCTTGGCTTTGCAAAACATTCACATAACATTTAATGTTTTGAATTAATGCTAACATTAGTTTAGGTTGTACTATTTACAAGTTTGAAAATATGAGGACTAATAAAAATATAACAAATTGTTTTAGGTTCGGTTCAGCTTTGGTCCTTGGGAAGAGGACAAATAACACAATAAATTAACATGTCTCAAAAACTTTGTTTATAGCTAATGAGCCCGAACTAAAAAGATCTCAAATAATGCTATGTCTCTTCGTTTCGATTACTATAGTCCATGTCGGGATGACAGGGACTAATAATGCTACCTGCCCTAAATCATAGAGGTTGGAAAATTTTGTAACTAGAGACCAATGTGGGAATATTTTATGAACTATTTATGATTAATTTACAATGATGAGGAGCCATTCATAACCATAGTTCTACCGAGGAGATACATACCTTATTAGACTATTCTTTATCCATGGGTTTCTTTAGTGGATTAGAATGTATTTGTGTTACTTGTAACTTTTTTATCTAGCATAATAATATAGAAGATAGATACGATCCATGTGTTGAATAAACACTTTCCCTAACTGCAATTCTATGTATATATGTGGAAGTGATCTACACGGTCTTAGAATACCTATAAGTTTCCTTTTATTAGCTTAAAATATAATAATCACTTTTGCTTTTGTTAACTAATTTAATATTTTTTTTATCAATTTGACATAGCACATGATGTTATACATTTGGTGAGTTTGGACTAATATTTGTTTTAATTTGTATCTTACATAGAAATCTGGCTTTCAAGGGTAATTTTATTGTTTTTCAATTTAATTTTACTATTAAAGCCTATATAAACTCTTTAGGTTATCTATTTTATTAAAAAGTTTCAATTTTTCCTAACGGAGTTGAGTTAAATTTACAAAGAAATAAGTATACACACGATTGATGGTGTTGGAACTGCCAACAAAGGGCATCTTCGTGGTATGAAGTATTAACAAGACTTCATGCCATTTGGTATAGGATTTCCATCTGTTATGATGGCCCAATTGCCATTATCTTAGAGATTTGCCTTAGTTCTTGTTGTTCAACACATGAGAGTGTTATGCTTGTAACTTCAAGAAAGCGAAGTGAGTATGCCTGGTGAGTGCTTAATTCAACTCTGTGTTTAGATTCCCTTACTATCAAAGGGGAGAGGTAAAGTGAGCCTCTTGATGAGAGGGAATAGTCCCAACCCAGGAAGAAACACATGCGAACGACACGAAGGGTCTGTCCTGCATCTAGTGGAATAGTCCACACCAAACGTGGCAGTCGTAAAAACCAAAGCTAAAGGGAAAAGACATATATCATCCAACAAAATAGTCCACTAAGCGGTAATGGTAGTCAACACTAAAATACACAAAGATGGTATGTCTAATGTCTGGTAGAGTAGTCCCCACGGACGAGACAGTAGTGATAAACAATACAACATATCTTCAACAATGAGTACTAAAATAAAAAAGTAGTTCAAATATGTTAGTATAGGTTAAGAAAACATGCATTAGAAATGTTTAAAGAATAGTCTTACAAATGGATAAAAACCATTCGTGAAAACGTGCTCACCTGAGACAAGCTTCTAAATTAAGTGAAAGATCAAAGACACATATGTACACCATACATCACTAATCTCAGTAATGAGAGATTGGAGCCACTCCTCACTCCTCAAAGAACAAAGTATAGACTCTCAAGGCTATGCGGGAAGAGCCAAGGTGAAATGTCCTTTGCATATACAAATAAGAGGGTATATATAGCCAAGGGAGAAACTAATCCTTGTGACAATTTGACTTCCCTCATCACTGTTCAACCTGCATGACTCTTTGACTTACATGACTCTTCAACTTCATCCGTGGGTCTCTTGGGCTTCTACGTTACATTACATTGGTTACAACATGTATGGCCCAAAGTAGTGATGTGGTTGAGATGACTCATGACACAACTCCACATGACACTACTGACATCAACATGTTGATTTTGGTGTTTGTGTCAAGATGCTATTCTATCGGATGATGAGTATGCTCTTGGTGTATCATATCTTCACCTCTACATGATGAAGTGTTTGGGGTCTTTGATGGTCTTGGTATTCTCTTAATGGTTCATGCATGTGTATGTATCTCATTCGCTTTCTACATGGTATGCCTCATGTGTTCATCCCACCATGAGCAAGTCTTCTAGCATTCACTCCTTCTTCATTTCATTCATTGTCACACCATGTTCCATTCATGTACCTACTTTTGCAATCACTCATGTCGAGATGACATCAAATCCAGAAATCTCCTAATCTACCATGATGCATTTTTTTCGTGATTGGCCTAGGTGACTAGGAGGGAGGACAAGGTACTAAGATTGCACAGAGCCAATTCAGGCCGAGATGCAGGACTTCAAGGCATTGTCAGGAAACACGGCGTAGAGGTCACTAGGAGGCTAATTTGAGCAGTCCATGACAACATTGACATCTTCACGAGAGAGCTAAGCTGGGAGGTAAAATTGCACAATTTTTTTGAGGGGACACTGCAGGCAACAGGAAGAAGTGGTGGTGAAAATTACGCATTTTTTTGGAGGAGGCCGAGATCAACCTGCGAGAGATGTTGGTTAGAACTGCACAGTTCTATGAGACAGTTAAGGCAGGACTTGACTAAGCAGTTTCTAGGGTGAGAGGATTTTTGGACAATAGGAGGACTGTCAGTGAAAATTGCGCAATTTTTAGAGGAGAGAAGAGTAGGCCAGCAGGGGGACAGTCTGGAAAAACTACACAATATCTCGGGATAGTGTAGTGACATGAATCAAAGGATTGTCCGTCATGTTTGTGCAATTTCTGTAGGTAGTGCAAGGAGGCAGGTTGGACATATAGTATGCAGTTTTGGAGATGAATGCAGCCTTGGGTCACATCTCAAGTTAGGTATTCCGGTTGACCAGAGGGAGGCTTGGTGGACGGTCTCGCAGGAACCATAGACTATAATGGCTACTTGGGAAACTTCTGCATAGTTCTGGGAGAAATTCAGGTGCCTCATTTTCATAATTGCGTAGCGCAAGCTTCCTAGGAGGATAGCCTCATAATCTGCACAATTCTGGGAAAAATATGCATTGTCACTAAGGGCTAAGACTACGTAGTGTAGCTCAGTGTACGTTCGATTGATGGAAGGTTGTCTGGTCGATAGATTTTTAGGAAAAATGGTTAAGTGTGTGAGAGAGCGAACTCATGTATATATGACCTTATGAACACACACATAACATTACTCAATGACAAGACAACATGTGCTTAGTGCAACCATCTAAAGGTGAGAGCGACAATTAAGACACTTAAGATGGGCCATTGAACGATCGTGATGACACTTGTGCAACAATGTTTACAAATTTGTGTGTGTGTCTAATGGGTGTTTACATAGTCGGAACAACTCATTCTCACAAAGAAAAATCTTCGATATCACTAGAAGAAGGTCACAAGCATGACATAAAAATCAACATGCCAAAGAAGACAGTTGGTCAGACATGCACATGAAATGACTTTTTTGTTTGCACACATGCATGTTATAGAAGATATGATGATATAAAAATGAAAAGAAGTTCTGAAAACTCAACTAATAGATGTAATTTGAAAGCTGTTCTTTACTTACAATAGTTACCCTCAAGATGATCATGCATCTGACAATGTTTGCATGTGGTCCTGATATTTTTCCATCACTTAGTCTCTTGGTCCTTCTCCTCAACTCCTTGGGAGTGATCTTATCTTGTCACCTTTTCCTATAGACACTGAAAGATAGATCAATGCATTTTCACCGGGCAGTGACTTCTACCGCAATGAGGCTCTAAGAGGCCCATCTGCATAGTTTTGGCATGCTAGACAAACAAGAAAACTTGGAAAACACTGTGCAGTTTTGAGGCACAGGAAACTGCTGCGAGATGGGCTCCTGGAAGGAAACCTCTGCATAGTTTATGAGTGTAGTGCAGCCTAGGCAGGTGAGAGGAAATACTACACAGTTCCTAGATGCAAGGCACTACTGTGAGATGGGTTCTCGGAGAACACATCTGCATAGTTTTAGTTTTCAAGGCGTACTGAGCAACTGAGGGACAATACGACACAATTTATATTCATAGTGGGTTTCAGATGTGGGAAGGACACTGGAGGAAACCAATGTGCAATTTTAGATTCCAAGAGAGTATGGGGTCTCTGCGCACTATGTGGTTCTAGCAAGCAAGGTAAAAAATTGAGGGTCACATAAGCAAGGTGCACAGTTCTGAGAAGCTATATGAGGCTAGGTTCCTTGGGAAATTGGCTAAGTGCAACATCAGTGAACATATGTAAATAATGGTTGGACTCGATTATGATCACACAAGAACATTTGGTGATACAACATCGACAATCTAGAATTTATAAAACATACTCTTCTTGAGGCAACAACCTTCGTGACAGGAGTGTGTGAAGTGAGTGTGAAATTTGTCTATGTAATGAAAATAACTCATATGCACAAGATTTCCCTTGAAGAAAAATAATACTCCCTTTCCATGACAAACAACAATCGCTAGGCCTAAAGATGACACATGTTGCATAAAGATAAGACATGAACAACTCTTAACATCAAGTAGGGGACCTTGACATCATGAGCTTGCTAACAAGTGAGCAAGGAAAAATCAATCGTAGGATCCAAGGTAGGCTCTGAAATTTTCATGCAAGCCAAAATTTTGGAGGGTGGTTGTAGCTACTACAACATTGGTGACACAATGGTATAATTCTAGATCTCTGTATACTTGTTTTGTGAAAGGGGAGTCTAACCTCTCTGGAAGTATTGTTTGATTCTTTGGTCATGATGGCTTCCACACTTGCTAGTGTGGAATATGTAGTCCCTACCATTCTCTTGATTCGTCAAAACACATTCCAAGCTAGGTCGACTAAGTTTTTTCAATTGGGTATGAGGAGTATATGGGTGCTAAAGTAATATAATTGTCAAAGTTTAGGTTTCATCTCTAGTGTTGTTTCGATACCAGCTGGCCTGGACAGTACCCCAAAGGAGTCACGAGGAACACAAGCATCATTTTGCTTCTAGTGAGCATGGTTAGTACCACTACAGAGTTACTTGCATCCCCTCTCAACATAAGAAGCATTTCTCTTCTTTCACCTTATTTTATCTTTTCCATTTTTTCATTTTCAAAGATTTGTGCATAGGCACTTATTTATTTTAGAGGTAGAAGAGGGATCCCAACCTATTGAAAGTAGAAGAGGTTTTTCGTTGACAGAATCATGTTAGATATAGCTCTAACATACTTGTTAAGGTTTTCCCCCTCACCTTACTCTACTTGACTGAGTTGACAAGGGTTAACTGAAAGGACTGAATAGAGTAGGTGGTACTAGTTAACAGTGCGTGAGTTGTGTTTTCACCCAGACTCACTCTGAATAGAATGTATTTTCCATCACGATATCATCGAGTGAAGATGACAAGCACTTCATAAATAGAGAGGACAAAAATAACTTGATGTTAATAGCTATATAAGCCCTCTTAGATTTTTTTTGTCTTGTCTCGAGAGCCAAACACATTTTCATTTGAGGCTAACCTACAAATACAATTAAGCAAAGAAAGCAAAAATAAAAAATCATAAGTAAGGAGAAAGAAAAGAAGGTAAGGAAAGTGAGAAAGAAAGCAAGAAAATCAAACCAAGTCAGGAAGAAAACAAACATGGAAACTGGAATGTAAAGTAAAGCAAGAAAGAAAACATTACTCCTACTCCTATGCTAAACAGTCGAGGTTACGTGAAATAAAATTTCCAATGAAGTAGCCGTAGGCATACCTGACTTACAACTGCAAATATACAAGTAATTAAAATAGATAAAAAATAGTGTGCAACAAAAATTACAAAAACTTGAAAATCTTGCACACAAGAGAGAAGGTCTTGCATCTTGGTAGAAAGATGTGACACAACAACCCAACACACATTCTTACCTCTTCGATGATGAACATTTTTCAACAAACCTTGGAAGCCCCTTGTGAGTGTGTGGTCATATGCACCAATTTTCTTAGTGAGTGCAAGGAAGGACTGAAGATTGTTACTTGCAACACGACTCACCAAGTATGATTGTTCCAGCCATTTAGTGATTGGATCATTAAATTCATGATGGTTGTTCTGAAAGACTTGTAATCTTTGAAAAAATGGATTTATAATTCGATAGAGGGGATCATGATGGGAATATTGTACGAATAAATAGATCTGATCATTATCATTGGTCATGTCAAGAGAGTGAGGACATGCCATAGCCATCACCATAGGATAAAGTGCCTCACCCTATTGACAGAATTTTCAGGAGAAAGATGTGACACTGTGAAGATCATAGTGTGCGAAGCAACTGTCATTGGATGTACTATTGGGAAAATAATAAACTGCATGATAGTCACCCAAGATAGAAGAAAGATCACACGAGTTGGTCGAGATGGAAGATTCCCACTTTGACATGAATGAAGAAAACTTTTTAATAATCTTGAAAAGGCTTTAAATGATGGAACCAAGTTTGATGTGCGCTAGATATGACAGAACACCGACGTGCAACTAGTAAAAAACTGCATAGGCATCACAAAAATTTAGAAAAGATGCCAACACTGTGAATGTGTGAAGCCAGTTAGGGTGTTGTGAAATTAGAGGAACTTTATTCACGTGATAGCCTGTGCACTTGTCATCACACAAGGAGATAGCTGGTGTGATGAGAAGGCGGATTTGAAGTGTAAGATTCGCAAGAAGACCAAGGAGATAATCAAAAGAGGGAAAATTTGATAAGTATGATTTTGGACAAAGACAATCTTTGAGATAATCAACATGAAAATTCCATGATTGCATGAGAGACAGACACTCCCAACCCGAGTTGGATGTAAAATACGTGCATGAATATGGACATGCTGTAACAAATTCATGGATTCGATCATGAGTGAATTTTTGAAATCTTGAAATATCACACTAGGAGTAGTAAACATTTTTTACATGGGGATCCACGTCGAGTGGAATCATTCAGACAGATGGATTGTTTGTGAGAAACTAGATCTGAATTGGTTCGAGGGTCATACCAAAGTCACGAGGTCCTAACATAACCATGAACAAATGGTAAAGTACCTCCGCTCCCTCGCATGTCCCGAAACTTTCCAGAAATGAAAAATTTCATTTTTAGATGTGAACTAGATCATGCATGGCTTGAGGATGGTTGTTCTTGTTGATTTAAAAACTTCTCCTAGGATGGAAGCCATCTCTGTCATAGGCTTCATCAAAATTATCAGCTTCAGTAAGCTAACTTGATGAGTTGTCTTCATGCAACAAACAATATGATGACAAGTGGGAGGTGTCTTTTGCGTTGAGATGACTTTCATCATGGACAAACTCACTGGCTTGTGTTTATTGAGGAGATAACTCATCAGATGAAAAAGCAAGAGAACAAGGAGTATCAGCACTGCACGTAGATGGGCTGTGAATGGTAGGACAACTGGGCAAGTGAGGTGCAAAGGAAGTTTCAATATGGATGTCTACTTTAACTAGAGCACATTCTAGATCTAAGTTAGAGTGTACATGAGAGAACAACAAATCACATGATGTTCTTGGGAATTCATCACAACATATGGAAGCATGGGAGTGATCACAATCCAAGACTCGAGGTTGATTAAAATAATTAATGATACAAGATGTTTCATGGAGATCATCATATTGAGAATTGTTAGAGAATGGAAGCCAATTGTTTTGATGTGGACAATTTTGAATAAGAAAGGGGGAATTAATAGTGTCCTCACATATTTGGTCCTCTACTGGTGTAACGTGACTTCCTTACACCTGATCGCGATTTGAGTCAGCATCTTGAGAATCGAGAGAATTTGCAAAGCTGGCTGGTGAAACAGATTGATCAAGTGAGTCATATTAGCTTCGAGACTTGAGTTGTGAATGATGATTTCCTCTTGCAAAATTTAGAAGTGAGTCTTGGCTAAGGATTTTTGAGCCATTCTAGAACTTCCTCCATGGAAGATAGAGAGAAATGAGAAGATTGGGTGGGGATATGCTACACAAATTCCTCAGCTTTCTAGTCACCACAAGGGGGCACCCACATCGAGACCAGAAGAGGATGACAAGAAACAAATCAGGTGTTGGGCTCCTCCTCTACAATCTAAGGTGCCTCATGATCTGCAAGAGTTGGGGAAGAAGAAAAATCGACAGGTTCAAGTTCAGTTTATGGAGAGACATGAAACAAGCGCTCAAATTCTTTTTTCAAGAAATCCCAGTTCACATCTTCCTCTAGGATTTCATATCAAAGGCGAATAAATCGATTAGAAAAATTATCAACCAATTCGTTAGCCTCCATTCTTAATAGGTTGATCCTTCCACAGACATCTTGATAGTTATACTTACCGAAGGCTTGATGGAGATCACTAAGGAAAGGGAAAAGGGAATGGATGGAAGCAGGTGTCAAGTTATGACACCATCGATTAACCCAAACTTCAAGGGTGAGGAAGAAAAGAACACAAGAAAACTCTTCATTATCAATTTCATAAGGATTGAAAAATTGAAGAAAATCTGAAATGTGTTTGTTTATGGATGTCCCATTCTCAGCATCAAAATTTAACTAGGAAAAGTGATTGAGAAGCTCATTGGGGGCTGAAAATTGATCAAGCAAAATATTAGAGAAACATCTAAGGAGTATGATTTATGTATGAGCCATTTTAGATAAAATATTCAAACCAAATGCAATGGGCTCAGCTTATCATCAACCCTCCTTATAGCACCATTTTCTTGACAGTGTTGGAACCACCAACAAAGGAGATCTCCCCAGTATGAATTCCCATCTAGACCTTACAATGTTTGGTGTAGGAGTCCCATCGGTACGATTTTCCGGTTGCCATTATCTTAAATATTTTCCTTAGCTCTTGTTGTTCAACACATGTGAGTGTTATTCTTGTAACTTTAAGAAAGTAAGGTAAGTATGCCTGGTGAGTGCTTAATCTAACTCTGTGTCCAGGTTCTCTTACTATCAAAGGGGGGAGGTAAAGTGAGCCTCTTGATGAAAGAATATTTCCAACCCAGGAAGAAACACACTCGAACAACAAGACGGGTTTGTCCATCATCCAACCCAGTAGTCCACAACAGATCCGATAGTCTTGAAAACCAAAGCTCAAGGGAAAATACGTACACCATCGAGTGGGATAGTCCACATTGGGGTGACGGTCATTGACACCAAGAAATACACAAAGATGTTATGTGTAATGTCCCATGGAGTAGTTCAGATGGATGGGACAATAGTGATAAACAATACAACACATCTTCAATAATATGAGTAGTAAAATAACAAAAGTAGCTCAACTATCTTAGCATGGGTTAAGAAAACATGCATTATAAACTTTTAAAGAATAGTCTTACAAACAGATACAAAACATGCGTAAAAATGTGTTGCCCTAATATAGGCTTCTAAATTAAGCAAAAGATCCAAGACACATCTATACACCATACATCACTAGTCCTTGTATTGGGACGTTGGAGCAACTCCTCGCTCCTAAAGGAAGAAATTGCAAACTCTCAAGGCTATGTGGGAGTAGCCAAGGTAAAATGTGCTTTGCATGTACAAATGAGGGGGTATATATAGCCAGGGCTGAAACTGACCCTTGTGACTCTTATACTTCCCTCATGACTATTCGACTTACGTGACTCTTAAACTTCATCCGTGGGTCTCTTGGACTTCAATGTTAGATTACATTGATTACAACAAGTATGGCCCAAAGTAGTGATGAGGTTGAGATGGCTCATGGCAAAAATCAACATGACATTTCTGACATGAACATGCTGACTGTGGTGCTCATGTTGAGCTACTATGCTACTAGGTTATCAGTACGCTCTTGGTGTATCATATCTTGACCTTCACATGACGAAGTGTGTGGGGTATTTGATGGTATTGGTATTATCCTGATTGTTCATGAATGTGTATGTATCTCATTCGCTTGCTACTTGGTATGCTTCGCGTGTTCATTCAATCATGAGAAACTCTTTTAACTTGCACTCCTTCCTCATCTCGCTCATCATTACACCATGTCCCATTCATGTACCTACTTCTACAACCACTCATGATGAGAAGACATTGAATCCAGATTCCCCTAATCTACCATGATGCATTGTCTTCTGTGATCGGTGTGGGTGACCATGAGGGAGGACAAGTTATCGAGACTTCGAAGAGTATATCTCAGGTGGGGATGCAAGACACTGAGGCACTGTTAGGAAAAACTGCACAAAGATTTCTGGGAGGTTAATTTCAGTAGTTCGGAACAATAGTGACATCTATAGGAGAGGGCTCAATTGGGAGAAAAAATTGCGCAGTTTTTTCGGGGAGGCAGTTCGGGCACCAGGAGGCATTGATAGTGGAAATTGTGCAGTTTTCTACAGTAGGTTGGGATAAGGTCACAGGAGGTGCTAATTAGATCTATATAGTTCTTGGAGACAATCAAGTTAGGACATGACTACATAGTTTCCGGATTGAGTGGAGTGTCAGGAAGCAAAAGGATTGTCAGTGAAGACTGTGCAATTTAACACGAGATCAGAGTAGGCCAGTAGGGGGACTGCATGGAAAAATGCACGATTTCCTGGGATAGTGTAGTGACAGGCAGCAGAGGCCTGTCCCTTGTGCTTGTTCAGTTTCTGTAGGCAGCGTGGGCAGGTAGGTTGGACAACTACTATGCAGTTTTGGGGATGAGTGCAGCCATGGGTCATAGCTAAATTTAGATCTTCTAGTTGTCTAGAGAGAAGCTTGTTGGATGGTCTTATGGGAATCAAAAACTGGAATGGATTTTTGGACAACTTATGTGCAGTTCTGGGATATAGTCAACTAGCTCATTTCTAGAATTTCACAGTGCACGCTGCTCGGAAGGACGGCCTCAAGCTCTGCGCAATTATGGGCAACAATGCAAGGTCCCTGAGGGCTGAGACTACGTAATATAGCTCAATGGTGGTCTGGTTGATCGAAGGTTGTCCAGTCGATAGATTTTAGGGAAAAATGGTTGCATGAGGGAGTGAAATCATGTGTATATTACCTCTTGAACACATAATTAGCATGAACCAATTATAATACATCTCAAACCAACAAGATAACATGCACGTAATGCGATTGTCTAAAGCTAAGAGTGACAAGTGCGACACTTAATATGGGTCATTGAACGACCGTGACGACACTTGCGGGACAGTGTCCACAAATTTGTGTGTAAGTACGATGAGTGTTTACATAGTTAGAACAAGTCATGCACATAAAGACAAACCTTCGATATCAATAGAACAATGTCACAGGCATGACATAATAATCAACATGCCAAAGACAACAATTGGTCAAACAAATGCATGAAATGACTTTTTTTTGGCACACATGCATGCTATTGAAGATAGGATGATATGACAATGAAAAGTAGTCCTACAAATTCAACTAAGACAAGTACCTTGAAAGGTGTTCTTTAGTTATCATACTTACCCTCAAGATGATCATGCATTTGGCGGAGTTTCCATGTGGTCCTGATCTTTTGTCATCACTTAGTCTCTTCATCCTTCTCCTCAACTCCTTAGGAGTGATCTTAGCGTGTCACCTTTTCCTATATTCACTGAAAGATATATGAACGTAGTTTCAATGGGTAGTGACTGCTGTCGGAATGAGGCCCTGGGAGGTCCATCTACATAGTTTCTGCATGCAAGACAAACAGGACAACCTCGAGAACACTGCATAGTTTTGAGGCATAGGACACTACTGTGGGATGGGGTCCTAAGAGGACACCTTTGCGCAGTTCCTAAGTGCAGTGCAGCCTAGGCACCTGAGAGGAAATACTGCGCAATTCATGGATGCAAGGTACTACTGTGGGATAAGTTCCAAGAGAACACATCTACACAGTTTTAGGTTGCAAGGAAGATTGAGCAGTTGAGGGACAATACTGTGCAGTTCATATGACAGTGGGTCCTAGACAGAGGATGGACAATGTAGGAAACTACTGGGTATTTTTGGATGCCAAGGGAGGCTAGGGTCCTTGCACACTGTGTAGTTCCAGTAAGCAAGTGAAAAAGCTTCACGGTTGTAGAAGAAAAGTATACAGTTATGGGAAGTGGGATGAGGCTAGATTCCTTAGGAAATTGGCTAAGTGTGAGGTCAGTGATCATATGTAAACAATGGTAGGACTCGATTATGATCAGACAAGAACATTTGGTGATACAACATCGATGATCTAGAATTTATAAAACATAATCTTCTTGATGCAACAACCTTCGCGACAAGAGAACGTAAAGTGAGTGTGAAACATGTCTATGTAATGAAAACAACTCATATACACAAGATTTCCCTTGAACAAAAATAACATTCCCTTTGCATGACAAACAACAATCCCTACACCCAAAGATGACACATGTTGCATAAAAATGAGAACATGAACAACTCTTAAGATCAAGGAGGGGAGATTGAGATCATCAGCTTACTAACAAGTGAGCAAGGAAAATTTAATCGCAGGATCTAAGGTAGGCTCTAAAATTTCCATGCAAGCCAAAATTTTGGATGGCGGTTGTAGCTGCTACAACATTGGTGACAACTATTGGGTATTTTTGGATGGCAAGGTAGGATAGCGTCCCTGCACATTGTGTAGTTCCAATAAGCAAGTGAAAAAGCTTCAGGGTTGTAGAAGCAAAGTGCACAGTTATGGGAAGTGGGATGAGGCTAGATTGCTTGGGAAATTGGCTAAGTGTGAGATAAGGGAACATATGTAAACAATGATAGGACTCGATTATGATCACGCACGAACACTGAGTGATACAATGTAGACTATCTAGAATTTATAAAACATACTTTGCTTGATTCAACAACCTTTGTGAAAAGAGTGCGTGAAGTGAGTGTGAAACATTTCTATGTAATGAAAACAAATCATACACAGAAGATTTCCCTTGAAGCAAAACAACATTCGCTTTGCATGAAAAACAACAATTCCTATGCCCAATGATGACACATGCTACAGGAAGATGAGAACATGAATAATAATTAAGATCAATGAGGGGAGCTTGAGATCATCACCTTACCAATAAGTGACCAAGGAACGATCGATTGCAAGATCCAAGGCAGGCTCTGAAATTTGCACGCGAGCCAAAATTTTGGAGGGTGGTTGTAGACCCTCCAACATACACCAAAAAATATTTTTTCACACCCTATTCATTCTCAAATATTATAAAATATATAGTTGGACTGAGAGCCAACAGATTCCAAAGATGAATAAATAAGTTGAGATATTATGTCAACATAATCCCAAACCATGTCTAAATTTACCATATAAGCATTGTATCGAAGTGCTTCCCCTAATGCTTACATGTCAAAATTAAATACAAATTACAATATAGAAACCACATATTACAACAAGAAATTGATCTCTATTTGGCTGGTCTTCATCAACACTCATTTCCACTCTGGACTATCGCAAACACTGCTCTTTATTCACCACCCCATCCTTGAGATGTCACTTCAAACTCCATTTAAAACATAAACGCCTCTCACCATCTTTAATGAACTTTGTATAACTGACGCTTCTCAATTTTCCAAAGGACAATCTTGATAATTGACTATATCCAACAGTCAATTATGCAATTGACCTTTCTACAAACAAGAATCTCATAAATTGGCTTGTAACTTATGCTCTTGAATCCCAAAGCACAACAAGACCCATCGGTGTATAACACACTAGCAAAATGAATCAAGCCATATGCTCTCGGCATTTAAGAACCTGAGAACCACTAATTTAATTATATTCCTTTGTTCATTAATTAGCCTTTTACACACTCAATCAATACTATATTCACATCATGACTAATAACTCTAAAATAAAGAAATCACTCCCACCTAGAATTTTACAGTGATCAAACGCCCAACCATTAATAACTCTCCATACGTACATGCAGTAGTAGTAAAGGATTTCAACCATAAATTGCTTGTAAAATGATGAAGTTGTTGTTCGTAGTGGCAACGAGTTTCAATAAGGTGTCTTATTCCAGCACAAATCGTTAGCATCATTGCAATAATTTGCTATGATTTGAAGAACATGGATAAATATATCATGAAGTGGTCAAAATCAGAATTTGGTTGCAAAATTGATGCAAAGAGCCACAACAACGACCGAGAAAAAATCATCATAGTTGTATCTCAGCGACCGAAAAAAAATCATCATAGCTCTATCTCATAGGTTGGTTGGAAAATATGACACAACGAGTCTGAATGTATAGTGCTTCTTCCGCAAGTTTTCAAGGTTATAGCAAGCCCCTAATCATCTTTCTTTCTATGCTCTCGCAAAACCTTTATGAACAAGGACCCACTGCCGTGGCGGTAGTCCCTGCCAGGGTCTGCAGGGAACTTAGAGAAGGTGCCAACTTTGCAGAAACCATATTTAACTTTGCCTTTGGATGAGCAAATGTGATTAATGAAGAGTTTGGTGGGTGCAGCAATCACATTCCATCCAACATAAAAGTCAGTTTTGTGCTTTGTGATACGAATATTATATTTCTACTGTAATATAATTTACTGTCTAAATATTTGTTAAGAATAAAACTTCTAATTTAAAAACAAAAAATCAAACTTCCGTAAACTATTACATTAATTTATTAAGATATTTAAATTAAAACATTATTTTATATAATGAATATGCTTATAAAATGTTTAAATTAAAATTTAGCAAACTGAAAATTTAGCAAACTGTCTATCCAGAAGTTATGAAATTGACCAATTAATTGTTTCCCTAAAAAATAGGAGGTTGTATTTGGGAGTGGGAAACAAAATCTCATTAATGATCTAGCAACTACCTGCCACTTTTTGGTGAGGTGGAGATAGTTACTAACCACAAAAGAGTGGTAGATTGGAAATTGATAAAAATCTTGTGTTTGATTTCTTTTGGCTCATTATGAGAAAAAATGCTAAAGAGAAGCAATATCCATGAGGGGATAATGGTTGGATGCAATATCAATGTTGAGAGGAGCCAAGTACTCAACTACTAGTTTTCCCAAACTACTGATTTTGAAGTCAGTGTCCTTACCTATTGTTCTTTTTTCTTTGGAAAAAGTAAATAATTATGTTTTTCATTAGCAAATTCTATGGAGAAGAAAGAAAATAATTTAGTTACATTTTACTTACTCATTTTCCATAGTAAAAGAAAAGGAAAAGAGCTAGTTATAATTTTATTAGAGAATTTTGAACTGTAAAGAGAAAAGGGCTAATTGTTTTGTTTTATTTTATAAATTTTATATAGTAGAAAACTTATGGTTATATTTTTATTCATAAATATTGTGTGGAGGACTATTAAAGGAAGAAAACTAGAAATTATGTTAAAGAAAACAATCGCATACATAGTAGACATTTAATGTGTTAATTGAGAAACTAAACATGAAGGTATTTGTTGAAACTAGATAGGTATTGGTTATGTATACAAGTCTATCTATATGTGTTATTTCAACACACACCGCACCTAGTAATACAGGATTGGAAAACCTTGTTCTACTTTGAAGAGTAAATATGTATACAAAACAATAATAAAATATATATATAACAAATTTTGATTAACGTAATAACTCTTAATCTTCACTTTGCGAATATAATAAACTAGCCTAGATACACAATGATCGAAAATACAAAAGTATCAATATTTACTATTGCTTTCACAAGAAAACACAATAGTATTGTTTTCCAAAATTATACAAAGTTTCATTTATGATCTAAAAATATCATTACATGGAGACAATATTTGGAAGAACTCTAACCGACCTCAAGAAACATGTAATTAGAAAAATAATTATATAACTTAAATGTTTTTTTCATAATCGAAAACAATACTCAATACATGAGAGGCTCATATCATTTTATAAATAATTATGTTTCGAAGGAACTACATGTCCCAAAAGACGTGAAAGAAAAAAATTAAAAAACATTTCGGAGGTTAACAGTCGGGAGATTCCTCTTGGAACAAGAGAAATCACACCCATGTAGAATGAGAAACCAAAATTTGGGTACCTTAGACGTGGCGGAAGAGTTGAATAAGTTGAAATCAAGCCATGCCAAATTTGGAAAAGTTAAAGGAAAAAGCTATGTTCAAAAGAGAAATCGGTACCTGCATATACGAAATTAATAATTAGTAAACAAGAACTGGATAAATAACACAAAGAAAATTTAGCAGGAACAAATGTGAAGAGGGTTATAAAAATAACTTGAAAATAAGTTACAAAATTTTGATGGCTTCTTCCACCTATACAAGAGTAAAATTAACTTATTTACTATACATAGAAAAATGGTTGCTATCTAAAATAAAGACAACAATGTTATAGGTAAAAATAATTAAAGATTGAACTCAAAAATTATAAAGTGAATAAAGTGAATAACAATGTAAACCCGGTGATTACATTATTTTAACCTATGTAAAACAAATAATTTATTTTTGGATAAATACCAATCTAAACTCTATACAATGTGGAAAGGAAATAATTGCTGAGTAATTAAGAACTTAAATTCATAATTATTTTTGGGTAAATTTACCAAATGCGTAGCCGAGGAGAGCAGAGCACCGAATAGCTTGAAAACCGCCACTAGCCCGAAACCATCATAGCAGCTCCCAAAGAGTTGATGATAAGATGACACGTTTTAACACAGCTCAGTCTGAATGTAGCATGTTCAGGCACCATGTCAATGCCGGAGACCAAAGTGTAGAATTTCACGTAACGATGTCGAATGAAGGTTAGTTCTGGGCAACCCCATTCTTTCCACCATCTACACATACAAATGACATGTTATTTTTACTTTATTCATTACTCAAATCCATTTCGACTATGAAAAATATAAAAAAAGATAGGCTCATCACCTCCACGGACATTGTAACTCTTTCTGTTGTAGAGAATGGAAAATATTGAACTCCAATTTCGCACGTTCTAAAAGTTTTTTAGTGTTCGCATCTGGCGTTCTGAAAGCAAATGGACTAAGAGTCAAATCATAATTTTAAATAGAAGGTACTAAGCAGCAGATTTTATCGATAAAGGCTGGAAAAGCATGATATCTGCAAGTCCCACTAGTCAATGGCAACACAACCATAAACACATATAAAAGGTCATATAATGAGCCTTACCCACTGATCGTATTATCTGCAAGGATGTCGATGTAACTCCTAGCTTCCAGTCCAGGCAAATTTGAGTGCCAGCGATAATCGAAAACGTATTGTATCCGATACCACAATATTGAAATTATAAGACAGATTGAAACAATCATGATGGGATGAATTCAGATAGAAACAAAGATTATATGATGTAAATAAGCAAATGTGAGAATATAAGTACTGCTGCCTCAGTTCTCGTGAAAGTCCCGAGACTGGAAGCGTTTGTAGGGCTGCTTTTAAATATGCAGCAGCGAATTTTCCAGCCTCTTCCAGAACTTTTTCCTCGGGAAAAGCAATGAGAGAAGCTCGAAATAAATTAAAAAAGCTTCTTGTCTGCAACTCTGTATCATTGGCGGAAGCGGTAAACTGTCCCATTTGGTCTTTAAAGTGTTCAAACACATCTACATTCAACGCAATGAAGGTAGCTATTCATATTTACCGGCAGAGACTCGTTTGGTTATATCATTAAAGTATTAAACGAGAGATGAATTAGTAAAACGTGGATACCCGAAGACACAGTATATCCATGCAGTCGAAAAATTCGAAAGCCCAGGGCAGTTGTGTTGAGATCGGTAAAAGCACTCTCTCTCCCACATCCAATCCCTTTTTCAGTCCAATATCTGCGGCCAAAATTATTCTGGTTTGATTGTGCATTCGTCCTCAAAACATAAACAAAAAGTTTGAAGGCGGTCGGGACTGACCTGTAAACATAGTCAAGAGCAACTTCTATTTCAGTTTGGAAATGCCCGTCGATCCCCAAACGTTCAACATTATCGACCATCCAAAGATGTTGAAGGAGATCATTGACAGGACTGATTAATTCTCCATCTGCAATAGAAAATGAGTTGAAAATCTCCTTCACTTCCCCAATTTGTCTGTCAGCATGCTCACCGTACGAAGATACCTAAACAATATACAACTAAAGTTAATCGCCGTTCAGTTCAGTTCTCTTCAAGAGACCAAGGGAAAATCATGACAAACTCGAACACAATCAAATTACAGAGAAAGAGAAAACAGTTCCATCAATTTCGAAGAATTGAATGGAGGAATATGTAGGGTAAACTTAAATGAATGTAATTACCCCATAAGGTTATGAAAGAGATCGTATGAAATTGTCGTCCCAGAGGTTAGAATGATAATCGCCTATGCGCCTTTTTACGCCATCATCAGATACGGCAGTGGCCAAACTCATCCTGTTGGAAGCCGCCACAGATTTTCCTCGCCTAGACATTTGCAGTGTTGCGATTTCTCTACGGAGAGCCTTATGCTCTGTAAGATTTGGACACGCAGGAGGAAGCCAACGGCACAACGGAAATAAGAGACATTCCTGCTTCTAGAAGCTGAAAATAATGAACTGAAAAATCGATCAATGCTAGAACCTGCTCCTGCCATTGCCTATATAAAGAGACCTTACAGCTCCTGTCATCCCTCTTGATAAGACCGAAAACTTGTCTACAAAGAGCCGAAAAGCTAAAAAAATTAGGTAGAATACTAGAAAACGAAAGGAAGAAAGCCTTCCCTGAAACAAATGTGAGCCAAGACACGGAGGGAGCACTCAGGACTCCTCGCGCAGAGGAGAAAAGAACCAAAACCAAAGAAGTATCAGTAAGCTAATATAGCGAGTACATGGGGAGATGACAAATGGTTCGAAGCGCCTTACATGCAAGCTAATGCACCAGGAGCTGACAGGTGGAGCCTCATGCATGTAGCCATAGAAACCTACTATAAGCTGACAGAATGCTAAGTGAAGCACAGGTGCCATATACAGAGAAGTGTAGACTCCCTGAAGACACGTATAATCGGCTAAGGTTTCGCACAGACATATCACCCATTTCAAAGTGTATGAGGCTCGCTGGTTGGATGCCTGAGCAGAGATCACTAGTTGGTCGCCAAGGCGATGCTCTCTCCCGCGGCTCGCCCCTTCGACCGATGAAAATATGGTATAGTACATGTTAATAAAGTTATATTTAGTTTGGATATAAAAAAAATTTGCACGAGAAAACTTTGGATAGCAGAAAAGTTGAATATCTTTTCCACCTGAAAACTTTGGATATCAGAAAAGTTTGCCGCAAGGACATGCAGAAGAGGTACCAAAAACTTAGGATATCTTACTTTTACCTGTCTTGAAACCTGCGAAGCCCGCAATAAGACCCTCAATTTTGTTGGCCAATCAGCAATTACATAATAAATTTTATATTATTTTTTAATATGAAAACTTTGGTTAAAATTGTGATGTATAGCAATATTTTTTGGTCAAACAAGAAATTAATAGGTAGTCAACGCACAATCGATTGCTAAGAGTCCCAGGCAGGGACTAATAAGGGCACGTGATTCTACTCTTACAAGGCCACTCTCAGTCACTTGAAGCCCAAATCGTGTGCACCAATCATCATCTTAGTGAATGTTAGAGAGAATTTTCCAACAAATGCGCTCTGGAATACCCTCGCCTCATCTTGGCTTTCCTTGCCTGGTCTTTAGGACTACAGTTTTTTGTCCGCACCCATCGTGCACCATTTCAGAGGTAGGGAGTCTTCGTGAATTCCCAGTGTGATTCTTGCCATGCATGGGAATCAACTTCTGTATCTCTGAGTAGTGAGTAGTCATCATTCAATAGAGGATCCGTTCCCTTATGCTACTGCAGCAAATCGCTGAAGGAGATGATTGTAACGAGGATGAGAATCGGTAACAAAAGCAGATGATACAAACAAAAAATAGAGATTTCATAAATATCTCTAAAAATGATGGACAAACCCAACATTATTCAACAAAACAATTACCTCTGCATATCGTGGGCTCGCAAAAGGGTGGTGATACCAAAAGAAAAATCAATATACACGCCAAAAATTATTTGTTTGCACATTATTTGATCACAAATGTTATACAAATATATAATTTATATAACGGGATTGAGATTGAACATATTTCAAAATGAATAAGGAAGTTAAGATATTCTTTTAACCTAATCCCATATCAACTTTAAATTTACTATGTAAATATTGTTGATGATGATGGTGGTTAACTTCCACTGAGACCCCCCGGATGAGGGTGGTAATGTGGACGAGACGCGCGTTTAATGGAGGCCACATGCCAGCCATGCGCTGTCACAAGGGTAACGCATGCGAGAAGACCTGTCTTCGGCCGCTAAGGAATAAATGGATTGATATTTTCCAGAGGCAATTCAATGCTCTGTCCAGCTCTTTGGTTCGAATGGAGAGTGCAGTAATGGCGGACGGGTTTCGAGGTGGTGGCAGGGATGTTAAAAGCCACGGTGGGTTGGCTCTCTGTGCGCCGGTTCATGCTCAGTCCATGGTTCTCTATGCGCCGGTTCATGCTCAGTCTATGGTTCTCAGTGCGCCGGTTCAGGCTCAGTCTATGGTTCTTCAGTTTATGGTTCTTGCCGTCAGGGCCAATTCGCTGACTGTTTTGGGCAGTCCTAAGCCTGGTCGGTTACTGAATTTCGAGCTGCACTATATTCTTGGTGACCCTGCAAATATGGTTAGGCCTCGACAGCGAATTCTCAGCCGTCGAGGTTCCTCCTGTGGCGGGTCTTCGCGCCCTCGAGTAGATGCTCCTTATCCCCATTGTTGCCACTGCTATTGCCATCGAACCTCTGAAGCCAACCCCCTTCAGTCTAGCCAATTTCTGGACTCAAGCGCTCCTGATTCTGATTCAGCTTCCACGCCTGCCTTCCGTTCCGCCATTTTCAATTTTAGCAGTTCTCTGAATAGACCCCGAATCAGTGCCCATGTGTCGGTTCTCTTCCTCAAAGACTCTCCGGATGGTGGCGACTCTCGAGATAGTAGGGGGAAGCATCCTGCTGGCGGCTCAGAGAATGTCATGAAGAAGCCTGCGGATGTTCCAGAGAATGTCTCTAATCTTCCTCTGGCTCAGGAGGCGACGACCAGCAAAGGGGACGATGTCAACATGGACACTCCAGCGAAGGTGGAGGATTATGGATGGTGTCGGGTGGTCGAGGAGGCGCTAGACGAATAGCTACACATCTGTTTGGACTCTCGGCCTCCCTCGCTACTCAAGTTTTGTTTTGGTCTTATTGTTCATGTTATGTTGGCACATAGTCTGTTTATGGTATGTTGGTTCAGGGATGGGTCTGTCTTCCCCACGCGGGATTATGCTGAAGTTCTGCTGGCGCCCCTGCCGGGGATGTAATGCTTTGGTCTGGTGCCACTGCGGGGATGTAATGCTTTGGTCTGGTGCCCCTGCGAGGGCTGTTTATTTTTGGTCTGGCGCCCCTGCGAGGCTTGTTCATTTTTGGTCTCAGCTGTTCCAAAGTGCCACAACAGGCCTCTGGTTCTTTTTGTCTTGAAATGATGTAACTGTTTTGTTGCTCCTGTATATAATAGATTAGTTTTAACGAGAAAAAAAAACCTTCCACTGAGACCAAATTGGTCTATGGAACCTATAATTTTCTTAGTTCTTAATTGTTTTTCTTCTCGTCATTCTTGGCCAGATTGGTGTTGTAGCTTTATTTTTTTCTCTAGGGTCTTCCAACTCCTTTTATCTTGCATCTCCTTCATCTCTTCTGGTTCTTGGGACATTGGTGTCTTAGCTTGGCGATCCGTTGTGTTCATCCTTTTGAAGATAGTCGTAGAAGAAATTTGGTCTCGGAGATTTGCTTTGCTGTTAAATGAAAATTTATTTTGTGTGGTGTTATCACCGAAAATTCTGTTGCCAAAATTTTTTTAGCCTAGCTTGAGAACAAAGTGTTTTGCAGCACATAAATCCTTTTGGCAGTTTCGCAGCGCAGCATGTTTTAGGTGATTTCGTAGCGCATAATTCATATTTTGCACTGGCTGCGCTACGAAATTGGGGATTTGTTCTAATCCATAGTCATTCTTTCCCAACTGTCATGTTTATCAAAATCCATTGGGTTTGCATCAACAGTTGTTAGTTTATAAGGTTTTTTTAGTACCCCAGCAGATGGTGTTTCATTGGGTTTATCTAGAGCACTCTTTCCTTGGAAGAAGCCTTCTGTGGTAATCAGTGGATAAACAAGGGATCAGACTGTGGATATTACATCATTTATTTTGGTACTGTTGCAAGTGCAAGGGAAGCTCTCATGTCAGAGGTTAGAACAGGGGTCCTTTAAAGGTTTCCTGCAAAGACTTGCATGTGAAGAAAAGAATTGGAAGTGGAAGCTTTGGTGAAGTCAAAGAGATTATCTGGATGGGAGAGAATTTTGCAATGATGCATATGTTTACCAATGTGGAAATATTTCTGCATAAGGTCTCTGCAATGTCTAAGCTTCTGCACCCAAATCTTTTGCACGCATTAAGCTCGTTTGTAGATAAAGACAGGCATATTTCTCTGTTTTTAGCAGTCAGCTTCCAGGAGGTATTTAGCGCGGCTGAAAGAATATTTTCGAAAACTGAAAGAGGTTTTTATTCCCAACAGATTGAACTAGAAAAACCTCCTTCAGTTTCCTCAAATCCTTTACGAGATGAGAGAAACGAGTGGCTAAAGGTTGCGCTACGAAACTGCTGTAGATGCAGTTTTTAATTTCCTGTTTTACACATCTTTTTCAAGGATCGATTCTGGGCAGCTGGAGAAGTGTTTTAAAAAACCAAAAGAGGTTTTTGTTAAGCACGGATTAGTTTACAGAAACCTCCTTTAGTTTTGCCAAATACGTTTTCTGTGAGAAGGTATGAGCTCTGTCCCGAGACCCATTTTTCAGGCAGAACAACAGTTTCGTAGCAGCTGGAGCTAAATAATTCAATCTCAAACTAGAATTGAAAACAAAAGATTCAATGTCTGATGCATATTTGTGGACAGTACCAGCCCTTAAGCAAGCAAAGATCATGAGAAAGCTGAACACAAGCCTAAGAGCAGAAAACAAGGCTTTAAAGGAAGAAGTTAGCAGTTTAAAGAGGAAGCTAGGCAAACTAGCTGATTAATCCAAGGGGAAATTTGCTCTTCAAGTTTTGATAAATTTTGGCTGTCATCATTTTGAAACTTTTTGGAGCCCTTACACCTGTACAAAATAGCTGAAGAAATCACGAAGTTAAGTCATCAGTGCTTTAAGATTCATATGCTTTGTTTTGATTACCTACAGCAGTTTCGTAGCGCGGTACGAAACTGCTGTAGATGACTGTTTATGAGAAAAAATGAAATTGATGCTGAGGTCAGCAAATCTTAAAGGGGATGACTCGAGGCTAGCATGGAGATTATACAAAGCTATTCAGATATTCAAAAGGTGACAGGTGTGAGTATTTAAGGAAAAGGTGAAATTTTTGTCTTTTGTTAAAGTCTTCCTAAAGTTACTTTATAGCCGAATTATTAGGGTTCTGGTAGGGTTACCGAAATTTTGAGTGGTACACCTGTTCAGTTCACAAAGTGTCCAGATCATATGGCATATTGAATTATGCGTGGTTATTAGAAGAACTAAATGGCTTGAAGCATAGTCTTTTAATGCATGAAGACTAATGGGAGGCAGAGACCGTGAAAATAGGGCACAGATCCTTATCAATTGATGAGTCATCCACATATCAAGTATCCGAAGCTGCTCATTCAGTGAATGTTCCTCCAGCATGTCTTGGCTATTACTGAAGTGGTACAGGTGTCAAAGTTCAAGAAAGCATCAATGCACACGAGGAGATAGACTTAGAGTTTCAATGGGAATGGGACTCTATGTTTTCACAGCGCAATACCTTTGTAATTAATTAGTTTGTTTAGATATGGATAAGGCAATTAATGATAGGATTTCGAGCTCCCTTCATGCTTGTTGAGGAGTCTCAAGTAGTTGTATTTTGGTTTTCCTATATATAGAAATGACTCTGATGTAAAAAAGGTTGGATATTTTATACAAAAACAGAGTTTATTTGGGCCAATGTAAAGACTTATTACAGTAATAGTAAAATAGTGGTTGTTTCTTCTCAAGATTCTCAATAGATTATTTTGTTCAAATGTGATGGTGGTGTATTCTCTCAATGTTCTTTTACAGCCTTGTTATAGCATAATCACTCAGAATTCATTTTTAATGCTCTAACTTCCTGTATGTTTAGCAAGCTGTGGTTTATGTGAAATATGTTTGAACATCTGATGCAAAGAGCCTTGACTTCCATGAAATGACTGTACTTTTGTTTATTAAATGTGTGAGACTCCATAGCCCAATGAAGACCAAATTTGATGTGTGTCCAACCAGCTTTATTTTCATAAGTGTGTGAAGAGTTAGCCATCTGTTGTTGTGATTGATTTCTATCAAAAGTCTGTGAGAGAGCCCTCTCTGACTAGGAAGGCTAATTCCTAGTCTAAAGTCTGGTTGAAAGAGTTACATAAGATCTTACTTGGTTGCAGCCCTTAGTACTGATTTTGTGATAACATTTTGGTGCGTCTGCCGGGAGCCTGAAGCTTAATCTCTCCCGTAATTTTAAGATTGAATTTCTGAAGGTAGCAGGAGTTCAAAGAAGGTTTTCGAGGCTGCAAAACTACCTTGGCGACTCCATTGTTGAAGAATTCAAAGTTCATACATTCATGGTGATTCCACTGGAGTTATGAAGGACCCAGAAGCTGCCATTCTTAGTTCAAGGTATGCATGTATAGATTTCTCAGGAATTCATGGTTTCCCAAATCATTTTCCCAAGGATGCATATTTTCTAAAGAATGGTCCAAAATTTAACGGTGAAGATTTGAGTTTAACCTTGAAGCATATATCAGATTTTTGTGAATTTTCAGAGCTTCTTATAGTTAAATATGAGGATGTTTGCATAAGGTTATTCTATGATTCACTTCAAGGGAAATGCAAACAATGGGTGGAAAATTTTCCTGTCAAATCCATTAAGTCATTTCAAGACTTATGGCTCATGTTTTTGGAGGAATGGATAGATAGGTCAGAGTTGGTGGCAGACTCTCCCTCAGTTGAAGGTTTCAAACAATGGAATAATGATCATAGTAAAGAAGAAACAAATGAATCTTTTTCTTTGTCCTTGTCCTCATATCTAAAATCCTTTGACTGCAAGGCAGAGGATAGGATGAGATTTTTGGATGAATTTGCTGAGGACCTTGAAAACGAAATTGAAGGTTTAGAAGGTCAAATTCAGGCATATAGTTTTCATAATCATGATCATTATTTTCAGAAGTTTTCTATGGTAGAATGCAAGGAGAGAATGTTGGTTCCTTTCTCTTTCACGATTGAGGAACTGAACACTGTTATTGAAGGTCAGTTTGCACAACCTGAAAGTTACAAGAGTCATCAAGCTGATCATATATTCAGGGATCCTATAGCTGATTACATGGAAGAGTTCTACTCTTCAGTGTTTCAGTTTGCCTATAAAGATCGGAGGCAATTTCAATGGCAGTGGTCATCAAAATACCATTGTGGCTCTGAACTCCGATGCAGTCAAAGAAATCAAACATCAGATAAGACAAATGATTGGCTACATTGGAAATTTCACATTGATTGAGCTAAAAGAGATTTGAATGGTTAGGGTAGGTAGGTAGGAAATTGCAAATAAGCTCAAGGTTGACTGAGCATTTCTTTTTTTTTTTTCAATAAATGTAGATTTCTTTCTCCTACAATAATCATCAAGCTTAAGCCCGAGGTGAAGGCCCAAGAAGCTTGAAGGGGATGTTTGTCAAGCAAATCCATGTTTGTTATAAAAAGGACAAAGCACTAGACCTACGAGTTCTTAGTGTACCACAAGGGCACACTATCCCAAGTGGAGCCACTGTTATCACCGAAAATTCTGTTGCCAAAATTTTTTTAGCCTAGCTTGAGAACAAAGTGCTTTGCAGCACATAAATCCTTTTGGCAGTTTCGCAGCGCAGCATGTTTTAGGTGATTTCGTAGCGCATAATTCATATTTTGCACTGGCTGCGCTACGAAATTGGGGATTTGTTCTAATCCATAGTCATTCTTTCCCAGCTGTCATGTTTATCAAAATCCATTGGGTTTGCATCAACAGTTGTCAGTTTATAAGGTTTTTTTAGTACCCCAGCAGATGGTGTTTCATTGGGTTTATCTGGAGCACTCTTTCCTTGGAAGAAGCCTTCTGTGGTAATCAGTGGATAAACAAGGGATCAGACTGTGGATATTACATCATTTATTTTGGTACTGTTGCAAGTGCAAGGGAAGCTCTCATGTCAGAGGTTAGAACAGGGGTCCTTTAAAGGTTTCCTGCAAAGACTTGCATGTGAAGAAAATAATTGGAAGTGGAAGCTTTGGTGAAGTCAAAGAGATTATCTGGATGGGAGAGAATTTTGCAATGATGCATATGTTTACCAATGTGGAAATATTTCTGCATAAGGTCTCTGCAATTTCTAAGCTTCTGCACCCAAATCTTTTGCACGCATTAAGCTCGTTTGTAGATAAAGACAGGCATATTTCTCTGTTTTTAGCAGTCAGCTTCCAGAAGGTATTTAGCGCGGCTGAAAGAATATTTTCGAAAACTGAAAGAGGTTTTTATTCCTAACAGATTGAACTAGAAAAACCGCCTTCAGTTTCCTCAAATCCATTACGAGCTGAGAGAAACGAGTGGCTAAATGTTGCGCTACGAAACTGCTGTAGATGCAGTTTTTAATTTCCTGTTTTACACATCTTTTTCAAGGATCGATTCTGGGCAGCTGGAGAAGTGTTTTAAAAAACCAAAAGAGGTTTTTGTTAAACACGGATTGGTTTACAGAAACCTCCTTTAGTTTTGCCAAATACGTTTTCTGTGAGAAGATATGAGCTCTGTCCCGAGACCCATTTTTCAGGCAGAACAACAGTTTCGTAGCAGCTGGAGCTAAATAATTCAATCTCAAACTAGAATTGAAAACAAAAGATTCAGTGTTTGATGCATATTTGTGGAGAGTACCAGCCCTTAAGCAAGCAAAGATCATGAGAAAGCTAAACACAAGCCTAAGAGCAGAAAACAAGGCTTTAAAGGAAGAAGTTAGCAGTTTAAAGAGGAAGCTAGGCAAACTAGCTGATTAATCCAAGGGGAAATTTGCTTTTCAAGTTTTGATAAATTTTGGCTGTCATCATTTTGAAACTTTTTGGAGCCCTTACACCTGTACAAAATAGTTGAAGAAATCACGAAGTTAAGTCATCAGTGCTTTAAGATTCATATGCTTTGTTTTGATTACCTACAGCGGTTTCGTAGCGCGCTACGAAACTGCTGTAGATGACTGTTTATGAGAAAAAATGAAATTGATGCTGAGGTCAGCAAATCTTAAAGGGGATGACTCGAGGCTAGCATGGAGATTATACAAAGCTATTCAGATATTCAAAAGGTGACAGGTGTGAGTATTTAAGGAAAAGGTGAAATTTTTGTCTTTTGTTAAAGTCTTCCTAAAGTTACTTTATAGCCGAATTATTAGGGTTCAGGTAGGGTTACCGAAATTTTGATTGGTACACCTGTTCAGTTCACAAAGTGTCCAGATCATATGGCATATTGAATTATGCGTGGTTATTAGAAGAACTAAATGGCTTGAAGCATAGTCTTTTAATGCATGAAGACTAATGGGAGGCAGAGACCGTGAAAATAGGGCACAGATCCTTATCAATTGATGAGTCATCCACATATCAAGTATCCGAAGCTGCTCATTCAGTGAATGTTCCTCCAGCATGTCTTGGCTATTACTGAAGTGGTACAGGTGTCAAAGTTCAAGAAAGCATCAATGCACACGAGGAGATAGACTTAGAGTTTCAATGGGAATGGGACTCTATGTTTTCACAGCGCAATACCTTTGTAATTAATTAGTTTGTTTAGATATGGATAAGGCAATTAATGATAGGATTTCGAGCTCCCTTCATGCTTGTTGAGGAGTCTCAAGTAGTTGTATTTTGGTTTTCCTATATATAGAAATGACTCCGATGTAAAAAAGGTTGGATATTTTATACAAAAACAGAGTTTATTTGGGCCAATGTAAAGACTTATTACAGTAATAGTAAAACAGTGATTGTTTCTTCTCAAGATTCTCAATGGATTATTTTGTTCAAATGTGATGGTGGTGTATTCTCTCAATGTTCTTTTACAGCCTTGTTATAGCATAATCACTCAGAATTCATTTTTAATGCTCTGACTTCATGTATGTTTAGCAAGCTGTGGTTTATGTGAAATATGTTTGAACATCTGATGCAAAGAGCCTTGACTTCCATGAAATGACTATACTTTTGTTTATTAAATGTGTGAGACTCCATAGCCCAATGAAGACCAAATTTGATGTGTGTCCAACCAGCTTTATTTTCATAAGTGTGTGAAGAGTTAGCCATCTGTTGTTGTGATTGATTTCTATCAAAAGTCTGTGAGAGAGCCCTCTCTGACTAGGAAGGCTAATTCCTTGTCTAAAGTCTGGTTGAAAGAGTTACATAAGATCTTACTTGGTTGCAGCCCTTAGTACTGATTTTGTGATAACATGTGGTATTCTAGTCCTCATAACTGTTGATGCTTGAGGGGTTGTCGAGTTCACTTGGGCGGGGCTTTCCCGTGCCTGTCTTGAGAGTGTTTCTTTCTTGCCCGATTTCTTACTATTCAGAATTTTTTGGAGAGTATTCTTCTTTGATGACAGTGTAATGTTCTTTTTGTGCTCCTTCCCACCATATAGATTGATGATAATTCTTTCTAGAGAATATCTCCATATAATTTTTAATCTCTTTAATTGAATTTGGTGAGACATCTATCCATGTCGACAATATAAAAAAAAAATTACAAATATATTTTAAGTGTTCAATTAAAACCCTTATAATTCTTTTTATCAATATTATTATATCTTTCTCCTTTGGTTAAAATAAAAGCCTTTACAGCTATATTAATTGTAATATTTCCAAATTTTGAACATTGGTTTTATGAGTTATCAAAAAAGTTACATATGTTTCATGTTTCTGTGCCAACCGCTAAATTTAGGGCAAAACCTTGAGATAACTCCGTTATTAAAAATTGGAGTGAAAACCTAAAATTGATGAAACATATAACCATGCAACAACTTTGTTTAATGGTCAGAAGATTGCAAATGAGTTTTGATACTCGGCATTGTTACTATATATTATCATTATAATATAATATATTGATACAATCCAATAGTTTCCACTCTATTTCCTTGAAAATTGGTTAACTTAGAAACATCTAATGCATTTGGTTTCCACCAGTTATAATGAAGTATTGGAGTTATAAGAGGAAATTGCAAGAGATAACTAGTAAATATGCAAGAAAGCATATTCCGAGAAGATCTAGTCATTTACTAGAATCACTTAATTAACGCAATCATTCACTTTTGTATTTAATCAAAATAGGTAAACGTATTATCCCAATGTTTATCATATCAACAGTATCATTCGTCGACTATTAAATATGTTGTTTGTGGCACATTAACTTTTAATGTAGATTATTCATCATATAATTTGTTTATTATTATTAATTTTTATGACGGATATTCTCTTAAATAAATTATGATTCGTTACGATAATATCCAATACACCAACTTGAAACAATATTATGGAGACGTTAATCAAAATATAATGAACTTAATGAGCTCAGCAAGAAAATTTTAAAGTCGCTGTGCACATTTTTTTTATCATCACGTAAGTTTTAAGACATTTCTCACACTGCTGCGTGCATGTACGAATTTCCATGTCACTTAGAGAATTGTAGAGATGTTCGAACGACTGTAGCAGTTATATGTTGCCGAGGTGTACTGCTGCTTTCTGCAAACGTGGTTGTAAAGTTGATAGAGAAAAGACGCTGTAAAAGTTGGAGGAAGAAGCAATGCGAACATTTAGAAATAAACTATAAATTCAAAACAGAAATCAAATTTCCTGGCAGAGACGAACGCATTAAAATTATTAAAAGCCAGACTAAGGTCAAAGTATAATTAAGTAATTTACGTTGCGTAGTCCATATAATCTCCATTCAAACGAAACAAAAAATGGAAAATAACCGTTTTAACAAAACGAGTATCCATATTTGGCGCAACCACATAGTATATTAATATCGATTCGGTGAATGGTGAGTTTTAAAAGTAAGTATATTTTAAATATATTTAAATAAATAAATTAAAATGTCTGGAGTGAGATGCCTAAATTTTATAATTTTTAAAAACGTTCTATATAAGAAATTATTGGAAAATTTAGGTCAGTTAATTTATGTAGATATTAAGTAAAAAGAAAATGTTAAAAAGATATTTTTAATAAAACATTAGAAACTTTATGTAGATATTAATTTTATAGAAAAAATTGTAAAAAAAATAATGTTAATGCTGCATATATAAAACCTATCTTGCATAGGCATTCTAGCTTTCTCATTAGGAAACTTCCCCAAATTACTGGGGACTTCATTGAGGACAAGGACTTCCTTTCCCAAGAGGTTTTGAGAATATTTCATGGATGTTTCAAACATATTTCACTGAGGTGATATTTTTGAGGGATATATTTTTTTTATAAGGACAGATTTTAGGATAATCTTCCTATATTTTCTATTTCTATATTGACAAAGTTATGATTGAATAATATGATCAATTTTCCAATCTTTTATTTTTGTATTGTATTAAAGATGAATTTATTGCATAAATTGCAATATGATGATGTGTTCTAATTAGTTTTTTAATAATTTAAATATTGTATTTTTAACGACAAAATTACAATATCCAAAAGCTTTATATTCAAAAAACAAGAAATGTAACATTTCAAATGAATGATTTATGTGGTGTTTGCTCTTGCTTTTTCTCATTTTGTTTGGTCATCTTAATTTTTATATATTGTATAGGGGTTTCCATCAGTCATTCAAGTCCAATGCTTCCACCATATCAACCTCAAGCATTGTGAAAAACTTTGGACTTAGATTGGTTATGAAATGTTTGAATAAATTTTTATTAAATCATCTTTTAAATAAAATATTAATCTAATATGTTTATAGAATTAAAATATTTTATAGTGATTTTCAACATAGTTGTAAGAGTTTACAATACCTTTCGAGAAAATTAACATAATGATCATTAACCAGAACTATAAAAAAACTCGTGCTATTCTTATATTAAATTCACTCAACCCCTTTTTAAGTTGTTCTAATTTTTTTCGAATTGAAGAATGCAAAGATTCTATATAATACTATATTATATAGCTTGTTACTCTAGCTTGAAGCAAATACAAATTGAATTCTAAATTTTTAATATATATATTCCCAACCCACCCTTCCATGAAAATTTTGTGGGTGCATTCTAGTTATTTCTATGAACGTCTCCATCACCCCTTGCCCATTTTGAAAACAAATGCAACATAGAGTAAAATATTCACTGTTCAAAGAAAAAGGGATCCAAAATTTAGAAATAAAATAAAAAGGAGGACATCCATTTCTCATTTTAAAAACAAATGCAATATAAAGTAAAATATTTAATGTTTATAAAAAGGTGATCGAAAATTTAAAAATAAAATTAAAAATAGTAAGTATTTTCTAAGAAGAATAATAAGGGGACTTTTGTAATTCATTTCATTTTTAATATAAGATTAATATGTGACATTTAAAAATATTCATAATCATAAAAAAATCATTATGAATAATGAATAAAAATAAACTAATTTAATATATAAAATTAGGTAAGATTGAAATATACTTAAAAATATATTAATTAAAAAAGAATTATCTTAATGTGAACAATCTAGTTCATAGATAGAAAGTCTCAATTTACATGTAATGTAAATTATTTTAATGCCTACTATATATATCACATATATTGTTTAAAAAATTATATATATATATATATATATATATATATATATATAAAAGACGATTGAAAAAAAGAAAAATTTATTGTTAAAATGTTTGAAGTAAGCTCACTATTTTGCATTTTAATATTTAATAAGTGTTTTTTGTTGGGTTAATACTCCTTGAAATTCTATAAAGTCGTTTTTGGAATTTTAAGTTTAAGTTATGTAACATTAAAAAATATAATTTAAACAATGGAAAATTATACTATATATATAGAAAACCACTTAAAAATCATTGAAATTTATCAAAAAAAAAAAATAGAAAAATTACTATATTTATTATAAATTTATCTTTAAATTTTTTTATACTAAATCCCTATTTAAAATAAACCTATACAAATTATTTATAAGAAATATTATAATAAATATGTAATACAAATGTAACAATAATAATAATAATAATAATAATAATAATAATAAAACATAATCTAATTAAAAAATATTGTCATTCACTTAGTTAATTAAGCCCAAAACGTTAATGTACAATCCTCATCATATCAACCATACCGTTCATAAATATTAAATATATATGGTTTATAACCATATAAATTATTCATCATATTTTGTAATTAAGCCCAAAACGTTAATGTACAATCCTCATCATATCAACCATACCGTTCATAAATATTAAATATATATGGTTTATAACCATATAAATTATTCATCATATTTAGCATTTTTAATTATTATTAACTTTCATGTTAGATATTTTGTTTCATAAATTATGTTTCATTACAATGATATCAAATACGCCAAATTGAATCAATACTATGGAGACATTTCTTTTAAACCTCTGATCAAATTTTATCTACATTGATACTACCATTTTTCCTCACATGGATATCAATCTGTCAGCGACATCTCTATTCTAAAGCATTTCTACAATAAAGTGTTTCAAAAATTATAGAAAAGACATAATAATATTGTGGTGAAAATACCATCCTCTGTCCAGGAAAATCATGTATTGCAGCAAGACGAGCGGCCAGGGCATAAGAGGCAATATATAGAAAAGGAATTCACAGTAGAAGGATTTCATTATTTAGCTTAGTCACGATATTGCCACTGCATCTTAGAAAAGACATTAACCGGGCATGCACTGTTCTTCTTAGAAAGGCCTCTAAACGCACATATACGTGTGGTACTTAGATGGAATTCGTAAATTAGTGAACGGTTTTTTTTTTCAGTCATGGTTCACATTTGGTTGTTTGTAAGTTTGGCAGAGTATATTCTCAACATAATTAATATATTATTAGGAGGTAGAGAATTGAATTTAGTGATTTTATATAAAAAGTATTTTGGTTTCATTTTTTTTTGTAAATTTAGTAGAATAATTTTAATATGTTTAATATATCACGAGAAAATAAAGAATTGAACAAATGATTTTATATCAAAAAAATTAATAAAACACGGAATCACCTTTTATCCAAAACCTATAAACTATTCACATTTACAAGTAAACAGTTCTGTAAAACTTGTAGAAAGAAGGAAATATAAATTCAAACTACAAATTATTTTCGTGACACAGACGAAGGTATTAAGTTCAAACTATAATTAGTATTTAAATATGATTAAGTATTTTGAAATTTGTCGCTTAGTTACCAAAAAAATTTCGATTGCTTAAAATTCAATATCTAAAAAACTGTGGAGCTGAAGTGTAATAAACTTAAATATATCTTTTTATTTATAAAAATATACAACATAATATTAAAATCTAAAAAATATTTAAAAACATGTGATTATATATAGGAATTACATTATAATAACACATTATAAGAGTTTTTGTCTTGATCCATATACAGAATTACACCATATAATATACGGTCTTTAATATAAATTGAATTTTCATTGAATTTCTACATTAGCGTCAACCATTCAAATTCCACAGTGCAGACCACATCTATGTTTGAAAATGAAGTTATATATTAAAAATATGCCAACATTATTACCGTGTCACAAGAAGGTATAACACATTGGCAGGTATAACCCATTGGATATGGGTTTGATTTCGAATTAGTCAGAAAAAAAATTAAAAATAACGTTTTATCTCTAAAATAAAAATTAGAAAAACAATTCAAATTATTTCTCTAAAATATTTTATAGTATTTATCTTTCATTTCATTGCATGTATACTTATTTCTGTTATTGTCTAATCATTATTAAAGTGATAGACTGTACAAATCAGGGAATGTACCAGTATAGACTATATTTATGTGGCTCTTAATTTTAAGATGTAAATGATCAGAAATGAGAAGTCATGTATTAAATTAATTTCATCTGATTCTATGAGGTCAACTTTACCGCAGTTGTAATTGAAAAGATATTTGTCAGTATAGTTCGTTTAGGTGACCATTATTCAAAGATATATATCCACCTTTAAACAATATCTACGTTGAGTAATAAGCTAGATAATTGTTAATATTACTTGCTAGAAATTTCAAGGAAGAAATCAACAATATATATCCACCTTTAAAGTTTTAAACAATATTTAACCTTGAGTAATCAGGTAGATATTGTTACGTTGAGTAATAAGGTAGATATTGTTATGTTAGTTTCTAGAAATTTTAAGGAAGAAATCCTTTCATTATTCAACCATATATATCCACCTTTAAACCATATTTAAAATTGAGTAGTCAGGTAGATATTGTTAATATTAGTTTCTAGAGATTTTAATTCCTTTCAATTCCTCAAACACATTAAAGATTTTATATTAAATTTTATTTAAAAAAAATAATCCACTTAAAAACACATATATCAAATCAGTGTAAAGTATTTTTTGAAATCTTTAGCTTTTGAATTGCTTCCACATTGTCATTAATATTATCACGTATCAGATATTCAAGTTTTTCTGATTTACGTACACTTTTGTTTTAAATTAAAGAATGCTATTTGTCTCGACTATACTTATAATTTTTTTAATCAAATTATTTAGAATTAACCTTATACATTAAATTTTGTTATAAATATTGATTTGATTTATATTTTTAAGTATATTACGAATATTGATTTAATATTTGAAAAAACATTTTTAATATTAATATTAATTTATATTAAATATAATATTAATTTAATGTTGACAATACTTGGGACTTTGATTACTTTATCTAGATTTGATCCTTGAGTTTTTCTTGATAAGATGCATTTTCTCGATTTTGTGATCTTAATTCTCATTTCATGTTGAGAAATTTAGGGCATTCACATTAAGTAATTTTTCTTCGTTGGATAACTGTTTGTGAATGCTATTATTGTTTAACTTATTTTTGGTTTCTCACAAGTCATAAACAAGATGTTTCTCTTCAGGTAGAAGATGATGTAGAAGGCGAATCTCGTTGTGTAGCAACAATAATGGGCAACGGCGGTTGCAGCTAAAGTTTTTCTATATGAGGGAGATCTAGATCCGACCGTCACCGAAACACAACCCTATGACCTCTTCAATCATATCGATCACCCCTATTCATTCCATTCGCACATGGAGAGATCAAATATCTGCAAGATCTTCATCCATACTAACATCGCGAAGGCAACTCATTTTGATCATTGGAGTAGCAACCCTACTAGCACCATCTACAACACATCAGTGGCTAGATCCACCACATATACCACCATAACACTCTTACTGCAAGCAGATCTAGCCATGCATCGGTCAGATCTAGAGTCCTATGTATTTCTTGGCACATTTTTGGAAGCAGATCATGGTCTATTAACAAATTCACCCCTCCAACAAGTGGATCTACACTTGCACGGGTTAGATATGGTGATAGGCATATATCTGGCCACTTTTCCCACAAGGGCTTCACGATCTGGCACTAAGGAAACTTCACTTCCCTCCTCACAAGTTGAGGAAAAGAAGGGGGTAGGAAATCCATATAAATCTAAGAGGTGTGGTCATGTTGACCCAACAAGGCTGCTTCAAGTAAAGGAGGGGGAATGACACTACCAATATCTATTAGATTCAGCAGATCAGGCACCGTCAAGGCCAAATCTACCCACCACAAACTTGGATCTTATTCAAATCTTCATTAAAAATTTGCAAGGAAGGATTATCTACATGAAAATCTGGAACGGGAGGGCAATAAAGGAACTAAAGTATGAAATCCAACCTCATACGGGTATCGTTGCAAGTTTACAAAGTTTTATATATGGGGAAAATTATGGAGCATAATTACACTATCCAAACCTATGGAATTGTCACAGATTCAACCATCACTCTAAATCTTAGATTCAGAGGAGGATGCTCTAGATCTAGCTCAAACGACAAGGCTTCGTTTAAATATTTTGTGAAAGGTAAGGGAGAATCCAACACCAAACCAACACTCTCACGAGATCTCCTTGGACCTTACATAGTGGAGAAAAAATCACAAATCCGAGCCTTGATAGTCTCTCTGCCTGAGCTAAATGAGATTTATGCAGAATTCTATTCTAAGGCTGTCATATGCAGATTCAATAGTTTTGGCCCAAATAATATGCATTACATCAATGGATCTATACCACATGGACTACAAATTGTGATATCCATCTATGCTCTAAGGGTTTTTTTTTTTGTCAAATTCGACAAAGTCAAGGCAAGAAATATGCACTCAATGAGCAACCATGGTTCTAGGGAAATGCAGGACTTTTCATGATTCCTTAGTTCCCGGGATTTGATGTCAATACTATGGTGGTATCTAAAATACCTGTTAGGGTCAGGTTACACGATATCCCACTACATTTCTCACACCTTAAAGTATTAGAAGGAATGTGGAATGCACTAGGAAAATTTCTCAAGACAGATGCAGAAAGAGTCTCAAGAGACATATTCACCTTCACTATAATATGTGTTGAGGTAGCTCTTAGTCAAGGACTATCTAACAACATTATTTTGATCCATAACAATACACATTGCATCAACCACTAGATTATGAAAATACAACATTCCGGTGTTGTGGATGCCAACAAATAGGTCACCTTCGAAGCACCTGCCTACATGCTAATAAACATAGCAAAAGAAACAATAAACCATCACAAAAACCAATATTTTGGCAATGCACAAAGCATCTAGATGAAACAACAGAAGAAGAGGAGACAACAGAGAAGACTATAGACAATATGGAGCAGACTGTATAGATTAATCTACAGAAGGATAACACAGAGCACAACTCAACATTAATACATCGATCCATCAATACTCTATGACATTACGAACAACACACAACAAAAGATAGTGACAACACAAGATTACGTGGTTCAGAAGGATCTGACTGTGACAAAGAAGGACAAGATAATACGAATGACAATCAAATGTATATTGTAACATCCACTCCCAACACTGGTGGTTGGTGCAAAGTGGGAAAAAAGAAGGTAGAAAAGAATAGATTAGTCTTTTATGGATTCTGAGAGAGCATAACCTTCTATTATTTCATATACTCTTCATCATCTACAACATGTATTTTGGATCATATTTAATGAATAAAATTACGATTTTTCCACGAAAAAAATAATAACTTAATTTTAGTAATTTTTTAAAAATACTACAATTAATAAATATCTTATAGTACACTACATATGTTAAACAAGCTAAATAATATAGTGATAAAAATCATCACTATAATATAATTATCTCTCAGGTGTATGATTAAATTAGCAAACTATTATTTTGAATTTTTTTATAAATGCATAAATTTTATAATTATTTATGTATGTTATTTCCAATCTCCCATTATACAACGAAATAATAAATTTTGACATCTTAAACGACCATGAACTTGGCTCTGATCATAGGCCTTTACTTATAACTCTCAATTTTGTCATGGATAGAGTTCCCACACAAAATAATACTTACAGCCAAAAGAACTTAATATTTGATAGAAATAAAAATGATCTCTTTCTAAATGAATTAAAAACTAATTTTCTTCCTTTATCTAGTATAGACAACATAGAATACCTCTATCATAATTTTACTACAACCCTCTCATATTCTATTAACAAGTTCTCAATTGTAGTTTCAAATAATAAAAGAAATAGCAAAACCAATCCATGGCGTGACAAAGATTGTAAAAGTGTGAGGAGAGAAATTAAGGAAGCTGTTGATGAATATCTTAAAATGGACAAGGTAAAAATGTACAAAGCCCTAACTAAAAGGAAAAAGAAGCAGTACATTCGTCAAAGACCGAGAATCTCTTACACCCCTCTAAGGTAGATCCTAAGAAATTTTGGATGTAGATTCTAACTAGGAAGACTAAAGATAATAATAAAATTTCTCTCCACGATTGGAATTCCTATCTTAAAAAGCTTTATGAATCTCCAAATGTCATGGATAATTTGGAAATCCTGCTCACAATGAAAGAAGTTTTCTCTTTAGAAGACATTACGTTTGGGGGTTAATCGCATCGTTAATGGGAAAGCTAAGGACATTGAAGGTTACCAGGTGGAAATTTTAAAAACTGGAGGTCCTGTCCTCATGCCCCGCGTCCACAAGCTTTTCAATCAAGTAGTAAAGCAAGGGTTCCCTAAACCTTGGACTGAGAGCCTCATTATCCTATTTTTAAAAGTGGGGATACAAATAACCCCTCTAATTATCGGACGATTATGATCAGCCCTCTCTTAGCCAAGTTATATGGTAGTATTTTGGAAGAGAAGTTAAGCATATGCCTTGAAAGTGAAAGTAAGCGAGCTAAAGGCCAAGCAAGTTTCAAAAGGCATCACTGAACAACAGACCACCTCGTTACGCTTATGATCATTGCAGAGGAATGTCGTAATGATAAATACAATTTATTTTGTTGCTTTGTGAACTTTAGAAAGGCTTTAGATACGGTTCCTAGATACAACCTTTGGAATAGATTAGAAGAGCTAAATGTTCCTCTCGAGTTGAGAGCTGCCGCTATAAGGTTATATGAGAATGTAATTTCCAAACTAAAGAGCAATGAGGGGTGGTTGAAATATATTAAATGTAACATCGGAGTTAAACAAGGTTGCCCCCTCTCCCCTACCCTATTTGGCATTTACATCGATAAGCTTGAATGCCATTTAGAGGAAGCAGGATGTGATGGCACGATCTTAGCTGGGATAGTTGTCATCGTTCTTCTCTATGCTGATGATATTTTTCTTTTCACAAGGTGCCCATCTGATCTTGATAACCAACTCAGGCTTCTTAAGGATTTCTCTCTACCATGGGTATGACTGTTAACACTGACAAAACAAAAGTTATGATTATTAAATCCAAGAAGGACAATTATGGTAATTTTATGTATGACAATAATAACGTGGAGGAAGTGTATTTTTACAAGTACCTAGGAATTGATATTCATCACAAGCTCAACTAGAACCATAGCATTGAGAAAGGGATTAATGTGGGTGGAAAACTTATTTTGGTCTTGAAAATAATTGTAAAACAGCGAACCTCGTAATGTGGGATAAAAATAAGTTCCTCTTTGAAACTTTAGTCGCTCCTGTTATCTTATATGTCTATGAGGTTTGGGGTTGCAGCATCTCCAGAAAATCATGGAGAGAGATTGAGCAAATCCAAAAGAGTTTTATAACTAATAACTTAAAAATTAAAAGTAACACCCTATCCCATTCTCCTTATCGAAGTAGGTCTTTTCCCTACTGAGAGCCTAACTATGATTAGGTTTCTGTTGTACAAGCACAAACTCAATAACATAGACGATCATAGACTTCCTAAGCTAGCTTTAAATTCCAGCCAAAACCACCTAAGTCTCTATCGGGGGTGGCATAAAGATACGAGGCTCTGGTTAAAAGATTGGGAGATCAACGAGAATGATGCAATGCAAAACATAAATAACATTAAAGATATTGTTACTTATAAGTTCAAAGAAAAAATGTGGTGTGAGAAAGACTTAGTGGCTAAAAGAAAATTAGGTTATTATAAGAAGGTCATCCACCCCACCCTAGAAGATCAAAAGTATCTCTCTATTTTAACTAGCTCAAAGAAGAAAATTAATATAGCAAAGATTAGAACGAATTCTGGTGAGCTCCATAGTGAAACAGGTCGTTGGGCAGTTCATAAAACACTATTGATGGAAAGGATCTGTCATATATGTGAGAATAGGAACATCGAGGATGAAAACCACTTCCTCTTAAAGTGCCCCGCATACAACCACATTAGATCTCAGTTTCACAATCTTTGTTACAATACTGACCTTCCGAGCCTTTTACAATGTCAAAATTATAGTGAGCTTGGGAGGCTTCTCTCCAAGCTTTTTGAGCATAGGAATAAAATCTTAAATCAAAATAAATAATTTGTTTCTTTAGGTCACATAGATGAATGTTTGGTCTGAGCAAACATTAACCACCACCATCATCATCATTAAATTAGTAAAATATTATTTTTATTTTTCTAATAAATACATAAATTGTCTTTGAAATCAACTTAGTACCCATCCAGAGCAAATATTATTCATTAAATCTAATCCAACTAAAATCATGTCCTTCTTGTCCACAAAATTTTTTTATAAAAAAGTGAAATAAAATTTATTATGAAATTCATAAAATTTACAAATTACATTATTTAATGTCTACAATTCAACAAAATTAATGAAGTAATACAATGACTTAATGGTCTTCCTAAAAAAATGAAATTTTCCACGAACCGTAAGTTTAAAGCAATATCATTAATGACCTTCCTCATAAATTCATTTTCCAAAATCCCATTGTATAAAAAAAATCAACGAACTTCACCATTCATTAATAGGTAACCTGTCATAGCACGGAACCAAAAGGGCTTTTGAAGAGCAGGCCACGAGAAATCCATAATTTTAATTGGAAACTTGCTCTGCTCTCCGGCGATTCCTATTTCCAATCCTATAGGAAATTTATTGCGCCCTGACACGCGCCCGAGATAGCCATATATAACACGCCGGTGGTGATGGGTACAGAGAAAAAAAATACTGGCGTGTTATATATGGCTATCTCGGGCGCATGTCAGGCTCAATAAATTTCCTATGAGATTGGAAATAGGAATCGCCCTGCTCTCCCAGTAAACCGAATATCACAAATCTAACTTAATTAATGGAAAACTGTATGTAATTTTAACGAATAACTGTATGCAATTTCATTTTCAGGGATGCGAAAGGGTTTACGAAGAACAGATGGGCCAAGCGGAAAACTGTTGTGCTCTCCCTGTAAACTGAATATGCCGTATCGAACTTCGAATTGGTATATTAAACTGAATCGAACGGCTGTATTTTCCAAATTTTCCTACTTATTCGACCCAATTTGGTAAATATGTTTGATAGTAAATATAATTTTCATTCCATACAGTGGTGTGTGATTTAACATGCTGGGTAAAACTCAATACAGTGGTGTGTGATTTAACATGCTGGGTAAAACTCACTAGATAGCATTTCAAACCTTATTGAGTATAGTGTTTTATTATGATTTCAGGGAGTCGATTCCGTTTTATCTGTGAATCCAGACTTGTTAAATCATAAGATTCGATATATAACTGTTAGATATTTTATTGATGTTAGTGTGGCAGCTACCAAAATTGATTCTGAGTCTCCTTTAAATTAATCTAAACAATTACCAATTCAGATATATTTTATATATATAATTTTTATTCAAACCAAACAAGCTCAGAACACTTGTATTTTTATATCCAAATTCAATGATAACAAGTAAAGTTAATTAGACATAAAAAGTACGATGGGATTGTCATGTGGCACGCCAACGTTTTTGGTTACTCGAGGAAATTGCAATTAAATACACTCGTTTATATAATGAGAAACGAAAGTGACAACACGTTAAACAGTTAGAACCAAAAGCTCTGTATTCTAACCATGTGCAGTTTAATAATCTTGTCTGAGATGGATTACCATTGTCAACAGCTAAAACTATATATTATTCCTCAAAGGAATATCTTTAATCTACAGGATACATAGTGGGGAGCTTTCAAAACTTGCTTTCTAGCTCGTTACTGAGTCACATTGAACAGAGTTATCTTGTATCATAAACTATTCCCAGAGAAAAATGATAAAGTTATCTGCATAAAAAGTAGATAATACAGTGAAAAGCATGAAATATAGTACTTTGCTCTAGCATGTTCAAACTCATGTAGAATTGATATCTTGGCAACTTCATACATAAGATAAGTCAGGTAGTTGGAAGCTGCGTCAAGATTCTGAGTGAAAGACAAGTAATTGGAAGGTGTGTCAAGATTCTGAGTAAAAGACGAGTAATTGGAAGGTGTGTAAAGATTCTAACTAAACTTCTAGATATGGTAAAGGATTATGTATTCTTTTCCTTTTTCGACAATTTAAAATGTAGTTAATTATTTTCTTTGTCGGCTAGTTAGTGGGATTGGATCTCTTGTTTTTATTTATTATTATTATTAATTAAAAAAATAAAAGGAAAGAGTTGGTCTCACTCAAATTGTAGCTTTATTAACGATTTCAATATAATTTTTAATAAATAAATGTTAAAAAGGTATATTCAGTTTAAACATCTTTTATATGTGCTTGTGAAGAGGACGTTATAACATTCCTATGATTGTAATTATGAACAAATAAATGTTCTAAATTGAAAAAAAAAGTTATTATTATTTTTCTTATAAGATATCATATAAACCAATATTGTAAATAAAGTATTAATTATTCATTTATCTATATGGGAAACCAAGAAAAGTGTATGCAATTGGGAAATTTTACTGCAGGTGCCCAGAAACAGAGGAATATGCCAGAACTACCTATGCACGCATCTGTGTGGAAATGGATTTCAGCGCCGGATTCCCAGCTGAAATAAACCTAACAAGTAAAGACTATGTGTGGAACCAGAAGCTTGATTATGAAAGTGTCCTCTTCAGATGTCGATCGTGCTTTGAGACGGGGCATCTAGCCAAAAATTGCCCAAAAGCCTCTGAGAAAAATTTTGCTAGAAAAAACCACCACAGATCTACATGGTGGGAAGGAGCACAAAAAGAACACTACACTGTCATCAAAGAAGAATATTCTAGAGAAAACTCTGAGTCACAAGAAATCAAGGAAGAAGGAAACAACTCTCAAAGCAAGCAAGGAGAAAGCCCGCCCCAACAAATCAACATTTATGAGGATTTGAATACCGCAGAAAATAAATCTTCATTTAACAGCAAAGAAGATCTCCTAAACCAAACTTCTCCGACTATAGATCGCGAAGCTAAGACACCAATGTCCCAAGAACCAGAAGAGATGAAGGAGTTGCAAGACAAAGGAAGTTGGAAGACCGTAGAGAAAAGAAAGAAAGCTACAACACCAATCTCGCCAAGAAAGACGAGAAGCCAGACAAGTAAAAATTAAGAAAATTGTAGGTCCGACAGACCAATTTGGTCTCAGTGGACGTTAACCATCATCATCATCATCATCAATAAGGACCAAGAAAAGCGTACTCTTTATAATAACGAAATAAACAATAGTATTAGTTTTTGATGTTTTTAAAATATGTAATTTTTAAAATAGTAAGTAAATATTTAAATAATATTTTGTTGGTGTATACAAATTATTTGTAATTAAGTTAATAAGAAGAGTTTTTACTTATAAAAGGTGATTTCTTTCTTATGATTGAATAATGGTATTTTTTTCATGATTTTGTTGTTTATCTTCTTTATATTTTATTGTGTCATCTGTGATTATTAATTTTTAGTTTTCAGATGTGCATGTAGATCAATTGGTATTAGAGAGGACAATCTCATCGTGGTGCTACACAACATCAAGCAGTAAATGGGAAAGCATCCATCTATTCAAAGATCTTTTTGTTTCATAGAGTTGTTGCTTAATAGTTTCATGCCCTTAGTTGTGCAACTCCCTTAATAGTGTGCCTTCCTTAAGGGGATTCGAGAAATATTATCACTAAAAACTACATTTGGATCCATTCAGGTGGATGAAAGTTATGTTAAATTGTAAAGCAACCACATTGGAGGACTCAACTCAAGAATCACAAATTCGAGATTTATCCATGGTTCTCCATGAGTTAAATAATTTGTAGCAATAGAGGTGCTCTCTAGAGCACATGCATGTGGATACAAGCTTTCAATTGTCAAAAATTTTGGGCCAAATTCCTTCTGCATGCAAGATATATCCTCAATGGAATATTCCTACAACTGATAGTACACTGCCCCATCATCTGATCTCAACCGTGTCTCTAACTAAACTGACATGCATGAGTTATTTATGAGAGAATATTCAGTTATCTGAAGTACAATAGTTAGATGCATGCATGCATTAACTAACCGAACACACAATTAGTTCCATAAACTGTTCAAACTAATCTAACTGGACTTAACTTAGTTAACTGAGCTAACTAATTAGAACTCAAAGTACAACTCATCCTGATCACTTTAATTAAGGGATAAATTCCTCAATCAAAGGGAGAACTCTTGCATGTCTTCACATAGACTTCATGTTTGATTTTATCCAACTAATTAACTCAAGGTGAATTAATTAATTATTTTTCAAACATTTGCTAAGATCAAATTCGAATTTTAATTCTCAATTTTAGTTCAGGGACTAACTAAAATTGGAATGTATCCCGAAATGCTATGTATAACAATGCTATTTTTAGCACTTATATGTTTAGCATTTCTTGTTTCTATTTTCAACACTCGCCCTCAACAAGCAAGGGATTATCTGTCACGGCAATCCTATCTCTGTGGAACTCGAATTTTCATTTTGATAATGCCTTAGAAAAAATATTTGCATCCTACTCCTCGATCAAAACATACAGCAAAAACATGATCCTCTTCACCAAAAAGTCTTGAAGATGATGATACCGAATATCGATGTGCTTGGACTTGTCATGAACTCACCACTGACTTGTCCTTCGGTCTTGGGACAACATCCATAACACTATTCCGACTGATGGAGTCATACTCCTCCACCATCAAATCAACCCAGGTTGGTTTTTGCAGTGCTTCCTCAAAGGAAGATGATTTGGTCTCTACACACTCCCCAACCAAGGCCATTTAACCAATGTACCGCTTGGGTGATCTCCTCTATCCAAACTGAGAGGATGGTTGTCCCACATTCTCTCTCGCATTCATCACTAATCTGCCAGCTTCCCTTGAGAATTTCTACCCATCTCTAGAAGACTCTAGATGAGTGGATGTCTCCACTCTTGGATCCTCTGCATGTAGCTGCTCCGCATCAGTCTGAGGCTCCTCCTCCATAGGAACTAAAAGTTCCTCCTCTGCATGCAACTTGAGCTCCCTCTCAAGGGAAACTCGCATGGCCTTCTGCTCATTGAACTTTAGATCTCTGTGTACCATTGTCCTTTGACTGGTAGGCAAGAACACCTGATAGTTGTGGGGTGTATTAGTGTACCCCACAAGTATCCCCAACTCAGCTGTTGGATCTAACCTCTTCCGAGCGTCTTTGGTCACATTGCAATAAACTAATGATCCAAATATCCTGAAGTGACTCACAGCTGGTCTCTTCCCGAGAAATCCCTCGACTCGTATCTTCATCCCCAATATACGATGCAGAATTCTATTCTGCAAGTATACTATTGTATTGCATGGCTTAGTCCACAAATGAAGTGGTAGGCTTTGGTCATGTAGCATCGCCCAAAGCACCATAATCAATCTTTTCTTCCTTTCAGCCACCCCATTCTATTGTGGGTTATGGGGTGCCTTCAACTCCCGTTTAATTCCTTCTGTTGCACAGAAGTACTTAAACTGTTGGGAGACATGTCCTCCACCATCGTCGCTTTGCGGGGCCCTTATTTTCTTTCCACATTCTTACTCAACCAAGGATTTGAACTCACGAAACCTTGAGAAGGTTTGATCCTTATTCTGCATGAAGTAGATCCAACATCTACGAGAAAAATCATAAATAAAAATAACATAGTACCCCTTGTCTAGTGGTGGAGGCTGTAGAGAATGGTCCACACACATCTGTATGAACTCACTCCAGAATTTCTCCAGCTCTACTGTCTTGATCCTGACAGGAAAATTTTGCATACTTACCCAAGGTACAACCCTTTCATGTATCCACTTGCTTGAGTTTTCCCTTGGGAAGTCTGGTAGAAATATGTTGCATGATCTTCAAGGCCCCATGGTGCAAGTGGCCTAATCTTCTATTCCATAGCTCGCCAACATCTTGGCTCTACACGAACTCTGCTTTGGAACTCAATGCAGCATAGTCATCTACCTCCAGCTTGTAGAGATTCTTAACTCGAATCCCAATCCTCTTGGTCTGTCCAGTGCTGATATGCCTCAGGAATAACTTTCCTTTACTAAAGACTACATCATAGCCTTTGTCTTCCAACATCGCAACGAACACAAGGTTCGTCTTCAGACCAGGCACATACTTTACACCAATCAGGGTGAGAGGAGCTCCATGCTCCCTCTAAAACACAACCCTACCTTCACCTAAATCATGGTACATTCCATCATCGCCCATCTCTATGTGCATCTGGAGGTCTTTCTCCTACAAGGTACTGAATAGACTCTTGCCATCAGTCATGTGGAATGAGGCTCCATTATCCAGGTACCAAACAAAACCCACGATCGATGAAAGCATGCATGCGATGAGGGTGAAATCCAATTCGAACTATGAGGCCAGTTCCTCACCATCTGATCCCTTCGAGGATCCCTTCTTGGATTTCTTCTCTGGACAATTTGTGGCATACTGGCCCACCTCATGACAATGAAAGAATCACACTTTCAATTTGTCAATCTTCTTCCCACAATGGGAAGAACTCAATTTGGAATGGGATGCCTTCCCTTTCCCTTTCCTCGCCTTACTCGCTAAGGCTAGATTTTCTTCATCATCTTGCTTTGATGAAGATCCATCTCTAGTGCTTCTTATTATCCCCTCTTGCATCAGATCCAACCAAAGTCATTCCCAATATGGCAGTTTCTCTCTTCCATTTACGGAGTCTTGGTAGCTATTCCAGCTCTTAGGAAGACTGAGGAGAGCAAGACTCACCATGTCATCATCAGTTGTTGTGATTCCTACACTTCCAAGCTCATCACTGTAGGTCGTGAGCTTGTTCAGATATGTAGAGATCGTGTCGCCCTTTTCACACTTCATTTTCCAAAGCTTGTCTTTCAGTGCCAGCTTCCTCTAATCGTTGTTGTTCTGATAAAGATCCTTCAATGTTTTCCACATTGAAAACAGTGTCTCCTTCCCATGGATACTCGAGAATATGTGGTCTCAAACTCCCTCTAGAAGAATCCTCCTCGCTTTAGCCACACATTTCTTCCATTCCGCCAATTCTTGGGCATTAGCAACTACTGGCTTGGGGACTTGTTGATCAATGAAGTCGTTCAAACCATTTTCCTCTAATATCGCTTCCATGTGATCCTTTGAGGGTATATAATTCAATCTGCCATCAATGGTATACTCGAGTCTCAAACCGTTGAACACCATTGGTGAAATATGAGATTAGATATGAATTTGAATTCTATAACCAGGAACATTAAACTTCGAAATTATCCCTTCTTTGTATAATGTTCTTCACTTTGATCACCTTTGCTTTGACACCATGTAGAATTTCCCACTCTAGATCACCTAATAATGCAATATACTAAAGCAAAATACTTGATCTACTTCTACAAACAAACTTGCAAAAGCTTAATCAATTTTGAGCAAGATCAAATACAACACATGTAACATAGAATGAGAAATCAATCACACATGGACACAGAAGAATACTCTAGGGAAAGCCTCAGCTAATGACCCCAATCTCTGTATTATTGTACAAATGGAAATATCTTTGGATTACACAAAGCTTTAGCTCACAAGCTATCCAACTCTTACTACAATCCCTCAATGTTGCTCATAGACTGAATAGACACAACATATGCCTTCCCTCAGTCCTCCAATCCTCCTATTTCCTTGCGTAGTTTCTCCTGCAACCTTTGGCTACCACCTATGTGAATTGACCTCTCACACAACTCACCAAACTCAGAAGTAACTACCCAAGCTCCAGGGAATAAATTCCTTCTGCATGCAAGAGATATCCTCAATGGAATATTCCTGCAATTGATAGTACACTATCCCATCGTCTGATATCAACTGGGTCTCTGACTGAACTGACATGCATGAGCTATTTATGAGAGAATATTCAGTTATCTGAAGTACACCGGTTACATGCATGCATGCGTTAACTAACTGAACTCACAATAAGTTCCACAAACTGTTGGAACTAATCTAACTGGACTTAACTCAGTTAACTGAGCTAACTAATTACAACTCAAAGTACAACTCATCCTGATCACTTTAATTAAGGGATAACTTCCTCAATGAAAGGGAAAACTGTTGCATGTCTTCAAATAGACTTCATGTTTTATTTTCTCCAAATAATTAACTCAAGATGAATTAATTATTTATTTTTCAAACAGATGCTAAGATCAAATTCTAATTTTAATTCTCAATTTTAGTTCAGGTACTAACTAAAATTGGAATGTATCCCAAAATGCTATTTTTAGCACTTCTATATTTAGCATTTATTGTTTCTATTTTCAACATGATCTATAGTCTCTCCACCTATTTCAAAACATGTCTAGATATGGCAGAGGACGTGAAGCTTAAAATATCCAACATACAATTGGAAGGCATGACACAAGCATGATTAGATACCTAGTTAGAGAATGCATCCTTAATCATTGAGATTAGTGAGATAGAAGAGACCAGTCTTGTTCACATCACATCTTGGGATGACTTCTTCCAAGCACTAATATCACTCTTTTATCCAACAAGATATCTCCAAAATCTCCTTGCAAAATGGTTCTAGCTCTACCAATTCTAAAATCAGTGAGTAGAAGCTTACATTGAGGTCTTCTACAAGTTGTGCATTCAACTACATATCTTTGAACCATAAGTGGTACTCACTGCCAAATTCAATTGCAGTTGCTTAATATTTTTTCCTCAAGAAGTTGAATTGTTCTAGACTCCTTCCTTCGAAAAGGCCTTTCTTTGAACCTTGGTAGTGGAGGATAAATTGGCTCCTCCAATATTCTCAACCTAGATACCATCCCTATACCACTTGTCCTTCTAATATGACCCCTGCCTCATCCATTACACCTCATGATAACCCCTAGGGTACCATCCATAAGACCAATTCACATACTTCTACCAATTGTCAAGCACTTAAAATTATGCACATCAACAAGACTATTTTTACCACTATCAAGTAATTGGGCTTCCCTCCACCCATAATTTTGTTGTTGACAATCCTATCGAAGAAATATCCTTTATCATCCTAATGACTACTAATGAAGCCAGGACACCTACTGCACCTTTGTTACCCATACTTGTTAGATCAAGCATGAATTGGTTTCTCTTTTCCTCAAAAATTGGAGTCAAAATAATATTTTTCCCTAACACTTTGTTCATTGCCTTAAACTTCGCACCAGTGCACACGTGACCTCATACTGACTCAATAAATATAGAAATAATTCACTTATCTTACCATTGGCTAGCATTGTGGTATGCACTTTGTTATTGCCCCTTTAGTAGTTATGGTGATGTTGGTTGTTTATCCTCTTGATTCAGTTGATTTATTACTCAAAATACCATATCGATAGGCTAGGCATGTTGTTTATTGTTATAGACATTTTTGTGCCTTACAACATTGAGCATGAAATGTCCATAATCTAAGGGATCCAAAGTCCCTAAACATGTTGTTCCTACCCCTAGAGGAACAAGGCTAACAAACCACAGCAATTCACAGAAGTTCTCCACCTGAAACTGCTCAAAAACAAGTCAATTCAGGATCATTTCAGTGGCTACACTAGTTGTTTGCACTGAAGGTCAAAGCCAACACTGGCTACCTGCGTTGAATGTCAACTGGAACACTAGCTACCTGCGCTGAACGAGAATGGACAAGTGGCAAGCTCATTTCTCAAGGTGTCAAAACCCTGCAAGCTTCCTAAATGACACTTGCCTCAGGGAATTCGACTGGTGATGAGTAAGAGGTTCCAAATCTCCAAGTGGAAGCAAGAACCTCCAAGTGGACTCAAGAACTGATAGAGGGAGAGGACACTAGTCAAATCTCAAGCTGACTCATCCTCTCTCCAAACATCTATATATGGATCTCTCCTCCATGAGATCTAGAGGCTGGAATTTTATTATTGCAAAGAATTGCTGTTGGTTTGAGACTGGAATCATTGGGTGCTTAATGCTTTGAAGGGGCTAAAGATAGGAATTCCATTTGCTGGGAAGGAGATGCTGGATTGGAGCCCTCTGGGTTGTATCTATTCCTGAACCTTGTTATTCATCAATAAAGCTATCTTGGTTTCTCCTATATGCTGATGTATTTTTATGTATGAATGTATTAGTGTATTTGGTTTATTTCTAATCCTAAACTAGTTATCAATGTGAACATCTATCTTTGTGTAGTGTTCTTCTCTTGTCTCAAGTAGCTGTTCTCTTGTCGCAAGTAGATGTTCTCTTGTGATCTTGCAGGAATTTGTAGCTGGATAAGCAAGAAGGCAAGTAGCTGTTAACACCCAAAGAGAAGGGAGATTGGATCGAGGGACAAACGGAAGACACCGGTAAGTCTATTGATCTCTCTTCTTTCACATTTCATAAAGGAAGAAACCAGTATAGCTGTACTCGTTTGTTGCTAAGGCACTATCACACCTTAGGTGGATAGGATCGTCCTGCATAGGCATTTTTCCCCACAACAAATTGGCGACTCCGCTGGGGAGATTTGTTTAGTCATTTTATTTGTGTTTCTATCATTTGTTTGTTTCATAGACTTGACAACAACAATCGAACTGCATCTTTCCCGGATGCAAAGTATAAAGTTGCTGCTTTGATCCAATTGCTAGACTTGTCTATGATCTGAGAAATGGATTCACAAATGATTTGATGATCCTTGTGATAGAGCTTAGTAGCCTTCAAAGCATCCCTTTGATTACACCTTGCTTGTGTTTTTGATTTGGCCTAAAACCGTTGATTTTTGAGCAATTTGTGACCCAGAACCCAGTGAGAAACGAGAGTTTCTCCTTCAGCGCAACTACTGTGAAGGAAGTCTGCATTTCAACGCAGGTCCTGTGAAGGCTACCTGCACTGAATGTCAAACCCACAGTGTTGAGGTTGCGCTGAACCAGTTTGGCCTTGTGCAGCTGGGGTTCTCTGCTCTCTGTTGCTCTGTTTTGATCTCTGTTTTTTTGCAGCCTGTAACCAGCATAGGTACTAGTCTGAAAACTCCTTTTCTTTGCTTAGATTCCGCCTCCTTTTGTACGAAAAGACTGTGAGTGTTTTTATGTGTTTGTGGCGTCATTTACAGTTTTCCTTTGCATGAGTGAAATAATCATCCTGTAGCCCTTGATTCAGATCAGATTGACTGTGATCTTAGGAGAGAGTTCATTGGCTATTTACAGTTGATTATACATTTTCTTTTGCTTATTGGTTTGAGTTTGTCTCTTTTAAGTGTCGAAACAAGTATTCATTTCGAAAGTCGCAAAGTGATTGTAATCTCTTCTACCCTTGTTGATTTCGAAAAAGTGAACTTGTTTGCATTTGTCATTTAAAAGAAAATCCAAAGTTGTACAAAAAGCTTTCTTTGTAGGCATTAATACTAAGAAATCAGAAAACAAACTCCTGCATTGTGCATTTGCATTTTGATAGTTTGCATGCTTGATTTAGGAAAAAGTGCATTAGAGTGTGCTGATTGCTCTTTGAGAAAAGATGGTGTCTTTCTTTTCCCTTAGTATCTAGGATTTTCAAAGTTGAAAAGATAATAAAGCTTGCTTATCATCTTAGACTGCATTTAGGAATTGTACCATACATCTCGTGGTGATCCTAAAAGGCAAACTTCTAAAAATATCAACTTAAAATAAACTGAATGAACCTAACAACGCTTTGCAACATAACGCACAACATAGAGGTCTAGGCTAGAGATGTGTTCCAGTGTCGTTAAGCCTAGTGACTGTCGATCTCGTGGAAGGTGGGTGATTCCTCCTGAGGGACGATAGCGCTAGTACGGATTGTGCTCCCACGTACCATTGCGTATATATTGGGAGACCCCTATAGGCATATATCCTTTATCCTTAGGAAGCCGTGTCGGCCGCCCTACTGATCGCAATGCAGTGAACACAGCATTCACGAAGATCGACCGCCCGTACCTTAAAAGGTATTCTGCGGTTTTGTGAAAAGTTTGGCACACCCTCTGCCTAGAACTCCAGAGCAGTTTCTTTTGGCCTTTTTCAGACTCTATAACAGAAAAAGTCCATCCAAGCATTTGTCACTTCGGGCTCGTTGAAACATCGAAGGAGACTAGAGTCATCTTTAGCTTTTTCTGGACTCTTTAAAAGTGAAAAAGCAAGTTGTGTCTAAAGCGTCTAAAAATTCATTCAGTTCGGAAACACAATTTCCCCTTTTGTATTTTAGTTGATCGAGTAATCCGCAATCGTGGAAGAAATTCAATTGAAACCCCGTCGTTCGCGGAGGCTTACGAGTCAAACGTCTTTGTCTCCAGAATTGAAAACAGTACGGACAAAGCGAACTCATTTAACCGGTTCGAAATCTCTTATGAAAGTTAGAACAAGTGTTCCAACAACATCTAAGATTCTGGTTACTCCAAACATTTCTAGAAACCCTGCCTCTATAGAAGAAGTTCAACAGCAACAGAGGGACAGTAACATTGATCCTGGTCTGGGGGCAAATACTTGTGCTACTGAACCAGTTCCATCTGTAACTGGTTCAGAGAGTCTTGCTCTTCGAACAATTGTCGTTGTTGATTCAACCCCTTATGCGGCACCAGAAATATTTTATGGACCTGACGGTCTTCCTCTTCCACCGGGTTTGATTGCGATAGAGGAAATTGCAGAGGATCCGCAAGCAAGTACTCCAACCCATTTTGGAGTCGGGGTCACTCTATTTCCTTCATGATAAGTTAATCCACCAAAAATGGAAGTTCCTGTAGAATCGCTAGGCAATCTATTGGATAGACTCAAAATGTCTGAACAACCGTCAACATCTAGGACTGTGTCGAACGACACAGCGACAACAGAAGATCCTGCCGTCACTCCGACAATGTTTGTCGGCATACCATCTGTCCCCACTAGCTCACAACCGCTAGAAGGAGTCCACCAAGGGACTATTTCGACAGTGTGGTCTGTTCCAGTTTGTTCATTCAGAATAATATCCGGCAACTCTTATGTTGAGACTCGCAAGATTGATCCATATGGGGGTTAGTTTGGGCAATCCAGTTACCAAGGACAAACAATCCCCTTGAGTTCCGGATTGCTACCGTATGGAGGGCAGTATGCCCTTTCATTACCCCCTCTGGGAGGATATCCATACGGGAGTTCACAACAGTATTCAGGTTATACTGGAATTACATCGAGTGGTTGGGTACCTATGCTACCTCAACAACCAAGGGTTGTATATTCTATGCAACAGTGTGCACCTATGTCGAACATCCCGACCACACCGGCTATTGTAATAGTGTCACAAGTTCAAGCGATGCCTGTTATATGTCAACCTCAGATTTATCAGGTTGTAATGCAACAGCCCCTTGACCCTGGGTCACAACCACAATCGCCAACTGGTGGGGTGACACAGGTCCAAACGGGTACAATTACCCCACACCTTGGTCCCACAGTTAGTATAGCACAACAGAACATGGCTTCACAACCATGGCTGGTGCAATACCAACAACCACAATTCCAGCAAGTGTACCAAGGTTGTGAGTAGCAGATCTTTGTGAACAGTGGACAACCGTATATTCAAAATGGTCAAAACCAACCGCTTTACAGTGGTCAAAACCACCAACCGTATCAGTCATACCAACATCAATTACATTATGCTGGTATGCAAAGGCCCACTGCTCAGGCGATCCCATCGTACCCTGGGTATGCTTCACCTAACCTGAATCAATAGCTACCATTCGTGGCAACTTTAGAGTTACCCGATTTACACCGGTTAACCAACGATCCGATTGCTTACGCCCCTTGGTGGCCAGCGATTCCTCACAAACTTCCATCTGACATTCCTAAATTCAATGGAAATCCGGTGAAGACCCATCGAATCACATGATGACTTTTCATCTGTGGTGTTCATCAAACACCCTAAATGATGATTCGATAAGGCTTCACCTTTTCCAGAGGACGTTAACGGGTCTAGCGGCAAAATGGTATATTGAATTACCTAGAGCCTCGTTCGACAATTTTAGCTCCCTAGCCACGACTTTCTTAACCCATTTTCAATTACCAATAAGGTATGAAATGGGAAAAAAAATATTAACCAACTTCAAGCAGACAACTGCCACTCATATATCCGATCATATACATGAGTGGCGTTATCGTCGCAGAATGGTGAAGACTTACATTCCCAATCAGCTATTAGCTGAATGGTTTATAAAGTCGTTACTTCCTGCCATAACGGAAGATGTGGCCAAGGGGGGAGTCGTAACAGAGGAGCAAGTTATTGCTCGTGCACAGTATCTAGACTTAGTATACACTCAGTCTGGCATGCTCTACGACAAAATACCTGATGCCCCTACACCGGAATTCTCAATTCCTCCTCCACCTAAATCAAATAGTGACTCTCACGCCGGCGACGGTGTAATTGGCACAGCAAACACAAATTCGACAAAGGCTTCATCTAAGAAAGCCCGTAAGACTTCGGATCAAAATGCAAATCAAGAAATTATTACTTCGGAAGTAAATGCCGTATCAGCAGATAAAGGCAAAGAACCCAATCAACCAGGAAGCAAGAAGAAGCAAAACAAAGGGAAGAAGAAGAAACAGGGTGAGCCATCCCCTGAAAAAACTTCTTCAAGCCCTCCTAAGAAAGGGAAACCAAAAAGTCCATGTTTTATATGTGATGAGGATCATTGGACACAAAATTGTCCATACAAATCTGAGCTCAAAAGGTTCTTCAAAAGTTCACACACCTCAGCTGTGTTAACTGATCCGTTTCCCAATCAAGGTCAAAATCTGGTTGAAAGTGGAAATGCTTCCCCGTCGCAAGTGCTAATGTTGTCAATCTCCAAGCAACAAAATGATGCTTTGATTTCGACAAGGAACAAAGATTACGAGAATCCTCCGCTGTCGAACGACAAAGGTAAAGATCAACCAAGTAGTTCGACAACAACTTCGACAGAAGTTGTACCACCCATCATTCCTGAATTAACAATAAAACCGCCGAAGGGAGTAGTACACAAGTCGACATTTAATCCTCGCGCCAGAGCGGCGCAGCATTATAACATAGTGGAAGATTTGGCCCAATCGCCATCCGCTATGTCGACTCTTGAGGTACTACAAAATTTCCCATCCCAAAGGCAGGCGTTGTTATCAGCTATTGGTGGGGTTGATCCTAAGGATTCCAATCTTGTATCCTTCGACCACAAAGGATACGACCCTCAATTACCAGCTCAACTAGCTTTCCTTATTCAAGTGAAAGCCCTCAAAAAAACTGTTCACCGAAAAATTATTGATGAGGGGGCATCTACATGTATCATGTCGATGAGTTGCTGGAAAACTCTAGGGTCTCCAACCTTGTCGTGATCTTCGACAACATTAAAAGCATTCGACGGAAGAACGTACACCCCGTACGGAATCCTAAATAACTTGAAGATTGAACTAGGAGGAAAAACAGTGGAAATAGATGTTGAAGTCATCGATGGGAATCTTGACTATAACATCCTACTGGGAAGACCATGGATCTATGCCATGGTAGCTGTTGTGTCGACTTATTTTATGAAGATCGTATTCCTGTTTGAAGGAGGGATTACGATCGTCGACCAACAAAACTTCCTCCCTAATGGTTCACAAGTTACAGGAAGCATTCCCATGATCCATGGAAGCAACCATTCGCTTCAAGACATCGAAGTAGGCCTACTGAAAGACCCCACATTAATGGGAACTTTCGCACTTCCACCTCCATTCTATATAGGAGAAGTAGCATTCGTAAGAGCATGCAACATGATATCTTCCACGAAGATCTCAGAAGACAATGTCGAAATGGATCATGCAATGGTTTTGCCCCCAAGCCCTATAGAAATATTGTAGGAATCAATGTTTCGAGCATGGGAGGCGAACCCAAATCAACACTCATCAAGCGTTTGGGTAGATAGGTCTAGAGAATATGGTACCCCGTTAGATCCTTGGTCAAAAGTACATGGGACTGACGAAGGAATTATACAATCAATGTTGATTGAGGGGGCACCATGGAATGATTGCCACCATCGTTCCCTTCTTCCGGAATATGAAGAAGATACTCAACGTGACCTTTATCACCCTTCAATTTTTGAATTCCTATCAAATACTGTAAATACGGTGGATTCCGAGCGAAACTTATCCAATATTGAAGAGACTATAGCCATAAATATCTCGACTAAAACAAATGTTGTAGAGAATATTTATGTAGGCAAAGGTTGTTCCCCTTCAGAACTGGAAATATATAACGCTCTTTTTCATGAATTCATAGATGTCTTTGCTTGGTCATATGATGAAATTCCAGGCATAGACTCGAGTATCGTTGAACATGAAATTAAAATGTATCCTGATGTCAAACCAGTAAGACAACGGCTTCGGCAGGTGCACCCCAAGAAAGCCGCTGCCATTAAAGCAGAAGTTGAAAAGCTCCTCCATGCTGATTTCATCTACCCGGTTCCTCTAACCGATTGGGTATCGAATATTGTCCCTGTTATGAAGAAACAATGGACAATCAGAGTGTGTGTCGATTATAGGGATGTAAACCAAGTTTGTCCGAAGGACAACTACCCTACACCCTTCATCGACCAGATAATTGATGAATGCACCGGATGTGAAACCTTTTCATTTATGGATGGATTTTCCCGGTATAATCAAATAAATATCCGCCCACAGAACCAGTCAAAGACTACATTCATCTGTCCGTGGGGCACATTCGCTTATCGAAAATTACCCTTTGGTTTAAAGAACGCAGGGGCGACATCTCAGAGGGTAATGAATTATGCCTTCCATGACATCAAGAACATCGTTCAACCATATCTCGACGACCTTCCGGCTCATTCGCGAAAGCGGAATGATCATCCGCAGCATTTAAGAGCGATATTTCAACGTTGCCGACACTACAAGATAAGACTCAATCCACACAAATGTGTGTTTTGCGTCGGTTCTGGTCCTTTACTTGGCTTTGTAGTCTCTAAGGATGGGATTCGTCTCGACCCTTGCAAGGTTCAGGCGATCATTAATTTGCCTCCACCTTCAAATTTGCTTCAGATTCAGAAACTCCAAGGGAAAGCAAACTTTCTGAGGAGGTTCATTCTAAATTACGCAGAACTTACTAAAGGTTATACTCGTCTTTTGAAAAAGGATGTACCTTTTGTCTGGGATCCGGTGGCGCAAGCTTCCTTTGATGCTCTGAAAGATTCTCTAGTAAAAGCATCATTAATGTATGCCCAAGACTATCAAAGAGATTTTAACCTATATCTGGCTGCAGCAGATACGACCATTGTGATGGTTTTAGTTCAAGAATTCGATGGAATTGAACATCCTATATATTATTTAAGTAAAAACTTAAATGATACAGAAAGCAAATATTCTTATGTTGAAAAGCTAGCACTCGCTGCTCTTCAAGCGATAAAGATTTTGACATTTTGTCCTCTTTCGGAAAACTACCATCCTATCAGATTGCAACCCCATGACTTATATATTTCCGCGACAGTTGCTGGGGGGCAAATATTCAAAATGGATATCGATCCTTCAAGAGTTTGATCTGGAATTTGTAAAATCTAAATTAAAGAGCGCTTTAGTGTTCGCAGAATTATTGTGCGATCTCCCATCGTCGTCCAACAATGAAACATCAGAAGAGTCAATCGTGGACGAAAGTTTGTTTCTGATATATGCAAGCAATGAATGGTATGGAGATATAATAATTTATCTCCAAACCCAAAAATTCAGGCCTGACACCTCTCACTCAGAACAGAAACTTATATGATACCAAGCTAAAGACTACATGATCATCGGTGATACACTTTACCGTCGTGGTATCGATACAGTTCTGCGGAGTTGCCTTACCCATGAGGAGAACGAAAAATCCCTGAATGAGTGTCATTCAGGCGCGTGCAAGGGCATCAACCTGGATATGCTACAGCACAGAAAATCTTACAAGCAGGATACTTCTGGCTAACCATGTTCAAATATTGCATAATCGCAGTCAGAAGTTGCCATGCTTGTCAAATTTTCGATAGCAAAACCAGAAGACCACCCACACCTTTACAGCCAATAGTTGCTGTTGGGCCTTTCGCCAAGTGGGGCATCGATTTCATGCAATGTAACCCCACCTCGACCGGGGGGCATGGGTATATTATAGTTGCTGTTGACTATTTTACCAAATGGGCCAAGGCGATGCCTACATTAGATAACACTGGTGAAACAGCTGCCCTTTTCTTTTTCAATCATGTAGTCGCCAGGTTCGGCGTACCACAGGCTATAGTTACAGATCATGGATCGCATTTTCACAATCACATGATGGTTGAATTAGATGCCAAGCTAGGGCTATCTCACGACAGCTCTACCCCGTATTATCCGCAAGCCAACGGACAAGTTGAAGCAATTAACAAGGTCCTGAAGCGTATGTTGCAAAGGATGATCGGGGTTCACAAAAGAAGGTGGCACCTAATTCTGTACTCAGCCTTGCGGGCTTACCAAACATCGGTAAAGAACGCGACCGGGTTCACACCTTTCGAACTGGTGTATGGCCTGGAAGTAGTCTTGCCAATCCAGTGCGAAATTTCGTCGCTTAAGCTCGCAATTGACCTCCTTCCCGGAACTTCGGAAGAAGAGGCTCGTTTCTTGGAATTAATCCAATTGGATGAAACCCGTCGTGACGCCTCTTTGGCCAACAAAGCCCATAAGAAACGAGTCAAGGCGCAGTTCGACAAAAATGTCAAACCCCGTGTCTTCTCAGAAGGTGACTTGGTCTTGCTTTATGACCAAGAATCCGATAAATTGGGAGCAGGTAAATTTAACTCCTTATGGATGGGCCCCTATATTGTTAAACGAGTGTTACCAAAAGGAGCCTACGAGTTAATGGATTATGACGGAATTCCATTGGCGCAACCCCGTAACGGGTTGTACCTCAAGCGTTACTATGCTTAAATAGTAACCTGTATGCTTTTGTTGTATTTTGTTTTCGCTAAAATGTTTGTTTTGGTCGAGTGATCCACATTTTTACATTTATTGCAGATGTCAAACCTTCTGGAGACATGTGTTGGATATGCCGACGGAGCGAGTCGTAGTTCGCGGAACCTGTCCTCCGCAGCCTGCGCCATTTTTTATCCAAGCGGCGAGTTAGTAAGTTTCAGAGGTGTGTGTATTGGGCAATCAATGAATAACATCACTGAGTATAGCGCATTGATAGAACTACTCTCTGATGCCATCACCCATGGTATACGCCGACTAATTGTCAGGCTAGACTCACAACTCATAATACTACAACTCAATGGTATATATTCCGTTCGCAACCCAGCTATTTATCGCATGTTCCTAAGGGTTAAGATTTTGGAAAGACAATTTGACTCAATTCAATACCAGCATATTTCTAGAAACTTAAACACATTAACCGACTCATTATCAAACTATGTGTTAGATAGACATTTGCGACATTTATAAAAGAGACACATCATCAATGTTGTACATATGGATCATGTAACTCAACCATAATAAAACTCGAAAATCAAAATATATATGTAAGTTGTTTATCGTTCATACATAATGTTCTGTAACCAAGACAAAAATCGGTCATATGACCCAAAAACTCAAAAATTCTAGGGGGCACCCTAGCCTAGTGATGCTCATGATAGCACGTCAAGGCCTGTGCAATCATGTGCAAGAGACGAGTCCATCGTCTAGGCACGCCAGTAGTATGCCGCTGCAACTATAAAGGTAACTCATCAATCCTCACATCGGGAATGCCAAGAGTAAGGCTCTCAACCTGCTTCTGCACAGCTGTAAGGGTCTCGGCCACGTCAAGGTCGCGAAGAATAACCCTCCCAGCAGGCTCCCCTGCTGGGGCAACGACTGGCGGTCTCAGGCGAACTGCTAGACGAACAGGACCAACATCTGCAATGCACACAAGATTTTGATTAAAGTCTTGACAGAATAAAGCACAAAAACATTATGAATGAAAACAGTAAACAATGATATGGTCGAAGATTTTACCAATAGCGCCCCACTGTTCGCCATCCGGTAGCACCAAATCCGGATCACCTCGGAAATCCATGCCAACATATGGATACTCGGAATAGACCATCTCCTGACGCTCGAACCACCTGAAGAAGGTATCAGTGAAAGTAATCTGAGATTGACCAGCATGCCTAGACATGTGGTCAACCCATCTCTGCATGCGTGGCTCGGTAGGAGAAGGCAAGTCGAGTGCAATATACTGAGGCTGCATCAGTGGTATTTTCTCCAAGGCAAAGGCAGTCAAAACAGAACCAAATCCAAAGTTATTCAGCTTCCCGTCCTTTACCTTGGTCAACTGACTTTTCATCTGAAGAAGTACTGCATCACACCAGTTGAATACTTTCGGTTGGAGACACTCCAAGGCGTGCTACACATAAGATCTGTTGGCAACATGTAGAGATGCGCTACCGGCCATCCTACCAATAGTATACAGAATGGACCTGAGAGATCTGTCAGTAATCTCACGGATAATAACCTTGCCGTCTCTGCTCGGCTGGGAGCCCTCCCTGCAATACTGGCGGACATAATCTCTCACAGAGTCATTCCCTCGGGCCGAACCGGACAAAGAAATGGGGGCACCCCGCCTCGACAAACCAGTCAAGAAGTAAATGTCTACCACAGTCAAAGGGATGGATTTGCTCCTGATCTGAAATACTTGATTAATAGGATCCCAAGCATCAAGCATATACTGCAGTAAAGAGATCTGTGCTCTCATACTAGAGATACAGAAGAACTTCAGCAGGCCACAGTTCCGCAGCGCGTTCACCGTGACAAGGTCATGGAGGGCAATCATGTCCTCCTCTTCATGTTCTCGTTCTCGCCATGTGAGGGTCATTTTGCTCAAAAGTCCCTGCAAAACAAACCCGAGAAAGAGTAAGATCCTGGATTTGATGAAAAACTGACAAAATTTCATCAAGAACTGTGCAATAGAACTGCTTTTCTATGATCAACACAATTAGCAAGTGTCCTACCTGCGTTGAAGGTCAAACTGCCTTCAGGCAGCTTGACATTCAACGCAGGTTTCGAATGGACTACCTGCGCTGAAGGCAGAGCGCCCTAGCAAAACCCCAGGGGCTCATGGGAACAGGAAAACAGGCACAAAATAGAAAAAGGAAACCATGAAAAGAAAGAGCTAGAGTTTAGCTCCTACCTGGTCCGAACGGCGCTGAAAATCGTCCACAGAATCTCTCGGAATCAGCTGGTGAAAATCAAGGGGGAAGAGGCACCTCTGAAGCTCCAACAAACCAAGTTCAAATGAAATGGTAAAATGAGAGGTAAAAGCACCTTTTAATTGCTTTTTACGTAGTTCAAAGTGAAATATTAGGGTTATATTCTCATTTCCATGCAAATGTTATTCAATTCTAGCTAGTTTGATTCTGCAATTGAGGATACAGTACTATCTTTGAAAAGGGCAAAGCTAGTCATGGTAAAAATCAAAGTTTGACCATATAATTATTCGAACAGTTTTAGCATAAAGTTCATGCTCGTTAAAAAATAAACGCAAGATCCGAGCAGTTTTAGCGCATAGTTCATGCTCGTTAAAAAATAAACATAAGATCGAGCAAGTGTTTCAATCCGTGTTTAAGCTCGTTAAAAAATGAACTATCCCGGTAAATAACCACTGTGAATGTAATATCATCAGCCGTTAAAGCCTTGGTCGTGTTTGCACCGTCACCTCCACTTTTCATTTGGCCGATCGTTCGCCTCCATATGATTGTTTACCCATTTTGAGGAACAACTGCGAAGAGTGATTACACCTAGCCATCCTTGTGACACTGTCGTGATTGGAAAATTCCAACCTGTACCTGGAATTAACTGCTATCCTTGTTTATCACTCGTTCCTCAAAAGATGAGTCTTCTTTAAGCTCTTTTCAACTGACTCATAAAATATGAAAAGATTGCCAAGTTTTGGCCTCCCAGCTCGTTAAAGCGACTAGAAGAGCTATCCCTCCTCTAGATTTTAATCTTTTTGGACCTGAGGGATTATTGCACAAAACGATCGAGCGCTTGTTTTATTCGGCTCGTTAAAACTATCGAAAATTCATCCCTTCTGTATTTTTTTATACTTTTTCGGACTTAAGGGATTAGATGATGAAAAAAGGAATTTTGGAGTTGACTTTATGTATCTTTTCAGACTCTCTAAAAATGAAAAGAACCGAGTTATCCTTGTCGTTAGACTCGTTAAAATTATTAAATAGCGACAAACTTGTCTTTAGACGAGAACGAGTTTCACTATCGCTAGGCTCGTTAAAACATAGCGATGGGCTTGCCCGAAGGGCAGGTTATAGAACAAGCATATGTTATCCTCCTCAAGCTTGACAAAAATAAAGAGGTACTGGTCAGCAATGACTGGGGAAAAATTGGGAGAAACTAAAGAAAACTTTGATGGTAGCAAGTCGCTCTTGAACATGACACTTTTCCTCCATACCACAATCGGGTTGGGTTGTTTCATTCACCGGTCACATCCATGGTCTCGCTATACCATCCATATTTGGGGTAATGCTACCAATCCATCGTATCAGTGTCGCCATATGTTCAAGAGAAGTCGTTCAGAAAGATTCAACCGTGTCCCATCCACTGGCATACATTAGCCGTCATCCGTTCATGACCGCCACCATGAAACATATGTCACACATCATTTTCACCTCCATTAAAATCATTAGCTCCGTTCCATGTCACTGATGTGGGATTCATTAAGGCCCTCATTTGACGGATCACTTCTTGTCGACATCAGCTCATTATCCAAGAAGTTGATCTAGGAACAACCCCTTCAGTACTTTGAAGCTTGCATGCCAAAATGGCAAGTTTCTCAGTTCCGGCGACAGGTATACATCAATGACCTTCGACCGAAAGATTTTGCGTGGTGTTCGACGCCAAGTCCTTTATTCACACCACGTGAATTGTACTACAGTACCTTGAGGGTCATTATCATTATCGTTGATTCCTCTCGCGCTTGTTAACGGTTTACATCATTGACCGGTAATCAAGCGATGTCTTTCCATGTTCGACTTCAGAGCAATTCTCACATGGATCGACTTGTACTTAGAGTGAAGATCGAACGAGTTTGAAGACCCCGGATCTAGTTTCATCCATCTAGGATGCGATATATATTCAGGAAAGACAAAGACATTGACATGTATATCATTGCAGCAGATAATCATCCTACTCAAAGGATGATAATTTCATCAAAATTATCAGTCTATCATCAGACGATTGTCTGTTCTATGTACAGAAAAATGAATTTATAAAGCTGAGCATGGGAATTCCCGCCTCAGCTAGATCATGAAAGCAATATTAAAAATAATGTATTGTATTGTATTGTATTATAGGTCTCCTCCTAGCATTGGATGAACTTTGGATCCCCCTGATAAAGCATTTCACCCGATAAACAGCCTCATACTTTAGGGGGCAACTGTTATAGACATTTTTGTGCCTTACAGAATTGAGCATGAAATGTCCATAATCTAAAGGATCCAAAGTCCCTAAACATGTTGTTCCTACCCCTAGAGGAACAAGGCTAACAAACCACAGCAATTCACAGAAGTTCTCCACCTGAAACTGCTCAAAAACAAGTCAATTCAGGATCATTTCAGTGGCTACACTAGCTGTTTGCGCTGAATGTCAAATCCGACACTGGCTACCTGTGTTGAATGTCAACAGGAACACTAGCTACCTGCGCTGAACGAGAATGGACAAGTGCCAAGCTCATTTCTCAAGGTGTCGAAACCCTGCAAGCTTCCTAAATGACACTTGCCTCAGGGAATTCGACTGGTGATGAGTAAGAGGTTCCAAATCTCCAAGTGGAAGCAAGAACCTCCAAGTGGACTCAAGAACTAATAGAGGGAGAGGACACTAGTCAGATCTGAAGCTGACTCATCCTCTCTCCAAACATCTATATATGGATCTCTCCTCCATGAGATCTAGAGGCTGGAATTTTATTATTGCAAAGAATTGCTGTTGGTTTGAGACTGGAATCATTGGGTGCTTAATGCTTTGAAGGGGCTGAAGATAGGAATTCCATTTGCTGGGAAGGAGATTCTGGATTGGAGCCCTCTGGGTTGTATCTCTTCCTGAACCTTGTTATTCATCAATAAAGCTATCTTGGTTTCTCCTATATGCTGATGTATTTTTATGTATGAATGTATTAGTTTATTTGGTTTATTTCTAATCCTAAACTAGTTATGAATGTGAACATCTGTCTTTGTGTAGTGTTCTTCTCTTGTCTCAAGTAGCTGTTCTCTTGTCGCAAGTAGCTATTCTCTTGTGATCTTGTAGGAAGTTGTAGCTGGATAAGCAAGAAGGCAAGTAGCTGTTAACACCCAAAGAGAAGGGAGATTGGATCGAGGGACAAACGCAAGACACTGGTAAGTTTATTGATCTCTCTTCTTTCACATTTCATAAAGGAAGAAACCAGTATAGCTGTACTCATTTGTTGCTAAGGCACTGTCACACCTTAGATGGATAGGATCGTCCTGCATAGGCATTTTTCCCCACAACATTTATCATGCTCAAGATCATTAATACCACTTGTAGCATGTGGATTCCACCTATGTACTTACATCCTCTTGATTGAAACCGACACATCCTCTTACTATAAAAATTCCCATTAAGAAAGTTAGTATGAACCAATGCGTATCTTTATGTTTGGTTTTCCCTATAAAACTAGATAACCTTACTAAGATGGTAGCCTTTAATATGGTTCTCCTACTTCAATAATTCATAGATGTATTAACACAACGCATGGGGCTACCCGCAACCCACTTTTTTGAAGACATAATTGATCTAATTCCCAATGCTTCTTTTCCCAATGCCCCATCATGTATCCGTACTCCTTCAAAGGCAGTTGAGATAGAATGCAAACTTACACAATTTCTAACATCAAGCCATATGCAGTCTTCATCCTCCTCTTATGCATCTCCCACTTTCACTATTGTAGAAAAGGATGATCCTAAATGGCATCCCATGACAAATTATCATTCCCTTAATAAAGATACAATTAAAAACTATTATTCTCTACCTCAAATTGAGGATTTGTTGGACGACTTAAAAGGGGCTTACTTCTTCCCAAAGACAAAGTTTACATTGGCGTAACTTGAAATTCACATGCATATAATGGAAATGTGGAAGACTAATTTCAAGACAAATTTGGGGCTATTTGAATGGTTGGTCATGAGATTTGGGTTGACAAATGCACTAGCCACATTTAGGATATTAATAAACTTGGACATTGGATAAACTAATGCTCTCGATGTCTTTCACGACATAAACTAATTGCCTCTCATGGGTCCTTATCTCTGGCGATGCAATCATTGTCTTAAACCTGTTTGTTTTATTATAACGAAAATCATGATTCCCAAAAAGTGGTATCATAGCGTATGTCACGAGTTTGATTCACACCTGACTCATGTTGGGGGGGGGGGATTATTGGACATTGGATAAACCAACGCTCCCCATGTGTTTCACAACATGGAGTTATTGCCTCTCGTGGATCCTTATCTATGGCGATGCAATCATTTTCTAACACCTGCTCATTCTAGTCTAACGAAAATCGTGATTCCCAACAAATAAATGATTTGTTTTAGCCACACAAAGGTAAATTTTTTTGTCATTTATCATGATGATATTTTATATTCAGTAAATTTTGGGTACAATGTCTACAACACATCCTTCTATGGGCACATAATTTTCAGGTAAAGCAGAATAAATCCTACTTTGGACAACCATTATTTCAATATTTGGGATTTATACTTGATTCAAAAGTAATTCGATAAGATATCCCTCGAGTATAGTGCTTGGGAAAATTTCTAGTGCCTTCCAATGCTCTTGACCTCAAGTGTTTCTTGGGAGGTATTAATTTCCATAGAAAATTTGTGTCTCATTTTTTCCAATTGGCCTACCCTTTATGTCACATTTCCAATCAGGAATAAAATTATTTGAGAGATTGAGGTTTTTTCTCATTTTTCTAAGATCAAGAATTCCTTATGCTATACTCCTATTTTTTATTTTTTGAATATACATCAGCCATTTGAATTAGAAATTGATGCCTCTGACTTTTCCACTGGGGTTGTTCTTAAATAAGGGTATCACCCTATAGCATAAAATTCCAAGACTCTTCATCTCATACGACACATATGATAAGGAATTTTATAGCTTACTGCAAGAATTAAATTAATGGAACTATCATATCTTAGAAAAGATGCCATACTCCATACCGATCATCATCCATTGATCTTCATCAACTCATAGATAAAGATTCAAGAAGAAATCCATTTGAAGTGGGCTAATTTCATTCGAAAATTCCATTTTGTGATTAAAGATGAGAAGGTTACAACTAATAAAATGGGTGAATTATTAAGATGATCACGTACTCAGGTCCTACGCATTTTATAAGTTTGTTGTACTAGTTTTAATGCCTAGAAAGACATTTATTCAACACATCTAGTATTTGGTGAGATATGGCAACTTTTGCAACATATTGTAATTATCAACCAAACTCCCTAAATTCTTGATTATACCATTCCTAATGGTTTGTTTTATAAACATAACCAACTATGTGTGCCACAATATGATGATCAACTCCTTCTCATATGTGAAACATGTAACTCTTTATCCAGGGAATTTTGGCACAATCAAGACCATTCTCAATATCCAATGTCGTGGCTTTCCTCAACCATTCAAGTAGAAAAATTTATTCTCGGATGTTTACTCTATTCACAAAAAAAGTAATCAAACCATGAGAATGGCCTATAATAACCATTACATGTGCCCTATTTCCCTCCAGAATCCATTTCTATGGACATTTTGAGTTTTCTTCCTACTACTTTTTATGAACATAATGTTAGTTTGGTAATGGTCTATCATTTTTCTAAGATTTCTATCCTTCTTGCCTATCACAAGACTACCTCTATTTCTCATACTACTAATCTCTTCTTCCATCATATTTAAACACAAATTTTATTTCCAAGTAGCAATATTTTTGGTCAAGATCCTTATTTTGATGGAACCTTTTGGTGTACTATTTGGTCTATTCTAGGCTTTCAACTTAGTTTCTCCATGAACTTTCACCTGTAAATAGATGACAAAACAAATATTTCGATCATACTCTGGTTCTTCACAACTATTTTCTAATAAAAAATAGTCAGATTCCTATTTGCACATTATTCAACATTGTTAAAATCAGACCACGCCATCTTCTACTATGTTTTCTCCTTTGAACAATGTTTGTTTTGGGTTTTAGGTAAGTCTGTTGTTTGACATGCCATTAAATATCACCTGTTGTGTTTTTTCACAGCAACAACCAGATAAGAAATCAACTCAACATTTTATATACCCCATATCCCAATTCCATATTGATGTAACTACAATTTTGCAAGATGTTGAGGATCATGCCAAATAATGACATCACAAAAATTTCACACCCTCATTATTTCCACCAAGAGATCATGTATGGATCTTCTTGGATAAGAAACACTCCTAGGGCCAACACCATAAGCCACATATTTTAAGATATGATCGCTATGTTGTTTTAAAATGCATTGCAAAAAATTCATATAGCTTGGTCTTTCCTTCCCAACTAAGCATACATGATGTTCTTGATATTAGCAAAATTAGACTCTTTGAACCACCTCCCCTTGTGGAATCAATCATAGTTCAACATCACAATAGATAATATTATCGATTTTCACCCCCCTACTAAATGATATAATTCCTGATTCCATGATGAGGACATCTTGCCAGTAGAAATGCATATCATATCTTGTATCTGGAAAGGTATAGAAGCCGACATATGGAAAATGGATGACTACACATACATTGTAGCGAAATTTTCCTTACTTGGTGGCAGATGTAGGGATGCTTTCATCTCTAAACAAGGAGGAATTGATAAACCGAGAAAGGAATACCACTTTTGAGGAAGCTCATAATAAGGAAGGAAACTTCTAATAAATTTATTTGATGTTTCTATAATTTGTAATTTTTTTTCACAAGAAAACTAGTTGGGAAACATAAAAAAGAAAGTAAATATTTAAATAATGCTTCTATGTTTCCATAGAATACTATTTGTAATCAAGTTAATAAGAATACACTTTGCTTATAAACTCTGACCTATCCCTCATAATAGAATGATGGTATTCTTTTCAGGATTTTGTTGCTTATTTCTCTATTGCTTCATTGTGTCATGTATGATTAATAATTTTCATATCTACATGTAGATCAACACATCTAGTGGAAAAATAGAGGTTCAATCTTTCAATAAAGTGATTCTATGTATCTGAAGTTTAAGTTAAAATTATATATTTTGTTTCTATCATTAAAGTCTAATATATTGTAGGAAAAAAAAATTTAATAAAAGTATGTGTCCAATTTTTTTTTAGGTTCTATGAATTTATCCTCTTCGCAATAGTTTTCTTTATTTTGAAAAATTAAAATAGATTTTAAATAATTTTATATGTAATATTTCCTTAAGCTACACATGTGATATAACTAATTGTAAAATAATATTGAGTCTAGTTTTCATTAGCAAATTAAATCTATTAATGTTATTGAAACTTTATACAAATTACAACCTTGAAATCAATCTATATTTTCACCTTGTGTGTAATAAATATTATTTAGTATTAAACTAAATATTGATTCATCAAATTTAATAGGCATATATCAATCACATTGATAAATATGGTTGATAAACACCAATAAATATATATCAACCACATTTATTATTATATATTTATTAAAATTAACATTAATAATTTAATTATTATTTATAAATTATATATTACTATTAATTAATTAATAAAAATATTAATATAATAATAATAATAAATTATTATGATTTCATTATTATTATTATTATTGATAATTTCTAAACTATACATTATTTTATTATTTTAATATCAAATAAGTATTATTATTAATAAACAAATATAATTATAGATATCAAAATTCAATATTAAAAGTAATATAAATATTGACATAAAAAATAAATAATTATACTATTAATAATAATTATTAATTATTAATTATAATAATTATTAATAATTGTTAAAAATTAATAGATAATAACAATGATAACCATGGTTAGCATTATAATAGGTTAGCATTATATTATAAATACCATGAATTAAAATGATAATTTATGAAATTTATTATTATATTATAATAATAATATGATACTAATGTTGTTATTATTGTAAATAATGATATTATTAACTAAATAGATTATTAGTATTAAAAACCCAAAATATTGTAGACCTTAGAAAATGATATTAAACATAAAGGATTAATATTATAAGCTGAGGAGTTTATTATTAAAAACTCAAGAGATTAATATTGATAACCGAAGTGATTAATAATATAAACACTTGGGATTAATATCATTAACATAAGTGATTATTAATATTATATAGTGAAGAGATTATTAAATCCATGAAATTTATATTAATAATATAATAACATCCATTTTTAAGGTTACGTCCAAGCTAGACACCAGATTGGTGTATGAGACCCCATTGTTTGTGGGATAAGGGACAGTTGGGATTAATATTATTAATATAAGTGATTACTAATATTATAAACTGAAGAGATTAATAAATCCATGAAATTTATATTAATATTATAATAATATCCATTTTTAAGGTCACCTCCAAGACAGACACCAAATTGGTGTACGAGATCCCCTTGTTTGTCGGCGAGACACCAAATTGGTGTATGAGACCCCCTTGTTTGTGGGTCGCCCACCTCCGCATAGCAATTTGACTGCTAAGTCTATGAAGGCATACATACTCTACCCCCCTCTAGTTTTGAATCTGTGACCTCTTAAGAGAAAACACATGCTCTTAACCACTAAACCCACTCAAGCTGTATGATTATAAACTCAATGAATTATAAACCCAAAGAATTTATATTAAACCCTAAGTTTAGTATTGTAAATCTTATGAGCGATACTATACCTCTTCTATGAATTTATCCTCTTCTCAATAGTTTGCTTTGTGTTGAAAAATTAAAATATATTTGAAATACTATTATAAGTAAAATTTCCTTAATAGCCCCAAGAGTTAGCTCAATTGGTCAAATCAAGTGCCTCGCCAATGGGAGGTCACAGGGTCGAATCGCGAAAGCTCTTGGTGTTAGGTCAGTAAATAGGCCGAGGGGTGTTGATGCCCTTTGGGTGGCGTCCACTCAGTTTTTAAAACCCTGGACGTAGCGGCTACCCACTGACCCGGGTATCCATGAACCAGTAAGTGAAAAACAAAAGTAAAATTTCCTTAAGCTACATATGTGAGATAACTAATTCTAAAATAATATTAAATCTAAATTTCATTAGAAAATTAAATCTATTAATGTTATTCAAACTTTATACAACTTACAACCTTTAAACCAAAGTATGTTTTCACTTTGTGTGTGTAATTAACATTATTTATTATCAAGCTAAAGATTCATTCATCCAATTTAATAGGCATATATCAGCCACATTTATTGTTATATATTGATTAATATTAACATTAATAATTTTATTATTATCAATAGATTATACATTATATTGGTGCGCTTCTTTCCCTTCCTTTTGACCATAGAAATACCATTCTAAATAATTATAATTGGATTCTTCTTCTTCTCAATGTCTTACACCACATTGGTCTTAGTGGACATTAATCATCATCACCATCATCATCATTATGATTTAGTAGTATTAATTAACTAATTAATAAAAAATATAAATATAAATGTTAATATATAATCATAATTATATTTATTAAATCTTAATATATTAATATATTAATATTGATATATTAACCTATTAATTACTGTTTTGAGGCTTCTGCGATTTGTGCTATGTGTAGAGTTTTCTTCCGAAATTATCACATCGATAATTGTTAGAATCGACATTTCGAGCCATCCACTATGGCTCATCATGAGGATAGTTGAATAAGTGTGAAAGACAGATCTCGTAGGAATGAATAAATAGAGGAATGAGCTAGATGGAATAAGAATGTTGTTAGTCGACCATAACTTTATTTATAATAATAATTTCAAATAATTTTTTTCAATTTATTATTTTTATAATTAATTTTATTTTAGAATTTTATTAAGAATGTTATTGAATTTTTTAAAAATTAAAATTATTAGTAATGTTAATATTAATATTAACATTAATAATTTATTATTATTAATAAATTATACATTATATTGGTGGGCTTCTTTCCCTTCTTTTTGACCATAGAAATACGATTCTAAATAATTATAATTAGATTCTTCTTCTTCTCAAAGTCTGTTACACCACATTGGTCTTAGTGGACATTAATCATCATCATCATCATCATCATCACCATTATGACTTAGTACTATTATTTAACTAATTAATCAAAAATATAAATATAAATTTTAATACAATAATAATAATGTATATTCAGCCCCAAGGGTTAGCTCAACTGGTCAAATGAGTGCCTTGGGTCAATTCTCCCTGAAGCCCTTGGGGTTAGGCCTAGTTATTGGCAGCAGGGCTGAACCACACCAAAATAATAATAATAATCATAAGAATAATGTATATTTATTAAATATGGATATATTAACCTATTAATTATTGTTTGTAGGCCTCTGCGATTTGTATAGTATGTAGAGTTTGCTTCAGGAATTAATGTTTAATAATAATATTAATATTACAAATAATTTAAATTTTTAAAAAATTTAATAACATTCTTAATAAAATTAATTAAAAACAAAAATAATAAATTGAAAAAAATTAATTGAAATTAATTGAAATTAATATTATAAATAAAGGCATGGTCCGCTAACAAAATTCTCATTCCATCTAGCTCATTTCTTAATTTAGTCATTCCTACAAGATTTGTCTTATACACTTATTGATCTATCCTCATGATGAGCAATGGTGGATGACTCGAAACGTCTATTCTAAGAATTATGGATGCCACACCAAAAATAATAATAATAGTCATAAGAATAATGTATATTTATTAAATATTGATATATTAACCTATTAATTATTGTTTGTAGGCCTCTGCCATTTGTACAGTGTGTAGAGTTTTCTTCCAGAACTAATGTTTAATAATAATATTAATATTACAAATAATATTAATATTAAAAATAATTTAAATTTAAAAAAAAATTAATAACATTCTTAATAAAATTAATTAAAAACAAAAATAATAAATTGAAAAAAATAATTAAAATTAATTGAACTTAGTATTATAAATAAAGGCATGGTCGGCTAACAAAATTCTCATTCCATCTAGTTCATTCCTTTATGAGCAATGGTAGAATTATGGATGCTATGATTCCGAAAGAAAACTCTAACCTATTAATATAAATATAAATATATTAATATTAATATTAATATTAATATTAATAGTAATAATAATTTATAATTATTAAATATTGACATTAATAATTACTAAAGTATATATTTGTTTTATATAAATTATATATTATCATATTATTATTATTATTATCTATTTATTTTTGTCTTTCAAAATGGCATTCATTAAATATTCAAAATAGCATAGTGTACAAAAATTCTCTCAACAACCCCCGCTCCCTCATTCTGACCAGACTCTTTTGGGATTGGGTGCTAGAGAATGCCAAGATGGGCACTTTACAAGTTAAAAGTAGTTAAAAGTTTAAAAATAAAATAAAATAAAAAATATATGCTTCCTAACAAGAGTAAAATGAGGGAGATATGTAATTCATTCAATTCTTACTATAAAATTAATACGTAGCAGTTAAAATATTCATAAATACCATTTACACTATATGTTACAAAGGAAATGACATAAGACATAAATTGAGGAACAATTGCAACGTGGGAATGACCAAATCTAAATAAGATACAAAGATGTAGCAGAAATGAAATTCTAAAGCTGTTTAAACTGAAGTTGATTTAGGGTGCCTAAGACTATATTTTTTATTATTTTTTCAATTAAAATTGCATATAAATCTCATACAATTCTTTGTTATTATAACTTGTAGCATTGTTCCAACCAACAAAACTATATCCACATTTTGGAAGATCAAATGGAAATAATTTTTAATTGAGTTATGTTTGGTGAACTAATGCTAATGCTTCTACATGGTTTCTATTCATGTTCATATAAGTGGGCTTCTGGTCATGCTTCTACCTTCCCTTACAGTGGAATGATGTTCTCTTTCTAGGGCAGGGATTTGGTTCTAATTCAATTGTTTTTATATCTTATCTTATCTGAAACATAAACCAAAATACTCTTTAATGTATTGTCAATCTTCAATTCCATCAGAAATTCTTCCTTTTATAATAAAAAGATTATAAAAATTACTGAAACGTACCTAAAAGACAATATCTACAAAAATTCCTTTCCCCAATTCTAGAGATGGATTCATCCCTCAGCTAGACTTGGATATTGATGGGGTTATCCCACAATTACATATCCATTATTTTCCTACTGATTTTTGACAACCTAACAAGGCTTAACATCCTCATTAGGTGGGAGGATACCAGAATTACAAGATCTTAACTCAGAAGTCCAAGAACATTGTACATAATGAAGAGGGTTTGATGAATATTAGCACATAATAATAAGGCATTGGAATTCTTTCGGTAGGTCCACGCACTATACATATATAGACATTAAATTTATTAAAAATAACTATTATATGGTATGTACTATAGTGATACAAAAGTTAAATCTATGGAAAATTAATAGGCTTGGCAATTCATCCATACAAAGTAGAATTTTGATATAATGATAGAGCCTTGCGAGTTCATCCAGTTAGGTTTACCGAGGATTACTGGAAAATCTCATATATGGTATGCACTGACCAATGAGATGAGTATTTTGTTAGTAGCATCGCAACAATCAGTTGATTAGAATGATACATTTGCATATAATGATGAGACATGTTAATTCATCCAGGAAAACTATCCACTACTGGAAAAACTCTTATATGGTAGAATTTAACTGTGAGATGGCTATTCTGTCAATAACATTGAAGAAATAAAGAAAAAGATGAGTCTTGGGAATTCATACAATAAATATTTGTTGAAGGCCTATTGGGAAAATATCTTATATAACATCTACTTAATAATGAGATAAGTATCATGTTAGTAGTACTTCAGTAAAATTGACGAACTTAATCATCTCTCTCGATTCCCAATTTATCACATTGCACTGCATGACTCTTTGTTTCAAAACAAAACCTCAATTGTGATCAATGTGACATCTATTAACATAGTGATTTATCCAAAAGACAAGACCCTAGTCATTTCTTTGTAAATTAATTTAAGATTCAAAATTTCATTTTAAAGTAGTTAGTTAAGTAAGTTACACTCTTATCCACCCATGGAGAATGATGTTTCCTTTCTTTAGGGCATGCCACAGATAATTTCTTGTTTCAATTATTTTTGGTAAAACACTATCTTTGACATAAATAATAATTGTTTACAATTTTCCTCGTGACAACATAGTTAGATCTTCTAGAAGTTGTATGGAAGTCTAACAATTTTAAATATCCAAGCTATAAATGCCATACATCTAAATCTATTAATTAGAAATAAATTTATTATTTTTCACCATTTTTTCTTGATCAAATAGAAAGCATGAATCTGTAAGCTTTTATTGATCTCACCGTCCTTTTGGTGCAAAACATGAACTTAGTTACAATATTTCTTTCATGCCCAATAACACTGAATCAACCTATACAAGAAATTCAGGAAATATACTTACAAATATATTTTTTAAAAGAGGAAAAAGTTGAAAGGGAACCTTTTAGGATCTTTCCAATCAAAAATCAAACATGAAAGCATTCCAACTTGGAAATAAAGAAAAATACTTGTATCCATTTGACACAAATTAGACATAGTTCTGATGCCATTGTGTTTAAAGCATTGCAATGAGCTAACAATTTCAATTTTCGTTGTCAATCAAGTAATAGTTCTAATCAAGAATGCCACTAGATTCCTTCAATCTCACGCAGTGATTAATGCATCAAACATAGGTGTACCAACTTCCATGACTAATATCATTTTACTGATGCTGTCATGTCAAAATCAATATGATACAATTAAGTCACCTTTAAGTAGAATCTCATTGAAATTTTTATACAAGGTTGTCTCTCCTATCATTACTCGTTCTGACGAAAATAGTTTTAGTGCTCACTGCTAACACTTGGACCATAATCTATAAGTATGATGTAGTTTTGTAGAAGAAATCTTCCACAATAGCATCAAGAAATGATGCATATTGGTGTTGGAATATTTGTCTTGGAAAAGCTTAAACTACATACAAAATTCACTCATAACAGTTATGGACATGATCAGAAAGAGGTTTGATGTGGATTTTCACATGCCTACTTGTAAGCTCCCCTGGCTTCAAACCAAGAAATTTTAGGACCTCCATAGTTTTATGTAGCAACAGAAGAAAAATTTAGTACACTTGAAATCACTATAATAGTGAACTAAATTGTGCTCAGTTCCAACATTATTTCAATGTTAAAATTCATGGCACAAGTTGATGCCTTTAGAAAATATTTGAGTATAGCACAAAATTTTATATTACCTTTGGCTTGCTTATTTCTTCATAATAAATCATAGTATGGTGAGTGCTTTTGAGGAAGAAAAATGCATCATCAATTGTGTTATGTATTTTACACAAGTATGGAGGTAAAAATGTCACATCCACAACTGGCTTATACATTGCTAAAATTTATGCCCGCAGTGAGTATCTCAGATTTAAGCCACTCGAGAATCATCATAAAACCGTCCTTTCAAGTAAAATTAAGTAAAAGGGTATGTGTCGTTAAGAAAATATATTTAAATTTCTTCATCATGCCTTACTGTATTCTCTCATTATTTTGTAGATATAAATTCATAGGTATGCAATAGGGTGCCGAGATGGTATACATCTAAAAGAAAGCAAATATTGATGAAAAAGAATAGTATATGATATCAACCATGTCATAAACAATTCACTGCCACATTAGTGAAGAATTTTTAGGAATGAAAGCATACAAATTCCAAAATACGAAAGAAATGAGAAGGAAAAGAATTTCAAAACCTTTAAAGTCTGTAATTCCTAATTTTGCAAGACCATTTTTAAACAACATTGCATAGTGGAAGTTTGTATGGAAATTAGGGATTTGAGGAAACTAATATACATGTACACAAGGAAAGAAGATATTATAAAATTATTTTAAAGAAACGTGCAAAACTGACCTCAAATGTTGAATGCACATGTGCTCGGTGTGTGCAATATATAGGCTTTGCTTCCTTGTTAGACACATTGGCTAGGATGGATACATCCCTCCTCAAAATGTTTATAGGTTTGGGATCACTACAAGTAAGGATAAGGTCATCAAAATAAAGAACAAGAATGATAAGAGACTTACCAATTTCCTTGGTGTAAACAATATTGTTAGAATGACACCTAGGAAAGACATCATCTAAAAGAAAGTCATCCATTTTTTCATACCAAGCCTTAGGGGCTTGCTTGAGACCATAAAGGGATTTCTTAAGCCGACATGCAAGGCTGGAGTCTATTTGTATAAAGCGAGGAGGTTGTTCCATATATATTTCTTCATGCAAGTCCCCATGCGAAAAGGAAGATTTAACTTCCATATGATGGACTTCCAATTTGAAAGAGGCAGAAAGGGAAAGAACAAGGCATATAGAGTTCATTTTTGCAATAGGGGAGAAGGTTTCAGTATAGTCAATGCCCTCAACTTGTGAAGAAACATTAGAAACAAGGCGAGTTTTTGTTTATCAACTTTTCCATCTGGTCCATACTTGATTTTGCAAACCCATTTGAATCTAACAAGTTCTTGTCCCTTTGTAAAACAAGATCCCATGTATCATTTACCAATAATGAATTATATTCTTCATTCATAGTTGTGGCCCAATCTAGATGTCCTGAATATTTTGCAAAGGTGTCACGATCATAATTCACTAAAGCTTGAACCAGTAAAGAAGAGGCTTTATCAAACTGAGAGCGTACATTGCTAATCTGTAGGATCACCTGCAAGAGCACCTACTGCATCACGAGTAGCACAGAACCATTTTGGAAGCTGAGGAGCTAAAGGAGGATCCTGAGAAGGTGGGGGAGGATTGTCATCCTTGCTATCATCATCTGAAGAAAAAATATTATGAGAAGTATAAGGGACAGAGAGAGGTGGCACATGTGCCAAACTAGGCTCGTAGTTCGATATATTTTCAGTAACCTTTACATCACTTCTAATGATAACTCTATATCCTTTGACATCTTTAGAATATCCAACAAAAATACTTTTTTCAATCTTAGGTTCTAAGGCTTTATGTTTCTCATCGGGAATATGAGCCCATGCTTCACTTCCAAAAACATGAAAGTGACTTACATCTGGTTTAATTGAGCTCCATGATTCTTCTGGAGTTGTATTCTTTAAAACCTTAGTAGTAGTGTGATTTTCTATGTAATTTGCACAGTTTATTTGCTTTTGCTCAAAAATTAAGACTAAGTCCTTCAAATTGAAAAATACAATTAGCAATTTCCTTTAAGGTGTGATTCTTCCTTTCAGCTACACCATTTTGTTGTGGAGTATATGGAACTGATGTTGCATTTGAATTCCATGGTCAATGTAAAAGTTGATGAATTTATTGTTAACATATTCTCTGCCATTATTAGATCTTAGCTGAAGAATTTGGTGTCCAGATTGTTTCTCAACAAAGTCCTTAAAGGCCAAGATCATGTTAAATACTTCAATCTTGAGTTTTAAGAAGTATATCCAAGTGCATCTCGACAAATCATCAATGGAAGTTAATAAATACTTATAGCCATAGAATGAAAGAACTCGAAGTGGACCACATAAATTACTATGCACAAGCTGTAAAGGGGTTGATGCATGCCAAGAGGCACATTTTTCAAAACTATCACATTGATGTTTTTCGAGTAAACATCTGGAACAAACACCGTCTCTGCAAGATACCATAGGAAGACCTGTCACCATATTTTCTTTACATATATTTTGAAGGGAGCAATAGTTTAAGTGACCAAATCACTCATGCCATAGTTTGCTCACTTCATCATTATGAGCAACAAATACTGAGGGAAGTGTTGATGACCCAAAGTTGTTAAACTTATATGACCTTGTACAATCATTAGCAATTACAGTAGTTACAATCACCATTTCAAAAATATTTGAACTCCTGAAAGTAGAAATCTTTCCTTTTGGGAAAAAAAGACACATTTGTTCAGAAAACCTACCAAAGTGATTTGATCTGCTGTGTGAATCTTTTTCCCTATCGAAGAAGAGAGAGTAAGAATGTTTCCTTCAACATGGAAAGAGTTGGCTTTCCAAGGAAGGGCATCGGGCATCCATTGATTTGGGTTTTTGAGGAGAGGCATCATCTGCTAATCCAGGTTTCTCAGGAGGGGCATTGAGCATCCATTATATATATATATATATATATATATATATATATATATATATATATATATATATATATATATATATATATATATATACATATATATATATATATATATATATCATTCATTTAAAGCTTGAAAAAAATAGTTTTTATGGTCAAATTTTTTCACATTTTCATCACCTTTTAGTGTTTCCTATCCTTTTTGAAGTCATTTTTCCTTGAAATTCAACGAAATTTCAAGTTTAATTTTTGTATTCTATAGAGTATTCAAAAATATAATTTAAACAATGAAAAATTACACACATATAGAGAAAAAACACTACAAATTCATCAAGATTTATAAAGATAAAAAGATGAAATATTTTTTTCAAATTTTATATTTAAAAAACCTTTGTACTTAAAAAAAATTAACCTCTACCTACTCATACTAAATCCATACTTACTATAAATATATATGAATTCTTTAATTAAAAATAATAATAAATATATAACCAAAATTATAATAGATATGTAATCAAAGTACAATAATAATAATTTCAAAAAAATATATTCTATTTAAAAAATAAGGTTATTCACCTTTGTAATAGGTAAATTTTTTTATGAGAGATTTTTTGGCGTAAACCACAAGAAATTTCATTTGTCAACGCATTTCGAACCAATCGGTGTGGTTCAGCATCAGGACAAGTTGAAGAATCAGATCTAGGTTAGCATCTTAAATACTTAGATTAGAATATCCAACGGCTATATTGTCTAATGGCTAAATTTTGATCGGGAAATGTTAGAAGGACTGGATTAGGGGCAAAAACCTATATTTAAATAAATTAGTTAATTAAAATATAGGTAAAAGAACCATTTAATAAACTTATAGCTATAAATATATATTAAACTAAACTAATTATAAAATGAATTAATATAAATTAATATTTAATTATACAAGTTATTACATATATAAATGTTAAACTAATTAATATTTAATTATAAAATTTGTTAAATATATAAATATTAGGGTAATATAGTTAGTTATATTTTTATTAAAATACGAGTTAAATGTACTAGGTTATAAACTTAAAAAAATAAAAAAAATAAAAATAAAAAATAAAAATAAAAATAAATAATAATTAATTTAATAGTTATTTAAAAGTTATTATTATGAAAGTATTAGAGTAACCTAAGGGTCATCAGAAGAAAAAAATAAAAAAAAATAATAGTTATTTATAAAAGTTATAAACATGAAAGTATTAGAGTAAGCTAAGGGTTATCAGAGAAGAAGAGGAAAAAAAAAAACAATTATCTTAATATCTAAAAGTAGTTAATAGCTTATTTAAGGGTTAAAATTAGTATCTTATCATAGATTAATTTCAGGATTACTTTTATTGTTAATTAAAATTATTAGAATAAACTTAATAGCTTATATTAAGCGCTACTAAAATACCTCAAATAATAACAACGACAGAGGAAACAAGGGAATTTAAAACAAAACAAGATCAACCTAAACCTAGGGAGGGGAAGAAATGAAAAAAATGACGAGGAAGCAAGCTGACACCCAGCAGCTGCTGATTTTCCAGCGATTGGTGGATCTTTTTTCAATCTCAAGGACTTCCATAAATTTCCGGTGATAAAATTGCATACCCCTTATTATTTCAACAATATAGTTCTTCCACTATTAAAATATATTATTTGTAACCTATAATTTTTAATATAAATTATTCAACATACATAATTATTTAATTATTACTTATTTTTATGTACGATATTCCGGTAATTAAATTATGAATTATTAAATAGATATCAAGCACCCCAACTTGAATCAGTCGAATCAGTATTATGGAGACTTTCCTTTTAAACCTCTGATCAAATTTTATCGACGTTGGTAACAAAATTTCTTCCATTTTTGCACACTATCAATCTGTCAGAAGCATCTATATCTCTAAAGCATTTCCACGATAAGGCTTTGAAGAATTATTAAGGAAACATGATAATGTGGTAAAACAGCCACCCGTTGTACAGGAAAATCATATCTCGCAACAAGAGAAGTGGTCAGGGTGGAGTGATTTCGTAATTTCCTTTAATTGAAGAAATTATCTCCGCAAGAGAACAGTTGAAATTTTCAAGTATATATAGTTTTTTTTGGCACGATTTGTGGCCACCAATCTTTTTTTAGTTGACCGTTATAAATAGTATATAGGTTTGTGTATGACTTGTGAGAAGCAATCTTTTGATCTAACTCTTATGTCACATCTCAGAAATCCTCTATCCCTACATATATATGATAATCAAATACAATTCATAAAGATTCTCTAATGGGAATATAGATGTGATAATTTAATATACATGTGATAATTAAATCAACTTTATAAATTAATCCAGGGAAATATTTAAAGTGTTGGTTCACATTTCTATTTCTATTATCAGTTAAATCTTGACCTTCATCTCGCCCTGCTGCATTCATGTACAAATTTCCATGTCACTTACGGAAGTGCAGAGATGCTTGAACGATTGTACTCATCATATGTTACTTAGGTGTACCGCCGCATTCCGCCTTCTGCAACCGTGCTTGTATAGTTGACAAGGAAACGGTTCAACAAAAGTTGCAGAAAGAAGCAACGTGATTATTTATAAATAATATAAATTCAAACGGAAACTTAATTGTGCTGGCAGAGACGAAGGGATTATTAAAAGGAAGGGATTATTAAAAGGCCAAGTTAAGTTCAAACTATAAATAAGTGATTTATATTTTATTAAATTAATATTTTTGTGATATATATGAAGTTTTGAACCAGTTTTGAGTTGTAATCACATTAAAATTTACTAAACAAATAAAGTAGAAAATATATAAATAATTTATATTTTAAATTTAGTATTTACAAAATTAAAAAATAAACACTTAAATTATTTAAGTTTAACATGTAAATTATTACATAAACTTAAATGGATCAAACATCTTCAAAAACTTTGAAATATTAAATTTCTCAAATTTAAGAGCTCTAACCTAAATTTCCAAGCTTAACAACTCTAACCCAACTCTCAAAAAATTCCACAATTTTTCATATTACCCAAATTCCCATTACTTTCTAAACAAAAACAAAAACTGTGACAAAATTATACCGCACAAATAATTAACGAACTGAAGAGGACATCCATATTTTCGAATTTTTCCCACCACAATTTGATCACTATATTTTGTTGTACATATAATATCCATTCAAACAAAACAAAAAATGGAAAGTAACATTTTTCCGTAATAGTGAAAAAACAGCTTTTCTGTTAAGAAAAGAGTAGTGATATTTCGCGCAACCATAGTATATTAATATCCGTTTGGTGAATTGTCAGTCATAAACGTAACTATATTTTAATTATATCTAAATAAATAACTAAAAAATAGAAAATAAATAATCATATCCAAATTCAATGATAACAGGTCAAATTAATTAGACAGAAAAAGTATGAGAAACGAGGAAATTGCAATTAAATACACTCGTATATATTATGAGAAACGAAAAAGACAACACGTTAAACAGTTGGAACGAAAATTTCTGTATTCTAAGCACATGCAGTTTAATAATTTTGTCTGAGATGGATTACCATTGTCAACAGCTAAAACTGTATATTATTCCTCAAAGTAATATCTTTAATCCACAAGAAGCATAGTGGGCAGCTTTCAAAAGTAGCTTTGTAGCTCTTTATTGAGTCACATTAAACAAAAAAAATGCTACAAGCGAAATGCATAAAAAGCAGATAATACAGTGAAAAGCATAAAAATTAGTTCTTTTCTCTAGCATGTTCAACTCATGTAGAATTGATATATTGGCATTCTCATAAGACAGGTAGTTGGAAGTTGTGTCAAGATTCTCGGTTAAAGACGAGTAATTGGGAGGTGTGTCATGATTCTGACTAAACTTTCAGATTTTGTAAAGGATTATATCTGCTTTCCCTTTTTCCAATGTTATTAATTGTTACTTCGGTGGGCTGGTGTGTGGGAATTGGATTATTTGTTTTTTTAATTATTAAGTAAAAAATATATGCATATGATGTAACTCAGATTATAATTTTATTAATGATTTTTATATATATAATTTTTTTGAATATTTTGGTGGTGGAATCGGATAGAAAAATTTGAGGTGAAATATTGACTTGGGTTATTTAAATTGGTTTTTTGATTATATATGGATTCGGATCCCTGAGAAACTCCAATAAATTCTCACTGGATTTTAGAGAATTAGACCTTAAAAAATTTGAGGTGAAATATTGACTTGGGTTATTTAAATTGGTTTTTTGATTATATATGGATTCGGATCCCTGAGAAACTCCAATAAATTCTCACTGGATTTTAGAGAATTAGACCTTAAAAATCCACTCGAAAGGCTTCCAAAATTTAGCACTAAAGACAACTCATTATTTTTCTTAATAAAAATATTATATAAATCAATATTTGTAAAAAAATTATTAACTTTCTATTTATCTATCTATGTATTGGAAACCAATAAGAGCTCCTTCTAATAGGAATGGGCAACCAATAAGGGCTCCTTGTAATGAGAGAAGAGACATATAATATTGTATTCTATGTTTCTAAAATATGTATTTTCTTTTTTTAACCCCACAAAAATGAATACTTAAAAGTATTATTTTGTTGTTTACCTATACACTATTTTCAATTAACTTAATAAGAAGGCTCCTTGCTTATAAAAAACGATTTCTTCTTAGAAATAGAATAGTGGTATTCTTTTAAGTGTTTATCTCTTTGCTATTTGATTGTGTCTTGTATGACTAATACTTTTCACATCTTCATATACATTACCTTATTAGTTGGCATTAACAAGTAAATGGAATGTCATCCATTTATTCAATGAATTTTTCATAGAATAATGGCTCAAGAGTTCAATGTCCTTATTTGTTCAACGTCCTTCTCAATGTGACTTGCTCAAGGGGACTAAAGCTATCTCATCACTAATATATACATTTGGATCCATTTGGGTGGATGAAAATCATGTTATCTTGTAAAGAAACCACATTCAAGGATTCAACCAAGGAATCACAAATCTAGAATTTAGCCATAGCTCGTCATGAGTTAATCAATTTCCAGCAACAAAGATGCCCTATGGGTCACATGTAACTAAGTAAACTATGTCAATTGTCAAAAATTTCGGGCCATATGAATGGAGAGGATGTCGATTCTTGGATCTACTTTGTTTCCCTAATAGCCCTTAAAGAACAAGGTCTACCACCTCAACTATGACACCTTGTTATGCATCACACATTTTTATAATATTTTAGGATATTTGTCCAAAGAATATAACATATACCCAAGTTTCTCCCACTTGTTTTTTTAATTGCACATATGAGAGTCATATCAACAATTTAGCGTATACTTCTCATTTATTCTTTACATCAAAGAAACTTCTTAATCCTCACATATTTTGTTAAGGAATATGAATCATTTTTCAAAGTGTCCAATTTCTCCAATTACGCCTTATTATCTTTAATCATATCTCTTATAATGTGTCATTGAATGTCAGTATACATTGTTTGTTAATGGAAAGTTGGGTTCTTTACTAGGAAGATTGCACTTTAACTATCACGCTCTATCGTTACAACTTGTTGTACTAACCCAATACCCGAACACAATATATTTAACTATATTTCCTCCTTAGTTGCATGAGTGGTTGTCATGTATGTAGCTTCTATTATTGAGAGTGCTACTATATATTTTAACTATCACAAGCTATCCTTATAACTTTTTGTATTGACCCAATACCTAAACACAAATTATGTAGTTATATTGCGGCCTTAGTTGCATGAGGGGTTGTCATGTATTTAGCTTCTATTGTTGAGAGTGCTAATGCATATTCTCTTTCTCTCATCCAATTGATTACTACTCAAAATAATTTAAACCCATATCCACTTGCAGATTGTTTGTGATCTAGATCTCTAGCCTAGTCTTCATCAACGAGGCCATGTATGTTCAATACTCTATCCAATATTTTCCTTGCTTGGTAGCAAAAATCATAGCTAGTAGTACATGTAGATATCTGAAAGCTGTCTTTATTGCTATCTAATTCTCCCTCCATGGATTCAACATATACCTACACAATACTACCACTACATGTGCAATTTTTATTCTAGTGTAAGTCATCACACACTTAAAGATTCCAATTGAACTAGCATATGGAACATGGGACAAGTCCTATTGCTCTTCATATGGAACATGGGAAATGTCATATTCCTCTTCATGTGTCTTCAGACATTGGTATGCAAATCAAATATACACCTATAGCAATAGGAACCTTTATTGATTTACACCAATCTATCTTACTTTCAATATACAAGATAAAATCTATAGCAATGAGATCCCTCATATCAAATTTAAAGAACAATTGAATTTTAACATCTTTAATAATTTAATTATAATTTTCAATTAACAATATATAATTCACATACAAAACCCACAAATTTAAAAACGAATTGAGTTTTAAATTCCTTAATGATTTCATTATCATTTTTAATCAAAAACATATAATTCACATACACACCCTAATAAAGAACTAGTACAACTAATTTTAAATATACATTGTTATTTATTTTCTCTTTTTCAGTCCAAGTACGAGTACTACTACAACTCCCACATCTTTTTTCCACGATAAAATTATAGTTCGCTTTAAGTAGGTTGAAATTACAATGGATACCTCTCAAGGGGAAATCAGGTGGTCTTCCAAAAGTGGTCCTTTGATTCACAATTTTTTATGAAGTCACTAAGAATAGGGTTAAAATTACAAAGGTACCCAGAAAGGGGAAACGAGGTACTCAAGGGTTCATGGTCCTTTGATTCACAATTTTTTAATGAAATCACTAAAAATAACTTGAATCAGACTACGAATGAGAAATGGAGAGAATAATATCCACACTATGTGCTAAATAGATCAAGAGTCTCTAATTAGAAATAGAAAAAATAATATTCCCATTGTGAGCCAAATAGATCAAGAAAATCCGAAACAAATAAATGGCCACATAACGAACAATTGCAACATGCCTTCTCATCCAACTCTATCCATCTAAACTATTTTTAGTTTTATATTGGCATTAAAAACCAAATTTTTTTTCCTAAGTGCCAGTCCCGTTGACCTCATTATATGGATTGTGTTTGTAACTATATAAACAAGGGAAGTTGCGAGGCAACAAGTCCCTGCATCAAGTTAAAACTAGTTACTTGTGCTAAAGCAAAAGCATCTAAGCTTTAATACAGTCATAGGAAACTTCAGTAGCAGAGCAGAGAATCTGTTGAAAACAAGTGAGTCTCCTGTGCATAAAGGAAACTAAGTTGTGCGTAAAGGAGACTAAGTTGAGCCAACTAATTACAAACTAATAATAAGCAGCGATAAGGGCAACTTTAGTGAGCTTTAAATTCTTGGCATGGTGAGCTGCGAATTTAGTTAAACATCTTGGCAACACGGGTCATTAAAATTTCCATCCAAAGACATTGAATGTACATGCTATAAACTCCAAGAAAAATCCTGATAGCTGCAGTGACTAATTGAAAAACAGTACCCACAGAAATAGTCTTCAAATCTTGAGCAAATGGATTAACTTAAGCTCCACTTCCTGCTGTCCAGTAAAAAACAATAGCATATTACTGCCTGAATTTGTCATTCTTAGAATGTGGTTATTGTATGTTTTTTAAATTTTTTCCAAAAACAATTATGGCATGCTTTGACATCAATATTTCAACTATTCCATTAACCTTGCTATTTTAAATTCAGACAAAATGTTTGAAGTTTAATAGTGGAATGTTTTGCTAATAAACAGGTTAGAAATGTTATCGGAGACAAAGGGTTAGAAGTTGTTGCTAATACTTGCAAAAAACTGAAAAGACTTAGAGTGGAACGAGGAGCAGATGACCCAACTTTGGAGGACGAACAAGGTTGGATTTCCTACAAAGGGCTTTCCTTGGTAGCTCAAGGCTGCCCCCTTCTTGAGTACATTGCCGTCTATGTTTCAGATATATGCAACTCAACCTTGGAGACTTTTGGTCAATGTTGCAAAAATCTCAAGGATTTCTGGTTGGTCTTGTTAGATAAAGAAGAGCACATCACTGATTTACCATGGACAATGGAGTCAGGGCTTTGCTTTTCTTTTCATTTGGGCAATTACACCAGCATCTGCAAGCAGCATCTCTAAAGAAAAAAAAGCACACTGTAGCAACATATGTAATATTTAGAGAAGGTGAGGGTAGTGTGTCCGCTATGGTGTGCCAATATTTGCAGGTAGTTTGTTCATCATTAGTGCCACTCCTTCATGGATTTATATCACGAATCAATACCTTGAATAAATCTATTGAGGGACTGTTGTTGCATATCATTTCGACTATCAAGTTCTTCTGCTCGGTCAATTGGCACATTCACTGCTCTAGAAAAAAGGAGCACAAGAATAGCACAAAGAGAAAGTAAAATCATCGTCGCAATATACGTATAATTACTTAGAAGTATTGCATGTGATAACTTTACACTTGAGATGTTGTATGTGATGGCATTCAATAAAATATATTCACTCGTTGATTTCCCTTTCAACATGATTTTGTGATTGCTATTTGGTCACAAATTACAACGTGTTTTCATCATTTGGTTATTGTATTTATGTCACCATTCATCACAATATCAACATTTTTTGACATGAATTTTACCGCAATATAAACATTTATCATCACATTTTTGGTGTTATTAATGCGGGGTTAATCCTAGTTGCAATTCCAATATATGTCAACTGGAATAGTCACTAAAGTAGTGCTTACACACCACTCCACCATAGCATTATCATAAATTGAAAACGTTGTTTTAATAATAATGTATAAATGAAGAATTAAACAAAATTAACTTTCCTGCTACCTCTTTTTTCATGATTTTTTCTTATGGTTGCAGAATCCCAGAGATCTTGACGCAAATAAAGTAGACTCCCACTGGCAGAAGAAACCACGTGGTCAGAGAAAGAAAATGAAAGAAAATGAAACGTGGCATGCTCATAGAAAACGAAACATGTCTTCATGCACCTGAGGAAAATGGGACATGTCGAATGAAAATGAAAATTGTCTTCATATCTTTTAAGAAGACGACCACGTGGTAAGAGAAAATAAAAATCGTAAAAACACCAGCTTATGAAAATTGCAACACCAATGGTTGTTTCAACTTGCCTGCCCTGGCATTTTTTCAGCTGGATATTTAAGATCTGCGCTTGGAATTCGGTCATGACATTTTTATGTCTGGATATTTAGGACCCGCACATGGAATTTGACCATAGCATTTTTGCCTGTGGATATTTAGGATTTGCACTTGGAATTTGATCAGGGACTGGGAATAGGACCTTCGGGGACTGGGAATAGGACCAAAAAAGATGGGATTTGCTAGCTTTGTTTATGCCACTCCTCCTCTTGCGTAAGGTTTTGCAAGATGGTTGGTTATTGCATTGCTTCCAAAAACACTCCTGATCTAGACAACCACCCGCGTAGCCGGAGTAAAGGAAACAACAGAGACAACCTCACCAGCAACAAAGACAAACACAGAGCATCATCAGAGCAGCGTAATAGGCCTGCACAACAAGAACCCCCGAGGAATCGTGGCCAGCAGAGGCAAGCTCACTAAGGGGGCTTGACCGAAGGAGAGGTGGTTTGGTAGTTTCTTTTAATTTTTAAATGCATCCCTGTATGTAAAGTTCAATTAACACATACTTACAATGAGATTGCAGTTCAAATTCAATTGTTGAATTTGAGTGTATTAATCTAAGACGCAAATACTTACAGTGAGATAGCGGTTCAAATTTAATTGTTGAATTTGAGTGTATTAATATAAAACACCGAGACAGTGCTGAAATAGGTTGATATTTAGGCTTCTGCTCTGGGGCCTTAAGTTCTGGGGATGAGTCACCAACAGCTCCATACCTGGGTGCTCTGCCAACAACACCATAGCTCTTGGACGAAGTCTATGTGCTGGTCCGTAACTGTAGTTCCTGAAAAACACAAAGAAAAACGAAATTATGCAAAAGAAGAGGTCAACTCATTCTGTGTCTTTGTATTGAATTAATACTTTCTATGTCTTTGTATTTTGAATTGCAGATGCTTTTTTCATCTTAACAGATGCTTTGCTTCACTTTCATTTTAAGATATCTTGCTTTCACTTTAAGGCAGGCAAAGTAAATTCGGTTGATCGTGCAATCTAAAACACCGAGACAGTGCTGAAACAGGCTGATATTTAGGCTTCTGCTCTGGGGCCTTAAGTTTTGCGGATGAGTCGCCAACAGCTCCATATCCGGGTGCTCTGCCAACAACACCGTAGCTCTTGGACGAAGGCCATGTGCTGGTCCGTAACAGTAGTTCCTGAAAAACACAAAGCAAAACGAAATTATGCAAAGGAAGAGGTCAACTCGTTCGGTGTCTTTGTATTGCATTAATACTTTCTATGTCTTTGTATTTTGTATTGCAGATGCTTTTTTCATCTTTACAAATGCTTTTCTTTGCTTTCATTTTAAGATATCTTGCTTTCACTTTAAGGTAGGCAAAGTAAAGTCGGTTGATCATGCAAACTACAAATTTGACATGGGATATGCTTATGAGGGGTTTTACAGGAGAAAAAATAACAGATACATAACAGTGGTAGAAATTTCTCCATAAGAGGATGAAATCTGAAGCATTAAAGTGACCCACAGTAAGGCCAAACTCACTAGTCCAGGAGGTCAAATTGCACAGGCAAAATCTGGTAGGGAAGCAGAGTGAATACTCTTCCCTTTTTCTCTTCCAATTGCTGCTGCGACTGCTGTTGCTGGGCTAACTGGGAGGGAATCCGCAAAGGGTCTGAACGAGAGCGCTTCTGTTATGAAACCAGCTCAAGAAAAGATAGATCAATGTCTTAGAATTCAGCCTCTTCGAGGGGGAAACCTCCTTTACATTACATAAATGAACAACTCCTGGATGATACAAATGACAAAACCTCCTTTCTATATATAGGAGTCTAAGGAGTCACAATATAATCTAGCCGACGTAACAATAATAACATAAAGCCACAAAAATAACAATAGAGGGATTCTATGGGGCACATAAATAACAACATAAGGGTAATACGAGCACAACAATATAAATAAGGGGTATAACTACAATAGTAAAGGGGTAATCACTAGTATTATAGGGACCCAACATGCCCCTCTCCTTAAAAAAAGTGTTGTCCTCAACGCTTGAGTAGTTCTGGATACTTCTGCATAAAATTCTCATCCTCCCATGTGGAATCTTCAGCGGATAAGTTCTTCCACTTGATAAGATACTCTGAAATTGATCGATTTCGTAGCTGTCAATTTCTTGTTTCTGTGACTGTTTCCGGTTCCAATATAATTTTTCCTTCCTCGTCAAGTTCTGGCAATATTGTTTGAACTGGGAGCTTGCCGCCTATAACCTTCTTTCAACCTGAAACATGGAAAACGGGGTGCAATCGAGAAGCTGTAGGAAGCTCCAATTTGTATGCCATAGTACCAATCTTTTGCAAAACCTTGTATGGACCATAATACTTTGGTGATAATTTATTATCCTTCTTATCTTTCTTTAGGGACATTTTCTTATATGGTTGTAGCCATTGGAATACCCAATCACCTACATCAAAACTTCTTTCACTGCGATGTTGATTTGCCTGTTGTTTCATTCTATTTTGTGCCAACACGAGGTTATCCTTTAAGAGTTGTAGGACTTGTTGTTGATGTTCGATGTGATGTTCCACTCCCTGAACCTTAGAATTTTCTCTTAAACATGATGTGATGGAAGGTGGTTGATACCCATAAAGTTCCATAAATGGGGTCATTTTTGTTGCTGTATGGAAGGAAGTGTTATACCACCATTCAGCCAGAGGCAACTGTTTGACCCATTGTGTCTGTTTATCAGATACAAAGCAACAAAGATATCCTTCCAAACATTTATTTACTATCTCAGTTTGCCCATCAGATTGAGGATGATAAGATGAGCTATGATCTAACTGAGTACCAAGACAAGAAAATAATTCTGTCCAAAAATTTCCAGTGAAAATGGGATCTCTATCGCTTACAATAATCATTGGGTTTCCATGTAGCTTTCGAATTGTTTCCATAAATGTAGTAGAAACTGTGCCGGCTTTAAATGGATGTGATAATGCACAAAAGTGTGCATACTTGGTAAGTCTGTCAACTACCACCATGATGACACTCTTTCCCTCAGACTTGGGTAAACCTGTGATAAAATCCATTGAAACCTCCTCCCAATGTTGGCTTGGAATGGATAAAGGTTGTAATAGACCCGATGTCTTAATTGTTTCAACTTTATTTTGTTGGAAAACCAAACATTCTGCCACAAACTTTTGAATATCTGATTTAAGACCATCCCAAAAAAAAAATTTCTTAACCCTTGTGGTAAGTTTTTAAAAATCCTGAGTGCCCTCCTAAGGGAGAAGTGTGCAATTCCATAAGAATGTTTTGTTTTAGCTGGGAATTCTTACAAAGGTATAAGCGATCTTTGTACCATAATGAATCATTTTTCCAGCTAAATGTATCAGACGTACTGGAATCTTGTTGTAGCTTTCGAATAAGTGCCCACACTTCTTCATCATTCTTCCATTCCTCCCTTGCTTCGTTTATCCAATCTGGTTGGATAATAGAAATGGCGCACAACAATGCTTCCACATCCTCATCCTTTCTTGAGAGTGCATCTGCCACCACATTTTGCTTCCCTTTTTTGTAGATGATTTCAAAGTCATAACCCAACATCTTTGTGACCCACTTTTGTTGCTCTTCAGAGGATAATCTTTGTTCTAAAAAGTATTTAAGGCTATCATGATCCGTTTTTATCTTGAAGTGTCTTCCCATTAGGTAGGGTCACCATTTCTTAAGTGCATGGAGTATTGCCAACATTTCCTTCTCATAAATAGCTTTGCTTAAAAACTTTCCCTTGATTGGACGACTTTCAAAAGCAATGGGTCTTTCATCTTGCATTAGAACAGCACCAATTCCATTTCCTGAAGCATCACATTCCACAATAAAGGTTTTTGTGAAGTTCGGTGTAGCTAAGACTGGTGCTTGGCACATTGCCTCTTTAAGATGTTCAAAGGCCTTTGTTGCTTCCGGAGTCCATGAAAATGCATCTTTCTTCAATAATGTTGTTAGAGGTGCTGTTATTCTCCCATAATTCTTAAAAAACTTGCGATAATACCCTGTCAACCCAATAAATCCTCGCAGATGCTTTATGGATGTGGGAATTTTCCATTCCTTAATGGCTTTAATTTTTCTAGGGTCTACCTTAACTCCTTCATGAGATACAATATGACCCAAATATTCCACCTCCTGGATTCCAAAGAAACATTTGGATCTTTTTGCATATAATTGTTTCTCCTCCAATAGTTGTAGCACCATGTCAACATGTTCAACATGATCCTTCCAAGACTTGTTGTAGATTAGTATATCATCAAAAAACACTAACACAAATTTTCTAAGGAATGGTTTGAAAATTGAATTCATCAAACCTTGAAATGTCGAAGGTGCATCAGTAAGGCCAAAAGGCATGACCAAAAATTCATAATGACCCTCATGAGTTCAAAATGTCGTTTTCGGAATGTCTTCAATCTTCATTCTGATTTGATGATATCCCGAACGAAGATCCAACTTGGTGAAGTAAATTGATCCATGCAATTCATCCACTAATTCATCAATGACACGAATGGGGAACTTATCTTTAATAGTGAGCTTGTTGAGCTCCCTATAATCCGGACACATGCACCATGATCCATCCTTCTTGTGCACCAATACTACTGGAGTAGAGAAAGAACATTGACTTGGTTGAATTATACCAACCTCTAGCATTCTACAACCATATGTTCAATTTCACTTTTTTGGACATAGGGATATCTGTACGGCCTGATGTTTGGAGGAACACTTCCTGGAATCAGATGAATATCATGATCATGATCACGCATAGGTGGGAGACCCTTGGGAGTCTCAAATACCTTAGAATGATTTTCCAGGACTTTTTGGAGATCTGGAGAAATAGATGATTCCGATGTGGAAACATCTAGCGAACATAATTGTGCAATTACACCTCTTTGCTCCTTTTTTAGAAGCTTTGTCATACCATTAGAGATGATTATCTTTCCTGGTTTCCCTGCAATACCCCTTAATTCAACTTCCTTTCCTTCCGTAGAAAATTTGATGAAAATTTCTTGAAAATTAAAAGCTATTGTACCCAAGGATTGTAGTCATTGGACCCCTAGTACAACATCAACACCTCCAATTGGAATGGAAAGCATTGGGCTAGTCAATACATATTCTCCCACGGATAGCTTGATATTATGGCAACTTCCTGAGCAATTTATTGTTCCTCCATTTGCAATCATCACTTGACACTCTGGTGCTGGATATAGGAAGCAATTCAATTCTTTTGCTACCCTACAATGAATAAAATCGTGGGTGCTTCCTGAATCAATCGACACTATTACCTTTTTCTTCTTGATTTGTCCTTCTATCTTGATGGTTGGAGGAGTGGTAATTCCCGCCAATACATTACAAGATATGGTCGGATTTATTTGTTCTTCATCTATGCTTTGTTCCTGGAGTATATCTTCTTCTTTTGACCTTTCTTGCTCCTTTTCCTCTTCATCTTCACAATCTATGTAGAATAATTTCTTCTCAGCACACTTATGACCTTCAGTGTATTTGCTATCACAACTGTAATAAAGCCCTTTTTCTCTTTTTTCTTCCAATTGTTGTGGTGTCAACCTTATAGGTTGTGGAAGACTAGGGGCAAAAACACTTCCGTCTTTATAGTTGTGAGTGGTATGCTTCCTGGTTGCCATAATTTTGCTTTCTATTTTTCTTGCTAACCTGAATGCCTTCTCTAATGAATCAGGTTCCCAAAGGCGAACATCATGTTGGATATTATCCTTTAAAGACCCTATGAACACATCAATCCTATGCTCCTCTGGCATATCTTTTACCCTTATGTTCAATTTTTGGAACTCCTCAATGTGCTCCATTTCTAAACCCTTTTGTTTGAGACTTATCAATGGGCTAAAAAAAGTGTTGCTTTTTGTATCTTCATAATGTGCTATCAATTCTTCTGTAAAAAATGCCTAAGTGATAAATTGTTTACGAGAGAAAGGCCATTGATACCATACAAACTGATTTGGTTCCAAATATACAGTTGCCATACGTACCTTTTGTGTGTTTTTCACATTATTGAGATCGAAGAACTCCTTCATTTGTAATATTCATGTGGCGGGATCCTTGCCATCAAACTTCCTCATATTGATTTTTGGAATATGATGGGTCTTCGATCCAACATTAGAGTCTATGGAATCATGATTAACATTAATTTTGTTCATATCATGAGTTTCCTTTACAACCTTTTCACCATTAGTAAGTATTTCTTGTAGAAAATTTGTCAAATCTGTCTTCAAATCTGCCATGTCTGTCTTTAAATCTGTCTTCAAATCTACCATGTCTCTCTTCAAATCTATCTTCGAATCATCCATCTTAGCTTCCATGTCCTTTATCTTAGATTTCCTGCCATTTATCTTAGATTCCACGCAATTTATCTTAGCTTCTGTTAGCTTTTGTGAGCATGACATTTGTTGCACTTGTTCTTGTAATTTTGATATATCATGTTCATTTCTTCCTCTTCTTAATGAGTCATGCTAGAGCTTTCAGGTTCCTTACTAGGTGTTTACATTTTCTTTACTCGGGGCATTAGTTACCAATAATAATGCTTTATTATGCCCTTTGAATTCCATTAAACCAAGCTTACACAAAAATTTAAAAAAAACTACACACCTTTTTTCACTTTATAGAAGCGTGATATTAAATCTGATGTATCTTTGTAATTTCATATCATGTAGTTTTGAAATTGCGGTTTGTAGTAGCCTTCTATGTCCTCTTTCCAATGCCACAAGTCTAACCCATATTGGATTCTCCAATGAAGCGTTACGTGAAATCTCCCATAGTGACTTGCTTTACGACTAGTTCAGTAGAGCGAACTTGTATGACATGCCACAAGTCACTGTTTCAACCTTTGGATCCAAAACACATATACAAGAAACTATTGTTCGTCCTCTTTCTGTACCTCCTTACGAAATTTCAATCCGATCCCCAAAGAGAATGTTATGACGATTTTCCCTAGGTCACCTATTTTGAATGTAATTCAGGAGTCTGCAAAAAGATCAACTTCCTCAGATCATATCTTCGCAAATATTGCGCGAAAATCTCTGAAATTTGGACCCAAGGTTCAGCGTGATTTCTTCTCAAACGGTTTTTTTTGCGACTTCTGAAATGTCACAGAAAAAAAGTTATAGCGAAAATGCCACGATGACCTATTTGGAGTAGCGAAACCCTAGAATCTAAAGCTCTGATACGAAATGTTATGAAACCAGCTCAAGAAAAGATAGAAAAGATAGATCAATGCCTTATAATTCAGCCTCTTTGAGGGGGCAACCTCCTTTACATTACATAAATGAACAATTCTTGGATGATACAAATGACAAAACCTCCTTTCTATGTATAGGAGTCTAAGTAGTCACAATATAATCCAGCCGACCTAACAATAATAATATAAATCCACAAAAATAACAATAGAGGGATTCTATGGAGCACAAAAATAACAACATGGGGGTAATAGGGGCACAACAATATAAATAAGGGTTATAACTACAATAGTAATGGGGTAATCACTAGTATTATAGGGACCCAACAGCTTCGACCTATTGCTTGGACCTACTGTGTTGGAGTTGGCAGGATCAGGTGCACTTCACCTTCACTCTTCTTTGCTTCTCCTATCCTTCTGTTGGTGCTCGTTTCCACGGTCAAAGTGCTAGCCGCCAGAGTTCCAGTGCTAATACATGATAGACATAACAGTATTTTGTATTTAGTAATATCATCACTGAATCCTTTTCTCTTCTCTGTGCATCTCTGGGTGAGGAAGAACCTACCAGCAGAAAGAATCCAGACCTACTTGCATAAAGAAGCCAGAGAATCCAGCGTAAATACTAAGAGAAACTGAGGTACCACCAACTCACTATATGATGTATGATCTTCTTGCGCACTGTATGATGCTCTTCCACGCAGTATTGAGTACTGACTCGCTGCTCTCGTCCTAACTGCTCAGGTCACCGGACCGTATCTGATAAGACTAACCGTACATGCTCTTTCTTCTTTCCGGTATGATAGAGATAGTATAAGAGATGTAACACAATTATGAATATGCAGACACCGAATCAACATGCAGACACCGAAGCATGCAACATTCAGTAACCAATGGCAACAAGTGGCAACTTCAGCCACTTATAAATTAGTTCTAGTTTAGTTTGACACTTCCAAACTCTGTAATTCTGCTAGCATTTTATACTGCTAAACTAATGTCAACATTAATATGGAAACCATTGGCAGTCAGTAATAATAAACTGGCTAAAGAAAAATAGGCTATGCTCTAGCCTCTTCCACCTTCAGAAGAGGCCAAATAAGATGGCAAACTAGATTAAATTCGAAGACTTTGGTTTATCCCGGCAATATCAAACACAGCGCAGTTGAAAACTTTGGTCTAATAATCGTATAACAGAGTTGAACGGATTGGAACTAATGCTATATCAATGCTTTTGGATTACTATAGTCCCTGGCCATTGCCAGATGGCAGGGACTAATAATGCTTCCTTCCCTAAATCATAGAGGTTGGAAAGTTTTGTAACCAGAGACCAATGTGGGAATATTTTATGAACTATTTATGATTCATTTACGGTGGTGAGAAGCCATTCATTACCATAGTTCTATAGAGGATATGCATACTTTTTTATACTATTATTTATGCATAGGTTTCTTTAGTGCATTAGAATGTATTTGCGTTACTTGAAATTTTTTTATCTGGCACAATTATATAGAAGATAGTTATGATCCATGTGTTGAATAAAAACTTTTCCTAACTGAAATTCTATGTATATATGTGGAAGTGATCTACATGGTCTTAGAATAGCTATAAGTTTCCTTTGATTAGCTCGAAATATAATAATCACTTTTGCTTTTGTTAACTAATTTAATATTTGTTTGTTATCAATTTGACATACATGATGTTATACATGTGGTGAGTTGGATTAATATTTGTTTCCATTGGTATCTTACATAGAAATATTTCTTTCAAGGGTTATTTAGTTGATTTTCAATTAAATTTTTCTATTAAAACCTATATAAACTTTTTAGGTTATCTATTTTATTCAAAAGCTTTAGTTTTTCCAAATGGGGTAGAGTTAAATTTACAAAGAAATGAGTATATACACAATTGATGGTGTTGGAACCATCAACGAAGGGCATCTCCTTAGTATGAAGTCTTAACTAGACCTCACACCGTTTGGTGTAGGAGCCTCATTCGATACGATGGCATAATTGTCATTATCTTAGAGATTTTCATTAGTTCTTGTTGTTCAAGAGATGAGAGTGTTGTGCTTGTAACTTCAAGAAAGCAAAGTGAGTATGCCTGGTGAGTTCTTAATGTAACTCTGTGTCTGGATTCCCTTACTATCAAAGGGGAGAGGTAAAATGAGCTTCTTGATGAGAGGGAATAGTCCCAACCCAGGAAGAAATACATGTGAACAACACGAAGGATCTGTCCAACATCTAGCGGAATAGTCCACACTGGATGTGGCAGTTGTGAAAACCAATGCTAAAGGGAAAACACATACATCGTCCAATGGAATAATCCAGAAAGTGGTGACGGTAGTCAACACCGAGAAATACACAAAGATGGTACGTCTAATGTCTAGTAGAGTAGTCCACATGGACATGACAATAGTTATAAACAATACAACATATATTAATTGATATGATTACTAAAATAAATGAAGTAGTTCAAAAATATTAGTATGGGTTAAGAAAACATGCACTAGAATTTAAAGAATAGTCTTACAAATGGATAAAAACCATGCCTGTAAATGTGCTCCCCTGAGACAGGCTTCTGAATTAAGTGAAAGACCCAAGATATATATGTACACCATACATCACTAATCCCACTATTGGGACACTGGAGCCATTCGTCGCTCCTCAAAGAACAAATTACAGACTCTTAAGGCTATGTGCGAAGATCCAAGGCGAAATGTCCTTTGCATGTATAAATGAGGGGGTATATAGAGCCAAGGATGAAGCTGATCCTTGTGACTATTCGACTTCCCTCATGATTGATCGACTTGCATGAATCTTTCACTTACATGACTCTTCAACTTCATCCATGGGTCTTTTGGACTTCCATGTTACATTACATTGATTACAACAGGTATGGCCCAAAGTAGTGATGTGGCCGAGACGACTCATGACACAACTCGACATGACACTACTAACATCAACATGCTGATTGTGGTGTTTGTGTCAAGCTGCTATCCTATTGGGTGATGAGTATGATCTTGGCGTATCATATCTTCACCTCTACCTGACGAAGTGTGTGGGAGATTGTCTTGCTATTCGCTTAATGGTTCATATATGTGTATGTATCTCCTTAGATTTCTACTTGGTATGCTTCACGTGTTCGTCCAACTATGAGCAAGTCTTCTAGCATCCACTCCTCCTTCATGTCGTTCATCATCACGCCATGTTCCATTCATGTACCTATTTTTTCAATCACTCATGACGAGATGACGTCAAATCCAGAAATCGCCTAATCTACCATGATGCATTGTTTTCGTTATCGGTCTGGGTGACTAGGAGGGAGGATAAGGTACTAAGATTGCACAGAGCACAACTCAGGTCAGGATGTGGGACTTTGGGGCACTGTCGGTAAACACTGCACAAAGGTCACTAGGAGGCTGATTTGAGCAGTCTAGGACAACAGTGACATCTTCAGGAGAGAGCTCAGCTAGGAGGTAGAATTGCATAGTTTTTCTAGGGAGGCATTGTAGGCAGCACGAATCACTACCAATGAAAAATGCACAATTTTTTGGAGGACGCTGAGATTAGCCTATGAGAGCTGCTAGTTAGAACTACGTAGATCTAGGATACAGTTAAGGCAGGACATGACTGAGCAATTTCCATGGTGAGTGGATTGTTGGATAGTAGGAGGATTGTCAGTGAAAATTAATTAGTTTTCAGAGGAGAGAAGAGTAGGATAGTAGGTGGAAAGTATAGAAAACCTATGCATATCTCGAGATAGTGCAGTGACAGGAATCTGATGTTTGTCTCTCATGTTTGCACATTTTCTGTAGGCAATGAAGGGAGGTAGGTTTGACATCTACTATGCAGTTTTAGGGATGAATGTAGCCTTGGGTCGCATCTCAAGTTAGATCTTCTGGCTGACCAGAGGGAGGCTTGGTGGATGGTCTCGCGGGAAGCGTAGACTAGAATCGATACTTGGGAAACTTTTACACAATTTTGGGAGAAATTCAGTTGGCTCATTTTCAGAATTGTGCAGTGGAAGCTACCTAGAAGGATAGCCTCATGATTTGCACGGTTCTAGGAAAAAATTCATTGTCACTAAGGGCTAAGACTACATAGTGATCCTTAGTTGAGGTCTGATTGATGGAAGGTTGTTTGGTTGATAGAGTTTTAGGAAAAATGGTTAAGTGTGTGAGAGAGCGAACGCATGTATATATGACCTTATGAACACGAAATTAGCACTACTTGATGACAAGACAACATGTGCTTAACGCAACCGTCTAAAGGTGAGAGCAACAATTGCAACACTTAAGATGGGTCATTGAACGATTGTGATGACACTTGCATGACAATGTATACAACTTTGTGGGTATGTATGATGACTATTTACATAGTTGAAAAAACTCATGCACACAAAGAAAAATCTTCGATATCACTAGAAGAAGGTCACAAGCATGGCATAACAATCAACATGCCAAAGAAGATAGTTGGTCAAACAAGAACATGAAATGACTTTTGTGTTTGCACACATGCATGTTGCTAAAGATAGGATGATATGACAATGAAAAGTAGTCCTACAAATTCAACTAAGATATATACTCTGAAAGGTGTTATTTACTTACCATACTTACCCTTAAGATGATCATGCATCTCGCAGAGTTTCCATGCGGTCTTGGTCTTTTATCATCACATAGTCTCTTCGTCCTTCTCCTCAACTCCTTGGGAGTGATCTTAGCATGTCACCTTTTCCCATAGTCACTGCAAGATATATCAAAGAAGTTTCAATGGGTAGTGACTATTGTCAGAATGAGGCCTTGGGAGGTCCATCTACAGAGTTTCTACATGCAAGACAGACAAGATAACTTAGACAACACTATGTAGTTTTGAGGTATATGACACTACTACGAGATGGTGTCCTAGGAGGACAGCTCTGTGTAGTTCCTGAGTGCAATGCAACCTAGGCACCTAAGAGGAAATATTGCCCAGTTCATGGATGCAAGGCACTATTGTGGGATAACTTCTAGGTTGACACATCTATGCAGTTTTAGGTTCCAAGGAATATTGTGCAGCTGAGAGACAATACTGTTCATTTTCATATGACAATGGATCCCAGATGGAGGAAGGACATTGGAGGAAACTATTGTGTAGTTTTTTATGCCAAGGGAGGCTAGGGCCCCTGCACATTGCGTAGTTCCAATAAGCAAGGGAAAAATCTTTAGGGTTATAGAAGAAAAGTGCATAGTTATGGGAAGTGGGATGGGGCTCGATTTCTCAGGAAATTAGCTAAGTGTGAGATCAAGGAACATATATAAATAGTGATAGGACTCAATTAGGATCACACACGAACACTTAGTGATACAATGTAGACCGTCCAGAATTTATAAAGCATACTCTGCTTGATGCAAAAATCTTCATGACAAGAGTGCATGAAGTGAGTGTGAAACATGTCTATGTAATGAAAACAACTCATATGCACTAGATTTCCCTTTAAGCAAAACAACATTCCCTTTCCATGAAAAACAACAATCCATATGCCCAAAGATGACACATGCAGCAGGAAGATGAGAACATGAACAACTATTAAGATCAAGGAGGGGAGCTTGAGATCATCACCTTACCAATAAGTGACCAAGGGATGATCGATTGCAAGATCTAAGGTAGGCTCTGAAATTTGCATGCGAGCCAAAATTTTGGAGGGTGGTTGTAGCACCTACAACACACACCAAATAAAAAATTCACACGTTATTCATTCACAAATATTATAAAATATATAGTTGGACTAAGAGCCAACAGATTCCAAAGATGAATAAAGAAGTTGAGATATTATGTCAACATAATCCCAAACAAAGTCTAAATTTACCATGTAAGAATTATCTCCAAGTTCCTCCCTTAATGCTTACATGTCAAAATTAAACACAAATTACAATATAGAAGACACATATTACAACAAGAAATTGATCTCTATCTCACTGGTCTTCATCAACACTCATATCGACTCTGGAATATTTGAAACACTACTCTTTATTCACCACCCCATCCTTCAGATGTCACTTCAAACTCCATTTAAAACATAAACGCCTCTCACCATTTTTAATGAACTTTGTATAATTGATGCTTCTGGATCTGGCGAAGGACAATCTTGATACTTGACTATATGATCTTGGCACTTAAGAAATTGAGAACCACTAATTTAATTATATTCCATCGTTCCTTAATTAGTCTTTTACACACTCAATCAATACTATATTCACATCAGGACTAATAACTCTGAATAAAGAAATCACTCCCACCTAGCATTTTAGAGTGAACAAATTCCAAACAATTAATAATTCCATATGTAGATGCAGTAGTAAAGGATTTCAGCCATATATTTCTTGTAAAATGATGAAGTTGTTGTTTGTAGCATATTTACCAAATTTGGCGCTGAAGAATTCAAAAATTCGGTAATTCGGTCTGATTCAACCATTAATACACTGAAATTTGGTTTGGACACATCAGAGTCTCCCAACTTTATTTTTAAAATTTTCTTTGATTTGTGTTTTTCAAGAATTTGTACTCCATTTTTTGTACCTTAGTTTTGTCATCCAGTTGTAGATATTGAACGATTGAATGTAATTCTCTTTTCATATAGATGTTTAAAAATATTGGACAACTGAAAATTAATTCTCCCTTTTTGGTGTGATTAATGATTAAAAAATTCATAGTTCTATTTATATTAATGATTAAAAATTTCATAGTTCTATTTATATCAAAGCTATTTTTATGTGTTAATAAATTTGACTTGATATTAATTTTTACATTGTTTGTTAATGTTTGTTCAATTTTTATATTAAAAATAAAATAATCTCTTTAAAAGCAGGTATAAAAACTAAATAGATAGTTATCATATTAAATTTCTATTTTCACAATAAAATACTTTTTGTTTTTTATTTTCACAATAAAATCATTTTTCCTCCTTTTTTTTTTTAACTTTAATCTCTTTCTTATAATTCTTTGGCTAGTGAATAATGTAATTGGAACTATTTATTCATAATGAAATTGGTTGTAATTTAGTTTTTTATTTTAAGAAATTTGTAAGGAAAATATAATATGGTTTCTAAATATTTTTAAAAATTAGCAAAACAACAAGATAGTTCTATTTTGATGATTCTTGATAGTTCTAATTTAATGATTTTTTATCTATATTTTATTCAGTTAGTTACTATCTTTTGGCACAATTAGGAAAATAGCAATATAGTTCTAATTTAATGATCTTTTATCTATATTTTATTCAGTTGGTAATTCGGAAATTGTCTAAATATTTATCATTAAAAAATACACCATTAGTTACTATCTTTTGATTAACCAAGAGGAATTGTTTCTACTAATTCCAATATCTCATTCACTTCCATTTGAACAATTAGGAAAATGATGCCAGCTGACAGAAATCCTTTCATATCTCCCATTTGTAACATATGAGTTAGGACCACAATCTTTATCGGAAGAGTTCATTATTGCACTATTGCCGTAAAAACCTGGTTATACAACTTTATCGGAATAAAAAGGAATAAAAGGGAAAACCCCGCTCTGATCACGTAAATCAGGCTTCAAAATATATTGACCCACATTTATAAATCTCATCTATTCCACTCCTTCATATTCCTTTTCCTTTTAAAACCCCGGGACAACAATGTTTTCTCGATACACAGAAGTACACTAAAACACATGAGAAATCTGACCAAAAGCTTAATATTACATCTCAAATGGAGTTACACCCACATCTATAAACTTTTGGATCTACTGCGCTGCTCCTTTACACTCCCGATGAGTGATTGCCCTGATCTTCGATCTATCGGAATCGTCCATCGCAACTTCGCATGTCGGCATTCCATTACCACTATCACTTAACTTACCCGATATGCGATCCGCAATTTGATCTCCGCCATTGATAAGTATATGATCTAATGGTCCACACTTCAGCAATCGACATTAGTAAAGGATTAGGCATGGTCCATCCATATGATACATTACGATGTGATCGATCGACGTTTGCTCATCGCATAGTCTTAAGGTTTGCGGTCCTTCTCTCTTATAACAATTCCACCGATCCTATAAAGTGCTCTTCTTTGCTCGATTACATTTGGTTCATTGATATTATAGATCCAATGGCCACTATGCATTACCCTTGACCTCTTTATTCCATCTCTTTACTTGATTTCGTTCAATATTGTTGGACTTATGCCTTTTGCAGGTTTTCTCTACCATACTCCATTTTCACACATGACATTAATATATAACAGTAGGCTATGATATCTTTGAAGTAGGATCAGTTACTTTTATAACACTAAGGACCCCAATTATTCTTTGAATGCTATAATTATGCTTTGAACGATATAATTTATAATTTAAGGCATAAAAACATGGAAGGATGCTTCAGTTGTTCCATAGACAACTCTACAGAGGCAAGCGAAGGATTTCAATAAAAACAATACACTCATGCACTAAATCATTTTATTCAATACTATAAGTTTACATAGTCTCAACGCTCTAGCTTGATTACAAAAATAAAAGACCATGTTTCAATCTCGAAATCCTCACTCTGTCTTAGTCGATTCTAACCTAGCTAACCTCTAGTTAACCTATCCAACCTCTCAACTATACAAAAAGATCACAATTTATACAAAAGTGGATTCATGAACCCATTCTAATTCAGATCTAGAAATCTCTCATTCTCTCCTAAAGAATCTCTTCAGCTCCATTGTTTTCTAAACAAACGCTGAATCAAGCTTTCAAATTCCTCATATCCTATTCAAACCAAATAAATCTAATTGTTTGGTCTGATCTCCACACAAGGAGGATCAATTAGCCACTATGCCCTTTTCTCATATTTGACAATAAATAAACACTCTCACACATTTAAATATAAAATTAACTAATCTCCTATCTTCGAACCCCTTGTTAATCACAACTTGTGATCATTCCATCACATTGCAGACTAGGCCTGAATGCTCCTATGTCAACTCCCAAAGTTGAAAGTTTTCATGACCTCCTGGTCATGTGTTTCTTCTGCTGATCATTCAGTATCCCAAACTTTACTTTGTAACTAGTCATCACTTTCATCATGTTTTTGATTCAATTCTTCTACCACTGCCACTTCTGTTCCTTCAGGATTCAAAATCTTATTTTGCTGCAATCCTCTTTCCTTTCCGATACAAATTCCTTTTGTTAATTTCTCTTCCTTGATGTCCCTCTTTTTAACTATCTTCATCTTCCACAATTTCTCAATTTCCTCCTTACCATTTTTCTTAACTGAACTCCTCTAACATTTATCGGTTGTACATTCTCTTTTACCATATAAATTATAAAATTTTAGTCCAAGTCTTCTTTGCCTATGTCATTTACAAATTCTTGTTTGTATTCTACAACTTCCCTTCCATTATCATTAAAGATAATCCTTTCCTCTATGTTATTAGGTTCATCTCATAACCTCCCCAGAAAAGTACAAACTCCTTCATATTCAATAAGCATGTCATTTGCATATGACTCCCCCTTACTATATAAAATAGAATTTCCATCACAATTGTTACATTCAAAATAACTATGGTTTTTACTTTCCATAGGTAATTCTGCCATCAAATCTTTACACTGTCCTTATGCATAAGTTATGAAATTGTCATCAATTTTCATTTCCATACTTTCTTTTGTATTATACAATGTTCCTTGTTCTAACACAAGACTATCATTCAACAATTCGATAGCTAGGATTTCCTGGATCATATCATTGTGAAGTATAGTTTCATCTTCTATACTTATACCATTGCAACAAAATGATGTTTTTTTATCTTCTCCTACAATAAAAACAAAATTCTAGTTTTCTAAAGCTTCTTCATGGTTTACAAAATCATAAAAATAATCCACTTTAAAATCACAGAATTCTTGAACTTCTGCATCTGCCAACATCATCATATATTCCTTCACAATTTTTATAATACTTTCATATTGATACTATACTGAAGATATTTCATTCTGGTTGTCATAAAAAAATTTCATTTTCTTATCTTTAGATTCTTTAATCATGATAATTTCCCTGTCAATACCATTATTCTCAAAATTATTAAATACATGCTCAAAATATATTTTTGTTTCAACCATATCTTCTAGTAATCTCACTTCTTCATCAACATGCATAAGCACATTGTCGAATTGTTCTTCATCACCTTTCAAACCTGAAAATATACACAACATGTCAATTTCAAAAATATAAGTCTCTTCATTTGAAGCCTTTGTGATCAGCTCCTCATGCTTCTCTAAACTATTCTGGTAGCTCACTAAGTTATTGAGAAATTATTCCTCAACATCTCTTACTTCTTCCTCATTAAAGAAAACTTCTGGGAATGCAACTTCTTGACTATGCTTGGCAACTTCATCATAGGTTTGTAGAATAGCTTTCTGTTCTACACAACTTCCTCCAACACTCAGTTTATCCAAATAATACAACAGTGTCTCTTCCTCTTCTATGATAACACTTTGATCTTTCAAATATTTCCTTGACTTAACTCCTTCAACTAAGTTCTTCATGTCAGCTTTTCTTCTCTTCATTTCACAAATATGCAATGCATCCATTTCCTTTCCTTCTTCCTTTTCCCATTGATCTTCTATCCATGCTAAAATTCCTTCAAATATGATCCAATATGCTTTTACTAAGAAAAGACACAACCATTCAACCATACCTTTTAATTTACTCCACCAATTGAAGTGTTGAAAGTATTTATGCATCTCCTTTTGTATTTGTATTGCCTTTGCCTCTTTCACCTTTTCATACACAGGTTCAAATTCATTAGGCTGCATACCTACAATTTTACATTCCCAGAAATAATTAATCCTAAAAATATGAGATCCTCTTATCTGTGAGGATGCTACCAGCACATTCCTCTCATTCTCAACTATTCGAAGTATTAATTTCTTAGCAAAAAATTCTCTGACAGGCCATTTAACTCTTTTTCGCACATAAAATATTTGTTTCCGCTTTTCTCTACTTCCTTTCAATACCATCTTCTTCAAACGACTGAGTTCTATTTTCATCTCAGCCAACTCTATGTTCATTTCTTCTTTACTCATTCCTTTGAGTCCAACTGCTTCAACACTCTTTTCCTCTGCTTCTAACTTTCCTCTGTACCCCTGTCATGACTATCAATAATGAATTCCATTTCTTCCTTTGGTGAACTTTCCTTGTTCACTAATGAGCTGCAACTAGCCTTTTTCATTTCACCTGTAACAAGTATCCTTCATGTCTCGCCAAAGTTTCCTGAGTTCAGCCTTTTGGCACCTATTATTTCTTTCCTCGAAACTCACTCACTAACAATTCTACCTAGCACTAATCTTGCTAGAATTGTTATCTCCTATCCACAATCACAATTGTGGAGCTGTCTCAACAACTTCTACCAACCACAATTAGAATTTGTTCTCAACTTCTTTCGAACACTCCTTGCTTTAGGCTTTGCATCTTCAATTGGTCACTTCCTTCTTCATTCAGTGATTTCATTTAATGTTGGGTGTTGTCGCCTTTACTCATCTAAGAGTTCTTCTTGCTCTATCTTCTTTAACATAGCTCATATGCTATAATGATGGCACAATTCATTCTATCTTTCAACAATTCCATTGCTTCGATTGGCCTGCACAATCTTTTCTCAAGATACATCAAAGTACCTTTCAAACCTACAATATTTCCTCAAATATGTCTTAAAACTAATTTCCATTCTATCAGTTATGTCTTTGCCAAAAGATTCATCTGATCACTATTTCATTTAGTCTTTCCATTCAAAAGTGTTCATACAGTCAACAACTATTTTCAAATTTACCTTTTGAATCAAACCAATCATTAAATCAACTTACATGGAAATTTCCATTTTCCTGAAAGGAAAGCATATTCTCCTTTGAAATTTCAATCCCTTGTTATGCCTGAGTCATTCAAAACTAATCTCTGCAAAATCATCAAAATAAACATTCTTACCAGGCCTTCATCAGAAAATTCACTGTTTCCCCATTCTAATCTCAATGTCCTTTATAGTCTAATCATTATCTCCATCAAATTCACTTCAGTGCAAATTATAAATATCTTGAGATTACAATTCAATTTCCAAACCATTCTTTATAGAGCATTGAGCTAGCTCTGATACCAAAATGATGTCAGCTCACTGACATCCTTTCATATCTCCCATGTTTAGCCTCTGAGTTAGGCCCATAATCTTTATCGGAAGCATTCATTATTGCAGTATTGCCTTAAAAACCCAGGTATACAAACTAATAAAAGGGAAAACCCCGCTCTGATCACGTAAATCAGACTTCAAAATACATCGACCCGCATTTATAAATCTCATCGATTCTTCTCCTTCATATACCTTTTCCTTTTAAAACCTCGAAACAACTATGTTTTCTTGATACACAGAAATATACTGAAACACATGAGAAATCTGACCGAAAGCTTAAGGTCAGATCTCAAATGGAGTTGCAATTGTATCTATAAAGTTTCAGGTTCGTTGCGTTGCTCCTTTACACTCCCAATCTCCAATTGCCCCGACCTTCGATCTATCACTATCGCCCATCGCAACTTCACAGATCGGCATTCCATTACCGATGTCACTTAGCTTACCTAATATGCGATCAATGGTTTCATCTCCGTTGTTGGTAAGGTATATTGTCCAACGGTCCATGCTTCATCGCATTATCACAATCGGTGTTGGAAAAGGTTTAGGCCGAGTCCTTCTATATGATACATTGTATTGTGATCGATTGGCGTTCGCTCATCGCATAGTCTTAAGGTCTATGGTCCTTCTTCCTTATAACAATTCTTCCAATGCTATAAAGTGTTCTGCTTTGCCCAATTATATCTGGTCTGTTGATCTTATAAATCCAACGAACACTATGCATTACCCTTTAACTCTTTATTCCATCTCTTTACTTGATTTCGTTCAATATTGTTGGACTTGCGCCTTTCGTAGGTTTCCTCTACCATACTCTGTTTTCACACATGAAATTCATATATAATAGTAAGCTATGATATCTTTCAATTAGGCTAAGCCACCGTTATAGCACTAAGGACCCCAATTATGCTTTGAACGCTATGATCTATAACTTAAGGCATACAAATAGAGAAGGATGTTTCAGTTGTTCCGCAGACAACTATACAGAGGCAATCGAAGGATTTCAATAAAAACAATACACTCACGCACACTGAATCATTTTATTCAATACAATAAGTTTACATAGTCTCAGCTCTCTGGCTCAATTACAACAATAAAAGACCATGTCTCAATCTTGAAATCCTCAGTCTCTTTTACTCAATTGTAGCCTAGCTAGCCTATAGCTAAACTATCCAACCTCTGAATTATACAAAAAGAGCATAATTTATACAAAAGTGGATTCATGAACCCATTATGGTTTAGATCCAGAAATCTCTCTCTCCCCCCTAAAGAATCTCTTCAACTCCACTTTTTTCTAAACAAAAACAAGCTTTCAAATTCCTCATATCTTATTCAAACCAAATAAATCTAATTGTTTGGTCTGATCTACACACAGGGAGGATCAATAGCCACTATGTCATTTTCTCATATTTGACAATAAATAAACACTCTCACACATTCAAACAAATAAAATTAACTAATCTCTTATCTTCCAACCCCTTGTTAGTCACAACATGTGATCATGCCATCACATTGTCGACTAGGCCTAAATGCTCTTGCATTAGAAAAAAAAACAAGAACTATAATTTGATGATTCTTGATAGCTCTAATTTGAAGATTTTTTATTTGTATTTTATTTTAGTAATTAAGAGATTACCTAAATATTTATCATTAAAAACTACAACATTAGTTACTATCCTTTGATTGACCAACTAACAATTTTAATGGTTCCTTTTTTCCTAATGTTAAAGAGTTTTTTCTCACCATTTTATCTTATTCACTTCCACTAAAGAGAAATTGTTTCTACTAATTTCAATATCTCACTTCCATTGAAAAAGAATTGTTTTTACTAATTTCAAAAATTATTAATTTGTGTCATTCAAAATAGTTAATTTAGATTATTCAAAATTTAAGAAAAAAATATTATTAATAATAGTGTAAAATGTATACGACTTTCAATAAAGCGTCTTATTCCAGCACAAATCGTTAGCATCCTTGAAATAAATTTTTATGATTCGAAGAACATGGATAAATATATCATGAGGCCGTCAAAATCAGAATTTGGTGGCAAAATCAATGCAAAGAGCCACAACAGCTACCGAGAAAAAATCATCATAGCTCTATCGCAGCGACTTAGAAAAAACATCATAGCTCTATCTCATAGCTTGGTTGGAAAATATGGCACAACGAGTCTGAACCACAGAATCAGTCTGATATTTACTGATTTGGATTTGGAGAAAATGTATAGTGCTGCTTCCGCATGTTTTCAAGGCTATAGGAAGCCCCTAATCATCTCTCTATGCTCTCGCAAAACCTTAATAAATAATGGCACTTCATTCTACTCTTCCAAGGCCACTCTCAGTGACTTGAAGCCCAAATCGTGTGCACCAATCATCATGTCGGTGAACGTTAGAGAGAATTTTCCAACAAATGTGCTCTGGAATACCCTCGCCTTGCCTTGCCTGCTCTTCAGTACTACAGTTTTTGTCGGCACCAATCGCGCACCATTTCAAAGGTAGGGAGTCTTCGTGCATTCCGAGTCTGATTCTTGCCATGCATGGGAATCAACTTCTGTATCTCTGAGTAGTGAGTAGTCATCGTTCAATAGAGGATCCGTTCCCTTGTGCTACTGCAGCAAATCGCTGAAGGAGATGGCCGTAACGAGTATGAGAATCGGTAACAAAAGCAGAGGATACAAACAAAAAAATAGAGAATTATGATTCTCTATAAATATCTCTAAAAATGATGGAAAAACACAACATTATTCAACAAAACGATTACCTCTGCATATCCTGGGCCCGCAAAAGGGTGGTGATACCAAAAGAGAAATCAATATGCACACCAAAAAATTATTTGTTTGCACATTATTTCATCACAAATATTATATAAATATATAATTGGATTGACATCGAACATATTTCAAAATGGATAAGGAAGTTAACATATTCTTTTTACCTAATTCCAAAGTAACTTTAAATTTACTATGTAAATATTGATGATGATGGTGGTGGTGGTTAATGTCTACTGAGACGAAATTGGTCTATCGGAACTATAATTTTCTTAGTTCTTAATTGTTTGCTTTCTTGTCATTCTTGGCGAGATTGTTGTTGTAGCTTTCTTTTTTTTCTCTACGGTCTTCCAACTTCTTTTATCTTGCATCTTCTTCATCTCTTCTAGTTCTTGGGACATTGGTGTCTTAGCTTCGCCATTTGTTGTGTTCGTGAAGATAGTCGGAGAAGAAGTTTGGTCTTTGTTGTTAAATGAAGATTTATTTTGTGAGGTATTCGAATCCTCATGACTGTTGATACTTGAGGGGTTGTCGAGTTCACATACTTGAGGGGTTGTCGAGTTCACTTTTTTGCTATTGGGTGGGGCTTTCCTCGTGCTTGTCTTGAGAGCGTTTCTTTCTTGACCAATTTCTTACGATTCAAAGTTTTCTGAACAGTATTCTTCCTTGATGAGAGTGTAATGTTATCTTTGTGCTCCTTCCCACCATGTAAATTTGTGGTGATTCTTCCTAGAGAATATCTCCATATAATTTTTAATGTCTTTAATTAAATTTGGTGAGACATCTATCCATGTCGACACTATCATAAAAATTACAAATATATTTTAAATCTTGAATTAGAACCTTTATAATTATTTTTATCATTATTATTATATCTTTCTTCTTCCCGCATACTATGGTTAAATAAAAGCCTTTACAACTATATTAGTTGTAATATTTCCAGATTTTGAACATTGGTTTTATGAGTTATCAAAAAAGTTACATATGTTTCATGTTTCTATGCCAAGCCCTAAATTTAGGACAAAACCTTGAGATAACTACGTTATGAAAAATTGGAGTGAAAACATAAAATTGATGAAACATATAACCATGCACCAACTTTGTTTAATGGTCAGCAGATTGCAAATGAGTTTTGATACTTGGCATTGTTACTATATATTATCACTATAATATAATAGATCGATACAATACAATAGTTTCCACTCTATTTAATTGAAAATTGGTGAACTTAGAAACATCTAATGCATGTGGTTTCCGCCGGTTATAATGAAGTATTGGAGTTATAAGAGGAAATTGCAAGAGATAACTAGTAAATATGCAAGAAAGCATATTCCGAGAAGATCTAGTCATTTACTAGAATAATTTAATTAACGCAATCATTCAATTTCGTATTTAATCAAAATAGGTAAACGTATTATCACAATGTTTATTATATCAGCAGTATCGTTCGTCGACTATTAAATATGTTGCTTGTGGCACATAAACTTTTAATGTAGATTATTTATCATATAATTTGTTTACTATTATTAATTTTTATGATGGATATTCTCTTAGATAAATTATGATTCATTACGATAATATCCAATACACCAACTTGAAACAATATTATGGAGACGTTAATAAATATAATGAACTTAATGAACTTGGTAAATTAGTAATAGGAATATTTTAAAGTCGCCGTGCACATATTTTTTTATCATCACGTAAATCTTAAGACACTTCTCACACTCACACTGCTGCGTGCATGTACGAATTTCCATGTCACTTAGAGAATTGTAGAGATGTTCGAACGACTGTAGCAGTTATATGTTGCCGAGGTGTACTGCCGATATCTGCAAACGTGGTTGTAAAGTTGATAGGGAAAAGACGCTGTAAAAGTTGGAGGAAGAAGCAATGCGAACATTTAGAAATAAAATATAAATTCAAAACAGAAATCAAATTTCCTGGCAGAGACGAACGCATTAAAATTATTAAAAGCCAGATTAAGGTCAAAGTATAATTAAGTAATTTACGTTGCGTAGTCCATATAATCTCCATTCAAACGAAGCAAAAGATGGAAAATAACAGTTTTAACAGAACGAGTATCCATATTTGGCGCAACCACATAGTATATTAATATCGATTCGGTGAATGGTGAGTTTTAAAGTAAGTATATTTTAAATATATTTAAATAAATAAATTAAAATGTCTGAGTGAGATGTTTAGATTTTATACTTTTAAAAAATGTTTTTATAAGAAATTATTGGAAAATTTAGGTCAGTTAATTTATGTAGATATTAAGTAAAAAGAAAATGTTAAAAAGATAATTTTAATAAATCATAAGAAAATTTATGTAGATATTGATTTCATAGAAAAATGTTAAAAAAAAATAATTTTAATGCTGCATATATAAAATCTATCTTGCATAGGCATTCTAGCTTTCTCACAGTTTGTGAATACTTAGGAAACTTCCCCAAATTATTGGGGACTTCATTGAGGACTCATGGAATTCCTTTCCCATGAGGTTTTGAGAAGATTTCATGGATGTTTCAAACATATTTCACCTCCGTGATATTTTTTTCAGGGATATATTTTTTTTTATAGGGACAGGTTTTAGGATAATCTCCATATATGTTCTATTTTGACAAAGTTATGATTGAATAATATGATTAATTTTCCAATCTTTTATTTTTATATTGTATTAAAGATGAATTTATTGCACAAATTGCAATTCAAAACCTGGGGTTTATATGATGATGTGTTCTAATTAGGTTTTTAATAATTTAAATATTGTATTTTTAACAACAAAATTACAATACTTAGAGGCTTTATATTCAGAAAACAAGAAATGCAACATTTCAAAGGACTGAGCTATGTGGCTATTGCTCTTGCTTTTTCTCATTTTTTTCTTTTTCTGGTTATTTTAATTTTTATATAGTGTATAGGGGTTTCCATCAATCATTCAAGTCCAATGCTTCCACCATATCAATCTCAAGCATTGTGAAAAACTTTCAGATAGTAGTGACTTAGATTGGTTTCGAAATGTTTGAATAAATTCCTATTAAATCATCTTCTTAACGAAATATTAATCTAATATGTTTATAGAATCAAAGTATTTTATAGTGATTTTCAACACAGTTGTAAGAGTTTGCAATACCTTTTGAGAAAGTTAACACAATCATCATTAACAAGAACTATGAAGGAGTCGGACTCCTGCTATTCTTATATTGAAATTCACACAACCCCTTTTTAAGTTGTTCTAATTTTTTAAAAATTGAAAAATGCAAAGATTCTACATAATACTCTATTCTATAACTTGTTACTCTAACTTGAAGCAAATACAAATTAAATTCTAAATTTTTAATATATATACCCAACCCACCTTTCCTTGAAAATTTTGTGGGTGCATTCTAGTTATTTCTACGAACATCCCCATGACCCCTTGCCCATTTTGAAAACAAATGCAACATAGAGTAAAATATTCAATGTTCAAAGAAAATGTGATCCAAAATTTAGAAATAAAATAAAAAAGACGACATCCATTCTTCATTTTAAAAACAATTGCAATATAAAGTAAAATATTCAATGTTTATAAAATGGTGATCGAAAGTTTATAAATAAAATAAAAAATAGTAAGTATTTTCTAATAAGAATAATACGGGGAATTTTGTAATTCATTTCATTTTAATATAAAATTAGTATGTGACATTTAAAAATATTCATAATCATAAAAAAAATTCATTATAGATGATAAATAAAAGTAAACTAATTTAATATGTAAGATTAGGTAAGATTGAAATATACTTAAAAATATATTAATTAACAAAGAATTATCTTAACATGAAAAATCTAGTTCATAGATAGAAAGTCTCAATGTACATGTTATATAAATTATTTTAATGCCAACTATATGTATATCATATATTGTTTTATATATATATATATATATATATATATATATATATATAGACAATTAAAAAATAAATAAAAATTATTGTTAAAATGTTTGAAGTAAGTTCACTATTTTGCATTTTAATATTTAATAAGTGTCTTTTGTTGGGTTAATTATCCTTGAAATTCTATAAAGTTGTTTTTGGAATTTTAAGTTTAAGTTATGTTACATTAAAAATATAATTCAAATAATGGAAAATTATAGTATATATATAGAAAACCACTAGAAAATGATTGAAATTTATTTAAAAAAAATAAAAAAATTACTATATTTATTTTAAATTTATCTCTAATTTTTTTTTATAGTAAATCCCTATTTAAAATAAACGTATACAAATTATTTATACAAAATATTATAATAAATATGTAATACAAATATAACAATAATAATAATAATAAAACATAATCTACTTAAAAGATACCGTCATTCACTTGGGTAATTAAGCACAAAATGTTAATATACAATCCTCATTATATCAACCATACCATTCATAAATATTAGATATATATTGTTTATAACCATATAAATTATTCATCATATTTAACATTTTTAATTATTATTAATTTTCATGTTAGATGTTTTGTTCAATAAATTATGTTTCGTTACAATGATATCAAATACGCCAAATTGAATCAATAATTTCACATAAAAAAAGTTAATAAAACACCAAATCACTTTTTATCCAAAAACCTATAAACCGTTCACATTTTTAATTTTATTATCAAGTAAATATTAAGATTCATCTTGCACTGCTGCATTTATGTACAGATTTCCAAGTCACGAACATAAGTGCAGAGTTGCTTGAACGATGACAGTGACCATATGTTACTTGGCTGCACCGCCACATTCCCCCTTTCGCAAAATGTGGTTGTAAACTTGACAAGTAAACAATTCTGTAAAACTTGTAGAAAGAAGGAAATATAAATTCAAACTACAAATTATTTTCGTGACACAGACGAAGGCATTAAGTTCAAAGTATAATTAAGTATTTAAGTATAAGTATTTTGTATTTTGTGGCATAGTTACCGAAAAAATTAGATTGCTTAGAATTCAATATCTAAAAAATTGTGGAGCTAATTATAAAAAATATATAATATAATATTAAAAATCTAAAAAATATTTAAATAATAATCCTATAATATAATATTAAAAATTTAAAAAATATTTTAAAAAATGTGATTATATATAGTAAAAAAAATTAAAATTTTGTGATTATATATAGGAATTACATTAGAATAACAGATTATAGGACTTTTTGTCTTGATGCATATAAAAAATTACACCATAGTTAATATAACCTGAATTTTCATTGAAATTCTACATGAGCGTCAACCATTCAAATTCCACAATGCAGACCACATCTATGTTTGAAATGAAGTTATATATTAAAAATATGCGTACATTATTACCGTGTCACTAGAAGGTATAACACGTTGGCAAGTACAACCCATTGGATATGGGTTTGATTTCGAATTAGTTAAACAATAAAAAAAAAACAAAGAAAAAACTACGTTTTTTCTCTAAAATAAACGTTAGAAAACCATTCAAATTATTTCTCTAAAATATTTTATAGTATTTATCTTTCATTTCATTGGATGTATACTTATTTCTATTATTGTGTAATCATTATTAAAGTGATAGACTGTACGAGTCAGAAAATGTACCCGGATAGACTATAGTTATGTGGCTTTTAATTTTAAGATGTAAATGATAAGAAATGAACATTATTCAAAGATATATATCCCGCTTTTAACAATATCTACTTTGGGTAATAAGGTAGATATTATTAGTCCTTGCCATTTGGCAATGGACAGGGACTATAGTAATCCAAATGAGTTGCTATAACATTAACTTGAAGTGCTATGTAACATAATTTACGGTGATTACGGTGTGATTAGACCAAAGTTTTCAAATGCACCATGTATGCTATTGCCGGGATAACCAAAGTCTTCAAAGTTAAGCTGGTTTGCCATCTTATTTGGCCTCTTCCCGAGGCGGAAGAGGCTGGAGCATAGGCTATTTTGCTTTGCCCTGTTTATTATTAGTGATCGTCAATGATTTCATATTAACGTTAACATTAGTTTCAATTATTAGCACAATGGTTTGCAGGTTGGCTATTTTAGTTTGAGCATATTAGCAGGTCTGAGCATATTGAGCATATTGGCAGGTTTTGTGCATGCAGGTGCTGCAGGTGTCCATGCATGGTGGAGGTGTCATGTTTCGCTGGCCTCCCTTTCCTATTTCCCTTTTTTGCTGGCATGCCTTCCTCGTTGCCCCTTTCTGCTGGCCTGCCTTAATTCGGCTCAGTTCTGATTCAGGTTTATCCCTCAGAACTGTTATTACATTTAAATCACCAAACTATGGATGCCGTTGTCAGGTCATCGTTTGACGTCCTTTCACATATGCTGGAATCTCAGGCATGTACTACCCATATCATCTGCTGGTTCATGTCGCTGCTGTTGACGTGCCTAAGAATCTATCTCTAGACCTCAAGGTTCCTTCACGCAAAAACTTACCCTCCTGTGCTGGGCAGTGGGCAGCCTTCGGTATCCTCCGCCGACTTACTCCTTCAGATTACGGCCCTGAGCGCACGCAAGGATCCGAGCGAACGCCATTGCTGGAAAGCGAGCAAGACCAAACCTTCGAGGAGTAACCAGATTTCCTTCGTTATGAACAACTAATATGAGTATATTTTTATGACCTGTAGGGTTTGCTGAAGCAACTGAAGGTGTACACTTTCCAGTTTCATATGAGCAAAGTGCAAACATGGATGAGCGCGGCCCTCACAGACCTGGAATCCTACCTCACTAGCTTCCAAGATCTCAACACCAGCGGGAATGTTACGGCCATGGTCACTGGCCGCGTGCAAAATGTGTGCAAACTGATAGGTAATGCCCTCTCAAACCAGAAATCTCCTCTCTGTTTCATGGGACGTCAATGGCGTTGCAATGATAGTTCTGAAGAGTCGTATTTTATAAGCTTTGGAAAAAGGAAACAGCCTGGGAAAAGTTAAGTAAGTCTATTACAGCAGATTTTAATTACAGCGAGCCTAGTTTTGGATACCATTCTCAAAATATTACAATGAGTTAAATCAAACCTGTTGTATTTACTTTGTTTTTCAAAATTTTCACTGAAATCTAAATTTTAAGCAAGATCTCTGTACATTTACATAGCATACCTTCACGTCTCGTAAGCCGCAGGTTGACCATAAAACATAAAGAGTAGTCACAGAGGCAGCAGAATTAAGTGCAAATAAAGATCCAGTGCTAGAAGCCGATCCGCTAGCAGAGGTCAAGGTGACCCCTATTCAGTGCCATTAGTAGAATCTATCATCATTGTTAAGTAAGTAGCTTTAGTAGTAGAGCCCGTTGTTTAAGATCCCAATCCTGCCCCAATGAAACGAATGGAAGCACCACTAACAGCAGAGTAAGCAGCAAGGGTTGTAGTACCTATTGCAAGACCCGCCTGTTAAAGAGGCAGTTTCTCAAGATAGAGACCCTGAAGCACCCGTAGCATAGGAAGCATCCGAGCAAGAAGCTCTAGGTTACTTCATTGGAGATTTAGGTAAAGCTACAGAGGTGAAGGCAGAGCCGATTGACCACTTTGAAGTAGTAACCTCCCTCCCAGGTCGAATGCTAGTACCAGCAATTCAAGATCGCGATGCAGAGCTTCTAGATGCATATCTCTATGTTACTTCTGCTGATTCTATTTCCATTTCTGGTTTTTATGGTTCTCGATCTCAATCTGTAGGTTCCGCTACTGGATATGTGCCTGGAATTGGATCTGGAACTATAGCATTTTCAGGACCGGCAACGGGCCTCCCAACCTGGACATTTGGTATGCATGCACCCCAGATCCGGAAGAAGCCATTTGATATGCATGAGAGATACGTGGCTGTGTTGAGGCTTTTTTATAAAACAGGTGTATCAGTTTTACAAAATATTTTATTTAAAAATTAGACGTGCAATTTGCATGCCAGGTCAAGTCGACTGGGTGCTTGCTTCCGCTGATTCTATTTTCAGGTGTATCGGTTCAAGTAGTAGCATTGTTTTATTAAATAAAATGCACAAAAGTAATCCGCTGGGAAATGCATGTGTTCTCCCCCAAAAAAAAATCTAAAATTTCAGTGTTGTGCTAAGTTGAAAAGCATGTGTCCGAAATTGATACAGCAATAGTAGGATAGGTCAAAGATTGTTTGCGCTGTCTACTGTGCTCTTAGCTTCTTTGAATTGACTAAATCTGAATGAGAGCCCGGAGGATGTGAGTGTTTTGATCCTAGATCCGAGTCTCATGCCTTATCTTATAGGCTTTTCATTTCCGAAGAAGAAAATATGGCGTGAAGACGGCGTAGGTTGAAAAAGACTAACGCTGTATCTTTCTCTTTTCAATTCTCTTCCTATTATAACTTCAACATTCTATTTTATCTTATATATGTCATTATTCTTGAAACTCTATTTATGTCATTTTCTATTAAATTATTCTCTTATATCATTCGTGCCCACATTGGTCACGAGACTCTCTTCCAGGAATAGAAGAGTTGACCTAAAAAGGTTAAGTAATAAGAAATCTTTCTATATTACATAAAGGCCGTTTTCTTGAACTTACCTATTGATCGCTAACTCCCATGCTTTTGTCCATTTTCGCCATTATTTCTAGCTATGAAAGAAAAAGGAGTGAGCAAAGACAAGTCTTTCGATCTATCTCGCTTCATTCCTATCCCAATTGTCAAATCCAAAGCGAAGCCTAAACCATTACTCCGCCTTTGACTCGTTTGCAAACAGTTTTCACGCGTTCTATGCAAAAGTGTTCAATGCGGGTGCAGGTGCATTCTCCCATTGCTTTTGTCCATTTTTGCCATTATTTCTAGCTATGAAAGAAAAAGGAACGAGCAAAGACAAGTCTTTCAATCTATTTCGCTTCATTCCTATCCCAACTGTCGAATTTAAAGCGAAGCCTAAACCGTCACTCCGCCTTTAAAGCGTTTGCAAATAGTTTTCACACGTTCTGTGAAAAAGTATTCAATGCGGATGCAGGTGCATTCTCAAGCTAAACTTAATGCAGGGACTTGCTGCCTTGCAGCTTCGTTTGTTAATATTAGTTTCTAGAAATTTTAAAGAAGAAATCCTTTCATTATTCAACCATATATATCCACCTTTAAACCATATTTAACATTGAGTAATCAGGTAGATATTGTTAATATTAGTTTATAGAAATTTTAATTCCTTTCAATTCCTCAAACACATTAAACATTTTATATTAAATTTTATTTAAAAAAAATCCACTTAAAAACATATATATAGTGTAAAGTATCTTTTGAAATCTTTGGCTTTTGAATTGCTTCCACGTTTTCATTAATATTATACTGTATCAGATATCCAAGTTTTTGTGATTTACGTACATTTTTGCTTTAAATTAAACAATGGTATTTGTCTCGACTATACTTATCCTTTTTTTAATTAAATTATTTGGAATTAACTTTATATATTAAATTTTGTTATAAATATTGATTTAATTTATATTTTTAAGTATATAATGAATATTGATTTAATATTTGTAAAACTATTTTTAATATTAATATAAATTTATATTTAATATAATAGTAATTTAATGTTGACAACACTTGGGGTTTTGATTACTTCATGTAGATTTGATCCTTGAGTGTTTTCGATAAGATGCTTTATTTTGATTTTGTGATTTTAATTCTCATTTCATGTTGAGAAATTTAGGGCATTGAGATTAAGTGATTTCTTTTAATTGGATAACTGTTTGTGAATGATATTATTGTTTAACCTAATTTTGGTTTTTCACGGGTTATAAACAACACATTTCTCTTGATGGAGCAGATGGCGCAGAAGGCAAATCTCGTTGTGAAGCAATAACAACGAGTAGTGGTGGTTGCAGCTAATGCTTTGCTGTATGAGGGAGATCTGGATCCGACTGTAACCGAAACACAACCCTACAACCTCTTTAATCAAATTGCCCCTCTTCATTCCATTTGCACATGCAAAAATCAAATATCTGCAAGATCTTCGTCCATACTGACATTGGGAAGGTAACTCATTTTGATCACTGGAGTAGAAACCCTAGCCAGCAATGTCTCTCTTGCTAGGGCCATCTACAACACATTAGTGCCTAGATCTGCCACAGATACCACCGTAGCACTCTTATTACAAGCAGATATGACCATGCATCGGTGAGACCTAGAGTCCTATGTATTTCTTGGCACATTTTCAGAAGCAGATCACAGTCTATTAACAAATTCGCCCCTCCAGAAACTGGATTTGCACCTGTATGGGTTAGATCTCGTGCTGAGGAAACTTCACTTCTCTCCTCACAGGGTGAAGACAAGAAGGGGGTAGGGCATCCATATAAATCTAAGAGTTTTGGTCATGCCGACCCAACAAGGCTGCTTCAACTAAAGGAGACAGAATGGCACTACCAAGATCTATTAGATCCAGCAGATCAAGCACTGTCAAGGCCAAATCTACCCACCATAGACCTGGATCTTATTCAAATATTCATTAAAAATTTGCAAGGAAGGATTGTTTGCATGAGGATCTAGAAGGAGAGGATGATAAAGGAACTAAAGTATCAAATCCAACCTCATACAATTATCATTGAAAATTTACAAAGTTTTCTATATGCTGGGAAAATTATGCAGGATAATTACACTATCTAGACCTATGTAATTGTCACAGACTCAACCATCACTCTAAATCTCAGACTGAGAGGAGGATGCTCTAGATCTAGCTCAAACAACAAGGATTCCTTTAAAGATGTTGTCAAAGGAAAGAGATAAGCCAACACCAAACCAACACCATCACGAGATCTCCCTAGACCTTACAAAGTGGAGAAAAAATCACAGATCCTAGCCTTAATAGTCTCTCTACTTGAGGTAAATGAGCTTTATGTAGAAATCTATACTAAGGCTTTCATATGCAAATTCAATGGTTTTTGACCCAAATCAGATGCATTACATCAATGGATCTATACCACATGGACTACAAATTGTGATATCTATGTATGTTGTAAGGGTTTTTTTTTGTCATAGTCAAACACAAGGAATATGCACTCAATGAGGAACCATGGTTCTGGGGCAATTCAAGACCTTTCATGATCCCTTGGTTCCCAAGATTTGATGTCAATAGTATGGTGGTATTGATGTAGGAGCATTCAACTCAAGAGAAAATCATTGTATTTAGTAGACATAGGGGGTCAAGTATTTTAGAGAAGTTAGTGTACTAAGTGATGAATTAATGTAATATGTAGGCTTTTGAGTGCATAGAATAGGAATTAATAAGATAATGTGGGGTTGTTTGTAAATGCTCTTGAATAAATGAGAACATGAATGGTTAATAAAGAAAACATAGTTAAAAGTCAAATATAACTCTTAAAGTGGTTCATGATTTGAGGAACTAGATAAAGTCCTTAGGAATAAAATGAAGTTAGAAGTGGACATAGAGGATTTAGGAGTCAGCTTAGTAGATTTTGGAGGGGAACCATAATTAGTTCGATAGAGCTTTCTGGTATAAATGTAAGCCTATGGGTAGAGTAGAAGGAGGCCATTGATATTGAAGAACAAGCTTGTGAGAGACAGAGAAGTCTCGATTGTAATCGGTTGTTCTTATTTATATATACAAAGGTTCATTCGGGAACTTGTAATGTGTGAAATAAGTATGCAATGATTGATTTATGTGTGAATTCGTACGTTCTGTAACAGGGTTGCAGACAGAGTTCTGTAGAACACGCAGAGGGAGGGAATGATTCAAAGGAATTATCACGAGTTTTAGAATCCAATTGAAGGAATAGAGTGAAGCTTTGGGGAGAAGTAGCGAAGTAAGAATTTGTAGAGGAGTCAAACTTAGAGAAGTTGAGAAATAGAGGTGGAAAGTGAAACCTTGAAGAAAAAACGAAACAATAGAGAAAACGTTGAAGAATTAGCATAAATTCTAAGTAAAAAGAAGAGCAGAGAAGTGAAGTAGCATTATATATGAATTGTTATATCCCAAAGATCAATGGTCATTGCATGAGAGGAGAGCGCGGGAGGTAACTAGTGAAAAGGTGGCTTTATAACCTTAAGTGTTATTTTGGGCGACAAAGAAGTTGTAAATGGTATCGAAGATTAGTCCTCCAATTCCATTAATAATGCGACACGTAGCAGCGGAGGAGTGAGGGGATACCGCTTTATCAGGCGGTTAATCCCTATGGGTGCTATCAACCCGAAGCAAACATGAACCACCAGATCTACTAAGAGTAGAACAACGATGGAGATTTAATATTCAAGTTGGTCGATCGGAGATCAAGATTATTGGAGTTCGGAGGAGCAGCGATGTGGAGCGACTAAAGGTGTGGACCCAACGATTTTATAGAAGCGGGTGTATAAGATTTGAGATCCACTTATGTGTTTCAGAGTGGGATTTCGTGTAATTCCCGTGTATTGTTGTATCATGTTAAAGTGTTTTGCCGAGTCTTTTAAGGCTTAAGCATTATTCAAATGCTTCTGATAGTCACATATCGGAGGGGAAGGGGTGATGAGGCATATATGTAGTGTGGCCGTGGAGGAGCGATACCTCGATTGCGATAAAGGTGACCTTGGGAAATGCGTAGAGGCCGTATAAAGGCAAAAAGGTATGTTTATGCATATATTTCCTTTGTAAATGGGTTATAAAGGATTAAGTGCAGTAGGAGGATTGTATGTGTAAGCCCACTTATAAATGGAGTTCAAATATATTGTGGGCTTAAGGGTTAATAGAAGGTTAACAAAGGTATATGTGGGGCAGTAGAATCCTGATAGAAGTGAATGAGTCCCGATAGAAAGAATTTAATGAAAGGCTTTAATAAAGTCTAAAGTGAAGGATTGAAAGTTTATTTAAGTTCCAATAAGTGGATATTGCCTGAGGTCAGGAAATAATGGGTTTTTAATGAATTATTCCATAGAGATTGTGAAAGGGCCCTTAACCATTGATGGTTGTAGATTTGACTCCTTAGAGAGTTAATTCCTAGGACAAGTGTGCTTATGCATATTACATGCATACTATGGGTATAAGCGGGGTAACCCCCATATCAGGTATCTAAAATACCTGTCTCGGTCACGTTACACAATCTCCCACTACATTTCTCACACCTCAAAGTATTAGAAGGAATGGGGAATGCAGTAGGCAAATTTCTCAAAGACAGATGCAAAAAGAGTCTCAAGAGACATATTCACACCTTTAGAGCCACTATTATTCATTAAATCTAATCCAGCTAAAATCCTAACCTTCTTGTCCTCATAAAAAATTATAAAAACTTAATATATTCAAATAAAGTTATTCATTAAATCTAATCCAGCTAAAATCCTAACCTTCTTGTCCTCATAAAAAATTATAAAAACTGAACATATTCAAATAAAGTTTATAACGAAAGTCATAAAAATTTACAATTTACATTATTTAATGTCTACAATTCAACAAAATTAATGACTTAATACAATACAATGACTTAAATATAGTAAACTTTGAAAATCTTTTTCTCCTATTGTTAAAAAAAAATCAATTTTCCTAGCTTATATGAACCATCTCTTTTTACATTTATTTACTACACAAGCCCTTGACACATTTTAGTCAACTAAGCCTATCACACATTTTATTCAACTAAAAAGGAAAACTCCTGGTTATAGAGTTTTTTTTAAATAAACATTTATATTCTAAATTACTAATTATTTATTAAATAATTCATATAAACTTTTACTTTATAACAATTAACAAAACATTAATTATTTTCAAACTTATTATTCATTGATCTAATCAAAACCAAATTCTATATTATAATCATTAAAACAACATTTATTATTTCTTCATAAAAATACAAAACCTTAGACATTATAATTTAGTATTTACTTATTTCCCATAAAAAAAGAAGTATGAAAATTTTCTATGAACCGCAAGTTTATAAAAATACCATTAATGGCCTTCCTTAAAAAGATAGAAAATTTTCCACGAACCGTAAGTTTAAAGCAATACCATTAATAGCCTTCCTCAGAAACTCATTTTCCAAAATCCCATTGTATAAGAAAATCAACAAACTTCACCATTCATTAATAGGTAACCTGTCATAGCACGGAACCAAAAGGGCTTTTGAAGAGCAGGCCACGAGAGATCCGTAATTTTAACTAGAAACTTGCTCTGCTCTCCCTGTAAACCGAATATGCCAAATCTCACTTAATTAATGGAAAACGGTATGTAATTTTAACGAATAACTGTATGCAATTTCATTTTCAGGAATGCGAAAGGGTTTATGAAGAACAGATGGGCCATGCGGAAAACTGTTGTCCTCTCCCTGTAAACTGAATATGCCGTATCGAACTTCGAATTGGTATGTTAAACTGAATTGAACGGCTGTATTTTCCAAAATTTCCTCCTTATTCGACCCAATTTGGTAAATATGTTTGATAGTAAATATAATTGTCATTCCATACAGTGGTGTGTGATTTAACATGCTGGGTAAAACTCACTAGATAGGATTTCAAATCTTATTGAGTATAGTATTTTATTATGATTTCAGGGAATGGATTCCGTTTTATATGTGAATCCAGACTCTGGTTAAATCATAAGATTTGATATATAATTGTTAGATATTTTATTGATGTTAGTGTGGCAGCTACCAAAATTGATTCTGAGTCTCCTTTAAATTAATCCAAACAATTACCAATTCAGATATATTTTATATATATAATTTTTATTCAAACCAAACAAACTCAGAACACTTGTATTTCTGGAATGGATTCCGTTTTATATGTGAATCCAGACTCTGGTTAAATCATAAGATTTGATATATAATTGTTAGATATTTTATTGATGTTAGTGTGGCAGCTACCAAAATTGATTCTGAGTCTCCTTTAAATTAATCCAAACAATTACCAATTCAGATATATTTTATATATATAATTTTTATTCAAACCAAACAAACTCAGAACACTTGTATTTCTATATCCAAATTCAATGATAACCAGTAAAATTAATTAGACATAAAAAGTACGATGGGATTGTGATGTGGCACGCCAACGTTTTTGGTTACTCGAGGAAATTGCAATTAAATACACTCGTTTATACAGTGAGAAACGAAAATGACAACACGTTAAACAGTTAGAACCAAAAGTTCTGTATTCTACGCATGTGCAGTTTAATAATGTTGTCTGAGATGGATTAGCAATGTCAACAGCTAAAACTATATATTATTCCTCAAAGGAATATATTTAATCTACAAGAAACATAGTGGGGAGCTTTCAAAACTTGCTTTCTAGCTCGTTACCGAGTCACATTGAACAGACTTATCTTGTATCATAAACTATCCTGATTCCCAGAGAAAAATGATAAAGTTATCTGCATAAAAAGTAGATAATACAGTGAAAAGCATAAAATATAGTACTTTTCTCTAGCATGCTCAACTCATGTAGAATTGATATCTGGGCAACTTCATACATAAGATATATAAAGGATTATATATTCTTTTCCTCTTTCTACAATTTAAAGTGTCGTTAATTATTTTCTTTGTCGGCTAGTTAGTGGAATTGGATTTCTTGTTTTTTATTTATTATTATTATTGATTAAAAAAATAAAATAAAAAGAGATGGTCTTACTCAAATTATAGCTTTATTAATGATTTCAATATAATTTTTAATAAATAAATGTTGAAAAGGTATATTCAGTTTAAACATTTTTTATATGTGCTTGTGAAGAGGACGTTATAACATTCCTCTGATTGTAATTATGAACAAATAAATGTTCTAAATTGAAAAAAAAAATATTTTAAGATATCATATAAACCAATATGATAAATAAAGTATTAATTATTCATTTATCTATATATATGGGAAACCAAGAAAAGTTTACTTTTTATAATAAGGAAATAAACAATAGTATTTGATGTTTTTAAAATATGTATTTTTTAAAATAGTAAGTAAATATTTAAATTATATTTTGTTGGTGTATACAAATTATATGTAATTAAGTTAACAAGAACATTCTTTACTTATAAAAGATGATTTCTTTCTTATGATTGAATAGTGGTATTTTTTTCATGATTTTGTTGTTTTTCTTCTTTATATTTTATTGTGTCATGTGTGATTATTAATTTTTAGTTTTCAGATGTTATGTAGATCAATTGGTATTAGAGAGGATGATCTCATCGCGGTGCTACACAACATCAAGCAGTGAATGGGAAAGCATCCATCTATTCAAAGATCTTTTTGTTTCATAGAGTTATTGCTTAATAGTTCCATGCCCTTAGTTGTTCAACACCCTTAATAGTGTGCCTTCCTTAAAGGGATTCGAGAAATATTATCACTAAGATCTACATTTGGATCCATTCAGGTGGATGAAAGTTATGTTAACTTGTAAAGCAACCACATTGGAGGACTCAACTCAAGAATCACAAATTCGGGATTTATCCATGGTTCTCCATGAGCTAAATAATTTGTTGCAATAGAGGTGCTCTCTAGGGCACATGCATGTGGATACATGCTTTCAATTGTCAAAAGTTTTGGGCCAAATTCCTTCTGCATGCAAGAGATATCCTCAATGGAATATTCCTACAACTGATAGTACACTGCCCCATCATGTGATCTCAACTGGGTCTCTAACTGAAGTGACATGCATGAGTTATTTATGAGAGAATATTCAGTTATCTGAAGTACAATAGTTAGATGCATACATGCATTAACTAACCGAACTCACAATTAGTTCCATAAACTGTTCAAACTAATCTAACTAGACTTAACTTTGTTAACTGAGCTAACTAATTACAAGTCAAAGTACAACTCATCCTGATAACTTTAATTAAGGGATAACTTCCTCAATCAAAGGGAGAACTGTTGCATGTCTTCACATAGACTTCATGTTTGATTTTATCCAACTAATTAACTCAAGATGAATTAATTAATTATTTTTCAAACATTTGCTAAGATCAAATTCGAATTTTAATTCTCAATTTTAGTTCAGGGACTAACTAAAATTGGAATGTATCCCGAAATGATATTTATAGCAATGCTATTTTTAGCACTTATATATTTAGCATTTCTTGTTGCTATTTTCAACATTCCCTCTCAACAAGAAAGGGATTATCTGTCACTGCAATCCTATCTAGGCGGAACTCGAATTTTCATTTTGATAATGCCGCCAAAATATTTGCATCCTGCTCCTCGATCGAAACATACAGCAAAAACATGATCCTCTTCACCAAAAAGTCTTGAAGATGATGATACCGGATATCGATGTGCTTGGACTTGTCATGAAATATTGGATTCTCAGAGAGTTTGATACAACTCTTATTATCGCAATAGATCACAGTTGGATCCATCCTCTGACAAAACAATCCAACTAGAATTTTGCACATCCAAATGTCCTCACATGTTGCTTGACTCGAAGCCATGTATTCAGCCTTTGTTGAGCTAAGTGCAACTGACCTCTGTTTCTTACTATGCCAAGAAACTATAGCTGAACCAAGGTTGAAAATTCCTCCTGAATTGCTCTTCCAGTCTGATGGACTCCCTGCATAATCTACATCTATGAAGCCCTGAAGCTTCACTCCCTTTATCCATCTGTACCACAATCCATATTGAGATGTGCCTCTTAGGTATCTCAGCACTTTCTTTGTCTCCTTCCAAAATAGCTTGGTAGGCTGAACCATAGCTTGACTCAGTTGGTTCACCGCAAAGCACAAATCTGGTCATGTGTTCACTAGATACATCAATGAACCCACAAGTTGTTGATAAACAGTAGCAGCTACTACCTCACCTGAAGTTGCATCCTCCTTCCACCAGTTACCTGCTAGAGGAGTCTACATGGCCTTGCATTTCTCCTTGTGGAATCACCTGAGTATCTCATTGGCATACTTGCCTTGAGGCACAAACACTTCCCCATCCTTCTGCCACACTTCCATGCGTAGAAAGTAGTGCATAAGACCCATGTCTTTCATCTCGAACGACCTTGCAAGACTTGATCAACTGATCATCACCTGTCAATACCAGATCATCAACATAAAGAACAATGATCAATGGCTTACCTTCTAGCATGATGTGGTAAAGGTTCACATCTGCTTCACTCTTTGTGAAGCCCAACCTGGTGAAATAGTTATCGATCCTGGTGTACTAAGCACGCGGTGCTTGCTTCAACCCTTACAAAGCTCTCTTGAGTCGGCACAAATGTGACTCGTGATTGAAGGTCTCAAATCCTTCTGGCTGCTCAATGTACACCTCTTCCTCAATCTTGCCATTGAGGAACGTAGTCTTCACATCCATGTGATGGATGTCCCAACCCATCTAAGTTGATAGTGCTGACATCAATCTGATAGATGAATACCTTGCTACAGGAGCAAATTCTCATCATAGTCGATCGCCTCGACTTGTGAAATCACGGGCAACAAAATTTGTCGTATGTTTCTCCACACTGCCATCAACTACTTACTTTACCTTGTAAAGCCATCAGGAACTCGGCACTGACTTGTCCTTCGGTCTTGGGACAACATCCATAACACTATTCCGAATGATGGAGTCATACTCCTCCACCATCAAATCAACCCAGACTGGTTTCTGCACTGCTTCCTCAAAGGAAGATGGTTTGGTCTCTACACACTCCCCAACCAAGGCCATTTAACCAGTGTACCACTTGGGTGATCTCGTCTATCTAAACTGAGAGGATGGTTGTCCCACATTCTCTCTTGCATCCATCACCAATCTGCCAGCTTCCCTTGAGAATTTCTACCCGTCTCTGCAAGACTCTACATGAGTGGATGTCTCCACTCCTGGATCCTCTACATGCAGCTGCTCTGCATTAGTCTAAGGCTCCTCCTCCATAGGAACTAAAAGTTCCTCCTCTGCATGCAACTTGAGCTCCCTCTCAAGGGAAACTCGCATGGCCTTCTGCTCATTGAACTTTAGATCTCTGTGTACCATTGTCCCTTGACTGGTAGGCAAGAACACCTCATAGTTGTGGGGTGTATTTGTGTACCCCACAAGTATCCCCAACTCAATTGTTGGATCTAGCCTCTTCCAAGCGTCTTTGGTCACATTGCAATAAACCAATGATCCAAATATCCTGAAGTGACTCACATCTAGTGTCTTCCCGAGAAAGCCCTCCACTGGTATCTTCATCCCCAATATACGATGCAGACTTCTATTCTGCAAGTATACTGTTGTATTACATGCCTTAGTCCACAAATGAAGTGGTAGGCTTTGGTCATGTAGCATCGCCCAAGTTTCTCCAATAATCAATATTTTCTTCCTTTCGACCACCCCATTCTATTGTGGGTTATGGGGTGCCTTCAACTCCCATTTAATTCCTTCTATTGCACAGAAGTCCTTAAACTGTTGGGAGACATGTTCTCCACCATCGTCACTTCGCAAGGCCCTTTTTTTCTTTCCACATTCTTTCTCAACCAAGGATTTGAACTCACAAAACCTTGACAAGGTTTGATCCTTATTCTACATGAAGTAGATCCAACATCTATGAGAAAAATCATCAATAAAAATAACATAGTACCCTTGTTTAGCAGTGGAGGCTATAGAGAATGGTCCACACACATCTGTATGAACTAGCTCTAGAATTGCTCCAGCTCTACTCTCTCAATCATGAAAGGAATATTTTGCATACTTACCCAAGGTACAACCCTTTCATGTATCCACTTGCTTGAGTTTTCCCTTGGGAAGTCTGGTAGAAATATGTTGCATGATCTTCAAGGCCCCATGGTGCAAGTGGCTTAATCTTCTATGCCATAGCTCGCCAACATCTTGGCTCTACACGAACTCTGATTTGGAACTCAATGTAGCATAGTCATCTACCTCCAGCTTGTAGAGATTCTTAACTCGAATCCCAATCCTCTTGGTCTGTCCAGTGCTGATATGCCTAAGGAATTCCTTTCCTTTACTAAAGACTACATCATAGCCTTTGTCTTGCAACATCGCAACGGACACAAGGTTCTTCTTCAGAGCAGGCACATACTTTACACCAATCAGGGTGAGAGGAGCTCCATGCTCCCTCTAAAACACAACCGTACCTTCACCTAAAGCATGGTACATTCCATCATCGCCCATCTCTATGCGTATCTGGAGGTGCTTCTCCACCAAGGTACTGAATAGACTCTTGTCATCAGTCATGTGGAATGAGGCTCCATTTTCCAAGTACCAAAAAACACCCACCATCGATGAAAGCATGCATGTGATGAGGGTGAAATCCAATTCAAACTGTGAGGCCAGTGCCCCACCATATGATCCCTTCGAGGATCCCTTCTTGGATTTCTTCTCTGGACAATTCGTGGCATAATGGCCCACCTCATGACAATGAAAGAATCGCACTTTCAATTTGTCAATCTTCTTCCCACAATGGGAAGAACTCAATTTGGAATGGGAAGCCTTCCGTTTCCCTTTCCTCACCTTACTCGCTAAGGCTAGATATTCTTCATCATCTCGCTTTGATGAAGATCCATCTCTGGTGCTTCTTCTTATCTCCTCCTGCATCAGATCCGACCAAAGTCATTCCCAATATGGCAGTTTCTCTCTTCCATTTACCGAGTCTTGGTGGCTATGCCAGCTCTTAGGAAGACTGAGGAGAGCAAGACTCACCATGTCATCATCAGTTGTTGTGATCCCTAAACTTCCAAGCTCATCCCTGTAGGGGGTGAGCTTATTCAAATATGTAGAGATCGTGTCGCCCTTTTCACACTTGATTTTCCAAAGCTTGTCTTTCAGTGCCAGCTTCCTCTAATCGTTGTTGTTCTCATAAAGATCCTTCAATGTTTTCCACATTGAAAACGGTGTCTCCTTCCTGTGGATACTCGAGAATATGTGATCTCAAACTCCCTCTAGAGGAATCCTCCTCGCTTTAGCCACACATTTCTTCCATTCCGCTAATTCTTCGGCATTAGCAACTACTAGCTTGGAGACTTCTTGATCAATGAAGTCGTTCAAACCATTGTCCTCTAATATCGCTTCCATGTGATCCTTCGAGGCTATATAATTCAAGATGCCATCAAGGGCATACTCGAGTCTCAAACCGTTGAACACCATTGGTGAAATATGAGATGTGATATGAATTTCCATTCTATAACCAGGAACATTAAACTTCGAAATTCTCCCTTCTTTGTATACTGTTCTTCACTTTGATCACCTTTCTTTGACACCATGTAGAATTTCCCATTGTAGATCACTTGATAATGCAATATACTAAAGCAAAATACTTGATCTACTTCTACAAACAAACTTGCAAAAGCTTAATCAATTTTGAGCAAGATCAAATACAACACATGTAACATAGAATGAGAAATCAATCACAAATGAACACAGAAGAATACTCTAGGGAAAGCCTCGGCTAAAGAGCCCAATCTTTGTATTATCGTACAAATGGAAATATATCTGGATTACACAAAGCTTTAGATCACAAGCTATCCAGCTCTAAATACAATCCCTCAATGTTGCTCATAGACTGAATAGACACAACATAGGCCTTCCCTCAGTCCTCCAATCCTCCTATTTCCTAGCGCAGTTTTTCCTGCAACCTTTGGCTACCACCTATGTGAATTGACCTCTCACACAACTCACCAAACTCAGAAGTAACTGCCCAACCTCCAAGGAATGAATTACTTCTGCATGCAAGAGATATCCTCAATGGAATATTCCTGCAATTGATAGTACACTATCCCATCATCTGATCTCAACTAGGTCTCTGACTGAACTGACATGCATGAGCTATTTATGAGAGAATATTCAGTTATCTGAAGTACACCGGCTACATGCATGCATGCATTAACTAACTGAACTGATAATCAGTTCCACAAACTGTTGGAACTAACATAACTGGACTTAACTCAGTTAACTAAGCTAACTAATTACAACTGAAAGTAAAAATCATCCTGATCACTTCAATTAAGGAATAACTTCCTCAATCAAAGGGAAAACGGTTGCATGTCTTCAAATAGACTTCATGTTTGATTTTCTCCAAATAATTAACTTAAGATGAATTAATTAATTATTTTTCAAACAACTGCTAAGATCAAATTCGAATTTTAATTCTCAATTTTAGTTCAGGTACTAACTAAAATTGGAATGTATCCCAAAATGCTATTTCTAGAAATGCTATTTTTAGCACTTCTATATTTAGCATTTATTGTTTCTATTTTCAACATGATCTATAGTCTCTCCACCTATTTCAAAACATGTCTAGATATGGCAGAGGACGTGAAGCTTCAAATAGCCAACATACAATTGGAAGGCATGACATAAGCATGATTAGATACCTAGTTAGAGAATACATCCTTAATCATTAGGTTTAGTGAGATAGAAGAGACCAGTCTTGTTCACATCACATCTTGGGATGACTTCTTCCAAGCACTAATATCACTCTTCTATCCTCCAAGATATCTCCAAAATCTCCTTGCAAAATGGTTCTAGCTCTACCAATTCTCAAATCAGTGAGTAGAAGCTTACATTGAGGTCTTCTACAGGTTGTGCATTCAACTACATATATTTGAACCATAAGCGGTACTCACTGTCAAATTTAATTGCAGTTTGTTAATATTTTTTCCTCAAGAAGTTGAATTGTTCTACACTCCTTCCTTCGAAAAGGCCTTTCTTTGAACCTTGGTAGTGGAGGATAAATTGGCTCCTCCAATATAATCTTCTCAACCTAGATACCATCCCTATACCACTTTTCCTTCTAATATGACCCCTGCCTCATCCATTACACCTCACGATAACCCCTAGGGTACCATCCATAAGACCAATTCACATACTTCTACAAATTGTCAAGCACTTAAAATTATGCACATCAACAAGACTATTTTTACCACTATCAAGTAATTGGGCTTCCCTCCACCCACAATTGTTTTCTTGACAATCCTATCGAAGAAATCCCCTTTATCATCCTAATGACTACTAATGAATCCAGGACACCTACTGCACCTTTGTTACCCACAATTGTTAGATAAAGCATGAATTGGCTTCTCTTTTCCTCGAAAATTGGAGTCAAAAGAATATTTTTCCCTAACACTTTGTTCATTGCCTTAAACTTTGCACCAGTCCACACGTCACCTCATACCGACTGAATAAATATAGAAAGAATTCCCTTATCTTACCATTTGCTGGGATTGTGGTATGACCTTTGTTATTGCCCCTTTAGTAGTTATGGTGATGTTGGTTGTTAATCCTCTTGATTTTGTTGATTTATTCCTCAAAATACCATATCGATAGGCTAGGCATGTTGTTTATCATGCTCAAGATCATTAATACCACTTGTAGGATGAGGATTCTACCTATGTACTTACATCCTCTTGATTGAAACCAACACATCCTCTTACTATAAAAATTCCCATTAAGAAAGTTAGTATGAACCAATGTGTATCTTTATGTTTGGTTTTCCCTATCAAACTAGATAACCTTACTAAGATGGTAGCCTTTAATATGGTTCCCCTACTTCAATAATTCATAGATGTATTAACACAACCCATGGGGCTACCCGCAACCCACTTTTTTGAAGACATAATCGATCTAATTCCCAATGCTTCTTTTCCCAATGCCCCATCATGTATCCTTACTCCTTCAAAGGCAGTTGAGATAGAATGCAAACTTACACAATTTCTAACATCAAGCCATATGCAGTCTTCATCCTCCTCTTGTGCATCTCCCACTTTCACTATTGTAGAAAAGGATGATCCTAAATGGCATCTCATGACAAATTATCATTCCCTTAATAAAGATACAAATAAAAACTATTATTGTCTACCTCAAATTGAGGATTCGTTGGACCACTTAAAACGGGATTACTTCTTGACAAAGACAAATTTTACATTGGCATAACTTCAAATTCACATGCATATAATGGAAATGTGGAAGACTAATTTCAAGACTAATTTGGGGCTATTTGAATGGTTGGTCATGAGATTTGAGTTGACAAATGCAATAGCCACATTTAGGATATTAATAAACTTGGACATTGGATAAACTAACACTCCCGATGTGTTTCACGACATAAACTAATTCCCTCTCATGGGTCCTTATCTCTGGCGATGCAATCATTCTCTTAAACATGTTTGTTTTATTATAACGGAAATCATGATTCCCAAAAAGTGGTATCATAGCGTACGTCACAAGTTTGATTCACACCTGACTCATGTTGGGGGGGGGGGGGATTATTGGACATTGGATAAACCAATGCTCCCCATGTGTTTCACAACATGGAGTTATTGCCTCTCGTGGATCCTTATCTATGGCGATGCAATAATTTTCTAACACCTGCTCATTTTAGTCTAACGAGAATCCTAATTCCCAACAAATAAATGATTTGTTTTGGCCACACAAAGGTAAATTTTTTTGTCATTTATCATGATGATATTTTATATTTAATAAATTTTGGGCAAAATGTCTAGAACACATCCTACTATGGGCACATAATTTTCAGGTAAAGCAGAATAAATCCTACTTGGGACAACCATTATTTCAATATTTGAGAGTCATACTTGATTCAAAGGGAATTCGATAAGATATCCCTTGAGTATAGTGCTTGGGAAAATTTCTAGTGCCTTCCATTGCTCTTGACCTCAAGTGTTTCTTGGGAGGTATTAATTTCCATATAAAATTTGTGTCTCATTTTTTCCAATTGGCCTACCCTTTATGCCACTTTTCCAATCAGGAAGAAAATTAGTTGAGAGATTGAGGTTTTTTCCCATTTTTCTAAGATCAAGAATTCCTTATGCTATACTCCTATTTTTTTATTTTTTGAATATACATTAGCCATTTGAATTAGAAATTGATGCCTCTAATTTTTCCACTGGGGTTGTTCTTAAATAAAGGTATCACCCTATAGCATAAAATTCCAAGACTCTTCATCTCTTACGACACATATGATAAGGAATTTTATAGCTTACTGCAAGAATTAAATTAATGGACTATCATATCTTAGAAAAGATGCCATACTCTATACTGATCATCATCCACTGATCTTCATCAACTCATAGATAAAGATTCAAGAAGAAATCCATTTGAAGTGGGCTAATTTCATTCAAAAATTCCATTTTGTGCTTAAAGATGAGAAGTTTACAACTAATAAAATGGGTGAATTATTAAGATGATCACCTACTCAGGTCCTACACATTTTATAGGTTTGTTGTACTAGTTTTAATGCCTAGAAAGACATCTATTCAATACATCTAGTATTTGGTGAGATATGGAATGCTTTGCAACATATTGTAATTATCAACCAAAGTCCCTAAATTCTTGATTATACCATTCATGATGGTTGTTTTTATAAAAATAACCAACTATGTGTGCCAAAATCTTATGATCAACTCCTTCTCATATGTGGAACATGTAACTCTTTATCCAGGGGCATTTTGGCACAATCAAGACCATTCTCAATCTCCAATGCCACATTTTTTGGCTTTCCTCAACCATTCAAGTAGAAAAATTTATTCGCGGATGTTTACTCTATTCACAAAAAAAGTAATGAAACCATGAGCATGGCCTATAATAACCATTACATGTGCCCTATTGCCCTCTAGAATCCATTTCTATGGACATTTTGAGTTGTCTTCCTACTACATTTTATGAACATGATGTTAGTTTGGTAATGGTCTATCATTTTTCTAAGATTTCTATCCTTCTTGCCTATCATAAGACTACCTCTATTGCTCATACTACTAATATCTTCTTCCATCATATTTAAACACAAATTTTATTTCCAAGTAGCAATATTTTTGGTCAAGATCCTTATTTTCATAGAACCTTTTTGTGTACTATTTGGTATATTCTAGGCTTTCAACTTAGTTTCTCCATGACCTTTGACTTGCAAATAGATGACAAAACAAAGATTTTCAATCATACTCTAGTTCTTCACAATTATTTTCTAATAAAAATTAGTCAGATTCCTATTTGCACATTATTCAACATTGCTAAAATCAGACCATGCCATCTTCTACTATGTTTTCCCCTTTGAACAATGTTTGTTTTGGGTTTTAGGTAAGTTTTTTGTTTGACATGCCATTAAATATCACCCCTTGTGTTTTTTCACAGCAACAACCAGATAAAAAATCAACTCAACATTTTATATACCCCATATCCCAATTCCATACTGATGTAACTACAATTTTGCAAGATTTTGAGGATCATGCCAAATAATGACATCACAAACATTTCACACCCTCATTATTTCAACCAAGAGATCATGTATGTATCTTGTTGGATAAGAAACACTCCCAGGGCCAACACCATAAGCCACATATTCTAAGATATGGTCCCTATGTTGTTTTAAAATGCATTGCAAAAAATTCATATAGCTTGGTCTTTCCTTCCCAACTAAGCATACATGATGTTCTTGATCTTAACAAAATTAGGCTCTTTGAACCACCTCCCCTTGTGGAATCAATCATAGTTCAACATCACAATAGATAATATAATCGATTTTCACCCCCCTACTAAATGATACAATTCCTTATTCCAAGATGAGGACATCTTGCCAGTAGAAATGCATATCATACCTTGTATCTTGAAAGGGACAGAAACCGACACATGAAAAATGGATGACTACACATACATTGTAGTGAAAGTTTCCTTACTTGGTGGCAGATGTAGGGATGCTTCCATCTCTAAACAAGGAGGAATTGATAAACCAAGAAAGGAATACCACTTTTGAGGAAGCTCATAATAGGGAAGGAAACTTCTAATAAATTTATTTGATGTTTCTATAATTTGTAATTTTTTTTCTCAAGAAAACCAGTTGGGAAACATAAAAAAGAAAGTAAATATTTAAATAATGGTTCTATGTTTCCATACAATACTATTTGTAATCAAGTTAATAAGAATACACTTTGCTTATAAACTCTGACCTATCCCTCATAATAGAACGATGGTATTCTTTTCAGGATTGTGTTGCTTATTTCTCTATTGTTTCATTCTGTCATGTATGATTAATAATTTTCATATTCACATGTAGATCAACACATCTAGTGGAAAAATAGAGGTTCAATATTTCAATAAAGTGATTCTAGGTATTTGAAGTTTAAGTTAAAATTATGTATTTTGTTTCTATCATTAAAAGTCTAATATATTGTATGAAAAAAAAAAAAACTAATAAAAGTATGTGTCCAATTTTTTTTAGGTTCTATGAATTTATTCTCTTCGCAATAGTTTTCTTTATTTTGAAAAATTAAAATAGATTTTAAATAATTTTATATGTAATATTTCCTTAAGCTACACATGTGATATAACTAATTGTAAAATAATATTGAGTCTAGTTTTCATTAGCAAATTAAATGTATTAATGTTATTGAAACTTTATACAAATTAGAACCTTGAAATCAATCTATATTTTCACCTTGTGTGTAATAAATATTATTTAGTATTAAACTAAATATTGATTCATCAAATTTAATAGGCATATATCAATCACATTGATAAATATGGTTGATAAACACCAATAAATATATATCAACCATATTTATTATTATATATTTATTAATATTAACATTAGTAATTCCCCGGCTGTGGGTGATTAGAGCAGCATTTAGTGTGACGGGACCGGGGTGGGCGACGCGGCGAAGCCACCTGCCAGCCAGGTTCACTGGACATGAGGCCATGTGGGAGGCGAAGAGCTTGTAGGTAGATGTCATAAATGGCAAAGGAATGTTTGAGACTGGCATTAATATGTCATCCCATTTCGCATCCGTAGTTGGATTTTAGTCTTTGGCTCCCATGAATGCCACTGTTATGGTGGGAGAGGATCGAGGGGGTGGGAATTGTTTAATAGCCGGCCTCAGCCATGGCTATATGTTGTTGTGCTTCATGCTATTTTGGATGGCTACGAGTTCTGCAGGAGCTCGGATTTCATGGGGAAGTGTTTGTGCACCTCAGGTGGCAGGCTCACAAACGCTATTCGAATGTGGTAATCCCTCTGCTATTTGTAGCATTCCCTCTGCTGGTAGTGGTATTCCTTCTGCTATTCGTGACACTCCCTCTGCTATTAGTGGTATTCCCTTTGTAGTTCATGGCATTCCCTCTGCTGCTCGTGTCATTCCCTCCGCTGTTCGTGGCATTCCCTCCGCTGTTCGTGGTATTCCCTCTGCAATGCCGAGACCTCGCCAGAGAATGCTCAGCCGCAGAGGCTCAAAACAGGGCAACCCTTCTCGCCCATCCTCGGGGTCTGACGCCATTAATGAGGATCCTCATCCTCGCAGGGGAAATGAGGGCATTTTGAGGCCCAATCAATTCCTCAATCCAAGCTCCCCTGGTTCTTCGAATTCGCCCTCCTTTGGTTCTACTATTTTCACGTTTAACTGCTCCCTCAATTGCCCTCGGATCACAGCTCATGTCTCTGTCCTCTTTCTAGAGGAAGCCCAAGATGAGGGCAATACTGGTGCCCCAATGCCACTCACTGAGGATGAGCAGGAGGTGGGTGATCCCAATATTCCAAAGCCAACTGTTGGTATGCAGCTTGGGATGGTTCTGCTGGCCAGCGCTGCTAATACTAATCGTATGGCTCCTACTCCTCCAGAATTGAATGAAAATGCAGTGGCCCAAGCCCAGGACCTGAATGCAGGGGGTTGGTGCAGGATCGTGGAGGAATCACCCGACGAGTAATGCAGCGGTGTAGCTGCTCAACTGGTTTTTGCGGCCCAGTTATAAAGGTTTTTTGGCTCAATGTGTCTAATTCTGTCTCTGTTACTGTGTTGAGATCAATTTCTAGTTTCAATTGTGTCTGTCTGTTGTTGCTATTTTGTATGTTGTTTGTGCTCTTCTGGATCCCTTGGTGGGAAATTTCGTCCAATTTCTCAGTTTTGGACAATGTCTCGCTCAAATGGCCTTACTCTCAGGCTAGTTGATTCACCATGCTCAGCTTGTTGTAATTGTACTCTTTTACTGCGAATAATAGATTAGATTTACTTAGCAAAAAAAATATTATCATTAATAACTTAATTATTATTTATAAATTTTATATTATCATTATTTAGTACTATTAATTAATTATTAAAAATGTTGTTGTTGTTGTTGTTTCTAAACTATACATTATTTTTATATCAAATAAGTATTATTATTAATAAACAAATATAATTATAGATATTAAAATTCAATATTAAAAATAATATAAATATTGACATTAAAAACAAATAATTATACTATCAATAATAATTTATAATTATTAATTATAATAATTATTAATAATTAATAATTATTAGTAATTAATAGATAATAACAATGATAACCATGGTTAACATTATATTATAAATACCATGAATTAAAATGACAATTTATGAACTTATTATTATATTATAATAATAATATGATAATAATGTTATTATTATTATAAATATTGATATTATTAACTAAATAGATTATTAGTATTAAAAACCCAAAACATTGTAGACCTTAGAAAATAATATTAAACATAAAGGATTAATATTATAAACGGAGGAGTTTATTATTAAAAACTCAAGAGATTAATACTGAGAACCGAAGTGATTAATAATATAAACACAACACAGTGATTACCAAATTGGTGTATGAGACCCCCTTGTTTGTGGGACAAGGGAGACCCCCTTGTTTGTGGGACAAGGGAGGTGGACCCCCTTGCTTGTGGGACAAGGGACCCACCTCCGTATAGCAATTTGACTGTTAAGTCTATGAAGGCATACATACTCTACCCCCCTCTAGTTTTGAACCTGTGACTTCCTAAGAGAAAACACATGCTCTTAACCACTAGGCTCACTGAAGCTGTATGATTATAAACTCAATGAATTATAAACCCAAAGAATTTATATTAAACCCTAAGTTTAGTATTGTAAATCTTATGAGCAATACTATACCTCTTCTATGAATTGATGCTCTTCTCAATAGTTTGCTTTGTGTTGAAAAATTAAAATATATTTTAAATACTATTATAAGTAAAATTTCTTTAAGCTACGGATGTGAGATAACTAATTCTAAAATAATACTGAATCTAAATTTCATTAGCAAATTAAATCTATTAATGTTATTCAAACTTTATACAACTTACAACCTTTAACCCAAAGTATGTTTTCACTTTGTGTGTGTAATTAACATTATTTATTATCAAGCTAAAGATTCATTCATCCAATTTAATATGCATATATCAACCACATTTATTTTTATATATTTATTAATATTAACATTAATAATTTTATTATTATTAATAGATTATACATTATCTTGATGCGCTTCTTTCCCTTCTTTTTGACCATAGAAATACCATTCTAAATAATTATAATTGGATTCTTCTTCTTCTCAATGTCTGTTTCACCACATTGGTCTTAGTGGACATTAATCATCATCACCATAATCATCATTATGATTTAGTACTATTAGTTAACTAATTAATAAAAAATATAAATATAAATGTTAATATATAATAATAATGTATATTTATTAAATCTTAATATATTAATATATTAATATTGATATATTAACCTATTAATTATTGTTTTGAGGCTTCTGCGATTTGTACTATGTGTATAGTTTTCTTCTGAAATTATCTCACCGATAATTGTTAGAATGGACATTTCGAGCCATCCATTGTGGCTCATCATGAGGATAGTTGAATAAGTGTGTAAGACAGATCTCGTAGGAATGAATAAATAGAGGAATGAGCTAGATGGAATGAGAATGTTGTTAGACGACCATACCTTTATTTATAATAATAATTTCAAATATTTTTTGCAATTTATTATTTTTTTAATTAATTTTATTTTAGAATTTTATTAAGAATGTTATTGAATTTTTTAAAAATTAAAATTATTAGTAATGTTAATATTAATATTAACATTAATAATTTTATTATTAATAATAAATTATACATTATATTGGTGGGCTTCTTTCACTTCTTTTTGACCATAGAAATACAATTCTAAATAATTATAATTAGATTCTTCTTCTTCTCAAAGTCTGTTACACCACATTGGTCTTAGTGGACATTAATCATCATCATCATCATCATCACCATTATGATTTAGTACTATTAATTAACTAATTAATCAAAAATATAAATATAAATTTTAATATAATAATAATAATGTATATTCAGCCCCAAGGGTTAGCTCAACTGGTCAAATGAGTGCCTCGAGTCAATTCTCCCTGAAGCCCTTGGGGTTAGGCCTAGTTATTGGCCGCAAGGCTGAACCACACCAAAAATAATAATAAAAATCATAAGAATAATGTATATTTATTAAATATTGATATATTAACCTATTAATTATTGTTTGTAGGCCTCTGTGATTTGTACAGTGTGTAGAGTTTGCTTCATGAATTAATGTTTAATAATAATATTAATATTACAAATAATTTAAATTTAAAAAAAATTTAATCACATTCTTAATCAAATTAATTAAAAACAAAAATAATAAATTGAAAAAAATTAATTAAAATTAATTGAAATTAATATTATAAATAAAGGCATGGTCGGCTAACAAAATTCTCATTCCATCTAGCTCATTCCTTAATTTAGTCATTCCTACAAGATTTGTCTTATACACTTATTGATCTATCTTGATGATGAGCAATGGTGGATGACTCGAAACGTCTATTCTAAGAATTATGGATGCCACACCAAAAATAATAATAATAATCATAAGAATAATGTATATTTATTAAATATTGATATATTAACCTATTTATTATTGTTTGTAGGCCTCTGCGATTTGTACAGTGTGTAGACTTTGCTTCCGGAACTAATGTTTAATAGTAATATTAATATTACAAATAATTTAAATTTTAAAAAATTTTAATAACATTCTTAATAAAATTAATTAAAAACAAAAATAATGAATTGAAAAAAATTAATTAAAATTAATTGAAATTAGTATTATAAATAAAGGCATGGTTCGCTAACCAAATTCTCATTCCATCTAGTTCATTCCTTTATCAGCAATGGTAGAATTATGGATGCTATGATTCCGAAAGAAAACTCTAACCTCTTAATATAAATATAAATATATTAATATTAATAGTAATAGTAATAATAATTTATTAATAATAATTTATAATTATTAAATATTAACATTAATAATTACTAAAGTATATATTTGTTTTATATAAATTATATATTATCATATTATTATTATTATTATCTATTTATTTTTGTCTTTCAAAATGGCATTCATTAGATATTCAAAATAGCATAGTGTACAAAAATTCTCTGAACAACCACTACACTCTTTTGGGATTGGGCGCTAGAGAATGCCAAGATGGGCACTTCACAAGTTAAAACTAGTTAAAAGTTAAAAAAAAAAATAAAAAAAAAAATATATGCTTCCTAACAAGAGTAAAATGAGGGAGATATGTAATTCATTCAATTATTACTATAAAATTAATACTTAGCATTTAAAATATTCATAAATACCATTTGCACTAGATGTTGCAAAGGAAATGACATAAGACATAAATTGAGGAACAATTGCAACCTGGGAATGACCAAATCTAAATAAGATGTAGAGATGTAGCAGAAATGAAATTCTAAAGCTGTATAAACTGAAGTTGATTTAGGGTGCTTAAGACTATATTTTTATTAATTTTTCAGTTAAAATTGCATATAAATCTCATACAATTCTTTGTTATTATAACTTGTAGCATTGTTCCAACCAGCAAAACTATAACCGCATTTTGGAAGATCAAATGAAAATAATTTTTACTTGAGTTATGTTCGGTGAACTAATGCTAATGCTTCTACATGGTTCCTATTCATGTTCATATAAGTGGGCTTCTCGTCATGCTTCTACCTTCCCTTACAGTGGAATGATGTTCTCTTTCTAGAGCAGGGATTTGGTTCTAATTCAATTGTTTTTATATCTTATCTTGTCTGAAACATAAACCCAAATACTGTTTAGTGTATTTTCAATCTTCAATTCCATGAGAAATTCTTCCTTTTATAATAAGAAGATTATAAAAATTTACTGAAACGTACCTAAAAACAATATCTACCAAAATTCCTTTCCCCATTTCTAGAGATGGATCTATCCCCTAGCTAGACTTGGATATTGATGGGGTTATCCCACAATTGCATATGCATTATTTTCCTACCGATTTCTGACAACTTAACAAGGCTTAACATCCTCATTAGGTGGGACGATACCAGAATTACGAGATCTAAATTCAGAAGTCCAAGAATATTATACATAATGAAGAGGGTTTGATGAATATTAGCACATAATAATAATGCATTGGAATTCTTTCGGTAGGTCCATGAACTATACATCTATAGACATTAAATTTATTAAAAATAACTATTATATGGTATGTACTATAGCGATACAAAAGTTAAATCTATGGAAAATTAATAGGCTTGGCAATTCATCCATACAAAGTAGAATTTTGATATAATGACAGAGCCTTGTGAGTTCATCCAGTTAGGTTTACCAGGGATTATTGGAAAATCTCATATATTGTATGCATTGACCAATGAGATGAGTATTTTGTTAGTAGCATCGCAACAATGAGTTGATTAGAATGATGCATTTGCATATACTTATGAGACATGTTAATTCATCCGGGAAAACTATCCAAGGCCTACTGGAAAAACTCTTATATGGTAGAATTGAATTGTGAGATGGCTATCCTCTCAATAACATTGAAGAAATAAAGAAAAAGATGAGTCTTGGGAATTCATACAATAAATATTTGTTGAAGGCCTATTGGAAAAATATCTTATATAGCATCTACTTAATAATGAGATAAGTATAATGTTAGTAGTATTTCAGCAAAATTGATGAACTTAATCATCTCTCTCGATTCCCAATTTATCACAATTTATCACATTCCACTGCATGACTCTTTGTTTCAAAAGAAAACCTCAATTGTGATCAATGTGACATCTATTAACATAGTGATTTATCCAAAAGACAAGACCCTAGTCATTTCTTTGTAAATTAATTTAAGATTCAAAATTTCATTTTAAAGTAGGTAGTTAACTAAGTTATACTCTTATTCACCCATGGAGAATGATGTTTCCTTTCTTTAGGACGTGTCACAGATAATTTCTTGTTTCAATTATTTTTGGTAAAACACTATCTTCGACATAAATAATAATTGTTTACAATTTTCCTCGTGACAACATAGTTAGATCTTCTAGAATTTGTATGAAAGTCTAACAATTTTACATATCCAAGCTATAAATGCAATACATCTAAATGTATTAATTAGAAATAAATTTATTCTTTTGCACCATTTTTTCTTGATCAAATAGAAAGCATGCATCTGTAAGTTTTTATTGATTTCACCGTCCTTTTGGTGCAAAACATCAACTTAGTTACAATATTGCTTTCATGCCCAATAACACTGAATCAACCTCTACAAGCAACTCAACAAATATACTTACAAATATATTTTTTAAAATAGGAAAAAGTTGAAAGGGAACCTTTTAGGTTCTTTCCAATCGAAAATCAAACATGAAAGCATTCCAACTTGGAAAGAAAGAAAAATACTTGTATCCATTTGACACAAATTAGACATAGTTCTGATGCCATTGTGTTTAAAGCATTTCACTGAGCTAACAATTTCAATTTTCGTTGTCAATCAATTAATAGTTCTAATAAAGAATGCCACTAGATTCCTTCAATCTCAAACAGTGATTAATGCACCAAACATAGGTGTACCAACTACGATGACTAGTATCATTTTACTAATGTTGTCATGTCAAAATCAATGTGATGCAATTAAGTCACCTTTAAGTAGAATCTCATTGAAATTTTTATACAAGGTTGTCTCTCCTATCATTACTCGTTCTGACGAAAATAGTTTTAGTGCTCACTGCTAACACCTGGACCATAATCTGTAAGTATGATGTAGTTTTTTTAGAACAAATCTTCCACAATAGCCTCAAGAAATGATGCAGATTGGTGTTGGACTATTTGTCTTGGAAAAGCTTAAAATGCATACAAAATTCACTCATAACAGTTATGGACATGCTCAAAAAGAGGGATGATGTGGATTTTCACATGCCTACTTGTAAGTTCCCTTGGCTTCAAACCAAGAAATTTTAGGACCTCCATAGTTTTATGTAGCAATAGAAGAAAAATTTAGTACACTTGAAACCACTATCGTAGTGAACTAAATTGTGCTCAGTTCTAGCATTATTTCAATGTTAAAATTCATGGCACAAGTTGATGCCTTTAGAAAATATCTTGAGTATAGCACAAAATTTCTTATTACCTTTGGCTTGCTTATTTCCTTATAATAAATCATAGTATGGTGAGTGCTTTTGAGGAAGAAAAATGCATCATCAATTGTGTTATGTATTTTACACAAGTATGGAGGTAAAAAGGTCACATCCACAACTGGCTTATACATTGCTAAAATTTACGCCTGCAGTGAGTATCTCAGAGTTAAGCCACTCGAGAATCATCATAAAACCCTCATTTCAAGTAAAATTAAGTAAAAGGGCATGTGTCGTTAAAAAATATATATTTAAATTTCTTCGTCATGCCTTAGTGTATTCTCTCATTATTTTGTACATATAAATTCATAGGTATACAATAGGGTGCCGAGATGGTATACATCTAAAAGAAAACAAATATTGATGAACAAGAATAGTATATGACATCAACCATGTCATAAACAATTCACTGCCACATTAGTGAAGAATTTTTAGGAATCAAAGCATACAAATTCCAAAATACAAAAGAAATGAGAAGGAAAATAATTTCAAAACCTTTAAAGTATGTAATTCCTAATTTGGCAAGATCATTTCTAAACAACATTGCATAGTGGAAGTTTGTCTAGAAATTAGAGATTTGAGGAAACTAATATACATGTACACAAGGAAAGAAGATATTATAAAATTATTTTAAAGAAACTTGCAAAACTGACCTCAAATGTTGAATGCACATGTGCTCGGTGTGTGCAATTTATAGGCTTTGCTTCCTTGTTAGACACATTGGCTAGGATGGATACATCTCTCCTCAAAATGTTTATAATTTTTGGATCACTACAAGGATAAGGTCATGAAAATAAAGAACAAGAATGATAAGAGACTTACCCACTTTCTTGGTGTAAACAATATTGTTAGAATGACACCTAGAAAAGACATCATCTAAAAGAAAGTCATCCATTTTGGCATACCAAGCCCTAGGGGCTTGCTTGAGACCATAAAGGGATTTCTTAAGCTGACATGCAAGGCTGGAGTCTATTTGTATAAAGCCAGGAGGTTGTTCCATATATATTTCTTCATGCAAGTCCCCATGCAAAAAGGATGATTTAACTTCCATATGATGGACTTCCAATTTGAAAGAGGTAGAAAGGGAAAGAACAAGGCATATAGAGTTCATTTTTTCAATAGGGGAGAAGATTTCAGTATAGTCAATGCCTTCAACTTGTGAAGAAACATTAGAAACAAGACGAGTTTTTTGTTTATCAACTTTTCCATCTGGTCCATACTTGGTTTTTCAAACCCATTTGCATCTAACAAGTTCTTGTCCCTTTGTAAAACAAGATCCCATGTATCATTTACCAATAATGAATGATATTCTTCATTCATAGTTGTGTCCCAATCTATATGGCTTGAAGATTTTGCAAAGGTGTCAAGATCATAATTCACTAAAGCTTGAACCAATAAAGAAGAGGCTCTATCGAACTGAGAGCGTGTACATCGCTAATTTGTAGGATCACCTGCAAGAGCACCTACTGCATCTCGAGTAGCACAGACCCATTCTGGAAGCTGAGGAGCTAAAGGAGGATCCTGAGAAGGTGGGGGAGGATTGTCATCCTTGCTATCATCATCTGAAGAACAAATATTATGAGAAGTATAAGGGACAGAGGGAGGTGGCACATATGCCTAACTAGGCTCGTAGTTCGATATATTTTCAGTAACCCTTACATCACTTCTAATGATAACTCTATATCCTTGACATCTTTATAATATCCAACAAAAATACATTTTTCAATCTTAGGTTCTAAGGCCTTATGTTTCTCATCGGGAATATGAGCCCATGCTTCACTTCCAAAAACATGAAAGTGACTTACATATGGTTTAATTGAGCTCCATGATTCGTCTGGAATTGTATTCTTTAAAACCTTAGTAGGAGTGTGATTTGCTATATAATTTGCACAGTTTATTTTCTTTTGCCCAAAAGTTAAGACTAAGTCCTTCGGATTGAAAAATACAATTAGAAATTTCCTTTAAGGTGTGATTCTTCCTTTTAGATACACCATTTTTTTGTGGAGTATATGGAATTGATGTTGCATTTGAATTCCATGCTCAGTGAAAAATGAATTTATTGTTAACATATTCTTTGCCATTATCAGATCTTAGCTTAAGGATTTGGTGTCCAGATTGTTTCTCAACAAAGTCCTTAAAGGCCAAGACCATGTTAAATACTTCAATATTGAGTTTTAAGAAGTATATCCAAGTGCATTTCGAGAAATCATCAATGGAAGTTAATAAATACTTGTAGCCAGAGAATGAAAGAACTGGAAGTGGACCACATAAATCACTATGCACAAGTTGTAAAGGGCCTAAGGCATGCGAAGAGGCACATTTTTCAAATCACATTGATGTTTTTCGAGTACATATCTGGAACAAACACTGTCTCTGCAACACACCATAGGAAGACCTGTCACCATATTCTCCTTACATAGATTTTGAAGGGAGCAATAGTTTAAGTGACGAAATCGCTCATGCCATAGTTTGCTCACTTCATCATTATGAGCAAAAAATACTGAGGGAAGTGTTGATGACCCAAAGTTATTAAACTTATACAACCTTTTAGAATCATTAGCAATTACAGTAGTTAAAATATTTCTAGGATCTCTTAGGTCCTTAATACAACATCATGAGCTAAAAATTCAATGATTTTACCTTCACCTGAATGAGTTATCTGATATACAGATAGAAGGTTGTAGGATACAATCGGAACAGATAATACATAATTAAATTAACCATTGTCTAGATGAATAGTTCTAGTCCCTACTACACTAAGAGATCTATCATCACCAACATATATATTTTTCATGTTACAATCATTTAAAGAAGAAAACATGGCTTTTTTTTTGGCCATGTGATAAGAATATCCAGAATCAATGAGCCACTCATGAGAATGAGAAAAATAAGATACATTTAGTGCATAACCAGACCGAGATGCTTAACAACCACATGCAGAGAGTGTTATTCCTAAAGATGAAGTTGAAGTTGAAGAATGCTCCAAATGGATGTTATGCTTCTTCATTGATGCTTCTAAGGCTTCCATCTTCTTAAAGCATTTGGATTCTATGTGGCCATCTCGATTACAAAAGTTGCAATGTCTATCAGTCTTCTTCCCTTTGTTTTTATTTTCCTTATCATTTTTTTGAATTCATTTTTCATTTTGAGATTGAAATTGCTTAGGACCCTTGTTTGGTTTAGGACCATTCCTTTTAGGATACTTCTTCTTATGATTCTTTGAATTTGGTTGCTACTGGGTGGCTAAGGCTTTCTCAGAAGAGTCTCCAAAATTAAGAAGACAGACATGTAAGAGTCTTTCTTGTTCTCTTATTAAAGAATCACAAAAGGCATCAAAAGAGGGGTGGTTGTTTTCTTGTCCTTGAGAAATAAATGCTTCTCTAGTAGAATGGAAGGTGGAAACAAACATAGAGCAGGATGGTCCCAACTTAGTAAGAATGCAATAGATAAGGCTACCATCTTCTTTCTTAACCTTAACACCTTCCAAGAGAAGTCTAAGGGTCTTGAACTTTGACAAAAAATCTTCAATGGATGAAAAATTATTGGGGCCCAACGTAAGCAACTCATTTTTGAGTTGATGGGCTCTAATTTCATTTTTAATTCCAAAAACTTTAGTGAATTGTTTCATTGCTTCCTTAGGGGTATCAAGTTCTGTGATTTGGAATCTAAGGTCTGGAGAAATAGACATCCCTATTAACCCATGTGCTTGATCTTGCCTATTTTCCCATTTGGCTGCCTTATCTTCATCTTAAGGTTTAGTTTCTTAGCCTGAGGCTATTCTGTAAATACCTTTACTTCTATGTAAATCCACAATGTAGGACCACCATTTGAAGTAGTTGGTGTTGTCAACAATAACTTGGAATAGAATTTCCATTTTAATAGAATCTGAAGTTGTATATGCTGAAACTAAGTGTTCCAATGGAAAGATGTCGAAAAATTATGCCTATTAAAAAAAAACAGCTCTAAAAACAGCTTCCAGATGAAGAAGTTATGGCTTTTTGAAGAGACGTTGTTGAAGATGCCGACGAAGTGCGTGAATGTGAAAAAGTGAATGATAATGTTATATTTAAAAAAAAATCCCAACCTCCTTTCCAAACTTAATCTAATTAGCTCACTTTAAAAAAGATTTTATGTGACCCACTTTTATAAATAAGTGAAAGTCACTTTTACAATGGTACGTTATGAGCTACTCACTAAATTGTAACTTAAATAAGAGATAAAGAGACTTTAGAATTATAAGTGACTCAATTTTTATAATGGGTGAGAACACTTTTACATAAAGTAACTATAAAACATAAGTTACATGTGCTTTTTCAAGAAGTAACTCAACAAAAAGAAAGACTTGAACCTAAGACCTCTATTCTCATAATGTAACTTTGGACCAAGCGAGCTAGTTTAAAAGGATAATCATTCAGAAAAGGAAGGGTTTTTTATTTTTATATTTATTTTTTATTTTTTATTTTTTAGTCACTGAAGATTTGGGGTGCATGCTTACTTGGAAAAACTCTTTTTTCCTACAAAACAAAAAACCACACAACCTAAGACAGACATGCAACAAAAAACCAAACCTTATCGCTTTAAGTTAGCTTTCGCAAGAAACTAAATGTTTTCATCCGTGTTTCTGATTTTTTGAGATCACACTAAGCCGCGATGGAAAAGAGCATACACATGAGAAAAATCATTCATTTTTGTTTTAGATTTTCCCATATTGCACAGAGTCGCAGGGTAAAGAGTATATGCAGAAATGAAAGGTATAGATCCGGTAATAAAAAATAAAGAGATAAATAAACTGAAATAAAGAGAGGGATGAATAACTACAACTGCAAATAAAGATTGTATACCTCAAAATCTTAAAAATGATGTAGCTAGGTCTACCGGAAACATTTTTTTGTGAAATGAAAAGGATTCCTCACTGGAACAAATGCCTCTAACACAATAGAGCAATCCTCTCGGCCCGAAAGAAATCGGAAATAGTATATCTAGGAAATGAAAATTGGATGCAATTGTACCAGCTTCGGATTTGGATCACAAACTGATGCGACCCTCAAATAGCTTTGATACGATGTAGGAATTTATAGGGTAAGTTCCTCAAGTAGAACACCAAAGGACACCACTCACAAACATATCACAAATCAATACACCAGTATTCTTGATGTGGTTCAAACCCTCCAAGAGGGAAACAGTCCATGACCTGAGCCAACACAACCATTTCAAACAATTTATTAGTAAAAGAAATAAAATTTACATAAGCTTCTCTCACGAACGGTCACACTACTAATGACCCTCCATGCTCTTTAAGTAGAGATCATGGACCAATCGGGTCTTAAGCCATAGATCAAGTGTCTGTGATATTGAGGAGAGAATGAACCATCGAACCACATGATGTCTAGAACATATCATGACCATCAGATTGTAAGTCACAAATGTACATAGTAAAGAAACACAATTTACCTAACTCTACACTAGACCAAGTTATACTTAACTATTTCTTATGTGTAAAAATATCCTAACAAGTTTATGTATCTTTTTCAATTCTAGTTCCTCGAATCCTATTTGATCTCAATTTACATGGCTTGGTTCTAGCTTTCAAAGCTATGGTCTCAACCTATAACAATTTGTAGAACAACTTCATCCCAATCCACATAAGAATACTGCCTCACTCCAAAGGTGCATAAATAAACCATCTTATGGCACTCATCAATAAACCAATATTGGAAGACATAATGGCCTTACAGATCATCACCAGACATAATCAAATAGTCTGAAGCCTGATCATTTTGATAGATCTGTTAGTAGATCAAAAGTCTAGCATGCACAAGAACGAGGATCAATTAATTATGTCAGGTCATCAACTAGGGAGATGATCCAAATAGTGTTATCTATATGGAATTTGGATTCATTAACCTCTAGAAAAGACTCAACCACAATTTTCTCAACTTGATCTGGACCTAAACACAACAATTTCACCACCAATAGAGAAAATAGGGTAGAACCAGGACCCTCCTTGCTTAAATGTTTAATAGATGACCTCGAAATGCTTCTTGATACTATGTTTTTTTCAAAATCTACATAGTTATACATAATAGATAGACCAAGAAGAAATGAACAAAAAAAATTGATCGCACACTCCCAAGAAGTGTCCTAAAATAGATGGAGACTTTCTTTTGAACTCTTTGGGATTAGATGTATATGTTGTGTTCCCAGCATAGATTTTTATTAATACAAATTCTTGTTTTAGTTTAAAAAAAAATCAAAGGCCATCCAAACTCAAGAAAATTGCAATCTTATTATTTAATATAGCCAAAATTGCTAGAAACCTGGACGAGTACAAATAAATAAAAGATTTTAAACTAAAATAAATAAACTAACCTGAAATTCCGATTAGCAAAACTTACAATTTTCAGATCATACAAATGAATCTTTGTGAGCTACATGGCAGGGGTTTCAATATGTCCCAAAGTGCAAGCTGCAAATTGTGAACAGGATGATTTGGGCATACGAAACTATCCATGATTACATAGTACATGTTACCCCCAACATAGTACATACTATTGAAACTTAGTCCCATAAGTGCACACTTAGGGCACAAAACAAATAACGTTTTCTTATTTTGATCAAGGAATAATTTAAATGAAAAGAAGTTCAAGTCATTTAAGTTTTCTATAGGATAGTATAAGAAAGATGGAAGATATGAATCAACAATTTCAAAAAGGATTGAAGTTATCTATGTAGAAAAATGGAACCAATGTAATGTCCTTGAGGGGAACCCATATGGCCACGCCAATCAACTCCCACCTCAAATTCCAAACTAGATATGTGCAATGTGGTTCCAAGGTAACAAAATCAAGCATTCAAGATATTTGAATGAAAACCAAATTTTGTTCTACTGCCAATAGAATGGAAAAGGATTAAGGAAATGACCAATATCTAGTCTGAATGATTTTATAACATCCGAATTAGGCCAATCAAAGACAAATTTCCTAAGCAGAGAACCATTTATGACCACAACATAGTTTAAGCATAGCTTTCCAATCTAACAAAACCTTTATTATACCAAATAGCTTATCAATACCTTCTATTGTGGATTGACAAACCTTATAGCCCAATTTGTTTTTGCAATAATTCAATCTAGAATAACCCTAACGACCTAACCTTGGTTAAATAGTATATGATTTCACCTCTGATAAAACCAATCTATGGACCTAGTTCTGGTCGGTAATACCCAATTCAAATGCAATTTCCAACACGCGGAGAGCGGATTGAAGGCTCAAACCAATATTAGCAATACCCAATGTCCAAATTCGGATTGGACTAGACAAATCCCTAAAGAACTCGATCAATTTTAGCAATACCCAGTGTCCAAATTTGGAGCAACATCAATGACCCAAATAAAGAATTGGAAACATGGAAATATAGAAAAAAAAACAAAAAACCTCCAAATAAGAACTACGATAGTGGTATTACCCAGTCTCCAGTTTGGAAAAATCCTTATCCCATCGGTCTCTTGATAGGAAAAACAAGAAGATAATGCGTTGTAATGGCATCCTTGAGATCCTTTTAATGCTTATCAATTTATACTTTCGTTCATCTGTCGATTCTGCTATAGACATTTTATACAATCTTTCACCATTTGAAAAATATTTGAACTCGTGAAAGTAGAAATGTTTGTGACAAAAACATCGAATCATACCTTATATCTGGCTTTGACAAACCTTATAGCCCAAATTTCATTTGCAATAATGAAATCTAGAGAAACCCTTACTACCTAACCCAGGTTGAGCAATATACGATTTCACCTTTGAGAAAACCATTCTATGAACCCACATCAGGCTGACAATACCCACTTAAAATGAGATTTCCAATACGTGGAGAGTGGATTTAAGGCCCCAACCAATATTAGCAATACGCAATGTCCAAATTGGGATCAAATTGGAGAAATCCCTAAAGAACCGATCAATTTTAGCAATACCTAGTGTACAAATTTGGAGCAACCTCAATGACCCAAATCAAGAATTGAAACGACAAAAAAAGCCTATAAATAACAATCAGGCTAGAGGTATTACTGAGTCTCCAATTTGGAAAACTCCTTATCCCATCGGTCTTTAGATAGGCGAAAGGAGAAGAGCACGTGCAGTAATGGTAACCATGAGATCCTCTTAACGCTCTTCAACACATAACTTTTGTTCATCTTCCAATTTTGCTACAGACATTTTATACAATCACCATTTGAGAAATATCTAAACTCCTGAAAGTAGAAATCTTTCCTTTTGGAAGAAAAAACACACATTTGTTCAGAAAACCTACCAAAGTGATTTGATTTGCTGTGTGAATCTTTTGCCCCTGTCGAATAAGAGAGAGTAAGAATGTTTCCTTCAACATGGAAAGAGTTGGCTTTCCAAGGAAGGGCATCAAGCATCCATTGATTTGGGTTTTTGAGGAGAGGCATCATCTGCTAATCCATGTTTCTGAGGAGGGGCATTGAGCATCCATTGATTTGGGTTTTTGAAGAGAGGCATCATCTGCTAATCCAGGTTTCTGAGGAGGGGCATTGAGCATCCATTTTCTATATATATATATATATATATATATATATATATATATATATATATATATATAGAGATATATATATATATATATATATATATATATATATATATATAGATATATCATATAAAGCTTGAAAAAAAATAGTTTTTATGGTTAAATTTTTTCACATTTTCATCACCTTTTAGTTTTTTCCTATCTTTTTTAAAGTTGTTTTTCCTTGAAATTCAACAAAATTTCAAGTTTAATTTATGTATTCTATAGAGTATTCAAAAATATAATTTAGACAATGAAAAATTAAACACATATATAGAGAAAAAACACTACAAATTCATCAAGATTTATAAAGATAAAAGGATGAAATATTTTTTTCAAATTTTATATTTAAAAAACGTTTATACTTAAAGAAATTTGACCTCTACCTACTCATACTAAATCCATACTTACTATAAATATATATGAATTATTTAATTAAAAATTATAATAAATATATAACCAAAATTATAATCAAAGTACAATAATAATAATTTCAAAAAAATATATTCTATTTAAAAAATAAGATCATTCACCTTTGTAATAGGTAAATTTGTTTATGAGAGATTTTTTGGCATAAACTACAGGAAATTTCATTTGTCCACGCGTTTCGAACCAACCAGTGTGGTTCATCATCAGGACAAGTTGAAGAATCAGATCTAGCTTAGCATCTTAAATAGTTAGATTAGAACATCCAACGGCTATATTGTCTAATGGCTAAATTTTGATCGGGAAACCATTAGAAGGACTAGATTAGGGAAAAACCTATATTTAAATAAATAAATTAATTAAAATAAAGGTAAAGGGACCATTTAATAAACTTATAGCTATAAATATATATTAAACTAAATTAATTATAAAATAAATTAATATTTAATTATACAAGTTATTACATATATATAAATGTTAGACTAATTTATATTTAGTTATAAAAGTTGTTAAATGTATAAATATTAGGGTAATATAGTTAGTTATATTTTTATTAAAATACGAGTTAAATGTACTATGTTATAAACTTAAAAAAATAGAATAAATAAATAATAATTAATTTAATAGTTATTTATAAAAGTTATAAATATGAAAGTATTAGAGTAACCTAAGGGTCATCGAAGGAAAAAAAAGAAAAAAAGAAAATAAAAAAAATAAAATATTAAAAAAATAATAGTTATTTATAAAAGTTATAAATATGAAAGTATTAGAGTAAGCTAAGGGTTATCAGAGAAGGAAAAGAAATACAATTATTTTAATATTTAAAAGTGGTTAATAGCTTATTTAAGGGTTAAAATTAGCATCTTGTCATAAATTAATTTCAAGATTATTTTTATTGTTAATTAAAATTATTAGAATAAACTTAATAGCATAAATTAAGCGCTATTAAAATACCTCAAATAATAACAACCACACAGGAAACAAGCGGAATTTAAAAGAAAACAAGATCAATCTAAACCTAGGGAGGGGAAGAAATGAAAAAAATGACTAGGAAGAGAGCGCTGACACCCAGCAACAGCTGATTTTCTAGCCATCCTCTCTATTGAGATTGATTGGTCTTTTTTCAATCTCAAGGGCTTCCGTAAATTTTCGGTGATGGAATTGCGAAACTTTAGCAATACCGCTCATTATTTCAACCATATAATTCTTCCACTATTAAAATATATTATTTGTAACATATAATTTTTTATTATAAATTATTCAACATACATAATTATTTAATTATTACTTATTTTTATATACGATATTCCGGTAATTAAATTATGAATTATTAAATAGATATCAAGCATCCCAACTTGAATCAGTTGAATCAGTATTGTGGAGACTTTCCTTTTAAACCTCTGATCAAGTTTTATCGACGTTGGTAACAAAATTTCTTCCATTTTTGCACACTATCAATCTGTCAGAAGCCTCTATATCTCTAAAGCATTATTAAGGAAACATGATAATGTGGTAAAACAGCCACCCGTTGTATAGGAAAATCACATCTGGCAACAAGAGAAGTGGTCAGGATGGAGTGATTTCGTAATTTCCTTTAATTGAAGAAATTATGTCAGCAAGAGAGCAGTTGAAATTTTCAAGTATATATAGTTTTTTTTGGTACTTTATAAATAGTATATAGTTTTGTGTATGACTTGTGAGAAGCAATCTTTTGACCTAACTCTTATATCACATCTCAGAAATCCTCTATCCCTACATATATATATGATAATCAAATACAATTCATAAAGATTCTCTAATGGGAATATATATGTGATAATTTAATATACATGTGATAATTAAATAAAATTTATAGATTAATCCAGGGAAATATTTAAAGTCTTGCTTCACATTTCTATTTCTATTATCAGTTAAATCTTGACCTTCATCTCGCCCTGCTGCATTCATGTACAAATTTCCGTGTCACTTACGGAAGTGCTGAGATGCTTGAACGATTGTACTTGTAAGGCCTCCGGGTGATCGAGCGATGGACACCGGGCACGGGCGCACGACGGACGCACGACGAGCGCGCGACAAACGAAACTATGGTGGAAGTGCGACGTTATGAGGAGACACTTAGAAAACGACTAAGTGTTAAAGCAAGAGTTTATACATGTGATGGAAGGAGCTTGCATTTGAAAGCAAGCCGACTTGAAATAAGAAGACATGTGGGTGTGTGCATAATGGTGGGGTTGGCCATGGGGCTGCACACCCCCCTTAAAACATATGTTTGATGTGGATATAAGTATGTGAGCTTGGAGCTCATTTGGAACACAACTCTCTCTCTCTCATCTGCGCATAAGGGGTAAAAACCTGCGCAAGAGTGAAAGAGGATACACATATCTCATCCGTAGTTCATCTATAGTGCAGAGTTGCAGTTTTTATGCCGGTTGAGGTGTGAAGGTTCGGGTTATGCGTGCAGGACTTGGTAGGAAGGTTGAATGGCTCGGGTGAGCACTTCTTCTTGTGCAAGGGTGCACACGGTTGTAAAGCAGGTTGCTATATTGTAAATTTGGTTAAGTGTAGACTTGGTTTGGCAAGGCACACTTGTATGTTGTAAAATCTGATATTCTTGATATAATAAAGTTTTTGGGCAGACTGTTCGGGAGTTGCCCCTCCCTTTATACTTGTTTGCAATTGTTGTTCTCGGTTAATTCCATATGGATAATGAATGAGTATGGGCTTCATTAAAGTATAAAGGATAATGCTTTTACTTGGTTGCGAACAAAAACTAAGTATGTTAATGTTGGAGTAGGTGTAGTCCACGAATGTTAGTATTGTTAAAAAGAAAGCGTTTGGTGGTGCCGCACCTCGCTACAAGCGGTTGGAAGACTACCGCAGTTGTAGGGGCATGACAGTTGCTATTAGAGCAAGGTTTGCTCATGAAGGTTTGAAGCTGATACACAACTTGACAGTTGGTATCAGAGCTTGGTCAGAGCTGGTGAGCAAAGGTTGCTTGTGGCAGTGATAAGGGTACTTGCAGGTGAAGGAAACCGTTTCACACGAAGTGAAACAAGGGTTGGTTCAGGTTGCAGGATACTCGGTGGAGTTGTTGAATGGTCGAGACTAGATCACAAAGGAAGAAGAAGCTGGTCGAGATGGCAGCTGGGTCTCAAGCCGGGTCTAGTCATGATGACAAGGATACTACTATTGGGTTCATTGAAAAGGTGTTGGAAAAGATAGAGAGTATGGAGATTTCTTTGAAAGAAGAACTCGATGAACTCCGAAAACAGAACGATGAGCTCAAGACACAGTATGAGTACACTGATCTTAGGTGTGAACAACTTGAACTAAGGGTCAAAGAGGTTGAGGAATCAAGGGATCAAGGTCTTGCAGAGATCGTGAACTTGAAGAAGACTCTTGAAGATACAAAGAATGAGCTTGCGATTGTGAAGAAGGCCATGGGGCATAACTCAGGTGGAGGAGTGCCTCATATGAAGGTCAAAGAACCGGAGTCTTATGATGGTACAAGGAAGGCAAAAACTCTTGGCAACTTCTTGTGGGACATGGAGCAGTACTTGGAGCGATTGAACCTGGTTAGTGGTGAAACACAAGTCAAGGTGGCTACTCAATTCCTAACAAAGGATGCTAAGATGTGGTGGCGAAGGAGGGTGGATCAGATTGTCAATGGCAGTGCTGATGACATCACTTCGTGGAGTGACTTGAAGAAGGCTTTGCAGACCCACTTTAGTCCTCAAGACGATACATGGGAAGCAAGGACAAAGATCAAATACATAAAGCAAACTAGCAGCCTACAAGAATATCAGCGAGAGTATTCAAGTGCAGCTTTGGAACTCCCTCACATGGCAGAGAAAGACAAGGTGTTCAACTTCATTATGGGATTGAAGCCTTGGGCATGCAATGAGGTAAGGAGGCAGAAGATTAGAACACTTGAAGAAGCTTTTGCTGCGGTTGATAGGTTGGTGGATCACTTTGATTGAGACGTCTGATGACAAGAAGAAGAAGTCCGAAAAGCCAAAAGAGAAGAAGGATGATGGTGCTTCGAAACCAGATGATGGTTGGAAGACAAAGAAGCCTTTGAAGTGTGGGATATGTACAAGACCACACATGGTGAAGAATTGTCCCTCTAAACCGAAGGTTGCTGCTATGGCACAATCCGAGGAAAAGAATGATGATGCTTCTGTGGGGATGATGCAAATACTTGGTGCTTCTGCTACTACAGAAGTAGTCTCTAAGAGGGACCCGGAAAGAAACAAGTTGGAGTATGTTCGAATGAAGGTTGGAGGTACTAATGTACTCACTATTGTGGATAGTGGGGCTTCTCACAACTTCATGGGAGAAGATACTGCAAGAAGAATTGGGCTGAACTTTGTACCGGCAAAGTTACAAATGAAGACAGTGAATTCTCCTCCTATGGACATTCTTGGTATAGCTGAGAAGGTGGAAACTACACTTGGTGAATGGACCGGAAAGGTGGACTTCACTATAGTGTGGATTGATGACTATGAAGCTGTATTGGGGATGGAGTTTATGAAACAATTTGATGCTATGATTGTACCACATTTGAAGAAGCTCTACATTTATGATGGAAGGGAAGATGTACCCATTGGTGTGCCTACCATTGGTGCAACGAGACCTGATTGTAAAGTAGGAGCAATGCAAATGGAAGATAAGGAGAAGGTGAACAAGCGGTTGTCCACTGTTGAGGCAAAGCTTGTGGAGTAGTCATTGGTCATTAGATCACTCTCAGATAGCATCTTGGATTTGACAAGAAGGCTAGAGTTGGTGGAGGATGATGATGATGAGGTATATGTGAGACTGGAAGTCCAGAAGGAAGACTGGGTTGCTTATCTACAAAGGATGGAGATTGAGGATCCTGATAGGTGGATCGAGTTGATTAGTGAGGGAGAGCCTTCAGGCTCTACTCCCTCTACATCTTCTTAGATGAGTAAGAAGATGGGCTCATTGTTAGCTTCTCATGGCAGTGAGCCCTCAAGCATGTGGAGTAGGTATGATTGATGATGACATGTTGCAGATGAGATGGATGGAGTTCCATGGACCTGAGCATGGAATGTGGAGATAGATTCTTGATGAGTCAAGGATGTGGCAGATGTTTGAGGAACAGTTGATGATGACATGAGGATGTTCACTCTCATGGATTGGGTGTGATGGTTGGATTAGCTACCCAACTAGTTCAGACATGGGGTCGCGAAGTGTACAGAGATGTGTTGGCATTATGCTGGAGTATCATGACAGAGGTTCACATGATGACATATGGATCGAGATGACATACCTTGGTATGGTGAGCTTGGTGGCAGTTGATCATTAAGCTGGGACATAGTGGAGAAGAGTCTCTACATATGTTGCAAGGATGTTTGCCTTGTGTAGAAAGGTCGACATCGTGGATGGATGATGATCTTGGTGGATGGCTACCGAAATGATATGTTGTCGAGGACGACAACGATTTTAGGTGGAGGAGAATGTAAAGCCTTCGAGTGATCGAGCGACGGACACTAGGCACAGGCACACGACGGGCGCGCGACAAATGAACCTGCGGTGGAAGTGCGACGTTAAAAAGCGACGTTATGAGGAGACACTTAGAAAACGACTAAGTGTTAAAGCAAGAGTTTATACATGCGATGGAAGGAGCTTGCATTTGAAAGCAAGCCGACTTGAAATAAGAAGACATGTGGGCGTGTGCATAATGGCGGGGTCAGCCATGGGGCTGCACACCCCCCTTAAAACATACGTTTGATGTGGATATAAGTATGTGAGCTTGGAGCTCATTTGGAACACAACGAACTCTCTCTCATCTACGCATAAGGGGTAAAAACCTGCGCAAGAGTGAAAGAGGATACGCATATCTCATGCGTAGTTCATCTATAGTGCAGAGTTGGAGTTTTTATGCCGGTTGAGGTGTGAAGGTTCGGGTTATGCGTGCAGGACTTGGTAGGAAGGTTGAGTGGCTCGGGTGAGCACTTCTTCTTGTGCAAGGGTGCACACGGTTGTAAAGCAGGTTGCTATATTGTAAATTTGGTTAAGTGTAGACTTGGTTTGGCAAGGCACACTTGTACATTGTAAAATCTGATATTCTTGATATATTGTTGGGCAGACTGTTCGGGAGTTGCCCCTCCTTTTATACTTGTTTGCAATTGTTGTTCTCAGTTAATTGCATATGGATAATGAATGAGTATGGGCTTCATTACAGTATAAAGGATAATGCTTTTACTTGGTTGCGAAACACAAACTAAGTATGTTAATGTTGGAGTAGGTGTAGTCCACGAATGTTAGTATTGTTAAAAAGAAAGTGTTCGGTGGTGCCGCACCTCGCTACAAGTGGTTGGAAGACTACCGCAGGTGTAGGGGCGTGACAGTAGTCATCATATGTTACTTAGGTGTACCGCTGCATTCCGCCTTCTGCAACTGTGCTTGTATAGTTGACAAGGAAACGGTTCAACAAAAGTTGCAGAAAGAAGCAACGTGATTATTTATAAATAATATAAATTCAAACAAAAACTTAATTGTCCTGGCAGAGACGAAGGGATTATTAAAAAGCCAAGTTAAGTTCAAACTATAAGTAAGTGATTTATATTTTATTAAATTAATATTTCTGTGATATATATGAAGTTTTTAACATGTTTTGAGCTATAATCAAATTAAAATTTATTAAACAAATAAATTTTGATGTGATTATGTAGAAAACATATAAACAATTTATATTTTATAACAATCTTACTAAATTCAATATTTACAAAATTCAAAAATAAACATGTAATAAATTATTACTTAAACTTAAATAGATCAGACATCTTCAAAAACTTTGAAACATTAAATTTCTCAAATTTAAGTGCTCTAACCTAAATTTCCAAACTTAACAACTCTAACCCAACTCTGAAAAAAATTTCACAATAATTTTCATATTACCCAAATTCCCATTACTTTCTAAACAAAAACAAAAACTGTGACAAAATTAGTACCGCACAAATAATTAACGAACTGAATAGGACCTCCATATTTTCGAATTTTTCCCACCACAATTTCATGACTATATTTTGTTGTACATATAATCTCCATTCAAACAAAACAAAAAATGGAAAGTAACATTTTTCCGTAATAGTGAAAAACCAGCTTTTCTGTTAAGAAAAGAGTAGTGATATTTCGCGCAACCATAGTATATTAATATCCGTTTGGTGAATTGTCACTCATAAACGTTAACTATGTTTTAATTATATCTAAATAAATAACTAAAAAATAGAAAATAAACAATCTGAAGAACAGAACAATTGTATTTTCCTATCCAAATTCAATGATAACAGGTAAAATTAATTAGACAGAAAAAGTATGAAAAACGAGGAAATTGCAATTAAATACACTCGTATATATTATGAGAAACGAAAAAGACAACATATTAAACAGTTGAACGGAAATTTTTGTATTCTAAGCACATGCAGTTTAATAATTTTGTCTTAGACGGATTAGCATTGTCAACAGCTAAAACTGTATATTATTCCTCAAAGGAATATCTTTAATCCACAGGAAGCATAGTGGGCAGCTTTCAAAAGTAGCTTTGTAGCTCTTTATTGAGTCACATTACACAAAAAAAAAAAAAAAAAAAAAAATGCTAAAAGCGAAATGCATAAAAAGCGGATAATACAGTGAAAAGCATAAAAATTAGTTCTTTTCTCTAGCATGTTCAACTCATGTAGAATTGATATATTGCCATCCTCATAAGACAGGTAGTTGGAAGTTGTGTCAAGATTCTCGGTGAAAGACGAGTAATTGGGAGGTGTGTCATGATTCTGACTAAACTTGCAGATTTTGTAAAGGATTATATCTGTTTTCCCTTTTTCCAAAATTTAAAAGGTTATTAATTGTTATTTCGGTGGGCTCGTGTGTGGGAATTGGATTATTTTTTTTTTAATTATTAAGTAAAAAATATATGTATATCGGTGTAACTGAGATTATCATTTTATTAATGATTTCAATATATTTATATTTATATATATATATATATATATATATATATATTATTGTAATTTTTTGAATATGTTGGTGGTGGAATTTGATAGAAAAAATTTAGGTGAAATATTGATTTGGGTCATTTAAATTGGTTTTTTTGACTATATATGGATTCAGCACCGTGAGAAATCCCTAGGGCAATTTGACTGTGAAGTGTTACCCATTATGCTTGTGATTTCAATAAATTCCCACTAGATTTTAGAGAATTAGACCTTAAAAATCCACTCGAAAAGCTTCCAAAAAGTAGCACTAAAGACAACTCATTATTTTTCTTAATAAAAATATTATATAAATCAATATTTGTAAAAAAATGATTAACTTTCTATTTATCTATCTATGTATGGGAAACCAATAAGAGCTCCTTGTAATAAGAATGGGCAACCAATAAGAGCTCCTGGTAATGAGAAAAGAGACATATAATATTGTATTCTATGTTTCTAAAATATGTATTTTCTTTTTTTAACCCCACAAAAAATGAATAGTAAATGTATTATTTTGTTGTTTACCTATACACTATTTTCAATTAAGTTAATAAGAAGGCTCCTTTCTTATAAAAAATGATTTCTCCTTAGAAATAGAATAGTGATATTTTTTTTAAGTGTTTATCTCTTTGCTATTTGATTGTGTCGTGTATAACTAATACTTTTCACATCTTCATATACATTACCTTATTGGTTGGCATTAACAAGTAAATGGGATGTCATCCATTTATTCAATGAATTTTTTCATAGAATAGTGGCTCAAGAGTTCAATGTCCTTAGTTGTTCAACGTCCTTCTCAATGTGACTTCCTCAAGGGGACTGAAGCTATCTCATCACTAATATACACATTTGGATCCATTTGGGTGGATGAAAATCATGTTATCTTGTAAAGAAACCACATTCAAGGATTCAACCAAGGAATCACAAATCTAGAATTTAGCCATAGCTCGTTATGAGTTAATCAATTTGCACAAAGATGCCCTATGGGGCACATGTAACTAAGTAAACTATGTCAATTGTCGAAAATTTTTGGCCATATGAATGGAGAGGATGTCGATTCTTGGATCTACTTTTGTTTCCCTAATAGCCCCTCAAAGAACAAGGTCTACCACCTCAACTATGACACCTTGTTGTGCATCACACATTTTTATAACGTTTTAGGATATTTGTCCAAAGAATATAACATATACCCAAGTTTCTCCCACTTGTTGTTTTAACTGCAGATATGGGAGTCATATCAACAATTTAGCGTATACTTCTCATTGATTCTTTACATCAAAGAAACATCTTAATCCTCACATATTCTGTTAATGAATATGAATCATTTTTCAAAGTGTCCAATTTCCCCCATTATGCCTTATTATCTTTAATCATATCTCTTATGATGTGTCACTGAATGTCAGTATACATTTTTTGTTAATGGAAAGTTGGGTTCTTTACTAGGAAGATTGCACTTTAACTATCACGCTTTATCCTTACAACTTGTTGTACTAACCCAATACCTGAACACAATATATTTAACTATATTTCCCCCTTAGTTGCATCAGTGGTTGTCATGTATGTAGCTTCTATTATTGAGAGTGCTACTATAGATTTTAACTATCAAAAGTTATCCTTATAATAGATATCATTTTTGGGATTCAACTGCGTTAAGTAAGTCATTCACGTATGACCATTTCCATGAGAGGTAGTCGTAAGTGACTAATTTCTCATGATTTGAATAGTTGACCATTTCCATGAGAGGTAGTCGTAAGTGACTAACTTCTCATGATTTGAATAGTTCACTTAGCACTCATTACAGCGAGTGATGCTCACAAGGGTGAAGAAGTGTGATTGAAACTGGTGAAATAAATCACATAGCGTTAATCATCACTTCTGGGGCTTGCACCCAGTAACCAAGACTTCCCGGGAGGTCACCCATGCCAGATCTCCTCTCGCTCAAGTGCGCTTAACTGTGGAGTTTTCCCCACAATCAAGCCGACTTAGCTTGCTACCCCATTTGCAAAACCTTAGCAAGTATTGTGCCTCATGAACCATTCAAGTAGAGATCCCTTCACTCTTTTTTGAATTTAAGTATAGGGGGTTTACGCAGTGCATTATATTAGATATCATTTTTGGGATTCAACTGCGTTAAGTAAGTCATTCACGTATGACCATTTCCATGAGAGGTAGTCGTAAGTGACTAATTTCTCATGATTTGAATAGTTCACTTACCACTCATTACATCGGGTGATGCTCACAGGGGTAAAGAAGTGGGATTGAAACTGGTGAAATAAATCACAGCGTTAATCATCACTTCCGGGGCTTGCACACGGTAACCAGGACTTCCCGGGAGGTCACCCATCCCAGATCTCCTCTGGCTCAAGGACGCTTAACTGTGGAGTTTTCCCCCCAATCAAGCCCACTTAGCTTGCTACCCCATTTGCAAAACCTTAGCAAGTATTGTGCCTCATGAACCATTCAAGTAGAGATCCCTTCACTCTTTTTTGGATTTAAGTATAGGGAGTTTACGCAGTGGAAATGGTCATACGTGAATGACTTACTTAACGCAGTTGAATCCCAAAAATGATATCTAATATAATGCACTGCGTAAACCCCCTGTACTTAAATTCAAAAAAGAGTGAAGGGATCTCTACTTGAATGGTTCATGAGGCACAATACTTGCTAAGGTTTTGAAAATGGGGTAGCAAGCTAAGTGGGCTTGATTGTGGGGAAAACTCCATAGTTAAGGGCACTTCAGCCAGAGGAGATCTAGGATGGGTGACCTCCTGGGAAGTCCTGATTACCGGGTGCAAGCCCCAGAAGTGATGATTGACGCTATGTGATTTATTTCACCAGTTTCAATCCCACTTCTTCACCCCTGTGAGCATCACCCGATGTAATGAGTGCTAAGTGAACTATTCAAATCATGAGAAATTAGTCACTTACGACTACCTCTCATGGAAATGGTCATACGTGAATGACTTACTTAACGCAGTTGAATCCCAAAAATGATATCTAATATAATGCACTGCGTAAACCCCCTATACTTAAATTCAAAAAAGAGTGAAGGGATCTCTACTTGAATGGTTCATGAGGCACAATACTTGCTAAGGTTTTGCAAATGGGGTAGCAAGCTAAGTGGGCTTGATTGTGGGGAAAACTCCACAGTTAAGCGCGCTTGAGCCAGAGGAGATCTGGGATTGGTGACCTCCCGAGAAGTCCTCGTTACTGGGTGCAAGCCCCAGAAGTGATGATTGACGCTATGTGATTTATTTCACCAGTTTCAGTCCCACTTCTTCACCCCTATGAGCATCACCCGATGTAATGAGTGCTATGTGAAGTATTCAAATCATGAGAAATTAGTCACTTATGACTACCTCTCATGGAAATGGTCATACGTGAATGACTTACTTAACGCAGTTGAATCCCAAAAATGATATCTAATATAACGCACTGCGTAAACCCCTATACTTAAATTCAAAAAAGAGTGAAGGGATCTCTACTTGAATGGTTCATGAGGCACAATACTTGCTAAGGTTTTGCAAATGGGGTAGCAAGCTAAGTGGGCTTGATTGTGGGGAAAAATCCACAGTTAAGCGTGTTTGAGCCAGAGGAGATCTGGGATGGGTGACCTCCCGGGAAGTCCTGGTTACTGGGTGCAAGCCCCTAAAGTGACGATTGACGCTATGTAATTTATTTCACCAGTTTCAATCCCACTTCTTCACCCCTGTGAGCATCACCCGATGTAATGAGTGCTAAGTGAACTATTCAAATCATGAGAAACTAGTCACTTACGACTACCTCTCATGGAAATGGTCATACGTGAATGACATACTTAACGCAGGTGAATCCCAAAAATTATATCTAATATAATGCACTGCGTAAACCCCCTATACTTAAATTCAAAAAAGAGTGAAGGGATCTCTACTTGAATGGTTCATGAGGCACAATACTTGCTAAGGTTTTGCAAATGGGGTAGCAAGCTAAGTGGGCTTGATTGTGGGGAAAACTCCACAGTTAAGCGCGCTTGAGCCAGAGGAGATCTGGGATAGGTGACCTCCCGGGAAGTCCTGGTTACCGGGTGCAAGCCCCGGAAGTGATGCTTGACGCTATGTGATTTATTTCACCAATTTCAATCCCACTTCTTCACCCCTGTGAGCATCACCCGATGTAATGAGTGCTAAGTGAACTATTCAAATCATGAGAAATTAGTCACTTACGACTACCTCTCATGGAAATGGTCATACGTGAATGACTTACTTAACGCAGTTGAATCCCAAAAATGATATCTAATATAATGCACTGCGTAAACCCCCTATACTTAAATTCAAAAAAGAGTGAAGGGATTTCTACTTGAGTGGTTCATGAGGCACAATACTTGCTAAGGTTTTGCAAATGGGGTAGCAAGCTAAGTGGGCTCGATTGTGGGGAAAACTCCACAGTTAAGCGCGCTTGAGCCAGAGGAGATCTGGGATGGGTGACCTCCTGGGAAGTCCTGGTTACCGGGTGCAAGCCCCGGAAGTGATGATTGACGCTATGTGATTTATTTCACCAGTTTCAATCCCACTTCTTCACCCCTGTGAGCATCACCCGATGTAATGAGTGCTAAGTGAACTATTCAAATCATGAGAAATTAGTCACTTACAACTACCTCTCATGGAAATGGTCATACGTGAATGACTTACTTAACGCAGTTGAATCCCAAAAATGATATCTAATATAATGCACTGCGTAAACCCCCTATCCTTATAATTTTTTGTATTGACCCAATACCTAAACACAATTTATGTAGTTATATTTTGGCCTTAGTTGCATGAGGGGTTCTCATGTATTTAGCTTCTATTGTTGAGAGTGCTAATGCATATTCTCTTTCTCTCATCCAATTGATTACTACTCAAAATAATTTAAAACCATATCCACTTGCAGATTGTTTGCGATCTAGATCTCTAGCCTAGTCTTCATCAATGAAGCCATGTATGTTCAATACTCTATCCAATATTTTCCTTGCCTGGTAGCACAAATCATAGCTAGTAATACATGAAAATATAGGAAAATTGTCTTTATTGCTATCTAATGCTCCCTCCATGGATTCAACATATACCTACACAATACTACCACTACATGTGCAATTTTTATTCTAGTGTAAGTCATATACCTACACAATACTACCACTACATGTGCAATTTTTATTCTAGTGTAAGTCATCGCACGCTTAAAGATTCCAATTGAACTAGCATATGGAACATGGGACAAGTCCTATTGCTCTTCATATGGAACATGGGAAATGTCATATTCCTCTTCATGTGTCTTGAGACATTGGTATGCAAATCAAATATGCACCTATAGCAATAGGAACCTTTATTGATTTACACCAATCTATCTTACTTTCAATATACAAGATAAAATCTATAACAATGAAATCCCTCATATCAAATTTAAAGAACAATTGAATTTTAACATCTTTAATAATTTAATTATAATGTTCAATTAACAATATATAATTCAGATACAAAACCCACAAATTTAAAAACGAATTGAGTTTTAAATTCCTTAATGATTTCATTATCAGTTTTAATCAACAACATATAATTCACATACAAACCCTAATAAAGAACTATCACAACTAATTTTAAATATATATTGTTATTTATTTTCTCTTTTTCAGTCCAAGTACGAGTACTACTACAACTCCCACATTTTTTTCCCGAGATAAAATTATAATTCGTTTTAAGTAGGGTTGAAATTACAATGGATACCTCTGAAGGGGAAATCAGGTGGTCTTTCAAAAGTAATCCTTTGATTCACAATTTTTTATGAAGTCAATAAGAATAGGGTTAAAATTACAAAGGTACCCAGAAAGGGGAAACGAGGTACTGAAGGGTTCTTTCCAAAATGGTCCTTTGATTCACAATTTTTTAATGAAATCACTAAAAATAACTTGAATCAGACTACGAATCAGAAATGGAGAAAATAATATCCACACTATGTGCTAAATAGATCAAGAGTCTCTAATTAGAAATAGCAAAAATAATATTCCCACTGTGAGCCAAATAGATCAAGAAAATCCGAAACAAATAAATGGCCACATAACGAAGAATTGCAACATGCCTTCTCATCCAACTCTATCCATGTAAACTATTTTTTAGTGTTATATTGGCAATCAAAACCAATTTTTTTTCCTAAGTGCCAGTCCCGTTGACCTCATTATATGGATTGTGTTTGTAACTATATAAATAATGCTTCCTTCCCTAAATCATAGAGGTTAGAAAGTTTTGTAACCAGAGACCAAGGTGGGAATATTTTATGAACTATTTATGATTAATTTACACTGATGAGAAGCCATTCATTACCATAGTTCTACCGAGGAGATGCATACTTTTTATACTATTATTTATGCATAGGTTTCTTTAGTGGATTAGAATGTATTTGCGTTACTTGAAATCTTTTTATCTGGCATAATTATATAGAAGATAGTTACGATCCATGTGTTGAATAAAAACTTTTCCTAACTGAAATTCTATGTATATATGTGGAAGTGATCTACACGGTCTTAGAATAGCTATAAATTTCCTTTGATTAGCTCGAAATATAGTAATCACTTTTGCTTTTGTTAGCTAATTTAATATTTGTTTGTTATCAATTTGACTTACATGATGTTATACATGTGGTGAGTTTGGACTAATATTTCTTTCCATTGGTATCTTACATAGAAATATTTCTTTCAAGGGTTATTTAATTAATTTTCAATTAAATTTTTCTATTAAAACCTATATTAACTTTTTAGGTTATCTATTTTATTCAAAAGCTTTAGTTTTTCCAAATGGGGTAGAGTCAAATTTACAAAGAAATGAGTATATACACAATTGATGGTGTTGGAACCATCAAAAAAGGGCATCTCCCTAGTACGAAGTCTTAACTAGACCTTACACGGCTTGGTGTAGGAGTCTCATTCGGTATGATGGCCTAATTGTCATTATCTTAGAGATTTTCATTAGTTCTTGTTGTTCAAGACATGAGATTGTTGTGCTTGTAACTTCAAGAAAGCGAAGTGAGTATGCCTAGTGAGTTCTTAATGTAACTTTGTGTCTGGATTCCCTTACTGCCAAAGGGGAGAGGTAAAGTGAGCTTCTTGATGAGAGGGAATAGTCCCAACCCAGGAAGAAATACATGCGAACAACACGAAGGGTCTTTCCAGCATCCAGTGGAATAGTCCACATTAGATGTGGCAGTCGTGAAAACCAAAGCTAAAGGGAGAACACATACATCGTCCAATGGAATAGTCCAGAAAGTGGTGACGGTAGTCAACACCGAGAAATACACAAAGATGGTATGTCCAATGTCTGGTAGAGTAGTCCACATGGACAGGACAATAGTTATAAACAACAAAACATATCTTCAATGATATGATTACTAAAATAAATGAAGTAGTTCAAATATATTAGTATAGGTAAAGAAAACATGCATTAGAAACATTTAAAGAATAGTCTTACAAATGGATAAAAACCATGCTTGTAAATCTGCTCCCCTGAGATAGGCTTTTGAATTAAGTGAAAGATCCAAGACATATATGTACACCATACATCACTAATCCCACTATTGGACACTAGAGCCATTCCTCACTCCTCAAAGAACAAATTACAGACTCTTAAGGCTATGTGGGAAGAGCCAAGGTGAAATGTCCTTTGCATGTACAAATGAGGGGGTATATAGAGCCAAGGGTTAAACTAATCCTTGTTACTATTCGACTTCCCTCATGATTGTTCGACTTGCATGAATCTTTGACTTACATGACTCTTCAAATTCATCCATGGGTCTTTTGGACTTCCATGTTACATTACATTGATTACAACACGTATGGCCCAAAGTAGTGATGTGGCCGAGACGACTCATGACACAACTCGACATGACACTACTAACATCAACATGTTGATTGTGGTGTCTGTGTCAAGCTGCTATCCTATTGGGTTATGAGTATGATCTTGGCGTATCATATCGTCACCTCTACCTGATGAAGTGTGTGGGATATGGTCTTGCTATTCGCTCAATGGTTCATATATGTGTATGTATCTCCTTAGCTTTCTACTTGGTATGCTTCACGTGTTCGTCCAATTGTGAGCAAGTCTTCTAGTATCCACTCACCCTTCATGTCATTCTTCATCGCGCCATGTTCCATTCATGTACCTACTTTTGCAATCACTCATGATGAGATGACATCAAATCCAGAAATCTCTTAATCTACCATGATGCATTGTTTTCGTTATCGGTCTGGGTGACTAGGAGGGAGGATAAGGTACTAAGATTGCACAGAGCACAACTCAGGCCGGGATGTGGGACTTTGGGGCACTGTTGGGAAACACTGCACAGAGGTCACTAGGAGGCTAATTTGAGCGGTCTAGGACAACAGTGACATCTTTAGGAGAGAGCTTAGCTAGCAGGTAGAATTGCGTAGTTTTTCTGGGGAGGCATTGTAGGCAGCACGAATCACTACCAGTGAAAAATGCGCAATTTTTTGGAGGACGCTGAGATTAGCCTATGAGAGCTGCTAGTTAGAACTGCGTAGATCTGGGATACAGTTAAGGCAGGACATGACTGAGCAATTTCCACGATGAGTGGATTGCTAGATAGTAGGAGGATTGTCGGTGAAAATTGATCAGTTTTCAGAGGAGAGAAGAGTAGTCTAGTAGGTGGAAAGTCTAGAAAAACTATGCAATATCTCGGGATAGTGCAATGACAGGAATCAGATGTTTGTCTCTCATGTTTGCACATTTTCTGTAGGCAATGGAGGGAGGTAGGTTGGACATCTACTATGTAGTTTTGAGGATGAATGTAGCCTTGGGTCACATCTCAAGTTAGATCTTCCAGTTGACCAGATGGAGGCTTGGTGGATGGTCTCACGGGAAGCGTAGACTAGAATGGCTACTTGGGAACCTTTTGCATAGTTCTGGGAGAAATTTAGTTGGTTGATTTTCAGAATTGTGCAGTGCAAGCTGCCTAGAAGGACAGCCTCATGCTCTACACGATTCTGGGAAAAAATGCATTGTCACTAAGGGCTAAGACTACATAGTTCACCTTAGTGGAGGTCTGATTGATGGAAGGTTGTCTGGTTGATAGAATTTTAGGAAAAATGGTTAAGTGTGTGAGAGAGCGAAAACATGTATATATGATCTTATGAACACAAAATTAGCATTACTTGATGACAAGACAACATGTGCTTAGCGCAACCGTCTAAAGGTGAGAGCAACAATTGCGGCACTTAAGATGGGTCATTGAATGATCGTGATGACACTTGCATGACAATGTGTACAACTTTGTGGGTATGTATGATGGTTGTTTACATAGTTGAAAAAACTCATGCACACAAAGAAAAATCTTCGATATCACTAGAAGAAGGTCACAAGCATGACATAACAATCAACATGCCAAAGAAGATAGTTGGTCAAACAAGCACATGAAATGACTTTTGTGTTTGCACACATGCATGTTACTAAATATAGGATGATATGAAAATGAAAAGTAGTCCTACAAATTCAACTAAAATATATACTTTGAAAGGTGTTATTTACTTACCATACTTACCCTCAAGATGATCATGCATCTGGCAGAGTTTCCATGCGATCTTGGTCTTTTGTCATCACTTAGTCTCTTCGTCCTTCTCCTCAACTCCTTGGGAGTGATCTTAGCGTGTCACATTTTCCTATAGTCACTGAAAGATATATCAAAGAAGTTTCAATGGGTAGTGAGTGTTGTTAGAATGAGGCCTTGGGAGGTCCTTCTACACAGTTTGTACATGCATGACAGACATGATAACTTGGACAACACTATGTAGTTTTGAGGTATATGACACTACTGTGGGATGGTGTCCTAGTAGGACAGCTCTGCGTAGTTCCTGAGTGCAATGCAACCTAGGCACCTAAGAGGAAATATTTCCCAGTTCATGGATGCAAGGCACTATTGTGGGATAACTTCTAGGATGACACATCTGTGCAGTTTTAGGTTGCAAGGAAGATTGTGCAGCTGAGGGACAATACTACTCATTTTCATATGATAATGGATCCCAGATGGGGGAAGGACATTGGAGGAAACTATTGTGTAGTTTTGGATGCCAAGGGAGGCTAGGGCCCCTGCACATTGCATAGTTCTAATAAGCAAGGGAAAGAGATTTAGGGTTATAGAAGTAAAGTGCATAGTTATGGGAAGTGGGATGAGGCTAGATTGCTCAGGAAATTAGTGAAGTGTGAAATCAAGGAACATATGTAAATAGTGATAGGACTCAATTATGATCACAACACGAACACTTAGTGATACAGTGTGGACCATACAGAATTTACAAAGCATACTCTGCTTGATGCAACAATGTTCATGACAAGAGTGCGTGAAGTGAGTGTGAAACATGTCTATGTAATGAAAACAACTCATATGCACTAGATTTCCCTTTAAGCAAAACAACATTCCCTTTCCATGAAAAACAACAATCCCTATGCCCAAAGATGACACATGCTGCAGGAAGATGAGAACATGAACAACTATTAAGATCAAGGAGGGGAGCTTGAGATCATCACCTTACCAATAAGTGACCAGGGGATGATCGATTGCAAGATCTAAGGTAGGCTCTAAAATTTTCATGCGAGCCAAAATTTTGGAGGGTGGTTGTAGCCCCTACAACACACACCAAAAAAAAATTCACACGTTATTCATTCACAAATATTATAAAATATATAGTTGGACTAAGAGCCAACAGATTCCAAAGATGAATAAAGAAGTTGAGATATTATGTCAACATAATCCCAAACGAAGTCTAAATTTACCATGTAAGAATTATCTCCAAGTGCCTCCCTTAATGCTTACATGTCAAAATTAAACACAAATTACAATATAGAAGACACATATTACAACAAGAAATTGATCTCTATCTCACTAGTCTTCATCAACACTCATATCCACTCTGGAATATTTCAAACACTACTCTTTATTCACCACCCCATCCTTGAGATGTCACTTCAAACTCCATTTGAAACATAAACGCCTCTCATCATTTTCAATGAACTTTGTATAATTGATGCTTCTGGATCTGGCGAAGGACAATCTTGATACTTGACTATATCCAACAGTCAATTATGCAATTGACCTTTCTACAAACAAGAATCTCATAAATTTTCTTGTAACTTATGCTCTTGAATCCCAAAGCAGAACAAGACAAACTAACACAATCGAACAAGCCATATGATCTCGGCACTTAAGAAATTGAGAACCACTAATTTAATTATATTCCTTTGTTCCTTAATTAGTGTTTTACACACTCAATCAATACTATATTCTCATCAGGACTAATAACTCTAAAATAAAGAAATCACTCCCACCTAGCATTTTAGAGCGAGCAAATTCCAAACAATTAATAACTCCATATGTAGATGCAGTAGTAAAGGATTTCAGCCATATATTGCTTGTAAAATGATGAAGTTGTTGTTTGTAGCATAGTTACCAAATTTGGCGCTGAAGAATTCAAAAATTCGGCAATTCGGTCACAATCAACCATTAATACACTGAAATTTGGTTCGGACACATCAGAGTCTCCCAACTTTATTTTTAAGATTTTCTTTTATTTGTGTTTTTCAAGAATTCGTACTCCATTTTTTGTGCCTTAGTTTTGTCATCCAGTTGTAGATATTGAACGGTTGAACGTAATTCTCTGTTTATATAGATGTTTAAAAATATTGAACCATTGGAAATTAATTCTCCTTGTTTGGTGTGATTAATGATTAAAAAGTTCATAGTTCTATTTATATTAATGATTAAAAATTTCATAGTTCTATTTATATCAAAGTTATTCTAATGTGTTAATAAATTTGACTTGATATTAATTTTTACATTGTTTGTTTAATGTTTGTTCAATTTTTATATTAAAAATAAAAAATTCTCTTTAAAAGTAGGTATAAAAACTAAATAGATAGTTGTCATATTAAATTTTTATTTTCACAATAAAATACTTCTTGCTTTTTTATTTCACAATAAAATAAATTTTCCTCCTTTTTTTTTTTTACTTTAATCTCTTGCTTATAATTCTTTCGCTAGTGAATAATGTAATTGGAATTATTTATTCATAATAAAATTGGTTGTAATTTAGTTTTTTATTTTAAGAAATTTTTAAGGAAAATATAATATGGTTTCTAAATCTTTTAAACAATTAGCAAAACAACAAGATAGTTCTATTTTGATGATTCTTGATAGTTCTAATTTAATGATTTTTTATCTATATTTTATTCAGTTAGTTACTATATTTTGGTACAATTAGGAAAATAGCAATATAGTTCTAATTTAATGATCTTTTATCTATATTTTATTCAGTTGGTAATTCAGAAAGTGTCTAAATATTTATCATTAAAAATTACAACATTAGTTACTATCTTTTGATTAACCAAGAGGAATTGCTTCTACTAATTCCAATATCTCATTCACTTCCATTTGAAAAATTAGGAAAATGATGTCAGCTGACAGAAATCCTTTCATATCTCCCATTTGTAGCATATGAGTTAGGACCACAATCTTTGTTGGAAGAGTTCATTATTGCACTATTGTCGTAAAGACATGGTTATACAACTTTATCGGAATACAAAGGAATAAAAGGGAAAACCCCACTCTGAACATGTAAATCAGACTTCAAAATACATTGACCTGCATTTATAAATCTCATCGGTTCCACTCCTTCATATGCCTTTTCCTTTTAAAACCCGGGACAACTATGTTTTCTCGATACACGGAAGTACACTGAAACACATGAGAAATCTGACCAAAAGCTTAAGGTTATATCTAAAATGGAGTTACACCCACATCTATAAACTTTTGGATCCGCTGCGCTGCTCCTTTACACTCCCGATGAGTGATTGCCCTGATCTTTGATCTATCGCTATTGCCCATCGCAACTTCGCATGTCGGCACTCCATTACCACTGTCACTTAACTTACCCGATATGCGATCCGTGATTTGATTTCCGTTGTTGATAGGTATATGATCTAATGGTCCACGCTTCAACAATCGACATTGGCAAAGGATTAGGCATGGTCCATCCATATGATACATTATGATGTGATCAATTGACGTTTGCTCATCACATAGTCTTAAGGTTTGCGGTCCCTCTTTCTTATAACAATTCCACTGATCCTATAAAGTGCTCTGCTTTGCTCGATTACATTTGGTTCATTGATATTATAGATCCAATGGCCACTATGAATTAGCCTTGACCTCTTTATTCCATCTCTTTACTTGATTTCGTTCAATATTGTTGGACTGCCTTTTGCAGATTTTCTCTACCATACTCCGTTTTCACACACGACATTCATATATAATAGTAAGCTATGATATCTTTGAAGTAGGTTCAGCCAATGTTATAACACTAAGGACCCCAATTATGCTTTGAATGCTATAATTATGCTTTGAACGCTATAATTTATAACTTAAGGCATAAAAACATGGAAGAATGCTTCAGTTGTTCCACAGACAACTATATAGAGGCAAGCGAAGGATTTCAATAAAAACAATACACTCACACACTGAATCATTTTATTCAATACATTAAGTTTACATAGTCTTGACCCTCTGGCTTGATTACAAAAATAAAAGACCATGTTTCAATCTTGAAATCCTCACTCTCTCTTAGTCGATTCTAACCTAGCTAACCTCTACTTAACCTATCCAACCTCTCAACTATACAAAAAGATAACAATTTATACAAAAGTGGATTGATGAACCTGTTCTAGTTCAGATCTAGAAATCTCTCATTCTCTCCTAAAGAATCTCTTCAACTCCACTCTTTTCTAAACAAACATTGAATCAAGCTTTCAAATTCCTCATATCATATTCAAACCAAATAAATCTAATTGTTTGGTCTGATCTCCACACAGGGAGGATCAATCAGGCACTATGCCCTTTTCTCATATTTGACAATAAATAAACACTCTCACACATTTAAATAAACAAAATTAACTAATATCCTATCTTCCAACCCCTTGTTAATCAAAACATGTGATCATGCCATCAAATTGCAGATTAGGCTTGAATGCTCCTATATCAGACTCCCAAGTTGAAAATTTCCATGACCTCCTGGTCATGTGTTTCTTCTGCTGATCATCCAATATCCCAAACTTTACTTTGTAACTGGTCATCACTTTCATCATGTTGTTGATTCAATTCTTCTACCACTGCCACTTTTGTTCCTCCAAGATTCCAAATCCTATTTCGCTGCAATCCTCTTTCCTTTCTGATACAAATTCCTTTTGTTAATTTATCTTCCTTGTTGTCCCTCTTTTTTACTATCTTCATCTTCCACAATTTCTTAATTTCCTCCTCACCATTTTTTCTTAACTGAACTCCTCTAACGTTTATCGGTTGTACATTCTCTTTTACCATATAAATTATAAAATTTCAGTCCAAGTCTTCTTTGCCTATGTCATTTACAAACTGTTGTTTGTATTCTACAACTTCCCTTCCATTATCTTTAAAGATAATGCTTTCCTCTACGTTATCAGGTTCATCTAATAACCTTCCCAGAAAAATACAAATTCCTTCATATTCAATAAGCATGTCATTTGCATATGACTCCTCCTTCCTATATAAAGTAGAATTTCCATCACAATTGCTAGATTCAAAATAACTATGGTTTTCGCTTTCCGTAGGTAATTCTGCCATCAAATCTTTACACTCTGCTTATGCATAAGTTATGAAATTATCATCAATTTTCATTTCCATACTTTCCTTTGTATTATACAGTGTTCCTTGTTCTAACACAAGACTATCATTCAACAATTCAATAGCTAGGATTTCTTGGAGCATATCATTGTGAAGTATACTTTTATCTTCTATACTTATACCATTGCAACAAAATGATGTTGTTTTATCTTCTCCTACAACAGAAACAAAATTCTAGTTTTCTAAAGCTTCTTCATGGTTTAAAAATTCATAAAAATAATCCACTTTAAAATCACAGAATTCCTGAACTTCTGCATCTGTCAACATCATCATATATTCCTTCACAATTTCTATAATACTTTCATTTTGATACTCTACTGAAGATATTTCATTCTGGTTATCATCACAAATTTTCATTTTCTTATCTTTAGCTTCTTCAATCATGACAATTTCCTTGTCAATACCATTATTCTCAAAATTATTAAATACATGCTTAAAATATCTTTCTGTTTCAGCCATATCTTCTAGTAATCTCACTTCTCCATCAACATGCATAAGCACACTGTCCAATTGTTGTTCATCACCTTTCAAACCTGAAAATATACACAACATGTCAATTTCAAAGATATAAGTCTCTTCATTTGAAGCCTCCGTGATCAGCTCCTCATGCTTCTCTAAACTATTCTGATAGTTCACTAAGTTATTGAGAAATTATTCCTCAACATCTCTGACTTTTTCCTCATTAAAGAAAACTTCTGGGACTGCAACTTCTTGACTATGCTTGGCAACTTCATCATAGGTTTGTAGAATACCTTTTTGTTCTACACAACTTCCTCCAACACTCAGTTTATCCAAATAATACAACAATGTCTCTTCCTCTTCTATGATAACACTTTGATCTTTCAAATATTTCCTTGACTTAACTCCTTCAACTAAGTTCTTCGTGTTAGCTTTTCTCCTCTTCATTTCACAAATATGCAATGCATCCATTTCCTTTCCTTCTTCCTTTTCCCATTGATCTTCTATCCATGCTAAAATTCCTTCAAATATGATCCAATATGCTTTTACTAAGAAAAGACACAACCATTCAACCATACCTTTTAATTTACTCCACCAATTGAAGTCTTGAAAATATTTATGCATATCCTTTTGTGTTTGTATTGCCTTTGTCTCTTTCACTTTTTCATACACAAGTTCAAATTCATTAGGCTGCATACCTACAATTTTACATTCACAGAAATAATTAATCCCAAAAATATGAGATCTTCTTATCTGTGAGGATGCTACCAGCACATTCCTCTCATTGTCAACTATTCAAAGTATTAATTTCTGAGCAAAAAATTCTTTGACATGCCATTTAACTCTTTTTCCCACATAAAATATTTGTTTCCGCTTTTCTCTAATTTCTTTCAATACCAGCTTCTTCAAACGACTGAGTTCTATTTTCAGCTCAGCCAACTCTATGTTCCTTTCTTCTTTACTCATTCCTTTGAGTCCAACTGCTTCAACACTCTTTTTCCTCTGCTTCTGACTTTCCTCTGTAGCCCTGTCATGACTATCAATAGTGAATTCCATTTCTTCCTTTGGTGAACTTTCCTTGTTCACTAGTGAGCTGCAACTTGCCTTTTTCATTTCACCTGTAACAAGTCTCCTTCATGCCTCGTCAAAGTTTCCTGAGTTCAGCCTTTTGGCACCTATTAGTTCTTTCCTCAAACCTCACTCACTAACAATTCTAACTAGCACTAATCTTGCTAGAATTGTTATCTCCTATCCACAATCACAATTGTCGAGCTATCTCAAGAACTTCTACCAACCACAATTAGAACTTGTTCTCAACTTCTTTCGAACACTCCTTGCTTTAGGTTTTGCATCTTCAATTGGTCACTTCCTTCTTCATTCAATGATTTCATTTACTGTTGGGTGTTGTCGCCTTTACTCATCTAAGAGTTCTTCTTGCTCTATCTTCTTTAACATAGTTCATATGCTATAATGCTGGCACAATTCATTCTATCTTTCAACAATTCCATTGCTTCGACTTGCCTGCACAATCTTATCTCAAGATACATCAAAGTACCTTTCAAACTTGCAATATTTCCTCAAATATGTCTTAAAACAAATTCCCATTCCATCAATTATGTCTTTGCCAAAAGATTCATCTGATCACTATTTCATTTAGTCTTTCCATTCAAAAGTGTTCATACAGTCAACAACTATTTTCAAATTTACCTTTTAAATCAAACCAATCATTAAATCAACTTACATGGAAATTTTCATTTTCCTAAAAGGAAAGCACCTTCTCCTTTGAAATTTCAATCCCTTGTTGTGCCTGAGTCATTCAAAACAAATCTCTACAAAATCATCAAAATAAACATTCTTACCATACCTTCATCAGAAAATTCACTATTTCCCCATTCTAATCTCAGTGTCCTTTATAGTCTGATCATTATCTGCATCAAATTCACTTCAGTGCAAATTATAAATATCCTGAGATTACAATTCAATTTCCAAACCATTCTTTACAGAGCATTGAGCTAGCTCTGATACCAAAATGAAGTCAGCTCACTGACATCCTTTCATATCTCCCTTGTTTAGCCTATGAGTTAGGCCCATAATCTTTATCAGAAGCATTCATTATTGCACTATTGCCTTAAAAACCCAGCTATACAAAGGAATAAAAGGGAAAACCCCACTCTGATCATGTAAATTGGACATCAAAATACATCGACCTGCATTTATAAATCTCATCAGTTCTTCTCCTTCATATGCCTTTTCCTTTTAAAACCTCGGGACAACTGTGTTTTCTCGATACACGGAAATACACTGAAACACATGAGAAATCTGACCAGAAGCTTAAGGTCAGATCTCAAATGGAGTTACAACTGTATCTATAAAGTTTCAGGTTCATTGTGTTGCTCCTTTACACTCCCAATCTCCGATTACCCCGATCTTCGATCTATCGCTATCACCCATCGCAACTTCGCATATCGGCATTCCATTACCGATGTCACTTAGCTTACCTGATATGCGATCAATGATTTCATCTCCGTTGTTGGTAAGGTATATGATCCAACAGTCCATGCTTCATCGCATTATCACAATCGGCGTTGGAAAAGGTTTGGGCCCAGTCCATCCATATGATACATTGTAATGTGATCGATTGGTGTTCGCTCATCGCATAGTCTTAAGGTCTATGGTCCTTCTTCCTTATAACATTTCTGCCAATGCTATAAAGTGCTTTGCTTTGCCCAATTATATCTGGTCTATTGATCTTACAGATCCAATGACCACTATGCATTACCTTTTACCTCTTTATTCCATATCTTTACTTGATTTTGTTCAATATTGTTGGACTTGCGCCTTTCGTAGGTTTCCTCTACCATACTCTGTTTTCACACATGACGTTCATATATAATAGTAAGCTCTGATATCTTTGAAGTAGGCTAAGCCACTGTTATAACACTAAGGACCCTAATTATGCTTTGAACGCTATGATTTATAACTTAAGGCATACAAATAGAGAAAGATTTTTCAGCTGTTCCGCAGACAACTATGCAGAGGCAAGCGAAGGATTTCAATAAAAACAACACATTCACGCACACTGAATCATCTTATTCAATACAATAAGTTTACAGAGTCTCAGCCCTCTGGCTTGATTACAACAATAAAAGACCATGTTTCAATTCTAGCCTAGCTAGCCTATAGCTAAACTATCCAACCTCTGAATTATACAAAAAGATCATAATTTATACAAAAGTGGATTCATGAACCCATTATGGCTCAGATCCAGAAATCTCTCTCTCTCCTGTAAAGAATCTCTTCAACTCCACTCTTTTCTAAACAAAATCAAGCTTTCAAATTCCTCATATCCTATTCAAACCAAATAAATCTAACTGTTTGGTCTGATCTCCACACAGGGATAATCAATCAGCCACTGTGTCATTTTCTCATACTTGACAATAAATAAACACTCTCACACATTCAAACAAATAAACTTAACTAATCTCTTATCTTCCAACCCCTTGTTAGTCACAACATGTGATCATGCTATCACATTGCTGACTAGCCCTAAATTGTAAGGCCTTCAGAAGATTGGTGCGATGGGCGTCGACGGACGATCGTGCACGGGCGCAGGCGGGCGCGCGGGCGAGTGCGGGGACGCGTTGAACGACGAACTTGTGACGGAGTGTGGAAATAATGCGACAATAATGTGGACAGACATTCGACGATAACATCAACACTTATGAATGCGACTAAGTGTTGAGGAGATTTATATGCGACTTGGAAGGAGGCTACGTGAGGACCAGGCCGACGTACAAGGAGCGTGTTATGAGTGGTTTTGGGGGTCAGCCATGGGGCTGCACACCCCATGTAAAACCCACATATGATGCATATATATAAGTGAGCATGGAGGCTCATTTCAACAAGACATTCGCTCATACATCTTCGCAAGGAGAACAAGAGGAGTGCACAGCTTTGCTGAAGGAAATGCGCATATCTCATGCGCATTAGTCTTGGAGATTGCGCAGACTTGTATCTTGGTTGGTGGTTGGCAAAGTGTGTCATGTGTTGGGTGAATTCTGAAGTACGGTTTTGTGCAGGACTTGGTAAAGTGAATTAGTGGCTCGAGTGAGCACTATCCTTTATGCAAGAGGCTTACATGTATTATAAAAGGCAGGTTGCCTATCTATTGTAATATTTGATTAAGTGTGAGACTTGGTTCGGCCAAGACACGCTTTTGTTGTAATCTGATATTCATAATAAAATTGTCGGGCATACTCACATTACAAAGAGTTGCCCCTCCCCTTTATACTTGTTGTAATTGTTGTTCTCGGTTTAATTGCATGATGATAATGAATGAGTATGGGCTTCATTAAGTATAAAGGATAATTTCTTTTACTTAGTTGCGAAACACAATCTAAGTATGTTAATGTGAAAGTAGGCGTAGTCCACGAATGTTAATATTGGTGAAAAGAACACGTTCGGTGGTGCCGCACCATGCTACAAGCGGTTGGAAGACTACCGCAGGTGTAGGGGCCTGACATTTGGTACCAGAGCTCGGGTGGAGCTGGTGTTAGGGCAAGGTTTGCTCGTGAAGGTTTGAAGTTGATGGCAGGTGATATTGAGACTTGAACAAGGTTCATGTGTTGAAGCATTTGAAGGTAGTTTCAAGACTCGGTTTGAGCAGAGTTGCTCGTGACAGTGGAAGCAGGTTTAGCAGAGGTGAAGCTTAGTGCTTGGACCAAGCTGAACGAAAAGTCATGGCAAGTTTGGGAGAAGGTGAAGGGAAGCTCTTGCTTACCTTATACAGGTTGAAGCGGTTGAAAGAAGAGAGTCCCTGAATTCGAGACCAGCTTGAAGTCTTGGAAAAGAATATTGAAGATGAACTTTTTCAACTTGGTTGGACAATGGAGCAAGGTGAAGTTGCAGATTGTGCTGTCAAGGAAGAGGAAGCCGTGATGATTGAAGATGTTGCAGACATGACCATGATGGAGGATGAACTTGAGAATGATCAAGTTGGACCAAGATCGTGCAGTTTGTGGACATGGATGAATGAGGAAGAGCCTCATGATGATGAAGTAAGTATTGATACTTGTGTTTCATTTGGGCATTTGGTGGATGGACCGTATGCAGGGAGAGGCAAAGCCAGTTTGCCTATGCTATGGAGGATCTTGCCATGGATGACTAGGATGAGACCTTGTATGGAGAAGCAAGGATTGTTGATTGTTGCAGGACTTGTTGGGGTTGTTTGTGACCTTATGGTAGAAGGTACAAAGGCCCTTGACAAGGGTGGAACTTGATGATCGTTGTGGATGATTGGGTCATGCTTTAGCCATATGAAAGATTGGCTAAGTGCCCAGCATGACTCATGGACAGTTGAGGAGGGCACACATTTGTGATGCTTGGGTGGACTTCTCATGGCCGAGACCAAGAGATAGTCTTGGTGGACACTTTGGTGGAGGAGCTATGATGGAAGGGACTCGTGATGATGCTGATATGGTTGAGTGACCGAGTTCACTAAACTGAAGATTGTAGACTTGGGTGAGGATGATCGATTGTTGTGATGAGTCTACTTGGTTGGACTACATGGACAACTTAGTCATGGACATCAGGTTGGAGGCATGGAGCATGGCAGTCTTATGCAGGGACATTGTGTGGGAGCACTTGTAGAGATGTCAATGAACATCCAAGGAGAGTGCCAAGGCAAGGATGTTGTGCAGATGGATTTGCTAGTGTGACGTGGAGACTTATTACTTGTGAGCCTATGGAGAGGTTGTACACTCTTGTGCAACAAAATCATGGACTTGGATGGATTTGTGAGCAGATTATGGAGCATTCCTACTACATAGAGATGTTGGTTGGAGATGACCCATGGAGCTCATGATGACATGAGATTGTTGTGACTTTTAGGGACTTCATATATGGTGGACTTAGAGGATCTAATGCATTGAGGAGCTGAGGTCAGGAGACTTTGATGCAGTATGGGATGCATACTTTCAAAGTACATGTATGGGCATGGCTTGGAAGAGTGACTTGATGTGGAGGATCGATATGAGACACTTTGGAGTGATGGAGTTACAACGATGATGATGATGCCTTGGTGGCTGCACTTGGGCATGGGTTGAGCCGAGACTCAACTACTTTTGACACATGGATAGATGAGGTGAGTACATACTTGTTTCTATGGCAGACTTGATGGATGGCACATTGTAGATATGATGAAGGGTTGCTTCATGGACCTAGATGTGGCACATCGAGAGTCGGTTTGATGAGATGATCTCTTCATATGGAGGAGACACACACATGATGATGTTGGGATAGATGTGGCTGATTTCTTGTAGCACATTGACACCAAACATCATGGACAACATGTTGCAGATGAGGTGGATGGAGTTCCATGGACCTGAGCATGGACTATGGAGATAGATTCTTGATGAGTCGAGAATGTGGCAGGATGTTTTGAGAAACGACTGATGGTGACATCAGGATGTTCACTCTCATGGATTGAGCATGGCAGTTGGACTGGCCATCCGACTAGCTCAGGCATGACGGCACGCAGTGGGCAGAGATGTGTTAGCATTATGTTGGAGTATCATGGCAGCATTTCACATGAGGACACATGAGGAAGACAGGAGGTCAGTAATCGTGGATCGAGATGACATCTGATGGAGAGCATACCTTGGTATGGTGAGCTTGGTGGCAGTTGGTCACTAAGTCGAAGCATGATGGAGATGAGGCTCTACATATGTGCAAGGATGTTGCTTTGTGTGGAGGAGTCAACATCATGGATGAGTAATGATCCTGGTGGATGGCTACTGGGATGGTATGTTGTCGAGGACGACAACGATTTCAGGTGGAGGAGGATGTAAGGCCTTCAGAAGATTGGTGCGACGGGCATCGGCGGACGATTGTGCACAGGCGCGGGCGAGTGCTCGGGCGAGAACGCGGATGCACTGAACGACGAACTTGTGACGGAGTGCGGAAATAATGCGACAATAAAGTGGACAAACATGCGACGATAATAGCAACACTTATGAATGCGACTAAGTGTTGAGGAGATTTATATGCGACTTGGAAGCAGGCTGCGTGAGGACTAGGCCGACGTACAAGAAGCATGTTATGAGTGGTTTTGGGGGTCGGCCATGGGGCTGCACACCCCATGTAAAACCCACGTATGATGCATATATATAAGTGAGCATGGAGGCTCATTTCAACAAGACATTCGCTCATACATCTTCGCAAGGAGGACAAGAGGAGTGCGCAGTTTTGGTGAAGGAAATGCGCATATCTCATGCGCATTAGTCTTGGAGATTGCGCAGACTTGTATCTTGGTTGGTGGTTGGCAAAGTGTGCCATGTGTTGGGTGAATTCTGAAGTACGGTTTTGTGCAGGACTTGGTAAAGTGAATTAGTGGCTCGGGTGAGCACTATCCTTTATGCAAGAGGTGTACATGTATTATAAAAGGCAGGTTGCCTATCTATTGTAATATTTGGTTAAGTGTGAGACTTGGTTCGGCCAAGACACGCTTGTGTTGTAATCTGATATTCATAATAAAATTGTCGGGCAGACTCACATTACGGGGAGTTGCCCCTCCCCTTTATACTTGTTGCAATTGTTGTTCTCGGTTTAATTGCATGATGATAATGAATGAGTATGGGCTTCATTAAGTATAAAGGATAATTGCTTTTACTTAGTTGCGAAACACAAGCTAAGTATGTTAATGTGAAAGTAGGCGTAGTCCACGAATGTTAGTATTGGTGAAAAGAACGCATTCGGTGGTGCCGCACCTTACTACAAGCGGTTGGAAGACTACCGCAGGTGTAGGGGCGTGACATAAATGCTCTTGCATCAGGAAAAAACAAGAACTATAATTTGATGATTCTTGATAGTTCTAATTTGAAGATTTTTTATTTGTATTTTATTTTAGTAATTAAGAAATTGCCTAAATATTTATCATTAAAAACTACAACATTAGTTACTATTCTTTGATTGACCAACTAACAATTTTAATGGTTCCTTTTTTCCTAATGTCAAAGAGTTTTTTCTCCCCATTATATCTTATTCACTTCCACTAAAGAAGTGTTGTTTCTACTAATTTCAATATCTCACTTCTATTGAAAAAGAATTGTTTCTACTAATTTCAAAAATTATTAATTTAGATTATTCAAAATGGTTAATTTAGATTATTCAAAATTTAAGAAAAAAATATTATTAATAATAGTGTAAGATGTATATTAGCTTGGCGAATTTTTTCGCATATTAAATTTTAAAGAATCTTATTTCTTTCGTATCAAATCCAATTCGAACTTCGTTACTATAGTTCGTAGTGGCAACGACTTTCAATAAAGCGTCTTATTCCAGCACAAATCGTTAGCATCCTTGAAATAATTTTTTATGATTTGAAGAACATGGATAAATATATCATGAAGCCGTCAAAATCAATGCAAAGAGCCACAACAGCTACCGAGAAAAAATCATCCTAGCTCTATCTCAGCGACCTAGAAAAAACATCATAGCTCTATCTCATAGGTTGGTTGGAAAATATGACACAACGAGTCTGAACCACAGAATCAGTCTGATATTTACTGATTTGGATCTGGAGAAAATGTATAGTGCTGCTTCCGCATGTTTTCAAGGTTATAGGAAGCCCCTAATCATCTCTCTCTATGCTCTCGCAAAACCTTAATAAATAACGGCACTTCATTCTACTATTCCAAGGCCACTCTCAGTGACTTGAAGCCCAAATCGTGTGCACCAATCATCATCTCGGTGAACGTTAAAGAGAATTTTCCAACAAATGTGCTCTGGAATACCCTCGCCTCGCCTTGCCTTGCCTGCTCTTCAGGACTACAGTTTTTGTCGGCACCCATCCCGCACCATTTCAAAGGTAGGGAGTCTTCGTGCATTCCGAGTTTGATTCTTGCCATGCATGGGAATCGACTTTTGTATCTCTGAGTAGTGAGTAGTCATCATTCAATAGAGGATCCGTTCCCTTGTGCTACTGCAGCAAATCGCTGAAGGAGGTGGCCGTAACGAGGATAAGAATCGGTAACAAAAGCAGAGGATACAAACAAAAAAATAGAGAATTATGATTTCATAAATATCTCTAAAAATTATGGACAAAAACAACATTATTCAACAAAACGATTACCGCTGCATGTCCTGGGCCCGCAAAAGGGTGGTTATACCAAAAGAGAAATCAATATACACACCCAAAATTAATTGTTTGCACATTATTTCGTCACAAATATTATATAAATATATAATTGGATTGACATCGAACATATTCTTTTAATATAATTCTAAACTAATTTCAAATTTACTAGGTAAATATTGATGATGATGATGATGGTGGTGGTTAACATCCAGTGAGACCAAATTTAGTCTATCTGACCTATAATTTTCTTTTTCCTTCTCGTCATTCTTGGCGAGATTGGTGTTGTAGCTTTTTTTTTTTTTCTCTATGGTCTTTGAACTTCCTTTATCTTGCATCTCCTTCATCTCTTCTGGTTCTTGGGACATTGGTGTCTTAGCTTCGAGATCTATTGTGTTCGTCCTTTTGAAGATAGTTGGAGAAGAAGTTTGGTCTTTGTTGTTAAATGAAGATTTATTTTGTGCGGTATTTGAATCCTCATAACTATTGATGCTTGAGGGATTGTCGAGTTCACTTTTCTGCTATTGGGCGAGGCTTTCCTCGTGCTTGTCTTGAGAGTGTTTCTTTCTTTCCCAATTTCTTACGATTCAAAATTTTTTGGGAGTATTCTTCCTTGATGATAGTGTAATGTTCACTTTGTGCTCCTTCCCACCATATAAATTTGTGGTGATTCTTTCTAGAGAATATCTCCATATAATCTTTAATCTCTTTAATTGGATTTGGTGAGACATCTATCCATGTAGAAAGTATCATAAAAATTACAAATATATTTTAAATCTTGAATTAAAACACTTATAATTCTTTTTATCATTATTATTATATCTTTCTTCTCGCAGCATACTATGGTTAAATAAAAGCCTTTACAACTATATTAGTTGTAATATTTCCAAATTTTGAACATTGGTTTTATGAGTTATCAAAAAAGTTACATATGTTTCATGTTTCTATGCCAAACCCTAAATTTAGGACAAAACCTTGAGATAACTCGGTTATGAAAAATTGGAGTGAAAACATAAAAATTGATGAAACATATAACCATGCAACAACTTTGTTTAATGGTCAGAAGATTGCAAATGAGTTTTGATACTTGGCATTGTTACTATATATTATCATTGTTTAATGGTCAGAAGATTGCAAATGAGTTTTGATACTTGGCATTGTTACTATATATATTATCATTATAATGATCGATACAATACAATAGTTTCCACTCTATTTCCTTGAAAATTGGTGAACTTAGAAACATCTAATGCACGTGGTTTCCACCAGTTATAATAAAGTATTGGAGTTATAAGGGGAAATTGCAAGAGATAACTAGTAAATATGCGAGAAAGCATATGCCGAGAAGATCTAGTCATTTACTAGAATCATTTAATTAACGCAATCATTCAATTTCGTATTTAATCAAAATAGGTAAACGTATTATCACAATGTTTATTATATCAGCAGTATCATTCGTCAACTATTAAATATGTTGTTTGTGGCACATAAACTTTTAATGTAGATTATTTATCATATAATTTGTTTATTATTATTAATTTTTATGATGGATATTCTCTTAAATAAATTATGATTCATTACGATAATATCCAATACACCAACTTGAAACAATATTATGAAGACGTTAATCAAAATATAATGAACTTGGTAAATTAGTATATAGGAAAATTTTAAGGTCGCCGTGTACATATTTTTTATCATCACCTAAATCTTAAGACACTTCTCACACTGCTGCGTGCATGTACGAATTTCCATGTCACTTAGAGAGTTGTAGAGATGTTCGAACGACTGTTAGAGAATTATATGTTGCCGAGGTGTACTGCCGCTTTCTGCAAACGTGGTTGTAAAGTTGATAGGGAAAAGACGCTGTAAAAGTTGCAGGAAGAAGCAATGCGAGCATTTAGAAATAAAATATAAATTCAAAACAGAAATCAAATTTCCTGGCAGAGACGAACGCATTAAAATTATTAAAAGCCAGATCAATGTCAAAGTATAATTAAGTAATTTACGTTGCGTAGTCCATATAATCTCCATTCAAACGAAACAAAAAATGGAAAATAACAGTTTTAACAAAACAAGTATCCATATTTGGCGCAACCACATAGTATATTAATATCGATTCGGTGGGGTGAGTTTTAAAAGTAAGTATATTTTAAATATATTTAAATAAATAAATTAAAATGTGTGAGGGAGATGTTTAAATTTTATAATTTTTAAAAATGTTTTATATAAAAAATTGTTGGAAAATTTAGGTTAGTTAATCTATATAGATATTAATTAAAAAGAAAATGTTAAAAAGATAATTTTAATAAGTCTTGTAGATATTAATTTCATAGCAAAAAAAATATAAGAACTATCTTGCATAGGCATTCTAGCTTTCTCACAATCTGTGAATACTTTCGCCAAATTATATAAGAACTATCTTGAATAGGCATTCTAGCTTTCTCACAATCTGTGAATACTTTCGCCAAATTATTGGGGACTTCATTGAGGACTCATGGACTTGCTTTCCCAAAAGGTTTTTGAGAATATTTCATGGATGTTTCAAACATATTTCACTCACCTGATATTTTTCAGGGATATATATATATATATATATATATATGACAGATTTTAGGATAATCTCAATATATCTTCTATTTTGACAAAGTTATGATTGAATAATATGATCAATTTTCCAATCTTTTATTTTTGTATTGCATTAAAAATAAATTTATTGTACAAATTGCAATTCAAAACCTGGTGTTTATATGATGATGTGTTCTAATTATGTTTTTAATAATTTAAATATTGTATTTTTAATAACAAAATTACAATACCGAAAGGCTTTATATTTAGAAAACAAGAAATGAAACATTTCAAAGGATTGATCTATGTGGTTATTGCTCTTGCTTTTTCTCATTTTTTTTTATAGTCATCTTAATTTTTATATATTGTGTAGGGGTTTCCAGCAGCCATTCAAGTCCAATGCTTCCACCATATCAACCTCAAACATTGTGAAAAACTTTGACATAGTAGTGACTTAGATTGGTTATGAAATGCTTGAATAAATTCCTATTAAATCATCTTCTTAATGAAATATTAATCTAATATGTTTATAGAATCAAAGTATTTTATAGTGGTTTTCAACATAGTTGTAGGAGTTTGCAATACCTTTGAAGAAAATTAACATAATCATCATTAACAAGAACTATGGAGGACTCCTGCTATTCTTATATTGAAATTCACTCAACCCCTTTTTAAGTTGTTCTAATTTTTTTAAAACTGAAAAATGCAAAGATTCTGCATAATACTATATTATATAGCTTGGAACTCTAGCTTGAAGCACATACAAATTGAATTCTAAATTATATATATATATATATATATATATATATATATATATATATATATATATATATATATATATTCCCAACCCACCTTTCCGTTAAAATTTTGTGGGTGCATTCTAGTTGTTCCTACGAACATCCACCCCTTACTCATTTTGAAAACAAATGCAACATAGAGTAAAATATTCAATGTTCAAAGAAAAAGTTATCCAAAATTTAGAAATAAAATAAAAAAGACCACATCGATTCTTCATTTTAAAAACAAATGCAATATAAAGTAAAATATTCAATGTTTATAAAGAAGTGATCAAGTTTATAAATAAAATAAAAAATAGTAAGTATTTTCTAATAAGAATAATACGGGGACTTTTGTAATTCTTTTCATTTTTAATATAAAATTAATATGTGATATTTAAAAATATTCGCAATAATAAAAAAAAAACTCATTATGGATGATAAATAAAAATAAACTAATTTAATATGTGATGAGCCCCAAATTTGGTAACATTTTGGGCTCATTTGGCCTACTTACCCTTGCTCAACCCTTCATTTTTTATCACTTATGCATCATTTCTTAGTATGTTCATGTTATTTGAAGGAAGGAGGGCAGTCACTATTCCTAGGTGGCTAATACATGTTTATTTCAGGTTTTTTGACATTAAATGGAGCAAAACCACGCAGATGGAGGCAAGGAGACAGCCAAGGTGGCATTGCGGTTTTGTAGGAAGGTTGTCCACAGCCTTGAATGACCTTCCTCGTGATCTCCACCCCAACTCCGAGCTCCAACAACTATCACCACCGAGCTAAAAGGCAGCCAACGGATTCTAAGGGAACAACAATTTACTTTTAGTTGGACAGCCAAGCCCCACTAATTTAGGAGGCCGGCTTGGCCCTCATAATGTCTAAATATTGAGGTTGTAGCCTTCGATGGGGGCTTTTGAAAACTTTGTTATTTATCCTAGACTACGAGCTGATAGCTTAGTTTTTGCTTTTTGTAAGCCATTTTTGGCATGTTATCAGACTTTTGACTGTTATCTCTTAATGAATAAGCAGACAGATTTGAGGCAGCTCTAAGTTCCTAAAGGAGCTTAAGCTCTCAGGGTTGGGCCCAACCTGAGAGCCTAAGGCTTCCTTCGTTGTATTGTTACTTGTCTTTCTTTCAGCATTTCATTTCTTTTCCTTTACATGCACTTGAAAACACAGTTTGCTGATTCGAATTCCTTGATGTGATTAAGTAGGTTAGTTTTATGGATAAAGTGCTTACAGTAGTTTAGATTAGAGTAGGAGGATTGGAGTTAATCAGGGTTCCAAGAAAAGGTTGATTGTACACTCACTTCCACCTCTGTTTAGAGATTGGGAGTGTAGACCGTGCCAACCACCAAAAAAACACAGTTTCACATGTTCATGCAAGCTTTAACGTAACATTTCCATTTGTAGAGGTATCCATGCATTTAGATCTTGAGCAATAACTCTTTGTTTCAGCACCATGCACGATTTCTCTTTAAACTACATTGACGTTCTTTGGTTTCTAATAAAACAATTAGAGTAGGTTGATGACATTTCGGTTTTGTGCAAGATACGGGTGATTTGTTTCATTTACACTGCGCAGCACCACTCTATCATTCCCTTATCCTCCTAAACCGCGCCTAAACCCTCTACTTACCTCCCAGTTCAATCATTTGCCTCCCAACTCTTCTATCATCCACGTTGTTTTATCTTTTCGGCCTTCCATTGCCTCTAACCTCCTCTAGATCAACCAGCTTTACACACTCTCTCTCCATCTCATCTCTCTGTCCATAAGCCCTCACAAGCTCCCCTCCTACATCTCTATCTGCCCACACAGCTCATTCATTCATCCATCACCCAAAAATCCTATTGCAGCACATCCTGTAGAAGTTAGCAGACTTCCTGTAGAAATCCCGACCTTCCTGTGGAATCCCCTGCAGACATCCTGTAGAAGCTTGCAAACACGGTTTCCAGGCATCTGAACCTTGTGAACTTCTGTGGAATGATGCTAGGGATCCCTTAGACCCTCTCTGAGCCTTCCTGACCCTTTCCAAGCCTTCCTTCCCTTGATCTACCCCTGCACAGTCAAGACCCATTAAGAAGCACAGTCATAATAACTCCAACAACTTGAGCAAAAATACGAATACATGTTCTCTTCAGATGAAAGTAGTTTAAACACATACATCTCATTCCAATATGCATCTCATCCCAATAGAAGTAATGGCATCACTTTTAGAAGTTGCATTCCCACCATTTCATCATAAGGATTATGCTGGTAGAATTAGGGTTTATTAGGGTTTCCATATTTTGTTGGTTTTTCAGTTCATTCTTGCAAAGTAGGTTAATTTCCTTTGAGATAGCTTTCGTTCATCACTTAGAAAGCTTCTTCTGAGAACATATAGAAGTTGGCTTGAGCCCTAGTGGACTTGTGCCAGCTGACCAAGTGACAGCTGTGACAAGAGCTAGTACTTGTGCATACAGCACCGTCGCTTCCAAGTTTGTACGAACTACCGGGTTGATAAAATTAGAGAAGGAAGCTCCAAGAGTTGTAGCATTATTGCTACAATACTGGAGCCCACCATCTTTTTGGCGTCATTGCCGGGGAAGCGTTAGAGTATTAGTAATTGTTGCTTTTCTTCTATTTTCCTACTCTCGCTTTCTGCCAAGTAGTTTATTTCATTTCCATTCTGCAAAAGTAGCATAGACATTTCCTGCTTTCATAGATTAACATTTCAATTTTGCAAGCATAGATTAGCATTTCAATTCTGCAAGCGTAGACTAGCATTTCCATTTCTGCAATTTCATTTGAGTAAAGTAGATTAGTTCTTTCCTGCTTTCATTTCAATTCTACATTTTCATTTCAACAAGATAGTTAGTTGTAGATCAATCTGTTTCAGCTTTTGCAGGTACCAGAGAAAAAAAAAAAAAACAAAAGAAATCAAAAGTCTTTCCATTTCATGCCTCGTAGGAATCGAGATAAAACAGGAAAATTCTTACCCAACACCCCCACCACATCACTGAGTCACCCTTATCTCTTCTTTGGTGACAGTGATCTAGAAGAACGTATAGGTGAACCTCCTGAGATATACGAAGATCCTATAGCAGAAGAAGAATTAGAGACCATTCCATCTGAAGCTATGGTTGACAATAGAAGAGAAGATGAGAGAATAGAAGGTGCCTTCCCCATCCGAGAGGCCAATGGAGACATGAAAATGAAGAACATTAGCCCCTCCGCTTTACCTCACTTCCATGGACTGACTACTGAAGATCCTGATACCTTCTTGTTTGAGTTTGCTGTCCTTTGTCGAACCTATGACTATACTGAAGATGAGTAGAAGCTGAAACTCTTCCCTTCAACTCTTAAGGATGCAGCATTACGCTGGTTCATGGGCTTACCTGGGAACAGCATCACCACTTGGGCTCAGATGCAGCAAGCTTTCAATACCAAGTACCGGGACTACTGTAGGTCCAAGGAAACCAAGGGAGAAATCTTTCGGATGACCATGGGAAATGATGAGTCCTTAGAGGATTATGAGGAAAGGTTCCAACTTAGCTATAAACGAGCCAGGTGTACACTTGACCCTGAATCCCTCAAGTTGGTCCTGCTCCGAGGAGTCCCTGAAGACCTCTTAGATACCCTTCACATGTTAGCTGGGGGAGATATTTACCAACTACCTTATGAGGACAACAAGACTGTGTTCAGAAACCACTCTAGGGCAGCCCGGAAATGAGGTAGAAGAAACCTCCTCTCAGCTGGTATTCCTTTCTCCAAACATGAGTTTGCAAATCAATTAGAGGATCTCAAAAGTGAGGTGAGACAGACCATTGCCATGCAACTGGATACATTCAGGATCTAGCAGAAGAAGGAAGAAGCTGAGAGGGCCTTAGCTATCTTCTGCCCTAGATGTACAAGGAGACACCCTAAGAACGAATGCCCATTGCATTCGGTTGAAGTATGTTTCGTTTGTGAGGAGGACCATCCCACAAATCAATGTCCAACCCTACCTGGGCTTAAAGCCATGTATCAAGGGACAGAAGCCCCCACCAAACCTCTCTATTTCCTCAACCAAAGGAGGCCACAAGGGCCTAGACCTTACTAGCAGGGGATGCAAGGGGCACCCCAAGCTTATTACAGCCCCAACCAATCTACTCCTATGCCTTCCTGGGGTCCCCCTGCTCATCCTTCCTGGTCTGTGCCTCCTCCATGGTCTTATCCACCTCATTACCATACTCAACCCACTACTCATTCATATCACTCTCATGCCCAGCCACAACCTCAATGGAATGCACCTCAGTCGGGGTGGAGGCCCCAGTACAACACTCCTCCCGCCATTTTGCCTCCACCACCAGTTCAACCTCAACCATTACCCCCTGCTCCTCCAAGGCAACCTCAAATGCCTGCTCAACCGAACCTGAACCCCAACAACAGACAGGCCCAGCAGGTATACACTGGGGAAACATCATGCCCTACCTATGCTGTGGAGATCAAGGAGATCAATCTACGATCTGGGAAGACTCTTCCGGATCGCCAACCTCCTCCCCCAGAGGACGAGGAAGACAAACAGGAAAGTGAACCCAAGGCTATTCCACCCTTTCCTGAGAGACTAACAGCCACCACACAACCCAACCCAGAGGAGGATGAGCTTCTGGGAGAGCTCAAGCAGTTGTGTGTGAAAATACCACTTCTCCAAGCCATCAAGGATGTGCCTATATATAACAAACTGGTTAAGGAAAAGTGTTTCAGACACCCAGGCAGGCGAAAGAGAGATGCTTCAACCATCAATGTCTTAGGACAGCTGTCTGACCTTATATTAGGGCAAGTCATCTGCCCAAAGTACCTAGATCCTGGGAGTCCTGTAGTAGATGTCTACATCAATGGCACCATCATCCCTTACACCTTGATTGATCTGGGGGCTGCCATTAATGTAATGACCAGGGATACCATGCTCAAACTCAACCTTCAGGGTTCCTTGAGGAAGACCTCGACAGTCCTACAACTTGCAGATCGCTCCACCGTGACTCCCGAAGGGATTGTGGAGGATGTCTTGGTCTCTGTTGACTCTTGGGAATATCCTGCAGATTTCTTGGTGCTGCAACCAAAGGCAAAGCTCACTGGATATCCTCTTATTTTGGGAAGGCCTTGGTTAGCCACTGCAGATGCTTACATAAGTTGCCGTGCAGGAAACATGACCATCAAAAATGGTCCTATGTCTAAGCAGATAGTCCTATACCCTCCTGCCCAACCCTCATTAGAGCATGACTTACCACTTTGGTTAGAAGAAGGAGAAGAAGATGAGGTGTACTCATCACCTTTGTGTACCCTAGACACCACTAGGGGAGACCCCCAAACCGAGGATGATTTGATTGAGACCTTGATCAAGAATCCACCTCCCAGTGCACTGACCTTAGAGGAATTGGTGGAGGATGCCCAAGTTAGCACCTCAGTGGACCTTTGTGCAACCAACCCTGTCACTCCCAGAGTCAAGAATGTGGAGTTCGGCCCTGAGAGAACGTTAAAGATCAGCTCCTCCCTATCTCCTTCCCAGGAAAAGGAGCTGTGTAGTCTGTTGGCCAGTCATCTAGATGCTTTTGCTTGGAGCTATAAGGAGATGAAAGGAGTCCATCCTTCGGTCTGTACCCATCACATTTACATCAAGGAGGATTGTAAACCAGTTAGGCAACCCCAGAGGAGGATGAATCCAGCCCTTAAGGACATTGTCAAGGAAGAATTGCAAAAACTGTTGGATGCCGGATTCATTTACCCCATCTCAAATAGCGAATGGGTGTCCCCTCTAGTGTTGGTTCCCAAGAAAAATGGGAAGTGGAGAATCTGTGTGGACCACCAAGAACTGAACAAATCTACCAAGAAGGACCATTTCCCTCTACCTTTCATAGATCAAGTGTTGGATGGACTGGCAGGAAAGAAGTTTTTCTCTTTCCTGGACGGGTTTAGCGGGTAAAACCAAATCCAAATCAGCCCGGAAGACCAAGATAAGACCACCTTCACTTGTCCTTGGGGTACCTTTGCCTATCGAGTTCTTCCCTTTGGGCTATGCAATGCTCCTGCTACCTTCCAGAGAGCCGTCTTGAGCATCTTTTCTGAGCTGGTCCATGATGCGGTGGAAATCTATATGGATGACATCACTCCTTATGGGTCCAACTTCAAGGAAGCATTGTCCAATCTGGGAAAAGTCCTAACCAAATGCATTGAGATGAACCTGTCCCTTAGTCCTGAAAAATGTGAATTCCTGATGACTGAAGGGACCGTGCTAGGCCACACCATTTCTTGCCAAGGGTTACAGGTGGATCCTAACAAAATTTCTCTCATCAAGAAGGTTCCACCTCCCCAAAAGGTAAGGGATGTTCGGATTTTCTTAGGATTAGCGGGGTATTACAGGAGATTCATTAAAGACTTCAGCAAGCTAGCCTCACCATTGTTTGGTTTGTTGGCAAAAGATGTGGAGTTTAAATGGACTGACTATTGTCAGAGGGCTTTGAATGAATTAAAGGATAAGTTGGTGTCTGCCCCAATCTTGAGAGGTCCCAACTGGGCCCTACCTTTCCACATCCACACTGATGCCTCGAACAAAGCCATAGGGGCAGCCTTAGGACAAGTGGAACAAAAACTTTCGTATGCCATTTACTTTGTTAGCAAAAACTTATCCAAAGCAGAACTGAATTACACTGTAACCGAGAAGGAATTCTTGGTTGTGGTCCATGCACTGAACAAGTTCCGACATTATATCACTGGCTATCAAACATTTGTACATACTGATCATGCTGCAATTAAATATTTAATGAATAAACCAGATGTGAATGCTCGTATTATTAGATGGTTACTTTTGTTGCAGCAGTTTGATTTGACCATTGTTGACAAACCAGGTAAGGAAAATGTTGTTGCTGACTTTTTATCTAGATTGGATCTATCTGCAGATGAGGATGGAACAATGGATGACCAGATGCCTGATGAACATCTGTTTGCTATCTCAGTACTCTCTCCATGGTTTGTTGATATAGCAAACTACCTTGTTTCAGCACAGTTCCCTCCGCACCTATCTTCAAGAGAGAAGAGCAGAATCATCAGAAAAAGTGCCTCATTCACTTGGATCGGGGGCAACCTGTTCAAGCTTGGCCCTGATCAGATCTTAAGGCGTTGTGTAAGGGAGGAGGAAGTCTTTGATATCCTCCTCACCTGTCATGATGGGCCTTGTGGAGGACATTTTGCATCAGAGAGGACTGCCTTCAAAATCCTGCAGGCAGGCTACTATTGGCCCACTCTTCATCAAGATGTCAGAAGGTATATCAGCCAATGTGACCGATGCCAAAGAATGGGGAAACCGACTCAAAGGGATGAGATGCCTCTCCAACCTCAAGTGACTCTTGAGCCGTTTGAGAAGTGGGGTATGGACTTTGTGGGTCCAATCAACCCTCCTTCGAGGCAAAGGTCTTACATCATTGTGTGCACTGACTACCTAACAAAGTGGGCAGAAACTAAGGCAATCAAAGCAGCAACAGAAGAAAAGGTGGCCAAGTTCTTAAGAGAAAACATCTTCTACAAGTTTGGCTACCCAAGAGAGCTAGTCACCGATCAAGGAAGCCAGTTCACATCCAACTTAATTGAAGACCTACTAGCTCATCACAAAATCAAGCATAGGACTTCCACCCCCTATCATCCATAGGCAAATGGGCAAGTGGAAGTCACCAACAGAGCATTGGAAGGGATTTTGACTAAGGTGGTGAGTAGTAGTAGGAAATATTGGGCAGATCGCCTGGTTGAGGCCACATGGGCTTACAACACCACCTGGAAGAACACAACTGGTTTCACACCTTATGAGCTGGTCTATGGGAAGAAAGCTTTGCTGTCCATTGAATTTGAATACAACACTTTGAGGATGGCAGCTCAGCTGGACCTAGATCTCAGCCATGCACAACAAGAAAGGTTATTGCAGCTGAATGGACTGGACGAGCACTGACTGCAAGCCCTCCTTCACTCAGAAGTGGTTCAACTTAAGAGAAAGGTGTGGCATGACCAACACCTCAATGACAAGCAATTCCAGCCAGGAGATTGGGCACTGTTGTATGACTCCAGGTACAAAGATTTCAAGGGGAAGCTGAGAACCAGATGGCTGGGACCATATGCAGTAGAAAAATGTCATGACAATGGATCTATTCTTATTCGGACCATTGATGAGGAATCCATCCCCATGCTTGTCAATGGGCATCGACTGAAGATCTACAGGAAACCTCTCTCAAGACAGGAGTTCATCAAAACTGTGGAGAAATCGGTGTTGGTCATAGAGAAGGGTTCTGCCCCTGCTTTGGGCGTACCTTGAAAGATCTAAAAAAAATAAATAATAATAATAAAGATCCTTGGGTGAAAACCTTTCTGAGGCTCCCAAGGCAGGTGGTAGGGGTGAAAACGTCATTGAGGCGCCCCTATTGTCTTTAAAAAAAAAAAAAAAGGAATTTGAAAAAGATCCTTAAGTGAAAACCTCTCTGAGGCGCTTAAGGCAGATGGCAAGGGTGAAAACCTCATTGAGGCGCCCCTGCTATCTTTCAAAAAAAAAAAAAAAAAAAAAAGAGAAAAAAACAATAAGCAAAAAAAAGACAGGGACAGCAAGTTTATAATGTGGAGATGCATGTAGGTTGCAAGTGTTCTATGAAGGAGAGGAGGTCTCTCAACTCAAAGTCAAGGATCCTTATCATGCTGCCACGAGACCTCACCAGCACCTCCTCCAAGAATACTCATCCTCTCCAAGGTATGGGCACGATTTCATTACAGCTTAAGTCTTCTACAGGAAGATGCAGAATTTCTACAGGAAGGTGCAGACTTTCTACAGAAAGGTGCAGACTTTCTACAGGAAGTTCTGTATTTCTACAGGAAACTTCCTGTAGAAGTTCGGGACGGCCCAGAATTCATTGTATGAGGAGATCTAACGACCAACGTTCGGTATGGATGCATGCAAGCTACCATTTTCTCCCTCACACACTGTTGTAACCTCCTTCTACCACCCCTGTCGACATGCAACAAAGATACCTTCACAATCAAGGCAGATCATTGAGATTCAAGAAAAAAAAAAATTTTAATGAAAAAACGTTGAGATGCCATGCCATACCCATCCCAGCTATCCTAGAGCCCTGTGAGCGAGATCGTGAGGCCACCGTCTTCATCGTGCAGCATGCACTCGAGGACGAAAAACTGCTACAGGACATCCTGCAGGAGTCCCGTAGCAGTTAAGCCAACTAGAGTGTACACCATTCCACCGCCTGCAACATGCAAGGATAACGCAGGCACATGCAGCCGAATCATCAAATTCATCATCAGCGGCATGTGAAGAGGAACCTCCGGACCTGTGCAATCACACAGCAGCAAACAAATCTACTCATCATCGTCCAAAAGCCTGAAGAATCGTGTCGCAGTCGCACAGGTAAGTGCCTCGCCCTTTCTCCCGTCGAATTGCATGAATTTTACTTTGGAATGTTTGCGAAGTGTAAAGTGAATGAGTTGAGCGGTCGTATGGCCACTCGAATGGCCATGTCGACCAGTCAGTGGTCTAGTCGGGTGAATGAACGGTGGTCGTGGCAAAAAGGAACGGGCAGTGCACACGTGAGAGCCATCTAGTCGGGGAAAAACGAGTTTTAACAGAAGTGACAGCGGCGGATCTGCGGGGAATGATGCGGCAGTAAGGGAACTCGCAGACGAATGATGGAGTGATGTCATCCAACGGTCCGGCAGGGACAGCTCACCCCCACGCCACGGATTCCGCCGGATTCAAATCTAATCAGCTAGATTGCCACCCCACGCATTTATCATTCACCGTTTGAAAGTCGAGTGAGCATCCGGATCTCTCTGCAGCTCGACACTCCAAGTCTTTGGCCGTTCGAACGCCTGTTAAGTGGCACAGAGAGCGTAGACCCACTGCAGTATCCTCCAGAATTTGGGTGCTGCTTCTACAGGAAAGCTATTTCTATAGGAAATTGGGTTCCTCACGTCAAAAGGTGGCGGATTAAAAAGGTAAGCCTGAACCTTCCATGCAATTGGTTTCGAGGGTGGCAAAGTCGACGTCCTACAGTCTGGTCGTGAAAAAATTGCAAGTATTGTCTGTTGTTGCATGAATTGTCGTCCTACAGGATGTGAGTTATAATTAAGCTGTGTTAAAGTCGTCGGGGTATAAGTTGCATGAATCGTATGCGTGGCAGAGGCGTAATTCTACGCTCTGTCCCAATAAGCCAATTTTCTTCCGCACCCACCACCTCCAGTTAACGCAGCAGTTTTTCACCATGCCGGGTGGGTTCATCAGAAGGGAACCAACCGACTCCACAAAGCTAAGAGAAAATCCTGAGGTGGTGGAGCTGTTCACGCAAGCGCAATGGATATCATTCTGTGACAAATTGCAGGGCTATGACGATGAGGTGGCAGAGGAGTTTTTGCAAGCTCTGAGGCCGAAATCCAAAACATTGGCCACCGTCAACTTCAGGGGTTTGAGTCTCAGACTCACCCCACAATTTATCAGCCGAGTTACTGAGCTCCCAATGGGATTACCATGGGATAAAGAAGAAAGAAAATTGGGCCAACAGGCTAAGAAAGAATTCTTTCCACCAGAGGAGGAATTCTCAGAAGATAAAAATGGGGTTCGTAGAACCAGCTTACTGCCACCGTGGAGTGAAGTTAGCCTGCAGATTATGAAGTACATCACCTGCGAAGGTCGATTTAGCATTGTATATGGGTACCATTTTCGGTTACTCACGGAATTAAGGCATCAGATGGACCTACCTGTAGAAAACAAACTCAGTCTCCCCTACTTTCTACTACAGTCTCTGATTGAGTGTGCCACCAAGTTGAAAGAAGGCACACCAGACCAGGTAGCCCACCATGGACTCATCAAACTCCTCGTGGAGGATGCGCTCCACACATACAAGGTTCCTCTCTCATGGGAAGCCTTCAGAAATTTGACCAAGGATGGTGATATAAGGATGCTGACCGAAGAGCTCGGTTCCTCTAGCAGTGAGGAGAAGGAGTCCGTGCCCGCAGGGAAGAAAGACAAAGGCCAGAAGACCACGACCACGGAGTAGAAGAAAGAGCAAAAGAAGAAACAAGAGAAAAAGGGTGCCAAAGAGAAGGATGACACACCCATGTTGACAGCAAGAGAAAGAAGATTACAAAGCAGAGTGGACAGGGCTGAGAAGGTCCACATCAGTGAAGGTACCTCGACAACAGCCGCAACCAAGTCAAAAAGTAAAGTACACTCAGCAAAACAAACTAAGGCGGTGACACCTGTTTCTACAGGAAAACCGAAACCGACTTCTACAAGAAGTCAGAAATCAACTGAAAAAGGGTCTTCTACAGGAAGCCCTGAGAAAAGAAAACCCAAGGAGAAGAAAGCTGACATTCTTGCAAGGGAGGCAGCAGCTGTGCTGGCCGCCCTCAGTACACCTCCTAAGCCAAAGGAGAAGAGAAAGAGGGAAACCCCTCTATATTTTAAAGCTAGAAGAAGTGTGAGAATAAAGACGGGCAAGCCACAGCCTCCGTCTAGCAGCCCAATCATTATCGAAGATGCCCCTACTTCGCCCAAGGAGAGGTCCCCCTCGAGGATATCAGTCACCTATGAGAGGGGGAGCCCGAAGAAAACTACTTGGAAGGATAGGTTGGACCAATTGGCCTCGAAAGCCCGGCTACAGGATGCTGAAGATGCTCTACATGAAACTTTAGCATGGCTTAAGGAAACAGAGAGAATGGAAGGAGAAGCACCCTCATCACCACCGAGGGAGGGCAAAGTAGAGCCACCAAAAGAAGTGGAGAAAGAGCATATACCAGAGCCTAGCCCTCAGCCAAGTCTGAGTTCATATTACAACATTTTAGAGGCTGGCAAAATTATACCTCAGAAATTCACTGTGCCACTGTTTTTTTGCATTGGAGGAAGAAAGAGTCCGTACACACACGTGGATGAAAATAGCCAAGTCAAAGGGTGTGGCGGACATAGGTCCCTTGCAGGAGCAGCTCAAGGAGGCCAGAAGTGAATTGGCCATGGCTAAACACGTGGCAAATTTCCAACGAGTGTTCCTACAGGAAGAAAACGAAAAGCTGAGATTGCAGCTACAGGAGCTGAGGACAGGGACAGGTACATCCTCCAGGGACACCACAGCAGAACAGCAAGGCAAAAAGGAACTGAACACCGGTCTTGGAGAGCCAACCACACATCTACAGGAAGCAGAGCAGCAAGCACAAATTGAGGTGCAAGCTCTCAGACAACAGCTGCAGCAAAAAGAGGCACAATTGGCCTACATGGCCAGTTGGGCCATGGATGCTATCCAATGTAGACAGCCGGCCAAATCCAATGGCCTGTACTTGAAAGACCAATGGCTTCAATTTCAAATCAACACCTTGGTGCAAAGGGGTATCTCTCAGCTCCAAGACCCGCAGCAATTCACTGAAGTATGCAGTACCAGCTCATCAGAGGATAAGGCAAAATTAGCGGAGTTTTACCTCCATAATTTGGCCCTGCCTAATGTAGTTTCATGGGATCCCAATACGGCCTTGGGAGATATGCAATTAATGGCATTAGCCTCATGGTTGAACCATGAGGACAAAAGAGAAGCAGAAGCCAAAGCGGTCATGAACCGAGAGCTGAATGAGCCATTGCTCATCAGACCAGAACCAGGGGATCCAGTTGCACTAATCTCGGCACACCAACATTTGTCCACTGACCCTCAAGCTTCATTGAGATATATGGATCAACAGGTCCAAGCGATAGCTCATTTTGAGGACATGGAGAGACTGTTAGGAGGCAACGTTGTCCAAGCATGCACCCGCAGATGGAATAAATTGGCCCACAGTCTGAAAATCCGAGAGTATCATACCCCAACTCAGATGACGGAAGCTCTGGTACGGGTGGCCCTATATAAGAAATCCATGCAAAACCTCCAGGCCAGCTGGATTGGCCTAAAGCTCAGCCCACCACTTCTGCTAGGATTGATGGAAGGTAGCACAGAGAAAGATGATAATGAACAGTGGGAAGAGGTGAACAGAAGGGCTGGGTTCCATATCAGCAAGGAGGACACTACTACAGAGGCTTGGGATGTAAGGGTGGCAGTAAAGGCAATGAAGGATGAAGAGCTGGACTAGTTGCTCAAGGATGAGCAAATATTTTAGCTGGGGGGTGATGATGAGCCCCAAATTTGGTAACATTTTGGGCTCATTTGGCCTACTTACCCTTGCTCAACCCTTCATTTTTTATCACTTATGCATCATTTCTTAGTATGTTCATGTTATTTCTAGGAAGGAGGGCAGTCACTATTCCTAGGTGGCTAATACATGTTTATTTCAGGTTTTTTGACATTAAATGGAGCAAAACCACGCAGATGGAGGCAAGGAGACAGCCAAGGTGGCATTGCGGTTTTGTAGGAAGGTTGTCCACAGCCTTGAATGACCTTCCTTGTGATCTCCACCCCAACTCCGAGCTCCAACAACTATCACCACCGAGCTAGAAGGCAGCCAACGGATTCTAAGGGAACAACAGTTTACTTTTAGTTGGACAGCCAAGCCCCACTAATTTAGGAGGCCAGCTTGGCCCTCATAATGTATAAATATTGAGGTTGTAGCCTTCGATGGGGGCTTTTGAAAACTTTGTTATTTATCCTAGACTACGAGCTGATAGCTCTGTTTTTGCTTTTTGTAAGCCATTTTTGGCATGTTATCAGACTTTTGACTATTATCTCTTAATGAATAAGCAGACAGATTTGAGACAGCTCTGAGTTCTTAAAGGAACTTAAGCTCTCAGGGTTGGGCCCAACCTGAGAGCCTAAGGCTTCCTTCGTTGTATTGTTACTTGTCTTTCTTTCAGCATTTCATTTCTTTTCCTTTACATGCACTTGAAAACACAGTTTGCTGATTTGAATTCCTTGATGTGATTAACTAGGTTAGTTTTATGGATAAAGTGCTTACAGTAGTTTAGATTAGAGTAGGAGGATTGGAGTTAATCAGGGTTCCAAGAAAAGGTTGATTGTACACTCACTTCCACCTCTGTTTAGAGATTGGGAGTGTAGACCGTGCCAACCACCAAAAACACGCAGTTTCACATGTTCATGCAAGCTTTAACGTAACATTTCCGTTTGTAGAGGTATCCATGCATTTAGATCTTGAGCAATAACTCTTTGTTTCAGCACCATGCACGATTTCTCTTTAAACTACATTGTTGTTCTTTGGTTTCTAATAAAACAGTTAGAGTAGGTTGATGACATTTCGGTTTTGTGCAAGATACGGGTGATTTGTTTCATTTACACTGCGCAGCACCACTCTATCATTCCCTTATCCTCCTGAGCCGTGCCTAAACCATCTACTTACCTCCCAGTTCAATCATTTTCCTCCCAACTCTTCTATCATCCACGTTGTTTTATCTTTTCGGCCTTCCATTGCCTCTAACCTCCTCTAGATCAACCAGCTTTACACACTCCCTCTCCATCTCATCTCTCTGTCCATAAGCCCTCACAAGCTCCCCTCCTACATCTCTATCCACCCACACAGCTCATTCGTTCATCCATCACCGAAAAATCCTATTGCAGAACATCCTGTAGAAGTTAGCAGACTTCGTGTAGAAATCCTGAACTTCTTGTAGAATCCCCTGCAGACATCCTGTAGAAGCTTGCAAACACAGTTGCCAGGCATCTGAACCTTGTGAACTTCTGTGGAATGATGCTAGGGATCCCTTAGACCCTCTCTGAGCCTTCCTGACCCTTTCCAAGCCTTCCTCCCCTTGATCTACCCCTGCACAGTGAAGACCCAGTAAGAAGCACAGTCATAATAACTCCAACAACTTGAGCAAAAATACAAAAACATGTTCTCTTCAGATGAAAGTAGTTTAAACACATGCATCTCATCCCAATAGAAGTAATGGCATCACTTTTAGAAGTTGCATTCCCACCGTTGCATCATAAGGATTATGCTGGTAGAATTAGGGTTTATTAGGGTTTCCATGTTTTGTTGGTTTTTCAGTTCATTCTTGCAAAGTAGGTTAATTTCCTTTGAGATAGCTTTCGTTCATCACTTAAAAAGCTTCTTCTGAGAACATATAGAAGTTGGCTTGAGCCCTAGCGGACTTGTGCGAGCTGACCATGTGACAGCTGCGACAAGAGCTAGTACTTGTGCATACAGCACTGTCGCTTCCAAGTTTGTACGAACTACCGGGTTGATAAAATTAGAGAAGGAAGCTCCAGGAGTTGTAACATTATTGCTACAATATAGGAGCCCACCAATATGTAAGATTAGGTAAGATTGAAATATACTTCAAAATATATTAATTAAAAAAGAATTATCTTAACGTGAACAATCTAGTTCATAGATAGAAAGTCTCAATGTACATGTAATATAAATTATTTTAATGCCAACTATATGTATATCATATATTGTTTAATTTATATATACATACATACATACATATATATATATATATATATATATATATATATATATATATATATATATATATATAGATATGATAAGACAATTGAAAAAAAAATTATTGTTAAAATGTTTGAAGTAAGTTCACTATTTTACAATTTAATATTTAATAAGTGTTTTTTGTTGGGTTAATTTTCCTTGAAATTCTATAAAGTTGTTTTTGGAATTTTAAGTTTAAGTTATGTAACATTAAAAAATATAATTCAAACAATGGAAAATTATACTATATATAGAAAACCACTAAAAAATCATTGAAATTTATCAAAAAAATAGAAAAATTACTATATTTATTTTAAATTTATCTCTAATTTTTTTTTATACTAAATCCTTATTTAAAATAAACCTATACAAATTGTTTATAAAAAATATTATAATAAATATGTAATACGAATATAATAATAATAATGTAAAAAATTAATAAAAGATACGTCATTCACTTGGGTAATTAAGCACAAAATGTTAATGTACAATCCTCATTATATAACCATACCATTCATAAATATTAAATATATATGGTTTATAACCATATAAATTATTCATCATATTTAGCATTTTTAATTATTATTAATTTTCATGTTACATATTTTGTTCAATAAACTATGTTTCATTACAATGATATCAAATACGCCAAATTGGATCAATACTATGGAAACATTTCTTTTAAACCTCTGATCAAATTTTATCTACATTGTTACTACCATTTTTCCTCACATGGATATCAATCTGTCAGCGACATCTCTATTCTAAAGCATTTCTACAATAAAGTGTTTAAAAAAGGGAGTTGTCTATAATGCGACTTTTTGAGATTCCGGTGACGGAATCCGGTGGAAGAAATTGAGATGAAATCATGATTTGTTGCAGTTAAAATGGTTTTTTAACTGCATATTCGGATTCAGCACCCTGGAAAACCCCTGGGACGCTTTCATTGTGCAGAAACTAGTTATCAAACTTGGATTTCAATAAATTACTGCCGGATTTTCACCGGAAAAAATCACCGGAAAGGCTTTCAAAAAGTCGCGTTAAAGACTACGGCTTAAAAAAGTATAGAAAAGACATAATAATATTGTGGTGAAAATACCATCCTCTGTCCAGGAAAATCACGTATTGCAGCAAGACGAGCGGCCATGGCATAAGAGGCAATATATAGAAAAGGAATTCACAATAGAAGGATTTCATTATTTAGCTTAGTCACGATATTGCCACTGCATCTTAGAAAAGACATTGACAGGGCATGCACTGTTCTTCTTAGAAAGGCCTCTAAACGCACATATACGCGTGGTATTTAGGATGGAATTCGTAAATTAGTGAAGGGTTTGTTTTTTAAGTCAGGGTTCACATTTGTTTGTTTGTAAGTTTGGCAGAGTATATTTTCAACATAATTAATATATTATTAGGAGGCGTAGAGAATTGAATTTAGTGATTTTATATATAAAGTATTTTGGTTTATTTTTTTTTTAAATTTAGTAGAATACATTTTAATATGTTTAATATATCACGAGAAAATAAAGAATTGAACAAATGATTTTATATCAAAAAAAATAATAAAACACGGAATCACCTTTTATCCGAAACCTATAAACTATTCGCATTTCTAATTTTATTAACAATTAAATATTAAGATTCAAAGTTCAGAGATGCTTGAACGATGACAGTGATTATATGTTTTTTTCAGACAGAAAAAATCAATCATATATTAAGATAATATAAAAATCTGCAGACTGCATTACGTTGTTTCGGGACAGTGAGAGCTGTCCATAACCAGCACAACCTCGTTTCTGGGAAAACAGAGACAAAAAAATCTACACATGTATTCAAAAGTTTAGTTACTACACATTCTGAGAACAGGAATTAAAACACAATAACTCACAATAAGTTACATTTCTATGGTGCTGAAGATCAATGAACTGGCTTTCTAAGCAATAGAAAGGAGTCACATTCCCTTGATACTGAAATCGTGAATAAGAAAGGAAGATCCATCATGGTTAACTGTCAAAGACCACAATCCCGGCTTCATAACAAGACCCTCCTTGGAGAGAGTCAGCATGGACATTCCTGGAACCAGGAATATGCTGGAAAGACATATGGTTCATGGTGTTTCGAAAAAACATGATTCTGCTTAGCCAACCGAGGAGATGTGGACTGCTAATGTGGCCATTCCCATTAACATGATCAATCAACAATTTTGAGTCACCATAAATTGAAATTTCTTGGATACCTAAAAAGTCACAAAAAGCAAGCAGCCCAGAAAGGGCCAAGGCCTCGGCCATAGTGTTAGAACCATGCCCTCCATACCAGGATAGAGAATATTGAAGGCTGCATCCATTACGAGGTAAACTCCACAACCTCAGCTGTTGTATTGTTCAGCTCCATCAAAAAAAGCCGCAGGTACCTGGAAAGAAGAGGCTTCCGGCACTTTCTTACCGTCTTTTTTTTGTCCGAACATCGTCCTGATTGAACGAGTCATGACAGTGATCATATGTTACTTGGCTGTACCGCCACATTCCCCCTTCCGCAGAATGTGGTTGTAAACTTGACCAGTAAACAGTTCTGTAAAACTTGTAGAAAGAAGGAAATATAAATTCAAACTACAAATTATTTTCGTGACACAGACGAAGGTATTAAGTTCAAAGTATAATTAAGTATTTAAGTATGATTAAGTATTTTGAATTTTGCCGCATAGTTACCGAAAGATTCGATTCCTTAAATTCAATATCTAAAAAACTGTGGAGCTGAAGTGTAATAAACTTAAATATATGTTTTTATTTATAAAAATATACAATATAATATTAAAAATCTAAAAAATATTTAAAAAATTGTGATTATATATAGGAATTACATTATAATAACACATTATAAGAGTTTTTGTTTTCATCCATATACATATAACATATGGTGTTTAATATAAACTGAATTTTCATTGAATTTCTACATTAGCGTCAACCATTCAAATTCCACAGTGCAGACCACGTCCATGTTTGAAAATGAAGTTATATATTAAAAATATGCCAACATTATTACCGTGTCACTAGAAGGTATAACACATTGGCAGGTATAACCCATTGGATATGGGTTTGATTTCGAATTAGTCAGACAAAAAAATAAAAATAACGTTTTATCTCTAAAATAAACATTAGAAAAACAATTCAAATTATTTCTCTAAAATATTTTATAGTGTTTATCTTTCATTTCACTGCATGTATACTTATTTCTGTTATTGTGTAATCATTATTAAAGTGATAGACTGTACAAGTCATGGAATGTACCAGTATAGACTATATTTATGTGGCTCTTAATTTTAAGATGTAAATGATAAGAACTGAGAAGTCATGTATTAAATTAATTTCATCTGATTCTATGAGGTCAACTTTACCGCAGTTGTAATTGAAAAGATATTTGTCAGTATAGTTCGTTTAGGTGAACATTATTCAAAGATATATATCCACCTTTAAACAATATCTACGTTGAGTAATAAGCTAGATAATTGTTAATATTAGTTTCTAGAAATTTTAAGGAAGAAACCCTTTCATTATTCAACAATATATATCCAACTTTAAACAATATTTAACGTTGAGTAATCAGGTAGATATTGTCACGTTGAGTAATAAGGTAGATATTGTTAATATTAGTTTCTAGAAATTTTAAGGAAGAAATCCTTTCATTATTCAACCATATATATCCACCTTTAAACAATATTTAAAATTGAGTAATCAGGTAGATATTGTTAATATTAGTTTCTAGAAATTTTAGTTCCTTTCAATTCCTAAACACATTAAAGATTTTATATTAAATTTTATTTAAAAAAAATAATCCACTTAAAAACACATATATCAAATCAGTGTAAAGTATTTTTTGAAATCTTTAGCTTTTGAATTCCTTCCACATTTTCATTAATATTATAACGTATCACATATTCAAGTTTTTGTGATTTACGTACACTTTTGTTTTACATTAAAGAATGCTATTTGTCTCGACTATACTTATATTTTTTTTAATCAAATTATTTAGAATTAACATTATACATTAAATTTTGTTATAAATATTGATTTAATTTATATTTTTAAGTATATTACGAATATTGATTTAATATTTGAAAAAATATTTCTAATATTAATTTAAATTTATATTAAATATAATATTAATTTAATGTTGACAATACTTGGAACTTTGATTACTTCATTAGATTTGATCCTTGAGTTTTTCTTGATAATATTTATTTTCTTGCTTTGGTGATCTTAATTCTCATTTCATGTTGAGAAATTTAGGGCATTCAGATTAAGTAATTTCTCTTCGTTGGATAATTGTTTGGGAATGCTATTATTGTTTAACTTATTTTTGGTTTCTCACAAGTCATAAAAAATATATTTCTCTTGTGTAGCAGATGGCGTAGAAGGCAAATCTCGTTGTGTAGCAACAACAACGGGCAATGGTAGTTGCAGCTAAAGTTTTTCTATATGAGGGAGATCTGGATCCGACCATCACCAAAACACGACCCTATGACCTCTTCAATGAGATCGATCACCCCTATTCATTCCATTCGCACATGGAGAGATCAAATATCTGCAAGATCTTCATCCATACTAACATTGTGAAGGCAACTCATTTTGATCATTGGAGTAGCAACCCTAGCCAGCAATGTCTCTCTTGCTAGCGCCATCTACAACACATCAATGCCTAGATCCACCACATATACCACCATAACACTCTTACTGCAAGCAAATCTAGCCATGCATCGATCAGATCTATAGTCCTATGTATTTCTTGGCACACTTTCGGAAGCAGATCATAGTCTATTAACAACTTCGCCCCTCCAACAAGTGGATCTGCACCTGGATGCGTTAGATCTAGTGATAGGCATATATCTAGCCACTTTTCCCACAAGGGCTTCAAGATCTGGCACTGAGGAAACTTCACTTCCCTCCTCACAGGCTAAGGAAAAGAAGGGGGTAGGGCATCCATATAAATCTAAGAGGTTTGGTCATGCCGACCCAGCAAGGATGCTTCAAGTAAAGGAGGTAGAATGGCACTACGAGATTTATTAGATCCAGCAGATCAGGCACCATCAAGGCCAAATCTACCCACCACAGACCTGGATCTTATTCAAATCTTCATTAAAAATTTGCAAGGAAGGATTATCTGCATGAAAATCTGGAAGGGGAGGGCAGTAAAGGAACTAAGGTATGAAAGCCAACCTCATACAGATATCGTTGCAAGTTTACAAAGTTTTATATATGGGGAAAATTATGCAGGATACTTACACTATCCAGACCTATGGAATTGCCACAGATTCAACCATCACTCTAAATCTTAGATTCAGAGGAGGATGCTCTAGATCTAGCTCAAACGACAAGGCTTCCTTTAAAGATGTTGTCAAAGGTAAGGGAGAATCCAAAACCAAACCAACACCCTCACGAGATCTCCATGGACCTTACATAATGGAGAAAAAATCACAAATCCCAGCCTTGATAGTCTCTCTGCTTGAGGTAAATGAGCTTTATGCGGAATTCTATACTAAGGCTTTCATATGTAGATTCAATAGTTTTTGGCCCAAATCAGATGCATTACATCAATGGATCTATACCACATGGACTAAAAATTGTGATATCCATCTATGCTCTAAGGGTTTTTTTTTTTGTCAAACTCGACAAAGTCAAAGACAAGGAATATGCACTCAATGAGCAACCATGGTTCTAGGGCAATGCAGGAATTTTCATGATCCCTTAGTTCCCAAGATTTGATGTCAATACTATGGTGGTATCTAAAATACCTGTTAGGGTCAGGTTACACGATATCCCACTACATTTCTCACACCTTAAAGTATTAGAAGGAATGGGGAATGCACTAGGAAAATTTCTCAAGACAGATGTAGAAAGAGTCTCAAGAGACATATTCACCTTCACTAGAATATGTGTTGAGGTAGCTCTTAGTCAAGGACTATCTAACAAAACTATTTTGATCCATAACAATAAACATTGCAATCAACCACTAGATTATGAAAATACATCATTATGGTGTTGTGGATGCCAACAAATAGGTCACCTTCGGAGCACCTACCTACATGCTAAAAAACACAGCAAAAGAAATAAGAAACCATCACAAAAACCAATATTTTGGCAATGCACAGAGCATCCAGATGAAACAACAGAAGAAGAGGAGACAACAAAGAAGACTACAGACAATATGGATCAGACTATATAGATTAATCTACAGAAGGATAACACAGAGCACAACTCAGCATTAATACATTGATCCATCAATACTCTATGACATTACGAGCAACACACAACAAAAGATAGTGACAAAAAACGATTACGTGTTTCAGAAGGATCTGACTGTGACAAGGAAGGACAAGCTAATACAATGAGAATCAAATGTATATTGTAACATCCACTCCCAACACTAGTGGTTGGTGCAAAGTGGGAAAAAAGAAGGTAGAAAAGAATAGATTAGTCTTTTATCGATTCTAAGAAAGCATAACCTTCTATTACTTCATATGCTCTTCATCATCTACAACATGTATTTTTGATCATATTTAATGAATAAAATTATGATTTTTCCACAAAAAATTAACTTAACTTTAGTAATTTTTTAAAAATACTACAATCAATAAATATCTCAAAGTACACTACATATGTTAAACAAGTTAAATAATATAGTGATAAAAATCATCACTATAATATAATTATCTCTCAGGTGTATGATTAAATTAGCAAACTATTATTTTTAATTTTGTTATAGATGCATAAATTTTATAATTATTTATGTACGTTATTTCCAATCTCCCATTATACAACGAAATAATAAATTTTTACATCTTAAACGACCATGAACCTGGCTCTGATCATAGGCCTTTACTTATAACTCTCAATTTTTTCATGGATAGAGTTCCCACAAAAAATAATACTTACAGCCAAAAGAACTTAATATTTGATAGAAATAAAAATGATCTCTTTCTAAATGAATTAAAAACTAATTTTATTCCTTTATCTAGTATAGAAAACACAGAAGACCTCTACCATAATTTTACTACAACCCTCTCATATTCTATTAACAAGTTCTCAATTGAAGTTTCAAATAATAAAATAAATAGCAAAACCAATCCATGGTGTGACGAAGATTGTAAAAGTGTGAGGAGAGAAATTAACGAAGCTGTTGATGAATATCTTAAAATGGACAAGATAAAAATATACAAAGCCCTAACTAAAAGGAAAAAGAGGCAGTACATTCGTCAAAGACAGGAGAATCTCTTACACCACTCTAAGGTAGATCCTAAGAAATTTTGGATGCAGATTCTGACTAGGAAGACTAAGGATAATAATAAAATTTCTCTCCACGATTGGAATTCATATCTTAAAAAGCTTTATGAATCTCCAAATGTCATGGATAATTTGGAAACCCTGCTCACAACGAAATAAGTTTTCTCTTTAGAAGACATTAAGTTTGGGGTTAATCGCATCATTAATGGGAAAGCTAAGGACATTGAAGGTTACTGGGAGGAAATTTTAAAAATTGGAGGTCTCGTCCTCATCCTCCGCATCTACAAGCTTTTCAATCAAGTAGTCAAGTAAGGGTTCCCTAAACCTTGGACTGAGAGCCTCCTTATCCCTATTTTTAAAAGTGGGGATACAAATAACCCCTCTAATTATCGGACGATTATGATCATCCCTCTCTTGGCCAAGTTATATGGTAGTATTTTGGAAAAGAAGTTAAGCATATGCCTTGAAAGTGAAAGTAAGCGAGCTAAAGGCCAAGCAAGTTTCAAAAGCATCACTCAACAATAGACCACCTCGTTACGCTTATGATCATTGCAGAGAAATGTCGTAATGATAAATACAATTTATTTTGTTGCTTTGTGAACTTTAGAAAGGCTTTCGATACAGTTCCTAGATACAACCTTTGGAATAGATTAGAAGATCTAAATGTTCCTCTTGAGTTGAGAGCTGTCACTGTAAGGTTATATGAGAATGCAATTTCCAAACTAAAGAGCAATGAGGGGTGGTTGAAAGATATTAAGTGTAACATCGGAGTTAAACGAGGTTTCCCCCTCTCCCGTACCCTATTTGGCATTTACATCGATAAGCTCGAATGCTATTTAGAGGAAGAAAGATGTGATGGCACGATCTTAGCTGGGATAGTCGTCATCCTTCTTCTCTATGTTGATGATATTGTTCTTTTCATAAGGTGCCCATCTGATCTTGATAAGCAAATCAGGCTTCTTAAGGATTTCTACTCTACCATGGGTATGACTGTTAACACTGACAAAACAAACGTTATGATTATTAAATCCAAGAAGGACAATTACGGTAATTTTATGTATGACAAAAATAACTTGGAGGAAGTGTATTTTTACAAGTACCTAGGAATTGATATTCATCACAAGCTCAACTTGGAACAATAGCATTGAGAAAAGGATTAATGGGGGGTGGAAAGCTTATTTTGGTCTTGAAAATAATTGTAAAACAGAGAACCTCATAATGTGGGATATAAAGAAGTTCCTCTTTGAAACTTTAGTCACTCCTATTATCTCATATGGCGATGAGTTTTGTGGTTGCAACATCTCAAGAAAATCATGGAGAGAGATTGAGCAAATCCAAAAGCGTTTTATAACTAATAACCTAAAAATTAAAAGTAATACACCCTATCCCATTCTCCTTATAGAAGCAGGCATTTCCCCTACTGAGAGCCTAGCTATGTTTAGGTTTCTGTTGTACAAGCACAAACTCAATAACATAGATGATCATAGACTTCCTAAGCTAGCTTTAAATTCCAGCCAAAACCACCTAAGTCTCAATCGGGGGTGGCATAAAGACACAAGGGCCTGGTTAAACTATTGGGAGTTCAACAAGAATGATGCATTGAAAAACATAAATAACATTAAAGATATTGTTACTTATAAGTTCAAAGAAAAACTGTGGTGTGAGAAACATTTAGCGGCTAAAAGAAACTTAAACTATTATAAGAAGGTCATCCACCCCACCCTAGAAGATCAAAAGTATCTCTCTATTTTAACTAGCTCAAAGAAGAAAATTAATATAGCAAAGATTAGAACGAATTCTTGTGAGCTCCATAGTGAAACATGTCGTTGGGTAGTTCATAAAACGCTATGGATGGAAAGGATCTGCCATGTATGTGAGAATAGGAACATCGAGGATGAAAACCACTTCCTCTTATAGTGCCCCACGTGCAACCACATTAGATCTTAGTTTCACAATCTTTGTTACAATACTGACCTTCATAGCGTTTTACAATGTCAAAATTATCGTGAGCTCGGGAGGCTTCTCTCCAAGCTTTTTGAGCATAGGAATAAAATCTTAAATCAAATTAAATAATTTGTTTCTTTAGGTCCGATAGACGAATGTTTGGTCTTAGTAGACGTTAACCATCATCATCATCATTATCATCATTAAATTGGTAAAATATTATTTTGATTTTTCTAATAAATGCATAAATTCACTTTGAAATCAACTTAGTACCCATCGAGAAAAAATATTATTCATTAAATCTAATCCAACTAAAACCTTGACCTTATTGTCCACAAAAAAATTATAAAAACTTAATATAATCAAATAAAATTTATTATGAATGTCATAAAATTTACAATTTACATTATTTAATGTCTACCATTCAACAAAATTAATGAAGTAATACAATGACTTAAATATAGTATACTTTGAAAATCTTTTTCTCCTATATTATTCTTAGGAAAAAATAATTTTTCCTCACTTATATGAACCATCTCTTCTTACATTTATTTACTACATAATAACACAGTTTATGCCACTAAGGCTATGACACATTTTATTCAACTAAAAAACAATAATACTAATTATACATTTTTTAAAGTAAACATTTATATTTTAAATTATTATTTATTTATTAATTAATTCAAATAAACTTTTACTTTATAACAATTAACAAAACATTAATTATTTTCAAACTTAGTACTCATTGATCTAATCAAAACCAAATTCTATATTATAATCATTAAAACAACATTTATTATTTCTTCATAAAAATACAAAACCTTAGACATTATAATTTAGTATTTACTTATTTCCAATAAAATAGAATTATGAAAATTTTCTATGAACCGCAAGTTTTTAAAAATATCATTAATGGCCTTCCTAAAAAAAGATGAAAATTTTCCACGAACCGTTAAGTTTAAAGCAATATCATTAATGGCCTTCCTCAGAAATTCATTTTCCAAAATCCCAATGTATAAAAAATTCAACAAACTTCACCATTCATTAATAGGTAACCTGTCATAGCACGGAACCAAAAGGGCTTTTGAAGGGCATGCCACCAGAAATCCATAATTTTAATTGGAAACTTGCTATGCTCTCCCTGTAAACCAAATATGCCAAATCTAACTTAATTAATGGAAAGCTGTATGTAATTTTAACGAATAACTGTATGCAATTCCATTTTCATGGACGCGAAAGGGTTTATGAAGAACAGATGGGCCAAGCGGAAAACTGCTGTCCTCTCCCTGTAAACTGAATATATAATTTTTATTCATAGCAAACAAACTCAGGACACTTGTATTATTATATCCAAATTCAATGATAACAAGTAAAATTAATTAGACATAAAAAGTACGATGGGATTGTCATGTGGCACGCCAACGTTTTCGGTTACTCGAGGAAATTGCAATTAAATACACTCGTTTATATAATGAGAAACGAAAGTGACAACACGTTAAACAGTTAGAACCAAAAGCTCTGTATTCTAAGCATGTGCAGTTTAATAATCTTGTCTGAGATGGATTAGCAATGTCAACAGCTAAAGCTATATATTATTCCTCATAGGAATATCTTTAATCTACAGGATACATAGTGGGGAGCTTTCAAAACTTGCTTTCTAGCTCGTTGCTGAGTCACATTGAACAGAGTTATCTTGTATCATAAACTATCCTGATTCCCAGAGAAAAATGATAAAGTTATCTGCATAAAAAGTAGATAAAAGCATGAAATATAGTACTTTGCTCTAGCATGTTCAACTCATGTACAATTGATATCTTGGCAACTTCATACATAAGATAAGTCAGGTAGTTGGAAGCTGCGTCAAGATTCTGAGTGAAAGACAAGTAATTGGAAGGTGTGTCAAGATTCTGAGTAAAAGACGAGTAATTGGAAGGTGTGTAAAGATTCTAACTAAACTTCTAGATATCGTAAAGGATCATGTATTCTTTTCCTTTTTCCACAATTTAAAATGTCGTTAATTATTTTCTTTGTCGGCTAGTTAGTGGGATTGGATTTCTTGTTTTTATTTATTATTATTATTAATTAAAAAAAAAGTTGGTCTTACTCAAACTATAGCTTTATTAATGATCTCAATATGATTTTTAATAAATAAATGTTAAAAAGGTATATTCTGCTTAAACATCTTTTATATGTGCTTGTGAAGAGCACGTTATAACATTCATATGATTGTAATTATGAACAAATAAATGGTCTAAATTAAAAAAATATTTTTATTTTTATAAGATATCATATAAACCAATGTTGTAAATAAAATATTAATTATTCATTTATTTATACATATGGGAAACCAAGAAAAGAGTACTCTTTGTAATAAGGAAATAAACCATAGTATTTGATGTTTTTAAAATATGTATTTTTTAAAATAGGAAATAAATATTGAAATAATATTTTGTTGGTGTATACAAATTATTTGTAACTAACTTAATAAGAAGGGACATTACTTATAAAAGGTGACTTCTTTCTTATGATTGAATAGTGGTACTTTTTTCATGATCTTGTTGTTTATCTCTTTTATATTTTATTGTTTCATGTGTGATTATTAATTTTTAGTTTTCAGATGTGCATGTACATCAATTGGTATTAGACAAGACGATCTCATTACAGTGCTACACAACATCAAGTAGTAAATCGGAAGGCATCTATCTATTCAAAGATCTTTTTGTTTCATAGAGTTGTCGCTTAGTAGTTCCATGCCCTTAGTTGTTCAACACCCTTAATAGTGTGCCTTCCTTAAGGGGGTTGGAGAAATATTTTCACTAAGATCTACATTTAGATCCATTCAGGTGGATGAAAGTTATGTTAACTTATAAAGAAACCACATTCGAGGACTCAACTCAAGAATCACAAATTTGGGATTTATCCATGGTTCTCCATGAGTTAAATAATTTGTAGCAATAGAGGTGCCCTCTAGGGCACATGCATGTGGATACATGCTTTCAATTGTCAAAACTTTGGGGCCAAATTCCTTTTGCATGCAAGAGATATCCTCAATGGAATATTCCTACAACTGATAGTACATTGCCCCATCATCTCATCTCAACTGGGTCTCTGACTGAACTGACATGCATGAGTTATTTATGAGAGAATATTCAGCTATCTGAAATACAACAGTTAGATGCATGCATTCATTAACTAACTGAACTCACAATCAATTCCACAAACTGTTCGAACTAATCTAACTTGATTTAATCGAGTTAACTAATCTAACTAATTACTACTCAAAGTACAACTCATCCTAATCACTTTAATTAAGGGATAACTTCCTCAATCAAAAGGAGAACTGTTACATGTCTCCACATAGAATTTATGTTTTATTTTATCCAACTAATGAACTCAGGATGAATTAATTAATTATACAACTGCTAAGATCAAATTTGAATTTTAATTCTCAATTCTAGTTCAGGCACTAACTAAAATTGGAATGTATCCTGAAATGTTATTTACATCAATGCTATTTTTAGAACTTATATATTTAGCATTTCTTGTTGCTATTTTCAACACTCCCTCTCAACAAGAAAGGGATTATCTGTCACCCCAATCCTGTCTTTGTGGAAATCGAATTTTCATTTTGATAATGCCTTAGTCAAAATATTTGCATCGTGCTTCGCGGTCGAAACATACAGCAACAAAATTATCCTCTTCACCAAAAAGTCTTAAAGATGATCATACCAGATTTCGATGTGCTTGGACGTGTCATGAAATATTGGATTCTCAAAGAGTTTGATACAACTCTGATTATTGCAATAGATCACAGTTAGATCCAGCATCTGACCAAACAATCCAACTAGAATTTTCCACATCCAAATGGCCTCACATGCTACTTGACTGGAAGCCATGTATTCAGCCTTTGTTGAGCTAAGTGCAACTGACCTCTGTTTCCTGTTGTGCTAAGAAACTGCAACTGAACCAAGGTTGAAAATTCCTCGTGAAGTGCTCTTCCAGTCTGATGGACTCCCTGCCCAATTTGCATCTATGAAGCCTCTGTCCATCTGTACCATAATCCATACTGAGATGTGCTTCTGAGGTATCTCAGCACATGCTTCATTACCTTACAAAATAGCTTGGTAGGCTGAACCATAGCTTGACTTAGCTGGTTCACCGCAAAGCAAAAAACTGGTCGTGTGTTCACTAGATACATGAATGAACCCATAAGTTTCTGATAAACAGTAGCAGCTACTACCTCACCTGAATTAGCATCCCCTTTCCTCCAGTTACATGCTAGAGGAGCATGCATGGGCTTGCACTTCTCCATGTGGAATCACCTGAGTATCTCATTGGCATACTTTCGTTGAGACACAAACACTTCCCCATCCTTCTGCCACACTTCCATGCCTAGAAAGTAGTGCATAAGACCCATGTCTTCCATCTCGAACTCTCTTGCAAGGTCCTCCTTGCAAGACTTGATCAACTGATTATCACTTGTCAATATCAAATCGTCAACATAAAGAACAATGATCAATGGCTTACCTTCTACTAGGATGTGGTAAAGGTTCACATTTGCTTCACTCTTTGTGAAGCCCAACCTTGTGAAATAGCTATGGATCCTAGTGTACTAAGCATGAGGTGCCTTCTTCAGCCCGTACAAAGCTCTCTTAAGTCAACACACATGCAAATCATGATCAAAGGTCTCAAATCCTTCCGGTTGCTAAATGTACACCTTTTCCTCAATCTTGCCATTAACGAACATAGTCTTCACATCCATCTGATGGATCTCCCAACCCATTTGAGTTGATAGTGCCAACATCGATATGATAGATGAGTACCTTGCTACAGGAGCAAAAGTCTCATCATAGTCGATCCCCTCGACTTGTGAGAAACCATGGGCAACAAACTTTGCCGTATGTTTCTCCACACTGCCATCAGCTGCTTGTTTTACCTTGTAAATCTGTCAGGAACTCACCACTAACTTGTCCTTCCGTCTTGGGACAACATCCCTAACACTATTTCGAATGATGGAGTCATACTCCTCCACCATCGAATCAACCCAGACTAGTTACTGCACTGCTTCCTCAAAGGGAGATGGTTCGGTCTCTACACACTCCCCAACCAGGGCCATGCAACTAGTGTATTGCTCAGATGATCTCCTCTATTTGCACTGAGAGGATGGTTGTCCCACTTTATCTCTCGTATCCATCGCCAATCTTCTAGCTTCTCTTGAGCATTTCCGCCCATCTCTGGAAGACTCTACATGAATGGATGTCTCCACTCCTGGATACTCTGCATGCGGCTATTCCGGATCAGCCTGAGGCTCCTCCTCCTTAGGAACTAAAAGGTTCTCCTCTACATGCAACTTGAGCTGCCTCTCAAGGGAAACTCACATGGCCTTCTACTCGATGAAATTCAGATCTCTACGTACCATTGTACCCCACAAGTATCCCCAACTCAGCTGTTGGATCTAGCTTCTTCCAGGAATCTTTGGTCACATGGAAATAAACTGATGATCTAAATATCTTGAAGTGACTCACATCTAGTCTCTTCTGAGAAAATCCTTCCACTGGTGTCTTCATGCCCAATATATGATGTAGACTTCTATTCTGCAAGTATATTGTTGTATTTCATACCTTAGTCCACAAATGAAGTGGTAGGCTTTAGTCATGCAACATCACCTGAGTTGCTGCCACAATTGATCTATTCTTCCTTTCAGCCACCCCATTTTGTTGTGGGTTATGGGGTGCCTTTAACTCTCGTTTAGTTCCTTTTGTGGCATAGAAGTCCTTAAATTGTTGGGAGACATGCTCTCCACCATTGTCACTTCACAAGGCCCCTATTTTCTTTCCATATTCTTTCTCAACAAAGGCTTTGAACTCACAAAACCTTGAGAAGGTTTGATCCTTACTCTGCATGAAGTAGATCCAACATCTATGAGAAACATAAACAATAAAAATAACATAGTACCTTTGTCTAGCGGTGGAGGCTGTAGAGAATGGTCCACACACATCTGTATGAACTCGCTCCAGAATTGCTCCAACTCTACTATCTCGATCCTGAAAGGAAGGTTTTGCATACTTACCGAAGGTACAACCATTGCATGTATCCACTTGCTTGAGTTTTCCCTTCGGAAGTCTGGTAGAAATATGTTTCATGATCTTCAAGGCCATATGGTGCAAGTGGCCTAATCTTCTATGACATAGCTCACCAACATTTTGGCTATACACCAACTCTGCTTTGGAACTCAATGTAGCACAGTCGCCTACCTCTAGCTTGTAGAGATTCTTAACTTGAATCCCAATCCTCTTGGTTTGTCCAGTGTTGATATGCCTCATGAATACCTCTCCTTTACGAAAGACTACATCATAGCCTTTGTCTTCCAACATAGCAACGGACACAAGGTTCTTCTTCAAACCAGGCACATAATTTAGACCAGTCAGGGTGAGAGGAGCTCCATACTCCCTCTAAAACACAACCATACCTTCACCTAAAACACGGTACATTCCATCATCACCCATACCTATATGCATCTGGAGGTCCTTCTCCTCCATGGTACTGAATAGACTATTGTCATCAGTCATGTGGAATGAGGCTCCACTATCTAGGTACCAAACACAACCCACCATTGATGAAAGTGTGCATGTGATGAGGGTGAAATCCAATTCAAACTGTGAGGCTAGTGCCTCACCATATGATCCCTTCGATGATCCCTTCTTGGATTTCTTTTGTGGACAATTCGTAGCATAATAGCCCACCTCATGACAATGAAAGAATCACACTCTTAATTTGTCAATATTCTTCCCACAATGTGAGGCATTTGATTTGGAATGGGATGCCTTCCCTTTCCCATTCCACGCCTTACTTGCTAAGGCTAGATTTTCTTCATCATCTTTCTTTGATGAAGATCCATCTCTGGTGCTTCTTCTTATCTCCTCCTACATCAGATCCTACTAAAGTCATTCCCAATATGGCAGTTTCTCTCTTCCATTTACCGAGTCTTGGTAGCTATGCAAACTCTTAGGAGGACTGGGGATAGCAAGACTCACCATTTCATCATCGGTTGTCGTGATCCCTACACTTCCAAGCTCATCCCTCCAAGTGGTGAGCTTGTTTAGATATGTAGAGATCATGCCACCCTTTTCACACTTGATTTTCCTAAGATTGTCTTTCAATGCCAGCTTCCTCTAATTGTTGTTATTCTGATAAAGATCCTTCAATTTTTTCCATATTGAAAATGGTGTTTCCTTCCCATGGAGACTCGACAAAATGCGGTCTCAATCCCCCTCTAAAAGAATCCTCCTCACTCTAGCCACACATTTCTTCCATTCTGCCAATTCTTGGGCATTAGAAACTACTAGCTTGGGGACTTCTTGATCAATGAAGTTGTTCAAGCCATTGTCCTCTAACATTGCTTCCATGTGATCCTTCCAGGCTATATAATTTGAGCTGCCATCAAGGGCATACTCGAGTCTCAAACCGTTGAACGCCATTGGTGAAATATGAGATGTGACAAGAATTTGAATTCTATAATCAGGAACATTAAACTTCGAACTTCTCCCTTCTTTGTATATTGTTCTTCAATTTGATCACCTTTGCTTTGAAACCATGTAAAATTTCCCACTGTAGATCACCTAATAATGCAATATACTGAAGCAAAATACTTGATCTACTTCTAAAAACAAACTTGTAGAAGCTTAATCGATTTTTAGCAAGATCAAATAGAACACATATAACATACAATGAGAAATCAATCACACATGAACACAGAAGAATACTCTGGGGAAAGCCTCAGCTAAAAAGCCTGATCTTTGTATTATTGTACAAGTGGAAATATCTCTAGATTACACAAAGCTTTAGCTCACAAGCTATCCAGCTCTTAGTACAATCTGTCAATGTTGCTCATAGACTAAATAGACACACCATATGCCTTCCCTCAGTCCTCCAATCCTACTATTTCCTTGTGCAGTTTCTCTAGGTCCTCTGGCTGCCACCTATGTGAATTGACCTCTCACATAACTCACCAAAATTAGAAGTAACTGCCCAATCTCCAATGAATGAATTCCTTCTGCATGCAAGAGATATCCTCAATGGAATATTCCTGCAATTGATAGTACACTATCCCATCATATGATCTCAACTAGGTCTCTGACTAAACTGACACACATGAGCTATTTATGAGAGAATATTCAGTTATCTGAAGTACAATGGTTACATGCATGCATGCATTAACTAACTGAACTCATGATCAGCTCCACAAACTATTGGAACTACTCTAACCAAAATTAACTTAGTTAACTGAGCTAACTAATTACAACTCAAAGTACAACTCATCCTCATCACTTTAATTAAAGGATAACTTCCTCAATCAAAGGGAAAATTGTTGCATGTCTTCACATAGACTTCATGTTTGATTTTATCCAACTAATTAACTCAAGATGAATGAATTAATTAATTTTCAAATAGCTCCTAAGGTCAAATTCGAATTTTAATTATCAATTTTAGTTTAGGGACTAACTAAAATTGGAATGTATCCTGAAATGCTATTTATAGAAATGCTATTTTTAGCACTTCTATATTTAGCATTTATTTTTTCTATTTTCAACATGATCTTATACTCTCCACCTATTTCAAAATATTTCTAGATATGGTGGAGGACATGGAGCTTCAAATAACCAACATACAATTCGAAGGCATGACACAAGCATGATTAGATACCTAGTTAGAGAATACATCCTTAATCATTGAGTTTAGTGAGATAGAAGAGACCAATCTTGTTCACATCACATCTTGGGATGACTTCTTCCAAGCACTAATATCACTCTTCTATCCTCCAATATATCTCCAAAATCTCCTTGCAAAATGGTTCTAGCTCTACCAATTCTCAAATCAGTGAGTAGAAGCCTACATTGAGGTCTTATACAAGTTGTGCATTCAACTACATATCTTCGAACCATAAGAGGTGCTCATTGTCAAATTTAATTGGAGTTTGTTAATATTTTTTCCTCAAGAAGTTGAACTGTTCTACACTCCTTCCTTGGAAAAGGCCTTTCTTTGAACATTGGCAATGGACAATAAATTGGCTCCTCCAATCTAATCTTCTCAACCTACATACCATCTCTATACCACTTGTCCTTCTCCCACTGGTCCTTCTAATATGACCCCTACCTCATCCATTACACCTCACGATACCTCCTAGGGTACCATCTATAAGATCAATTCACATACTTCTACCAATTGTCAAGCACATAAAATTATGCACATAAACAAGACTATTTTTACCACTATCAAGCAATTGGGTTTCCCTCCACCCACAATTTTTTTCTTGATAATCCTATCGAAGAAATCCCCTTTATCATCCTAATGACTACTAATGAAGCTAGGACACCTGCTGCACCTTTGTTAGCCATAATCGTTAGATCAAGCATGAATTGGCTTCTCTTGTCCTCAAAAATTGGAGTCAAAATTATATTTTTCCCTAACACTTTGTTCAATGCCTTAAACAAACCACCACTTGACACGTGAACTCATACTGGCTCAATAAATATAGAAAGAAATCCCTTATCTTACCATTGGCTAACATTGTGGTATGACCTTTATTATTGCCCCTTTAGTAGTTATGGTGATGTTGGTTGTTTATCCTCTTGATTCTGTTGATTTATTACTCAAAATACCATATCGATAGGCTAGGAATGTTGTTCATCATGCTCAAGATCATTAATACCACTTGTAGCATGAGGATTCCACCTATGTACTTACATCCTCTTGATTGAAACCGACACATCCTCTTACTCGAAAAAATCCCATTAAGAAATTCAATATGAACCAATGTGTATCTTTTTGTTTGGTTTTCCCTATCAAACTAGATAACCTTACTAAGATGGTAGCCTTTAATATGGTTCCCCTACTTCAATAATTCATAGATGTATTAACAAAACCAATGGGGCTATCTGCAACCTAACTTTTTGAAGACATAATTGATCTAATTCCCAATGCTTCTTTTCCCAATGCCCCATCATGTATCCTTGCTCCTTCAGAGACAGTTGAGATAGAATGTGAACTTGCACAATTTCTAACATCAAGCCATATGCAGTCTTCATCCTACTCATGTGTATCTCCCACTTTCACTATTGCAGAAAAGGATGATCCTAAATGGCATCTCATGACAAATTATCATTCCCTTATAAAGATACAATTAAAAACTATTATTCTCTACCTCGAATTGAGGATTTGTTGGACCACTTGAAGGGAGCTTACTTCTTCACAAAGAAAAAATTTTCATGGGTGAAAATTCAAGTTCACATGCATATAATGGACATGTGGAAGACTAATTTCAAGACAAATTTGAGGCTATTTGAATGGTTGGTCATGCGATTTGGGTTGACAAATGCACTAGCCACATTTAGGATATTAATAAACTTTGACATTGGATAAACAAACGCTCCCCATGTGTTTCACAACATAGACTAATTGCCTCTCATGGGTCGTTACCTCTCGCAATGAAATCATTGTCTAAAACCTGTGGGTTTTATTGTAACGGAAATCATGATTCCTAACAAGTGGTATCAAAGCGTACGTCACAAGTTTGATTCACACCTGACTCATGTTGGGGGGGAGATTATTGGACATTGGATAAACCAACGCTCCCCGTGTGTTTCACAACATGGAGTTGTTACCTCTCGTGGATCCTTATCTCTAGTGATGCAATCATTTTCTAACACCTGCTCACTTTGGTCTAATGGCAATCCCAATTCGTAACAAATAAATGATTTGTTTTGGCCAGACCAAGGTAATGTTTTGGTCATTTATCATGATGATATTTTACATTTAGTAGATTTTGGGAAAAATATCTACAACACATCCTACTACGGGCACATAAGTTTTAGGTAAAGTAGAATAAATCCTACTTTGGACAACCATTATTTCAATTTTTGGGATTCATACTTGATTCAAAAAGTGGTCGATAAGATATTCCTCGAGTATAGTGTTTGGGAAAATTTCTAGTGCCTTTCAATGCTCATGACCTCAAGTGTTTCTTGGGAGGTATTAATTTCTATAGAAAATTTGTGTTTTATTTTTTCCAATAGGCCTACCCTTTACGCTACTTTTCCAATCAAGAAAAATATTATTTGAGAGATTGAGGTTTTTTCCCATTTTTCTAAGATCAAGAATTCCTTATGCTATACTCCTATTTTTTATTTTCCGAATATACATCAACCATTTGAATTAGAAATTGATGCCTCTGATTTTTCCACTGGGGTTATTCTTAAATAAGGGTATCACCCTATATCATAACATTCCAAGACTATTCATCTTGTACTACACTTATGATAAGGAATTTTATAGCTTAGTGCAAGAGTTAAATTAATGGAACTATCATATATTAGAAAAGATTCCATAATCCATACTGATCATCATCCATTGGTATTCATCAACTCATATATAAAGATTCAAGAAGAAATCCATTTGAAGTGGGCTAATTTCATTCAAGAATTCCATTTTGTGATTAAATATGAGAAGGTTACAACTAATAAAATGGGTGAATTGTTAAGACGATCACCTACTCAGGTCCTACACATTTTATAGGTTTGTTGCACTAGTTTTAATGCCTAGAAAGACATCTATTCAACACATATAGTATTTGGTGAGATATGGCAAGTTTTGCAACATGTTGTAATTATCAACCAGACTCCCTAAATTCCTGATTATACCATTCCTGATGTTTTATTTTATAAACATAACCAACTATGTGTGCCACAATCTGAGGATCAACTCCTTCTCATAAGTGAAACATGTAACTCTTTAACCAGGGGCATTTTGGCACAATCAAGACCATTCTCAATCTCCAATGCCACATTTTTTGGCTTTCCTTAGCCATTCATGTAAAAAAAAATATTTGCGGATGTTTAATATATTCACAAAAAAAGTAATCAAAGCATGAGCATGACCTATAATAACCATTACATGTGCCCTATCACCCTCTAGAATCCATTTCCACGGACATTTTTAGTTGTCTTCCTACTACTTTTTATGTACATGATGTTAGTTTGGTAATGGTCTATCACTTTTCTAATATTTCTATCCTTCTTGCCTATCATAACACTACCTCTATTACTCATACTACTAATCTCTTCTTCCATCATATTTAAACACACATTTTATTTCGACGTTGCAATATTTCTAATCAAGATCCTTATTTTCAAATAGAACCTTTCGGTGTACTATTTGGTCATTCTAGGCTTTCAAATTAGCTTCTCCATGACCTTTCACCTACAAATAGATGACAAAACAAAGATTTTCAATCATACTCTAGTTCTTCACAACTATTTTCTAATAACAAATAGTCAGTTTCCTATTTGCACACTATTCAACATTGTTAAAATCAGACCACGCCGTCTTCTACTATGCTTTGCCCTTTGAACAATGTTTGTTTTGTGTTTTAGGTAAGTCTATCATTTGACATGCCATTAAATATCACCCCTTGTGTTTTTTCACATCAACAACCAGATAAAAAATCAGCTCAACATTTTATATACCCCATATCCCAATTCCATACTGATGTAACTACAACTTTGCAAGATGTTGAGGATCATGCCAAATAATGACATCACAAACATTGCACACCCTCATTATTTCAACCAAGAGATCATGTATGGATCTTGTTGGATAAGAAACACTCCCAGGGCCAACACCATAAGCCACATATTCTAAGATATGGTCCCTATGTTGTTTTAAAATTCTTTGCCAAAAATTCATATAGCTTGGTCTTTCCTTCCCAACTAAGCATACATGATTTTCTTGATCTTAACAATATTAGGCTCTTTGTACCACTTCCCCTTGTGGAATCAATCATAGTTAAACACCACAACAAATAATATTATCGATTTTCACCCCCTACTAAATGATACAATTCTTGATTCCAAGATGAGGACATCTCACCACTAGAAATGCATACCATACATTGTATCTTGAAAGGGATAGAAACTGACATATGAAAAATCGATGAGTACACATACATTGTAGCGAAAGTTTCCTTACCTGGTGGAAGATGTATGGATGCTTCCATCTCTAAACAAGGAGGAATTGATAAACCATGAAAGGCATACCACTTTTCATGAAGCTCATAATAAGGAAGGAAACTTCTAATAAATTTATTTGATGTTTCTATAATTTGCATTTTTTTCCTCAAGTAAACTTGTTGGGAAACATAAAAAAGAAAGTGAATATTTAAATAATGCTTCTATGTTTCCATACAATACTATTTGTAATCAAGTTAATAAGAATACACTTTGCTTATAAACTGTGACCTATCCCTCATAATAGAATGATGGTATTCTTTTCAGGATTTTGTTGCTTATATCTATTGTTTCATTGTGTCATGTATGGTTAATAATTTTCATACCTACATGTAGATCAATACATCCAGTGAAAAAATAGAGGTTCAATCTTTCAATAAAGTGATTCTAGGTATTTGAAGTTTAAGTTAAAATTATGTATTTTGTTTCTATCATTGAAAGTTTAATATATTGTGGGCAAAAAAATAAATTAATAAAAGTATGTGTCAAATTTTTTTTTAGGTTCTATGAATTTATCCTCTTCGCAATATAGTTTTCTTTATTTTGAAAAGATAAAACACATTTTAAATAATTTTATATGTAATATTTCCTTAAGCTACACATGTGATATAACTAATTCTAAAATAATATTAAGTCTAATTTTCATTAGGAAACTAAATATATTAATGTTATTGAAACTTTATACAAATTACAACCTTCAAATCAATGTATATTTCCACCATTTGTGTAAAAAATATTATTTAGTATTAAATTAAATATTGATTCATCAAACTTAATAGGCATATATCAATCACATTGATAAATATGGTTGATAAACACCAATAAATATATATCAACCACATTTATTATTATATGATTATTAATATTAACATTAATAATTTGATTATTATTTATAAATTATATATTATCATCATTTAGTACTATTTATTAATTAATAAAAAATATTAATATAATAATAAAAAATTGTACATTATTATTATTATTATTAATTTCTAAACTATAAATTATTTTCATATCAAATAATTATTATTAATAATAAAAAAATATAGATATAAATATTAAAAATCAATATTTAAAAATAATATAAATATTGACATTAAAAATAAATAATTATACTGTCAATAATAATTTATAATTATTAATTATTATAAATTATTAGAAATTAATAGATAATAGAAAGTATAACCATTGTTAACATTATATTATAAATACCATGAATTAGAATGAAAAATTATGAAATTTATTATTATATTATAATAATATGATAATATTATTGTTATTATTATTATAAATATTGATATTACTAACTAGATAGATTATTAGTATTAAAAACCCAAAACAATGGAGAACTTAGAAAATAATATTAAACATAAAGGATTAATATTATAAATCGAGGAGTTATTATTAAAAATTCAGAGGATTAATATTGAGAATGGAAGTGATTAATAATATGACCCCTTGGGATTAATATTATTAACATAAGTGATTATTAATATTATAAAATCAAGAGATTAATAAATCCAAGAAATTTATATTATAAACCCAATGAATTATAAACCCAAAAAATTTATATTAAACCCTAAGTTTAGTATTATAAATCTTATGAGCAATACTATACCTCTTCTATGAATTTATCCTCTCCTCAATAGTTTGCTTTATGTTGAAAAATTAAAATATATTTTAAATACTTTTATAAGTAAAATTTCTCTCAGCTACACATGTAAGATAACTAATTCTAAAATAATATTAAATCTAAATTTCATTAACAAGTTAAATCTATTAATATTATTCAAACTTTATACAACTTACTACCGTTAAACCAAAGTATATTTTCACTTTGTTTGTGTAATTAACATTATTTATTATTGAGCTAAAGATTCATTTATCCAATTTAATAGGAATATATCAACCACATTGATAAATTCCAAGAGGCATATATCAACTACATTTATTGTTATATATTTATTAATATTAACATTAATAATTTTATTGTTATTAATGGATTATACATTATCTTGGTGCGCTTCTCTCCCTTCTTTTTGATCATGGAAATACCATTCTAAATAATTATAATTAGACTATTCTTCTTCTCAATGTCTATTACACCACATTGGTCTTATTGACACTAATCATCATCACCATCATCATCATTATGATTTAATACAATTAATTAACTAATTAATAAAAAATATAAATATAAATGTTAATATAATAATAATAATAATGTATATTTATTAAATCTTAATATATTAATATTGATATATTAGCCTATTAATTATTGTCTTGAGGTTTCTATAATTTGTACTGTGTGTAGAGTTTTCTTCCGAAATCATCGCATCCATAATTTTTAGAATCAAGATTTCGAGCCATCCACCGTGGCTCATCATGAGGATAGATCAATAAGTGTGTAAGACAGATCTCGTAGGAATGAATAAATAGAGGAATGAGGAATGAGAATGTTGTTAGCCGACCATGCCTTTATTTATAATAATAATTTCAATTAATTTTTGTCAATTTATTATTTTTGTTTTTCATTAATTTTATTTTAGAATTTTACTAAGAATGTTATTGAATTTTTTAAAAATTAAAATTATTAGTAATGTTAATATCAATATTAACATTAATAATTTTATTATTAATAATAAATTATATATTATCTTGGTGCGCTTCTTTCCCTTCTTTTTGACCATAGAAATATGATTCTAAGTAATTATAACTACATTCTTCTTCTTCTCAAAGTTTGTTACACCACATTGGTCTTAGTGGACATTAATCATCATCATCATCATCATCATCATCATCATCACCATTATGATTTAGTACTATTAATTAACTGATTAATCAAAAATATAAATATAATGTTAATATAATAATAGTAATGTATATTCAACCCAAGGGTAAGCTCAACTAGTCAAATGAGTGGCTCGCCGATCGGCAAGTCACAAGGTCAATTCTCCTTGAAGCCCTTGGGGTTAGGCCTAGTTATTGGCCGTGGGAATTGATTCCCTTCAAGGTTGATCAACTCAGATATTTCCATGGATGTAGCGACCACCTAATGACTACATTATTTGTGAACCACACCAAAAATAATAATAATAATCATAAGAATAATCTAATTTATTAAATCTTAATATATTAATATATTAATATATTAATATTAATATTAATATTTATATTAATATATTAATATTAATATTAATATTAATATTAATATTGATATTTTAACCTATTAATTATTGTTTGTAGGCCTCTGCGATTTGTACTGTGTGTAGAGTTTGCTTCCGGTATTAATGTTTAATAATAATACTAATATTACAAATAATTTAATTTAAAAAAAAAAATAATAACATTCTTAACAAAATTAACTAAAAACAGAAATAATAAATTGAAATTAATATTATAAATAAATGCATGTTCGGCTAACAACATTCTCATTCCATGTAGCTCATTCCTTTATTTAGTCATTCCTACAAGATCTGTCTTATAAACTTATTGATCTATCCTCATGATGAGAAATGGAGGATGACTCGAAACGTCTATTCTAAGAATTATGGATGCGATGATTCTGGAAGAAAACTCTAACCTATTAATATAAATATAAATATAATATTATTAATATTAATAGTAATAATAATTTATTAATAATAATTTATAATTATTAAATATTAAAATTAATAATTCCTAATTTTATATTTGTTTTATATAAATTATATATTATGATATTATTATTATTATTATTGTCTATTTATTTTTGCCTTTCAAAATGGCATTCATTAGATATTCAAAATAGCATAGCGTACAAAAATTCTCTCAACAACCCCTGCTCCCTCATTCTGACCAATCTCTTTTGGGAATGGGGGCTCGAGAATGCCAAGCTGGGAACTTTACATACATTATTTATGGATGGCTCTAACACCTCAGCATACTATGTGAGACATAAAAGAAAACCATAAATGATGTCACTAAATCAAGGAGGGTGATGGGGGGCCATTATAGGGGGAGGTACAAAGTAACCCACACCGTCATGCATGTGGAAGTCGATATGATCCACACAGGCCTATAAGCTATGGAAGTGGTTGTTTGTATGATGTTGGCTACACCATAGGTTGTCAAACTGCTCTTGGATGGTATTCTGGTTGTATTGAATGTTGGTGAGATAGGATATAATTTCATTAAGGTCATCTTAGTTGTGGTCCCAGAGACTGTCAATGTCAATTTTAATGTACCGCAGCTAATTTTTGATCTAATGTCACCCCAGCTTCCTTTGTTTCCTCACTAGATGAGGTAGCACATGACGAGTAATGTCCCAGTGTAGGGAGACCTCCCTAGGCATGTTGCCCCCATCCCTGACAAGGGAAGTCATGTTGTCGTGGCATTTAACTACGCAGAAATTGTGGAAGCTCGGTATAGGGGGAGCATGTAATTTTTTTTTTCAAATAACTATAAAGCAAATAGTAAACAGCTAACCTACAAACCCACAGGTCCAAGCAAGGTTGAGCCACTACCCTAATACTGCTTCCACGACCATGAGAGAAGCTCCATTTTATCGAGACCTGGTGCTAGAGCAGAGTGCCTCTACGGCACCACCCAATTGTTGTGCATGAATAGGACCCTCACCCCCAAGGGTTGGCCAAAAAATTATGAAGTCCTTTAGGCCAAAGTAGAAACCCAATCTCTGTGCATGAATTTCTAAATTCCATGAAAAAACCCACACGATTGTAGAGGTCTGTGGTGGTCTTCTCGGTTGGGAGAGGAATGAGTAGTTGGTAGAGAGATGCAAAGTCTTTATTGCCACCAAAAGTGAGGGAGCATGACCAAAACTCAACTATTTGCATACCAGGGTCCGAAGGGCAGATGAGGATACCACTATCAAACCACTTCAAGATGTTGCAAGTGCCCTCTACCTTCCTCACACAAAGCCAGAGCCCTAGTGAGGTGCCATAGACACAGACTTGACCTTTATCAAACTCCGAATTCATTTCCAAAAATGCCAAACTGAGCCAAGACATGCATCAGGGTTTGCTTATATCTTCAAAGTGCTTGTGGATGAATGTCACAGCAATGGGGTTATGAGAGGGTCCTATCATCGCCACGGAGTTAATGTGTGTTTGGAAGAGAGGCAGGGCCGAATGGCCGATTACATTTAAGATGTATTGTCGCATGCACACCTGCATCGGGGGTTTATTATTAGTATTATCAATTAATAAAAAATATACATATAAATATTAAGAATCAACATTTAAAAATAATATAAATATTGATTTTAGAGATAAACAATTATATAGTATTAATGATAGTAATAATTTTTTATTGTTAATTATAAATTATTAGTAATTAATAGATAATAAAAACTATAAAATTTGTTATCATTATATTATAAATACGATAATAAATATGACAGCTGAAATGAAAATTTATAAAACCTAATATTATACTATAATAATATGGTATTATTATTATTATTATTATAAATATTGATATTATTTTTTTTTTGTAAGCTGAGGTGGGACTCTTTCTATTACTATATAGAAAATAAAACATAGTGTCAAAACATATTAACTCACCCTCATGGGGAAACCGAGTATTTTAGCCATCTAAAGTTTTTAATGGCCGACCAAAAATAAAAAGCCCAAAGTCTGATTATCCTTGCAAGATGAACTAAACAGTCCTGAGTACTCCTAATCCTACTGGTCTGCAAAAAGTATATTCCCTTATCCATAACATGCAAAAAACTATATTTAACTAGACTATGTACTTTCATATACATATCTTTTCTCAGACATCTTCAGTTGCAGGTTGCTGGTTTGCTCCTTCGTCTGCTCCCTCATGTTCTCCCTTCAATAGCTATTGTAATTCGTCCAGTTTCTTCTCCTGCCTCTCTAAAGCAATGTGGATGAACCTCAGTTGCCTACGCAGATCAGGGCCTCCCTGCGCTATTTCCACCATCTCAGTAGCAACTTGCTCTAATTATTTTGCCAATAACCTTTTCATTACCCAGTAAATGTGGAGAGATTGCTTGAACAGGGACATTCTGCCCCTGGTGTTGCCTGGGTCATGCAGTAAGAATTCCCAGTCCTCCATTTCTGCGTCAGATTGGCCTTGTAAAGACTCCTCCTCCAAATGCTGCATAATTCTTCTGACCTATGGATTTGTATTCTGTTGATAGGCTCTCTCAGCCTAGTGAATTCTATGCTCCATCGATCTCCATGTTTTTTTGGCTGGTCCCACTTCCTGCTTCAGGTTCTCGGCTTTGTCGCCTTCATTCCTGCTCATAAATATTGATATTATTAACCAAATGGATTATTAGCATTAAAACTTGAAATCATTATAAACCATAGAAATGATTATTAAACCCAAAATATTATTATTAAAAACCCAAGGGATTAATTAACCCAAGGGTTTAATATTAAAAACCAAAGGGATTAATATTGGGAACTGAAGAGATTAATAATATAAACCCTCGGGTTTAATATTACAAACGTAAGCGACTATTACTATTATAAACTCAAGATATTAATAAACCCAAGGAATTTATATTATAAACCCAAGGGATTTATTTTAACCCCTTTGATTAGTATTAGAAACCCTATCAACATTATTGTACCCTAGGAATATGAACCCTTATATTAATAAACCCAAGGCATCGATTGTTATGAAACCAGCTCAATAAAAGATAGAAAAGATAGATCAACGCCTTAGAATTCAGCCTCTTCGAGGGGGCAACCTCCTTTACATTACATAGATGAACAATTCTTGGATGATACAAATGAAAAGACCTCCTTTCTATATATAGGATTCTAAGGGGTTATAACATAATCAGAGCTGACATAACAATAATAATGTAAGGGCACAATAATAACAATAGTGGGCTTCTATGGGGCACAATAGTAACAATATGGGCACTACATGGGTACATTAATATAATAAGTGGGTTATACTAATAACAAAAGGGGTTACACGAGTAGTATAGGGGCCTAACATGCCCCTCTCCTTCAAAAAGCGTTGTCCTCAACGCTTGAGTAGTTATTGATGCTTCTGTATAAAATTCTTGTCCTCCCCTGTGGAATATTCAGCGGGTAAGTTCTTCCACTTGATGAGATACTCTAAAATTGATCGATTTCTTAGCTGTCGGGTTCTTGTTTCTGTGACTGCTCCAGGTTCCAATATGATTTTTCCTTCCTCTTCAATTTCTGGCAATATTGCTTGAATTGAGATCTTTTGCAACTTTTGAATAAGTGGCCATACTTCTTCATCCTTCTTCCATTCATCCCTTGCTTCATTTATCCAATCTGGTTGGATAATATAAATATCACAAAACAATTCTTCCACATCCTCATCCTTGAAGAGTCTTCCCATTCGGTAAGGTCGCCATTTTTTAAGTGCATGTAGTATTGCCAACATTTCCTTCTCATAAATAGCTTGCTTGAGATGTAGCAGTAAAAATACTCAATTACCTACATCAAAATTTTTTTCACTACGATGTTGATCTACCTGTTGTTTCATTTGATTTTGCACCGAAGTGGCGTTATCCTTTAAAAGTTGGAGAACTTGCTCTTGATGCTCGATGTGATATTTCTCTGCTTGAACCTTTTTCTTCTTGATATGTCCTTCTATCTTTTGAGGAGTGGTGATTTATTCCAGTCCTTTACAAGATATGGTCGGATTCATTTCTTGATGCTCGATGTAATCTTTCACTTCTTGAAATTTTTTCTTCTTGATGTGTCCTTCTATCTTGATAGTTTGAGGAGTGGTAATTTCGTCCATTGAATTGCAAGATATGGTTGGATTCATTTCTTCTTTCTCGATGTGATCTTTCACTTCTTGCACATTTTTCTTCTTGATATCTCCTTCTATCTTGAGAGTTTGAGGAGTGGTAAATCTTGCCAATGCTTTACAAGATATGGCCTGATTTATTTCTTCTTTCTCTAGGGTGGGGTCTTGGCGTATATCTTCTTCTTTTGTTGTTTCTTGATCCTTTTCTTCCTCCTCTTCATATTCTATGTAAAATAATTTCTTCTCAACAGACTTGTGACCTTTAGTGCATTTTCTATCACAATTGTAACAAAGCCCATTTTCTCTTTTTTCTTCCAATTGTTGTGGTGTAACCCTTGTAGGTTGTGGAAGGCTAGGAGAAACAACACTTCCATCTTTATAGTTGTGAGGGGTACACTCCCTGGTTTCCATAATTTTGCTTTCCACTATGTCACAAAGCCCTTTTACTCTTTCCAATTGTTGTGGTGTTGCTTTAAAGAAGGTGTTTCTCTTTGTATCTTCATAATGTGCTATCATTTCCTTCGTGAAAATTGACCACGTAGCAAGTTGTTTACGAGAACAAAGCCCTTTGTACCATAAAAATTGATCTGGTTCTAAATATGAAGATGCAATACATACCTTTTGTAACAGTTGTACACCATGTATATCAAAATATTGCTCCATCTGAAATATCCATTTTACCTGATCCATGCCATCAAACTTCCTCATCTTGCTTTTTCTTGATTTTAGGAGCTCTACCTTTAAACAACTGTAACTCTGTACTTTTGGATCTTTAAGTTCTAAAATTGTGATCTGTAGTAGCTCTCTGTGTCCTCTTTCCAATGCCACCAGTTTGTCCCAAATTGGATTCTCCAAGGAAGAGTTATGTGAAATATCCCACAGTGACTTTCTTTTAGACTAGTTCAGTAGAGAGAACTTGTACGACATGCCATGAGTCACTGTTTCAACCTTTGGATCTGAAACACACATACAAGAAACTAAAGTCCGTCATCTTTCTGTACCTTCTTACAAAATTTCAATCCGATCACCAGAGAGAAAGTTATGACGATTTTACCCAGGTCACCTGTTTTGAATGTAATTCGGGAGTCTGCAAAAAGACCAACTTCCTCAGATCATATCTCCACAAATATAGCGTGAAAAGCTCTGAACTTCGGACCCAAGGTTCAATGCGATTTCTTCTCAAATGGGTTTTTTTTGCGACTTCTGAAATATCACAGAAAAAAAGTTATAGCGAAAATGCCATGATGATCTGTTTGGAGCCACAAAACCCTATAATCCAAAGCTCTCATACCAAATGTTTTGAAACCAGCTCAAGAAAAGATAGAAAAGATAGATCAACACCTTAGAATTCAGCCTCTTCGAGGAGGAAACCTCCTTTACATTACATAAATGAACAATTCTTGGATGATACAAATGAAAATACCTCCTTTCTATATATAGGAGTCTAAGGGGTTATAACATAATCAGAGCTGACATAACAATAATAATGTAAGGGCACAATAATAACAATAGTGGGCTTCTATGGGGCACAATAGTAACAATATGGGCACTACATGGGTACATTAATATAATAAGTGGGTTATACTAATAACAATAAGGGGTTACACTAGTAGTCTAGGGGCCTAACATTGATATTATAAACCGAAAGGACGAATAAAGCTAATGGATTAATATTAAAACACCAGGGGTTTAATATTAAACCAAGGGAATAATATTGTAAACCTATGGTATATAAACTGTAAGATACATATTATAAACCCTTAAAAAAATATGGTTGACAATGGCTCATTTTCATATTGGGACAATCTTTCTCACAATGTAATGTTCCGCTAGGGTTGACCATGATTAACCATGCTTTAACATGGTTGATTATCACGTTGAGGTAATATTTTTCACAATGCAACATTGTACCATGGTTAACCATAGTTGACTATGGATGACCATGGATGCCACAATGTGACTTTGTACCGTTAGACAATTTTTGTCATAATGTGACCATGGTTGATTTCCATTTTGAGACAATTTTTTCTACAATGTGACAATAGTACCATGGTTGATGATAATTGATATTCATATTGAGACAATAGTTATCATAATGTGACATTGGACCATGTTTGAATATTGTGGGCCATGATTATAAACTAAATGGATTTATATCAAACCAGAGGATTAATATTATAAACAGTATGAATAATAGTATACCCTATGAATATGAACCTTTAGATAAATAAACCTAAGGAATTGATAGTATAAACCCAAGAGATTAATACCAAAAACTACAGGGATTATAAACCTAAGGGAATAATATTAAACCCAGGGGATCAATATTATAAATCCAAGCTATATAAACCCTAAGATAGATATTATAAATCCTAAAATAAACATGGTTGATTTTCAAAGTGACACAATATTTGTCTCAATGTGACACTGGATCATGGTTGACCATGGTTGATTTTCATATTGAGGAAATTTTTGGCATAATGTGACAATTGACCATGGTTGACGATGAATTACCATGGTTGTAACAATGTGACGTTGGACTAAAGACAATATTTGTCACAATGTGACCAAGGTTATTGACAATGGTTGACCATGATTGGCCATGTTTGACCATGCCTGATTTTCATACTAAGAGAATATTTGCCACAATGTCCCGTTGGACCATTTTTGACCATCGATAACCATGATTAACTGTAATTGACAATGGCCGACCATGTTTGGCCCATGTTGACCATGATTGACCATGGGTTACTATGGTTTTCTTCATATTGACAAAATCCTATGATAAACCCTAGGATAAATATTATAAAACAATATATATAAACCCTATGATAAGTATTATAAACATTAAAATAAAAATGGTTTGTCATGGTTGACCATGGTTGATTTTCATATTGAGACAATATTTGTGAGACTCTAACATTGGACTAGTGTTAACAATGGTTGACTATGATTGATTTTCATATTGAGACAATATTTGTCAATTTGCACCATTGGACCATGGTTAATTTTCATATTGGGACAATAACTATGACAATGTGATATTGGATGATTGTTGACCATGGTAGACCATGGTTGATTTTCATATCGAGACAATCTTTGTCACAATATGGCATTGGACTATGGTTTACCATACTTGACCATGACTATAAACCCAAGGGATTTATAGATTATAAGCTGAATGGAATAATATTAAACTCAATGGATTAATATTACAAAGCTTAAGATATATATCATAAAAATTAAAATAGACATGTTTGACCATGGTTGATTTTCACATTGATACAATCTTTGTCACAATGTGATGCTATACCATCATTGACCATGGTTGATTTTCGTATTGAGGCAATATTTGGCACAATGTGACGTTCGACCATGGTTGACCATGGATGACCATGCGTGTTACAATGCAACGTTGGACTAAGAAACAATATTTGCCTCAACGTGACCATGGTTATTGACAATGATAGACCATGATTGACCATGGATGACCATGGTTGATTTTCATACTAAGAGAATCTTTGTCACAATGTTATATTTGACCACTATCAACCATCGCTAAATGTGATTCATCATAATTGACCATTGTTGACCATGTTTGATACATGTTGACCATGATTGACTATGGTTGACCATGGTTGATTTTCATATTGACAAAATCCTATGATAAACCTAAGATAAATATTGTAAACCAAGGCATCTAAACCGTTGATAAATATTATAAATGATAAAATAAACATGGTTGACCATGGCAGGTTTACATATTTAGACAATCTTTGCCACAATACGAGATTGGACCATCGCTTACCATGGTTCTCCAAGATTGACTTTCATATTTAGATAATATTTTTACAAATACCACATTCGACCATGGTTAACCATGATCGATCGTGGTTAGCCTTGATTTGCCATGGTCAACCATGGTTGATCTTCATACTGGGACAATATTTGTCACAATGTGACATTGGACCGTGGTTGACCATGATTGGTTTCCATATTGAAAAATATTTTCCACAAAACCAAGGGATTATCATTATAAAATAAAGGGATCTGAACCCTAAGATAGATGTTATAAACCCTTAAATAAACACTAAACCCTAACATGAATATTATAAATCTCTGAATTAATATTATAAACCCAAAGCATTAATATTAAAAACTCAGGGGAATAACAATGAGCCCTACAATTAATATAAAACTATAGGAATATAAACCCTCAGATTAATAAACCCAAGGAATAATTATCATAAACCTAAGGGATTAATAAACTAAATAGATTAATATTAAAATCCAAAGGGATTAATTTAATATTATAAACCCAAGCAACTAAAATACAATGAATTTATATTATAAAACCAATGGATTATAAACCAAAGGGATTTATATTGTACCTTAGTATTAATATTAATAATCCTATTAATAATGTTGTAACCCAGGAATAAACCGAAGGAATTAATAAACCCAAGGGATTGATCTTATAAACCCAAGGCACTAATAAACCCAAGAGACTAATACTAAAATCTCAAGGAAATAATATTAAACCCAATGGATTGATATTGTAAACCTAAGGTATATAAACCATAAAATAAATATTATAAACCCCAAAATAAATATCATTGACCACGGTGGACCATGGTCAATTTTTATATTGAGAGAATTTTTGTCACAATGCAACCATCTTTATTGACTATTGTTGACCATGATTGGACATGCTTGACCATGGTTGATTTTCACATTGAGACAATCTCTGTCACAATGCGACTTTGGATCATGGTTGACCATGGATGACCACGGTTGCCACAATCTAACATTGGACCATGAGACAATCTTTGTCACAATTCTACCATGGTTATTGACCATGACTAAGCATGGTTTACCATATTTTATGTGCATATTAATTCAATCTTTGTCAAAATGTGATGTTGAACCATGATTTATTTTCATATTGAGACAATCTTTGTAACAATGGGACGTTAGACAATGGTTGACCATAGTTAGCCATGATTGAACATATTTGACGATGGTTGACAATGGTTGATTTCCATTTTCAGACAATGTTGGTCACAATGTAATGTTGAACATGATTGACCATGATTGATGTTGGTTGATGATTGTTGAACATGGTTGGTTTTCATATTGAGCCAACTTTGTCACAATGTGACGTTGGACTGTGATTGACCATGGTTGACCATGATTATAAACCTAAGGGATTTATATTAAACTCTGGGTTTAATATTAACATTTATCCCTTCAATTTATAATATTACTTATCCATTACTAATAACTATATTAATAATATTTGGTAAATTATAAACTTAACACGTAAATTAATTATAAATTTACATTACTAAAATATGTGATTTAAATATCATCTAAACACTAAAAAATTAAGACAAATTAGTTAACCATCCAAAATATATTTAGATAATCAACTTGCACCCAAAAAATAAAAAATTACATATTAAAAGATTACATATTTTATTGAAAAGAAAAGTAGATTACTATATAATCATGAATTATAAATTTGCATAGATCCAATTTAAATCTAGATCTGCTGAAAAGAATAGTAAATTACTATATAATCATGATTTATAAATTTGCATAGATCTATTTTAAATCTAGATCTACTAAGAGTTGAGAGGGATGAAATATCTCAAAATGCAAATATTTTTTAGATTTATAAATTTTCTAAAAAATTTAGACCTCAAAATATTTCACTTTGCTAAAAGCTCAATAAATCTTGAATCAAAGATAAATCTATAATAATCCTTAAAATAATTTCATATATCTCTATATAAATATTTTTAATTTTAATTTTATTAAATTATTTATTGTTAAATTATATAATTCAATTTACAATAAAATGAATTTTAATTAATAAATAATATTATAATTTATATATATGTCACAATTTAATATAAAAATATCTATAATCATAATTATATATTTATAATTAAATTTATTAAAATATATATAGTTAAATTTACTAAAATTTTATACACAACATTTTATATATGTTTATGAAATATTATATTATGAAAATGAATCAATATTATATTCTTTTAAAATTATTTTTAATTTAATATTCCAATTTATTAACACTACTACATCTGCTCCAAATTCAAGTATATAATATTTAAATCAATAACAAAAATATTATTTATTTAAATATGAATACCAAAAACCATTCTCCCTTTTTCTAACAACAAGAAAATCTCAGAAATCATAAATTTTATAAGTTTTTCTTTGACGATAAGAATAAGCCTAGGTTTGTAATCCATGTCACATGGTTGTGATAGTCCAATCACTATAATCTAAACTAGCATTTGCACCTTATGTTGCAAAGGAAACGTCGTAAGGCATAGATGGGGAAGAATAGCGACATGTGAATGGATATTGTTGAAAGCAAGGGTGGATAATAATGAGTTAGTGGATGATAATGAGTTACAATTGAAATTGCTAGTTATGTGTATTCTGAAAATGGATATTTTGTAAATAATAATAGTTTTTGGAAGAATAGCGACATGAGAATGAACATTGTTGAAAGAAAGGGTGGATGATAATGAGTTGCAGTTGAAAGTATTAGTTATGTGTATTTTGAATATGGAAATTTTGTAAATAATAGTAATGTGTAGAAGAATAGCAACAAGTGAATGGACATTGTTGAAAGCTAGTGTAGATGATAATGAGTTATACTTAAAATTATTATTTATGTGTATTCTAAATATGGCTATTTTTTAAATCATAATAATGTCACATAGAGGTTATCCATTATCCATGTATTTGTTTTTGTTTATGTGAACATGTTTTTGTACATTATTTTAAAGTTTTTTTTTTTTTTTTTGTCTTTCGAGATGTAATTTTTCCATATGCTACCTATTTATGGTTTTATTAGAAAATAGTAGTAGATTATAATAGAAGAGGTGAAAAAAATGATACGACATTGTGAACAACATCATGGTTGTCGTTCCATATTTGAAAATGCATGAAAAATTGTTGGAGCCATAAAATCTTGGAGTAAAACACTAATCTTTCACACTATCTACTCTAAAGCAGACTTCAAGTAAGTCTTCTAGTTTTTAAGGCATCATGCTTTTAATGAGTTTAACCTTCTAAAGGTTGCCTACTCCTAGACATCATAGGTTTCTTAATCAATTATAAGCAGGAAATTTGTTATAATAAGCTGAGAGTTGTTCATAAAAATTGTTCAGATCCATATTTTGGTTGTGTTTCTTTTCTAAGCCCTGCCAACTTACCAGTTGATGACAACTGCAGCTCCAACACCCGATAAGTATGAAAATCAAAATTACTCCAGGAAACGAAATTGAAGTTTGTCTATTCTTCCAAGTTGAGTGAAAAACTACCACTGGTGGTGCCATTCTCAGAAAGTTTTGGGTTATGTTATGTAAATAGCCCTTGACAAAACATATGTAAATTTCTAGTTGAAAATTTCCATACCTTGTGAAATTCATCAATACTCGACATTTTCACTAGCAGATTGAATGCTAGGTCTTTTGAATATCATTTTCACTAATAGATTGAATGCTAGGTCTTTTTGAATATTCTGTTGATATCCTTAGATCATTTTCACTAGAAGAATGAATGCTAGGTCTTTTCGAATATTTTGTTAACGCTATTTTTTAATATTCTATTGACATATTCAGACTTCTGAGTGTATAAGCAATATGGTTTTATTTATCGGATACATTTTGATTTTTTGAAGAAGGTGGGTGATCAATTTCTTCCAGTATATATAATTCATCATTTTACATTTTTTGTTGATGGGCTTTGAGTACGTCTTAGTAATTTTTTATTTATGATATTTCCATATGTAAGTAGACCTGTAGTTCAAATACAATTTTGCCAAAATTTAAATTTAAGTAGGCTACTGCTTCAACCTTATGGCATTACTGGTGTTTTATGTTAATTTTTCTACAGTTTAGCTTGGAACATGAGCCCCTGTAGAATGATAGTCTTGAACATAATCATATTCTTCCAATATATATAATTCATCATTTTATGTTTTTGTTGATGGGCTTTGAATACGTCTCAATAATTTTTTAATTATGATATTTCCATATAATTATTTTATTTATGATATTTCCATACATAAGCATACCTGTAGTCCAAATATAATTTCTCCAAATTTTAAACTTAAATAGGCTACTGCTTCAAGCTTATGGCAGTGCTGGTATTCTATGTTAATTTTTCTACAATTTACCTTGGAACATGACCCCTATAGAATGATAGCCTTGAACATAACCATATTCTTCTAATATATATAATTCATCATTTTACATCCTTTGTTGATGGGCTTTGAGTACATCTCAATAATTCATTGCTAGTATTCTATGTTAATTTTCATGCAGTTTATCCTGGAACATGAGACCGTATAGGATGATAGTCTTGAACATCAAATCAGCCATAGGGCATCCAATGCTCGATACCTATGGCTAATAGATTATAGTTGATAGATATCCCACAACATACTTGAATGAATGAATTTTAATGATGTTCACACCATTACGTTTTCGGTAAATTTTACAATAATAAAATAGTTGTGCATTGATTGTTGTTGCATGAAAACTTTGTATACTTGTGCTACTTTAATAGGATCTAGAAATGGATGGGTGAATGAGTTGTATTGTAGCATAGTTAACTAAAGATTGATGAGTTATGCCAGAAACTACTTGAATGAATGAATTTTAATGATGTTCACAAGACCTCATGGGCTAAGGCACCAACAAATAATTATTTTAATCAGTGGTCACAAAGTGATTGTTGCATGAATTGAAGTGTGACTTGAAAATGACCTCATTTTAATAAGGCATGTGTGAATCATGTGTCAAGAGTGGTAAGTTATATGTTGGTAGTAACTTTTACAGTTATAAAATAGAATTGTGCTAGTTTAATAGGGTCTAGGAATGGATGGGTGAATGAGTTGGATTGCAACATAGTTAGCTAAAACTCGATGAGTTATGCCACAAAATACTTGAATGAATGAATGAATTTCAATGCAATTCAAAAGACCTCATAGTCTAAAGGGACCAACATGCCACAAAATACTTGAATGAATGAATGAATTTCAATGAATCTCACAAGACCTCACGGTCTAAGGGACCAACAAATAATGATTTCAACGATTGGTCACAAAGTCATTGTTGCATGAATTGAATGGTGACTTGAAAATGACCTCATTTCAATCATGTGTCAAGAGTGGTAAGTTATATGTTGGTAGTAACTTTTATAGTTATAAAATACTCATGGATTGATTGTTGTTGCATGAAAGAAAATTATGACTTAGACCAATCACATTGAAAGAATAGTTTACAAAACCCAAAATGTAATCAAGATTGGGTCCCATAGTGTATTCCAGTGATGTGTATAAAGTAAGGCTACAAAATAGATATATCAATAAAGCTACTTAGCCACATAGCAACTTTACACTATTTGATAGGAGAGAAGTAAATATTTTATTGAGAATGATTATTTAATTCTTTTGTTGGGTAGCGGAGGCCCCGCATAACAGTTTTGGGGGTTAGAGCCTATAAATTAGGATAAAAATATTGTAAACCCTCCAAAATATGCGGACTGCGAAATGTAATAGATCAAATCAAAGGGTGGTCCACCCAAGAAATAATATAGAATAATAGGAAGTAAGTTAGCTTAATGTATAAATAGAGCAAGGCTCTATGGGTAGAAGGCAATTTTTTTAGTTTGTACCTTTTAATCGGGAATGTAATGGGTTTTTGAGGGGCAATGTCTTGAGGCATATGTAAGTCCAAGTCAAGGGTATCGATAGGTAGATAGAGGCTCTGCAGTTGTGTGCACAGAGGCCTAGTAGATTCCGTCGCTGTGTGCCCAAACTCTTATAGCTGAGTGCGCAGGATGGATCTAGATGTATTGATGAAACAATTGAATAAAGATAAGTTGATTTTGTAACTTCTGTATTAAATCTGAATTATTGAGGATCTGGCTAATTTGGGGTTAATATAACTATTTGATCTACGTGCGCATGCTTATGGTATCATTTTATGTAAATCTGTATCTTTTCTAAGTGTGTAAACTGGTTATTTTTGTTAAATGATTGCTTAAAGACCATAAGAAGTAGATTTAATTTATAATAACTCATTAAGTAATTAGTATTCAGGAATAGCCCTGTTTTGGATATGTGTGGAAGCAGAGCAGCACGAGGCTACCAAAGGGTGCATGAAACTTCCTGACAACATCAAGAAATCCCAAAGGAATGGAAAGCTGGTTCCGGCACCCTCCCATGCTACCTCGGGTGAGACTTCAATCCGCGCTCCATAGGCTCTTGCCGAAAGGGCCAGTCGCTGCAGGATTTGTTTGGCTAACTAAATCTTGCGAGCCTGGGTCAGGCCCATATAAGCCAACAAATGGTTCCATTGTTGGTACTGTGATCTGGCTAAGGGGTGTCTGATGTAGGAATGTTGGAACTCTATAGAGAAAGAATTTAGGGATCAAATGGATCAGGAACAGTAGTAGTTCAGAGTACACCGACGCGCAAACCTGAAGTTAAAAATGACAAGCGTGATCCAACTACCGGTATTCAAAGGAGCAAGAAGCGAAGATCTAGAACAATTTTGGTTCATGGTGATGTCAGTATGCGACGCACACAGAATTATGGATGATAATATCATAAAGGCTACCTTAGTTAGCACGCTACAGGACCGAGCACTAACATGGTATATAAAATACTCAAGCGATCACCCGAATGCAGGGACAACAGAGATCCAGACCGAATTGAATAAATAATTTAGCTGACCAATGTCAGAAACACAGTCAATCATAGGGATCAAGGAGATTGTGATGATGCATGGTGAAGCCCCGTGGGATCTGGATCAAATACTGAAAAGTACCATGCACGAGGCGAATATGACACTCTCAGATGTGCAACAGTGTTATTGGTTTGTGGTTTCATTGACACCGCATTTGAGGATGGTTTTGTCATAACAAAATATCTCAACCCAGACTGAAGCATTGGAGATAGTGATGAGGTTGCACGAAACTTTGTTATAGGACCCGGGGTTGGTAGTTTAGGAAATCAAAGCGCAGATACAAAACCTATGTTTAGAAATGAAGGAATTAAAATAGGAATAGGCTCCTCGCCCAAAAGCCTGGGAGGAGGTATGGTGTATAGAGTATAGAAGCTAGGGTCACGATAAAGATCATTGTCCAGTCTTTGCGAACTATGTAGTAGCAGGGGGACCAATGCCATTACGACCGGAGGTACAGGCAGGGCCAAGCAAGACGCCCGCACTCTCGTGTGCGATATGTCAGGAGGGAGGAAAGCATTCCATGGACAACTGCCATCTATTACAGAACATGAGACAACCCCCACACCAGCGGCTATTTTGCAACTTGATGCGGGAGCATCAAGACCATGAAAAGGGGGTTGTGATAATTTTTAGTATTTTGTTATTTTAATAAAGCAGATTATGTAAATATTCTTTTATAAATAAAAGGATATGGGGGGAAATAGTTTAGGAGAAAAACTTGGGATAAAATTTCTATGTTTTTCAGTTAAAATTAGGATAAGAAGGAGAATAAAGCTTCATGCTTTAAATCATTATGGGAAAAAGGGAAAAGCTGGATTTTGTAAAAGATAAGGATAAAAATGACTATTTTGATCATAAAACAAAAGGCAGAAAATTTAGGAAAGAGCGCCTTGAGCATATTTTAAAAGAAGAAACCTATGCGCTCTGGAAAATACAAGTCATTCCTCTGTAATGTATATACTGATAAACTGTGGAATAAAATGTGTGTGTGTTCTAATGATTTGTTTTGTCTCTCATGCGCCCTCATGGTGCGTTAATGATTGAATTGGTTTTCTCTCATGGTGATATGCTGCATTCATTGATAATTTACGCATGTGCCTCTGGTTCCAAGATTATTATCACTATTTTTTTAACTGAATTTTACGCCTGAAAGAGTTTTAGCACGGGTTGAGATACTGGCGCAAAGACTTGGAATCTTTTCTATGTGATCTTACAGCTTAATATGAGCCCGTGGGTTTTGTGAAGCTGGAGGTTAGGAGGTTTAGCCTCTGCGTAAAATAACCTGAAGGTTGAAGCGCAGGCAAAGCTATAACAGGTGTATACCAGCGTAGGAGGGGATATGTGTAGTTACAGTCCATGAGGAAGCCGCGTCTTTGTGCGTGGTAATGCTGACCACAACCATCGCCCATCTCCAGATAAAGACGAGGTAAGCTGCGGATGGCGTGAGTCGATCTCTATAGTGTATGCGTATTGTGGACATATGGTTAATAACCATTGGGAGATTCGCTCTTTGTATATATTGGAGAAACACACGTTATGCTGGCGCTCCACTACAAACGGTGACAGTTGTATATCTAGAACCTGTGATAAAATATATATGCGTCAGAGGACCTCTGTTGAATTAATCGCGAGTTGGGTATGCGTCAATTGAACTGTATAAATGGTGGAATTACATATATATATTCATCGTCCTGTATCTCTGAGTTTTATGCACGTTAAATTCTACCCTATCGCCAATAGAAAGAGGATGCATGGGAATATATGAGGTAGCATATATATATGTTTTTTTATGTTGCTTAAGACCGTCCCTTGAAATTTATTTAAGAATTCTGGAAAAGCGCTGATTGTGAATAGAGCTTAACAATATGATTTTAAAGGAAATGAATTACAAATTTAATGACTGATGCATTCGAAATAGAAGAAAGGCCAGTAGACCGAGATATCGAAGAACTTGCTGGCAGACTAGAGAAGTTGTCTCTAAAGCCTGCAGCCCCACCATCATTAGTGGTATCAGAGCCATCAACTGGCGTTGAACTGAATCTCAGGAGAAGAAGAAGGATGGCTTTCAGAGTTGGAAGAGGACGAGGATGAGGACATGGTGGAAGAGGACGACCTGCTACAAATGCTGAACCAATGGCAACCATAGAAGAGCTACGAACTAAAGTGGATGCATTAACTTCAGATAGAAATATAGATGATGGAGATGTCAGTGAGCCCGAAATTGAAGCTGCTGAAGAAGAGGAAGTTGTACAGGTTACTCCTGAGATGAAGTTCTTTCAGTCAGTGTTGAAGTCCACAGCCAGGCCATGGAACCAGTTAGTACCGATATACCAAGGAGGATTGAATCCAGAAGAATTGATCGACTGGATTAACAGCATGGAGAAATTCTTCGATTACGAAGAAACAGAAGATGAAAAGAAAGTTAAGTTTGCTGTCACCAAGTTAAAGGGCCATGCAGCACTCTGGTGGGATGGTGTGCAGGCGGAAAGGAAGAGACTTGGTAAGCAACCAATCAAGAACTGGAGCTGAATGGTAGCAAAGTTAAGAGGTAAGTTCTTGCCCAGTAATTATCAGCAAACATTGTTTAGACAAATGAAAAATCTTAGACAGAGAGCTTTAACAGTGAAAGAGTATACAGAAGAGTTTTATAAAATAAGCATAAGAGTTGGTGAAGCCCAAGACACAGATGAAAAGGTGGCTAGATACATGAATGGCCTCAGAATGGACATTCAAGATGAGATCAGTTTGTTGTCTCCTAAAATAGTAGAGGAAGCTTATCAGCTGGCGCTGAAAGCTGAGGAAAAACTCATAAGGAAGCAGTCTGCCGGAGGGAAAGAGACTTTCAGAGGAAAAGGAAGTCAAGGTGGTAGAGGAGGATCTACAACACCTAAAGAAGGATCTAGCAGTAGCTCAACCCCGCATGCACCCAGAGAAGGTGATGCAAGAGGCAAAGGGAGTTTTTCCAGAGGAATAGGAGGCAGAGGAGGAGGGAGAGATATAAGATGTTACAGATGTAACAAGCTGGGACACAGAGCTTTTGAGTGCCCAGAGAATGCAGACATAAAGTAGAGGAATGCAGTTGTTGCTCCAGCTGAAGAAGAAGCACCAGCAACAGTGGTAACAGAAGAAGAAGATGCACCAGAAAGAGGAGAATCTCTGGTGGTTAATAAAGTCTTACTTAAGCCAATGAAGGAGGTGGCTACTGAACCACCACAAAGGAAAGCTTTATTCAGGACAGTATGCAAAGTCCAAGGGAAATGTTGCTAGATGGTTATTGATAGTGGCAGTACTGACAATTTGTTCTCTACAGATGTAGTGGAGAAATTGAAGCTGAAAACAACAAAGCATCCAACACCGTATAAGGTGTCATGGTTACAAAAGGGACATCAACTGTTGGTAAGTGAACAGTGTGAGGTGTAATTTCAAGTGGGCAAGTACAAAGACAAAATTGTTTGTGATGTGATGCCTATGGACGTGTGTCACATATTGCTTGGAAGGCCTTGGCAATATGACAGAAAAGCCATGCATGATGGGAGGAGAAACACTTATAAATTTGGGAAGGATGGCATCAATCATACATTGTTGCCTCTGCAAGAAGAAGAAGACTAATTCAAGAATTCTGTTACTTCGAAAAAAGGAATACCTGGAGCAGATGATAAGTACACCATTGAGTCATGAAGAGGAGATCATTGATGAGTTTTTGAGTTATTGGGTAAAGCCAGACCAGCTGGATAATGTAGCTGATACTTTTGATATGGTTACAGGAGCTGAGGAGGATATGCAATCTTGTGAAGCTGCTATAGCACAAGAAGAAGATCTCATGGATGCAGAAGAAGTAGATCAGTCTGTAGCACGGACAAGTGAAGCAACAGTTGAGACTGTTGAACTCTGTGATTTTCAAACTGACAGTTTATGTGTGAATGCAGGGACTATAAGTGATGATGAAATGCTGCAACAATGCTATAGAGAAATTGCATTGTTAGAGTATGTTGAGGGCCCTGAAATCGGGTCAACAACAGGGGGGATACCCACCCGGTCGGGAACCTGGTTGGCGGCTCCGTGCCCGTTTGGTGTAGCGGGTCCGACTGGGGATAACGGGACCAGCTTCCCAATCTAAGGGGTGTGTGTGTGTAGAGTTTGGTGATGTGTGTGTGTGTAGAATATGATAATGAAAATCTGGAATTATTTCTAAGCTAATTTAATTCTAAACTCTGAGACTGAATTTTATACTACTTTAATCTATCAAGAACAACACATCTAATCTACACTAAACTGGGATAGAACTTTTTCCATTATGCGATCTAGAAAGATTTCACACAATAACTGGTAATGAAGATTATTCAGCTATTATGAGAATATAAATCAATTAAGATGAACCATCCTGCATAAAAAGTTAAGCAAACCGGTTGTGAACAGCATATCGCATAATCAATTATTCATGTATTAAGCACAAATCAATGACTCCACCGTACAAAAGTGCCAAATGGTAGTCGACTCATTCATACATTAACATATAAACAACATCAGCTGTATATTACTCTAAGAATGTGAGCAGAAATTCGTCAAGAGATAAAAGTACCATTTATGACTGATTTTATACTCACAGACCTTAAGCAATAACGATCTGTTTCTACTTACTTCTAATTCCTACTAAGAGTACAGAAGTGCAACATCAGTAGCAGGTATTAAAATGCAAACATAAATAAATCTCGATCCGTCCATTCATCAAAAACCCCCTCCGAGGGTGCAAAAGTGCATGTTTTGAGGACAATTTTTTGACAAATTTCCAGACTCTTCTCCAATGCAACGAGAAGGGTTAAATACTACTAACCGGCTAGTTTTAATTACACAAATTTAGGGAACGGCTTCAAATGACAGCCCTTTTACTAAAACAAATTTATTTCTAAAAACTGAATCTAATTTCTAACCATTTTTGTATCTGGTCCTTAGTGCTGTAAGCGATGCGCTGTTCGCCATGAAAGAGTCGGCTGCTTGTCCTTTCCTTTTGTTCAAGCTTGGAAATTAGAAATAACAAGAGCTGGCACCTCTTTCTAACGAACTAGAAGATATTTTTGAAAGTGTTCTTCTGGAGGAGTGTCTTCACGGCGTGTATACTTAGTACAACTCAGATTTCTTTCAAACCGATTGTGCTGTTGCTATTTTGGTTTCCGTCCGTGCGAATGACTCAATGAGCTGGGGATTTTTTTGCTTGAACGATTTTCTCAATTGAAACTTGTTTCCATTCTTTGTTCCAGGATTTTCTGAGACGTCTTTCCCCTTAAGCGTTTTTCTTTTTGCTTTACCCAATTTGGGACTCAGGATCTTTCATAAACGCTTTGGTTTTGTGCGCTTTTGACTCTGAGTCCTAGATAGCCTATTCCCATCAGCATTTGTTGAGTGATACTCTGGAATCCGCGGCCCTGCTGTATGCGGTATCCATCTGCGAAGTCATCTCCTCTCTGTTCTTCTAGCTCTGGTGCTTTTCCTTAGATGTTTCCTGCATATAGATTTATATCAGTTGCTGACTTATAGTTCACGTAAATGAAAAGAGACAGAAGAAAAGATTGACATGAAAGCAATTAAGTTCATAATGAATGCATAATCATGTCACCCATTATGACTTGAATCTTCAAAAAACGCAACATAATCATCTTTGGATACACAGGCGTACAATCATTAATTTCCCGTAAGGTGCGCGCCTAATTTTGGGCTCACAGATCATGCCGAGGAATGCCTGCAACGAATGGTTTCTGCGATTTGCATCGTAGCATCAAAGATTGCGATGTAAATAAGTGGTATCGCAGCAATTGATGGTCTCATTCGTCGCAAACCATAGATCACAGGTCGCAGCTTTGCATGGTCGCAAATCGCATATCGCAAGATCGCAAGGTCGCAAGGTTTTCGCTTTGTCACTTTGTGCTGCTTATGCGACATTGCGATGTGCGACATCGCATATCGGCCGTCGGTGGTTCTTTAGGTTTTCCCCTTTTGAGCTCTTTTAATGCACGCGGTGCGATGAGTTCTCGCGTCGCTCTCTTTTAGTGTATTTATGCGCTTTTGGAGAGCGCCTCTTTTTCCGTTGCGACGCGATATAGCTCTTAGGGAGTTAATACAAAAGATTTTTTAAACAAAAATATTTTTTGGATTTTTTGGTTAAGGGTCCCCCTTTGCTTGATGTTATTACTAACATCAAACAAAGAGGGCGGTTGTTGGTGACCACAACAGAGTACTGGTTGGAAAATCCAAGATATGACAGAGAGATTGCAAGTGAAAAAGTTCAATAAAAGGGACAAGAGCAAGAAGGCATCATGGATAGTGTCAAGAATTCGAATCAGGATGCTGATATGCTGGCAGAAGAGAAGGACAAAGCAGAGCAACCACTTGAATTATGGCCAAAAGGATATAAGGGCCAGGAGCCTTATGTCTTTAATTTTAACATGTGTTTTGTGAATGCAGGTAGTGTCACTGGTGCTGAAAAACATTTGACTCAGTTGAACAGTCAAATGAGGGGAAAAGAAACTCTCTATTCCAGAAGACAAGAGGGGGTGGATGATCGGGTGGCAGTCAGAACAGAGACCAACATAGGAGTAAGAAATCAACAACTGGGAGATTTATTGGACCAAGAGATTGAAAGCATCAGAAAGTTGATGATTACAGTATCCTGGAAGCGGCCAATACCAGCAAAACAAAGGAGAAGCAGCAAAAGAAAGACAGCAGAAGATTGCGAAAGTGCAGCTAGCGGAGCAAGGCAACATAAGACATGGAAACCTGGAGAAAGACAGCAAGCAATAACACATGATGACTTGCAACACAAGATATGGGATCTAGGCATCCACAAGTCCAACCACATGATCAGGAGATCATGAAATTTTTCTACCTTGGGAGTCTGATGCAGGAGCATCAAGACCATGAAAAGGGGGGTGTGATAATTTTTAGTATTTTGTTATTTTAATAAAGCAGATTATGTAAATATTCTTTTATAAATAAAAGGATATGGGGGGAAATAGTTTAGGAGAAAAACTTGGGATAGAATTTCTATGTTTTTCAGTTAAAATTAGGATAAGAGGGAGAATAAAGCTTCATGCTTTAAATCATTATGGAAAAAAGGGAAAAGCTAGCTTTTGTAAAAGATAAGGATAAAAATGACTATTTTGATCATAAAACAAAAGGCAGAAAATTTAGGAAAGAGCGCCTTGAGCATATTTTAAAAGAAGAAACCTATGCGCTCTGGAAAAATATAAGTCAGTCCTCTATAATGCATATACTGATAAACTGTGGAATAAAATGTGTGTGTGTTCTAATAATTTGTTTTGTCTCTCATGCGCCCTCATGGTGCGTTAATGATTGAATTGGTTTTCTCTCATGGTGATATGCTGCATTCATTGATAATTTACGCATGTGCCTCTGGTTCCAAGATTATTATCACTATTTTTTTAACTGAATTTTACACCTGAAAGAGTTTTAGCACGAGTTGAGATACTGGCGCAAAGACTTGGAATCTTTTCTATGTGATCTTACAGCTTAATATGAGCCCGTGGGTTTTACGAAGCTGGAGGTTAGGAGGTTTAGCCTCTGCGTAAAATAACCTGAAGGTTGAAGCGCAGGCAAAGCTATAACAGGTGTATACCAGCGTAGGAGGGGATATGTGTAGTTACAGTCCATGAGGAAGCCGCGTCTTTGTGCGTGGTAATGCTGATCACAACCATCGCCCATCTCCAGATAAAGACGAGGTAAGCTACTGATGGTGTGAGTCGATCTCTATAGTGTATGCGTATTGTGGACATATGGTTAATAACCATTGGGAGATTCGGTCTTTGTATATATTGGAGAAACACATGTTATGCCGGCGCTCCACTACAAACCGTGACAGTTGTATATCTAGAACCTGTGATAAAATATATATGCGCCAGAAGACCTCTGTTGAATTAATCGCGAGTTGGGTATGCGTCAATTGAACTGTATAAATGGCGGAATTATATATATATATATATATATATATATATATATATATATATATATATATATATATATATATTCATCGTCCTGTATCTCTGAGTTTTATGCACGGTAAATTCTAACCTATCGCCAATAGAAAGAGGATGCATGGGAATATATGAGGTAGCATATATATATGTTTGTTATGTTGCTTAAGACCATCCCTTGAAATTTCTTTTAAGAATTCTGGAAAAGCGCTGGTTGTGAATAGAGCTTAACAATATGATTTTCAAGGAAATGAATTACAAATTTAATGACTGATGCATTCGAAACAGAAGAAAGGCCAGTAGACCGAGATATCAAAGAACTTGTTGGCAGACTAGAGAAGTTGTCTCTAAAGCCTGCAGCCCCACCATCACAACTTTTGTAGATCGGTGGGCCACGAGGAACGAGACTACTGTAGTTATCAATTATTGATCGACCAGTCACCTACCTATAGAATGTAGAATAAAGTGCGAGGTCAGGGTCCAACCGCGGCGATAGCATGCGGTGAGTTCTACGAACGTGGACAAGGACAGGGAGGAATGGGGCCAGGAAGTGGTTGCGGGAAGCACATCTATTACAACTACAGAGGACCAGGTCACAACGTGCGGTACTGTACCAATCCGACCATAATAATGTGTCATTACTGTGAACAATTCGACCATGAAATGATAGATTCCCTACACTGATAGCGCAGATTCATGAGAAAAAGGCAGCACATCCTACGACGACACAAAACATCCAGATGATGAGGTCTGAACCACGCGAAGAAGATCCCAAATGTAAATATGGTGCTCAGAGGTGGCATGGTCACAGGAGAAGATAAGGGGAAACCAACTAAGGAGGACGCAAGAGCTTGCAAGGTGACAGGTCTGGAAGCTAGGAAGAGCTTCACAGAGGTCTTTACCCTAGGTAGTTGGGATCAATCTGAGCTAGAAAGTGATCCCTCGATGTTGACTACCCTTTTAGAGACATGCATGAAATTTCTTCACGACAATAGAGCGGTTGAGGGCTTGCGAGAAATGATAAATAGGTGCGCAGGGTCAAGTGAACCTCGCGTGATCCAAAAATTGGGAAAACATGCATCATGGGCTGGGCGGGAAATGTTGATAATAGCACAAATTAGTGACTATGAGATGGATTAGATCAACCTAGACTTAGGCTCAGATGCAAATGTACTACTTAAACAAATGTGGGAGAACATGGGCAAGCCCACACTACAATGTTCTCCTATTCAATTTAGGATGTCAAATCAATAGAAGATCCTACCCGTGGGAAGACTACAAGGGATTATCGTAGATATAGAAGGCACAAGCACGAGAACGAACTTCGAGGTAATCGAAATTATGGATGAAAGTAGAACTTACCATGGATTATTAGGAATAGACTGGGCCATTGACATGAATGGAATTATTAATTTAAAGAAGGGGAAAATGATCTTCAAGAAGAAGTCGCTCTGCGTAGTCATCTCGCTAGACCCGGCTGAAGGACCGCTTTACACTGAACTCGTCCGTGATGGAGGCAGTGATGATGAATTTGATTGTATTTATAAAATCACTACATGACATCAAGTATGGGACAATGCGATGGCGGAAGGAAGAATATCATGGGAGCATGCATAATCCTGCACTGAAGATTCAGATGAAGAAGATGAGAGATAGCATAACTGGTTGAATGGGGTAAAGACGTTAAACTGCAATATGGTGACTAAATCGATGAGTTGCATTAAAGCGTAGGATTATGAACTACCTATGTATGATGGGATATTAGTAGTAGATGAATTATTGATCACATTTGAAAGCATGGTACTAGAGCACCAATGGTTCGATGCGTTGAAACGGGCATTGCGTGCGACGCCTATGCATTGGTGGGGCACACATGGAGGAACCTTCGAAAATTGGCACGACTGTAGGCAAATGATGCAAATAAGATTTGGGAAGCCAGAACTATGCACAATGGAGAAATACAAGGGATGTGACGATCCACACATGCACTTAACCAGATGGGTCCAAGCTTATGGAGAAGAGCCTTAATAGGAGTGGGTACACTTATTTTATCATACCCTGGACATCGTCCCAAGGAATTGGTATACTGAAATAGAGCTCTGATATGGCATAGGCGAATGGGATATCTTGCACGAAGGCTTTCTGTCGACGTTCCTATTTGAGGATCAATGGATGGATACTGTGGATGACACGTTGCAGGTGGTAAAGGCCACTATTTTCAAAATACCATCGGAACTAGAATAAATTGTGCACACAAACTGGTCATGACAATTGAAAATGAAACAAGTAAACATTAAAATAGAGGAAGAGCCGAAGTATGCAACGCTAGGAGACTATTATGATGATGCCATGGGGGAAAAGGTGGTCGAGTTGCTTGATGAATATTAAGACTTATTCCTCGCAAAAATGATGGAGCTAAAGGGGATCCTTGGTGATCTGGGAATGATGAAGATAACCCTAAAGTCGGATGCAAAACCCGTTAAGCAGCAGCCTTACCGATTGAATCCAAAATACAAAGCAAAGGTCGGAAAAGAGTTAGATAAGATGCTTGCAGCAGGAATAATTGAACCAGTAGAAGAGTCTAACTCAGTAAGTCCTATGGTTGTGCAAGAGAAGAAAAAAAATGATGAAATTAGCATCTGCATCGATCTCAGAAAGCTCAATGACGCATGTGTCAATGACCCCTTTCCGACACCATTTACTAACGAGGTACTGGAAAATGTGGGAGGATAGTAAGCCTACTCATTTAGAGACGGTTTCTCGAGTTACCACTAGATTACGATCGCACCGGAGGACAGGAGTAAGACAACTTTCGCCACCGATTCGGGTTGTTTTCAGTATATGATGATGCCCTTTGGACTAAAGAATGCGCCAACGATATTCTCTCGCGTCGTGGTAGTTGCATTCAAGGAGTTTATACACAAGTTCTTAGAGGTATATCTTGATGATTGGACTGTATTGGGTTGGTTAAGAAACACACCACGAGGTTACGTTAATGCTGGATACTTGCCGATGGCACCAGATTTTGCTTAATCTAAATAAGTGCACTTTCCACGCCCCCTTTGGGAACCTACTTGGCCATGTGGTTTGTAAGTAAGGTTTGATGGTGGATCTGCCAAAGATCGCTAGCATACTCAATCTGCAAGCACCAAAAAGTGTTAAACAACTACACGCCACACTGGGACACACTAGTTACTATCAGAAGTTTATAAAAGGCTACATGTAGATCATGGCACCAATGGAACAATTGTTGAAGAAGGATGCTACTTACTGCTAGAATGAGGAATGCAATAGAAGTCTAGAAATGCTTAAGGAAAGGATGGCATCAGATCCTATATTGGTCTTTTCGAAATGGGACATCGAATTTCATGTGCATGTTCACACGTCGTGTATCAAATTAGGCGCAATGCTCACTCAATAAGGAGCAAAGGGAATCGATCATTCGATCACATTCACAATTCGATGATTGTCAAAAGCTAAGAAGAACTACTTCACTACTGATCGAGAAGGATTAGCAATGGTATACGCACTCCAAAAACACCACCACTATCTGCTTGGAGGGCACTTTAAGATGTATATTGACCACTCAACACTAAAATACCTAGTGAATAAGCCTGTCCTAGGGGGGCGCATTTGTACGTGGTTGTTATTATTTCAAGAATATGACTTTGAAGTCTAAGTATGGGGGATTTACGCAGTGCATTATATTAGATATCATTTTTTGGGATTCAACTGCGTTAAGTAAGTCATTCAAACGTATGACCATTTCCATGAGAGGTAGTCGTAACTGACTAATTTCTCATGATTTTTGAATAGTTCACTTAGCACTCATTGCATCGGGTGATGCTCACAGGGGTGAAGAAGTGGGATTGAAACTAGTGAAATGTGGAGAACGAATCACATAGCATCAATCATCACTTCCGGGGCTTGCACCCGGTAACCAGGACTTCCCAGGAGGTCACCCATCCCAGAACTCCTCTGGCTCAAGCGCGCTTAACTGTGGAGTTTTTCCCACAATCAAGCCCACTTAGCTTGCTACCCCATTTGCAAAACCTTAGCAAGTATTGTGCCTCATGAACCATTCAAGTAGAGATCCCTTGACTCTTTTTGAATTTAAGTATGGGGGATTTACGCAGTGCATTATATTAGATATCATTTTTTGGGATTCAACTGCGTTAAGTAAGTCATTCAAACGTATGACCATTTCCATGAGAGGTGGTCGTAACTGACTAATTTCTCATGATTTTTGAATAGTTCACTTAGCACTCATTGCATCGGGTGATGCTCACAGGGGTGAAGAAGTGGGATTGAAACTAGTGAAATGTGGAGAACGAATCACATAGCATCAATCATCACTTCCGGGGCTTGCACCCGGTAACCAGGACTTCCCAGGAGGTCACCCATCCCAGAACTCCTCTGGCTCAAGCGCGCTTAACTGTGGAGTTTTTCCCACAATCAAGCCCACTTAGCTTGCTACCCCATTTGCAAAACCTTAGCAAGTATTGTGCCTCATGAACCATTCAAGTAGAGATCCCTTGACTCTTTTTGAATTTAAGTATGGGGGATTTACGCAGTGCATTATATTAGATATCATTTTTTGGGATTCAACTGCGTTAAGTAAGTCATTCAAACGTATGACCATTTCCATGAGAGGTAGTCGTAACTGACTAATTTCTCATGATTTTTGAATAGTTCACTTAGCACTCATTGCATCGGGTGATGCTCACAGGGGTGAAGAAGTGGGATTGAAACTAGTGAAATGTGGAGAACGAATCACATAGCATCAATCATCACTTCCGGGGCTTGCACCCGGTAACCAGGACTTCCCAGGAGGTCACCCATCCCAGAACTCCTCTGGCTCAAGCGCGCTTAACTGTGGAGTTTTTCCCACAATCAAGCCCACTTAGCTTGCTACCCCATTTGCAAAACCTTAGCAAGTATTGTGCCTCATGAACCATTCAAGTAGAGATCCCTTGACTCTTTTTGAATTTAAGTATGGGGGATTTACGCAGTGCATTATATTAGATATCATTTTTTGGGATTCAACTGCGTTAAGTAAGTCATTCAAACGTATGACCATTTCCATGAGAGGTAGTCGTAACTGACTAATTTCTCATGATTTTTGAATAGTTCACTTAGCACTCATTGCATCGGGTGATGCTCACAGGGGTGAAGAAGTGGGATTGAAACTAGTGAAATGTGGAGAACGAATCACATAGCATCAATCATCACTTCCGGGGCTTGCACCCGGTAACCAGGACTTCCCAGGAGGTCACCCATCCCAGAACTCCTCTGGCTCAAGCGCGCTTAACTGTGGAGTTTTTCCCACAATCAAGCCCACTTAGCTTGCTACCCCATTTGCAAAACCTTAGCAAGTATTGTGCCTCATGAACCATTCAAGTAGAGATCCCTTGACTCTTTTTGAATTTAAGTATGGGGGATTTACGCAGTGCATTATATTAGATATCATTTTTTGGGATTCAACTGCGTTAAGTAAGTCATTCAAACGTATGACCATTTCCATGAGAGGTAGTCGTAACTGACTAATTTCTCATGATTTTTTAAGTCGTCGTAAAGCCAGGATGCCTGAATGTAGGCCTAGATCACCTATCTCGAATTGAGAATGGTGAAGAGCCCACAAACTTGGAGGAAGGACTACCGAATGCATAGTTGTATGCAGTGCACATCACAGATGGCCATTTTGAGGACATAATCCACTTCATAACCACAGGAACCATGCTGCAAGGATATTCCATTCAACAGAAGAAAGAATTGGTAATATGCACAACAATGTTTACTATTATTGTAGGACACCTCTATAAGATGGGAAACGATGAAATATTATGCATATATGTACCTGAATTCAAGCGAGGATATATCCTAGCTGAAGCACATGGAACAGTCGCTCGAGGACATTATACGGGTCATGCCACAACAAGATTCTTTGTGCAGGCCTCTGGTGGCCAACTCTACATCAACACTTGAAAGCATATTGTCTACCTTGCGACGTATGTCAATAGAGTGGGAAACAATCACGAAGGGACAAAATTCTGCTCAATCCACAAATGGCGTTGCAACCGTTCGAGAAGTGGGCAATCAAATTTGTGGGACCTATTACACCTCAAGGGAAGATGGGTGTGTGCTATATCATCATCACACTAGAATATTTGACCTAGTGGGCATAAGCACAACCAGTTAAGGACTGCACAGCTACTACAGTGGCGAAACTTTTGTTCGAGAACGTGTTCACACAGTTTAGATGTCCCAAAACTATAATGAACAACCGGGGAACGCACTTTCCAAATGGAACAAACAACGCACTCACTAAGGATTTTTAGATCTATCATCAACAAAGTATGCCATACCATCTACAAGTGAATGGGATTTTCGAAGCGTTCAACAAAATTTTGGAGACTACGTTGACTAAGGTCTGTAATGCGCTGCGAAACGACTAGGGCTTGCGCATGCCCACTGTGTTATGGGCTTACCGACCCACGTGCAGGAAGTTGATGAGCGAGACACCTTTTCGATTAGTCTATGGTAAGGAAGCTGTTATGCCCATGGAATATATTGTATCCTGTTTATGGATTGTGACAATAACAGGCATGGTCGACCGCGGGACTTTGGAGGAATGGCTTGCGTAATTGGAGGAACTCGAGGAGGAATGATTTCTGGTCGGATTCCATCAACAAGTACAAAAATAGTGAGAGAAAATGTGACATGATCACCATATAAAATTGCACACTTCCAAGGAGAATGATCTAGTATTACTGTATGACAGCAAGTTCGAAAAATTCCCTGGTAGGCTCCAAATGCATTGGTTGGGTCCCCATGTAGTCAAAGAAGTTACAGATGGAGGCATGGTCCAGCTTACTAAGCTCAATGGAGACCCCTTCTTGGGACGAGTAAATGGTAGTTGCCTGAAGCTCTACGTGGGTGGGTCGACCTCCTGACTAACTGACCAAAGGATAGTCTCACTGCTCCAGCCAGTTAAAAGAGAGCACGGGATGATAAAGCAGTCTGGTGGGAGGCTGCACGACCACCGAGTTGCGTGTGGATATGCACTATCCCAAGGGTCATGGTTGCATGGACAGGGATGCACTGCTACTTTGACAAACAGAGACGAGATCGTTGTTGTCACTATTCATGAAAAGATATCTGAGTTATGGCATAAGGGAGCGGGCGACAGGAAATTAAGAGACACATTACAAACCAGATCTAAAATTATCCGCCATGGGCTTAACATGAGGACACTAGAAAATGTGGGCGCCAACAAATTTGAAATTTTGAAACACTTATGAATTATAGAGGGGCCTTCAGCGAACAAGCTGCGCTTCTAAGAATCTTAAGCTATTGTGCTTCCCCACCACAATGGAAATCTTCATTATCTATGCTCAGGGAGTAATTCCAAGAGTGGTGATAAGGCCAAAGATGCCGGGCTTTATGAGAAATAATATGTGGATAGCTAGAGGCACCACATAGAATTCAACATCAATAGGAGCGGGTGTGCCAGAAGTTTATAGACACGAAGCAGAACTGGTCTGAATGCCATCGCCTTACCCATGGGCTGGTTAACGAACCATAAAGGGTAAAGGAAAAGTTATGAATACTGAGCCAATTGGTGGAATTTCAGTTAAAAAGTCATCTTTGTTGTATCTTGAAGCCTAGGATCTCATGGACAGCAGCAATGGTCTTGCAAAATTGCAACACAAGCTATAGGAGACAGCGCAAAGAGAAGCTACAAACTTAGAAATTGGTTGTGTTGCTACAAGGAGGTCCCGTATGTGGCACCCAAGCTAGAGCTCAAATCCTATGTGGGGGTGTTCAATGTTAACCAAGCAGAGGAGAATGAGTAGTATCTGTTGCGAGAATTGGTAGAAACCATGAAGCAAGAGCTGGAAGAAGCGTTGCAAGAGACGAAGAAGGAGCAGTAGAATGAAGGATGTCACTCATGGGGACATGAACCACGAAGCGTAGGCAGCGCGTCTCGTCGCACAAATGAGTGACTTGGGACGAGTCATGATGATTGTGTTGGGGGACTGTTGGGTAGCGGAGGTCTCGCATAACATTTTTGGGGCTTAGAGCGTATAAATTATAAAACCTCTGAAATATGCGGAGTGTGAAATGTAATAGATCGAGTCAAAGGGTCGTTCGCCCAAGAAATAATATAGAATAATAGGAAGTAAGTCGACTTGCCCATGGTCTATGGACCATGGTGTTGGCATTATGATTCAAGTGTTGTCCTTGATGGCAACTCACTCAGAGGTTGGTACAGATACTCAGAAGTTGGTTCAGGTGATGGCAACTTACTCAGAAGACAGATCCTAGTACAGCTTGCCAAGGAAGTTCATACACGCAGGTTTGTTAAGCCCAAGTCGCGTGTACACGCAGGTTGGCTTCAGAAAAAGCGCGTGTATGTGGAAAAGCACCTTTGGTCCATGGCGGTTAGTCCTTGGAAGTTGTGCCTATGGTTTCGGACCATTGTATCTCGACGGGCGTGTCGATCCCTAGTTTTGAAGTTGATGGTATTGTGTTTCTATGGTTTTGGCTCTTGGTATTGAACAAGGCCTAAGGCTATATAAGGAGAAGATCACTAGGCAAAGAAAAAGGGTGTGTGGGTGTCTGACGCAGTGAGAGGATCTGGTATTGCTGGTTATCTGTTCGGGACGCTTGGCAAGGGTCGGATCTGACAGCAAAGGCAGAAGTAATCATTTCTAGATCTGCACGCGGGTTGCCTTTGGAGAAAGCGCGTATACACGCGGTTTTGGTACAGTGAAGTAGCGTATGCATGATAAGGGTTGATATTTCAGGTTGTTGCTGATTCTGGTGGTTGTTGCAGAGTTCTAGATTCTGGTTTGGGTTCTGTGTTCTTGATGACAGGGTTTCAGTGATTCGGTATTGGGTTGTTTAATGAATTATGATGCAAGTATAAGTTGATGATTGTATTGCGGTAATGTTTACTTTGTACTCTTGGATCCAGTCTGAAAATTGATGAAACGTGGTCCCTGAAGGTTGTAGGGTCAGCACCTACGTACTAGTAAATGGATCAGCTAGTACAAGAGCTGAGGGGGTTGTAGCTCCCTTCCAAAAGTAGTTGGAAAACGAGAGAGAGGGTTGTAGCCCTCTGCAGGTTGTAGCCTGCATACTGGTAAAGGACTGCACCAGTATATTGTAAAAGAAGTTTCTCATTAAAGAAGAAAGAGACGAATTGCAGCAGGTGGTTTTCACCCACATTGGGTTTCCACCTTATATCATGGTGTTCATGTGTGTGGCTCTTGTGTGATGTTCTGTTCTGTTATACTGCATCTGTTTACTGCTAAATTGCTTAATAATGTTCTGATGCATTTACTGAAGATAAGATTAACTGAATCATAAGATATCTGCATATACGCTAGTTGCTTTAGACACAGTCGCGTGTACACGCGGGTTCACTTAACTGAAGTCGCGTATATGTTTCTGAGTATGAAATTGAAAAGGTTTTATTGATCTGATAATACTGATTCACCCCCCCTCTCAGTATTATTTCCAACAATTGGTATCGGAGCAGGTCCTTCAGAGGAAGCTTGATCGCTTGAAGGAAAAGATCCATCAAAATGGCTAATCCAGAAAGAGAGGCACACATCAGGCCACCAGTCTTTGACGGGAACAATTTTACTCACTGGAAGATAAGAACCACTGCATATCTACAGTCTCTTGGAGCAGAAGTTTGGGGACTCATAGAAGGAGGATACAAATTCCCATCAGCAACTCCTACAGATCCAGCAGAGAAAAAGCAATATGAGCTCAATGCCAAAGTAGTTAATGTCCTATTGAGTACTTTGACTCAATCAGAATTTATGAAGATCATGCATCTCAAATCAGCTAAGGAAATATGGGACAAAATCGTTACAAGCTACGAAGGAGATGATCAGGTAAAAATAGCGAAGCTTCAAACTCTCAGAATCCGGTATGAAACTCTTAAGATGCGAAGTAATGAAAGCGTAGCTAATTATTTCCTGCGTATGGATGAGATTGTGAATTGTATGAGGGATCTGGGTGAAGAATTTGAGGAAGTTGTCTTAGTTCAAAAGGTTTTGAGATCTCTGTCTACTAAATTTGATTCTAAAGTATCTGCCATAGAAGAAAAGGAGAATGTGCGAAAAATTACCATGTCACAGCTTCACGGGATCTTAACTGCTTTTGAAATGCGACTAGAGGTACCACCAGAGGCCGCATTCGAAGTGTCAGAGGAAGAAGATGAGGTAAATTTTGTCAAGAATCTTGAACGGGGAACTGGACGGTTCAAAGATAAGCTGCCTTTCAAATGTTTTCTATGTGGTAGAGTTGGTCACTATGCTGCTAGATGTCCTCATAACAAAGAAAGGATATATGAAGAAGATGGTAGAAGCTATTATTCCCATATTAAAAGTTCATTTAATGATAGTGAAGATATTAGAAGTCTCATGGCGCACAAGAAGAAGAATGCTTCATCCAATGATAGCGAGGATATTAAAAGTCTCATGGCACATGAAGAGAAGAATGCAGAAACTGAAGAAGCTGCCAAATTAAAAGAACTATTGGAAACAGAAACCAGGGTAAGGGAGAAATTGCAGGATATAGCAAAAGATCAGAGCACAACTATTCAGAGACTTGAATCAAAGATCCTCTCTCTAAAAGAAGATCTTGAAGATCAAGAACATGAAGTAATCAAACTAAAGCGACAAGTAGAAGAAGGGAGAAAAGTTGAAGAAGACCTAAGGAAGCAGTATCTGAAAAAGGAAGAACAACATCAAGTTGAGGTAAATATCTTGAAAGGTAAACTAGAAGAAAAGGATAAGCTTTTACGATTTCAAGATAGTTCTAAAGTCTTGGATGATATTCTTAATAGTCAAAGATCTCCTGCTATCAAGACTGGTCTTGGTTTTCATGAATATGTTGAAGGTGAATCAAGTTCACAAGGTGAGACAAGAAACTCTAATGAGAAATCTGAAATGCTCAAGGAACAACCAAGAAAAGAAATTCCTCAAGGAAGATCCTTTACTCCTAACTATGGACGTGATAGACGATTATTTCCTCCGCTGAATAAAGTTGAATGTTATGTATGTCATAATCTTGGACATGTTGCAGCCAGATGCAGAAGTAGAATGGTTCAAGAAAGATCATCTCATCCCAGGTATTTCAGAGGGTATTGCTTTGCCTGTAATGCATATGGACACAAAGCAATTGATTGTGATAGAAGGAACATGAAAAATATAAGGTGTTATACATGCAACAACTATGGGCATAAAGCAAGGGAATGCAGAAGCAGATTTCAAAATTCAAGACAAGGGGACCATACATCATCACAGTTGCAGGAATTGAAGAAGACAGAGACAGAAAGGTGTGGGACAACTCAGTCAGCTGACATAACAGACACAGGGGAATCTGAAAGTGATGAGATTCAGTATTCCATCCTGCATACGCTGAGATAATGAAGACAAGTCGCGTATATACGCGAGTTACATGCTGCAAAGTCGCGTATATGGAGAAAGGGCAGCAGAACAGATGGTTATATGGAGAAAGGGCAGCAGAACAGACCCAGGTTCAGTCATGGTTGGCTCAGGCTCAGGGGGAGCAGAACAGACTCAGGAAATGGTTCAGACATGGTTGGCTCACACTCAGGGGGAGAATATTCTTCAAATAATGCATTGTTGGCATTATGGTTAGAAGCTGTTGATAAAGTCTATGAAGATAAATGATACATCTTACTGTTTAGGAATGGTATTGCAGACTGATGCTTATATCATGATGCTGTTGGTGGCTTTCATAAGTCTTGGTCTAGATATTTCGTCTCTATGTCATGTATCTCTTGTGATATCTCTTTTATGGTGTCAAGGTCATGTAACGGCCTATGTTGGTTTCCCCACTATGCCTGGGATGAATGATGAATGTATGTTGAGTCTTTTGGTGATAGGAAGGTCTTCTATAATGTATAAGTCCTTGTTCTTCTTGAAGAACATCTTTTGCAGATCTTGCCTACAGTCAAGGGGAGCATGAACAGCACAATTCAGCAAGAGCAGGATGGATAGATTGGTACACTTTGGCATACACAAAGGGGGAGCATAGTTGGAGATTTCAGCAAGTACTCAGGGGGAGTATGGACAGCAGAAGGTATACCAAAGAAGAGAATATCTTGGTCCACCCTTTGCCCTTGATGTCAAAGGGGGAGAGTGACTTGGTGTAGTGGTTGCCATCAAGTCCAAAGGGGGAGATTGTTGGCATTATGATTCAAGTGTTGTCCTTGATGGCAACTCACTCAGAGGTTGGTACAGATACTCAGAAGTTGGTTCAGGTGATGGCAACTTACTCAGAAGACAGATCCTAGTACAGCTTGCCAAGGAAGTTCATACACGCAGGTTTGTTAAGCCCAAGTCGCGTGTACACGCAGGTTGGCTTCAGAAAAAGCGCGTGTATGTGGAAAAGCACCTTTGGTCCATGGCGGTTAGTCCTTGGAAGTTGTGCCTATGGTTTCGGACCATTGTATCTCGACGGGCGTGTCGATCCCTAGTTTTGAAGTTGATGGTATTGTGTTTCTATGGTTTTGGCTCTTGGTATTGAACAAGGCCTAAGGCTATATAAGGAGAAGATCACTAGGCAAAGAAAAAGGGTGTGTGGGTGTCTGACGCAGTGAGAGGATCTGGTATTGCTGGTTATCTGTTCGGGACGCTTGGCAAGGGTCGGATCTGACAGCAAAGGCAGAAGTAATCATTTCTAGATCTGCACGCGGGTTGCCTTTGGAGAAAGCGCGTATACACGCGGTTTTGGTACAGTGAAGTAGCGTATGCATGATAAGGGTTGATATTTCAGGTTGTTGCTGATTCTGGTGGTTGTTGCAGAGTTCTAGATTCTGGTTTGGGTTCTGTGTTCTTGATGACAGGGTTTCAGTGATTCGGTATTGGGTTGTTTAATGAATTATGATGCAAGTATAAGTTGATGATTGTATTGCGGTAATGTTTACTTTGTACTCTTGGATCCAGTCTGAAAATTGATGAAACGTGGTCCCTGAAGGTTGTAGGGTCAGCACCTACGTACTAGTAAATGGATCAGCTAGTACAAGAGCTGAGGGGGTTGTAGCTCCCTTCCAAAAGTAGTTGGAAAACGAGAGAGAGGGTTGTAGCCCTCTGCAGGTTGTAGCCTGCATACTGGTAAAGGACTGCACCAGTATATTGTAAAAGAAGTTTCTCATTAAAGAAGAAAGAGACGAATTGCAGCAGGTGGTTTTCACCCACATTGGGTTTCCACCTTATATCATGGTGTTCATGTGTGTGGCTCTTGTGTGATGTTCTGTTCTGTTATACTGCATCTGTTTACTGCTAAATTGCTTAATAATGTTCTGATGCATTTACTGAAGATAAGATTAACTGAATCATAAGATATCTGCATATACGCTAGTTGCTTTAGACACAGTCGCGTGTACACGCGGGTTCACTTAACTGAAGTCGCGTATATGTTTCTGAGTATGAAATTGAAAAGGTTTTATTGATCTGATAATACTGATTCACCCCCCCTCTCAGTATTATTTCCAACACATGGGAATGTATAAATAGAGCGAGGCTCTATGGGTAGAAGGCAGTTTTTTTAGTATGCACTTTTTAATTTGGAATGTAATGGGGTTCTGAGGAGTGAAGTCAAGAAGCATATGTAAGTTCGAGTCAAGGGTGTTGGTAGGTAGATAGAGGCTCTGCAGCTGTGTGCGCAGAGGCCTAGTAGAGACCATAGTTGTGTGTGCAAACCCCTGCAACTGAGTGTGTAGGACGGATCTTGATGTATTGGTGAAAGAATTGAATAAAGATAAATTGATTCTGAAATTGTGTTAAAATTGAATTATTGAGGATCTAGCCAATTTGGGGTTCATATAACTATTTGATCTACGTGCGCATGCTTATGGTATGAGTTTATGCAAATATGTATCTTTTCTAAGTGCGCGAACTGGTTATTTATGTTAAATGTTTGCTTAAATACCATAAGAAGTAGATCTAATATATAATAACTCATTAAGTAATCAGTATTGAGGAATAGCCCTGTTTTGCTTCTGCATGGAAGCAGAGCAGCGCGAGGCTACTGAACGGTGCGGAAAACCTCCAGACCACATCAAGAAATCCCAAGGGTACAGAAACCTAGTTCACCTGGTTCCAACACCCTCCCCTGCTACCTCGGGTGAGACTTCTGTTCACTTTCCACGGGCTATTATCAAAAGTTCTAGTAACTATGCAATTTGTTTGGCTAAATAATTCCCCCGAACCTGGGTCAAGCCCATATAAGCCAAAATATTTTAACTATTTATTGTATTGAAATATATTTTTTATAACCTAATATAAAAGAAATATATAATTCCTTCATAATTCTATATAAATAATAAAATAATTTCTATCATTTACATACACTGATATCGTATGAACCTTTTTTTTTTTTGCAGCGTGGGACAAAAATCTCAAGCTATCATTGAGATAAATAAATATCTATAGTACATACTCGTTATATATATATATATATCTATATATATATATATATATATATATATATATATATATATATATATGAATGAAGATCCATGCTATGATTTATATTACTATGGCAATGCCAATTTTCTCTCGCATAGTTGCATCCATTGGTTTTTTTTAAGACATTAAAAGAATCTAGCTGCTATGTTTTGTCATGATTGATTGGTTATCTTTCAGATTATATTGCAAAATGATGTTATATACATTAAAGCATTTTGAAATAAACACGGACATGCCATTGGCATTGATAGGCATCACATGCTACAATAACCTATCTTCATTGAAAAAGAGGTTGATGTATTCATTGAGAATCTCTCACACTAACACGTGGAAACCATATCTTTATTTTGATATTGAGCATTCTAAAGCCATAAAACTTCATCCGGTGAGTGAGCATTGTGAAACTATAAAACTTTATGTGGGGAGTGCACATTGTAAAACCCAAAACAAACTTTCTGTGAAGAGCAGACATTCTAAAATCCAAAATGACAATGTTAGGGCCTGGGCATGGAATTCGAAGTTTGTTCCGCCTGTCGAGTCAAAAGTTTGGGAGGGTTATTAATTTTTTGTGCCAGCCATTGTAATAGCGGCTTCATATGTATCAGTGCAAAAGAAATTCCAAGTTTTAAATAACAATACTTTATATTTAAAATTTTCAATGTTAATTAAAAATGAAGTATAAAAAACGAATTACATATAGTTCAATACGTGTGAAAAATAAATTTATATAATCAGAAGAGTTTCGTTATTAATATCTAAGTTTCCTGAAAATGAATCATAAGAATAGTTCAATATCTATCTGAACATAATAGGCTATCTACATAATAAGCTATCTGAGGTTTGTTATTAATATCTAAGAGGGAAATAAGATTAGGTTCCATGACCTACCTCGGTGTCTTTCCCGAACTCGCCCGTGGCTCTCTCGAGCTCCTCGTAGATGAAGACCTGCGTGCAACAAATCTTGATCTCACTGTCGGTTCTTGGACACTTGATGTCGTTGTTTCCACAGATGTAGATTTGCTTGGGCAGATCGTTGTCATGGTTTCAGACGGGTCAACCTTAAGCTTGAACCAAACCCAGATGATAGTGACACATACCAGAATGCTCACAACGATGATCTCACTGTTGGTTCTCGGACACTTGATGTCGTTGTTGCCACAGATGTAGATTTGCTCGGGCAGATCATTGTCATGGTTTCAGACGGGTCACCCTTAAGCTTAAACCAAACCTAGATGACAGTGACGAATACCAGAATGCTCACAACGATGATCCCCATGGCCATCTCTGTAATAATTATCAGAGTCTGAATCAAGGGAACCACCCTGCAATCCTCGGAGCAGGGCCTAGATCCGGCGCAGGCCGAGCAATTGTAGTTGCGCTGTCAGTCACCAGCTAGAATACAAGCCAAAGACTGATATATCCTGGTCGAGCACTCATGGCTACATGACACACACTTTTAACCACCTCTAACAAATACTCTTGTACGCTTGAGACTATGACGAATATTCACTCTCCTCTGCACACTACCAAGTTTTGCAAATTTTGGGCACTACAACCATTATGTATCGAATCTGCGCCTGACGATAAGATGGTCATCTAGATTGGAGAGATAGAGTGTGGTTCTGGGAGAAGGTCGGGAAGGCGGCACCATGACAGACCCCAAAACATTTACAGTCAGCTGAACTTGGGAGCAATATTCTTTCATATCAAGCTTCTCCATGGATGGAACTCGCTTCTGCCTTGTTCATTAACCATTTTTTCTGTTATTCATTAACTTATTTCAATTTTGGATCAACGATCAAAATTTTTTCAATCATCTAACACACAAATCCATGGTGAAAAATAAAACACGGTGGCAGCTGGGGGCAATTCGTTTCATAGAGAAACACCCAACAACATAAATGTTTTTACCACTCCAAAGGAATTTATTTTTTTCAAAATCCCATGCATATCGAAGAGAACTCAATTTTTTTTTATCCATGGTTATGGTGCTTTTCAAAAACAATAGAGAAACATGGTAGTAACAATGTTCTCAATCTTTATCATTCCAAATACAAAACAATAAACAATAATTAAAAAAAGGAACAAATCTTTCCACGAACTCCTTTATCACCAGCCATTATGAAATTCAAGAAACATACGTCTAGGAACTTATCAATCACCAGCCAATATGATTATCAAAGATAGCGTTTGCATCATGATAACATTATCTATTTTTTTTTGTGTTTGGACATACGTGATGAAAAATAATCGTCCTGTGTGAGGAGCATACATTTTCTTCGATATAATTGTGTTATTCTAGATTGAATGAACTATTAGATATGATGAAGATGTATTTTTATTAACTATATAAAAAAAAATCAATTATCAATTTAACAATAATATATTTTCTTGTATATTTATAAGATTATTTGTGAAATATATACTTATCAGTGAATTAAACTCAACTCAACGTCAAAATAATATGAAATTTTTTTTCCATAAAATTTCAATTGCAATTTAATAAAGAAAAATAATAGATATTTATATCATTGTGAATTTATTTACATTTTATTTCATGAAAGAAAGGTAAGAAAAGAAAGTTGTTTTAATATTATATTTTTATTAGATATAATTAAATATTAATTATGAAGTATTCATTTGGTTTTTACATATAATTTAATTTTGCAATGATATAAAATTATTTATATTTCATTGTCCCATATTGTTGTAGATGTTTAGGTATTAATACATATAATAAGTTGTTTTTATGTGCATTTATAGATGGTTAGTGAATGTATAGAGTAATAAGTTCTTTAATGTTTTTATGAGAATGCGGGAGAGTTGAAGTGACCAACTAGGGTTTTAGAAAATTGCAGGGATCATTTCTAATGGAGGGAGGCAGAGGAGGGAGCTCGACTCCCATCTACAAAGATGATGTTGCACATAGGGGTAAAACACCGATGGTGAACAACAAACGTTTTGCAGATGAAAGGAACAGGGATAATGAAAAGGAGACAGATGGGATCAAAACCAAGGAAAATAGCAGCACAAGGACAAAGAGGAAGAAGACAAAATTCAAGGTTCAAGATACAAAAAACAAAAAGGACCTTGCAAACCAAAATTAGAAATAACTCCTAGAGTAATATTAAATGATGTTGTTGTGCAGGCGTACAAGGAGCACATCGGGACCTATGCCACTATTCATAAATTCATGGGACTATGGTCCACTGAAAAAGCTTTATAGACATGGATCAGGTATCACTAGAAACCCAAAGGAAGCATTGACCTACATCTTGGGTCAAAGGGATTCTTCATAGTGTTGTTCTCAAACATCGAAGATAAAGACAAAATACGCGAAGGAGAACCCTACTTTTTTGAAGCAGTCGGTCTCTTTATGAGGCCTTGGAAGTTGAACTTTTTCCTATAGTGAGAGAATTTCTCTTCAGTTCCAGTCTGGGTAAGGCTCTATTCTCTACCTCTTGATTATTGGCAAACTGAATCACTAACTTCCATTGGCAATAAACTAGGACATTTTGTCAAAGCTTCTGAAGCCACAATAAGAGGAAAATATACCTCTTTTGCAAGGATATGTGTGGAAATGGATCTATCAGGAGCGCTTCCGGATGAAGTTATCTTGGAAGTTTTTGATGAAGAGTGGGTGCAGACAATGGACTATGAGCATATCGCATTCAAATGTCGTAGATGCCATGAACATGGACATCTGTTCAGAGACTGTCCTCTTAGAAAAGCATAAAACAAAGGTAAACTTAATACAATGAAGGACACAGAAAGCTTTCAGAAAGTGGCAAGTAGAGGAAAAGGAGGAAAAAAGGGGCTAAAGAAACAACATAATGAGGGGCAAAAGGTCAGTCAGAACAAGTTTCAAGTGCTGGAAGAGAATGAAGAAATCACAAGAGAAAACCAATATCAAGAGGAAGGTACTAATGAAAAAGAGAAAGAAGAGGACAAAAAACAATCTCAAGATATTAGTTCTCAAAAAGAGGCAATGATAAGTGAAATAGAAATGGAGATGGACCAGGAAATGACCCAAAGTGAAACAAATCTAGAAGATCATGAACTACAAGAAATTCTCTATAAGGAAAACCTAGATCTTGAAGGATTCTTGATGTAGGGAACCAAAGGAGGAATAGATTCATTGCCTGAATAAGAATGCAACAAAATACAACAGTTGTTTTTATGGAAAACACGGGAAAGAGGGTTGGATAAAGGTAAAAACATTCACAAACGGGAGCATAGAGGGGTGAAAACAATGAAATCAACTCCAGGATTAGCGACTAGAGATCCAAGAAAGAAGAGGGGCAGGAAAAAGCAATATGCGATCTTGATGGAGTGTGGAAAGCTAATGGTAGATTTGGGAAAGATGAAAGATCTAACCAGTTACTCCTTTACAAATCTTTAATTATGAAGTTTATATCTTGGAATATCAGAGGTCTAGGTAGTAAAAGAAAACAAAGAATGCTAAGTAACAGAATGAAACTTGCAATGCTAGACATAATCTTCATTTAGGAAGCAAAATGCTCCATTTAGAAATTAAAACAAATCCATAGCAAATGGATTAATATATTTGAGTTTCTAGAAGTTAAAGCAGAGATCACAACTAGGGGCATTCTCACTTTATGGAACCCCCAAAAATTTAGCATAATAGATGCAGAGGCAATAAGAAATTATTTATGAGTAATAATTCAACCAGTGGGGGTTTTAGACACCTTCCTGGTTACTAATGTTTATGGTCCTCAAAGAATAGATGAGAAACTCAGATTTCTTGACTCCCTGGTAGATATTAGAAGAAAACATGAAGAAATACCTTGGGTCATGGGAGGAGATTTTAACATGATTAAATCTCTTTCGAAAAAAAAGGAGGTACCAGAATGCTAAGTAAAGATTCCGTAGCATTCCAATCCTTCACAAAAGATATGAAACTAGTTGACTCTGAAATGCACAATGGCCTTTTTACTTGGAATAACAAAAGAGGAGGTGAGGCCTAGGTCGCCTCCAAGATAGACATATTTTTTATCTCAGAGTAGTTGATGCTCACTAATAGAGCGATAATTGCTAGAGTTCTCCGCTTTGGAGGCTCTGACGACTAGCCGATTCAATTAGAAATCAAGGGGATCGATTCTCTCAGGAATAGACCCTTCAGATTTCAGAATATCTAGCTCTCCCACCCAGATTTCATCAGCAACATTGAAAAATGATGGTCCGAAGATCTACAGATCCAGGGCACTAAAATCTTCCTCCTTCATAAAAGACTAGAGCACATGAAACTTAGACTCAAAGAATGGAACAAGAAGGATTTTGGTAATATTTTTGTAGACAAAAAATCAGTAGAAGTTAAACTACAGAAACTAAATCAAGCGTTGATAATAGATGGTTTTGATGAAGTCAAAAGTAAGAAAGCTGATAAACACAACCTAGAATGGGAGAAACTATGCAAACAAGAGGAAATCTTTTGGAGAAAAAGTCTCAAGTTTAATGGCTCAAAGAAGGTGAACGAAATACCAGATTTTTCCATAGATCCACCATGGCCAATAGAGTGCACAATAGAATCTCTTCGATATTGAATGAGAATGGGGAGCTTGAGACCTCTCATAAGAATATCGAAGTTTTGTTGGTTTAGAATTTCAGAGGCATCACTAAGGAAAATAATCTAGACAGAGAGCAATGCATTACGGAAATTACAAAAAATATCCCTAAACTAGTGTTTAGAGAGGACAATTTTAACCTGAATAAACCAGTAACCGAAGAGGAATTCAGTGAGGTTATCAAAGATATGCAGAATGGCAAAGCTCCAGGACCAGATGGTTTCAATGTAGACATTTTTAAGCCCTATTGGAATATTGTCACACAGGATATTCTGAATGTTGTAGAGGATTCCAGAAGCAATAGGACTACTCTAAAAGTCCTCAACACCTCCTTCATCTCCCTGATCCCCAAACATGATTCTACCATAACTGTTGATAGGTACAGACCCATTGCTTTATGCAATGTGGTTTACAAAATTATATCCAAGATTTTGGCTAGTAGACTCAAACCTCTTCTTCCTTCTTTAATTTCAGGGGAGCAATCTGGTTATGTGGAAGGAAGAAAAATCCAAAATAACATTATTAAATCCCACAAGGTAGTTCACACACTAACTAGGAAAAGGTAGGCTGCTATGATCATGAAATTAGATATTGCCAAAGCATTTGACAAGGTGAACTGGATATATATCAAGAAGGTCCTCATTTCTTTTGGATTCGATCACAACTGGGTTAGATGGGTTATGGATCTGGAAACTTCTTCCAGCTTTTCAATTTTGGTGAATGGATCACCCTTAGAGATCCTTACTCCTTCCAGAGGCCTCAAGCAGGGAGACCCACTCTCTCCCTTTCTCTTTATCCTCATCATGGAAGGACTGGGCAGATCCATTAAACAAGCCAAATCCTTGGGAAAGATTAAGGGCCTCCAATTAACAGAGAATGGTCAGGAAATGAATTACCAACAATTTGTGGATGACACCATGCTGCAAGGTATTCCCACAGTCAAAGAAGATTTAGCATACAAACAAATCCTAAATGAATTTTCCTTGGTTGCAGGTATGGAAGTTAATCTCTCCAAATCAAAAAACTTTCCTAACATTGAAATTCAAAGAAATATCTCCAAAATTTTGGGCTTTCAAAGGAATTCCCTCCCTTCAAAGTATTTGGGAATTCCCCTTACAAACATACCATTTCAAAAAGGTATTTGGGAACCGGTGCTCAATAGAATGCAAGACAAAGTCAAAAAATGGACTTTCAGATCGTTGAACCTAGCTGGTAGGCTGATTCTGACAAAGGTCATTCTACAATCTATCATTGTTTTCTTTTTATCAGCCCTCCTAGCTCCCAAAGGGGTCATACAACAATTCAAGAATATGCAAAGAGACTTCCTTTGGGGCAAGTAGGAAACCAGGAAGAAATGGGCCCTTGTTTCTTGGGATAAAATCTGTAAACCCAAAAGTCACAGAGGTCTAGGCTTAGATGATCAGGGGATTTTGAGTAACGTTTTAGGACCCAAGCTCTGGTGGAGATGGGTTAAAGAACTAGAAGCACAATGGGATAAAACCTGGAAAGAAAAATATGCAAGCTCGCGGAAAACAATTGATCTTTCAAGAATGTCTGGAAACATAAAAGGATCTTACATTTGGAATAAAGCTTGGGAAAACAGACGCCTAGTACAAAACGACAGTTTCTGGGAAATCAGAGCAGGAGATCCAACTCTCTTCTAGGAAGAGAAATGGCAACAAGAACCAACGCTGATTAGAGAGGACTTTATGAGCCCCAAGTAGGAAATGGACTCCCAAGGATTAATCAAAGTTAAAGATTTCTGGAATCTTTCTCATAACTCTAGAAAGTGGAGAAACTGGAGAAGCATAGACTGCAGAGATGACAGCCCCATAAAAATAAGAGCAGAGGAACTCATGAACATGTTAAAACAAAGGAATATCTTGGTAACAGATGGGTAGGATCAGTTAATATGGGGCCTCAATAAAGAAGGCACCTTTAATATTAAGGAAGAAAAAAGAATTATCTTGAACCTAGATCCCTATGTTTTGGCGGAATCCTGGCAACAACTTTGGAGTCACCAAGGGTGGATGAAGATAAAGCTTTTCATGTGGTTAGTTCATCACAAGAAAATCTCAACTTGGGACAATATTTGGACAAGGGGTGTTATTGGGCCTTCTAGATGTCAGTTATGTGAAGCTCAAGAGGAGGCAATGGAGCATATTCTCAATAGCTGCACCTACACCACCTGGCTATGGGATTCTTTTGACATCATTTTTCAACAGACATACAGAGATAAGGGAAGTATCATTAATACCCTAAACAAGTGGAGAAAAAACCTTTCGGAGAATGAGATCATGAATTTCACCTGGACCTTTACGCCAAGCTTCATTATCTGGAATGTTTGGAAAGAAAGGAATAAAAGAATTTTCAAGGAAGAAAAAACTACTCCTCTTTGCCTGAGGGATCTAATTTTGAAACAGATTAAGGTGATAGTTTCCTCCACTGTTTGTAATTATCCCAAGAATCCTCCCACAAAGAATGAAATGAGAACTCTCAAGAATATGGGAATGAAAGAGATCACTCACCATGGACTAAGCAGAAAGGAGAGAGATTTGGAAATGGAAAAGGAGTTCTAGCATACCACCGAAAGGTTGTCTAAAATGCAATGTTGATGGTGCTTCAAAAAACAACCCTAGAACAACAGGTTATGGAGGGGTGTTAAGAGATGAAGAAGGAAACATAATCTTTACATTCCACTGCCATTTAGGTAAAGCCACCAACAATATGGCTGAATTAATGGCATTGGAACAATGTCTAGAGCTTCTAAAACTAAATCATAGCTCAAATGTCATTATAGAAGCAGACTCTGAGATCTCTATAAATGCGGTTAAGAGAATTAGTTGTGGAACAATGTCGTAGAGGGTCTCAAAACACTAGAGAGTAATACAAGTGTGCCAAAGAATTCAAAAACATCTCCTGAGTCTTCAAATTGTTAGCTTCAACCATGTTCGACGAAAAACCAATAAACTAGCAGATATACTAGCCAACCAAGGAGTGATTAACTCAGAATGAAATATTGAGATGATGTGGCTGGAAACGCCTCAGAGTAGATTAAGAGCTCTCTGCAATGAACAAGTGGTAGAGGACAAAGAAATTTTTAGACATTGGGCCAAATGGAAAGGCACGGAATGAAGCTTTATAAGCAAGTTCAAACATAGTAATTCAATTGGTACCTTGAAGAAGGACAAACTTAGAGCAGTTACATTATCCCCTGGTGTAAGTTAATCAGTCTTGTTTTTCCTTCGAATTGCAACACAGGGATCAATTTATGGTCAACAGCAGTATCCGATGCGAGTTTCGAAGAAAGCTTTTGCAAGAACTGCAACTAGATCTTTCCACCAGTAGATATTCTCCTACAATCCTGTTACAGATTAGAAAACCATGCATACAACAATTTCCAGGCGATCGCATGGCATTTGAATGGTAGGTGGTATTGGAATTTTGGGAGCGATTCGACTAGGCTCTCAACACGCGGCAATAGCGTGGTTAGGAATACCACCCTCCATCGCGCTTTAATGCTCGAGCATCTTGGCATTGTGATTTTTCTTCGATGCATTCAATTTCGAAGAGGGAATCAATGGTCATATTTGGCCATGTGGTTTTGGGGGGTCGCTAGTCCTATCGGGCTATTCGAGACAGTGACATGAGGGCTTGGCGAGTTTTACGTTGGGTTAAAAATTCATAAAGGTCAACGGAAGATTTTATTTGAGAGGTTATCTTAACTTTTTGTAAAAGGGAGGGTCGTATGCATGGAAAAATGCCCTTGATATCTCTGGAGTCCATGATGAAGTCAGGTTTTTTATATATAATGTAACATTACTTTTGGTTTATTGGAATAGAAGGTTTGTCTCTTGCTTCAGCCAAAAAAAAGAATGTATATACTAATAAAATTTATGCATTACGATATTAGAGAAAATGCATGCAATGCACTAATTTTAACTTTCATAATTCATAGAAATATGTGAGAAAATGATAGAATATTACACTCATAATATAAATTTCATGTAGTTTGTTACTTATGTTATGTTTTAATCAATTCAGGGAGAGGATCAATTTTTATCTCCCCATTGATGTTCATATCTGCACTAGTCGAGTTCACATTCATAAAAATCTCATTGTTACTCTTTATAGTGTGGTGAAAAGCTAAGGGAACCACAACTTGACTCCATGTGAAAACAAGAAGTTATTAAGAGACATTCCTTTTAAACCAAAAAAGTGCTACATGCCTTTCTATTTCAATAATATGCGCACTCAAGAAGTGTTATGGCTATTTTGTGAGTCAGTGATATTAGATGTTATTTTCTTAAAATCTCAAGCACAGTGGTTCATGAAATAATAAATAAAGATATTAAACGACATATATTTTATTACAAATCAAAGGAAAATTGCTTGTATAATTGTTTTAAAATATTAATTTCGTAAAATGTTCTTTTTTTGTTTTAAGATGATGTATGGAAAACAAGTATATGGTTAATTTTTCAATTACTGAAAAATAAATAAATGGAAAGAGTACTAAATTAAATTTCTCAAAGAAGAAAAATTAATTTAATTTATAATAATAAAATTATACTATATTACAATAAACATGTTGTTACAATCTATAACATTTGAAGAAGGTTAATCTATTTTATTAGCTTTAGTATAAAATATATTTTTATTTTAAGGAAGTCTATTTCTAGTAATAGAAAATAATACTCCTCATTCATTAACATGCAAAACCAATTTTACAATGTAATTTTCTTAACAAATAGTTTTCAACAATTATCACATATTAGTGAATGAAAAAGTAGTAAATTAGATTTGCAATTGTATTTTAACATAAAAATAACATGTAAATTTGTTTGGGAGGTGAGGAAATGTAGTGTGGAAGAATGTCAAGAGTTGTTGAAGCCATCTAATGTGCAACACTCTAGCCTAGCGTCCAGGGCATCATCGGAGATCACAGATAGGAATTTCTTTACCTCCATAGCAGATCTGTAGGAGCGATTGAGGACTCTAACAAACAATCTACCGATCAATTTCTCCATGAACAATTGTATGAGCTCCTGGCTGATGAATGGTTCCTCCTTCGATCTGGGATGATCATACTCTTTCTAGATCGAAGAATTTACCATAGATGTGGCCAAGATCTATTAGATCAGACCAAATAGAAGGTAGATCGGCCCCCTCACTGGCTAGATCCAGAATATTGGCAATGATCTAGATCTGACCTCCTCTGAAACATTTTCTTCAAGTGCAAATGGAGGACCACTTGGATGGTGTGGGTCATGCAGACAGGTGTCCAAAAATCCACAACATATATTATACCAATGACCTCGCTGCAAGCGAGCCAAGTACATGAGAAGATAGATTTACTTTGGAAAATATACATACAAAGTTTTTGAGCATTTTCAAACCCAAAATACCCCATTTTAACATAGCCTCCAACTCCTTTATAGTAGATAGACTCTCACACTGGTCGGATCTAGGTTCCTTCTTGGTGTTTAGTGACCTATGCTCAAATTTTGTGTTCCAAGTAATAAATTGGACCCCATTTTGAGTAGATCCCACAAATTCAAAGATATACATAGCAGATCGACCCCTAGTATGGCCAGACTTGTATATCTTTTACCATATCTGAGAGGCTCCATAAAGTGTGGACAAGGAATAAATAGTGAAGGACTATGAAAACAAGGGACCAACGACATTTTCAAGATGTTCTAATAGAAAAGTGAATTCAAAGAAAAGGATCCACAACCTTACTATGCAGATCAACATGAAATAAATCCCTACCTAGACACAAGGATTCAAGATAGAATCAACCCCACAAATCGATACAAATAAGGCAGTGGAAGAAAATAATTTCTTCTAAATCTTCATCAAATCCCTGACAAGTAGCTCTAAACTAGTTTGGATATAGTACTTTGACAGGGTTATACATCTGAAGTAGAATATCATGAAGAAGCTATGATATCCACACCAGATAAAAAAATTGATCAATGGTGGTAGATCCTTATAGGATTAGCGAAGTATACTTGATTACAATATACTACCATCTTCCATCATTATTCTTAATTCGAGACTACAAGGAAGAGTGACGGGATGACGAAATTCAAAAGGAACATGAGGTATTATTGGATCTAAATTACCAAAAGCTACAAAACCAAATCAAAATCATAATAAGGTGATCCTCCAAGGGAAATCATAAGCCCCAACAAGCACAAATCATACACATAATAATCACAATCCTTACACTATGGAGAAGGAAAATTATGTCCTATAACTGAACATTGAACTTCGAGAAAGAAATGGCTTTTGCACAACCTATGAGGTAAAAGCCCTCATATACATATTTACGAGTTTTTGGCAAAAAAAATGGATCTCTTCCACTAGATATTCACAAAATCGACAATGAATTGTGAGATACACCTCTACAGCAAATGCTTCTTCATTGTAAAATTTGCATCATCAGAAGAGCATGAAATTATCCTATAGGAAGGCCCATGGTCTTAGGGATTGACGAGGCTTTTCATCACTCCATGGTTCCCATGATGCTAACACAACAGTTGTATCAAGGATACCAGTTTGGGTTAGGCTTCATAACTTTCCCCTACACTTCTGGCATTATCAAGTTGTAGAAGCCATTGGAAACATATTAGGACACTACATAAAGACTGGCGAACAAAGGATGGAAGAATGAATATTTAATTTTGTAGGAATATGTGTGGGGGCGAACCTCAGTAAAGGCCTCTGAGACCGCATTCAACTAATATGCAACAAGAATAATTGGACACAGATTCTAGATTTCGAGAATATAACCTTCAGATGTCAAATATGTAGTAAAAGAGGACACTTACAAAATTAGTGCCTAATAGCCATGAAAGAGTAGCAAAGGAAGAAGAAACTAGGGAAGCAACGAAAAGGCTGGTAATTCCCCCCAAATGGATGATATGAGTAAGAGGAAGAAATAGAAAAGGAACCCATCCCAACTCAAGAAGAAAAAAACGTACAAGAAAATGAAGGAAAAGGTGAAAAGACACACATTCCAAAAAAAATACAAGATCCTACAAATCAACTAATAACGATACATGAAGAAAAGGACAATGGAGGAATAAAATGTTAGCATACCCCTGAAATTCAGATTCATACAAGGAAACTTCACAAATGGAGGAAAATCAGCTAGCTATCATCTCACACATGCCATCTCAAAGAGAATGGCGAAAGGTTGTAAAGAAGAAATATAACTTTTCTCCTCACCTTTTAGTTGATTATTTTTTAAACTTATGAGCATTAGTATTTGACTAGATTAATGAGATATTTTAAGAAACTGTTGACAGTTCTAGATGTACCAACATGTCATGGGATCTCCTGGTAATAAGTCCCAACTAGACCTCACAATGCTTGGCGAGGAGTCCCAACGGTGGGTCATATGGTATCATCTTGACCATGATTACGTGTAGGGGAATGTAATATGTCCTTGTTGCTAGCAAGGGTGTGACATGTGCAAGAAGACAAGGAAGGTGCATGAACATTTCTAACACATGGAAAGTGAGATGAGTGCACCCCTTGGAAGCATGTCAAGGCATGTGGCTAAGAAGGGAACACACAAGAAAAGATCCATCACAAATTGGAAAGGAAGTAAGCTAACAATCCAATGGGATGGTTAGACCAACAACATATCTTAGTAAGAATCATAATCCTTATACAGAAAGATTCCATACATGAATGCGTAATCAAACAAATACATATATCATTAGAGTAACCAAGATAGATGAAATACAATAACAGCATATGCATGAAACTTGTTGGCTTTGCTATATTAATAAGTGAAAGTTCCAATCATACAGTACAACCATGACCAAACACTAGTCTCGATAGTAGAATGTTGCAGTCACTACCGCCTACTCCTCTAAAGAGATGTAGTATCTCTTGAGTATGGAGAAGCCAAGTCTTATTACAATACCATCCAAGATTTCAAGTTTTAGAAGCCATTGGAAACATATTAGAATGATACATAAAGACTGATGAACAAATGTTGAAAGAAAAAATATTTACATTTGCATGAATATGTGTGGAGGTGGAACTCAGTAAAGGCCTCCTAGACCACATTCAACTAATATACAATGATCATAATTGGACTCAGATTTTGGATTTTGATAATACAACCTTCAGATACCAAATATGTGGTCAAATAGGACACTTACAAAATCAGTGCTTGACAACCATGAAAGAGTAGCGAAGGAAGAAGAAACTAGGGAGGCAACCAAAAGGTTGGTAATTCCTACCAAATGAATCATATGAGGAAGAGGAAGAAACAAGAAAGAAATCCACACCAACTTAGGAAGAACAAAACATACAAGAAAATGAAGGAAAAGGTGAAAATACACACATTTCAAAGAAATTACAAGGCCCTACAAATCAGATAATAACGATACTTGAAGAAAAGGACAATGGAGGAATAAAAGATTAGCATACCCCTGATAATTCAGATTCAAACAAGGAAACTTAAGAAATAGAAGAAAATTAGCTAGCTATTGTCTCACCCATGCCATCTTAAGTACAATGGTAGAAGGTTGTAAAGAAGAAATGGAGAAAATTCTAACTATTCTCCTCACCTTTTACTTGATTATTTTTTGAACTTATGATCATTAGTCTTTGAATAGATGATGTACATCTTGTAAGCAACTGGTAATAGTCCTGGACCTGCCAACATGTCAGGGGATCTCCCTGGTAGGAAGTCCCAACAAGACCTCACATTATTTGGTATAGGAGTCCTAGTAGTGGGTCATACGGTATCGCCTTGACCACAGTTGTGCGCACAGGCAAGTAAGACGTCTTTGTTTGTAGCAAGGGTGTGACATCTGCAGAAAGAAAGGGGAGGTGCATGAATGGTTCTAACACATGGAAAGTTAGTTGAGTGCACCTCTTGGAACCCTGTGAAATCACATGGCTAAGAGGGGAACACACGAGCAAAGATGCATCACAAATTGGAAAGCAAGGAAACTGACAATCCAATGTGATGGTTAAACCAATAACACATCTCAGTAAGATTCATACATCGTTATAAAAAAAAAGAGATCCATACATGCATTCGTAAGAAAAGAAATACATATATCATTAGAGTAACTAAGATAGTTGAAATACAATAACAACATATGCATGAAACTTTTTGGCTCTCTTATATTAAGTAGTGAAAGTTCAAATCATAGAGTACAACCATGAAAACCACTAGTCCCGATAGCAAAATGTTACAATTACTACCACCTGCTCCTCCGAAGAGATGTAGTATCTATGCAATGTGGAGAAGCCAAGGCTCGTTACAATATTGTCTAAGCTTTCTCTAAGATACTCTTGTTGGTTCGTTAATATGTCATTATTATTATCACTTTTTAGCACCTATTTCATCCATTTCTACTCTTCTTTATCATGATTTATCATATAATCCCATTTTATAATTATTTATGCTCTTATGGATAAATATTATTTCTTCTCCTTTATTTTAAATAAATTGATTATTGTGCATGTTGTTACCAATGATGGTTTATTAATAAATTGGTTGTAACATCACTCACCATTTTAGCCTCCAAGATATTTTTCACATTGCAGATTTGATCTCCAACTCATCATTAAGTGTGCCGACTCAGAAATTTGCTGGAATAAAAAGTGACAATTTTGTATTGGACATTTTGGGAAAATGGAGACGAATCTGGAAAATCTGAAACATGGGTTTTGTCAAGAATGGAACAAATTAGTTTTTTAGTAAGCGATTTTCCCAAATTTGGTACGTATTAAGAGAAAAAAAAAGCTTCTCTGAAGAATTTTTTCTCATATTCGTTGTTGTGGCCATTTTCCAAATTATCTTAGTTGCAATACCAAATTTGACCTGTTCCTATTGAATTTTGATGGAAAGATATTTCAGATATGATATTTTTGATCAATTTGTTTGAACAATCCAATTTTAGAATGGGAATCACATTGTACAATCATGTCTATTGTAACTGCTCTCTTCTCTCTGTGTATTTAAATGAAAACAGAGATCAAAGCAAGAAAAAAATGGGAATTATGGGGAATTAGATGGATTATTAGATTAGAGATAGATAGGATAGGATAGGAGGAGAGAGATGAGAGAATTACTATTGAATTTGTGTCACTTCTCCTAGATCTTTGACAGGAAATTCAAAAGTTGCAATGTGAGCCATTTCTTACCATAATAGAAGTTGTTCTTCGTGTGTTTGTTTGAGGCCCCCCCTTCAAATTTTCCTGTCAATTGGTTAGTGAAATGGGTGGTTCTTACATCACCACTTCAGTGAAATCATGAGATTTTTTTTCAAAATTTCTATTATTATTATTATTATTATTATTATTTGGTCATTCACATAGAAATTCAAACATTTATTTCTACCCTAAATTCTTTAACAATCCTGCTGGAAAGAGGGTGAGGGAGCAGGGCTTTTACATGCTCTGTATGCAGGTTCTTACCTTCCATTTTTAATATCCAACTCTTTCCTAACATGCACCCATCATATGCACACTAGTCTTTAGAAATGGCTACACTCTTCTCGGAAAACGGTGCCAAAATGTTTGTTGATAAAAGGGGTCTTTTTAACTCATGATTATCCCTCATTAATTATCAATCTGGGAAAGATTTTCTATTTCAAGAGTGTACACAGTTTGTGGCGACTATTTACTCAAGAGTAATGTTTCTAAATTGCATTACGGTGCTTTCAAATACAGGAGTAAATAGATGCTTTATATAAAACTCACTTGCAATTAAAGGAAACTCAATACTCTGAAACTAAATTATTTATTCGAAAAATTAAAAACAATTATTGGTCAAGGATATAGTAGCAATAACTCATTCCTTATTTAACTGATGTAAACTAAATCAAGCATAAATGAGATCCTCAATCTGAGAGCTTTGACAGTAAGAGCCAATGTTCTTTACAATTGTTGATCTCACACACACCCCACTAAATAACTAATTGGAAATGGAAATGAATTAAATAAATAATGCTACTACAACTCATCGAAATAAGATAATTATGCTAACTGTAAGAATGCTAAAAGGAAGACCTAAATGAGTGCAGAAAGTAAATGAGCAGCAATGCTATATAATAGAAATTAACAACAAAACTTATATAACTATAATGAACAACAAAACTAAGTTACTGAAATGAAAAGCGAAGCTTTGTAATTATAATGAACAACACAACAACATACGTGCATAAAGTAATGTTCTTGTTATGAGGGAAATGAACAACAACACAATTCAAATACTGAAGGTTATTCATTAAACAAACTACACTTGCAAAAATCAGAAATTAGGCAAACAACACTGTATGGTACAGGAACAGACCTCCTATTCCAAGGATATTGTGGCTATCTAATGGATCATAAACCTGGTGTGGTGGTCATAATGGGAATGTCACTTGCCAGCCAGATCACTTTTGCTACGTCCCAGTGAATTGCAGTGTGGTTATCTGGTTACCACGCCAGCACACTGATCTCTTCTATAGAACAACACTGGAACTCTCCATTTATAAATTGAGGATCCTGGCCCATATGGGTTAAAAAGCAACCCTACCAAGGCTATGGACGCCTGCTAGTAGCAGAGGCTCTGTTTATGGTATTGATGTTATATCTTATCGTTAGATATTACTCTGATACCCTTTTCTTATTCTTTATTTTTATCATAGAAGTTATTTCCTTAAATTTTTTCATGGTTTGAAGCTTTACACGTGAGAAATTGTTTTTTGATCATCGCATCATTTTCAGCTAGAATACCATCAACAAAGCATCTTTTTGGCATATTGTTGTCCCTTTTCTTTTTTCACATAACTTATCATCAATCCAAAGCATCCTATCTCTTATTCATAACTATGTTTACACACTTTTCTCTCATTATAACCATACCTCTCATCGTCCTATCATTGATATGTGTCCTCTGCTTCATTTACTGCCATATTGTTCATTCCCTTGCCTTGTCACCAACACAACACCTTTCATATGCTTTATGGTCATGGAATCCCTTTTCAAATTAGAAGGGGGAATGTATGAATTATCGGATAGCATGTGATATAATTACTGAAATCTGCCATAACTTTTTGATTCGACAAAAGATTAGTATTTCATGTATAAAAAAGTTTTTTTGATTGAAATTTTTGCATGCATCTTATCTGTTGCTATTCAAAACTAACACTGTGGATTCAAGGACATTGTATGCAAAATAGTGATTTGTTTGCAGGAGAACAACAAGTATGGGGGGGGGAACTCTATTCACAGCATGACCACACTATTGAAACTAACAGAAGAGGCTCGAGCAACTCGCAAGTGTGAACAATTGTTTAGACATGATGTGCTTGCCTGGATTCCACCTTTTTCATCACTTTCATCACCAACTCTACCTATATCAGCTTCAACAAATGCCTATCCATACATTTCATTCTCCATTTTTTTTTTCGGGGGTAAAACTTGAGGTAAAATAGCATAATTTTCTGATTTATTACGAATTTAGGAAAATTTCATGAAAATACATTGAACATTATTTATCATCATTCATTCCACATCTTTACCACTTCCCATTTTTCAGAGACATATCATCTTTCAGTTTGGGGGAATGTTACTTTAATTCATTTCTTTCTTATGACCATGTCATTAATATTTTTTATCATCCATTAATATCTTTATTCATTCTCATCACCTCCCTTATTCCATGTTGTTTTACACCAAGCATAGATTTCAACAGTTTGTGCCAACCACCTCTATTTGTTTTCTACCATTGCATGAGGGCATGCTAATTCTTCAGTTTTGGGGGAGGAACTGTTATGCATGATGGATGTTTTCTAGTTTCTTTCTCATTTAAGGCATACAATTTCATTTTTATATAGTGCAGAAATTGATTTCCATATATTTTTAAAACTATAAACTCAATTCTTGTGATTTCTGGAAAACAAAGGTATATCATTAAAATACACAAACCCAGATAACTTCAAGTTAAATTAGTTCATAAAATTTTGGAAATCATGCACTATCACCTACAACCATTTTGTTTATATCTTATGATTCGTGCATCAAAACGATCTGATTTTTGGACCATAGAAGCATTAATATATTATAAATCTACTTGCAAAATTTCAGTAAAATCTAGTGTGTACTTTTTGAGAAAATGGTTAATGAAGTTTGCTTTTACTTATATCATATTTTTCTGCAACTTCATATACACATAAGTTGAACGTCAATGAAAAAACTGTTATGTCTTCATCAACATTGCTAAAATTGAATATTCACTATTTGAGGAAGAATTCATTGCTTGGTCAACACAAAGTCTTTGGGTTGCATGAGGACATGCAATATATTCAGTTTTAGGTTGCATGAGGACACACAATATATTTAGCTTGGGGGTACGTTGGGCCGTTAATATGTCATTATTGTTATCACTTTTTAACACCTATTTCAGCCAATTCTACTCTTCTTTATCATGATTTATCATATAATCCCATTTTATAATTATTTATGCTCTTATGGATAAATATTATTTCTTCTCCTTTATTTTTAATAAATTGATTATTATGCATGTTTTTACCAATGATGGTTTATTAATAAATTGGTTGTAACATCACTCACAATTTTAACCTCCAAGATATTTTCCATATTACAGATTTGATCTCCAGCTCATCATTAAATGTGCCAACTCAGAAATTCGTTGGAATAAAAAGTCACAATTTTGCATTGGACGTTTTGGGCAAATGGAGAAGAATCTGGAAAATATGAAAAATGGGGTTTGTCCAGAATGGACCAAATTAGTTTTGTAATGTGACGTTTTCACAAATTCAGGCCATATTAAGAGAAACATAAGGTTCTCTGAAGATGTTTTTCTCATTTTCATTATTGTGGCCGTTTTCCAAATTATCTTAGTTGCATTACCAAATTCGACTTGTTCTTGTTGAATGTTGATGGAAAGATATTTCAGATATGATCTTGTTGATCAAATTTTTGTGAACACTCCTATTTTGTAATGGGAATCACATTGTAATCATCTCTGTTGTAACTACTCTCTACTCTCTATGTATTTAAATGAAATCTGAGATCAAAGCAAGAAAAAAATGTGAATTATGGGGAATTAGATGCATAATTAGATTAGAGATAGATAGGATATGATAGGAGGAGAGAGGTGAGGGAATTACTATTGAATTTGTAACTTTAATCATCGAATCTCACTGTTGAAGCAGAGCATGAACTTACTGTAACGATTTTGCAATGATTAATATATAAAAATAGTTGTTGTTCCTTTGCATCTACTAAAGTAATCAGGTGGTATTCACCGAAAACTAAAGGCCTGGCTCCTGGTGGATCTACTTGCTATTCCTATACCATATAGTGTGGTTTTCCTAATTTCCGATTTCTGCAAGTGTGGTTTGTTTAAGGATTAGCTTCTGCAATTGAATTCTGTTTCTATTCATTTCCCTCATAACAAGATCATTGCTTTTTGCAAGCATGTTGTTGTGTTGTTCATTATAATTACATAGCTTTGTTGTTCATTTCAATAACTTAGTTTTGTTGTTCATTGCGGTTACATAAGTTGTGTTGTTCATTTATATTATATAACATTGCTGCTCATTTACTTTCTGCACTCATTTAGATTTTCCTTTTAGCATTCTTACAGTTAGCATAATTATCTCGTTTCGATTGGTTGCAGTAGCATTATTGATTTAATTCATTTCAATTTCCAATTGGTTATTTAGTGTGGTGTGTGTGAGATCAACAACTATAAAGAACATTGGCTATTACTGTCAAAGCTCTCAGATTGAGGAACTTATTTATGCTTGATTTAGTTTATATCAGTTAAACAAGGAATGAGTTATTGCTAATATATCCTTGACTGATAATTATTGTTACTTTGTCGAATAAATTATTTAGTTTTAGAGCATTGAGTTTCCTTTAACTGCAAGTGAGTTTTATTTAAAGCATCCATTTACACTTGTATTTGAAAGCACTATACTACAATTTAGAAACATTACTCTTGAGTAAATAGCCGCCACAAACTGTGTACACTATTGAAATAGAAAATCTTGTCGGGATTAATAATTAATGTGGAATAGGTCCACGAGGCAGAACCTATGGTTTGAGGAAAAACCCTCAACGGAGCAATCGATACAGAGGAAAGCGATCAAGCGCAGTGCAGGAATCTCTGTAGCGTGACAGAGCTGCAAGGGTTCAGAGGAGTACAATGGTACCTCCTCAGGGGGGGGCGTCAGAGCCCTCCCCTTCACTGCAAGACCCTGAGCAAGCGGTCATTTTTGGCTCGGTAGATCCGGATATTCTAAGCAAGGGAAAAAAGTCTCAAGGTAACGACAACGGGAATGAAAATCGGATGAGCAAAGACAACAAGCCGCAAGAAGAAACGGAGACTCCAGAAGACAGCCCGAAAATTACCTCATCAACGTGCCGACCTGTGGCCAAAGAAAGGCCAAGAATAGAACTACCAGGAGACAAGATTGACAGAAGAATCGAGTATATGAAAGATCATGCCCTCATTGGCAAATTTATAGGGTTCTGGCCGACTGAGAGAGCTTTATATGGATGGATTGAGGCAAAATGGAAACCCAAGGGAGATGTTACTCTCCAGCTTGGGCCAAAAGGTTTTTTCACAGCAATCTTCTTCTGCTTGGAAGACAAATACCGGATCCTGGGAGCAGGGCCTTACTTTTTCAACTCGGCAGGATTATACCTGAGAGATTGGATCCCAAGATTCAACCCAGACAAAGAAGATCTCACCTGGGCACCAGTGTGGATCAGACTGTACTCTCTTCCCGACGAATATTGGGACGAAGATCTCCTGAAACGCATCGGAAACGGAGTGGGAGAATACATCAGAGCGGCCGAGGAAACCAAATCCCGTAAGTATATCTCCTACGCCCGTATATGTGTTTTTATTCGCTTGAATGAAGCCTTACCTGAGTCAGTTACTCTAGCCCATCGAGATGAGGAATGGATCCAGCCTCTTGACTATGAGCATGTGCCCTTCCGGTGCAGAAAATGCCATGCTCTGGGGCACCTCTTCAGGGATTGCCCTCAAAATATCAAAGCCAACCCCTCTGAGCCTTCTGAATCCCCTTCTCAGGATGGTTTCACCAAAGTCCCAAGTAGGAAGCGCTCGCACAAGAAGCCACAGAATGGGCCAAAACCCCAGACCAATAAACCCCATGACCATGCATCTAAGAACAGATACGATATTCTAGGCCAAACCTCTGAAGAACAACCCCTGGTACAGGAAACCAATCAAGCCCCCCCCTCCTCTTCTTCCCCTCCCCCTCCATCTGATCCCCCACCCAAATCGCAGCCTCCCATCATTATCCCGACCATCCTCAGAAGGAATCCGAAAGATACAGGGGAGAGTCACAAAGAAATGGATGTAGATGGAAATGCAGACCTCACACGGGACGCAGAGACTAATCAAGAGGAAAGCAGTCAAGTGAAGCCAATGGAAGAAGAGCCAGAGAGCATAGATCTACATGGTCTGGACATTCTGGAACTAGAACTAGCTTGTAAAAAAAAAGCATATGAAACCATATCTGAGACCCAGTTAGACAAGCTCGAAGTGGTCATCTCCAGGGCGTTCCACCAACAGCAACTAGGGATACAGCCAGGCAGCAATTGGGACGGCAGCCTGCGTCCAAAAGACACCAAAAAGAGGGGAAGGAAAACGGATCTCCAGAGAACGATAGAGATTGGGAAACTCCTGGTGGATTCAGGCAGATATGCAAAGTTGACGAAGTACTACAGGCCCTCCAACACTAGTTGAACCATGAAGCTTGTATCATGGAATTTAAGAGGGCTCAACAGCCCCGAAAAACTCAGGATGTTAAAAAACATGATCAGAAGGGAAAAACCGCAGATGTGTTTCCTCCAGGAAACCAAATGCAATAGTTCCACGCTGGGCAACATTCTCTCAAAGGCTTGGCCAGGATGTAGATCGGTCGCTGTAGATGCATCGGGAGCCTCAGGTGGGCTTGCCATAGCATGGAACACCCAAGCAGTAACTCTCACGGATTATCATGCCTCCCATCATCTCATTCAGGCGGTCTTTCACATTCTGGGTACCAATATACATGGTAATTTATCCAATGTTTACTTTCCACAAGACACAGGAAGTAAAATTGCGCTCCTGGAAACCATAGAAGCGCTAAGCATAAACAGACAACATCCACTATGGATAGTGGCAGGGGACTTCAACATGATAACCAAAATAGAGGAAAAAACAGGAGGGAGAAACAGATTGGAACCAGAAGTTGCCTGCTTCAAGGACTTCATCCAAAATGCCTCTCTCATAGACATGCCATTCTGCAACGGCACCTTCACTTGGAGCAATCGCAGAGTAGGCAAGCATCAAATCGCCTCTAAATTGGATCGCTTTCTAGTCTCAGACAATGCAGTGCATCTGGGAGGTGACTTCTCAGCCGCAATACTGGCCCATACCGGGTCGGACCATTGGCCGATTTCTCTTCAATGGCAAAGGCCAGGAGATTTGACAAAAAGACCTTTCCGCTTCGAGGGGTTTTGGCTTACACATCCCGCATTCAAGGACTTCGTCAAAACTACCTGGAACTCCTTCATTCCCCCAGAAGGAACAAAAATGTATCAGTTTCAACAAAAGCTAAGATTTCTAAAGAGTAACCTAAAACGATGGAATAGGGAGACCTTTGGAAATATATTTGAGGCGCAAAAGGAGCTAAATTAGGTTCTAGCAGACCTCCAACAGAAAATAATAACAGAAGGGCACACGGAGGCAACCCTGGAGCAGGAACGGCACATTCACAATCAGCTTGAAGAAAGGAGCAAGCAGGAGGAAACTTACTGGAGGCAAAAGTCAAGGGTCAGATGGTTAAAGGAGGGGGAGCGCAACACCAAATTCTTCCATAGAACCACGGTGCAGAGAAGGATGCATAATAATATTCCCTTCATTCAGAATCAAGAAGGGGAAAAAGTCGAGGAGCATGAGGAAATCGAAGAGGTTCTACTCAATCACTTCCAGCAGGTCCATCAAGAACAAGTAGGGGATCGGCAGCAAGCCATCGGAAAGATAATCAGCAATATACCAAAACTTGTCACAGCTGAACACAATGAGCTGCTCATGCGCCCTATTCATCCCCACGAAGTCGATGAGGCAATGTCTCAGCTCAAAGAAGGTAAGGCCCCTGGCCCAGATGGTTTCACAACCACGTTTTTTCATGCCTTCTGGGATATGATCAAGTTTGAGGTTTGGCAGATCGTAGAGGAATCCCGAGCCCTGCGCTGGATTCTCCCCTCCCTCAACTCCACCTTCATCACGCTCATACCTAAAGAGGAGAATTCCATTACCCCCGACAAGTTCAGGCCTATAGCTCTTTGTAATGTCATTTATAAAGTTATATCGAAGGTCATTGCAAACAGGTTAAAACCCCTTCTACCTATGCTCATCTCACCGGAACAATCAGGATATGTGGAAGGCAGACAAATAATGGATGGCATTCTCCTCACGCACGAGATCCTTCACTCGCTAAAGAGCTCCAAACAAGCTGGTATGTTACTCAAATTAGATCTCTCCAAAGCTTTTGACAAACTCAGCTGGTCTTATATTCAACACATTTTGAAAGCTTTTGGATTCTGTTCCACTTGGGTTCGATGGATCATGAGCCTTATCTCTTCCACTCATTTTTCCATCCTTGTAAATGGCATCCCCTCTCGCCCTTTCAAACCCTCTCGCGGTATTAGACAAGGGGACCCCCTGTCCCCCTTCCTCTTTGTTCTCATGGCTGAGGGTCTTGGCAGACACATCAAGCATGCCCTCCACTCTCAGCAGCTTAAAGGTATCTCTGTCCATAACACCCCGGCCACCTCTCATCAGCAATTTGTTGATGACACCATGCTCTATGGCTACCCCTCTGTCCAAGAAGCATCCTGTTTAAAATCCCTGCTCCACGACTTTTCTGAAGCCTCTGGCACCCACGTCAATTGCTCCAAGTCGCAAATTTTCTTCTTCCACACCCCTCCATCTGTTAAATCTGTTGTCTCCCGCATTCTTGGCATCCCCTCTGCTTCACTCCCCTCTAAATACCTCGGGCCCCCCTCACTGCTTCAGCCATAAAGCAGCCAGCTTGGCGTGCCCTTCTAGAGAAGCTCGACTCAAAGCTCAATCAGTGGACGTACCGTTCTCTCAATTTAGCCAGTCGGGTAGTGCTCATCAAATCTGTCCTTCAAGCCATGCCTCTTTACCTCTTCTCCATCCTAGCGGCACCAAAATGGGTTCTAAAAAGCATAAGGAATTTGCAGCGTGACTTTCTGTGGGGTAGTTCGGCTACTAATTGCAAGTGGGCATTGGTTAAATGGACTACTGTATGCATGCCCAAAGACAAGGGTGGGATCGGCCTCCGAGACCCAGAGCAAAGCAACTCCATTATGAATGCCAAGATCTGGTGGCAATGGATGACAAATCCAAATAAGCTATGGGCAAAAATTTGGACTGCAAAATATGCCAACAACAGGCCTCAAGAAGAGCTCATCAGATTCACTCCTACCGAACAAGGATCGCTAATTTGGAATGCAGCTAAGCAGCATCATCAGCTCATTCAACAGCACAGCTTTTGGGAAATTAGGAATGGTCACATGGCACGATTTTGGACAGATGCCTGGAACCAACTGCCTAAGCTCTCGAGGGTTCTTCACCCATCGTTGGTTCCGGAAGGGCAGGAGCAGCAGCAGGCTAAAGTCCATCTTTTCTGGCTGCCGGAGACGGAGAATGGGTTCAGAAAATGGAGACAGAGCAACCAAATAATCAACAATCCAAATACACAGGAATCAGCAGAACTTGAGAAAGAGTTAAGGAAAAGAAGCATCCGGCTCGTTGACGGAAAGGATATCCTCAGATGGGGTTATCAACCTAAGGGATCCTACTCCACATCAGAGGCCTATAAGCTAGTCGGCAACTTCCCCACCTCGCCGGATCCTATATGGAGGAAAATCTGGAGTCTGGGTGCCTGGCCCAAAATCTCATACTTCCTCTGGATGGTAGGGCACAAAAGAATTCTTACATGGGACAAGTTAAGGAGACGCAACTTTCAAGGCCCTTCTATATGTCACAATTGTTTTCAAAACGAGGAAACTCTGCAGCACCTCCTGGATAATTGCTCGCTAGCCAACCAGCTATGGGAAAAGGTCAGCTTCAGGTGTCAAAGAAGAGGCAAAAAAGATAATGACATCATAGATACCATACGACAATGGCCGAAAAGCCCCTATAACTGTGAGATCCTCAATCACCTGTGGAATATCACTCCGGGCACAGTCCTTTGGAACATCTGGAAGGAAAGAAACAAGCGCATATTCAAAAACAAGCGCTCTCCCATTGAAGAAATATGGAAAAAACTGCATGGGAATATCCGAGAAACGATGCTGCTCCGATCCTGGACCAAGGAGGACCTCCCCACCACTGATATTGAGAAAAACATTCTCGACAACTGGCAACTGCAACTACCTCAAGAGTCTGCCATGCATCACTCAGCGAACAGCAGCAGCAAGGAAAACAGAGGCTGGACCGCCCCTCCTATCAATGCATACAAACTCAACTTTGACGGGGCTTCGAAAGGTAATCCTGGAGCAGCGGGATTCGGAGGTATTTTAAGAAACCATGAAGGAACTCCCCTGCAGATTTACTTTGGAAATATAGGGTGGGATACCAACAATTCCGTAGAGTTGGAGGGACTCTGGCAAGGACTCTTGCTAGCCAGGAGACTCAACCTTCAACCCTTGCTCGTTGAAGGCGATTCCCAGATCCTCATTAATATGGCAAAGCGCATTCAGAATGGCTCACAGGTCAGGAAAGTTGCTGATAGTTGGAGACTGGAAGCAAGGCTCAATTACATTGCTCATGAGCTGCGCAATCAGAGAGCCATCTCCTTCCACCATACAAAAAGAGAAGGCAACAAGATTGCGGATCTGCTTGCCAATATTGGGGTAGAAAATGATCGGACTTTCATATCAGGCGACATGGATATCATCCCTAACTATATTCAGGCCCAGAATTGTGAAAGTCTCATCCAAAGAGATGTTGAATCCCCGGATGCGGGTGCCAATGTGACAGCCAGGGAAGGGCCACATGCCGTGCATGTGCCGCCCCGTGTTGATTTAAGGCAGGCACTTCACGCTGCTGCCGAGGATTGATGAAGGTATGTTCGGGCTCATTTGCATTCAATGCCGCACAGGGTGAAATGCTGGAGCTGCAGAGTGCAGTTATGGCGGGCTACTTTCGAGAGAATGATGAACAGGTTAAGAGCGGCAAGGGAGCATTGCAGGCTCATTTGTATTGTGTGCATTGTATGGTGCTGGCTCTGGAGCACGAGGTGGCGGAACCATTACAGTGGGTACTCACGGGCGAGAGTCATTTGTGTGAATTTGGTCCGGGAGCTGACAGAGGAGGTCTCAACTCCACAGGGGGGCGACACAGGGTGGAGAATTGTTCCTCAGAAGCTCCAGGAGGGAAAATGGCTCCAAGGCAACGACTGCTTAGCAGGCGGGGCTCAGCTCGCGGAGGCTCTTCGCGCAGCCCTGTCGCAGACTCTCATCACCATTGCTGTTGTCAATATTGCCACCGAAGGTCAGGCGCCTCTCCTTTACAGGTTAGCCAGTATATGGATTCCGGCAGTCCCAGTGCTGGGCCGCCCCCGCTGCCAGCGTTTGGCACCGTTGTTTTCACTCTGGGAGGCTCAAGGAACAACGCTCGGATCAATGCACATATATCTATTCTCTTCACGGAGGACCCTGAGGATGAGAAGGGAGGTTCAGATAGCAAGGAGGAGCCCTCCGAGGACATGCAGGAAATCATTGAGGAAGCACAAGTGGGAGTTCTGGAGCAGACTCCTTCCCATCCACAAGCGAATGAAGCGTCGTCCTCCAAGCAGGCTGAAGTGGACGTTTGGGAAGGCCGCCCTGAAGGAGATGGATGGAGCCGAATCCTTGAGAAAAAGCCTGAGGAATGACAACCCTCGGCTAGCTCCGTCGCCATCCTCTTTTGCGCAGGTCCGGTATCAGCTCTTTGTTTTTATCTATGTTGGATATAGGCCAAGTATCTCTGTCTGGGTCTTGTTTGTTTTTCCTTATGTTATGGTTATCATCGTCCTGCCAGTTCGGCTTATGTCAGTGTTTGTCAAGGATCCTCGGTCACCCCTGGGTGGGTATAGTTCTGATTTTGGATGGAAACCCCTACGTGGGTCGCTGATGCAAGTAGTGGGTACAGTTTTAGATTTTGTCAAAGGATGGAAGCGAGCAAGTCTGGTTAGGAAGCCCCTGCGCGGGCCTACTTTGATTCATGAACAGCCTCAGTTGGCCCTGAGCCACATGTCATTCTGGATGTAAGATTTTACTGTACATAATATAATAGTTAGTCTAGTTTAACGAGAAAAAAAAATAATTAATGTGGAATAATTAGGAGTTAAAAAGATACCTTTATTTAACCAACAACTGTTATAAGAATATTGGCTCACCAAAAGCCTCTATAGTGAGTTATGAGGTACTATATAGAGCAAACAGTGGGGCTACCCTTGAAATTCCCCTTTGTGACTATTCACCTACCCTCATGACTCTTCAACTACTCTATGACTATTACATTAAAATATCGACACTTGAACTTCCACTTAACAAGATGTTGAATATGATCTGCACATGTACCCATGCGAGACAAAATATGCTTGAGCAAGCCATGCAAGCTATCACTAACAATTAGACAATTGTGGTAAGACCAACTCTTTGACATACTTGTGATGATCAACTGTGGGGAACTGATGCCATGATTGGTCATCCGTGATGGTGTTCACATGCTCAATGGTGGCATCCTATTGTAAGTGCACTCTTGCCTCCGTTGCATTTGGGTACAGTAATATGGATCCTCTTTCCAACTCGGCTGATAACATGTGCACCATTGTCTTGACTGTAGTTGGACTAGAAACATAATGATGCATATTGTTTGTGCTGATCTCTAAGTGTGTGCCAGTGACCATGTGCATCAAATTGTCAAAACACATGTTCAAATCTAGTCGGAATTGCTTCTTTTCTTCACCTCAATGAGTGTGTCAAATGGGTGGGATCACATGCCTACACATAATGACATCCATGCTCTTGAGCACACTTGCATGAGATCGATGGCACTTCTCACCCTATCCAATCCATGCCATTTGTTGGATGGTTCCATAACCTATATGGCCATAGTCTCATCAGTTTGTGCATGTTGTGCCTCCTGCTATACTTTTTCCCAATGCAACTGCTTCTCTTGTCTATGCAACTCCTATTCTTCTTGGGGTTTCCACTTCAACACCTGCAACCCCTCCTCTATTTCTCTCTCTACCTTTGTACGATAATCTTGTCGCATCGTAGCCTCATATCCTCACTCTCCAAAGTTTCTTTCATCACAAGTGGATCTGCTTTAAATTGCAAAATTTTCTCCCCCTCTATGCTGTCAAAAACTATCCCCTTGCGTTTGTCAGACATAGGTGTGCTACCTTCTACTATTGTTGAAGGTGCTGCTCACTGTGATGTCGTTTCTATTTCATCTTGATATCCTTATCTATGAACAACTTGATGTCTTAATAGATAGGCATGTTCATAGACACTTGATCGACTACATCCCCAGTTGTGCTATGAATGGTGTCTTCGACTCTACTTTCCTCGAAGCCATTGTACCTATGCTGATGAGAGAGAAATGAACACCTATGATACTTGGAGACATAGTAACACTCATGACAAGAAAATTGTCAGTCGAAAGCAAGAACAATTTGAAGGACTGACATGCAACATCCCTGTGTCACTGTCTGTGAATATTGTGAAATTTTCATTGGGAGGTTGGGAGACTAACTATTAAAACTATGCAAGGCATAGTCCAGACTATAAGGAGGTTGTTTAACTGCTAGAAATTCACAATGCTCAACCTAGCCCAGCCTGCTGAGGAATGAAACTACGCAATGTGTAATATTAGTGAATAGTGACATGCAAACCAACAAACTGCATTGCGTATTTTTTGGGGCCAACAAGGCACTACCTTCCAAAATTGTGCAATGTAATCTTGGAGGTGAGTACTGGGCCAAACTTGTGCAATTTCTGGAGGTAAGGTAGAACCTTCAATTCCAGAAATGTGCAATGATAACTGGGCAAAGCAAGCTTTCGGCCAAGGCATCCCAGATTCGCCAAGGGGTGACTAAAAGCATGAGAAGTCTAAATGCATGGTGAAACTGGGTGTAAACATGAGTGGATGATAATACATGCAAATAGTAAGTGCGAGATTCAAAAATGAGAAAGCATGCGTGTGTGTGAAGTGAGTCACCACAATGATGACCGTTGGTGCAAAATAATTTCATGCATGCGACAACAGTGGGATGCCAATGAAAATTGAAATGGTTCTTATAAAACCTAACATACATAAAAACAATAGCAAGCACTCATTGAAATCAAGAAGAAAATACTCACACAAAGCAAAATAGCAAAAGAGATAGAAACTTAGCACAAGAGATGAAAATCAGACTTACCATGAAATAAATAAACTGAAAGTATCAAAGACTCCTAGATGTGATGTGGGATGTTAGAGATGTAATATTGATGTGAGTAATGAGCTCTGTAGCATCTGGCCCATAAGTTTTTATAAGATCTAGGTTATGATGGGAATTCCAAAAATCTAGCAAAAAGCGACACTTGGCTAGAGGTTTCTAAAATGAGCTTTGACTGCAACCCCCAGCTGCTAAGAATTGATCCCTAGTTTTATGGATTCATTTTTCATGCTACCTTTTGCTATTTCAGGAAGAGGAACCAATGCATGAAAACCAATTTTTCTCGGTCGTAGAGGGAACCGGTCACCCTGAAGGCACATGCAACAACTTGCTTGAGAGAGAGAGAGGGATTTGCAAAATATTTGAGAGGAACTAGGTTGCCTATCCCAAAGGGATTGCTTAATTTTTAGGAGGAGATGGATTGCCTATCCCAGAGGAATTACGCAATTTCTTGGAGGGGAAAGTGACTGCTACCCATAATTGTGCAATTTCTAGGAGGAGTAGGTGACTAATGCCCAGAATTGTGAAATTTTGGGGCTGAGCTGCAGTGCTGGGCCAGATTGTGCAATTTTTCTAAGGAATCTTGTCTGACTGTTTTGTGCAATTTTGGAGCTCAGCAGCCTGTCCAGGAGAGTTTTTCAATTTCTGGAGGGAAGGCTAGTTCCCCTCCAGACTTGAGAAATTTTTTGAGGGAGCTAGTCAGCGAGCAACTGGCTTAAGTCTGAAATTGTAGCCTATGAAGGGAGTGAAGCAAACTAACATGCATATGCTGGCAAGTGACTAAAACTCAGTTTAATCTTTTGTCCTTGATAGTGCCAGACATGTTGCAAAGGATGGTTGGTAGGAGGCTCTGAAACGAAGCTCAGGAAAAATTTTGGAGGGTGGTTATAGACGCTACAACACTTGGTGACACATTGGTAGAACTACAACGCTTTGAATGGACCTTGTCCGTGAAAAATAAGTCTAACACCTCTAGAAGTATTGTTGGGCTCTCTGTTTTTCCTGGTTTTCACACTTGCTTGATTATAAGATGTAGCATCTGCCAAGCTCTTTGTCGATGGGCACACATTCCAAGCTAGGAAAACATATTTGCTTCGATTGGGATCATGGGTATATTGGTGCACAAGATGTACGTTTGTCAGAGTTTTAGTTTCTTCTATGGTGTTGCTTTGCTACCAGCAGGCCTAGACAGTACCCCGGTGGAGTCACGTACGAAGACAAGCATTACTCCACTGCGAGCGAGCCTGGTCAGTACCTCGAAGAAGTTACTTGCATCACCTCTCTAAGAAGGAAAACTTTCTCTTCTTTTGCCTTATATATATATATATATAATTTATGACATTTTCATTTTTGTAACTGTGCATAACACTTATTCATTTCAGTGGCGGAAGAGGGATCCTAACTCATTCAAAGTAGAAGAGATTGTTACTTCATAGAAGTAGTTTATATATACCTCTGATGTGATTTTTAAGGATTTCTCCCTCACCTTACTCTACTTGATTGAGTTGTCAGGGATTAGCCCATAAGCATTCGACTAGAGTATGTGACACTAGTTAGTGCGCAAGCGTTTTGTTTTCACCATGGTTCACATCGAACAATACATATTTTCCATTGATGTATCATGGAATGAACATAGCCAGTCCTTCATGTAGAGTCATAAGAATAGATAACCAAGTGTTGAGAGCTACACAGGTCCTCTTGTACTTTACCCAATGTTTTCAAGAGTCACATACAGTTTTATGAGAAACTAACCTACAAATGTAAACAAGAAAGCAAACAACAAAACAATGCAAAAGAAAGAGTAAATGCATAAGCAAAGTGAGTAAGCAGAAAAGCAGGCAACCAAAAAAAATGCAAAGTAAGAAGAAAACATGCATGCAAGAAAATAAACCGAAAGCAAACACTACTCCTACTCCTAAGCTAACGATGCATGGGTTTTCTCACATAAAGTGATACTTATAATGTAGCCATCAGTGCATTCGTTGACCCATGTTGATGATCGAATGATTCATGAACAATATAACTATGTGAATTAACAAGAATGAAAGATATAAGAGTGAATTCAAACACACTCCAGGTTCAAATGTGTCCACAAAACATAAGTGAGTGAAAATGCATGACATGCAATCCATGTACTTACCATGGTGTTGTGCTAGACTATGTGCAGATGTTAAGTGTATGCATTCTCTTGATTGTAATATGAAAACAAACGTGAGGAAGGTATACCACTCACGTTTCATAAGTGTACTTGCTATGTAAGATTCTTCCAATGCAAGAGAGATGGGATCGTTTAATTCGAGTGGAAGAGGCGAAATATAGGTTCTTGGTTGATCTTCAATGCAAAGCAAGAGTGATGAGGAGCCTTTTGTGTTTCAAAAATCTCCTGATTGTGAGTGAAACCAACTTAAGGACAACGAGGGCCTGACATAACCATCAACTTGGGATTATGTACCTGAACAACCTATAGTAATTCATCAATAAGTAGATCATCAGAGGCTAGTAGCTTAGACGGGTTAACTGTGAGTGAATTGATATTGTGATCAAATGAATAAGTACAAAGATCATGACAGCCATGATCAGAAAATTCAGGATGTTCATCATCATCCTCATGATTTGATGAATCGTGAAGAGGGGTAGATGGAAAGCAAGGATACTCACCCTCCTTGTTTTCAGAAATGACAGATGACAAATTGTGTGGATTTTCAAAGGAAGATGTGTCCTCTTAGCAATGTAATGATAGACTAACATATGACATGTCCTGTGAATGTTCGGAAGTAGAAACATACAAAAATGACTTTACACAGGGGAAATCAATAGTGGAAGAATCACAAGGGATGTCAGGATAGAGTGGGTGGAACATGGATGGAAGGGAGTCATCCTTCACCACAGGTTCTTCTTTAGATTCCCACACACACTCATCATGAATGATGGCAAAGGTTGGATGCATAACACCAACTCCTTCAACAAATTGATCCTTGTTCATAGTAGATGAGGAGTCCAAAATGAAAGAACATGAGATAGTACAATCCAGAGGATCAACAAAACGCAGGGATGGAAGTTGGGGCAATGAATCCACATGACAACCAATTGGCTTCCAAGCCAAATCTGCACAAATATTAGGAGAAAGTGGGGTGGGAGGATGTGAAAAATCAATAGATGTGTGTGCATGTTCTCCCACATCACTCTACAGTGGTGGAGATGTTTGATGAGGTGAAGACAGATAGTAACATGTGACAAAAACGTACCTTCCTCTGATTGCACAACTCCATGACTGAAGTGTGCTGAGTGGGATTCAAGAAATTTCAAGAATTGTAGATTTTTGGATATGTAAAGAATATACTCAAATATTCCATCGAGAAATTCCCAATCAATTTAATATTTGGAAATTCGGTATCCAATATTACAAAAGCATGTCTGAAACTGTTCAACAGATTCATCGGGTGCTTTTCATAATTCCATAAGTTATTTGTTGAGTGCTTTATGATTAAAGTGATTGAAAGCATACTCTATCTCTTCGACCAAATGAGAAAGAGAATGAATAGGTTTTTCAGGCAGCGTGGTACACCAGTACATTGAGTGCCCTGGAAGCATGTAGAAGAAAAATGCACAGGTCATGTATTATTCAAAGATTCCATGTCTTTTGCATGGGCCTACAACATCGGCCATGTGCCTAACCAAGGATATGTAGACTCCACCATATTATGTTTTATGTCACAAGTTATCCCAGATATTTTCTGAGATTTTGTAGTGATTTCAATAAGACATACACTCCAAAAGACGAACTCTGTAGTTGGTCATGATAGATATAAAAAAAATTCAAAACAGATTGTGAGGACTCAGCTTGTCATCTATCCCTCCTTCTAGTGCCAAAATGTTGATAGTTCTGGACCCACCAATATGACAGGGGATCTCCCCAGTAAGAAGTCCCAAATAGACCTCACACTGTTTGGTGTATGAGTCCCAACAGTGGGTCATATGGTATCGCCTTGATCCCGGTTGCATGCAGAGATAAGTAAGATGTGCTTGTTGGTAGCAAGGGTGTTACATGTGTAGCAAGCCAAGGAAGGTTCATGAATGGTTCTAACACATGGAAAGTGAGGTGAGTTCGCCATTTGGAAACCTATAAAAGCATGTGGCTAAGAAGGGAACACATGAGAAAAGATGCATCACAAACTAGAAAGAAGGTAAGCTAACAATCAAAAGTGATGGTTAAACCAACAACACATCTCAGTAAGATTCATACATACTTATATAGAAAGATTCCATACATGCATGCGTAAGAAAACATATACATATATCATTATATTAAACAATATGGGTGAAATACAATAACAACATATGCATGAAATGTGTTGGCTTTGTTATTAAGAAGTGAAAGGTCCAATCATATAGTATAACCATGACCAACCAGTAGTCCTGATGGCGAAATGTTACAGTTGCTATTCCCTGCTCCTCCAAAGATATGTATTAGCTATTCATTGTGGAGAAGCCAAGGCTCATTACAATATTGTCCAATCTTTCTCTAAGATTCACCTATTAGAAGCTTGGCTGAAAAAAAGCCTCTACAATGAGTTATGAGGTAGTATATATAACAAAGCGTGGGGTCAACCTTGAAATTCCCCTTTGTGACTATTCACCTACCCTCTTGACTCTTTAACTAATCTATGATTGCTACATTCAACTATCAAGACTTAAACTTCTACTTGACAAGATGTCACATACAATCTGCACATGTACCCATGTGAGACAAAATAGGCTTGAGCAAGTCATGCAAGTTATCACTAATGCTCAGATAGTTTTAGTAAGACCAACTCTTCGACATTCTTGCGATGATCAATGCTAGTGATTTTATGCCAAGATTGGTTATCTAAGATGGTTTCCACGTGCTTAATGGTGACATCCTGTTGTAAGTGAACTCTTTCCTTCGTTGCATCCAGGTACACTAATATGGCTCCTCTTTCCAGCTCGTCTTATAACAAGTGCCTCATTTTCCTTGAGTGAAGCTAGACCGGAAACATACTCATGCATAGTGTCTATGCTGATGTCCAAGTGTGTCTTGATGACCATTCCCATCAACTTGTCAAAATACATGTTCAGCAAGTTCAGACTTCCTTCTTGTCTTTGCCTCAGTTAGTGTGCAAAATGGGTGGGATCGCATGCATGTGCACAATGATATTCATTCTCCTGAACACACTTGCATGTGATTGATGAAAATACTCACCCTTTCTAGTCCATGTTAGCTACTGGATGGGTCCATAACTTGTATGGGCATAGTTTCATCACTCTGTGCATGTTGCGCCTCCATCTATACTTGTTCCCATTGCAACTCCTTCTCTTGTCTATGTAGCCCCTGTTATTCCTTGAGTTGCCGCTTTAGCACCTACAACCCCTTATCTCTCTCTCTCTCTCTGCCTTCGTAAGATTGTCTCATCACGTCATTACCTCATAGCATCAGTCTCCAAACTTGCTTTCATCACAAGTGGATCTGCTTGAACTTGCAACTTTGGTCCACCTCTGCATTGTCAACAACCTTCCCATTGAATTTGTTGCACACAGGTGTGCTACCTTTTGTTGCTTCTGATGGTACTACTTATTCTGATACCATTGTGATTTCATCTTGATATCCTTATCAATGAAAAACTTGATGTCTTCATAGATAGGTAAGTTCATAGACACTTGATAGACTCCATCCCCAGTTCTGCTCTCAATGGTGTCTTATACTCTTCTTTCCTCGAAGCCATTGTACCTGTGATACTAAGAGTCAGATGAACACCTGTGATACCTGGAGACATAGAAACACTCATGACAAGAAATCTATCAGTCAAAAATCAAAACAAGGTGAAGGAATAACATGCAACATATATGTTTTGTTGTCTGTCAAGATTGCACAATTTTCACTAGGAGTCTAGGAGACTGACTGTCAAAACTATACAACACATAGTCCAAGCTGTTAGGAGGCTGAGTGACTACTGGAACTATTCAATGCACAACCTAGCCTGACCTAATAAGGACTGAAACTAAGTAATGCACAATTTTAATTAGTGGTGACATGAAAACGAACAAACTACATTGCATAGTTTTTGGGGGCCAGCAAGTCACTGCCTTCTAGAATTGCACAATGCAAGCCTAGATGTCACTGCTAGGCTAGATATGCACAATTTCTATAAGGAAGGAAGAGCCTTCATTTCCAGAAATGCACAATTCCAGCCAGGCAAAGCAAGGTCCTAGGCCAAGGAAGCACAACCCTATGGATGGGTGATTTAAAGCATGAGAAGTTTGAATTCATGGTGAAACTAAGTGTAAACAATATTGAATGATCATGCATGCAAAAATTAAGTGTAGGATTTAGAAATGGGAAAGCATGCATGTGTGTGAAGCAATTCTCCTTAACGATGTCCGTTCGTGCAAAAACATTGTCATGCATGTGACAGTAGTGGGATGCAAAAAAAAATGGAAACAATGCTTCTACAAACGAACATACATCAAAATGACAAAAATTTCTCATTGAAATCAAGAAGACAATACACACAAAGAAAAACATAGAAAGTGATAGAAATGCAATGCAAGACATGAAAAGTAGACTTACCTTGAAACAGGTAAGCTCAAAGTGTCGAAGACTCCTAGATGCAATGTGGGATGTAGGAGTTGCAAGATCGATGTGAAGAATAAGCTCTAAAATGTAATGACTCATAATTCCTGATAAATTCGAGGTTATGATGTGCATGATACAAATCTAGGAAAAAGTGACACTTGGTGAGAGTTTCTAAAATGAGCTTTGCATGTAACCTCCAACTGCTAAGAATAGATCCCTAGATCTAGGGATGCCTTTTTCATGCTACCTTTTTCTATTTCAAGAGGAGCAACCCATGCATGAAAATTCATTTTTCTTATTCCCGAGGGGAACCGGTCAACCTGAAGGGACATGCGATAACCTGCTTTACTGAGAGAGGGATTTGTGCAATATCTGAGAGGAACTATGGTGGTTGTCCCAGAGGGATTGCGTAATTTTTGGGAGCAAGTAACTTCTCCCCATAATTGTGTAATTACTAGGAGGAGTTGGGTTAACTGTCCTAGGGGGATTGCGTAATTTCTGGGAGGAGCCGGTGACTGATACCTAGAAGTTTGGAATTTCTAGGGTGAGCTATAATGGTGCGCCATATTTTGCAATTTTTCCAAGGAATCATGTCTAACTGTTCTGCATAATTTTGAAGCTCAATAGTTTGTCCAGTAGATTTGTGTAATTTATGGTGGGAATGCTCATTACCCTCCAGAATTGTGCAATTTTCCGAGGGAGATTATTAGCCAGCAACTCTCTTAAGTCTGAAATAGAAACCTGTGAAGGGAGTGAAGCAAACTGACCTTCATAGGATGGCAAGCCACTGAAAATCAGTTGAATCCTATGTACTTGACAATGCAAGACATGCTTCTAAGGATGGTTGGTAGGGAGGCTCCAAAATGAAGCTAAGGAAAAATTTTGGAGGGTGGTTGTATCTGTTACAACAACAACTAAAACATGTACTTTTGTTTTCATTGTTTTCCTTCGAAAAAGAAAGAAAAGAAAAGTAGTAAATTAGATAATAAAAATATATTTAGATTGATCGATCATTAATATATTATGAGATATTTATTCTAATTATTTAATCACCTACTTACTTTCATAATATAGTCATGCTCTATCTTTTCAATCATTTTCCTATCTTTATAAACATGTGAAAAATATATGAGAGAAAAATAAAACTAGAGACTAAGAATGAGATCGGCCATTCAAATGTCCACCAATGTTTATTAAATAAGTTATTAAGAATATATAATTGTAACATTCTCCTCCCACATCTACCCAAGTAATTGGACAACTGGGGTAAACAGGTGACGAGAGACTATTATGATATGATTCAACCTCCTAGGTGACCTTAAGGAAGTGGAATTGATGAAAACACATCAAAAATACCTTCCACATCAGCAACAACACTCCCAACAGCCATCCCAACCATTCAACTATCGTGCCCTTGGGTCCCACTATTATTTTAAGCTATTAAGCCTCTGTACACTCCCATTCTATCAGCATGCAACCATCCAGGTAGCTCTCGACTCTCCCACAAGACGACGTGCCTACGTCCAGGGAGCTCTTGACTCTCCCACAAGATGACGTGCCTACGTCCAGGGAGCTCTTGACTCTCCCACAAGATGATGTGCCTACTTCCAGGGACTGTTTCTAGCAGACCTATGCGAGAGTCTACAAGATTTAAGGAACTTTTCAAGCTCATAATTCTGGAAACTTCCCAAAACTTACTTTAGCTTCTATAACCCATTAAACAAATGATGTTAAGACTAATCATTCGAAAAGTAAAATTGGGAGTAGCCCTTTCCATCCCCAACCAGGAATAACATTTTTCCAAACACTTGGAAACAATGCAATCTACATGTGTAAACAACAATTTAAGCATAGGAGTCTCATACCTATCTGAGAATCGCTATGAATAATTTTTCCCTTATATTAATAAATTCATTATCATCTATTATGTCATACATACATTATTCATGCATTTACCAATCAAAACATGAGGAACGCCATAGATCATCACTGTAATAATACATGCTTATAACAAGCATAATAACAACAAAAATATCAAGCATACATTACCCATAAAATCCACATATAAAACAATACATTTATACATAAGATAGCAAGGAGAGAACCTCTTATTAATCAATGCAAAATCCAACCTTTATTTTGTTATGACATTCCATTTGATCATAGAATAGCTGAGACAATTCTTTCTTCAACAATTAACCCCCATGCCATATTTCAAGCATGAATGTCAAACTCAAACCAAAAGAACCAACCAAGGCATCCTGAGGCTAAACCACCTCACCATCATCAATAGAAACTAGAATTTCCTATAATCCATCTTGGATCACTAGGCCAAGAGAAAAAACATGTAATTACATGCTTTGCCATGATATCGACCAAATGAATAGGCCAAATCAAGCATGCATGCCACCGTATTTCTCCACCTACACTGTGAGGAAATTTCTTGTCTCCCAATCTCTCAGGCTTTACCACAATTTGCAATCTAACCCAAGGATCACTAGGCCCTAAAGCAGGACAAGAATCTCTAGGATTTATCGTAATCCGAGATGGATCACTAGGACCTAACCAAGACTCCACTCTCTAGGCTTTACCACATATCCCAGCCCGGTATTACTGGTCCTGAGGGAGATCACCCACCTCTAGGTTTTACCATACATCCTTCCATTCACTTATAAGTCCCACTGAGGAAACACAAAATTTAGCTTTACCACAACCCATAATCTCTTTCAGGGATCACTAGCTCAAGTGTTATATCATATAGAGATCCACCTCACTTAGCTTTGAATCCATCTAGAAATTGAGCTCAGCTAAAAAATGAGAACCCAATCACACCATGGCTATTTGGAAATGACAAGGCTAGGTTGAAAAACCTTTCACACCTAGAAAAACCCATGCCATAACAACAAAATAATGACAATGAATACATGCATGCGAAATCTAGCAAGGAAATCACACATGCAAATCGATACCTACAAATAATCATGTTGTAGTTGCCTAATCGTGCTCTTCCTTGCTTGGACCTTCCTTCCTCTTTCCTTCCTTTCCTTTCATGATCCAATGAAAAATGTTAGCAAAAGCTTGAGTAAACACTTGCCAACTAGTCCTCGAAGCCTTTTTCTTAGTGAGGCCTCTATTTTCTTCATTGTCCATTAGTTTCCTTCATTTTCCTCACATGCAACATATGACCTTTCACCTTTATTTTGTCCTAATTTTAATTATTTTCATAAATGAATGCCAACTAATGCTATTTTCCTTTCCAAATTCTTTTCCATTGCATTTCCCAATTTCCTTTAGAAATAAAAAATTAAATGAACATGCACTAAGATGCTTTGCCCAACATTCAGCTTGGAATACATGTCCCATCAATTGTGGTCTTATATTTTTTTACATGGACTTTTAACAAGGGTTGTTACAAAACCCTCCACCTTGGGGGAACACCATTATCGATGTTCAATGGCCCTTATAATCAACAAGACTTTTGAAAACAAAATGTACTTCCCATGGAGCTTCATAAAATATCTCATTGCAGTATTTAGAATGACCATTTTCTAAAACATGACAATCATATCATCTACTGGAGCTTTATAACACATATTAATATGGTATTTTCAATAAAAATCACATATACTTAAGGACATTTTCTTCAACCAACAAACAATCATATCATCTATCGAGCTTTATAAATCCAACTCGATACAGTATTTACAATAATACACACATATACACATATGCAAATTTTCTCAACCAACAAATAAAAGGATACGATGCATGCATTTGCAAAAAGGGAATCTGGAGGTGCACTTCTCCACCCTAAATAGTAGCACCAGGATTCTCCTCCTTCCGAGGAAGTCTAGAATCCCCTATCAAAGTGAAAGCTACATCCAATGTCCAATGTTATAATCTTGTGCCACCTGTCCTCTAAGTGAACATATATCGGCTCATTGTTCTAGGGCTCACTCCTAATGTGCATCTAATTCCATATGGGAATGATAATGACCAAACCAAATCCATCCTCATCCTTCCCTTCTCTACTACACATTCCATCGATAAATCCGGTCACCCCCTTCTGCATAGTCACGTATCTTCCAAGTTCTGTTGGCACCCCTATCCTAAGTGATCCATCCCTTAGCAAGGCTACCTCGCATCAGAACGTAAAACAACTAAGGAATATACTTGCTTAAAGCCATCATATTAGACATAGAATTCTCATGGAAATTAATGGACACTACTTGCTCCCAATGTCCCACAATGGCTCTACTCTTGAAGTGCTTTACCAACATATTGTTGCCTATTTCAATTCCTTTGATTATTGTTGCTAATTCTTGTTGTCAGTTTCGACCACCCAACTGGGCATTTGATCCTTACTTGTACCAAGAACATAATTTCCATTAGATTCAAAATAAATTGAAATAAATTCACATCAGACCTCATTAGTAGCTCATCAATAAGGTACACTTGTAATCCTCTTTACTTAGTGTCACAATAAGTCAAACAAACTATTTGATCAAATCGTTATGTATAAAATATCACATCAAGTTAGATCAAAATCATAAATTACATGTAACCATCATAAACTAGAGTCATAGATCACATGTAATCATCATAGACCAGAATCGTGAATCACATGCATAATAAAACTAAAATAAAATATTTATATTTGTCCTTTAATCAATTCTTACATTCTACCTTTGTCGTTATTCTATTTGTTAGGTTCTTATAGCAATAGGAGTAATAATTTTGAATTACTAAGGTTAAGCCTTGTAATATTGTACATACCTTTGCTTTCTACCAATGTTTTCCATATGATAAAAAAAAGTAAAAAATGTAAAGAGGGTATGTCCTAAAAGGTAAATCAAAGGAAAAAAAGAATAAGAGAAGGTCAAAAAAATGAAAGTATATGAACCCCAAAAACAAAAATACCATGAAAGTGTGCAAGTCCAAATGCCACTACTATTTACTTTTATGCATAATAATGATTGTGTGCAACTTGTTATTAATGCCACAATCCATGCTAATCAAACTATTTAATCTTGATTATGCCATGTTTTAAATTTCATGTTGATAGTTAGATAATAAAATCTGACCAAACTATTTAACCTTGACAGATCATTAGATAGGTAGAGTAAATAAAAGGAGCTCATTAGTTTAATATGAGCCCTTGGATGATATAAGGTTACAATTAGATAGTTTACTTTGTAAAGAAAAGAAAAGATTGATAAGGGTTTGCCTGCCTAAATGCACCCTAATAAACTGAAGAAAAAATGGTAGGATGAGTAAGTGGGTAAGTAGTAGAAAGGTTGCAGAAATATCATGTGATTACATAAAAAACACTTTTTTCATTGTTCCAAGTGCCTCTTTTAAATATGCATAAGTGGTAAATAAAGCAAAGGCAATGGTTCACAATATGATTCAGTTAACATCCCCATCATTCATTTTAACCCCTATGCCACTCACTAACTTTCCTTTCATAATAAAAATATTAATACCTATAGTCCTTTAAGTCAAAGAGGCTCAGAGCATTTCTCTGACTTCTAGTGGGACTGGACCCTCGGCTTGATGACTTAAGAAGGAAAGGTGTTAAATTCCCTTGCAATTCATTCATCCCCATCACAAAACCCCTTTCCTAAAGGTTAAACTTTTTTTGCCTAGGAAAAACCCTTGATAAACATACTTTATGCAAAAAACCCACCAAATTACATTTATCCTAAGTACTAAGTGTATGGAAAGTGCATAACATTTCATGTACCTAAGTACAATACCCCTTCCGCTCATTTCACCTCATTTTAACTTTTTAATTAAATATTTAAATTCCCATAAAACCCACTATCCCGTATATATTTAACTCCTTTAGACAAAATAACCCCACCCCTTAGTTTTTTTATAAACTATATAACTACCCCTTATCCTGATATAATTTCACTTAATTTACCTAACCACAGTAAAATTTAAGTTAATCCTACTTCAGCCTCACCCAACTCCCTAATCCCTCATTAAAGCCCGGTGTGATCACTTAACCCTAGATTAGTCCCTAAACTAATCCCGAAACACTATAATTAATATCCCTAGACCTAGTTTTAACTATAAAACTAAAAATTTCACCCAAACGTTGACAAATTTCATTAACTGATCGATTCATGATTATGTTAAGTAAAACTCTACAAATCACCCTCACCACCTAAGTTCATCATTAACCCATGCTTAATCATCATACCGTCGCAATTAACCCATCACCAACCCTCCCCCCTCCTCGCGAGCTTGTTTGTAGCGCGATCACCATCTGATCTGAAGGTCCACATACAATGCTCATAAGCCATTTCAGGTGGGATCATCTGCCCAATGATACCCACCCAAAAAAGTGGATTTCCACCGAGCCCTCGATGCTATGTGTCATTAATTGAATGGAATCGGGCGACCCCTCCCGAATACCACCAAGCCCACAAAAGCGGTGTGAAATAAACTACTTACCACCCTCTCGTTAAATTATAAAACCATCTATTGTTCACTTTGCACCAAAATTCAAAAAAATCAAACCTTTACCTGTTTAAACACGAAAACCCCAGTTTTTCTTGTTTTCACTTGTTTGTGCAGTAAAACCCTGTGTAACCCTTCTGTGCCACCTGGAGCCTCTGCTAACCAATCCAAGCATGGTTGACCTCCTGAAATCACTTTCAACTCACTTCATAGACCTATAAAGCTCGATAAAGCCATTAATGACGCTCCCTATGAACCCAACGTTTTCCTAACAGTTTGTTTTATTTTACAGGGAATCAAAAGACCACACAACCTTGGATAAACAGTCTTAATACTAGTCATAAGACCTATTTACTTCAAGATCGTTATCAAATATATTCAAACGGATATGGAAAATAAAACATACAATTAAAATTCAAGTAGAGGAAACATGGAATTAAATGATATAGTATTGAAATAGACAGAAAAAACCTAAAATATACATTGAAGGTAAAAGGAAACAATAAAGAATAGTCAAAATTTATTAGGGTTAAAGAGTATCAGATTGAATACCAAGTCAAGTAGAGCAGCGAACATGAAGACAAACAATAGGGAAGATAGTTACAAAGCATACAAATTCATGTCAAAGTGAAGATAGATGAAAAAATAGAGCGGTAAAAGTAAACATTAAAAGTAAACATGGAGGTTGTAAGGGTTAAACAAAGATGAAAATATTTTCACCAGTAACAATGAAGTTTATCCAAAGTAAAAGTGAAAAATAGTTAAAATAAATTTAAGGTTAAAAGATGAAATCAGAGTAGAAATGGTACATTCTTCAGAAATTTCCTGTTTAAGTCATAGTTTTTTAGAAACTAGTTTGGCCAATCCAAGATGAATTTTGAGAAATTGAAGGAGGTTTAGGTTCGTAAAAGGCTAATCCACAAAAACCTATCTCAAGTTTTACACATGTATTATCAAAAGTAAAATAAGTGCATGTCTTCACAACCTATTTTTCGGACTGTGCAAAGTCTTGTTTTTTACATCTGTTTGCAGAGAATATTGTGAATAGCTGGAGATGATTTTTGGGAAATGGAGAGATGTCTATCTCTAAAACATATTTATCTAAAATAATGTCTTTCATGTTTTACAAATATATCTTGGATTGAGTTATACAAAGGTATCACTGGACCATAATTTTTCAGAATTTCTAGGGTAGAATGCACAAAGGAAGGAGGCGGTTAGTGACTTGGAAGCCTCATCATCACTTAAGAGTTGCTATCAAATTCGAATTTCTCTTCTTTTCCACCATCAATCCATAAATATAGTTCCAAATAGATTCATTAGTTTTGAGTGTCCTTTATTTGAGTTCTATTAAAGTAAAACAGTCTGAGATATTTGTAAAAGCAATTTTGATATTTTTTTCAAGATATTTCATATTAGAATTTATATAAATACTTCTTTATTTGAAGTATTTTGAGTGGATTCCAAGACATTTATATAGACATTTTCTCTCAAATTAAATTTATATTGTATCAATGACTGGATTGCCTTGCTAGATCAAGGAATAAAGGTCAGATATTTTACATGACTCTTGTGCAAAGAGAAATGCAAATAAGTATTCTATCATGTTCAATGTTGTCTTTCCTTATGTTTTTTCCATAATCTCATTTGTATCTCTAAAATCTAAATGTATATCATGGAATGATATTTCAAAAATGGCTTAAATGCACTATGTCTTGACTGTTTTACATTCTGAATGCTTTCTCCTAAACTATCTTAGCCAAGGAATTCTTAATTTCTCCTTAGCTTTTGTAGTTTCTTCTTTGATCTATAGCAAAGGATTCTTAATTACCCTTTGTTCATGATCACCCTCTCTTGTTCATTCTGATCTTGGTCCAAGGATTCTTAAGTGCCCTTTCACCCTGGTTAGAATCACTTCACCCATTAGGCCTAAATATTTGCTTTGCTAGCTTGCCCTATGAACATTCCCTTTAATGATCTGGTCCAGTTATGCTATCCATGTGTTGACTCCATAGCCTCATGTCTTGAAGACCTAGCTCTATCCATTTAATCCAAGAATTCCACCACCCAATCTTCAACACAAATCAAAACCCCCCTGAACTTTCATAACTAGCCTAATATCCCATCAAACAAAGCTAAATCATATAGAGATAACCCTCTCTATAATTAGGTTGGCTAGATCGTAAGCCTAAAAGTTGGTTTGTGGTTACCTTGGAAATCTCTTTCTTTAACCTTCAGAAATTTCTGAGTGATAACACTATCCACACTCTGGATCAGTTACCAAACTCGAAAAAACCTAGTGCCTTCTCCTCAACCATGTGCACACACACATAGTGTGCATCACACACGTAGAAAAATACACGACATACAACACCATGCAATACATGCACCTACACCTGACATACCACACATACATCTACACCCAGTGTACAACACAACACAATATATACACCTATATCCAGTGTACACCACCACACAATACATACACCTAGGCTTGATGTAGAACAAAATACATACATCTATACTCGATGTATAATGCCACACAATACAAGTACCTACACCTAGTGTACAACACAACAAATTCATCTATATCTGATGTAGAAAACCACACAATACATGTACCTTCACCTGACATACACCACAACACAATAAATGTGCTACATAGAGTACAACACAATGAGTATATGTCACGATACCACAGCTACACAATGCACATACATAGTACCACATACTTGCAACACATCATGTATGACATGTGCACAATACCACATGTACACTAGTACCATATGTACAACATGTACAGAGTATCGTCCGCACATTGCATGACCATCACAACATGTACACAACATCACATGTACATGGTATCACCTACACAATGCCACATGTAAACCACACCACATATACAATATGTACAGAATACTAAATGTACACAACACCACTTGCACACAACACCACATATACGACATGTACACAACACCACATGCACACAACACCACTTGTACAATCATGCACACAACACCATATCTAGATAGAACAACATGTACAAAATGCACACAACACCAGATGTACATAACACAGCATGTACAACATGTACGCAGCACCATATGTACACATCAATACATATGCAACATGCACACAACACCACATGCATAGAACAACACATATACATCACGTGCACAATACAATATGTACACAATACCTCATATCCAACATGTAAATAACACCATCTATACCCAACACTGCATATGAAATATTCACACAACACTATCTATACCACCTTGTACATAACATTGCATAAACAACATGTATAGACTATATATATACCACACCACATGAGCACAACATCACAGATGAAACATGTACAACATATACATAATGTGCACAACAATAGTACCACACATCCAAAACCACATTGTCTCTAACAAGAAACCTTGCTTCTATTTTCTTGACCATGCTTGTCCCAACATGTCGCAGACCACACTGCTTTCATTTCGATGATGTATCGCTCAGCCTAGCTTGTCCATAACATAAACATATGCATAATACAAGCATACAAATAAATTCATATACACATGGTATTGACCTCATATATTTGTCACGACCACTCTCCCCACCTGATTCCCAATAACACCAAGAACCTCGTCATGCCACTCAGCTTCATAAGAAACCACTCCTCCATAAGAATGATCCATGACAACCCTGTCAGATAGTGCCATACATACATATATACATATATATAAATGTTAGCATAAAACAATCATTATCCTATTAGACAATGACATACATACACACATATATAAATATAGATATTACAATTAAAAAATCATGATCCATGTGTTAGCGCTTGAAATTTCACCTCAGGCTGAGAAAGGCAAACCTCAAGGCCACATCAAACCATTTAGCCTCGTAGCTAGCCCTACGGGGCAGGAGAAGGCTCTCTCTGGTCTATCTCGATAAAATATTCAATAAATGAGATGACCAATAAGGTAACACTGATATTAGGCTAGTAAACTAATCAAAGAGTTTGGTTTTGGTTTTTTGGGGTTTTTGGTGGCAAATTGAGGAGAGGGCAATTTTGGGTGCGGGGATTGGACACAGTTTCTGCAGGGGGTTCCTTGGGGCGAGGTAGGAGACAGTGTTGATGCCTTTAACTGAAAAGGATGGTCAGGAAAGAAATGTGAGGAGCTAAAGAGAGAAAACAATAACTTTGAATTCTCTTTAGACAGTAGAAAACATTGAAATTAAACAAACTTAAAAGCAGAGCATGACAGTCATGAATTCTTACTTTAACACTTCGTTTGCTTAATGTGCAGAAGGAAAAGAAAGGAAATGATTCACATAACACACTTACATGTACATAATAAAACACACCATCAATACATGTAACCACAAGAATCCCAAAGAGAACTGCAAAACCCTGGTCTTCCTTAGCCAAAAATTGCAGAGATACAGTGAATAATACAATGATAGCTTATCACTCAAGAGTCCAACCATGAAAATGAGCAAGAAAGTACATAATATAGATGATCTAACCTCTTTCCCTGCCTCCATGGGTCGAGCTCACTATCCTAGGAGCTGTTTCAACCACTTCTAAACCAAGCACTACAAACTAGGCAGTCAAAACAACTTGCCTCTATAAGCTAGGAAACCAATTCATTCATTTAATATTTACCCTTTTCATGAATGAATCTTCTAGAAGTGTTACATAAGAGTAAAAGTGTCTAAAAATTACAATAATTACGTCAAAGAGAATCACATTTCATCCCAAAAAGTCAAACTGAGTCAAATCTACGTTTTCTGGGCTGTAGAGTGCATTTCTGGACAAAACTGCCTGACGGGTCGCACGCCCCTGCCTGACGGGTCACACGCCTTTGGAGCCATGTTTGGGGCACTTGCAGGTGGCAAAATTGTGCAAACGTGGGCTTGTTGGAAAGGTATGTGATTCTACTTTCCAACCCAACTAGAATTCTTGAATTTGGAGTTGATTTGCCCTGTCAAAACTCAAATCTCCGAAGACTGCTTTCTGCAGTTCAAAAAAGTGGCAGAAAGTCATTTTTTGCTAGTTTTTTGACTTTCTGGAGGCCCAAAACTTCACCAAATCTCAAGTCCATCCATGAGCATGTGTAACTTTGCATGAAAAATCTGGAAATGCTGAGTTTTTGCCAAAAGGATTTGCCATGATGAAGGGTCGCGCGGGGGGTGAGACCCATTAATGGGAAAAACTTGCAAATTGCACAAAAAATTCACAAATGACAAAATTTTCTCCAAATTTCTTGAAATTTGGGCTGAGAGTCCCCAATCAAGTACCCTGATCAGTCAAAGAGGATTTGACCAAAATTTGGAGTGGATCGGGCGTTTTCCTTCGTTTTTGTGCTTTGGCCAACCGTCCTTGGAGCACCTTCGTTCTCGCCGGTATTTTTGACATTTCTTTAAAACCATGACACCTGTGAAAAAAGTGAAGGAGGTTTTTTTTCCTTGGCATGTTGTGGACAAAAACCTCTCTCATTTTTCCAAAATTATTCTTTTATTTCTCTGGAACATCATTTGAGTGCGACTTGTCCCGATGTGTGAAACAAGGAATTTTGTCGAAATGGAGCGAAATGAAGGGGATAAGGGGCTTCTAAATTCTTGGGGAAATTTTTGGGAGTGGGGAGGGATGTTAGGAAGTAGGGGAAAGTGGAATCTTAGAGATTGAGCGAGGGGAAGGGGTCCAAAAGGGAAAAACACAGGCCAAACCTAGAAAATTGCCAGGTTGTAGCTAGAAACTAGGGTTTGTGCAAAAATGAGGAATTTGGCGGATCTAAGGGATGGGAAGTGTTTGATAAGGTACTTTAAGGATAGGGGAAGGTGTATTGACATCAGGAAACAAGTTTTTCTGGTGATTTGACCATCCAAGAGAAATTGCCTTCAAAACCCTAGGAGAGGGAAATGACCTTGCCTAGGCACAACTGAAGCATGAATAAGGTGTACAATGACGCATTAGACACTGAGATGATAATGAAAACCCTATGAATGATGATAGACTCAGGTGAATAATGACATGGACCGACATTTGGACAAATTTAGGAGTTAAAGCAAACCCTAGACCTAATGCCGAGTGACCAAATTTTGCTTGAAAACTCTTTGAAATGAAAAAATTTGACCTTGACACTTCAAAATCACTTTGTAAGAGCATATTTGATCATTGGAGGAAGGCTAGAAAGACTGACACTAACATTGGCTCCAATGGGGATGGTAGCTCCTTGGAGGTGCCAAGAACCTTAGACCTCTGGGAGAGCAGACCAGTGCCTTACAATCATTGGGCAATGGAGTCATTATTTTGAACGGAGAACAAAAAACCTTTGACACATTTATTGAATGGAAACTTGACTAAAAAGTGACTGAAACTTAACTGAAACTTGACTCAAACCGACTCGATGACAAACTTGAAATAACTTGAAAAACTCACTCAACAGACCAACAAAAATGACTCATGACTGACTTAACTAAAACAAGAACTTACAAAGCTTATTGAAGGGCAGCAGTCCATCAAGATTTGAAATCATGATGACAACCACCTGTGTTTCTTACAAGACAATATACCATCAAACTATATCAAAATGCCAATGCAACCAATCAAGCAGATGCCTTCTTGATTGGTTCTCCTGATCAGATCTCATGATCAACAACAGATACTGGTAACTGGGCATCCAAAAACATAGCTGACCATGATCTCCTTCATCACTGAACACAACAATAATCACTTTCACTGCTGACTGTAACAAATCTGCCATTGGATCCTGGAAAACATGAAGACTTGACATTGCCACCTCCTGCTGAAAGAATAAGGTATCCTTTGTTTCAAATTCTGATCTGCCTTCATCATGTGCTTCAGTAAAAGTATGTTCCTGGTCCTCAAAAAATTCTGAACAAGTAGATGAGCAGATCTCCTCTTGAAATAACATTTCAGCACATGAAACATATGAAGAGGAATCTGAAAGGTAATCCTGTATGCTATGATCTTCTGTAGTCTGATAATATGGTAGGTCATCTTCATATGATATCACAGCCGGATTATCATCTTTGTGAAGGAAAACATTATCTGTTTGCTGATCTACAAGACAATCATCTTCTTCAACAGAGGAAGAAGTTTCCCCAACACTTTCCTGACTATGTGTGCATTGCAAATCTGCTGTAGCTTGGGCTGTAACAAGACCTTTCAAAAGCTGATCTATCTCCTCTTCAGACAAAGGAGACAATGCCTTTTGTTCTCTTCTGCTTAAACAGTAATTATCTTCATACGATAGGGCACTCAAACTATCATTTATTACTGAGCTATTGAAAGGAGATTCATCACTTACTTGCACAAAGATCTCACCTTGCTGTTCATGAACATCTGAATCCAAAACTCTGTCTATGATCTCAACAACAGAGCTCTCTTTGATGGGTTGCATGTTGCTGTCTTCTGTGGGCAGATCTGAAACAAGCTCTTCTCTTTCATCATCTTCCACTATATGACCATCTTCAGCCTGCTGATCTTGACAAGTATCCTCTAAGATTTTTGTGTTCTGCTGAAATGGATTCTCATACAGAGCCTCCATGATCTCAACATCCATAAAATTATCATCTTCATAATATTTCTCAAGGCTTTCAATAAAACTATAAGCATGCTTGCAACAGTCTTGAACTAAATTTAATGATGGATAAGAGTCCTTATATCGTTCAATGAACATAGCATGAAAATCCTTTAAACAATAAATACAAGTAGGCGGCAAACTTTCATACCATGATTGGGCTTTACCTTCCATAGTGGCCAGGAATATCTTCATCAAGAAATCTTCAGGAAAATCCACTTTCAACTTGCGAATATGCATGTGAAATCTAACTAGATGTAAAGCAGCATCCTTCTTACCATCAGCATTAAATGTAGGAAGATTCCTTGACCAATCTACCTTCGGAATTTTATTTGGAAAACCAGGGATGTGATCTCGGCTCAAGGGAGCATATCTTCTTGCAATCCGATCCATCTTGAAAAGCTCAAAGCTACTGATCTTTCTGCAGTGAAGTCACCATGAAGCATCGATCTTTGGAGTTTTCAGTGAAGGAGTCGCCAGTGAATGATTTCAGCCTTTCAAGTGTCTGATCGTTGTCCACCATCAACAATCAGATCTGAACTTGATACATGTACTGGGGTAAAATGCAATTGAAGTGTTGTATCCACAAGCTCACGGAGATTGACTGAAGCAGCGTTTATCTACTTCCGCTTATGCAAAGCAAAAGCGTTTCGAAGGCTACCTGGCATAACCTCAGGCTCTGTCTAAGACTTATGAAATAACACGTCAATGAGCAAACGATTAGTTTGTTCTCCCCAGTATGGTCGCCAGTATGTTAGCGCTTGAAATTTCACCTCAGGCTGAGAAAGGCAAACCTCAAGGCAACATCAAACCATTTAGCCTCGTAGCTAGCCCTACGGGGCAGGAGAAGGCTTTCTCCGGTCTATCTCGATAAAATCTTCAATAAATGAGATGACCAATAAGGTAACACTGATATTAGGCTAGTAAACTGATCAAAGAGTTTGGTTTTGGTTTTTTGGGGTTTTTGGTGGCAAATTGAGGAGAGGGAAATTTTGGGTGCGGGGATTGGACACAGTTTCTGCAGGGGGTTCCTTGGGGCGAGGTAGGAGACAGTGTTGATGCCTTTAACTGAAGTGGATGGTCAGGAAAGAAATGTGAGGAGCTAAAGAGAGCAAACAATAACTTTGAATTCTCTTTAGACAGTAGAAAACATTGAAATTAAACAAACTTAAAAGCAGAGCATGACAGTCATGAATTCTTACGTTAACACTTCGTTTGCTTAATGTGGAGAAGGAAAAGAAAGGAAATGATTCACATAACACACTTACATGTACATAAGAAAACACACCATCAATACATGTAACCACAAGAATCCCAAAGAGGACTACAAAACCCTGGTCTTCCTTAGCCAAAAATTGCAGAGATACAATGAATAATACAATGATAGCTTATCCCTCAAGAGTCCAACCATGAAAATGAGCAAGAAAGTACATAATATAGATGATCTAACCTCTTTCCCTGCCTCCATGGGTCGAGCTCACTATCCTAGGAGCTGTTTCAACCACTTCTAAACAAAGCACTACAAACTAGGCAGTCAAAACAACTTGCCTCTATAAGCTAGGAAACCAATTCATTCATTTAATATTTACCCTTTTCATGAATGAATCTTCTAGAAGTGTTATATAAGACTAAAAGTGTCTAAAAAGTACAATAACTACATCAAAGAGAATCACATTTCATCCCAAAAAGTTAAACTGAGTCAAATCTGCGTTTTCTGGGCTGTACAGTGCATTTCTGGACAAAACTGCCTGACGGGTCGCGCGCCCCTGCCTGACGAGTCACGCGCCTTTGGAGCCATGTTGGGGGCACTTTCAGGTGGCCGAATTGAGCAAAAGTGGGCTTGTTGGAAAGGTATGTGAGTCTAATTTCCAACCCAACTAGAATTTTTGAATTTGGAGTTCATTTTCCCTGTCAAAACTCAAATCTCCGAAGACTTCTTTCTGCAGTTCAAAAAAGTGGCAGAAAGTCATTTTTTGCTAGTTTTTTGACTTTCTGGAGGCCCAAAACTTCACCAAATCTCAAGTCCATCCATGAGCATGTGTAACTTTGCATGAAAAATCTGGAAATGCTGAGTTTTTTCCAAAGGAGTTGCCATGATGAAGGGTCGCGCGGGGGGTGAGACCCGTTAATGGGAAAAACCTGCAAATTGCACAAAAAATTCACAAATGACAAAATTTTCTCCAAATTTCTTGAAATTTGGGCTGGGAGTCCCCAATCAAGTACCATGCTCATTCAAAGAGGCTTTGACCAAAATTTGGAGTGGATCGGGCGTTTTCCTTCGTTTTTGTGCTTTGGCCAAGCGTCCTTGGAGCACCTTCGTTCTCGTCGGTATTTTTGACATTTCTTTAAAACCACGACACCTGTGAAAAACATGAAGGAGGTATTTCTTCCTTGGAATGCTGTGGACAAAAACCTCTCTCCGTTTTCCAAAATTCATCTTTTATTGCTCTGGAACATCATTTGAGTGGGACTTGTCCCGATGTGTGAAACAAGGAATTTTGTCGAAATGGAGCGAAATGAAGGGGCTAAGGGGCTTCTAAATTCTTGGGGAAAATTTTGGGAGTTGGGAGGGATGTTAGGAAGCAGGGGAAAGTGAAATCTCAGAGATTGAGCGAGGGGAAGGGGTCCAAAAGGGAAAAACACAGGCCAAACCTAGAAAATAGCCAGGTTGTAGCTAGAAACTAGGGTTTGTGCAAAAATGAGGAATTTGGCGGATATAAGGGATGGGTAGTGTTTGATAAGGTACTTTAAGGATAGGGGAAGGTGTATGAACATCAAGAAACAAGTTTTGCCGGTGATTTGACCATCCAAGAGAAATTTCCTTCAAAACCCTAGGAGAGGGAAATGACCTTGCCTAGGCACAACTGAAGCATGAATAAGGTGTACAATGACTCATTAGACACTGAGATGATAATGAAAACCCTATGAATGATGATAGAATCAGCTGAATAATGACATGGACCGACATTTGGACAAATTTAGGAGTTAAAGCAAACCCTAGACCTAATGCCTGGTGACCAAATTTTGCTTGAAAACTCTTTGAAATGACAAAATTTGACCTTGACACTTCAAAATCACTTTGTAAGAGCATATTTGATCACTGGAGGAATGCTGGAAAGACTGGCACTAACACCATGACAACCCTATCAGTTGTGAAACACATATATAGATACATTTATAAATATATAAACATCATCATAATCATGACCATAACATAACGACCAAATATCATAAGGTAAATTTTAGGAGAACTCAATTTATCCATGCACATCATCAAGAACAATCATTCCCAACATAACTAAGGCATCTGATGCATCATATTCATTTACTTCACCTTTCCTATTACCCTTTTCATGATTGTACTAAAACCATCCATTTACACCAATGGACCAAACCAATCCAACTGATTGTCTGATTTCATTTAGCTCTCCATGAGCTCCATTAACTTTCCTCTTTCACAAACCAATTCCTAGGAATAAAAACATAAAATTCAAGAACAACAAGCAAACAAGAGAAAACCATGAAAACTAATAATGAAATGACACCACAACAAAGTGGAAAGGCCTTGCACTAGACATAAACAAAACTAGATATCAAGTGCAAACAAGAACAATGAATCAAAATCACAAGACTCCTAATAGTCACCATCACTTAATCCCCATGGTTCCCAGGAAATCTCAACCCAATCCTTCTTCAAGATTTCATGGTAGTCTCTTTTCCATGCAACACCCTGCATCATATTTCCATAAACACATAATTTTCAGTGGATAAATAAACTTAACAATACACCAGTTACCTTATCTTGTTGTGCCAAGCACGTTGCCTTGTAATTGAACTCATCCATGGCATCTCTAAAGGGACTGCAATTCCTTGACCGATTCATCTATAACTAGAAGCTACCTAATATATATGTCAAATACATGTTGAGTCCTGGATCTAGCACATATAATGTCAGATAATATTAAAGTTAAGAACAATTCCTGTATGAAAATAAGTCATTTGTTTGGAATTAGGGTTTCAAAATATAGGCAAAGAAATTCTTGCCCAATTCTGTTCTTTTACTTTTTTACCTTGTTTCAATTGAGGCTTGCTTTGTACTGTCACATCACCCAACTATTAGTTACATAAACACATCAATTGTTACCTTGTCACACTAATACCAAGCATGTTGCCCTGTAACTACTCACACATGTCAGCGTCATGTTCCAAAGATAAATACATCATGTGTATTAATTTGAAATCAACCTTTACCATGTATAACAACCATGTCATACTCAAAAATCAACTCACATTCATCAGTCATAATACATAGTGCTACAAATATCACGTACATATGCTCAAGTACATATCAGTTGTCTCAACACATATGTATTAGCACAACCATCTTAAAAAAATATCATTTCGGTAAGAAATATTATATACACATACTAATATCATTTAGGTAATCAAACATTTAGACAACATATAAAATACATAATATACACCAAACACTAAAACACTAAATTAATGACATAGTCAAACATTCAAACACCAAATATATGACCTAAGAAAACTCTTACCTTAATGTATCTCAGCGGAGGTTATCGTGTTTGCACAATCAATTTAGTTCCCAATATATAATTTCAAAACACATAAACTGAAAAAAAAATATAATATCATGATATCCATAACAATAAATAACTAACATGTTCACATCATAAGCTCATAAACATTTGTCATTCATGCATAGCAATCACATATATATGATCCTTCTAGATTATTAGGATATCACAACATATTAGCTCATAGCTAAATGTCATAACCTTAACCATTTGCATAGACTAATCCAAATTAGTATGATACATATAACATCAAGATCTTAATGTAATAACCCTAATCATCACCTTACTAGCATATACCAGCAACAAGTTATATATCATGCTTATCAACATCATATAACATAATCATCAATTTAACTACAAGTTAACATATAACATATTTATCAATGACATATAACATAACTAACATAAAACAACAACAACAATAAAAATTCATATAACAACAAGTTACTATCATTCATGACTATATTACCACACTAGTTCACTAACATCTACAATGCATGTAACCACAACATAAATAGAATGAAAGGCATACGCATAAACATGATGCATATAATAATCATTAACCTACATAATTGCATTCCCACCATACATGTATGATGATATGATCTTACCCTGAAGTCCATTGTTACAACTTGATTTTAATGATCTGCATATCCTACTCTATCTCAGTGAACACATTAGCATCATAACATACTAATATTACTATGATGACCTAATTGCATACAATGACCTCATAATGCATGTCTTACCTACCATACATGATGGTGGCTAGGGTGCAGGCATAATGGACAACCATTGGAATCCGGAAATGATTTCTGCAAGTTCGAGTGGAATTTCTTCTTGGAGCTCCTTTGGAGTATCAATCATCTACCTCCAAACTTGCCTATTCTGCTAATTTAGCAGAACTGCGTAAATTTAGCCACAATAATAAGTTATTTACAAGTCCTCTTAAGCATCACACATCGCATATCATATTTCTTAAGGCCCAAGTGGTATTTACTCATGAAATATTGCAATGCGAAACTAATCAGCTATTGCATCACACACCAAAAATAAAAAATTCTTTAGATAAAGGTTCATTCACTCTTGAAATATTGCAATGCGAATCTAATCAGCGACCCTCCACCATTTGATCAAGCGTATTTGATCAAACGGTTAACAATTATATCGCACGAGTATCTTGCCCGATGTTTACCCGCCCTTATGGAGCCGATAAGAAATATATGTCCTCGATCTATAAATGTTTGAGTCTAGTATTGAGATTAACGTCTGATCACTTTATCACCCGATATCTATTAGATAACAGAGGCCATCAATCCTATGGCTTTTGGGACTTCAACTAGCACAAGGGTTAAAAACAAGCTCAACCCCCACAGTAACCCCCGCAGTTGACTATGACGTAAGAGGTTGAAAATGAGATCAGCGGCTAGGAATGAGTGCGGGACCTCAACCATGATCAATAATTTTTTGCTCTTCCACCCCCGTAGATGACTAATCACCTAAATCTTATACACAATGAAAGAGAAATTAAACACGATCACCCCAGATCATACAAAACTCTAAATTTTTAGGCTAAACTGGAAATTCGAATACAAAGAGATATTTCAATGGGATGCAACACCTCTGAGATTCACCAATTTCGCACAAAAATACATAAAGATTATTAATTTTGTAACTTAATATTATATGGCTGAATCAAGCCAAATCAGTCAAAATCCCTTTACAGTCATTCAAAACTTACATAAAATACCATTTCTTATAACAGTGATATCCTTAATCGCTGGATCGTATCTACCTAATCCTAAACAATATTTAATTTGTTTGATATTCTCCTAAATCCTAGCTCAAATCTTGTCTAGAAAACTTGTAAATTGACAGCTAAAGGATCCCACCCCTTTTCTTGTAAACATTTTTTTGTATTTTTGGAATAAATTCAAAGCCTTTTGTCTTCAAGCCTCATGCTCTTGCATTAGACTCTTGAGGAGAAAATTCTTCATGGGCTCTTCTCCATGAGCTCTTCTATAGAACTTCCCAACTTCTGTAGCATGGCATCTGTCATCTAGGTAGCTTCAAAAATTGGTTGATTCTTCCATTTGACCAAATACTGAAAATACTCTTGTCCTCTTCTCTTCTTCAATAATTTCTTGTCCAAAATCCTCTCTGTATTTTATTCTTTTTCTATAGGTAACTATTTTACCCAATCAATCTCTTGTTCTTCTTGATCCTCTACTATGTCATCTGCATTTTCACTTTCATTCCTATACAAATTAGCAACATTGAAAATTCAAGATATTCCAATATCAGGGGATAATTCAATTTCATATGAATTTGAAGAAAATTTCCTCAACATTTTGCATTGTCCAATTTTCTTAAATTTTAGCTTATTATACTCCCTCTTTGGAAATGTTTCCTTCCTCAAGTTTGCTAAAACCAAATCTCCAACCTCAAAATTAACTTCTCCTCTTCAAATTTGCTCTGCTCTTGTATTTTATGTTGTTTTCCTATAGTTGTTGTTTTACCTGTTCATGTATTGTTTGAATCTCTGAAGAAAAATCTTCTGCTTTAGCACTCCTCCTTTCAGCTTTTCCCAAGTCTCTCAATTCAGACACTCCTCTTAGGTGCATTCCATAGATTATATGGAATGGACTCTGCCCTATACTCCTGTTAGGAGAATCATTATATGCATATTTTTATTGTGCCAATACACGATCCCATTGTTTTGGGTGTTCACCTGCAAGACTTCTTAGAACATTACCTAAGATTCTATTTACAACTTCAGTCTGTCGATCAATCTGAGGATGATAAGAAGAACTGAAACTCACTTTAGTTCCAAGCTTCTTCCACAATGTCCTCCAGAAATGTCCAACAAATCTGGTGTCTCTATCATAAACAATTCTTTTAGGTAACCCATGTAATATTACAATCTACTTAAAAAACAAATTAGCAATATGAGTACCATCACTAGTTTTATAACATCGAATAAAATGTGCCATTTTTGAAAATCTGTCAATTACTACATAAATTGAATCATTTCCTCTTTCAGTTTTTGGTAGACCTAAAACAAAGTCCATACTTACCCTATCTCAAGGCCTATTTCGAATAGATAATGGAACATACAAACCTATGTTTTGACTCCTTTCCTTTGCATACTGACAGACGTTACAATTTTTCACGTACTTTTCCACTTCAGACCTCATCTTTGGCCAAAAATAAAACCAGTTCAACTACTCATAAGTCTCGTCAACACAAAAATGCCTTCCAATTCCTCCATTATGTTTCTCCTTGATCAAATTCTCCCTCATAGAACAACTTGGTATGTAAAGTTGATTTCTTTTAAACAACAATTCCTCTTGCAGGAAATAATCTAGCCACTTGCTTCTATCTAGCAAAACATGATTTCTACTAGCTTCAATAAAATCTAGATCTTTCTCATATAACTCTTTTATAAAATCAAAGCCTAACACTTGAATTTGACTTTCTTAAACAAAAATGCTTTTTCTACTTAAGGCATCTGCTACTTTGTTTGATTGACTTGTTATATGTTTTAACACAAAAATAAAACTTTGTAGGTATTCTACCCATTTTTCATGCTTCTAGTTAAGCATTGGTTGTTGCATAATGTACTGTAATGCATGGTTATCTGAATATATTATGAACTCCTTGGACATCAAGTAATGTCTCCACTTTTTAAAAGACTGCACTACTCCATAAAATTCCTTGTCATAAGAAGAATATTTCTTCTTTGTCTCGTTCAACTTTTCACTAAAATTTGCTACATGTCTGTCCTCCTAGCTCAAAATAGCTCCAATGGCTTCTCCACTTGGCATCACACTTGAATTGAAAAGGTTTATTAAAATCAGGCAAAATCAAAATAGGTTTCTGAGTAATCTTTCTCTTCAACAATTTGAAGTTATTTTCTGCTTTAGCAGTCCATTTAAATGGTTGTCTGTCCTTCTTTTTTGTGTCAATAATTGAAGCATTAATCTTACTAAAATTCCTTATGAATTTCCTGTGAAAACTAGCAAGACCGTGAAAACTTCTTACCTCAAAGACATTTCTTGGTGAAGGCCACTCCATGATAGCCTTGATCTTCTCTAGATCCATCTTTAACCCCTCAACAGAAACAACAAAGCCTAAATACACCAACTCCTCTTTCATGAATGAACATTTCTTTAAATTTAACAATAAATTTTCTTGTTGTAGTCTCTGTAAGACATAATTCAAATGTCTCACATGTTCCTCCTTAGGTTGGCTATAAACTAATATATTGTCAAGATATACTACTATAAATGTACCAATAAATTCCTTTAGAACTTCATTCATGGGACTCATAAATGTACCAAGGGCATTTTACAATCCAAATGGAATTACCATCCATTAATACAATCCTTCATTGGTCTTATTTTGCACTCATCTCCCTCTCTAATTCTGATTTGATGATAGCCACTTTTTAAATCTAACTTTGTAAAATATATACCTCCACTCAAACAATCCATCAAATCTTCAATTTTAGGTAAAGGAAATTTGTACCTAATTGTTATCTTATTGATTTCTCTTCAATCAGTGCCAGTCCCTTGTCTAACAGTTCTTGAACCTATTTCCTCATCTCTTCATTCTTTGTGGGAGTCATCCTGTAAGCTACTTTATTAGGTAGATTTTCTCCTGGAATCAAATCTATGTGATGACTGATTTTTCTAATGGGTGGTAGCTTATCAAGAAAATCATCTACAATGATATCACAATAACTGTCTAGCAGCTCTTCAATTTCAATTGGTAAATAAGAATATTTTGTGGAAGTAATTATTACCTTGGGTTTTCAAACAAATTCAAAACCTACCTCATCTTCTTCCATCTGCTGCAAGTACTCCTTTCCACTCAGCAAAAGGGTCTTTGGATCTTGTTTCCTTGATGTATCCTCTTCTTCTTTTGGCAATAATGTATGATTGACACCATCTTTGCTACATTTGTATGTGTTCTTCTTTCCATCGTGCATAACTCCACTTTCATACTGCCAAGGTCTACACAGCAGTATATGACACACATCCATAGGCATCACATTGCACATAATTTTGTCTTTGTATTTTCTCAACTGCAACTCCACTTCACATTGCTCATTCACTACCAACTGATATCTCTTTTGAAGGCATGAAAACTTGTAAGGTGTTGGATGTTTCCATGTTTTCAATTTCAAATTCTCCACCACTTCTATGGAGAAAAAATTATTTGTACTACCACTATCTATTATCATCTAAAAACACTTCCCTTGAACCTTACATACAGTCCTGAACAAGGTTTTCCTTTGTGCTAGTTCAACAATTTCCTTAGTTGGTTTTAACAAAAAAAAATTGACTACCAAATATTCCCCTTTCTCCAATACATTCTCTTCATCTATTACCTTTGTTGCTTCCTCTAGAGTTTTTGCAACAATTGCATTCCTCTGATTCATTCCTATATTCTCTGGGCACTCATAAGCTCTGTGTCCCAAATTGTTACCTCTGTAACATCTAACTTCTCTTCCTCTACCTATGCCTCCTTTTCCTCCAGAAAAAATCCCTCTGCCACTTGCATCACCTCGTATGGGTGCATGCTGACTTTAGCTGCTACTAGCTCCATCTCTAGGTGTTGTAGATCTTCCTCTACCACCTTGACTTACCCTTCCTCATAAAGTATCTCTATTTCTAGAAAACTGCTTCCTGATGAGTTTTTCTTCAGCCTTCAGTACCATCTGATAAGCCTCTTCTACTGTTTTAGGAGACAACATAGTTATCTCATCTTGGATCTCCATTCTAAGACCATTCACATATCTTACAACCTTCTCATTTGTTTCTTGGATTTGTCTTGCTCTTATGCTCACTTTTTAGAATTCCTTTGTGTATTCTTTTACTTTCATAGACCTTTGTCTAAGGTTCTGTAGCTTTCTAAATAATTTTTTTTGATAATCACTTGGCCAAAAATTACTTTTTAGTTTTTCCACCATCATGTTCCAATTTTTAATTGGTTGTTTGCCAAGTCTTCTTCTTTCTACCTACAATCCATCCCACCAAAGTGTTGCATGTCCTTTTAGTTTTGTGAAAGAAAATTCACCTTCTTTCCTTCATCTGTTTCCTCATAATCGAAGAATTTATCCATGTCATTTATCCATTATATCAATTCCTCAAGTCTTAAGCTTCCTGTGTAGATTGAAACTTCAAGTCTAGGCTTGGATGTGGATCTCAATACTGACTTAAAGAATCTCATTTCAGGAGTTAAATTTGCATGTTCTTCTTCTATAGCTTCATCTCCATGTTCACTGACATCCCCTACATCTACATCTCTTGCCATTTCCATTACTTCCAATATAGCTTGCATCTATTGCATAGCTTTCGACACTTCAAAATTTGCGACTAGTCATCCTCTTCTTCGACCACCACCTCTTCTTCCAACTCTCAAAGCCATGTTGGATTTATTTTTCTAATGCTTGAGATCCTATTTAGTGTTAGTAGGCTTCTCTGATACCACAAATGGTGGCCGAAGTGCAAGCGTAATGGATAATCGTTCAAATCCAAAACGATTTCTCCAAGTTCAGGTGGAATTTCTTCATGGAGCTCCTTTGGAGTATCAATCATCTACCTCCAAAATTGGCTATTTTACTAATCTAGTAGAACTGCTTAAATTTAGCTAAATTAATAAGTGCTTTACAAGTCCTCTTAAGCATCGCACATTTCATATCGCATTTCTTAAGGCCCAAGTGGTATTTACTCATGAAATATTGCGATGCGAAACTAATCGGCGATTGCATCTCACATCGCAAATCAAAATTTTTTTAGGCCAAGGTTGATTCACTCTTGAAAGGTTGTGATCCAGGTGGATATTGGTGGCCACCTACCAAGTCCACTTGGATCCCCACCATTGTTTCTCTCTGTATTTTCAGTTTCTTTAATTGTAGCAAAACTTACTATTTTTAGCATTTTTCGGGTCCTGAACTTCCAGAGCCGTTTTGAGGCCCTAAACGAAGTTTTTTGGGAAATATGGGGGAAACATGGGTTCATGGACAGATTTTTCCCTTCCCAAAGTGGTAGTTCTCGAATAGATATTTCTAATGAGCTATTGTATGCATCAAACGGAGATCGTATGCCAAAGTTACGAGCCCGGGAAGTTGATGTACCAATTTACCCAAACAGGGCCCACAATTTGGCGTTTCATCTTCTAAGGTTAGGTTTTGGAATGTTAAGGGTTTTCCATTGTTTCTCAACAATAAATAGGCCTTCGAGCCTCATTGTAACACAGTTCAGAGGCATGTAGCCACCACATCTCTTCTCAAAGATAAGATACCATCACCCTAGCTAGTTTATTTCCATTACTATTTGTACGCATATTTCAGTATTTTACATTAATGAAATGAAGTATTATTTCTGCTACATATCTGTGTTTATGGTTATCTCTATAATTTTTTGCATTCTTGTTTAAGTCTGGATCAGATTGCGATGTGAAGCTAATCAGTGATCATCCACTATTTGATCAAGTCCACTTGATCCAATGATTAACAGTGATATTGCAAGGGGATCTTGCACAACGTTTACTTGCCCTTACGGAGCCGATAAGGAATATAAGTCATTGATATATATAAGTTTGAGTCTGGTATTGATAACATCTAATCACTTTATCACTCGATATTTGTTGGATAATAGAGGCTATCAATCTTACGGCCTTCCGGACTTCAACTAGCACACGAGTTAAAAACAGGCTCAACCCTCGTAGTTGACTGTGACGTAAAAGGTTGAAAATGAGATCGATGGTTAGGAATGAGTGTGGGACTTCAGCCATGATCAATAATTGTTGTAGATCTAACCCAGAAATACTATAGATCTGATATAAAAATATAAGATAATGGAAATAAACCCCTAACCCAAATATATTATGATAATAGAAATAACCCAAGAATAACAAGATAGAAATATATAGAAATGCTTGTTTATTGATATCAAACCCTTATGGTAGGGCAACACCATACATTCACTCCTTAAGGAAGGAGAACACTCCACAAGCCATATGCCTGTTCATACAATAATCCTTTACTATGTTCCTTGACATGGAGTCTCTAGCCTCTATATAGGCCTCATACATACAATACCATGGGTCATTACCATGGTTCCCTCATACCATCAACTAATACCATGGGCCCATTACATTATTATTAACTACTTGTGGTCCCTTACATGATATGGGTTAACCACCTTATTTATTACTATGGCCCATCCCATTATTACATTATTACCTTGGGTACCTCCCTTGGTACCCCATATTATCCACCTTAGGTATATAACATTCCACCCCCCTAAGCATGTTTTGTCCCCGAAACATGGGAAGAACACAAATAGTAAGATCTACTCAAAAGAGTAGTCCACTGGTACCATGCAACGTGCATCTAGCCATCCAAGAGAAAGGTGAACACTCAATCTCGCTGGTGCCTCGCTCGCTTGAGATGGAAGTTGACCGTGGCAGCTCTTCTGTGTCGATGTGTAGTAGGTGGATCTAGGCTCCTTGCTATCCATCATACGGGGGTTGTTGTCATTGTGGCTAGTTGGTTGCCATCTTGTTGGTTGTTTTCTTGCGGGGTGATGATATGTTGAAGTTTTAACCCATGGTGTCTTTTTCTTTAATTCACCCTGCTGTGGTGCCTGTTGTGGTGTCTTCTTTTCCAATATGACTTCAACCACTGAACCCTCATCAGATGTGTCAGCACCTGTTACCTTTTCGGCTTCAGCCTCTGTTTGTGTTTGATTGTCGACTATCAACTGCTCATCATCTGATATGTCAGTCTTTGTAACATCTTCTGCTTCAACCTCCTTGGACTCCACCTGCTTATTAATGGAAATATCCTGTAATGTAATTTTCTTCTTTTTATACCAGAGCTTCAGGAATTTCTTCTGCACATTAATATTTATAGTACCCACTAATTCCATCCAAGGGTATCCCAAAACAACATCCATGTTATCCATATCTGAAGCATAAAAATCACCATGCAACACATACTTATCCATAGAAATCTTCAAATCCTTATACAATAGAACAGCATCATCATCCACCTGTGTGTTTTCAATGTGTTTTTCTGGAACTAGCAATTTTTTTACCAAATTAACATTGATAAAATTATGCTTGCAACTAGGATTTATAGAAACAATGATCTTCTCTTTCTGAATCAATCCATGAACCTGCAATAAGGATATACCAGTAGGAAATAGCCCCACATGTTTCTCTTTATCTTGTTTTCTAGCACAAGACCATTTGTCCATAAGGAGTTTTTCAAATTCTTCATCTAAAAATTTGGACAACTGTTTGATGCCAAGTGAGTTCCACCATATGGCAGCCTCTTCTTTCAAATTAAGCCATAAGAAACTTTTCCAATATTTCGGATGGTTTTTCTTAAAATATTTTATGAATTCTTCAATAGTAGGACCATTATCTTTCCCTGTAAAAAATAGAACCGCCATGAAGAGGGTTTTGAAAAAAAATTCACTTGGCGAAAATTTGAAATTGTCACAGTTTAGTCAATATTGCTCAGAATCCCTATTATGACCTGTTTTTGGAAATGGAACAATCATTCTACATCTGCCCATGTGGTAGAAATCTTGATCCAGGCACTTGGAATTTCAGATCTGCGCTGCAACTCTCCCGCCGTCACCAAAATTTCTGCAAAAAGAGCTGATTTTAAATCAGCAATATCTCCCTCATCCGGACTCCGATTCGACTGATTTTTTTTTGAAATTGAGTGTTTTATCACCTAGAATTCAGATCTGAAATTATATTTTTCAGATCTTGTACCAGGACGTCTAGATTTGCGCCGCAAAATTGCTGCCCTGAAAATTGTCTGCAAACCCACTGATTTTTAGATCAGCGATATCTCCTTCATCCGGACTCCGATTCAACCGATTTTTTTTTGAAATAGGCTATTTTTTCACAAAGAATACAGATCTACAATCATATTTTGTATATTTTTCACCAAAACATACAAATCTAATCTACAAATTCACCGCCCCCGAAATCTTGCAAAAAAAAAAAAAAAAAATCTGCACTTTTGTGCCCAAGAAAGTGCTCTGATACCACTTGTTGTAGATATGATATAAAAATATAAGACAATGCAAATAAACCCCAAAATAATATGAAATGATTTTTTATAGCACTATTATTACATTATTACATTATTACCTTGGGTACCTCCCTTGGTACCCCATATTATCCTCCCTAGGTATATAACAATAATTTCGTACTCTTCCAGCCCCACAGATGACTGATCACCCAAATCTTATACACAGTGAAAGAGAAATTAAACGCAGTCACACCAGATCATACAAAACTCTAAATTTTCAAGCCAAACTGGAAATTCAAATACACAGAGATACTTCAAAGGGATGCAACACCTCAGATATTGAACAATTACGCACAAAAATACATAGAGATTATAAATTCTATAACTTAATCTTATATGGTTGAATCAATCCAAATCAGTCAAAATCCCTTTACAATCATTCAGAACTTACATAAAATACCATTTCATTCTAACAATTAGATCCTTAATCACTGGATTGTATCTGCCTAATCTTAAACAATATCTAATATGGCTGATATTCTCCTTAAGAATATCAATTGAATCTAAACTTCTTGAATTAATACAAAATCACTCAATCTCTAAATCCTAGCTCAAATCTTATCTAGAAAACTTGTAAATTGACAACTAAAGGATCCCACTCCTTTGCTTGTAAACTTTTTTTTTGTATTTTTGAAATAAATTCAAAGACTTTTGTCTTCAAGTCTCAAGCTCCTGCATCACATGAATAACCATAACCATGAAAATGCATGCATAATAACATATGGACCCTGACATGTGTAACAAATGAAAATAAAACTAGCATGAATTCATGACGAAGGCATCCCAACAAGAAGATCATCAACCTCCGCATGGTGACATCACTACAACCATGATCAACACCAAAAAAATTCAATAAACACATGGACTACAGGAATAAGGAACACATATGTAACTAACATAAATGCATGGCCAACACACTGCCCATCTAGTTTGAGCAATGAACCATGCTCTGATACCACTCTGTAACACCTTCCTCCCACATCTACTCAAGTAAATGTCCTACCAAGGTAAACATGTGGAAATGGGATACTATGATATGATTCAACCTCCTAGGTGACCCTAAGTAAGTGGAATAGATAGAAACACATCAAACATACCTTCCACATCAGCAACAACACTCCTAGGATCTATCCCAACCACTCAAGTATCATGCCCCTGGGATGCACTGCATTTTTAAGCTATTAAACCTCTCGACGCTCCCATGTTATGGGCATTCCAGCATCAAGAGAGTTATGGATGCTGCCACAAGCATGCATGCCTATGTCCAAGGACTGTTTTAAGTAGACCTATGCCAGAGTCTGTGGGATTTAAGGCACTTTTCAAGCCTGGAATTCTGAGCACTGCTTAGAACTTGATGTAACTTATGAAATACATTAAACACATGATGACAAGACTAATAAACCAAAAACTAACTCTAGGACTACCCCTGACCATCCCCAACCGAGATTGACATTCTACCAAGCACTTGGCATCAATGCAATCTACATGTGTAAAAAACAAATCTAAGCATAGGGGTCTCATACTTATCTTAGAATTGCTAAGAAGCATTGTTCCCTTATACCATTAGCTCCATTATCATATATTAGGCCATAGATACATTGTTCATTTATTTACCAATCAAAACAACAAACATACGTCATCACTAACATAATAATTGCTTATAAAAAGCATAATAACAAAAAATATTACCAAAGATACATCAGGCATAAAATCCACATATAAACCAACACATTTAGACATAAGATATGAAGGATAGAACCTCTTGTTAATCAATTCAAATGCCAACCCAGTATGGGACTACCATGTTCCACCTAACCATAGAATACGTGAGCCAATTCTCCCTTCATCCATTCATCCCTATGCCATATTCCAATCATGAATGTGGGACTCGAACTGAAAGAACCAATGAGGGCATCCTGAGGCTAAACCATCTCACCCTCGTCAGTAGAAACTTGACCTTATCATAATCCATCTGGGATCACTAGGCCAACAAAATAAAAATGTAATAACATGAGAAATTAGTCAGCATCACCCGAGAAATTAGTCAGCAACATGTGAGCATCACCCGATGCAATGAGTGCTAAGTGAAATATTAAAAAATCATGAGAAATTAGTCAGTTACGACTACCTCTCATGGAAATGGTCATACGTGAATGGCTTACTTAACGCAGTTGAATCCCAAAATGATATCTAATGTAATAACATGCTTTACCATGATCTCCACCATATCACAAGGCCAAAGAAAGCATGGAATCCACTAGATTTCTCCACATACACCATGAAGAATTTTCCTATCTCCTAGTCTCTCGGTATTTACTGCAATTCACAGTCTAATCAAGGGATCCCTATGCCCTAAACTAAGAATCTAATCTCTCAGATTTACAATAATCCATTCTAGATCACTAGGCCCTAATTGAAACTCCACTATCCAGGCTTTACCGCAAATCACATCCTAGGATTATTAGGCCTAATCGAGAGCACCCACCTCTAGGCTTTACCATATATCTAGCCATTCACGAGAAAGGGTTCCTAGGCCCACCGGGGCAATAAGATCAATTTTGTATAATATCCTTGGTAGTAGTCCTATTCTTTAATATGAACCACATGAAAATTTTGGATTTTTAATGACGTTTACATTTTTTTGTTCATTTACCTCCTTAGCTAGATCCTTATATCCCAATTTTGGTAAATATTCCTATTGGGTATTTGTTATAGAATTTTCACAACTACCTCCACACCATGTACATTACACTAGACATAATGTCTGTTATAGTGTAGTAACAACATTATTTCACTATTTCAAGGATCACATAGGGGTGAAGCCTCACATGCCTGAGGGGTTTGTAAGGGGAAGAATATGTTCGATTTTATTGGTAATGCCCCCAAATAAATTTTTAGGTATTTTTGTGTCGTTTTTTGACAGTTTTTGCAACATGGTTGTTGTCTTTAGTGGTATTTTAGTGCATGGTGGTTTATTGCATATTTTTGTAGTTTTTATTAAGAAACTATAATTATATTTTGATCCAAGGTAAATGGTTCAAAGTTTATGGATGATGTGGGATATATATATTGTATTGTGATACTATAAAGAAGAATATATTTAAAAATATTTTTGATTTTACTAGTTTGATCTAGTAGTTTAAAATATCTATGTTCAAAGTGTGCGTTTTCCATTTCATCTTTTTTCTTTACTAATTTAGTTTGAAACAATTAATTGCCAAATTTTAATACCTAAATTTTGTATTAGAGTGGTTTCGATTTGAGGGGATTCTTTATTGGATGAGGTCTTTTACACACGCCTGCGATATACCATGTTAGAGTGGAAGATATCTAGAATCAAATATTTTCATAAGAGGAAATGGATAGTATTTCAAATATAAATATTGAGAAATTTAATGGCTATAATTTTAAGATGCGGAAGCTCAAAATGGAATATCCGTTGGTGGGAATAAATCAACGAATCATTATGGATTTGGGTATTGAACGAAGAAGGATGTTAAGAGAAGTCTAGGGCATGTTAGATCGAATTGCAAAGTGAACACTACAATTATGTCTCTTATATTTAGTGTCACTAAATGTTTTAGGAGAAGCTACAATGAGTATATCGTGGGACAAGTTAGGGAATTTGTATTAGTCTAAGTCCTAAGTGAAAAAAAAATTTGTATCAAAAAAGATTTTAGTCGTTAGGATTGTTAATGGAGGATCAACGATGAAAATATAACTGCCTTCAATACTTACGATAAGTAAAATATTATCTACGTATATTAATATTTTAGATGAGGATAAGTGTACCAAATTATTATTTTCTTTACCGGACTCGTACGATAGTTTTGTTCTTTATATATGTAGTAATTCAACTACTTTGAATCTTAATGATATAGTCGCACCCTTGTTATCACACAAGATGAGAAGGAAAAATATGGAAGGACAGAAAACAAATGCCTTGCATGTAGAGGATGCACCTAGTTTATAAATAAAAGTATGTTTTAAAGTAAGATATAAATATAGAAGAAGTTATAAATCTCCAAGGAAATTTGTAAAGGTATGTTGGCGATGCAAAAAAAAAGGCATTACAATAAAGACAGCGAATCCAAAATAGTTGAGAAAGGTAAGGGATCTAATGATACTTTTTCTATAGAAGCAAAAACATCCGCCAATGAATGATGGATGTGTATTTGAATTTTTAATGTGCACATGCATATTGTGAGGAATGGTTAGTCTATCCATGTACAATCATTCATGCATCCTCATAGGGATTTATTTTTATTACATGGTAGATATGATGTCGGTGATGTTTTGTTAGGAGATGAACTGACAACCAAAAGAATAAGAGATGAAAAGTCAAGTTGAATTCCATGGATAGAAGGATTAGGACACGCTTAATGTTCAATCACATCCAAGGGCTCATAAGTTTATCTAAGAAATACAAGTGATGCAATTGTAAAAATAATGTTCTAAAAGGAAAACTACAACATGGTATGAGAAGAAAATGGAGTACTAAGGAGGGTCCATATTGGAGATTTGTTGAGTATTAGTTTTTCTCAATTTTGTCAGCCTTCCAAGACCTTGTTTTCCCATTTTTGAACTCCATCTGACCCCTAGTTATACCTATTTTGATCATATTATCTAGATTTTGGCCAAAAGGGTACTATGTGCTTAAGGTATGCAAATTAACTTAAAAAGTGTCATTTTATCTTACTCTTAAGTAGTTCCTTAAGCTAACTATTTCCTTATTGAAATTATCAAGTCAACTCATCGAAGCCTTATGTAGATTCAAAGCAGTTCTAAAATTTCATATAGACATCTTGCAGTCACTATTTTCCTATAGACGCTCTGCAATTCCCTGTAGGTGTGGATTTCTTGCAATCATCCAAATTTCGTGGAACAAAATCGGTGGTTTTCTATGTTCCACTTAATCTTAGAACAAATGGGGACATGTGTTTTGTGGGGAAATCCACCTACATCAATGCTATCCTATTGGCTGCTCCAGATTTATCATCAAAACTATCTAGATGTCGAATCTCCTTTTCATTGGCCACTTAAGGAAAAGCTCTAGTAGATTGGCGAAATAGTCTGATCCATGCTTTCAGTCATGGATCTGACTTAGAAGAGCTATTTTTGATATTTTGTGCATTTAATAACATTAAATAGTTCAACAAGTAGTTTTTCCTTATTCAAGCACATCATATGCCTACAAAATTATATACATAGTATTATATTTTATGTGTATGTGGATTGGTTGGCTGATTAGTGTATCAGATTGTACAAGACTGTGATCTTTTCCATATTAATATATGTTATATGTTCTGTTCATTCTACTGAGTAAACCATTTTAATATTGGATGGGTTATGAGTAAGGGAGGGCCCCCTTTACTCACAACTCCATTGGTAATACTAGCGTATTCCTTTAGTTATGTTTATGCAGTGATATTGTTGTTCCACAACTAGTGTTCTTTTTTCTGATTTAGTAGCATATATCATTTTATTTATGGTCAAGATTTATGTGATTCATTTAATCAATTTTAGCTTTCCATTGTTAAATTGATTTCTTTTTTTGTGTGTTTGATCTTTTATCTTTTATGGTCAACATCAACAATATCATAGTTGTAGGGGGAGGTGAATCCACTCTATAGCCTTTGCTACCAAGCGTTGATGCAAAAAAGAGTCATTAGTGTTGTGTATATGTGACTGATTTAATTAGGAACCACTTGAGGTATCAAGCCTGCATATTTTTTTCATGGCATCTCGCAAGTTTACTTACCCTTGGTTGATAATTTATGTTGGTAAATTATAAGTCTATAATTTAACTCAACATTTTGGCGTCATTGTCGGGGAGGTGCTAAGGGATGATATTGAAAGTGTTTTAGTATGATTTATGTTGTTTAAGATTTTCAGGACTGTGGGAGTCGAAGTGGTAAGATGTAGGGTAAAACCTACACACTTATAGATTTAATAATTCTCCAAAGCCGTGTCCTGATTTCTTCGTAAGTAGAATATTTCAAATTTGTTTGCATAATAGATAAATATGGTCCAAGATTTACAAACGTATTTTGTGGTGGTGTGAGCACCACTTCATTCAATAATAAACTGGCAAGAAAAAGGAAGTCTACAAGAAATAAGGCAGCAAAAGAGGAAGAATCCGAACAGGAGGTCTATGGTCCTGAAGATAGCTTGGTCTCTGACCCTAAGTAGATTAATACTTCCACAGTAGAATATTTTGTTGCTACCCATTTAGAACCTCCTATTACAACGAAGACATTATCTTTGTTCAGTGGTCAATCTGAGAAGGAATTCCTCGTCAATCCTATCCAAGAACCAAAGTTTTGTATCATTGACTTTGAAGAATCTATAGTTTATAAGGGTCATACTTTCTCTTGGATTGACATGGCTCATGAAGAAGGTATCAGTAATATAGTTGGAGGCCATGTTGAATAGGAAAATGTCACATTTGAATTTCTGGTTAGGGAGATTGTTGGAGCTACTCAGATGAAAAATATTCCTCCCTCATCCTTGCACGAATTTCATGATTTCCCTAGTGAAGATCCAGATGACTTTTTATTCAAATTTGATGTATTGTGCAAGAGCTATGACTATTATTCCAATGATTAGAAGTTGAAGTTTCTTCCTACAGCATTAAAGGATGCAGCTCTTAGGTGGTTTATGGTGTTGGGATGAAACTCCATTGCAGCTTGGGATGAAATGAAGAAGGTATTCCTAAAAAAGTATCAAGATTATTGTAAAAATAGGGACATCAGGGAAGAAATTTTTCGCATCACTCATAAGGAACATGAGAGCCTTGAGGACTTGGTGGAAATATTTCAATATAATCCCCAGAGATCTAAGATGAAACAGCTGAGAAAAGAAACCTTGAGAACAATTTTGGTCAGGGAAATAAGACTGGAATATATGGAGGTTTTGAACCTAATGGGAGCAGGTGATGTATCAAAATTGAGCCATGATTATGTGTGTGAGTTGTGGAGATTTTATTCATGACGAAATTCTAAGGTTTAAGGAGGATTAATAGACACTTCTAGGATTGTCAAATGAGTTGCCAGAGCTGGAGTAAGCAGAGCTGAAATGGGTAACTTATTCGAAAATTTTAAGAATGATATTCTGAGCACTTTATCTTCACAATTGGATGTTTTTCAGGCTAATAAGAGAGAATAGGAATTGGAAAAATCCCTGGTCATATTTTTCTCTAAATGCAAGAATAAACATGCTCTAAGGGACTGCCCAGCTAATAGTATAGAAGTATGTCAAATTTTTGAAGCCAATCATTCTACTGATCAATGTCCCTCTCTTCCTGATATTAAAGAAACCTATGTAGAAGATCCAGAAGCTATCAGTGCACTATATGCAATGGCACCTCAATGACCATGGAAACCATGCCATAGAGGTATGTCACAATCACATTTTCAATTTCTATATGCCCATAAGAAGATGTGGAATGTTCCAATACCTTGGTAGCCCTGGCCTCCTAAAAAACCTTAGAAGGGGAGCTTTTCTTACCCTATGGCACAAAATTTTCCACCTCAAAACTTTTATCCACCATAACCCATGCCACAACAAATGGTACAACCACAAAACAACAACTTCATTTGTCTTCCCCACCAAATCAACCTCGTCTCACAAAACTTATTTCTCAGCCAGTATCTAACCCCAATAATAAAACCATCCAATCTGATCACAATATTGGATTGGTCACTTATCCCACTTTTCCCATTTATTTTATTGTCCCACATCCTTTGCAAGAATTTTTTGTTCCTTTACTATGGTAATTTCCCATGTCACTATAGGAAATCAAACTTTGATATGAAAAAGTAGTGACTCGGCCTGAAAGAAATGAAGAGGTTTTAGGGGAAGACATTCTGGAGCCACCTAAAGTAGAAAACATCCCTAAACCATCGGAATAAATCACTTCAAGATCACAAGAACCTTTCTCATCCCATACGGTCAAGCCTCCTTTTCCAGAGAGGTTGGAAATGAAAATAAACAACTCGAGTTTGATCTTGTGTCTAAACTAAGAAATTTGTGCATTAAAATCCCATTTCTACAAGTAATTAATGATATCTTGATTTATGCCAAAACAGTGAGGGAACTATGTACCAAGAAGCCAGGAAGGTAGAAGAAATAACCCTAAAAAATTCAAGTAGTTGGAAAACTTGAAAGTCTTATGTCCACTGGATTTTCTACTAAAAAATATGCAGATCCTGGTATCCCTGTGGTTACCACCTTTATCAATGAGTATCCAATAAAAAACACTTTAATTGATTTATGTGAAGCTCTGAATGTGATGACAATGGAGACTTATCTCACATAGGATCCTTAGACTTACTACCTACTCCTACCATGTTAGAATTAACATATAGGTCTAAGGTAAAGCCAGAGGGTGTATTAGACGATATTGTCATCTCATTGCATTCTTGGGAATACCCTACAGATTTTTATGCTCTTCAACCTAGAAATAACTTGGGAAGGCATCCTTTGAAATTGGGGAGGACATGGTTAGCCACAACGAATGCCTACATAGGTTGTAGATCAGGAAATATGACTATCACTCATGGGGCTAAAATAAAGCATATCAATTTGTATCCCCCTTCTAAACCCATCTTAAGATCAGAAAAACACAGTGGGTTGAAAAAGAGGAGCATGATTTAGAATGTACCCACCCAATTTTAACAATACCCCAAGCTATGAGCCTTAGGGAAAACATAGAAGAAAATCTTATAAATTGTTATATTTCGAATCCTCACTTTTCCCAGCATGAAGAAGGGCAGTCTAGTCATAGTATGATAGCATTACTAACTTCCAAAATTCTTATGAGCATAGTACAGTGGCTGAATTACATTGAGCCCTCTTATCTGTATTTCTTGCATATTCAATGACTGAATATGGTGCTAAGGTAGTTGAAATGTTTCTTGAAAAAGCTATTGATACTAATGATGCCGTCACTCTTGAACAAGAAAAATAATTAATTCAAACATTAGAAAAAATTCCAGATATATTTGCATGGGAATATGAGGAAATGAGGGGTATTCGCCTAGATACTTGCATTCATCATATTTACATTGAGGGAATTTCAAAACCCACAAGACAAACGCAAAGGATAATGAACCTTTCTTTAAGAGAAATTATAAAAAATGAATTGCAAATATTGTTAGATGTAGGGTTCATCTATCCTATTTCAGACAGCCAATGGGTGTCCCCATTGGTTATTATCCCTAAAAATAATGGTAAATGGCGAGTGTCTGTAGATTATAGGGAACTAAACAAAGCTAAAATAAAAGACCACTTTCCCTTGCCTTTTATAGACCAACTGCTAGACACTTTAGCAGGGAAGAAGTATATCTCCTTCCTAGATGGATTCAGTGGGTACAATCACATTAGGATACTTGGGGCATATAAGGTAGTACCATTTGGTTTATGTAACACACCATCCGCATTTCAAAGGGCGATACTTGTTATTTTCTATGATCATTTGCATGATTGCGTAGAGGTTTTTATGGATGATTTTACAGTAATAGGTGATACTTTTAAAAAATATTTACATAATCTTAGGAGAGTTTTGCAAAGATGTAGAGAAACTAATCTTCCATTCAGTAATGAAAGGTGTTTTATGATTATGACTAAGGGATTTGTTTTTGGACATCATGTTTTTGCTGCAGGAATCAAAGTTGACCCGGCTAAAATTGAAGTAATTATAAAAATGCCCCTACCAGGGAGTGCAAAGTTTTCTTGGACATGTGGACTACTACAGAAGTCTTGTTGTGAACTTTACAAAGGTAGCCTCACCATTGTCTAAACTATTAAATAAAGAATCATTTCATTGGCATGATGACTGCTAAGCTACTTTTGATACACTCAAGGAAAAGCTTTCTTCAGCACAAGTCTTGAGAGGTCTAGATTGGAAATTTCCTTTTCACATTTCCATTGGTGCCTCTGATTCCACTATAGGAGTGGTATTGGGCCAAAAGGAAAATATCGTAAACCATGCAATTTATTTTGTTAGTAAAAATGTAACTCCTATAGAGTTGAATTACACTGTAACTAAGAAAGAATTCCTTGCTCTAATTTATGTTATTAAGAAGTTTATAAATTACATCACTGGTTACGAAGATTTTGTACATACTGATCATTCTTCTATTCGATATCTCAAGGAAAAACTAGTCACTAATGGAAAGATTACTAGGTGGTTGTTGCTGCTATAGGAATTTGATATCATGGTATTGGACAAACTAGGAAAAGAAAATCAGGTAGAAGATTTCGTATCTAAGCTTAACAATGTAGGTGAGGGCGTCCCTATTAATGATAAATTTCCTGATGAAAATCTGTTTGCTATCCCTGTTAAAACACCTTGGTGTGCAGATATCGCCAACTACCTTGCTCTAGGAATGTTACCCCCCTACTTTTGTTCTTGTCACAAGAAAATAATTATTAGGAAAAGTGCTAATTACTCTTGAATAGCATGAGACCTCTTTTTTCACCAGACCTGATTTGATTATTTAGGGATGTGTTAAGGGGGACGATATGTATGATATCATGAGAGCTTGTTATGATGAACCTTGTGGAGGTCACATTGCAGATAAGAAAATAACCTATAAGATCATCTGCTGATGTTATTGGCAAGTCTTATTAAATATGCAAGGGAGTATGTCTAGAAGTGTGATTGCTGCCAAAGAATAGGGAAACCTATTCAATCAGATGAAATTCCTTTGCAGCCACAAGTTCTCATAGAACCATTCGAGAGGTGTGCTTTTGATTTTGTAGGTCCTATCAATCCTATGTCCAAAGTTAAGAAGTATATTTTAGTTTGTATTGATTATGTGACAAAGTGGGTGGAAGCAAGAGGACTACCTAGAGAAATGGATAAAGCAGTGGTAAAATTTCTCTATTTCTGATATTTTTGTAAGATCTAGGGTACTTAGGGACATAGTTATTGATCAGGGCAGTCATTTTTTGTCAAAGCTTATGCAGGGAATTGCATATAAATATCAGATTACTCATTGGAAGTCCACCCCTTATCATCCACAGGCCGATGGGAAAGTGGAATTAACAAATAAGGTGTTGGATACAATCCTTACAAATACACTTTGACTACATAAGAAGGATTAGCCTGATTGACTTCTTGAGGCATTATGGGTCTACATGGTCACATGGAGAAACACCAATGGATTCCCTCCATATGAATTGGTGTATGGAAAATAGGTTTGACTACCCATTGAATTTCATGTCATAAATTTCAAGATGGAAGCAAATTTGGGTATATAGCTTGATGAGGCACAACATTAGAGGATCTTGCAGATCAATGAGTTGGATGAGATTAGGCAAGATGATTTTCAACATATTCACTTGATACAACAACAATGAGCTAAATGGCATCACATATAAATAAGTAAGGAGAATTTTAAAGAGGGAGAGTGGGCATTCTTGTATGATTCGAGATTTATGAACTTTAAAGGGAAATTCAATACACATTGGTTGGGTCCTTGTGAAATTGAGAAAGTTTTTGACAATGGATTTTTCCTTGTTAAAAGAATTGATAATGGGAATGTTTCCTTCTTGGTAAATGGGCACACACTCAAGTTATATCAAAAACCCCAATCCAAGGAGGAATTTGTGGAAGAAATTGTGAAAAAAGAAAGAGATAGAAGTGGCAGGAGAAGGAGTTGTTCCTTCTACTACCTCTTCTTGATTTTACATTGTTATAAAATGAGTTTACCTTTTTCCTTCTAATGCTTAGTAAACCATGAGAGGAATGTCTATTGGGTATAGGATTATTCCCTTTTCTAGACCCAATGGACTAACTATTGAAAAGGATCCCCCTTGGAGTCTTCTTTTTCAGTATTTCAGACTCTCTGAAATTTAAATTTGGTAAGCATGAAATCCCTTATGCTCATTAAAATAACAGGAAATTAGATCCTTTGGATGCTCAGAATAAATTTTATTCTTCAGCTAATATTTGGATTTCTCACGTTGGATTGATGTGGGATTCCTTAAGGCCCTCCTTCCAACAATATTGGCCCATTGACACCAGCAAATTATCTAGGCCTAATATCAAGAGCTTTATGATTCCTTGAAGTTTGTATACCTTAATGAAAAACTATCTCATGAGCAACATTGGGGAATCATCATGGCTCATTGAATTCTTGATCCTATAGGGGGTTCTAAATCATCCCATAAATTCACACTTTATAGGATGCCTCAGGGTACCTTGGTCCTTAATATCATTAATGGTGATGGGCCTTGAATTTGTTAACAATTGACGTCAATGGTTGGTAATCCAATGAGCTCATTGCACATTCGATATGAACCCCTTCATTCATATGAAATGAACTGTACAGAAAGGGGAAGGAATGGGTTTGTTTTCTATAGAAGAATCTCTTGTAGCGCATTCAACAATTGTGCAGGCAGAGCAATTCCTGTAGCACAACAATGGTTTCCTGAAAATACACATAGAACATTAGATTTTTTGATAAAGTAATAATAATCTATTACTGGTTAACATCACGAATTATGTAATCATGTTTATAACCTGTTATGTTTAATGTATACATGAATTATGTAATTCTAAGGTGTATTATTATTCCAAAAACAGTGCCAATCGTCATCGAAGGATGGGATCGTTGGGAGTTATGATCGATAATGTACAATTGGTGATATGATGCTTAAAGTGAAAGGTAATGATGCTTTAAGACTTTAAAACTTTGCATGAACTTAAGCCTTGGTACACTTTGCGGCAACGTGCGGCCATGACCGTTACATCATAAATGGAGTCCCATGTCCACCTCTCATAACTCGGACACCTTCTTTGGTGAAATTACCGATATTTATCTTGTAGGTCGGATCATGATGATAATCATGATCACGACCGACATCCTTTTTTTTTCCATACTTCCCTAATACTTCCAAAATTAAAATCTCCTTGTAGCGTTTTTGCAAAGGCTTGGAGGCATCACTGTAAGCCAAATTAGCTCTATTTCTTCCACTCCTAACCATGTCTAAACTATGTGCCCCTATTCGGTTTGAACCACAATTCTATGCACTATTAGATGTTGAGCCCAGAAGCAAAGCTGGGATGGAAAAGGTAGGGTGGTTACCCCTATTACAGAAATTATGTGGGCACAATTTGGAAGTGACCAAACCTTCACTGTTAACCTTAATGGTGACAAAGTTGTTGGCTTGATGGGGCATGACCTCGGTTCGGAGTTAATTAGCCAAAAAAAATCCCTACACCGTTAGCCCCTTCGACAACATTCCGTGGAGCGTAGACTAAGATCTCACCCGAAGCAGTATGGGGAAATGTTGGAACCAAGTTTTTGCACCCTGGAGATTTCTGAGGGGTTGATTTAGTCCAACTATGAATAGCTTCACATGGGTCACTTTGCACACTATCCTGACCTGAGATACTTCACGATCTATTACAATCACCTTCACGTAGCCCTAACCAAGGGATGAGGTGACTTCGCGCTACTAAGCAGGAATTTGCGCTATTTCCCCAATGCACCCCGTGTATGTTACTTATCTTCTTACAATAGTTAGTTATATTTATGTAAACTGATACTTAATCTTACATTCACTTAACTAACACAATCATATATGTTCGTGCACCATATAACAATAAATATGCAATTCATACCCAATATACTCAATGCATAAAGATAGGAAATAGATACACAAAATTGATATGAAAACTTCTCTTTATTAATGCTTCAATGCTTACAAACTCGACTCACCCTATGCACTCAACCGCAGGGGTCCTCACACTCAACTGTAGACTACTAGGCCTCTGCCCAATCAACTGCAGAGCCTTCTACTCTATTACCCAAAGACTCAACTCTACACTTTACCTATGACACAATTCTCCATCCTTAATTCATTACTTCCTTGTATCCTTTACAACTTAGAACCTTGCTCTATTTATACAATCCCATGGTCTGTGGACCATGGGTAGATCTGTAAAGCTAACATTACATTACAAAAATGAGGGCGCCCAACCCTATGACTCATTTAGAACTTCGCGTTCTGCGCCCAAAAAAGGCAGAGTCTTTACATTGGATTTAGTCAAAATCTAGGCTTTAAGCTCCAAAACTTCCCTTGGGAGATCATGTGTCCAATAGGCTCCCAACACAAGCATCGTTACTCACTCTCAAGTCACTCTATTGGTGTGGAGATCTTCATGTGGAGACCTCCCAACTCTGCCTGAACTGCTGCAAGATCGACAGTGCACTAAGTAGTTGCTTGTTGTACCTCCTAGACGCATTGTTTAGAGACTTTGGTACCTGAACTGCTTCCCTGCATCTTTTCCTGTGTTCCCTACATCTACACGAGCTTGGCCTCAATCAAGGCTATAATGATGAATGCCTCATAGATCCAATGTTGTATGTGTGCCTTCAAAACCACTTCCTTATGTCGCAACGCGTCTACCTACTCCTTGAGCACTTTTGCTTGTTGCATCCGCGTGTGCCTCTCTGTAAGGACCATTGTCTGTGTGACCTCTTTTATGTCATCAAAGTCTTATTTTAGCTCATGTGCCTCTGTTTCTAAGAATTATATGTTCACGTCCTCCTGCAGAGTTGTGAGGACCTCGAATGAATCTTCAAATAATTTGGTGTAGTCCTTCACTGCACTACTGGTTTCCTCTATTCCCCTTGTAGTGGCACTGGCGCACTATTCCCTCACCTCTGAAGGAGTTGAAGGTTGCACCTTCAACTGCAGCTCTATTATCTAAAGGTTCGGCTCCATCTAAACCTTAACCATTTCCTCTCTTACCTCGTCCACCCCTGCTGATAGCCTCCAAATGCATGCCTCTGCTAGTGCCTCTGCTGGAATGACCAACTCAGGAACCACCTGGTAGGCTTCTTCAACCACCTACACAATCTGTCAGTTCCGTGTCACCACCTCATCGTGTTGCAGGCTCAGTTGCTCCATGTTAATTCATTTTTCACTCATCGCCTTGAGCGCGCAACCCTACCTAGCCCACAGTTTGTAGTCACTCTGTCTTGCAGAACATAGAGCATCTTCGAGGGAGCGTAACTATGTTGATCCCAACTCCCTTGAGTGCACTGACCATAGGCATGTTGGCATCATTGTCTGTAACCAGTGCCCCCTCTATCAACACTATAGTGGTAGTCATGAGGGCACACAACATTTCCTCAGTTGTGGTCGTGCCTACTACGAGGTTGGTCAACAGATTAATAGCCATAGGAGTGTGCACCTACAACTCCTGTATCTATGCTCGAAGGGCCCCTAATAGCATCTGATCAAGGATAATTTTAGGGGCGAATGTTCGCCCTTTAGCGAAATTAAGGGGTTTTACATTTTTAGTGGGCGAATATTTTGTATCATAGTACATTTTTACAAATCACCTCAAATAGCCCACCTTATTTTAAGGGAGAGGGTAAAAAAGGTAAATTTAGCCCTTGAAATTAGGACTTACAACCTTCCATTCGCCCATTTTCAAGAATAGGTTTTATTTAAGTGAATCCTATGGGCCAAATACCATATTTATAAAAGAGGTATGGTAAATTAATAAAAATATAAATAAATGAGAGGTATGGTAAATAAATAAAACATTTTTTATATTTACTCCATAAGTCACCTTATATACATGTAAGGGTGTAAACAAATAAAAATATAAGTAAAAGTGGAGGTATGGTAAATAAATAAAATGCCTTTTTATACTTACTCAAAAGGTATGTTAAATAAATAAAAATATAAATAAACTAGACATATCGTAAATAAATAAAACCTCTTTTTATATTTAGTCCATAACCCTCGTTCTATTTATGAAGGCTCAAGAAAGAGGTTTTATTTAAGTGAATCCTATGGGCCAAATACCATATTTGTAAAAGAGGTATGGTAAATTAATAAAAATATAAATAAACGAGAGGTATGGTAAACAAATAAAACATTTTTTTATATTTACTCCATAAGTCACCTTATATTTACGAACACTCAAAAAAATGGGTTATATTTAGGTGAAACCTATGGCCAAAATACTATGGGACAAATACCATGGACTAGATTGTTATTAATACCATGCAAAAAACCATTATTAACCCTAATATTAGAATTAATAAAAATAAAAATGGCACATGGTATTGACCCATGGTATTCACCAAAATGGCACATGGTATTGACCCATGGTATTCACCTGGAATGTAGCCTATTTAAATGGGGGAATTAAACCAACATGTAGCCTATGCTAAGATTCACTAGGACTTTACAAAGTTTTATTATTTAGTGGAAGACTCGCCAAGATCTTACAAGATTTTATAATTGACGTAAATATTCGCCATGCCTTAAAAATTATATATACATATTATATTATTGATAAAATCGCCTTCCATTTTTCCTATATACCATGGAGATTCACCCATTTATTATATTTATAAATTTAGGGGGGCTTCTTAAAATTTTCCCTGCATCTGATTTTCCTTCACGAACTACTGTATGACCTTTGCGGTGGTCGTCCAGATCCCTCAGTGAGGGTGATCGGGTCAGAAGAAGTCTTGGAGGCTTTTGACTTCATTTGCGGCCCCACCTACTCTCTCAAGCGCTGGTGCTTTAACTATGTAGAGACTATTTGTGGGTCGAATCCACCTTCCTCTATTTCTATCTCTTCTTCAGGCAAAGGTGACTTTCAACCCTCGTGCTCCTTCTCTACTACCTTTTGTTGTTTTGTTGCTGCCTTCTGTTGTTCTACTTTCTGTTATTTTGTTGCTGCTTTCGTAACATCCCGTGCCTCCTGTGCCTTTGTTGTTGCCGCCTCATTTCTTCTCTTCTCTGCCAACCACGCCATCTATAGTTTTGCCTCCTCCTTATTTCTTTATGAAACATAATTATCCAATTCCAATGCGAAGATGGCTATAGCGTGCCACTCCGGCGGCCACGACTCAAGTACGGCGAGTATGACATCATCAGTGGCCAAGTATGGGAGCTCGTTCCACTTCTTCACGGGGTCCTTGTGCACCCTAATAGACAAGTGATGGAAATCCACCTTAGACTTCGCAAAGCTTTGCAGATATTATAGACAGTGGGCGATAACCATGGCTCGCGATTAATCCCCATTTTGATGTTCATCTCCATGAACACCCAAAATATCTTATTGTCTCAGATCCTATGCACACCTTTAGTTTCCCACAGCAAAGCGTACCTCACTGCCTCTGGAAGATCCTGTGCAATTGTGGATAACTTTTTGTCCTTAGGCAATTCCCAAGCCACCAACACAATGGATAGAAGAAGCCATGCATAGTGAAAAGTCTTCCCTTTCTCCTATGCCTTGCGGTAATTCTCCAGGAACTCCTTGCACAAGTACTCTGACAAGTTAAACTGGACCCCCTCTGCACAATGTGTGGAAAGTGCAACCACCAGCGCATGCACCTCATCCGTGCAACACTTCCACATAACCTTCCCAGCCACTATCTATGTCACGACTCAGACCACAATGTTGTTGATACTGGAGATCGTGTAGCCTCTCTTCTTCTTCTCCAACTTGAATTTTTTCTTCATGACCTCCACGATGGCCAAGTCATTACTATTACCCTTTGAAATATTCGTTGGGTCCTCCCCTTTGCAAGGGAGTCAAGTAATTCCATGAATTAGGTGTTCCATGATGGGGATGGGCTCCTCTAGCGAAAAACACCCACCATGCACTAAGCAGCAGTTTTGTGATGACAAAGATAGTTACTGGGGTGTGATGGTAATGCAGCACCAAGAGCAGGCTTAACAACCTTGCTTTCTCTACTCCGCGCAACCATTTGTGTGGTTCCAAATCTATGGCTCCCACTACAGTGTTTTTCTTCGACCGCCTGAGCTACGCGGTTGCCAAGTGTGGGCATTTCTCGTGGTCTGCGAGCTTCTAGTCTTCGAAATGTAGACCCGGCACCCATCCTAACTACGCTCCTTCAAAAATGATATCATTGGGTAGCATTGAAGTCTACAGAGATTGTTTCCTCTCATCTAGTTCCTTGGGTACCCTTGCTTTCCCCTTCCACTGAGGAACATACGGGGGTAGCCTAGTCAGAAGGTCCATGCCCTTTGTTTCTTCCTCCATTTCTTCATCCTCCTCCTCTTCGACTAGGATTTCCTCAAGGTCTTCCTCCTCCTATTAGTTTCCAAATTAACTGCTTCCCCTTTTCTTCCATGGTTATTTTAGTTCTCAGCGGGTTTCCAGGGGACACATGCACCAGAACAATAGGCTTCTTATCATTCTTGGGTCTTGATGTGCATGGTGATTTAGGGATTTTTGCAACTATCCTGGTGCTTTCTGGGGCATCTCCTATCGTCATGGCCTGCACGACCTCTTCAGAAGTCATCTCTATGATATTCCTGGCTTCTTTAGATGCTGCCATATTATTGTTCTACAAATCTCTCAACTTCTCAGGTAACACCTTCATCTCCAATAGGTCAAATAGGTCTGGGCTCAGAAATATCTAGGTGCACGACAACTCAACTTGCAAATGGCTAAGTGTTATTTGTTGGGCAGCCCTTTGCAATTTATAGCACCTTTTGAATTTGAATTCGACTGTTCTCCATAAATTTGATCCATTAGTGCTCCCTTGGCGGCATATTTTCCAAAATCTAGCCCGTAAATTTTGCATTAAATTCCTGCCACCCACTCCATTTGAACTCAAACCAAGCATCACATCTTGAATAGTGACTATAATAGCAACTTTCTAGCCAACCCATGTGGCAGCACAGCTACCCATGCGCTATCACAAACCTTGCAATACTTCACTCATGTGTGTAGTCCTATCATCATTCAACTTTCGAGCATAGTAGTTTATAGTCCCGCACCTCCTTTCCACTGCCTGGAGCACTAAGACTATGGTTCCCATGGCTAGTCAGGTGGCCAAGCCACCTGTATTTAGCTTCAACCAACTACCATTTACTTTTCCTCGATAGAGTTTGCCATTTAACTTTATCAACGACATCACGCGACCATCTGTGAGCTCCTTAATAACATATGGTTCAATCCTATGCATCCAACTGATAAACTCTTAGTGGTAGCCCCCAAGTTCATTAATGTAAACAAGCTCATCCTGCTTTATCACCACAGCCTTTTTGTCAAGAAAGTCCCTCTTTATTTCCTCCTTAAGCTTCTGGACTTCTGCTTCCACAATGGTGCTTTTCTACCTCAACTGAACTCTTTCATTCATGAGTTCTTGGAGCCTAAGATCACCCTGCTGGATCTCTTCATTAGGTCCCAAGCATTCTTCTTTGAGTTCTTCCAAGGCTTTGTGATCTGTCATATATGTGGGTGCTGCTATGTGTGGACTAGGCATGATATACTACATCGTCATTACAACATTTGCTTCATAGGCCAATCTAGAAGGTGTCTCTCCTGTCAATTTCTTGTTTGTTGTCCTATAAGCCCATAAGACTACTAGTACATGCAGGTCCCAATCACTTTGTTGTGCATTACATACCTTGTTTAGTTCTTTGCACAGTTTCTAAGATGCTTCCACATGGATAACCTTTTGTGCGGTCATTCTATCCACACTCTATCATTCCAACTTGAGGAGCCAATTGAACATTTTCCCCCTCAACGCATGCTTATTGATTGTATCTCCCAACGTGAAGTTCATGTGCATCTGCATAATTTATTTGTCATATGCCTGTACCCACCTAGACTGATGCACGTGCAGACCATACCTGTCCATTATATTTATCTACCAGTCAAACTCTAGGCTTCCCAAACTGTGTAGACATCATCCTCCTACATGCGCACCAGTTTTCAAAGCTTCCCTTATACATACCCCACCACCTTGCGGGTGTAGCATGTAGTACCCAATTCAAGGCTTGGAAATGTTGTTTTTCTAGCACCTCCCTTTCAAATTTATCCAAGAAGACATCTACCTCACCTAATCCATCATAATTAGGCGTATCTTTCACTTTTGGCAATACGCAGTGAAGTGATCTTTTCATCATATTACAGTTCAACGTGGTTACCTCGTATAACCGGTTTTTCCATTGGTTTATCTCCTCATCTGAATCTAGAGTGTAGGAGCTTTCACGCTCCCATGAAATTCATCCATCCGTGGTGGGATTTACCCAGTCTTGCTCTCACACAGTTATCTTGTAGATACAGTCCAAATCATCATCACTTTCATAGTCGGGCACCGGCTCTGTGCAGTGCGATCCTTTAGCAAGGTCCAAGGGTATAGCTACACATAGAGACTTCTTTTCAAAAATCATCTTGTGCTTCTTCAGATTAATCACGTGTTCATGTATGTGGCCCAATCAATTCCTAGGAGCGCGGGGTAGGGGTTGCTGTGATCAACAATCTCTATCACCTCAAAGTCTACTAGCGTGCTTGCTCCTCAATGTCCATGGTGATTCCGTACAATCACCCCACGAGTACTATATTCTGTCGGTTTTCCATTCATAACTGAATAGGAGACCATTACAACGTAGGCCTCCCATGCACTCCCTTTGTCTATTTTGGAAAAATTTTCTCCTCTAATCATAAATCCATAATTTCTTGGTCTATTTCATATTCTCCAATTTGCATGGTTAACCTAATTTCTCTCCCCATCCTAATCTTATGATTTCCAATCTTTTGGACTAAACACAATTCTCATGTCATGGTCCCAGCGCATCTATTAATGAGTTCCTGTAATCCCTTTACTACCTTACTGTCACACAGTAACTTCATACATGTTTCCAGAAACATCGTGACACTCAATGGGTCCATGTTCGGTTCCAATCTATCTTTCTTCCTGAAGTGGAGGCATCATTGAAGCTCTTCATAGCTTCCATAAAGGTTTCTCGAGCGTGCTCCAAATCAAGCTTCGCTTCTTTTACTGGAGCTTTGTGAACCCAAGTACTATCTTTGGGTTGTTTTCCTTTGTCATGTCCTATTGCTATTCCACTTTGCAGCACAATGTTCATGTTAAGGTCATCCTCGCGCGGATTAGACCTCATCATCTATAGGTTCTGAGTCAGGGGAGGTGGTAGTGCTCCATTATCATGTATCCTAGCTATCAGTGTTGGACAATGTTTCATCTCATGATTAAACAAGGCACAACACTGACACGATGGATGCGTTGGGTTCATACAATTGTAGGCATAATGTCCTAGCCCTCCACAATGGTAGCATATTCGCTGTCTGCGACCTCTTCTAGGTATTCCTCCACCTCAGCCTCATGTGCGCCCCTGAAATCTGCCTTGCGCCATCCCTGCACTCTGGTGTTTCAACCTAAACCCTGTAGGTGGGAGTTCTATCCATCATTAACTCATAGCTTCTACAAGTGCGCTCATCATGTCCCATCGACCTACAAAAATTACAGAACAATTGTTGCGAATTTTGTGTATACTTTTGTACCAAATGGAAATTGTCTGTATCATGCTTTCCTCCTACTTGGCAAATTGCACATGACAAAGAAGGTGCCATGCTTGGTCCTACTTTTGCTTTCGACCATAACGGCATCGATCCTCCTCCCATGAGGTAATTTGCGAAGACCAAGCAGTGGTCTTTGTCGTGACCCTGACCTTTTCATTTGATGCACCAGACCTCTTTGCACACTCTTGGTTCAGCTGTCATGTCCTGTTTCAGACTCTGCATTTCAAGGCACAAGTTTTTCAACTAAGCATGGATTTGTTGAACGCCAAATATAGGATCCTGCATTGGAGTCTCATGTAGCCCCATCACAATCTCTAAGGACTTTTCCTATGTCGTTAACTTCTGTTGTGGCAATACACTCCTCAAATGTGGCGTTAGAACCGCTATAAACCATTCATGGTGTTGTCCATCTGTCAAATTCATATTAGCTTCGTGAATCATACACTTCAGCCTTTGATATGGCTCCTAAGGGGTCTCGCCTGGTAGCATTACGATTTCTTTGAATCCAATGATCGACTGTGCTTCCAACTTTGTCCAGCTAAATTCCTTATTTAGCGCAGTTTGGAACTCTGCGATTCCTATATTTGGATTATCATTCGAGTGCCTAATGTACCAGGTCAATGCGCGGTCCTGTAGGGCACTAATCATTGTTGCCTTCTTTATATTGTCATGCGTAACTCCCTGTGATTCCCATACAACTTTTACCATGAACCAAAACTGGTTCGAATCTTCATTTCCCAATCCCTTGAACACAAGAAACTTTATCGTGCTTGCCATATTGAAACACGGTGGTGGCGGAGCTGGTACGGGTGAAGATGGAGGTCATGGTTGTGAAGCTGGTGGTGGTGTGGGTGGGGTGGTATGAACAGAATTATTTGCCTTATCAATTGAATCACACTCCATGAAGAGACCTTCGTGAGCTCTTCCTCACCTCCTTGTGGAGGAAAAATCAATGGTCTATTCTCTGGTCCCTTACTCCCTTCCTTTCTGTAATTTTTTCTACTTCACGTAGCCTCAAATATCAATGTATCTGTATAATACTCTTTTCACACAATAACATTTTAATCGAAGTATTCAGAGACTTTACATACTAACCTAGCATTCCTTTGATTAAGCATTGCTCTACCTCGCTATATCTCTGCATCGAGCTTCCACCTTCCCTCGTTGTCTGCTAGCTTCGCAATCCACTCATACGACTGAGTAGGGAAAGATGTGAAGAAGATTTCAGGGACCTCTATCCAGAAGTAGCAGTCTAACCACTCCTCCTTTGATAGTTGTAGATTCTTGTTCTCCTGCACTGCGGATTCGTGAATTCTGCTATCCAACTGTCCTTAAATTTCCTTCTTAGTTGGATTCCAATGATATGACATCAGACATCTCTATGCAGATTCTGGTCCCGAAAATGGAACCATTTGTTGGCTTGATGGGGCCTGACCCAGGTTTAGTGTTAATTAGCCAAAGAAATCCCTACATTACTGGTCGTTTCGACAACAGCTTGCGGAGTGCGGACGGAGGTCTCACCCGAAGCAGTGTGGGGGGATGCTGGAACCAAGTTTACACACCTTGGGGACGTTTGAGGGGTCGATTTAGTCCAATTGTGAATAGCTTCATGCAGGTCACTTTGCATATTATCCTAACCTACGATACCTTCGTGATTCGTTACAATCACCTTCATGTAGCCCTAACCAGGGGCTGAGGTGACTTCACGCTACTAAGGTAGTGATCTACGCTATTTCCCCAATGCATCTCGCATTTTTTACTTATCTTCTTACAAAACTTAGTTTTCTTCACATAAACAGATACTTAATCTTACATTCCTTTAATTAACAAAATCATATATGTGTGTGCACCATATAACAGTAAAGATGCAATTCATACCCAATATACTGAATGCATAAAGACAGGATATAGATATAGATAATTGATATGAAAACATCTCTTTATTAATGCTTCAACGGTTATAAGCACGACTCACCCTGCGCACTCAACTGCAGACTACTAGGCCTCTGCACACTGAGCTGTAGGGGTCCGCGCACTAAGCAACGGACTACCGAGCCTCTGTGCACTCAGTTGCAGTGCCTTCTTCTTATCTACGACCCAAAGACATGACTCTACACTTTAGCTATGACTCTATTCTTCATCATTAAATTCATTACTTTCTTGTCTCCTTCACAACTTAGAGCCTCGATCTATTTAAATAATCCCCTGGTCCACGGACCATGGGTAGATCTCTAAAGCTGACATTACATTACAAAAATGAGGGTGGACAACCCTATGACTCATTTTCAACTTCGCGTTCTGCACCCACAAAAGGTCGAGTCTTTACATCGAATTTAGTCAAAATCTAGGCTTTAAGCCCCAAAACTTCCCTTGGGGGATCCCGGACCCAAAAAAAGCATAGGTGGTAAATATCCAATTTCAATTGACGAAGGAGATGGTGGCTCGAGCTTGTGGTATTCCACAGGAGGGAGAACGCTAGTTTAAAAATCAACGGTTTGACAAAGGAATATGTGTGCTCTTCCTCCGGAAAGAACCCAGAAACCTCAATTGGAGTAAGGGAATCGACACTTGCTATATCTCTTACAGAAAGATATAACTTGCAAAGGTCATTTCAAGTTTCCATTTCTGTTTCGTATTTGCCTTCTCGGGAACTTCAAAGATAGGCCTTTAAATTTTTCTTATTTCTTAAAGATGCCTTTGATGAAAATGTCTACTAATGCTAAGGACAGAGAAGGAAAATCTCTATAACCATGGGTTAATAAGAATTACCCTAACCGAGGTTCTAAATAAGAAAAAGGAAACGTGGGATGATTTCTTGTTAGAAAATTGTTTCATGGAAGATAAGAAGGACTCTAGTCCTTCTTAAGTTAAGGATGAAAGGGAAAGGAAAAAACCATGAACCCATGGTCTACTAATAAATGAGAATAAGAGGAATGAAGAGGTAGTGGTCACTGGAAAACTCATAAGGAATAAGCCTAAATGGAAAATCTTTTATATCCCTACTAAAAGAGTTACAAGGAACTAGGGTGCAAATTTGACCACAAAGGAAATTGCAGCAGAAGGAACATCACCAAGCTGACCTGATAAACCATAATTAAAAAATTAAGCAAAGAATTTTGGTGAAAAATACATAATATAAATTGTTGACCAACACTTTTCGAACTAACAAGTGTCTTTCATCATCAAAACCAAATAATTTCAAGCCAACACATTTCGAACCAACAAGTGTGTTTCATCATCAGAACCAAATAACTTGAAACCAATAATTAAAAAAATCAACAACATATAGCTATGCAATGTCCAAGAACTTTTTTTATCACCAACCATTACGAAATTCAAAAAACATACAGTTGTTCAATGCCCAAAAACGTTTCAATCACCAGCCAATACGATTATCAAAGATAATGTTTGCATGATGATCACATTATCTAATTTTTGTGTTTGAACATAGGTGGTAAAAAATAATGGTTGTGTGGGAGGAGCATACATTTCGTTCTATATAATTGTTTTCATTTCCAATCCTTTTTTCTCAATTAGGTTTTTCCATCCTCACAGACTATTTGTCATCTTGCAAATAGTCCCATCCACTGTTATGTCTTAGAGGAATCTGTTTTATCTTTTCTGGATGAAGAACGAGACTCTCATTCAAAAGCTCTAAGTATTGGGCAATAATTCAGATGAGACATTCTCATTCTCTCTTTGTCGATGATAGTTTTTTTATTTTTTATTTTTAATCTAATTTTAATGTCACCACCAAACTAGAAATTAAATTAGTATATGAAATTCCTCATTTAACTATAAATTAACTCTAACACAAGAATATTCTCTTAAGAACTAATACTAACCCTTATTTCAAAAAATCAGCCATCAATTCAAAAAATCAGCCAATCTACTTGCATATATATATAAGGCTATCTGCGAAATACCTGTTGGCCCATTAAACTCAATGTCAAAATAACATGAGCCATTTTTTGCCATAAACTTTCAATTGAGATTTAGGAAGGACTATGTATATCATCGTCAATTTATTTAGAATTTATTGCATGAAAAAAGATATGTAAGAGAAGGAAGTTGTTCCAGTGTTTCTATTATACATTTTATAGATATAATTAAATATTAACTATGAAATATTCATTTAGTTTTTAAATATAGTTTAATTTTGCAATTATATAAAAGTATTTGTATTTCATTATGTCCCGTGTTGTTGTAGATGTTTAGATATTAATACATATAATAACTTGCTTTTAGTTGCATTTATAGATGGTTAATGAATGTGTAGACTAATAAAATTTATGCATTAGGATATCATAAAATGCACTAATTTTCACTTTCATAGATTATAGAAATACGTGAGCAAATGATAGAATACTACGCTCATAATATAAATTTCATGCAGTTTGTTACTTAGGTTAGGTTTAAATCAATTCACGGAGAGGAGAAATTTTGATCTCCCCAATGAGGTTCATATCGAGGCTACTCGGGTTCACATTCATAAAAATCTCATTATTACTCTTTATAGTGAGGTGAAAAGCTAAGGGAACCACAACTTGACTCCATGTGAAAACAGGGAGTTGGTACGAGACATTCCTTTTAAACCAAAAAAGTGCTACATGCCTTTGTGTTGGAATAATATGCACACTCAAGAAGTGTTATGGGTAGTTTGTGAGTCAGTGATATTAGATGTTAATTTCTTAAAATCTCAAGAACCATGGTTCATGAAATATTAAACAAAGATATTAAACGATTGATATTTTATTACAAATCAAAGGAAAATTGCTTGTATAATTGTTTTAAAATATTAATTTCTTAAAATGTTTTTTTTTTTTTTTTGAGTTTTAAGATGATGAATGGAAAAAATAAGATATGGTTAAATTTTCCATTAATCAAAAGTAAATAAATGGAAATAGTATTAAATTACGATCTATGATATTTCAAGACGGTTAATCTATTTCATTAATTTTACTATAAAACATGTTTTTAAATGTTTTTATTCCAAGGAAGTTTATTTCTAGTAATTTATACTAATCTTTTTCATTCATTAACATGAAAAATTAATTTTACAATGTAATTTTGTTAATAAATTGTTTTCAACAATTATCACATATTAATGAATGAAAAAGTAGTAAATGAGATTTGCAATTGTATTTTAGTATAAAAATAACATGTAAATTTATTTGGGAGTTTGGGAAACGAAGCGTGAAAGAATGGTAAGTGTTTTTGAAGGCATCTGCGTGCAACACTGCAACGTAGTGATCAGGGCATCATCCGAGATCACAGATCGGGATTTCTTTGCCTCTATAGTAGATTTGTAGGAGCAATTGAGGACTCTCACAAATAGTCTACTGATCGATTTCATGATGACCAATTGTACGAACTCCTAGTGGATTAATGGTTCCTCCTTCAGTCTGAGATGATCATACTCTTTTTGGATCGAAGTATTCACCATAGATTTGGCCATGATCTATTAGATCGGGCCAACGAGAGGGTAGATCGGCCCCTGCATTGGCCAGATCCAGAAGATTGGCCACGATCTGGATCCGCCCTCCTCCGAATCGTCGTCTTCAAGTGTAAAGGGAGGACAGCGTGGAAGGTGTGGGTCATGCGGACTGGTGTCTGACACTCCACAACATATATTATACCAATGACCTCATTGCAATCCAGCTGAGTACTCGAGAAGATATATTTACTTTGGCAAATCTGCATATAAAGCTTTTTGAGGATTTTCGAAACCAAACTACCTCATTTCAAAAAAGCCGTTGGCTACATTATAGTAGATCGGCTCTCACACTGGTCGGGTTTAGGTTTCTTCTTGGGGTTCAGTGACCTATGCTCGGATTTGGTGTTCTAAGTAATAAATGGGCCCCCATTTCGACTAGATCCGACATATTTAGAGATATAAGTAGCAGATTGACCCCTGTTATGGCCAGACTTGTATTTATTTTACCAGATCTGATAGGTTCACCACAGTGCGAATGAGGAAGAAATAGCGAAGGACTGTGACAATAAGGGACCAGGGACGTTTTCGACCTATTCCAATATAAAAATGAAATCAAAGAAGAGGATCCACAACCTTACTATGCAGATCAACAAAAAATTAATCACTGATTACACACCAGGATTGGAGATCGAATCAGTCCCACAAATCACTACAAATAAGGGAGCGGAAGAACATAATTTCTTCTAAATCTTCATCATATCCCTGGGAGGTAACTCTAAAGTAGTCTAGATATAGGAATCTGATAGTGTTATACATCTGAAGAAGAATATCGTGAAGAAGCTGGGATATGCACTCCAGATACAAAACTAGATCTACAGTGGTAGATCCTTACATGATGAGTGAGGTATACATCACTACAATATACTACCGTCCTCCATCATTATTCTCAATTTGAGACTATGAGGAGGAACGGCTAGATCAAGCAAATGGAAAGGAACATGAGGTATTGCTGGGTATAAATTAACCAAAGGTGCAAACCGAAATCAAGACCATAATAAGGCTAGTCTCTTATTCAAAAACATCCTCAAAGGGAAATCAAAAGCTACAACAAGCACAAATCAGACATACAATAATCATAAACCTTACATCGTGGAGAAGGAAAATTATGTCCCAAAACTGAACATTGAACTTCCAGAAACAAATGACTTTTGCACAACCTATGAGGCGCAAGCCCTCATATACAAATTTACCAATTTTTGGCAAAAACAAATGGATCTCTTCCGTTGGATCTTCATAAACTTACAATGAATTGTGAGATATGCCTCTACATCAAAGGCTTCTTCATTGTAAAATTTGCATCATCAGAAGAGCGTGAAATTATCCTACAAGAAGGTCCACAGTTTTGGGGATTGACATGGCCTTTCATCAGTCCATGGTTCGCATATTTTGATGCTAACACCATAGTTGTACCGAGGATGTCGGTTAGCTTTAGGCTTCATAACTTTCCCCTACACTTCTGGCATTATCAAGTTGTAGAAGCCATTGGAAACATATTAGGACGATACATAAACACTGACAAAAAAAGGCTAGAAGAACGAATTTTTTTTTTCATGAATCTGTGTGGAGGTGGACCTTCGTAAAGGCCTCCCAGACCACATTCAACTAATATACAACAAGCATAATTGGACTCAGATTTTGGATTTCAAGAGTACAACCTTTACATTCTGAATATGTGGTCAAAGGGGACACTTACAAAATCAGTGCCTGACAGCCACGAAGGAGCAGCAAAGGAAGAAGAAACCAAGGAAGGAACCAAAAGGGTGGTAATTCTACCTAAAAGAATGATATGAGGAAGAGGATGAATTAAAAAAGGAACCCATCCCAACTCAAGAAGAACAAAACATACAAGAAAATGAAGGAAAAGCTGAAAAGACACACATTCCAAATAAATTACAAAGCCCTACATATCAACTAATAATGATACCTGAAGAAAAGGACAATGGAGGAATAAAACACTATCATACCCCTGATGATTCAGATTCATACAAGGAAACTTCACAAATGGAAGAAAATCAGCTACCTATCATCTCACCCACACCATCTCAAGGAGAATGGCGGAAGGTTGTAAAGAAGAAATGGAGAAAAGTCTAACTTTTCTCCTCACCTTTTAGTTGATTATTTTTCAAACTTATGGTCATTAGTCTTTTACAACATCATGGACATATTGTAAGAATCTATTGATGGTCCTGGATGCGCCAACATGTTAGGGGATCTCCCCGATAAGAAGTCCCAACTAGACCTCACATTGTTTGGCATAGGAGTCCCAGCAGTGGGTCATATGGTATCGTCTTGATCGCGGTTGCGTGCAGAGGAAGGTAAGATGTCCTTGTTGATAGAAAGGGTGTGACATGTGCAGAAAGGCAAGGAAGGTACATGAATGGTTCTAACGCATGGAAAGTGAGGTGAGTGCACCCCTTGGAAGCCTGTGACAGCACATGGGTAAGAAGAGAACACACAAGCAAAGATGCATCACAAATTGGAAAGTAAGTAAGATAACAATCCAATGCGATGGTTAAACCAACAAGACATCTTAGTAAGATTTGTACATCCTTATACAGAAAGAGTTCATACATGCATGTGTAAGCAAACAAATACATATATCATTAGAGTAACCAAGATAGATGAAATACAATAACGACATATGCATGAAACTTGTTGGCTGTGTTATATTAATAAGTGAAAGTTCCAATCATATAGTAAAACCATGACCAAACACTAGTCCCGATAGTAGAACGTTGTAGTCACTACCGCTTGCTCCTCCAAAGAGATGTTGTAGCTCTGCACTATGGAGAAGCCAAGTCTCATTACAATATTGTCCTAGTTTTCTCTAAGATACTCCTATTGGAATCTTGGCTGACCAAAACCCTCTACAATGAGTTATGAGTTACTATATATAGCAAATGGTGGGGTCACCCTTGACACTACCCTTTGTACCTATTCACCTAGCCTCATGACTCTTCAATTAATCTATGGTTGTTACATTCAACTATCGACACTTGAACTTCCACCTGACAAGATGTTACATACAATCTGCACATGTACCCATGTGAGACAAAATAGGCTTTAGAAAGCCATGTAAGCTATCACTAACACTCGGGCAGTTACCGTAAGACCAACTCTTTGGCATCCTTGTGATGATCGACAGTGGTGAACTGATGCCAAGCTTGGTCATCCATGATGGTGTCCATCTGCTCAATGGTGACATCCTCCTGTAAGCGAACACTTGCCCCCATTGCGTCCAGGTACACTAATATGGCTCCTCTATCCAACTCGTCTCATAACATGGGCATCATCGTATTGAGTGTAGCTAGACTAGAAACATATTGATGCATAGTGTCTGTGCTGATATCCAAGTGTGTGCCGGTGACCATGTGCATCAACTTGTCAAAATACATGTTCAACTCCAGTCGGAATTGCTTATTTTCTTCGCCTTGCTAAGTGTTTTGAATGGGTGGGATCACATGCTTGTGTGTAATGACATTCATGCTCCTGAACACCCTTGAATGCGATCAATGAAATTTCTCACCCTGTCCACTCCATGCCATTTGTGGGATAGTTCCATAACCTATATGGGCATAGTTCCATCCGTCTGTTCATGTTGCACCTCCTGATGTACTTGTTCCCAGTGAAACTTCTTCTCTTGTCTGTGCACCTCATGTTCTCCATTGGGATGCCACTTCAACATGTACAACCACCTCTTTATTTCTCTCTCTGCCTTTTTGTGATCCTCTTGTCACGCCGTCACCAAATAGCCTCAGTCTCCAAAGTTGCTTTCATCACAAGTGGGTCTACTTGAACTTGCAAATTTGCTCCGCCTCTATGCTGTCAACAACCATCCCCTTGTATTTGTCGCACACAAGTATGCTACCTTCTGTTGTTGCTAATGGTGCTGCTCATTGTGATGTCATTGCCATGTCACCTTGATATCCTTTTCCATGAACAACTTGATGTCTTCATAGATAGGTAAGTTCTTAGACACTTGATCGATCGCATCCCTAGTTGTGCTCTGGATGGTGTCTTTGACTCTGCTTTCTTTGAAACCATTATACATGTGCTGCTAAGACGTAGATGAAGACCTGTGATACCTAGAGACATAACAACACTCATGAAAAGAAATCTGTCAGTCTAAAACCAAAAGAATCTCAAGGACTGGCATGCCACATACATGTGTGACTGTCTATGAAGATTGAGCAATTTTCACTGGGAGGTTGGGAGACTGTCTATTAAAACTATGCAAGGCATAGTCCGGGCTATTAGGAGGCTAAATGACTACTAGAACTACGCAATGCATAGCCTAGCCTAGCCTGCTGAGGACTGAAACTAGGCAATGTGAAATTTCTGTCAGTAATGACATGCAAACCAACAAACTGCATTACGTATTTTGTGGGGCCAACAAGGCACTACCTTCTAGAATTGTATAATGCAAGCCTAGAGGTCAGTGTTAGACTAGACTTACGCAATTTATGGAGGTAAGGAAGAACCTTCACTTCTAGAAATGTGCAATGATAGCCAAGAAAAGAAAGGTCCTGGCCAAGGTAGTCGAGACCCGCCGACAGGAGACTGAACGCATGAGAAGTCTGAATGCATGGTGAAACTAAGTGTAACCAAGAGTGAATGATCATGCATGCAAACACTAAGTGTATGATCAAAAATGGGAAAGCATGCATGTGTGTGAAGTGAGTCGCTGCAACGAAAACCATCAGTGAAAAAAAATGTCATGTATGCGACAACAGTGGGATGTGAATGAAATTAAAAGGACGCTTCTAAAAGATAACATACATCAAAACAATAGCAAATCGCTGATTGAAATTAAGAAGACGGATCTCACACAAAGAGAAACACTAAAAGCAACAAAAATTTAGTGCAAGACATGTAAATCAGACTTACCCTGAAACATCTAAGTTGAAAGTGTTGAAGACTCCTGGATGTGATGTGGGATGTCAGAGCTACAAGACTGATGTGAGGAATGATCTCTGTAGCGTCTAGCTCATAAGCTTTGATAAGGTCGAGGTTATGACGTGCATGCCACAAATATAGGAAAAACGGACACTTGGTGAGAGGTTTCTAAAATGAGATTTGAATGTAAACTCTAGTTGCTAAGAATAGATCCAGGGATGCCTTTTGCATGCTACCTTTTGCTATTTTGGGAAGAGAAACCAATGCATGGAAATCAGTTTTTCTCGGTCCCAGAGGGAACCGGTCAACCTGAAGGCGCATGCGATAGGCTGCGTGAATGAGAGAGTGATTTTGCAATCTCTGAGAGGAACTGGGCTAATTGTCCCATAGGGATTGCACGTTTTTTAGGAGGAACAGGTGACTGCTGACCAGAATTGCGTAATTTCTAGGAGGTGTTGCGTTGGCTGTCCTAGAGAGATTGCGCAATTTCTGGGAGCAGTAGGTGATTACTGCCCAAAATTGCGCAATTTCTCCGAGGGGCAAGTGGATCTTGCCTAGAATTATGCAATTTCTGGGCTGAGTTGTAGTTTTGGGCCAGATTGTGCAATTTTTCCGAGGAAACCTATTTGATTGCTCTGCATAGTTTTGGAAGCTCAGCAGCCTATCTAGGAGATTTTCACAATTTCTAGAGGGAAGGCTAGTTCCCCTCCAGAATTGCGTAATTTTCTAAGGGAGTTGATCAGCAAGAAACTAGACTAAGTCTAAAATGATAGCCTGTGAAGGGATTGAAGCAAGCTAACATGCACAGGATGGCAGGCCACTGAAAATCAGCTAAAGCCTATACTTGAGAGTGCAAGACATGCTGCTAAGGATGGTTGGTATGGAGGCTCCAAAATGAAGCTAAGGAAAAATTTTGGATGGTGGTTATAGCCACTATAACACCTGGTGACAAATTGGTAGAACTCCAACGCTTTGAATGGACCTTGTTCATGAGAAATAAGTCTAACACCTCCGGAAGTATTTTTCAGTTCTTTGTTCATATTAGTTTCTACCAAGCTCTTAGTCGGCACACATTGCAAGCCAAGAAAACACAGTTGTTTTGAATAGAATGAGGGGTATATTCGTGCATAAGCTATATGGTCGTCAGAGTTTTAGTTTCATCTCTGGTGTTGCTCTGTTGCCAGCAAGCTGAGATAGTACCGTGGTGGAGTCACGTAGGATTACAAGGATCACTTTGCTGCCAACAAGCCTAGTCAGTAACATGGCGAAGTTACGTGCATCACCTATCTATGAAGGAAACCATTCTCCTCTTTTTCCTTGTTCATTTTACAATTTTTTTTTTCAATTTTTCACATTTTCATTTTTTCATTTTTCATTTTCATAACTGTGGATAGCACTTATACATTTCATAGGTGGAAGAGGGATCATGAATTATTTAGAGTAGAAGAGGTTTTTTGCTTCAGAGAAGTAGTTTATATATACCTTTGACGTGCTTGTTAAGGTTTTCCCCCTCACCTTACTCTACTTGACTGAGCTGTCAAAGATTAACCCAAAAACAATTGACTAGAGTAGGTGACACTAGTTAGTGCACAAACGTTGTGTTTTCACCATGTTTCACTTCGAACAGTATGTATTTTTCATTGATGTATCATGGACTAAACACAACAGTTTATTCATGCAGAGGTAGGATGATAGATAACCAAGTATTGATAGCTACACAGGTCCTCTTATACTTTACCCAGCTCTTCTCAAGAGTCGCATAAGGTTTCATGCAAAACTAACCTACAAATGTAAACAAGCAAGCAAATAATAGAACAAAGAAAAAACAAGAGTAAATGTGTAAGCAAAGCAAGTAACCAAACAAGAAGGCAACCAAGCAAACATGAAAAGTAAGAAGAAAATATGCATGCAAGCAAACAATCCAAAAGCAAACACTACCACTACTCATAAGCTAATGGTGCATGGGTCTTCTAACGTAAAGTGATACTTCCAATGCAGCCACCCACGCATTGGTTGACCAATGTTGACGAAGGCATGGTTCGCAAACAATACAACTATGTGAACCAGCATGCATGAAAGATATAACAGTGAAGTCAAACACACTCCGAGTTTAAATGTGTCCAAAGAATATAAGTGAGTGAAAATGTGTGACATGCCATCCAAGGACTTACCACGGTGTTGTGCTAGACTACATTAGAATGTTAAGTGTATGCATTCTCTTGACTATGATATGCAAACAAACTTGAGGATTGTATAACACTTACGTTGCACAAGTGTGCTTGCTATGTAAGATTCATCCAATGCAAGAGAGATGGGATCATGTAATTTGAGTGGTAGAAGCGAAATCTAGGTGCTTGGTTGATATTCAATGCAAAGAAAAGACTGATGAGGAGCCTTGTGTGCTTCAACAATTTCTTGATCAGGAGTGAAACCAACCTTAGGACAACAAGGGCTTGACATAACCATCAGCTCGGGCCCAAGTGCGTCAATAGCATGCAGGGTTTCGACTTCATCGATAGGTAGATCATGAGAGACTAGTGGCTTAGACAAACTAACAGTGAGTGAATCAACATTGTGATCAAATCAAGAGGTACAAAGATCATGACAGCCATGATCAGAAAATTCAGGATGTTTGTTAGCATCCTCATGATTTGATGAATCATGTAGAGTGGTAGATGAGAAGCAAGGATGTTCACCCTCTCTGTTTTCATAAATGACAGATGATAGATAGGAAAAAAATTTACAAAAGATTTTTCGGCGAAGATCACATGAAACATCATTTGTCGACGCGTTTCAAACCAACCAGTGTGGTTCATCGTTAGGACAAGTTGAAGAAAAATATTCAGCTTAGCAAGTTAAATAGACAAAGCAGAGCCTCCAATGGCTAAAAAGACCAACAGCTACTTTTGACTAGGTCCCGGGATCAAAACCCTTTTTAATAATTTAAGGGAAAAAAGTTACCCAAGGGGGACCAATCCCTTGAAATAAAATAAATAAAAATAATTTTATGATAATAGTTAGTTAAAAATATTAATAAATAAATAAAATGTTATGTTAAATTAGTAATTAAAAATAATTCATGATAATAGTTAGTTAAAAATAAATAATTAAAAATTATATTTAAGGGAAAAAAATTACTCTAGGGGGACCAATCCCTTAAAATAAAATAAATAAAAATAATTTTATGATAATAGCTAGTAAAAACTTATTAATAAATAATTTTCTGATAATAGTTAGTTAAAAAATATTAATAAATAATTGAAATGTTAAGTTAAATTGGTAATTAAAAATAATTCATGATAATAGTTAGTTAAAAATAAATAATTAAAAATTATATTTAAGGGAAAAAAATTACCCTAGGGGACCAATCCCTTAAAATAAAATAAATAAAAATAATTTTATGATGTACTAGCTATTATCATAAAATTATATAATTTATGATATAATTTAGTATATAATAATTTTATTCATAATAATAATAATAATAATAATAATAATAATAATTATTATTATTATTATTATTATTATTAAGAATAAAATTATTATATACTAAATTATATCATAAATTATATAATTTTATGATAATAGCTAGTACATCATAAAATTATTTTTATTTATTTATTTTATTTTATGATAATTTATAAAATTATCATAAAATTATTTTTATTTATTTTATTTTAAGGGATTGGTCCCCCCTAGGGTAATTTTTTTCGCTTAAATATAATTTTTAATTATTTATTTTTAACTAACTATTATCATGAATTATTTTTAATTACTAATTTAACATAACATTTTATTTATTTATTAATATTTTTAACTAACTATTATCATAAAATTATTTTTATTTATTTTATTTTAAGGGATTGGTCCCCCTAGGGTAACTTTTTTCCCTTAAATTATTAAAAAGGGTTTTGATCACATGACCTAGTCAAAAGTAGCTGTTGGTCTTTTTAGTCGTTGGAGGCTCTGCTCTGTCTATTTAACTTGCTAAGCTGGATCTGTTTCTTCAACTTGTCTTGACAATGAACCACACTGGTTGGTTCGAAATGCGTCGACAAATGATGTTTCATGTGATCTTCGCCGAAAAATCTTTTGTAAACTTGATATGGATCACAGGAGCCTAAACTCTACTAGGAAAAATTTTCTGAGGAGGATGTGTCCTCTCCGTAATGTAAGGACAGACTCACATTCGATCTGTCCTATGAACTATCAGAAATAGAAACATCTGGAAATGAGTTTTCATAGGGGAAATCAATAGAGGAAAAATCACAAGGGATGTCAGGATAGACCAGGTGTGGCACGGATGCAAGCAAGTGATCCTTCACCATAGGTTCCTCTTTAGATTCCTGCACACACTCATCATGAAATATGGAAAAGGTTGGAAGCATAACACCAACTCCGTCGACAACTTGATCATTGTTCACAACAGGTGAGGAGTCCAGAATGGAAGAACATGAGACAATAAAATCTAAAGGATGAACAAAACGTGGGGTAGAGGTTGAGTTAATGAATCCACGTGACAACCAGTAGGCTTGCAAGCCAAATCTTCATAGATATTAGGAGCAAGTGGGGTAGGAGGATGTACTAATTCAACAAATGTGTGTGCATGTTATCCCACATCACTCTACAGTGGTGGAGATGTTTGATGAGGTGAAGGCGAACAGTAAATTGTGACAACAATTGTACCTACTTGTGATTGCACAACTCCATCACTGAAGTGTGCTGAGTGAGATTTAAGCAAATTCAAGAATTGCGTATTTTCTGATATGTAAAGAAGATACTCAAATCTTCCATCGAGAAATTCCCAATCAATTTCATCTTTGAGAATTCGGTATGCAAGATTACAATATCATGTATGAAACTATCCAACAGATTCATCGGGTGCTTTTCATAATTCCATAACCTCTTTATTGAGTGCTTCATGGTTAAAGTCATTGAAAGCACAGTCTATCTCTGTGACTATATGAGAAAGAGAATAAATAGAATTTTCAGGTAGCATGGCACACCAGTGCATTGGGTTCCCTTGAAGCATGTAGATGAACAATGTGCATGTCATGTATTCTTCAAAGATTTCATGTCTTTGACATGAGCCTACAATGCCAGCTGAGTACCTAACCAAGGCTACATAGCCTCCACCATCATATGTTTTATGTGACAAGTTATCCCAAACATTTTCTGAGATTTTGAATTCAATTTCGTAAGACATACACTTTGAAAGATGAACTCTGTAGTTGGTCATGATAAATATGCAAAGATTTAAAACATATTGTGAAGACTCATCTTGTCATGTACCCCTCCTTCTAGTGCCAAAATGTTGATGGTGTTGGACCCGCTAGCATCTCAGGGGATCTCTCAAGAAGAAGTCCCAACTAGATCTCAAACCATTTGGTGTATGAGTCCGAGCAGTGGGTCGTATGGTATTGCCTTGACCACGGTTGCACACAGAGGAAAGTAAGATGTCCTTGTTGGCAACAAGGGTGTGACATGTATAGCAATCTAAGGAAGGTGCATGAATGGTTCTAACACATCGAAAGTGAGGTGAGTGCACCACTTGGAAACCTGTTAAAGCACATGCTTAAGAAGGGAACACACGAGAAAAAATGTGTCACAAACTAGAAAGAAAGTAGGCTAACAATCCAAAGTGATGGTTAAACCAATAACACATCTCAACAATATTCATACATTCTTATACAAAAAGAGTCCATACATGCATGCATAAGCAAACAAGTACATATATCATTAGAGTAAGCAAGATAGCTGAAATACAATAACAAGATATGCATGAAATATGTTGGCTTTGTTATATTAAGAAGTGAAAGCTCCAATCAAAGAGTATAACCATGACCAACCACTAGTCTCAATAGCGTAATGTTACAGTTACTGCCGCCTTCTCCTCCAAAGAGATATATTAGCTCTCCACTGTGGAGAAGCCAAGGTTCGTTACAATATTGTCTAAGCTTTCTCTAAGATGCACCTGTCGGAAGCTTGGCTGACAAAAAGCCTCTACAATGAGTTATGAGGTACTATATATAGCAAACGGTGGGGTCACCCTTGACATTCCCCTTTGTGACTATTCACCTACCCTCCCGACTCTTGAACTACTCTATGACTGTTACATTCAACTATCGACACTTGAACTTCCACTTGACAATATGTTACATACAATCTGCACATGTACCCATGTGAGACAAAATAGGCTTGAGCAAGTCATGCAAGCTATCACTAACACTCGGATAGTTTTCATAACACCAACTCTTCGACATCGTTGTGATGATTGATGGTGGCGAAATGATGGCAAGCTTGGTTATCGATGGTGTCCACATGCTTAATGGTGACATCGTGTTGTAAGTGAACTCTTGCCTTCATTGCGTTTGGGTACACTAATATGGCTCCTCTATCCAACTCATCTGATAACATGCACATCATTGCCTTATGTGCAACTGCACCAGCAACATACTCATGCACAGTGTTTACGTTTATCTCCAAGTGTGTTTCAGTGACCATGCAAATCAATTTTTCAAAATACATGTTTAGTTCCAGTCGGACTTCCTTCTTGTCTTCACCTCTGTGAGTATGCAAAATGGGTGGGATCACAAGTATGTCCACAATGATATCTATTTTCCTAAACACTCTTGCATGTGATCGATGACACTACTCACCCTGTCTACTCTATGCTAGCTACTATATCGGTCCATAACGTTTATGGGCATAATTTCATTAGTTTGTGCATGTTGCACCTCGTGTTGTACTTGTTCCTGCTCCAACTCCTTCTCTTGTCTATGTAGCTCATGTTCGTCTTTGATTTATTGCTTCAGTACCTGCAACCCCTTATCTATCTCTCTCTCTTCCTTCACTTGATCCTCTTCTCACGTCGTCACGTCATAGCCTCAGTCTCCAAACTTGCCTTTATCACAAGTAGATCTGCTTGAACATGCAACTTTTCTCCGCCTCTGCACTGTCAACAACCTTCCCCTTGCATTTTTCACATGCAAGTGTGATACCTTTTGCTGCTACTAATTTTTCTGCTCATTATGATGTTGTTTCCATTTCATCTTGATATCCTTGTCCATGAACAACTTGATTTCTTCATAGATAGGCAAGTTCATAAACACTTGATTGACTAGATCCCCAGTTGTCCTCTGAACGGTGTCTTCAACTGTTCTTTCCTGGAATCCATTGTATCTGTGCGGCGAAGAGTCAGACGAATGCTTGTGATACTTCGAGACATAGAAACACTCATGATAAGAAATCTATCAGTCAAAAACCAAAACAAGCTGAAGGAATCACATGCAACATGCATGTGCGACTCTTTGTGAAGATTGTGCAATTTGCATTAGGAGGCTAGGAGATTGACTGTCAAAACCTTACAAGGCATATTATGGGATGTCAGAAGGCTGCCTGACTGCTGGAACTACACAATGCACAACCTAGCTTGACATACTAAGGACTAAAACTGTGCAATGCACAATTTCAGTAAGCAGTGGCATGCAAACCAGCAAATTGCATTGTGCAGTTTCTGGGGCCAACAAGGCACTGCCTTCCAGAATTATGAAATCAAGCCTGAAGGTCACAATTGGGTGAGACTTGTGCAAGTTCTGGAGGGAAGGCAGAGCCTTCATTTCCATAAATGCGCAATGCTAGACGAGCAAGGCAAGGTCCCGGCCAAGGCAGCCCAGACCCACCGACCAGTGATTGCAAGCATGGGAAGTTTGAATTCATGGTGAAATTGAGTGTAAACAAGAGTGAATGATCATGCATGCAAAAATTAAGTGTAGGATTCAGAAACGGGAAATCATGCATGTGTGTGAAGTGAGTTAACACAATGATGTCCATGAGTGCAAAAATAGTTTCATGCATGCGACAATAATGGGATGCCAACAGACATGGAAACAATGCTTCTACAAATGAACATACCTCAAAACGACAAAAATTGCTCATTGCAATCAAGAAGACAACACACACAAAGAAAAACACAAGAAAAATGATAGAAATGAAACGCAAGACATGAAAAATAGACTTACATTGAAACAGTTAAGATGAGATCATCAAAGAATCCTAGATTCAATGTGGGATGTTAGAGTTGTAAGATCAATGTGAAGAATGAGCTCTACAACTTCCGGCTCATAAGTTTTGATAAGATCGAGGTTATCATGTGCATGCCACAAATCTAGGAAAAAACTGACACTTGGCGAGAGGTTTCTAAAATGACCTTTGTATGTAACCTCTAGCTGCTAAGAATAGATCCCTAGATCTAAGGATGCCTATTTCATGCTACCTTTTTCTATTTCAGGAAGAGCAACCCATGCATGCAAATCTGTTTTTCTTAGTCACGGAGGGAACTAGTTAACTTGAAAGCACATGTGAAAACCTGCTTTACTAAGAGAGGGATTTACGAAATCTCTGAGAGGAACTGGGATGGTTGTCCCAGAGGGATTGCACAATTTTTGGGAGCAGGAGGTGACCTCTGCCCATTATTTCGTAATTTCTAGGAGGAGTTGGGTTGACTGTCCCAGAGGGATTGTATAATTTCTACAAGGAGTAGGTGACTACTACCCAGAATTACACAATTTCTGGCTTAAGCTGTAGTGTTGGGCCAGATTTTGCAGTTTTTCGAAGGAAGCCTAACTGATTGTTCTTCACAACTTTGGAGCTCAGCAGCTTGTCCAACATATTTGTGCAATTTCTGGAGGGAAGGCTAGTTCTCCTCCAGAATTGCGCAATTTTCTGAGTGAGCTTCTTAGCTAGCAACTCTCTTAAGTTTTTAATGGCACCCTAGGAAGGGAGCGAACCAAACTAACATGGATAGGATGGAAAGCCACTAAAAATCAGTTGAAGACACTCAATGTCAAAGCATTTATACCACATGAGGACAAAGAGGAATTAACAACAACAAGTAATTCCTTAACAGCGACTCTTTCTACTGCTATTCACGTGCAACAAAGTAGGCAGCAAAAGACACCATCAACAAATAATAGAATAACTTTGTGTAGCCAAGCAAGTGCTTCCCCAAGCACATCGCAAAGCAAAACACCAAGTGACATGTCAAGCCCATATTCACCATGCACAAGAAGACCAAAATTCAGAAATTTAAATGAAATTTATGAGCAAGAAGAAGTTGATAGCAGTGTTGGTCTGAATTCCTTATTTGCATTATTTTGTCATGTAGATGACCCAATCCATTTTGAATATGCAGTCAGAGAAGAAAAATGGGTTGTGGCAATGCAGGAATAAATGGAAGCAATAAAAAGGAATGGCACATGGGCATTGGTGAACCTTCTGAAGGGAAAAAATGTCATTGGAGTGAAGTGGGTCTATAAGACCAAAAGCAACATTGAGGGAAAGATTGAAAAACAAAGAAAGGCTAGTTATCAAAGGAAACAAGAAGCAGCATGGAAGAGATTATGTGGAGACGTTCACGCCAGTCACGAGGATTGAGATAGTGAGAACAGTTGTGGTGATTTCCACACAACATAAATGGAAAGTGTATCAAGTTGATGTAAAATAAGCGTTCTTGAATGGAGTGCTGAATGAGGAAGTGTATGTTGCGGAACCGCCTAGTTATGAGGTAGAAGGCCAAGAAGACAAAGTTTATCGATTGAGGAAAGCTCTTTATGGGTTGAAGCAAGAACCACGTGCATGGTACAAAGTGATAGATGCCTACTTGTCGGAGAATGGTTTCAACAAATGTGACGATGAACCCACTTTCTACATCAAAGAGAGCGAGAGTTACCGAGAAATTGCTTCCAAGTAAACATATATGTTATGTAGATATATATGTTATATACTTGTATTTGGTATTACTGAATTGGATAAGTGTATATGTATTACTATGTGATAGGCATGGCATACCCAACTTCTTAATTTCTAACACGTTGCCTCACTATTCCGCTTCCACTATGATGAAAATTAGTGTATGTTTGGTTAGATTGAATTACTTCTTAAAGATAGTAGTTTCTCTCTAGGTATCATGTCGGAAGATGAAGAGGAGAGTTCTATTTTAATGCAATAGTGGGTCAAGTTCCTGTGTAGCTTTAGCGACAACATTTTTCCTTAGCCTTCTAATGGGAATCTCTAGTACGTTAGGGTAGAAACTCGTATTGTCTGTGTGAATAGGGATATTGGCTTTTCGGAGCTTGTTTCGAAGATGGAGGAGTTTCGTGGTAAGGCTTTTATAATGAAGTATCAGCTACCCGAGGAGGAGGACCTAGACATTGTGGTCTATGTTCTTTGCGACAATGATCTTGCTAACATGATGGAAGAATATGATAAGCTCGAGGCAGCGGATGGATTCACACAATTGCAGGTTTTCCTGTTCTCGTCCGTGGAGGGTTACGATGTCTCGGTCATCTGTATCGAAGGAGGTGATGCTGATCAAAGGAGGATTTAGATTCTTGATTAGGTCGGTGTTAATGTTAATTCTCCGAGGAAACAACTCATGCATGTCCAATCCCCGTCGATGTCACCTCTAGGCCATCCCTCACAAGCTTTCCTTTGATTTGGAGAATTCAGCAATTCTTGGAGCCAATGCGATCTATGGAGTAGGCACAATTGTCATGGAGAGATGTTATAGGGTACCTACTACAAGCTCAATTTTGAATCCTTGGGCGCAAGGAATGAGACACTCTCTATTTCGATGCACTGAAGACTAATCCATTGAAGAGTGAGTGTGGGCAGTGTCTCAGTGTGAGTGTTGCCTCACCATTTATACTTCGACTATGATGAAAGTTAGTGTATGTTTGGCAAAATGAATTGTGTTCTTGAAATTTTTTGGAATTTGTAACTGAAATATCTTGAGTCTCATCAACTTAATATGTAAATTCTATTTGTTAGAATTCATCACTCTAACAACGACAAATTGAAGTTGGAAATATTCAAGAGTAAGACACCAAGCTTGGATATGTTATTTTAGAAGAAATGGGTGAAGTGTGGCCATGGTAGTGGATATTAGTTGGGTGAAGCATCAATATATGGACTAACAAGGTAAAATATTGTGTGCTGAAATAAATCAGATTCATAGTATATGTCACATACATTAGTAAGCAAGTCTATAATGTGTGTAGTGGTCATTGTAAAGTATGTACGTGGTAACTCCAAGAGATGGAGTGTGAAATGTAAACCTTGTAAGGCATGTGTATCCCCATATAGTTTGTGGTAATCTAAAAAACATTTTGTATTTGCAATGTCAGTTTTTGGTAAGCCATAAAACACATGTAAGAGTGAAGAGGGACACAGATTCCCATTCTCATGGTTCGGGGTTAGCTGAGAAAATCCTCAGACTAGTTGAGTCGCGTCTTTGGTGAGCCTCAGTGGCTCGAGTGCCCTAGTGGTAAGTTTGAATCCGAGAGTGTCTGGAGTTCCTTAGTGGTAGATTTGTGGCCTAGAGTGGCTAGAGAGCCTCCGTGGTTGAGTTGAGCCTTTGTGGTTGTGTTGAGCCTTGGTGGCAGTGTTTAGTCTTTGTGGTTAAGAGCCCTTGGTGGCAGTGTTTAGTCTTTGTGGTTAAGAGCCCTTGGTGGCATGGTTGAGGGTGATCCAGTAAAACCCAGAGCATAGTTACGAGTAATCCCATGATGATGAAAATGGAGTGAGATTTGCATGTACACATACATTTATGTAGTTATAATGGTTGGCAGAACCATGTATCCCAAGGGCATCCTATTAGACTAGCGGTTGTAGCTATTAGAACACATGCATTCTCGTGGATGGTTTCTCCTTTATATGGACATCAGCATATTCTTTTCTTATGTTTGACCACAACTAGACTTTGCAGATTGATATCGAGAGAAGTTCTCATTAAGGGGGTGTGTTGGAATATGTAATTCCTACTTGTGTGAGTTGTGTCTTTCTAACTAGAGGAGTTTGTTCCTAACTATGTTCCTAGGTTTGTGTGTGGTTGAGATATTCTCTCAAATAACAAATTGTGTGTCCAATATAGTTTTCCTATCCTGAGATAATACTCATGTATACATGTAATATCATATTTAATTAATTCAATATAGTTTTCCCTTATGGAAATTTAATGCTAACGAAGGATGTGGGGTATCCAAAAACAATGTCATAGGTCACCTTAAGGATGCAGGGTTGTAAACATTGCTCCTCCTCCAACTATATTAAACTTCTTTTTTAGAGTACACCATTACTTTCTTATTATCAACAACATTATAATAGTATAAAATTTAAATAATTATAAATCCCTAACATGAAAATATCGCTTTTAAAATATTTTGTGCTTTTTCCTTATTAAAATTTCCATTCATCTTACATGTAAACATAGAAATCAATTCCATATATCATGTCAAAAGAAACCAATTCCATATATCATGTCAAAAACTTCTGTTCCTAACACCTAACACTAGAACCATGCCATTTCCTAATTTCCTCCTAAATTACTTTACATATATTAATAAAAAGCTAATTTACATTATTTATATAAATTAAGTAAAATTTTATTATGAAATTACTATTTTCTTTTCATAAATTCTAATTCATTTAATATATCATGCTCACTTTAAATAATGAGAAAAATAAATAATAATATATTATCCATCGATAAGTTTCATGTACCACAAAATTTATTTTTATTTTTTAAGAAAAGGAAATATTTATTTTAATATTTCTATCTGACCCCCTTTCTATTCTATTGAGCAATGGAATGCACCCTCATCTCCGCGGATATTTACCTCTACATGCATTTTATTTTACATAGGATTTACCTTCTGCAAGTTTTACTTTTGTAGGGGTGTTACCTCTGCGACATATAGTTTAGATTGCACTCAAGTTCTACGCTTTTTGAATTTCTCCATCTATATAGATTTTATTTCCGGACTTGCAGGGAAAGAGACCTTCTCAAGCAACCGTCCACATATGTGATGCTCCACGCACCATAGCTGCCTACTTTTATTCTTTACATAATTTATCTTTTTATGTTTTTGTGCGTTTTCTTATAAATTAGCCCATACATATATATATATATATATATATATATTTTATATTTTTCTAAATAACATTATTTAATCAAATTTTAGACTAGATTGATCTACATTATAGTATATAGATACATATATCACGTGTATTTTATAGATATATAGCATATGTATTTTTTTATTATCTAAATTACATTTTAGAATGCATAAATAGATGTAAGTTTTTAGTGTACTACTTGAAATATCTTAAAGTATTTTAGTCATATCAACTTAAAATAATAATGATATATAAAATTAGTTTGTGAAGTGAAAGTGATTTTTTTTTACATTTCTTTCTTCTTATATTAATAATTAACTTACTAAGTATAATGAAAGTGTCATTATTGATGCTTTATAATTTTTTTATTTAAAGCTAACCAAGTATGTATATTCATTGTTTTGTTTTGTTTTGTTTTTTTGTTGTTGTGGTTCACGGACACCCTAGTCAATGGGGGTGGTCGCTATGTCCATGGAAAAATCTGGGCTGATCGACCCCCAAGGGAATCTAGCCCCATAGCCCACTGGCTAGGCCCAACCCCAAGGGCTTTAGGCAGAATGGACCCTGTGACCTCCCGATTGGCGAGGCACTGATTTTGACAAACTGAGCTAACTCTTGGGGCTATTTATATTCATTCTTGTTATTACCATAGTGGCACTATTTTTTTTTAATCTTAAAAAGAACGTGTCAATTTGATGTTTACGATAAAAGGAATTATGCATCTCCCTCATATTAGGCTATAGAATGCACCTCTTAGTGCAATTAGTCACTGACATTTATTTGACCAGCTATAAAGACCTCAATTTAATCTTAGACCCAAGCTTAAAACTAATAAAAAATTGCATAGAAATATCATTTAATTAATAAAAAGGTAATTATACCCTTAATTTTTTTATACTAGCTTGTTGGAAACTGAAGAAAGCATAACTATTACCACCCAATTCTACCCACATTTGGAAGTATTTCTTGTAGCTAGCCACCCTTGAGCTAGATATAATTCCATGAAAGGAAGGTTCACTCAAGATGTAATAGAATTTTAGTATCCAGATAGACAAAGTGAAGGAGAGTATTCAATATGCATCTTTGAACTAGTTAGCTAGAAAACTTTTTCTATCATCACGTGACCACGTTTGGCCTTCAAAACACAAATGGAACCCTAACTAATCATATATTACTTTAGTTCATCCCTTTATTAGTGCTTGTTTGTGCATATATTTAGCAAGCTTTCTCAGCGTTTTCTTCTAGCTCTCTAGCTTAGACCAATTTCTTCATTACTAAACTACCTCACTAGTTAGGTAGTCCACAATTCCACATAGGTATATTGTGGCTTAGATGGTTCTCTATCACCCGCATACAAAGTCACAATTCCAGCTCCACAGATGTTTCAATTTTTTCCCACAAGTTCTGTTGGTTCACTTATAAGAACTTCTCTATCTTTGTCACGTATTTGCATTCTAGGTCTCTCTTATGTATGTTCCATTTCCCCCACAAATGATTCCAACATTAGAATCTATTTGGGCACATCCTCGTGTTATGGAATGATTTTTATGTCTCTAAAATGGGTACAGAGACCGTAATTCTAAAGTAGCTTAGTACCACTCCTATTCCTTTCCATAGTTGCTGCAAGATGGGTGGTTCACATACATAATCTTAAAATTAATACATTTATTTTAGTTAAAGTAGGAAATTTCATGAATCCCACTTATATCTTTCCCCTCAAGAAAGATTTCCTCTTGCTCATCAAGATTCATATTGGTTGTCCTGTTCTTCAATCTTTAGAAATAAATTTGATATAAATTCATATTACAATTGTTTTAGACATTTTGACAAATTTGGAATAATTTCCCCCCACTGTGTCATTAACATGACCAATGGAAAATATGTTATTTGTAGGATTAAATATCAATGTGTTTTAATCTCCTCCTCTTAAGGAACAACTCGCTCAGTTTTTACACTATTTTAGGTATCATCTTTAACAATACACCATTCTAGTTTTTTTGTCATTCTTTGCAACAATACACAAACTACTTACTTTTCACAACACTAACATCTATTCTCTTATAGTTTCCATGAAAATATTAGGAGGGAAGGTGAATAAATGTTTTGACAACTTAAAAAGTTCTTGCTGAAAGTAAAGAATACTTAGCAACAATAACACTCAATAATAGGCCAAAATCATAAATCATGACATTAGATATAATGCGAAAACCTGACTGGGAAAACTACCAATTCTTTTTAATTTTGATTCAAAATAGATTTACAACTTCAAATTACCTCAAATTCTTTGTGTAGTCTACAACCCACATAAGGCTTCAACCTTCTGACTATCTCCAAACTCCAACTTGTTGATTTCTTAGGCACTAACTTGACCTAAACTCCAACACCCTGATTTATTGGTTCCAACTCAAAGGAAGCGCCAACTCTCTGTTATGCAAGCACCAACATGCTTATCCCCTTAGATCATTCCTTCATATAATTTTCACAATTAAATCATAAATGCTTCTAAGATATAAAGTAATTCTTTGCTCCCCTCACCAAAAAACCTATGCTTGTGCATAAAACATCTTAGGTACCAATAAATTCTCTCCAATATTTTTCAAGTATCACTGCTCATACTAATACTCACCTATCTTTGTATTATCATTGTTTCTACAAAGTTTAGAGTTGTTACTTTTGGTTTTAACCTTAGTTTAATCTTCAATTCTTTTCTTACAATTAACATGTTGTTTGCTTAATTTAGATAACGATTGATCAAAACAATTTGATTTTTTTCCTGCATGTTGTTATGGAATTAAACTATCTATTCTTAATCTATTCAAATTCCAATTTGGTTGCCTGGATCAAACTACTCTATTTGAAATTTGCATTTTCGTTTATTTCTCATATTTTAATTCAAATAAATAGTTTAACTACAATTTAGTAGACTCTCAATTTTATTGGAGTTACAAAATATTTTCAAGTGTCAAGCGTTGTTCTTTGTCCATGAAGCCTCTAACAAGGGATACATGTCTCACCATATCAAGGTTCTAGATTACTTTCTAGAACAATTTCTCTCTCTCACGGGTTGTAACCTTTCACTCCCTTTAAGTTTTATTGCATCAGATCAATAATTAAATGGTATTAATATATTTGGTTGATTAAAAGGAATTTATATTAATATTTTCAAAATCATTATAATTAACCATTAATAATTTTAATCAAAATTGTTTGAAATTAAAATTAAAATTAAAAACGCATTAATATCAATATTATTTTGTTCATCTTCATTAATATCAATATTATTATGTTCACCTTCATTAATATCAATATTATAAAGATACGTGATGTTATATTATGTAATATGATGTTATGTTTTTTTAATATTCATTTGTTAAATTATATAACTTGTCTCGATTTATTATAATTTTGGATTAATCAAGTGTCAGGATAAATCAAATCTCTTTTTACTTTAAAAGAAGTTTGCATATAAAGAGATTTGACTTTTCTCTGAGCTTGGTAGATCTTAAGTTAAGATGAATCCATACTGCTGTAATTCTCCCCTTAATATCATTTGATTTTTCCTTATTACTAATTACTTTAAGATGTGTCATACTATTATTAATATGAGATTGTTATTACTAAAGAGAAATGAGAACTATATATTAGTTATTAATATTATATAGTGAATAAAATAAAATTTTATTTTATTTACATTAAAAATTATATTTAATAGTGATTATTAAATTTAAATTATTTCAATAAAAAAGAAATATTTCGAGTTAATTTTGACTCAATCGTTAATAGGTTTATTATGGGTGCTTTATAGGCCCACGATATTACATAACCTATGGTATTTTCTCATCTAATTAGCATTTGATACAACTTATTCAAAAGCTTGCAAAAACTGTTAAAATATTTTGAAATTGTGAACAATTGCAAGGCCAAATTAAAAGAAAGTAGATAACTATTCATTAATGAAAAACTTACTATTTAAATGTGAAAGGAATATGATAATTTGGTTGAAAGAAACATATATAAGTAAATCAATTAGACACTTACATAATTTTTTCCGTAAAAATTCACACTAACAACATGTTAATTAACCATGAAAACATGCACCATAAAAATTATTAATTAGTTTCTTTACGCAATATATAACTCAATCTAAAAAATATTTGTATTCAAAAGTTAAATATTTAATGATCAAAAATAAATATAATATGGTGTAATGCCAGAGGTTTCAAGGTACATTGTATAAATCACTATAGACACATAATTTGAGTTTGTTGAGACAATTTGGATAGACAAACATTCCTTTGTTTGGTTTTTATTTAATTCTTTAAGAGCCATCAGAAATTGATATTTAAGTTGAGATTTATAGTCAGCAAGTGTAATTCTTCATCATTAGTTTAAAACGTCGACCCAAATATCAATTTGGGATGGATTTGAAACAACCAAATTAATCCCAAACCAAGTTGGAAAACCAAGTTGGATGCGCCATGAAAGCGCATAGTTGGTTAGACGAATTGGAAGTTATGCCAATATTTTGCACAAGATGAATTATGCAGAGCTCCACGGTTGGTGTCTTCTAATGAGCATACAGTGTTCCTTAAGGAATACACCATTATCCACACTAACCAAGAACATGTCTATGGTACGCCTTCCTTGAAATAAATAATAATGGAATCAGAATAGATGGAAAACATGGTGCACATAGGACAAGGAAAACCTTTGATTGAGTGGCTTAAAGTGCATAGATGAGTAAAGAGAAAGAAAGTTCATATACGTGGCACATGTTTGCAATGAGCTAAGGCGTAAAAGGATTTATGAGTAAGGAGTCAATGGTTTTTTCACTGTGCAACTTGTACACACTGGAATGTCTTATGTTCCCTTATGAATGCGAGTCTTGAGATTAGTTTTGAAACAATTTCTGGAATCAAAGGGGTGATTTTTATGAGGAAATGAATTATAAAATGATTTTTTTAACATTTTTTGTGATATTTATTAAATAATTCTTGAGATGGCTTGTGGTGATTTTTATTATAAATTTGGAAACTACTTTTAAAATGATGTTTCAAGATGAATTTTAAAATGAATTTTATAACATTTTTTGTGATATGTATTGAATAACTCCTAAGATGCCTTGTCATGATTTTTATTATAAGTTTGGAAATTATTTTTACAATGATGTTTCAAGATGATTATAGCATGCAAAATTGTGCGAGGAAAACCATGGGTGATTTAAGGTTTATTTCAAGGAGGGTTGTTGAGTAGCCATGAGAAATACATCAAAATTCTTTTAGTTTTTAATGAGCTATAGTTTGAGTCTATCTCCCTCAATGTATCATATGAAATTGTATTAACAGCTTCTTGTATCATTCTACTCAATTGATGTTAAGCAGATCTTGGTTCCACCCAAACATGTATACTCTGTAATTATATACACTATATATTGTATACTTGTGTTCGGTACTACTGAATTCTATAAGTGTATAAGTATTACTGCATAATCGTTATAGCATACCCAACTTCTTGATGTCTAATTAAGGATGTGGGTATCCAAAAGCAATGTCATAAGTCACCTTAAAGAAGTGGGGTTATGAAAATTCATCCTCCAACTATCTTAAACTTGTTTTCGAAGTACACCATTTTCTTCTTACGAGGGTATTGCTCTTAACATATTTTTATGCTATTAATATATCAAGAGTTACATACCTCTTACATATAGACAAAGAAACCAACTCCATATATCATGTAAAGGTTTCTTTGCTAGCATTATGACCATGGTACCTGACCATTTCCTAGTTTCCACATAAATTACTTTACATATATTAATACAGGCCAATTTAAATGAATTATATTTATTACATAAAAAATTATTATCAAATTACTATTTTTCTTTAGTAGCATTACCACCAAAGTACCAAGCTATTTCTTAATTTCCACATAAATTACTTTGCATATATATATATATATATATATATATATATATTTTTTTTTTCTGCGTAAATACCAATTCTATTAAAAAAGAGAAAAATTATGTACAAGGAGGTCGAGACCTCAAAGGGGGCAGATGCCAGCCCTCAGCCAGAGATTCAGAGACATACATTTCATGCTTTCTGCTGTTTTCAGATTACAGACTTCAAAAGATTTTGTGTTAGACCATGACCCCTTGAAATATTTCTGTTCTGATTCTAACATAACATAGCTAACATCTTCAGAGATTTTAGTAAGACGCATGCTATCATGCCCGCCATGAACAAAAAGACAAAATGGTACCCATCAAACCCATAGTTGTAACTGCAAACAGAGAGCAGGTTGGCTAACGCCATGAGCTTAAACAAGAACATAAACCAGACACAGGACCAGAGACTTAGAAACGAAGACACATAGCAAAAACTACACCGAGCAAACGCAAGAGTGCCACCCGTCGGTGATGAACCAGCCTTATTCTGCATGCTCCGGAGAGTCAGGCATGTCCTTATCCACCTGGCTAGACGAAGCGACCCAGGTGACGAAACCATTGTCATCATTTCCTTCAATGTCGCCTTCACGAGTGGCCACCAGGTTGAGAATGCAGCCTGCACGATGATGAGACGGTCCACAGGCCACAATCTCGTTCTGTGAGGTGCTTCAGAAACAGGGGTGTCATCCTGCATATTGTCAGTGTTAGACACCACCCCGGCCCTTTCCCCTTGAAGGACACTATCTTCCTGAGATTGAGAGGAAGTAGTGTGAGCCGAGCTGGTAGGATTACTCTCTTCCTCAGCGAGAATGACTGTGATGCTGGCAGTCAATACAGGCCTGTTGAGCCTACTGTGGAAGGTGAACCTGGTAGTCTGAAATGAATTGTGCGGAAGAGGCCCAGCTTGACCCGGGGGCAGAGATGAAGGGGAGGCCGACGCAATGGGTATGACATTTTGTGGAGCAGGCCGAGAGGTTCTTCCTCTGTTCCCAGTGTTACTTCCTCTGCGCGGGACTCCTCGACGGCGAGGCATACTTTGAATGACAGGCCGACTGAGAAAGGGAAGAAGGCGGAGCTGACGGGAGAGAATCTGAGCGTAGAGGAGCCCAACAACACCAGTTAACCAGGCGAGCTTCCAAACAAGTTGAGCCAGGCAAGGGTGCGGGAAGAACCCCGAGCGGAGGTGAAACGAACCAGTGACAATGGCGTGAATTAGATATGAATCCATACATAAAACCTTACACAAAAGCTCTTGAACCAGGTGCTCATAAATGCTGAATTGTGTGACCAACATACCGTTCTGCAGAGGCGCATGCTATGGGGGTCGTCCGCCAGCAAGGTACAGGACCAGCTTCCTGCTCATGCTATGGGAGTCGTCCGCCAGCCAGGTACAGGACCAGCGGCCTGCTCTATGCGGCCCCTCATAAATAACATTTATTAACACCAGCATCCGGGTAAATTACTTTACATATATTAATAGAGGGTAATTTAAACTAGAAAAATTATTATCAAATTAATATTTTTCCTTTCATCATTTATAATCCATTTAATATATCATGCCCGCTTTAAAGAATGTATCCAAATTGAGAAAAAGATAAATATTAATATATTTTCCAACGCTAGGCTTCATGTACCATAGAAATTATTTTTATTTTTTAGAAGAAAAAATATTTATTTTAATATTTGTTTTTGACGCCACTCTCCACCGAGCAATGGAATTCACCCTTACCACCGCATATATTTACCTCTACATCCATTTTTTTTTACGTAGGATTTACCTCTACAAATGTTTTACTTTTGTGGGGGTGTTACCTCAGCGATATATCATTTAAATTGCACTCGAGTTCTACGCTTTCTGAATTTCGTCATCTATACCGAGTTTATTTCAAGGCTTCCACGGAAAGACCTTCTCCTGAAGCAACAGTCCACATATGTGATGCTTCATACACAATAGCTTGCCACTTTTCTTCTTTACATAGTTTATTTTTTATGCTTTTGTGCAGAAGATTTTCCAGCCTATTTTCCACACAATCCATTTTCCTACGAAATATTGCTATCTCTATGTCTTTTCTTCTTTACATAGTTTATTTTTTATGTTTTTGTGGAGAAGATTTTCCAACCTATTTTCCACACAATCCATTTTCCTACAAAATATTGCGATCCCAACACTTAGAGATATTTGTCGAGGAGAGAAGACTTATCACAGAAATTATAAACATGAAAATATACATCTAAACTTTTGTTGATGGAATGAATAGACATTATTACGAGAGAGTTTAGTTTAGAACTATAATTTTTTTTAGCTAATTTTATCTAAATAAAAATAATAAATTTACATTAAAATAGATTTCTTTATTTTACATCCAGAATAATCTATGAGATGTATATCAATTTGTTTAAGTGGTGCTTAGTCCCCATCAAGTATCATGTTCAAATTTCATGGTAATGGTAGAGAATTGAAACTAATCTTGGGAAAATTAAACTATCTCAAAAACAAAACATTTTTTTGTACTTTTCCAGATAACATTATTTAATCCCATCTTATTTAAGATTCATCTATACTAGTTTTATATAGATATATATACCATGTGAAATTTTTCATTAATTAAAATACATTTTAGAATGCATAAATGGATGCAATTCCTTGGTTCACTACTTGAAATATCTTAAAATATTTTAGCCATACCAATTTAAAATGAATAATGATATATAGAAATAGTTTTTGGCTATTAAAGTGAAAGCAATTTTTTTTTCGATTTATTTCATAATAGATTGTTATATTAATAATTAACTGACTAAGCATAGTGAGAATGTGATTATCGATGCGTTATAAATCATTTTAGGTATCATCTTTAACAATACACCATTCTACTTGTCTCTCATTGACTGCATCAATACACAGACTAAGTCCTCTTAGCAACACTACAATCTATTCTCTTGCTAGAAACCAAGAAAATATTAGGAGGGAGGGTGAATAAATGTTTTGACAACTTCAAAATTTCTTGCTCAAAGTAAAGAATACTTACCAAAAATAATAATCAATAACACACCAAACTCATAAATAATGACACTAGATATAATGTGGAAACCCAACTCATAAAACCACCAACTCTTTTTAATTTTGATGCAAAATAAATTTACATCTTCAAATTACATCAATTTCTTTGTGTAAGCTACAACCGAGGTAAAGCTTCAACCTTCTCACTATCTCCAAATGCCAAGTTGTTGATCTCTTAAGCATGCACTAACTTGAGGGGAGCTCCAACTCCCTCATTCATTTATTCCAGCTAAAAATAAACTCCAGCTCTCTGTTATGATTTATTGTCATATTGTAAACACTTCTATGCTATAAACTAATTCTTTTCTCCCCTCAACAAAATCACCTATGCCTTTTCATAAAACATTTTTGGTACCAAAGACTTCTATGCGATATTTTTCATCTATCACTCCCCATACTAATACACATCTATCTATGTACTATCATTGTTGGTTATACAAATTTTAGAGTTTTTATTTTTGGTTTTAACCTTAGTTTAATTTTCAACAATTTTCTTGCAATTAACTTGTTGTTTTGTTAATTTGCACATTGATTGATGTGAACAATTTGATTTTCTTCCCTGCATGTTGTTATGGAATTAAATTATCTATTCTTAGTCTATTCAAATTCCAATTTGGTTTTCCTAATCAAACTACTCTATTTGAAATTTGCATTCTAGCTTATTTCTCCTATTTTAATTCAATTAAATAGTTTAAGTGCAATTTAGTAGGCCTCTCAATTTTATTGGAGTTACAAAATATTTTCAACTGTCAAGTGTTGGTCTTCGTGCATGGACCATGTACCAAGGGAAACATGGCTCACCAAATCAAGATTGTAGATTAGTTTCTAGAACAATTTCTCTGTCTCAAGGGTTGTAACCTCTCAATCCCTTTACCTTTTCTTACATGGGATTTACCATAAACCTAGCTAACCCTTAGAAATTTTTTTACTTGAATTTCGAAACTTGATTATGCTAAAACTACTACCAATACACCCTTGAAGTGAATGCCAATGAAATGATGTATCATTATCTCGCAACAAATTTTCCATTCCCCAAGTTCGTCAACCAAAGCTCACTTCATGTTCACCCCTTTTTATGTACCTCTACGGTGAGATGTGAATCTTCACATCACCTAACAAAAATTTCTTGTTCTCATGGATCTATCAACTACAAACCTATCCACTTGTGAACCATTTGACTTTTGATCCAGGGAGGGACATCAATTTCTCATGTCAGATAATCCTAATATTTTTGTCTCTCAACCTCCATCAACCTCGAAACTTCCTTTGTTCAAGTTTCATATTGAAGCACATAAAGGTTCTTCAATTGATTGTTGTAGGACACGAAAAATAAAAATGTCCTAATGGGATTTTATTTATCTCCTCGGATTGTTAATCACAATGACCAACTCAACACACTTGCTTGATGAGAAAGGCCATAATGTGAAAATTCCAATATCTCGAGGAACAAATGGAAAAAGTTCCATTCTGTAGGATTGCCAACTAGACATATAAGGAATGGTGACATGATCCTTGGGGACAATGACATTAGTTTGTTGAAGCTTGTGTTGAACCACGATGCTTTGGAACCAGTCAATATTCAAACTACAATAACTTTACAACCATAGGGATATTTGCAGGATGCCATATATTATTGAAGGGTCTTTTTGAGATCTATATATATGAGTACTTTGTAGAAGCATATAATTTGATCTTCTAGAGTTACAATTTATCCAAATATATGCTCCATCCTTAATCTGAAAATACCTTTGACATCAATGCTCTTTCACATTAATGACAATAGTTGCTAAGAATACCACCCTTTGTCATTGAACACAACAACATTAAAATTTTTTGGCATTCATGGAAGATTTATTAATGATATTATTACTTAAACATGGCAACACAAATTTCTTATTCGTCCCCTTTGATCTAGAGAAGAACCACTTCCTCTGTCAAGAAATATATGCCCCAACCTCATTCAATGTTTTCTTATTCTCCTCTGGTCAAAATATCAAACCAATGCTTTCTCATGAGATGTTTTCTCATACTACACCTTTGACACCCCCCTTTGACATCTATCTCAAAGAAATTAAATGCTCTACCTTGTAACTAAGCTCCCCTTTTAATTGATGATGATGCTCATCAATAAATAAATTTTATGGGTCTTAACGTCACTCTCAACTTATTAAAATCAACTTTTCTCATATTTCTTTACGTATTTTATTACATTTTTCTTAGTGAGAAGGGTAAAGGTGAGATGTTATGTACGTACCCTAATATGTATTAAATGGAGGAATTGGAGCAGTTTTGGGCTAATTTATGTGCAAAAACTCGAAGGGGACAAGCAAGTGGGATTTTAGGAGATTTGGTCTCCCTCCTTAACTCCTTAATCATTCAAAGATTCCTCCACTAGATCTCAACATCTCACAGTTACAAGTAGCCAAGCCAATCGTGTTCATTGGTAGTGAAGCTAATGACAATTGAGGAAAGGTCAATCTCCAGTTTGGAAGCCAAGCCTCCCTAATTTTTAGGATCTTGTTGGTAGCCTCGATTTGTATAAATAAGAAGGCCAAGAGCCTCATTAGGATTCGATGTTTTTTTGTAGCCAAGAGGAAATTTGGAGCTAAGACATTGTGATTGTTACTCATGTTATTTTTGACATTTTGATGATAATGAAAACGTTTACCTTGATCCACCATTGAGTTGACTAAGAGGGATGAAGCCCTTGGGTTAGGGCCCAACCCTAGCAACAAAATTTGTTGTTTTTTGACATGTTTTCTTAGGTTAAAATCATAGCTAGTTGCTGAAGCTATTCCTACTTTTTTTAATTTACAAGTGTTTGAATGTTTGCTTAGTTTTCCTTCCATTAGTTGAAGAAGTGTATGAGTGGTACAGTAGTGAAAGAGAATACTTCAGAAATCTTGTGAGAGTGACCTCTTCCTGATATCCCTCTTGGGATGATGGATTGAGGGCTGCACTCTCACAACCCCAAAAATAGATTTAACTTTTGATAATTGCACAACTTAGGGTTCCTTGTTGAAAAGATCATTGTTTATAATTTCAGAGTGTTTATGTCGTGTGCTAGACACATCTTGTGTACTTGAGATATGTGCTTCGGTATGGTTACTTCATCTTTCTTCATTTGATTCCTTCCAAATTATTGGTTTGTTGGTTACACTCACGCTGGATTGATGTGGTACACCTTAATGCCTTCGTTCCAGCAAATCGTTTCCCATCGAATCCAACTCATTTCTCTAGGAATAAGATCTAGTGTCCTTTGGAAGTACCTTAGGGTTTGCAGTCATTAGTGGTATACTCCTTCAATATCAACAGTTAGAATACATCAATGGCTCATGATTGGTAGATTCTCTCAAGTGTTTGACTTCAACTCATTTATTCACACTTGTTATATTGTACTATGGTACCTTGACTCTCACTATCACTATTGGTGAGTTCTCTAGTTTTTGTTAATAGTATGCATCAATGACCGGTAATCAAATGATCTCTCACATTGTAGACTTCAGCTCATTTATTCCCATAGTGTATAAATGTACCATGGTGGTCGGTGAAGACCTAGGGCTGCATCAACATTGTTTGGTTCACTTGTCAATACCTCCAATTTTTTGTCAGTGACACCATCCACCATATATGTTGCAGTTCATCACAACAACATTTTATATGTTGGCACCCGAGTTTCATGCAGTATGATTATTCCACTTTTTGACTTCGTACTTGAGTATCAATTATGTGACATTAATGATCAAATTTCTCCTTCAGTATCATTGATTAGTTATTTTATATGTGATATTTTGACATGGCTTTGATACATACTTTTTTGGATATGATCAGATGATCCACTATGTATTTCTCAGTTTCATTTGTACTTGTATACATATTGGATCCTCTCTAGACTTGATATGTGGACATGATTTACTATCTCTGAGCATGGGCGATGCATGAGCATTCACTTCAACAACATCATTGTATTTTAGTAGACATAGGGGGTCTTGTGTTTTTAAGGAAGTTTGTTTCCTATTTTTTAATTAATGTAAGTATTAAGGTTTTGAGTGATTTTAATGAGAGAAGCTAGAATAGGGGTTTAATTAAGTATAGTGAGGCATATTAGTTAATATTCTTGAATGTAGGAGAACATGAGAGAATCAGGATAGTTGTGAGAGATTTGAGATTTAATTGTAAAACTTAGATTAGGAGTTAGTTTATGATTTTGTGGATTATAGAGGATCCTTAGAGATAAGGAAGAGCTTTTAGGATTTTGTTGAGAAGGTTGTGGATATAAACCAGGAATTGGTTGTAGAATCATTTTGTATAAATGTAAGGCTAGAAGGCATAATCAGTGGTTAGATAGTTAGTTAGGAGTTAGAGTGTGAAGAGTTTGATTGTAAGCCTATGGGCAGATTGTGAAACAGAGGCCACTGATATTGGAAATGTGGCCTAAGAGAAGAAACTGTGTAAATACCTATTTATTAGTAAAAACAAATCCGTTCCGAGTTTATGTGTGTGTATGAAGTAATTTATTTATAATATGTGTGTGAACTAGAGTGAGTTCTATGTAACAGAATTTACTTGTGTAGAATTAGAGGCGGTAGACATAGAAGAATAACAAATAGGTGTTACAGCTTTGTACACACCGATAGTACAGGAGGAAGCCTTTAGTGTTACAGTGAAGGTGGAGAAGCATAAAGGTGAGAGAGGAGCTAAGTTAAGGATAGAGTTGTGTGGCAGAACGATGGAGAAGTAGAACCTGAAGAAAGCCGAAACTACATAGAAGAACATTGAAGGAACGCCATAAAAACAAAGTAAAGAGAAGGATGAAGAAGTGAGGTAATGATGCATAGGAGTTGTTGGATCTAAAGATCAACGAACGAGGCTAAAGATGATGGACGACTAAGATTAAGTCGTGATACATAAGTAAAAGAAATAAATAAAGAAGATTAAATATAAGTACTTGCGGAAGGTGAATTGTAGGAATCGATCTAGACCGTCAAATTGACAGATTGGGTAGATCGATGGTGATTAGTAACCACAGCAGAGGTAGAGAGTACGAGATGCTTTTGATCACAGTTAAAGGCCGACAATTGTTCTTAGCCATCGATTGAAAATTTATATGCTTACGTCATAGACAACTACGAGGGTTGAGAGCTTGATACTCCACATGCTAGTTGAAGTGCCACAAACCGTAGGATTTGGTGGATTTTGTTATTCAACAAATATCGGGTTTTAAGTTGATCGGACTTTAACTTCAAGGGTGGACCCAAACATTTATAGTTTAAGATTTATAATCCTTATCAGCTCCATAAGGCAGTTAAACGTCATCCAAGTATTCTGTGCGATATCGTTGTGGACCGTCGGACCAAACGAGTTTTGATCTATGACGCAGGATCACCGAGCAGCTCTGTTGATCGCAGAAGGCATGAACCGTATGATTAAAGGTAAGATCGATGGTGAAGATTGAAGCCGGACCCATGAAGGTTATAGGCATGGTTTCACTTTGTTTGAAGTTCGGTTGTGTTATCGCATATTGCATGTGAGAGGCGATGAAGTCACATGTTGGTGTGACGTGATATTTCGACAGCTATCGATCTGGTGGATGAAATCAACTGTGGAAAAGGGCAATCACATATTGCAAGTTGGGAATATTGAATGCATGTTATATTGAGTCCTTTGAACTCTATGATTATGATATATGATGAGTTGGCACATATGTTGGGGTTTAGTTATTAACTTGTTGCACATGAGTTTTAATTAAGGGCCTTAAACCTTAACTTATGAAGGTTTTACTAGGCAGGGTAATATAAATTTTGGGTCAAATGAGATTATGCATTTTATATGCATACTGTGGGTATCGCAGGGTTTTTCCTACATCATTTTGGTATCATATCATAATTGTGACTGAAACATTTGATATTAAAGCACCAAGAAATTCTGTGTGAAAATTTCTTTGAAAAGAATTTAGAGCAAAGTTATGTTTTTAAGGTGTGTATACAGGTGAATGGTGATGAAAGCAGGCAAGAGGAGATCAAATTCTAATCTGACAAATAGTAAGCACACAGAGATCAAGTATAGCAAAATATTGGAAGAATTGAAGATGCAAAGAAACAGAGGACAATCCATTCAAAGTGCGGGTGAATGATAGAACAAGATCGTGCAGAAGTCTTGAAGGTGAGATGGTATGTTTTTATTTTAATTTTATTTGAAGTTTGGAGAGTGTGTGGTCTTTATACTGATGCACAAAAACAACAAAATAAGGTGAGAAGATTGCAGCAGCCTAGAGCAAGGAATGCTCAATTGGTTCCAGAGGAAAAAACCAAAGAAATGTTAAAAGACTAAGCTCAGAGGAGAGAAACTTAGCGAGGCATATGTAGCAAGAAGGAAACTTGTTATTGCAGAGGTATTGTTGAAACTCCCAAGAATATCATAAGGAAAATTCCACAAAGGATGTGGGTAGAATTGATAAGTAATGAAGGAAGTTGATAAGACTTTCTAAGTGAAAGAAGAGGTGGTCCGAACCAAGTATTTCATTATGATTGAAATACAAGAGGATAATTGTGTTCTTAGAAGATGTAGATGAGTTGAAGCCTAGAAGGAGTAGAGAGAAGTGCTCAAAAGAGGTTACAGAGATAGAGAACCAATGGCTTGCCAAAAGACGAAGTACAGAGGAAAGATTGGTGAGGTAAGTGGCACTATGGAGGACTTGTTGTTGCAGAGACTTTAATGCAACGCATATTGAGTGAGTGAGGAAATCATAGAGATGGAGGAGAAAGTGACTAATGATAGTCATAGCAGAGGTTCTGAGGAAGACCACAGCAGAAAAAAAGTGAAGAAGGAGGATGCCAAGGCAAATGGAAAGAGAATGAGTCAAGAGGAAGTTGACAAGGAAACTGTAGAGATAAAAGAACAACTCGATGCATTAAGGAGGATACTGGAGGAAAACAAGAGACTAGGTTGGGTATTAAAGAAGAAGCGATTAAAGTGGCATAAGCACAGAGAAGGATACAACAGAGGCAAGTAGAGTGGCTGATGGGAAAACATAGAAAAGCTAAGTTGGAAATGGGAGCTTCCATTTGTAAACCAGAACAGGGTGAAATTCTAGGTGAAGATGAAGAATGGAGATCAATGAACTATTGGGATAGTTTAGAGCAACATACTGAAATGTTGCAAAGGGAATAAGAGACCCTGAGGTCTAATGTTTTTAATTATAATGATTGTTTTGTGAGTGAAGGTTTTGCAGAGGATTGCCAACCTTATGAAGCTGTCACAAAACTTGATAAAAATTACCAGAGTTCAGAGGAGAACTTGGATCAGCATACTGATGTATTGACAGAGGATGAAGAGTACCTTTGAGAGGATAGTTATTCTAGAGTAGAGTATGACGAAGAATACCTCTTGAATGAGGAAAAATATTGAATTGTTGCAGTAGAAATAAATTATTGATGAATTGGTATTTGGGACTGTTACAAATCAAGGACAATTCCTCGTGGAAGAAGGAGATGAAGATCAGTCTAAAAAGCTGATATGTGAAACGTTAGTTGAGGCTTTTGAGCCTTGCAATTTTCAAATTGACAATTGTTATGTGAATACACGGATTATAAGTGTTGAACATGAACTTATTTCTCTAGAGATGAATGAGACATAATTGTTTATGGAAGGCAGCCTAATTGAATCTTTGGGCAATAGTGACCATGTAAAGGATGAAGATGGAAATGAAGAGAATTGTGATAAAACAATTGCTAAATGTATGGAGGAAATTGAATTGCTAGAGAAGTTTCTAGGAGGAAATGGCAATAGAGAAGAGGTGGCTACGGTAGTACTTAATAGTAGTAGAGGGTCTTTAAAAGACATGGAGACAGAAGAGTGTTTTGGTTCACAAACCAATAGTTTGTTTGCAGGAACAATACATAGAATGAATGAGTGTGATGTTGTGATCAAAGATATTAAAGAGAAGTTATTTGGGGATGAAATGGAAGATCATAAGCAAGAAGAGGGTAAGGATGTAAGGGTGGCCCTAAGGAACTAGCAACTACAAAGTGAAGGTAACTAGTAGAAGATTAAAGGAAAATTTAAAGAAGAGACTATGTTAGCTGAAAACATAGTAAAGGATCATCATTCCATGATGATGATAAGCACAGTGGAGATAACCAGTGAAGCTATTGAAGCAGGCAATAAAGAGGAAGGATTAAACTCTCATCAAAGGATCAATGAATGGAAGAAAGAATTGGAGCTACTAGAGAAATGGCTGAAAGAACGAGTAGGGAAGAAAGAACCTGATGAATATTGCTAAGGATATGCAGGAGAGGAAGAGGAGAGAGTCCAACAAATAAATGAGTTGGACATAAAAATTGAGTTGATGATGGATTTGATGAGAAAAAAGTCTCAAAGGGAGAAGAAAATAGTAAGAAAGCAAAGTAGCAACAAGAAAAACGCAGCAATAGGTTGTGATAGCATAGCTAGTTGGGCAGTGCAGCAGAAAGTGTGGAGGCCTGGAGAACAACAACAAGCAACAACATAAAGCAAGCACAAAATATAGAATAATGTATGTGATCCAGGAGGACACAGATAAAAAGAAAATGATCAGGAGATCATGATTATTTTCAACCTTGAGAGTCTGATGCAGGAGCATTCAGCTCAATAACATCATTGTATTTTAGTAGACATAGGGGGTCTTGTGTTTCCAAGGAAGTTGGTTTCCTATGTTTTGAATTAATGTAATTATTAAGGTTTTGAGTTATTTTAATGAGAGAAGATAGAATAGGGGTTTAATTAAGTATAGTGAGGCATATTAGTAAATATTCTCGAATGTAGGAGAACATGAGAGAATCAGGATAGTTGAGAGATTGAGAGATTTGAGAATTAATCTTAAACCTTATATTAGGAGTTAGTTCATGATTTTGCGGATTAGAGAGGATCCTTAGAGATAAGGAAGAGATTTTAGGATTTTGTTGGGAAGGTTGTGGATCTAAACTAGGAATTGGTTGTAGAATCCTTTTGTATAAATGTAAGCCTAGAAGGCATAGCCAGGGGTTAGTTAGTTAGTTAGGAGTTAGAATGTGAAGAGTTTGATTGTAACCCTATGGGCAGATTGTGAAATAGAGGCCACTAAAATTGGAGATCAGGTTTGAGAGAAGAAATTGTGTAAATACTTGTTTATTAAAACAAATGACTCAATTATGCGTTTATGTGTGTGTATGGAGTAATTTAGTTATAATAGGTGTGTGAACTAGACTGAGTTCTATGTAATAGAAGTTGCATGTGTAGAATCAGAGGCGGAATACAGATAGGAATAACAGAGAGATGTTACGGTTTTGTACACACCAACAATATAGGAGGAATCCTTTAGTGTTACAGTGAAGTTGGAGGATCATAAAGGTGCGAGAGGAGCTAAGTTAAGGATAGAGTTGTGTGGGAGAACAGCAAGGAACCATAACCCTAAAGAAAGCCAAAACTAGAGAGAAGAACATTGAAGGAACGACATAAAAACAAATTAAAGAGAAGGATGAAGAAGTGAGGTAACGATGCATAAGAGTCATTGGATCTAAATATCAATGAACGAGGATGAAGATGATGGATGACTAAGATTAAGTTGTGCTATATAAGTAAAATAAATGAACGACGAAGATTAAATCTATGTACTTGCGGAAGGTGAATCGTGGGAATCGATCTGGACTGTCAAATTGAAAGAAAGGGTAGATCGATGGTGATTAGTAACCATAGCGGGGGTAGAGAGTACAAGATGCCTTGATCACAGTTGAAGGCCTCCAATTGCTCTTAGCCATCGATCACAAATTTAGATGCTTACATCATAGACGACTACGGGGGTTGAGAGCTTGATAATCCACGTGCTAGTTGAAGGGCCACAAACCGTAGGATTTGATGGATTTCGTTATTCAACAGATATTGGGTTTTAAGTTGATCAGAATTTAAGTTCAAGGGAAGACCTGAACATTTATAGGTTAAGGTTTATAATCCTTATCAACTTCGTAAGGCAGTTAAACGTCATTTAAGTGGTCTGTGCGATATCGTTCTGGATCATCATATCAAACAGGTTTTGATCTACGACGCAAGATCATTGAGCAACTCTGTTGATCGGGAAGACATCAACGATCAGAAAAGATAGACGGTGGAGATTGAAGTAAAAAACAAGAATCTTATAGGTGTAGTTTTATTTTGTTTGAATTCCAGTTGTGTCATCGCATATGGAATGTGAGAGGCAATGAAGTCACATGTTGGTGTGATGCGATATTGCGACAGTCGTTGATCTAGTGGAAAAAATCTACGGTGGAAAAGGGAAATCGCATATCACAAGTCGAGAATCCTGAATGAATGTTCTATTGAGTCCTTTGAACTCTGTGATTGTGATATATGGTGAGTTGGCATGTAGACTGGGGTTTAGTTATTGACTCGTTTAGCATGAGTTTTAATTAAGGGCCTTAAACCTTAACTTATAAAGGTTTGACTAGTAAGGGTAATAGAAATTCTAGGACAAATGAGATTATGCATTTTATATGCATATTGTGGGTATCATAGGGTTTTTCCTCCATCAATGGGTATTCCCACCTAAGACATGAGATTTCTTTCTGATCTCTTCCACTGGTTTGGCAGGTTGGAATATGGTGATCTTCTTGCAATTTCTCACATGATTATTTTGATACACTTAATACATTCCAACCATCATGTACCCCTTATGACCTCATATACTAGGGGGCATACGTTATAGAATAATTTATCACCCTTGTATACATGATGTTCTGTGTCATGGCCTTGGGTAGATCTTTCCTTTTAGACTTGGTCCTTTTACTAAAAAACATTAATTCAAATTCCATACGTGACTCTTCCCTTCAAAAAGCACATACACACATGTGTCCATCTATACCCAACCTGCGTATATAATTTGAAATAAAAAAAAAATATAAAATCCCTATTTTATGGGTGGGGTTTACGGATTACACCAAAAACCCACCTACACAATCCCATTGGCTAATTATATCCCAAATGAAACAACTGTTTTGAGGTGGTATAAAAACACCTCATGGGAAGGCCTAAGGAGGGAGAAAAATATTGGATATTGATATTATATCCAATTGGTCCCTGATCAAGTCTCATTTATCCCTGTGCCTCCTGCACTCCCACGTATACGAAACCCTTGTTTCCTCACAAAGATATTTATCTCCTTTATATGAAATCTATGTGTATGAATGCGAAAGAGGATTGTTGAGGCTCAGGATGGACAAATCCAGAGGAAGGTTTCTCTTCGAGCTATGGTGTAATCAGGCTGTATTCTTCTAGATTTCATTGTAGATATCAATAAAGAATCTATGCCTTTTTCTTGATGTTATGATATTTATGCTTTAATTCATGTTATGATCTAATTATGTATGATGTAATTTTCTATATCCACATGTATATATGATCTAACAGCCATATATTGAACATGATTCGAACTATTTCTAGTATATATACTTTTCTGGAATGACTTGCATGTTTTGAAACATGGGAGGAAGTAGAGGGTTTGGACCTTGTGGGAACATCTTAAAATGCAGTACCTACACATACTCTCTCTTCATCTTAATTTAGTAGTTTAAGCATTAGGATTTTTTTTTTCTTGCTTTTTGTTGGTCTATACCCTTAGATCTATTGGGGTTTTCAACCCAGACCCTAGGGTGTTTTATCTCGTAGCACCATCCATCTTAATGAGAGGTGCCTAATGGTTTTCCTGCCTATTTTCTAGTGTTGCATATATACGAGGAACACTCTGACAAACATACCCAATAGTCTGCGCCTCCCATTGATGCAGCAAAAGCCACATGTACCCACATTATGCAAATAAAATTTCATGTCACATTATGTCTCAGGAATTTTAATATTCCTGCATGGTAAAACCTTCACAAGTCAAGGTTTTAATGCTCCTTCAATAAACTCTATGCGAAATGTTTGATTTAAATATCCAGAGTCTAAACCTTCATAAACCTTTGAGTGGAACCTTATAAATCCTTCATAATCATTGGTTAATTCTTATTACCCGCACATATTAACCATACCATGGATTTTAGACTATGGCTAAAACTCAAGTTAAACCATAATACATTAATCCTGCTTTTTGCTATTATACTTCCCATGTAATAGAAATATTTCATAAACCACACTTAAACCTTATCTTTCTTCGATTCCACAAACCTTTTCACATATATTGATGCTCTCCTTAGCACATTAAATCTCCACCATCGATCTCATTCCTCAATCCGATGGTTATCACGTCACCCACTCACCAACTAGCCTGGCCAATCTCCACAGTTGATCAATCCCGCTCGATCCAATGGATATCATGTAATATTACGTGAAATCTTGCATGGCTGATATCATATCAATAGCACGGGAGAAAAGTGGTTTTTTCTTTCCATCATGTGCTACGTGTCAACCCCTCAATTTTATCGCGTGAATTTCTAAAATACCATTTATAGCTTTTAGGGCGCGTGAGATACTACTTATCGCCTACGAATAGCACTCCATTATTCTGCGCGTTTTCCACCCTTCTGTCAACACATGCCTTGATATGATCCATCCATTTCTTAACTTAATCTCCTGCGATAATATCTTCATCACTCATCTTCCATTAACCCTGTCCATTGATCCAACTGATCCAATGGTTACTTCATTTCTTCCTTCTTTCTTTTCTTCATCTTTATGTAATTCCTCCATTTTTTGGTCTATTCATCTGACTTGCATATGTGATTCTTCATGCACCTATCAATTTTGAGATTATTCAATCACTTCTAATTGTTGTACTCCTCCTCTATGTATTGTCCTCTCTCTGTTCTTCTATGTATTAGGCTTCTGTCAGCGTAACTCCCTCCTGAACTTACTTCTATGTGCTTTTAGGCACTATCAAATCTAAACTTCAAATTTGATCCTTCATCTCGATTCAAAAAATCAGAACACTATCCTTCATACTCCAACTCTTCTCTGCATTCTACTTTAATTCCACCTGCATACATATACTATGCATAATTACTCTAATTCACACACAATTTATAATTCAATTAATCAATACACACCACACAACTCAGGAATCGAATTCTCTGCCTTTATATACAATTATTTACATAATGAGCCTCTCTAGCCGAATTTTCTAATTAGTGGCCATTTTCCTTTCCTTCCCGTAGGCTTACAATCAATCTCCTCTAATTCCTAACTCTCTAACTCTCTGACTAACTAGTAACTCTCTCTATGCATTTTAGGCTTACATTTATACAAAATGTTCTGTAACCCATTTCAGTTCAGATCCTTAATCTTTTGAAATAAATCCTAAATATTCTCTAAGTCCACTTTTGACTCAACTAATCCCTAAGGATCCTCTCTAGTTCCATAAACCATGAAACTAATTCCTAACCTAAGATTTACAATTGATTCCTAAATCTCTCAATCCCTATGGAATCTTAACTAGCCTAAATCTCTCATGTTCTCCAACATTCGAGAACATTTACAATATACCTCACAATATCCAATTAATTTCTATTCTTAATATCTCTTATTAAAATCACTCAAAAGCCTTAATAATTACATTAATTTGATAGATAGGAATCCAACTTTCTTAAAAACATAAGATCCCTATGTCTATTAAAATAAAATGAAATTTTTGAGCCTGATGCTCCTGCATTAGACTCCCAAGGTTGAAAACAGTCACGATCTCCAGATCATGTGTCCTCATATGTTGATAGGAAACCTCTAGGGTCCCAAATTTTAATTTGTAACTATCTAAATGCTCTGCACATTTGTTGTTGTTGTCTGTTTGTTGTATTTTGTTTCATCTTCATGTCCTTCTCAATCAGTTTCAAATTCTGATTGATCATTCTTCCTGTTGCTATCAATCTCCTCCATCTGGACTGCTTCATCATTAATTGCCATAATTCTTCAATATCCATCTCCAGCACATCCTTGGGCTGGTACATACTCTGCCATTTACTGCAACCTCTTTCTCTTTGCTTCAGTTTGTTGCTGCTATCCACTAGATCTTGCATCTTCACATTCTGCGTTACTTCAAGTTCTTTCTCTTTCATGGTTAACTCTTCCTTCATCGAATCTTGATTTTCAAGAATTCTTTCCAGCAACATAATATCTCTGTTACATGGATTAAATACTTCCATAGAATCTTCCTCTTCCATCTTTACTTGGGTGCTCATTTCTGCCAAATTTTCTCCAACATCTGCAACAAAACTTGCACTCACAAAACAATTATTAAAATAAAAACATAAGGCCTCAGTGCCTGTTCTTCTTTTGGAAACATTTCATTATGTTTCTCTGATTTTTCCTTCTCTATCAACACATCATTATGTTGATTCAACCTCTCTAAATAATTCTCTAAAAGACTCTCAAAACTATCAGAAAGTCTCTCTTCCAGACCACGCGCTTCAATGATGTCTCTCTGCAAATGTCCATTGTAGTGAACTCCTTTTGCAATCACACTGTCATACTCTGAGTTTTCCAACAAATATTCCAGCAATTCAATTTCTCTTTGACACTTCATAAGTATTTCATCATGACTTATAATTCCTCCATTTGTACAAAAATTATCAGTTTGAAAATTACAAGGTTCAACAGTCTCAACTGTTTCTTCACATATCAACTCTTCAGACTGAATCTCATCTCCTTTCACAAGAAATTTTCCTTGTGTTGTAACAGCTTCAAACATCAATGTATTACTAAATTCTTTCTGTTGTAGTAATTCACTGCTTTTCCCATTTAAGAGACATTTTCCATCATTCTTTACTTCAGAGTTTTATCTTTTTAAAGATACTCTTCCATACTTTTGACAGTCTGAAAAGATTTCTCATCCTCTACAAAACTTGTAATCACATCAAAATTTGACTCAAATATAAAAGGTTTCATATCTTCTTGCTGATCTGAATTTGTCCAATAGTTCAGAAAATCATCAATAATTCCTTCCTCAGCATAGTAAACTTTTGGCCGTCTTGAATTCTCACAATAATTTATAAGATCTTTGAGAGATCTCCAGTATTCATCTTCACCCAGAACCAAGGATAATTTTAGGGGCGAATGTTCGCCCTTCGGCGAAATTAAGGGGTTTTAAATTTTTAGTGGGTGAATATTTTGTATCATAGTACATTTTTACAAATCACCTCAAATAGCCCACCTTATTTGAAGGGAGAGGGTGAAGAAGGTAAATTTAGCCCTTGAAATTAGGACTTACAACCTTCCATTTGCCCATTTTCAAGAATATGTTTTATTTAAGTGAATCGTATGGGCCAAATACCATATTTATAAAAGAGGTATGGTAAATTAATAAAAATATAAATAAATGAGATGTATGGTAAATAAATAAAACATTTTTTATATTTACTCCATAAGTCACCTTATATACATGTAAGGGTGTAAACAAATAAAAATATAAGTAAAGTGGAGGTATGGTAAATAAATAAAACGTCTTTTTATACTTACTCAAAAGGTATGGTAAATAAATAAAAATATAAATAAACTAGACGTATCGTAAATAAATAAAACCTCTTTTTATATTTAGTCCATAACCCTCGTTCTATTTATGAAGGATGAAGAAAGAGGTTTTATTTAAGTGAATCCTATGGGCCAAATACCATATTTGTAAAAGAGGTATGGTAAATTAATAAAAAAATAAATAAACGAGAGGTATGGTAAACAAATAAAACATTTTTTTATATTTACTCCATAAGTCACCTTATATTTACGAACACTCAAAAAATGGGTTATATTTAGGTGAAACCTATGGCCAAAATACTATGGGACAAATACCATGGACTAGATTGTTATTAATACCATGCAAAAAACCATCATTAACCCTAATATTAGAATTAATAAAAATAAATATGGCACATGGTATTGACCCATGGTATTCACCTGGAATGTAGCCTATTTAAATGGGGGAATTAAACCAGCATGTAGCCTATGCTAAGATTCACTAGGACTTTACAAAGTTTTAATATTTAGTGAAAGACTCGCCAAGATCTTACAAGATTTTATAATTGAGTAAAATATTCCCCATGCCTGGTGAGAGATTCGCCAAAAAATTATATATACATATTATATTATTGATAAAATCGCCTTCCATTTTTCCTATATACCATGGAGATTCGCCCATTTATTATATTTATAAATTTAGGGGGGGTACTTAAAATTTTCCCTGCCCCGAACTTCACCCTCTTCTGCTTCACAAATGGAAACTTTCATTCTCCACTCAACTTCTCTGAGTTTTTCAAACTTCAATTTAACATTCATTACATGTTCAAGCTTCATCATCTCTTTTGCTAATTGCATATTCACTAGTTGATTTCTCTTCTCTTGTAGCCTCTGCCACTTTACTTTCTTCCTCATGACACAACAATATCTATGGTACTCCTTATTCATCTACAGCATCTTCATCAATATCTCAATATGAACTGCAACGTCGGCCTTCTCCCTCTCATATTCCTCTTCACTTAATTGTCTATGTACGGCATTTTCCTTGGCATCCTCTTTCTTCATCTTTCTTCTACTGTGGTCTTCCTCAGAACCTTTAATATGACTATCAGTAATCATTTTCTCTTCTATCTTCATGAGCTCCTCACTCACTTACTATGAGTTGTACTAAAGCCTCTCTAACAGTAAGTCCTCCCTGCTATCACTTACCTCACCAAGCTCTCCTCTATACTTGGTTTTTTGGCAAGCACTTGGTTCTCTATTCTTTCAAACCTCTTTAAGCATTTCTCTGTGATCCTTCTAGGCGTCAACTCATCTGCACCTTTTAAGAACACAACTATCCTCTTGTATTTCAATCACAAATGAAATACTAGGTTCTGGCCACCTCTTCTTTAACTCAGAAGTTCTTACCAACTTTTTTCGTTATTGCTTCTTTTCTTTTGTTGAGATACCTTCTTTTATCTACAACCTGAATTCTGCAACCAAAATCTTCAAGCCAGATTAAAACAAAAACATATCATCTCACCTTCAGGATCTTTGCATGATCTTGTTCTCCCATTCATATGCACATCGAATAGATTGTTCTCTATTTCTTTGCATCTGCAAATTCTCCTACACTTTATCTGCGCGTGCCTATTGTTTGTTAGACTTAAATTCTTATCTCCTCTTGCATGTATAAATACCTTCAAAACATAACTCTGTTTAGCTCAGAATTTCCTTATTCAGCTTTGATACCAAAAATGATGCAGTAAAAGCCGCATCTACACACATTATGCAAATAAAATTTCATGTCACATTATGTCTCAGGAATTTTAATATTCTTGCCTAGTAAAACCTTCACAACTCAAGGTTTTAATGCTCCTTCAATAAACTCTATGCGGAAACGTTTGATTTAACTATCTAAAGTCTGGACCTTAATAAACCTTTGAGAAAATCCTTATAAATGCTTAATAATATCTGGTTAATTCTTATTACCCGTTCATATTAACCATACCATGGATTTTAGAATTTGGTTAAATCTATATTTAAACCATAGTACATTAATCCTTCCTTTTTGTATTATAATTCCCACATAATAGAGATATTTCGTAAACCACACTTAAACCTTACCTTTCTTCCATTCCACAAACCTTTTCACATACATTGATGCTCTCCTTAGCACATTAAATCTTCACCGTCGATCTCATCCTCAATCTGATGGTTATCGCGTCACCTGCTCACCAACTAGCCTAGGCATTCTCCACAGTCGATCAATCCCGCTCAATCCAACGGCCATCATGTAATCTCACATGAAATCTTGCACGACTGATATCAGATCGAGAGTGCACAAGAAAAGTGGTTTTCTCTTTCCATCGCATGCTATGTGTCAACCCCTCAGGTTAATCACGTGAATTTGTAAAATACCATTTATAGCTTTTAGGGCGTGTGAGATACTGCTTACCGTCTACGAAGACCGCTCCATTATTCTGCATGTTTTCCACCCTTCTGTCGACACATGCCTTGATATGATCCATCCATTTCTTAACTTAATCTCCTGTGATAAGATCTTCATCGCTCATCTTCCATTAACCCTATGCATTGATCCGACTAATCCAACGGTTAATTCATTTCTTCCTTCTTTCATTTCTTCACCTTTATGCAATTCCTCAGTGTTCTGGTGTATTCGTCCAACTCGCCTATATAATTCTTCATGCACCTATACATTCTGGGATTATTCCATCACTTCTGATTGTAGTACTTCTCCTTTGTAGATTGTCCTCTCTCTGTTCTTCTGTGTATTAGGTTTCCTTCAATGTAACTCCCTTGTGAACTTACCTCTACGTACTTTTAGGCATTATCACATCTGAACTTCAACTTTGATCCTTCAACCAGATTCAAATGATCAGACCACTATCCTTCATACTCGAACTCTTCTCTACATTCTTCTTTAATTCCCCTTGCATACATATACTATGCATAATTACTCTAATTCACACACAATTTATAATTCCATTAATCAATACACACCACACAACTCAGGAATTGAATTCTCTGCCTTTATAAACAATTATTTACATAATGAGTCTCTCTGGCCTAATTTTATAATCACTGGCCTTTTCCCTTTCCTGCCCATGGGCTTAAAATCAATCTCCTCTAATTTGTAACTCTCTAACTCTCTGACTAACTAGTAACCCTCCATTCCTTTTAGGCTTACATTTATACAAAAGGTTTTGTAACCCATTTTGGTTCAGATCCTTAATCTTTTGAACTAAATCACGAATATCCTCTAAGTCCACTTTTGACTCAACTAGTCCCTAAGGATCCTCTCTAGTTCCACAAACCATGAAACTAATTCCTATTCTAAGATTTGCAATTGATTCCTAAATCTCTCAATCCCTATGGAATCGTAGCTAGCCTAAACCTCTCATGTTCTCCAACATTCGAGAACATTTACAATATGCCTCACAATATCCAATTAATTTCTATTCTTAATATCTCTTATTGAAATCACTCAAAAACTTTAATAATTACATCAATTTTATACATAGGAATCCAACTTTCTGAAAAACACAATACCCCCTATGTCTACTAAAATACAATGAAATTTCTGAGCTAGATGCTCTTGCATCATCCGTGCACTATATATCTGAGTCCTACCACCCTAATTCTATTGACAATATCTCTTTACATGCTCCTTACTGCTGTAGAGCTGTAACTAGGGTCCCTCACACCGCTAATTATCCCACATTAATAAGTCAATCCGGGAACGTTTTGTTCTTGCAAGGAGTAACTCAATCCGAGGCTATTTGTCCGAGTAATGCTCGGTAGTACAGTGTTCTAATGATTTGAAAGGAAACAGATGCTAGGCTGTAACTAAACTAACCCAAAAGATAGAATCACACAAAGCGGTTGATCAGTCAAGGGTGCGGAAGCAATAACCCATCCCTTTAGAAACTGATAAAGAAAGGAAATCAGAGCATGGACTTATAGGTCTGGGGCTAAGCAGCGTCTTGCTGAGGCTCACTACAGCCTTAGGCCTGCTCTCACACTAAGAACAACAAAGGCAGGTAAATCAAGTAGCGGAAAGTAAAATGGAACAGCAATCTAGAAATGGAACAACAGTAAAGAAATGGAACAGCAGTAATAAATGGAACAACAATCCTCAATCGTATGTACACGTTCTATATTACTATAGTAATCTGAGAGTAATGGATGATATGACTGTGCTTCTGAATGAAGTAATATTGCTTTCAAGTCTTACAAATACTATTTCACATGGATCTGACAACAATAACATTCATACCAACATTCCGCTACGGAAATAGCTAAGAGATGCAATTCAAATAGATCCACTTATATAATGCAGAGACATGAGATAAAGAACTCATTCAGATATCAGTTGTAATGAAACATAGTCTATCACATAAAAGATGTATCAGATTACTTAAATAATGAAAATAAACAAACCACACACAAATCGGAGTATAATAATACAAAAGCAAGTGTCCTTCGGAGCTAGGCCCTTGGCTGCCAATGGAACACTGCCGGAAGTTACTCCAGATGCAGAGACGAAATGAACACCAAGTCTTTTATATTAATCGCATCAACAAAAGTATAACAAAGTCAGGTCTCAACGAGACTCAATGATCACAGTTGATTCTGAAACTTAGAATTACAAAAACAGTCGTTTTCCGCTCAATGGCGTGGTGCCTCTATATAACAGAAATGATGGAGGTATCTAGATAATCAAAAGATAAGTTAAAGCAGTGATCCCTCAGGATCAAAGATCCTAAGGGATTCGCTAATCGTTCGATTCTTCTCTTTCCCTTCTTGCGGTCTCCATCTCAGTATCCTGCATTCTTTCTCTGGGTTATTCGGCTCTAATTTTACTTGATCTTGTCCGCATCCGGTTCCCCGTTGGAGGGACATTAGTTATTTTCCCTTTGCTTCTTGTTTTCAATCACCGATCCTTTGTTCCCACGTCTTCCTGCATAGAAAATGTCAATCATTAGCACTTGAGCTTCCTTTATCAATTATTGCACATTTTATCAAAACCCTTTATCTTCTTTGAACTCATAATGCAGAAAAGGTTACAATTATTATTGAAAAACCACTAGATTGCTAGTCAAAAGCATACCTTCCAGGTGCTCCACACACCCCCCTGCTTACCCTGTTTCATGGCCTCATGAAAACATTGTAGTTAAGATGCAAGGCGGTGAGAGAATAGGCCGGAGAAGGGATCTCGTGAGGAGGCCAGCAACCGTGATGAGCAACTAGATAGTCAAAGAACTGATCTATTTGATCTGCGGGCATCTCATATAAGGCCTGGTATCCGGGTGCAGGGTGCCAAATAATTGGACTGCGAAATCGATACCCTAACCAGAATGGCCCTGCTTGCAGAATCCGTTCCCCATAAAGGTTCAATCGGCTGGCAGCCAGCTCAAAATTCTCATATTTGAATGGTTCCCTGAGCTGGATACTTGGACTAGAGGTCCAGTATCGAAGTTTTGCAGCATCGAGGGCAAGATCTTTAATAGTCAGGAAATATTCCAGACCATTTCGGATCAGGTCTTCGTGCATGGGTCCTATTATCTCAATGACACCTGGGGTCCTTATAAGACTCCTATGCCTTCTCCATAGCGTCACTGGGTCTCTAGGTTCAGCTCATATCCACAAGTCTAGGCTATTTTCTTGTCTCTGAAAGGTGTTATAAGCTCTGAGCCATTTCACCTGATTAACCCCAAATGAGATGAAGGCTTGGAATTGTATATCGCCAACAAAAGGGCCAGGATTTAAATCAGTTTCCTGGTCTAGCACAAGATTGTGCAGGTAAAACTTGCATAATAACCTTTAAACTTTAACTCCATAGTGCTTGCAACAGTCTATAAAATCATTAACAGTGTTGATATGGATAGGTGCTCCTGCCCTAACGGCTTTTATTTTTAATCTCAGATATCGTTCAAGCAAAAATAAAGAATAATTTTTAGCAGGGGCCCTACAAGTCAAAACGTCATTATATAAGGAACACACGGTGTCCATCTGCTTAACAACACTATCTAATCGACGAGTTACCTTAGCAACCTTTTCCTGCTCCTTCTGCCATCCTTCAAAGGCCTGACTCTCAGACTGACTGATGTCTCGAAGTTGCTGTTGGAGCTCTTCGTATCTTTCCTTGGGGACTGTCTGTTCTCGCAACTGCTCGGCTTCCTGTTGGGCTTCCTTCATCATTTTATGCAAGATTCTGGTTTTTGGGTCCTTCTTCCACACAACCGTAGAGGCTGGAAGTTTAACCTGGACCTTCCTATTATGTTGCTTGGAGTTTAGGACCCGAATTACGCCCGAGGGTGGTGCTTCTGTTTGGACTTCTTTGCTTTCTGTTTCCTTCTTAATGCGAACGAAGGGTTGCTGTGGTCTTCCTGCCATCGGAGCCTCTTGCTATTCCATTCGAATATCCATTCGTTCTTTAGGGCCAGATGGAACAGCAGTCTGTCCCTCTGCACTATTTGGAATAGCAGTTTGTTCCTCCATGTCATTTGGAACAGCACCATGTTCCTCGTTATTAGTTGGAACAACAGACTGTTCCTCGGCAGTAGGTCTCCTGATGGGGTTTCGTCCATCAAAGCGAATTCTTGTCTTCGGGGTTCTTGCTACAGTGGTCCTCCTCTTTTTCCCTGCAGTCTTTTGTATTCTCAGACTGGCTTTCAGCATTCGAATTTGCTGCCGGAGTCTGGCTATAGTGCCCAGCAACCTCTGCTGCTTCTTTCTTAATTTCTTAATTTCCCTTGTCTCGGCAGAGGGTTTGGTTCTCAAGCTTGCTTCTTCTTTATCTGTGATATCTTCCGGCATCCTGGGGACAGACTGTCCCAGATTGTTATCTTCCATTTCATTATCATAACCAGGCAGGTTTTCTTCCCCTGCCTCTTCTGCATGCATTTCCTCGGGTAATTCTTCTTCTGTGGGGCCGTCAGGGACACCTCCTGTGCTGGAAGCCTGGCCATATTCTCCCATATTGGCCAGAACTGCTGCCAATTCCTCCTCACCTGGAGGGTCTTGCAACGGGCTACCCCCTGGCTGTGCAATTTCTTCTTCCTGATTGCCCTGTTTGGTGGCCTCTTCTCCCTCAGAGGGTTCATGTCCTTTTTCAATTTCTCCTTCCGGCTGGTCAGTCTCGGCCTCCGATTGCTCAGTATTCCCTTTGGAAGGTCCTCTCTCTAATTCTGGAGGTTCATCCACAATTTCAATTGGCTGGGCTGTTGTTCCCTGAATTCTTTCCAACCTTCCTCGTATCCGGGCCAGCCGAGCTGACTTCATTGGCCTCTCAGGTTGGTTGGGTGTATCAGCAGGTTCTGCGGGTTTCTCTGGTTGTTCTGGCGTATCGGGAGGTTGTTTTCGTTTTGAAGCGGCATGCCTTTCTGCCTTCTTGCGTTTCTCTAATCGTTCCGACGTGCTAGAGGACTGTTCGGGGTTTGGGGGAGGTGCAGCCGATCCTCCTTCGACTATTGCGACTAATTCCTCCCAAGTGCTTTGCTGTTGAGTGAGACCGTGGCTCACTATCAACCGAATCAGCCCATGGTGGCTAACGACTGTATCTATGTGCTGGGCCTTCTTCAGGCTTTGGGCCGCGCCATGTAGTAACGAATTTAAGAGTGCAGGGAGATTTACAGAACATTTTCCTTTTAAAACAGCTAAGAGTTTCAGGTGACGAGGTCTTACCATGTCTTTTCTCCCTTCGCAGGTGATATAGCTTTGTACTGTCTTCGCTAGCTCGGTCCAGGGTTCCCCTAGTGTTGCCGGCAGAACTCCTTTCCCTTTGACTGTCAAGCTTTGGCCTTCGTCTTGGAAAATTTCCATAGCTTTTTGTAATCTTTCCTTCTTCGGCGTCCATATGGGTCCAACAGCTGGTAATCCTGAGACTTCCGCGATGATATCCTCTGTAACCTCTATCCGCTTTCCTCCCACTACGGAGTAGTTTTCCTGCAAATTCTGCAGGAATTCCAACGCTACTGCTTCGTTTGATTCTTGCAGGCGGTTGAATAATTCAACCATCCTGCATTTTCCAGGATTTCACGAGCGGCACCGGAAACTGTCAGCTTGTGAGGTTCGCTCCGGACCGTCTTTCCGCCCATAATTCAACTCAGAAATGGAACAGCAACTGTTTACGGTATTTGCGACGCAGAGAGGATGATCGAAGCCAATTTTGGAAAGGATCACACAGGGCATGCAACAAAAAGAAAAGATCGTGGACGACAGTCTCCGTGGGATGGAAGCATCATACCGTTAAATCATGCCATTCCTTTGTACATTATTTTGCCCGAATGGTATGCAGCCACGTAGTCCATGGAGTAATGAGGTTACTTCCCCCCCCCCCCTCGCGATCTGATAGGCTGCCCACAGCCGTCAAAGAGAGGAGCAGCAGCCAGTCGGGAGTGCAATCATCAAGTACATCATATGAAATTATGCCATGTTGTAAAAAAACAACAAAATGCCGAAACCGAGGCAAAAAGGTGGATCACGTTTTATATAAGCCCGCGTGATATAATGAGGAACCGGGGAATTGGACGTCTGTCAACTGTACGAAGTCTCCAGTAGTCATTGTCAGTTTCGTTGCCATGATCAGTGGTAATATTCATGCGATAGATATATCTGGGTGTGACATATGATACATGCAAAGGATATAAGAGACAGAAAGATTTAATATCATACCTGTTGGTGTAAATATTACGACTTCGATGCCATTAACAGAGCTCTGCTGCCAACAGGTGTTCATAACCTTGGCAGAGTTGTTTATCTCACCCTCCGGAACCATGATCCTTTGTGTATATTCTGAAGAGTGCTTTGTCAAAATGTAGACCATTATGCTGGATTAGTGACCAGATAGCCATAATGCCATTCACAAGGTAGGCGCGAAACGTGTTCAGGCCGGCTCGCGATGAGACCTCCTGTTCCAAGATTTGCTTGTTAATTTACCTTTGGACCATATCCCTGGTGTGGTGGCCATTATGGGAATGCCACTTCGCTTCCACCCTTATGATCATGGTAGGCCGGCTCTGAATGAGACCCCCTATCCTGCATTTGACAACTTTCATATTTTGTTTTTGTTTTCTTTTGCAGAGCACTTCTTTTGTTTATTTTCACATCAGGATGGTTCCGCACTCCTTAAGAGCGGGGAATGGTGGAAGAAGTCTTACGATCCCAACAGATAGATATAAATCGTTCGTTCTTATTCCTAAGTAGTGATAAAAAAAAAAAGATTTTTAGGGAAATCGTCATGATAAAGATCACCAATAACAATGGTACCGGTAAATGACAATGACAGCGAAGATGAAAAGTTCATGTCCCTCCTCTTGTCCTTTTATACATACTGGCTTTATAGTGATAGCGATTTATGATGTGCTGATTTCGGTATCTCATGCTTTATGTTCACCGCATAAGTTCATTGCTGTATCTAAAAGATTGAAGAGACCATGGTCGCGAAGCATCCTCCATAAGGGCGAAAACATGTCAATGGCATTCCTGGGAGAAGAATTCATTTGTAGGATACCATTTCTTTGAGAGGAGCAACTGAAAATCGCAAATGCTGTTCCTTTTGAGAAAGGAACAGCAAAGACACTCAAATGTTGTTCCTTTTGACAAGGAACAGCAGACGCACTCGAGTGCTGTTCCTTTTCGCAAAGGAACAGCAGGGACACACAAGTGTTGTTCCTTTTCATGAAGGAACAGCAGGAACACACAAGTGCTGTTCCTTTTCTCAAAGGAACAGCAAAACACACAAGTGTTGTTCCTTTTCGCAAAGGAAAAACAAAACCACAAGTGCTGTTCATTTTTGCAAAGGAATAGCAAAACACACAAGTGCTGTTCCTTTTCGCAAAGGAACAGCAAGACACACAAGTGTTGTTCCTTTTCGCAAAGGAACAGCAAAACCACAAGCTTTGTTCCTTTTCACAAAGGAACAGCAAAACACACCAGTGTTGTTCCTTTTCGCAAAGGAACAGTAAAACACACCAGTGCTGTTCCTTTTCGCAAAGGAACAGCAAAAACATGCAAGTGTTGTTCCTTTTCGCAAAGGAACAGCAAAACACACCAGTGTTGTTCCTTTTCGCAAAGGAACAGCAAAAACACGCAAGTGCTGTTCCTTTTCGCAAAGGAACAACAAAACACACAAGTGCTATTCCTTTTCGCAAAGGAACAGCAAAAACACGCAAGTGTTGTTCCTTTTCGCAAAGGAACAACAAAACACACAAGTGTTGTTCCTTTTCGCAAAGGAACAGCAAAAAGCACACAGGTGCTGTTCCTTTTCACAAAGGAACAACAAAAAGAAAAAGTGTTGTTCCTTTTCACAAAGGAACATCAAAAACATTCAAAAGTTGTTCCTTTTGAAAAGGAACAACAAAATCACACAAGTGCTGTTCCTTTTCGCAAAGGAACAACAAAGACACTTGGAAAAAGAATCAAGGAAACATATATACAAGATGTTATGTACAAGTTATGAAATGAATTTCTTAAGCTATAGGTGAGGAAGATTGTGCTTCCTCTCCTAAAATTTTCATATCAGTATCTTGTCGCAGGTGTTGACAGAAGGATTCCCGAGTGAGTGGCTTTCGATAAAGGCGAACTCGGTGGCCATTTACTTTGAATTCATATCCAGAACCGTCAATTGTGATCAGGGTAAGGGTCCCATTATCATGCACCTTCTGGATTTCATATGGTCCTAACCATCAAGTCTGGAGTTTCCCCGGGAAATCCTGAAACCGAGAGTCGTATAACAGAGCCCAGTCTCCTTCATGAAAGACTTTATTCTTGATAAGTGCATCGTGCCATTTAGCTCGCTGCTGTTGAATTAATGCTGTATTTTGTAAGGCAGAGAGCCTGGTTTCATCCAATTCATTAATCTGCTGTAATCGATTGATTTGTGCCTCACTCAGATCTAGGCCGACTTCCTGTGCAGTTCGTAGCGTTCGGATTTCGAATTCTGTGGGGAAAATTGGCTGCTTTCCAAACACTAATTGATAAGGTGAATAGCCTGTAGTACTTCTCCATGTGGTTCTGTAGGCCCACAGTGCGTCAGGTAGCCGAGCGGCCCAATCTCGCCGATGCGATGCAATGGTCTTTGTTAAGATTGATTCTATTACCTTATTACTACTTTCTACTTGCCCATTTGCCTGCGGATGGTATGGGGTAGTGATCTTATGTTGGACATGGTAATTGTTAACTGTTGCAGCTAATTTATTTCCAACAAATTGTGGTCCACCATCGGTGATTAATTCTCTCGAAAGTCCGTAACGTACAAACAAATGGAACAAGAATTGTATCACAGAGTCTTCTGTAGCCCTAGGTAATGATTCGGCCTCGACCCATTTAGTAACGTAGTTTGTCGCCACCAGAATGTATGCCCTCTGATTTGATGATGGATTGATGGGCCCAACGAAATCCAGAGCCCATCGTTCAAATGGCTCAATGACCAATTGTGGTCTCAGAGGCATTTCATCGGCTTGGCCAGGTTTTCCTGCTCGCTGGCAGCTGTCACAGGCTTGTGCAAATTTTTTCACATCCTTGAAAATTGTAGGCCAATAGTATCCGGTCTGCAATAATTTATGTGTTGTTCTTTTTTCAGCGAAATGTCCCCCGCATGGCCCGTCATGGCAAGCTTTCAGAATGTCAAAGATTTCGTCTTCTCGAATACACCTTCTGATTTGCGTGTCTGCCCCTGTATGGAACAAATGGCCTCCAATCCATGAAAACCGAGTGCTCTTCTGAACAATCTGCTTGCGTTCCTGAGGGGTTAAATGTTTTGGTAACTTACCGACTACGAGGTAATTGGCAACATCTGCATACCAGGGTGTTCGAATAGCAACAGCAAAAAGGTGCTCGTTAGGGAATTGATCTTCCACTGCTGCTGTTTCAATTGCTTTCGGTATCCGTGAGAGGAAATCAGCTACAGGGTTCTCCTTGCCAGGTTGATCCTTGATTGTGATGTCGAACTCCTGCAATAAGATCAACCACCTGGTTACTCTAGCATTCGTAACAGGTTTATTTGCCAAATATTTGATTGCAGAATGATCTGTATATAACACGACAGGATAGCCTGTAATATAATGTCTAAATTTGTTAACAGCATGTATTACAGCCAGGAATTCCTTTTTAGTAACAATATAATTGAGTTCGGCAGAGGATAATTTTTTACTGATATAGTAAATAGCATATGGCTTCTTATCCTCTTCTTGCCCCAGGACTGCACCAATTGCTGTGTCCGATGCATCAGATGAGATTTGAAATGGCAAATTCTAGTTGGGTCCTCGAAGGACTGGAGCTGTTGATAACAGGTTCTTCAATTCCTTAAAAGCCTGGTCGCATTTTTCTGTCCACAAGAAATCAACATTGCCAGTTAAAGCATATAGAGGTGCAGCAATACGTGATTAATGTTCTATAAATCGTCTGTAATACCCAGAAAATCCAAGGAAACTGCTTACCTCTGTTTGAGTAGTGGGAGTAGGAATAAGCAAAAGAATCTGAATTTTAGCAGGGTCTACCTGGATGCCAGCTACTGAGATGTAGTGCCCTAGAATGAGCCCTTCTGTCATCATCATGTAACATTTTTCGTGGCTCAGGCAAAGTCTGGTAGCGATACAACGTTGTAGGACTTTTTCCAGGGTATCCAGAGCTGGGTCGAAATCATCTCCATATGGTGTAAAGTCATCCATGTACACCTCAAGTCCGTCATTTATTAGGTCTGCAAAGATGCTGAGAACAGCCCTTTGGAATGTAGCAGGGGCATTGCATAGGCCGAAGGGTAGTACTCGATAGGCAAACGTTCCCCAAGGGCAAGTAAAGGTAGTTTTATCCTGGTCTTCAGGGGCAATTTGGATTTGGTTATATCCGCTGAAGCCGTCCAGGAAAGAAAAAAATTTCTTCCCTGCCAAAGTGTCCAATACTTGATCTATAAATGGGAGGGGAAAGTGATCCTTCTGTGTGGCCTTATTTAACTTCCTGTAATCCACGCAAATCCTCCATTTCCCATTTTTCTTGGGTACCACCACCAGGGGAGAGACCCACTTACTGTCAGAGATGGGGTAAATAAAATTAACATCTAAAAGTTTTTGAAGTTCAGCTTTTACTATTTATTTTAGATGGGGGTTGAGTCTTCTTTGTGGCTGACGAACATGTCTTGCATCCTTCTCTATATAAATGTGGTGGGTGCATAATTGAGGATCAATCCCCTTCATGTCAGGGTAATCCCACGCAAATGCTCCCTGATATTTTCGTAACAGATTTACAAGTTTTGATTCTTGGTCTGGTGTAAGGTTGGCGTTAATATTTAGAGTCTTACCAGGTTCAATTTCCACTACTTTACTATTGGCAACAACAGTTACTGGTATTGTTTGGTCATGTGGATCTTTTAAAGGGTCTTCTTCTAGCTCACTATCAAATGCTGCCTCTATCATAAAACACTGTGTGTGAGATCCAGGTTCAGTTTGACTAATGAAGTTATTGATGGCATCATCTTCTATTTGATCTTTAAAATCTAAAGCCTTCTGTACAGTCAATGGGGCTCTGATGTTGTTAGTAAGGTATGACACAGGATACTGATTGGTTTTAATCATCGGCAGGCTTGGCTGTGCTGGAGGATATAGAACTAGATTTTTAACGTCTGGTCCTTTAGTTATGGTCATGTTTCCCTGCCGGCAACCAATGTAGGCATCGGCAGTAGCAAGCCAAGGTCTTCCTAATATTAGCGGATGTCCATCTAGTCGGGTTTTTGGATTAATTACCAGGAAATCAGTTGGATATTCCCAGGAGTCTACGGAAACCATGACATCATATAGAGTACCTTCGGGTCGAACTACAGATCGATCTGCCAATTCTAACAAAGTAGAAGTAGGTTCTACTGATGTGATGCCAAGCTTTTGGCAGGTGGAAGTTGTCAAATTATTGATTGCAGCTCCCAAGTCGACTAAAGCGTTAGTCAGGGTTTGACCATAGATTTGGACAGTTACAATTGGGTTCCCGGGATCTTCGTATTTGATAGGTGTCTCTTTTCCTGATAACAGGGTTAGGGTTAGTAGTTATATTCCTCCTTGATTTTTTTATGCACAGTTCTTTTATAATTTTTGCGTATATGGGAATATCTTGAATGGCCTGGGGGAATGGAATTTTTATATACAGGTTTTGTAACTCTCCCAGAATGTCAAAGTCTGGATGTTGCACTGGTCGTGGTATGACTAATCGTTCCGGGAAAGGAGGAGAGGATGTATTTGTTTGTTGATGGGTTTGTTCCTTATTTACATCCTTTTGTTGTAGCGGTTGTTCTATTGGTAACTGATCTTCAATGTGACCTGTTTTGTCTCCCTCTGTATACGTCCAGATCGTAACTAAAGGTCATTGCACTCCCTCAGGTCAAGTCCAGTTTCTGATGTGTCTATGATTTGGATGGATTGGACTGGTCTATTATTAGGATTGGGATTGGGTTGGGCTGGGAGTTGCAGCCTTAAATTAGATTGGGGGTTTTGTTGTAAGGCTGGCAGAGTTGGTTGAGGGAGTGGAATAGTTCCTGTTGACTGATATGTCGATCTTGGCCAATTGGTCTGCCAGGGTGAACCTTGTGAAGTGGGGGGAATCCATTGCAGAGGATATGAGTTATTCTGCCAATATGGTGGGGTGTAAGGAAAATTTGGCCACCCGAATTGGTTTGTCTGATTCATCCATGGATTCGGAGAAGGAAACGGCTGTGATGACCAATTCGGTACTGGGGGTGTAGATTGGTTTTGCCACATACCATATTGCTGAGCATTGTATTGTGGAGGTTGAAAAGAAGAAGCTGGGTCAGAAAACATACCAGATTGCCTAGGTTGCCATTGGCAACGTTGGTTAACAAAGTATGCTGGTTCTGATTCTTCTTCTGCTTCCTTGTATACAGCCTTCAATCCAGGAAGTGAGAGGCATCTTTCAGTAAGGTGGTCTTTCGTACAGATAGCACATGCTTGAACTGTATCTAGCGGACATTCTTTGTGGCTGTGTTTTCTTCTACATCGGGGGCAAAAAATTGCCAGATTTTTCTCTGCCTCCATTTGCTTTTGTTTAGCCTACACAATATGAAGCTGAGTAGTCAATGTCCCTAGGATATCAGTTTTAAAATTTTCTAATAAATTCCCAAGTTCTACACGTGTTACCCCTTCTGTTGATATTTTGGTATCTCTAACAAACCTATCATATTCTGTTGGTTTTATCCTTGTGCTACCTCTTGAACTCCTAATGCATAAATCAATGATATCAGCAAAATTCTCTTGGTAAATATCCCCTTTTCCCATGATATTCAATGTTTCAATCCACTGTTATTTCATACCTCTAATTAATGCAGTTTTCAACACATTATCAGGCAGAGGTAATGATGCATAGGGGGATCTCTGTAAATTATACTGGAAGCGTTCTACATATTCCTCTAGAGTTTCATTTGGTCTGGCCGTCATTTGGAAAATTTCATCTTTCAGTTCTCTTGACCTACAGTAATCCTGATATTTCTTGAGAAAGGATTCTTTCATTTGCTCCCAATTGTTTATGACTCCACCACCTAGACCCATAAACCATATCAGAGTTGCTCCCTTCAAAGTAGAGGGAAACAACTTTAATTTCTGGGGGTCAGTGGTGTAATCATACCCTCTACATAACACATCGAATTCGAATAAGAATGCATCAGGGTCCTCTGATGTGAGTCCGTGAAACGTTGGGATGTGTTGAAGAGGAATTGCCTTCATGGGGGCATTTGCAGCAGAATCTACTATAGGATATTGCAATGTAGAAGTTTGGGTATTTGGCTGATTCTGCGCCATGGGATTGAATATGTGCCAATAACCTTCCGGAATTTCTAGGAGGGTGTTCCTAGGTTGAAAGGGGCGGCCTTGGCAGGGGTTGTCTTAATGACACTTCCCTTATCTGGGATTTCTATCTGACGAAATGGGGTGCCTTCAGTATTAATTCTGGCTGCGCTTCCCTTATCTGGGCTGTTTAACAGCTGGATTATCCTAGAAGGAGATTTCGGTTCCTCTATTTCCCCTGTTTCCCCTTCTCCTTCACAAAGGTTGCTTAAGTTCCCTTCTTGCAGCCGTTCTGACACAGGATTTTCAATTTCTTGGAAGTCCTGTTCATCAGTCTGACTATGCACCTCAGCGTAGGCTCCAGATGGTGATGCTGTAGCCTGAAGGGAACAAGTAGGCTGCTTAGAATGAATCTTTCTGAGGCCTACTGACGACTGAGATTCAGTTTTCTTGTAGATTTCGTCTATGAAGGTCGTTCGGCCAAGGGTCACCGGTCCTTTGGCTTTTTCAGGTTTGGCTGGGGGTTTGATATTCTTTTCTAGCTTTTTCTGCTTAGTCATGCACTCTAAAAACTGCTAAATCCTATCAACCAGCAATTCTACTAAGAGAGCGGACAGTGGAGCAGGGCTTTTACATGCTCCGTACGCAGGTTCTTACCTTCCGTTTTTAAAATCCAACTCCCCCCTACCAGATTTGCGCACTACTCTGTAAAGGGAAAATGGCTATTACTCCTCCCCGGCAACGACGCCAAAATGTAGAGCTGTAACTAGGGTCCCTCACACCGCTAATTATCCCACATTAATAAGTCAATCCGGGAACGTTTTGTTCTTGCAAGGAGTAACTCAATCCGAGGCTATTTGTCCGAGTAATGCTCGGTAGTATAGTGTTCTAATGATTTGAAAGGAAACAGATGCTAGGCTGTAACTAAACTAACCCAAAAGATAGAATCACACAAAGCGATTGATCAGTCAAGGGTGCGGAAGCAATAACCCATCCCTTTAGAAACTGATAAAGAAAGGAAATCAGAGCATGGACTTATAGGTCTGGGGCTAAGTAGCGTCTTGCTGAAGCTCACTATAGCCTTAGGCCTGCTCTCACACTAAGAACAACAAAGGCAGGTAAATCAAGCAGCGGAAAGTAAAATGGAACGACAATCTGGAAATGGAACAGCAGTAAAGAAATGGAACAGCAGTAATAAATGGAACAGCAATCCTCAACCGTATGTACACGTTCTATATTACTATAGTAATCTGAGAGTAATGGATGATATGACTGTGTTTCTGAACGAAGTAATATTGCTTTCAAGTCTTACAAATACTATTTCACATGGATCTGACAACAATAACATTCATACTAACATTTTGCTACGGAAATAGCCGAGAGATGCAATTCAAATAGATCCACTTATATAATGCAGAGACATGAGATAAAGAACTCATTCAGATATCAGTTGTAATGAAGCATAGTCTATCACATAAAAGATGTATTAGATTACTTAAATAATGAAAATAAACAAACCACACACAAATCGGAGTATAATAATACAAAAGCAAGTGTCCTTCGGAGCTGGGCCCTTGGCTGCCAATGGAACACTACCTGAAGTTACTCCAGATGCAGAGATGAAATGAACACCAAGTCTTTTATATTAATCGCATCAACAAAAGTATAACAAAGTCAGGTCTCAACGAGACTCAATGATCACAGTTGATTCTGAAACTTAGAATTACAAAAGCAGTCGTTTTCCGCTCAATGGCGTGGTGCCTCTATATAATAGAAATGACGGAGGTATCTAGATAATCAAAAGATAAGTTAAAGCAGCGATCCCTCAGGATCAAAGATCCTGAGGGATTCGCTAATCGTTCGATTCTTCTCTTTCCCTTCTTGCGTTCTCCGTCTCAGTATCCTGCATTTTTTCTCTGGGTTATTCGGCTCTAATTTTACTTGATCTTGTCCGCATCCGGTTCCTCGTTGGAGGGACAGTAGTTATTTTCCCTTTGCTTCTTGTTTTCAATCGCCGATCCTTTGTTCCCACGTCTTCCTGCATAGAAAACGTCAATCATTAGCACTTGAGCTTCCTTTATCGATTATTGCACATTTTATCAAAACCCTTTATTTTCTTTGAACTCATAATGCAGAAAAGGTTACAATTATTATTGAAAAACGACTAGATTGCTAGTCAAAAGCATACCTTCCAGGTGCTCCACAACTGCATGCCCAACACTCCAACCATCCAATCCCATCACTTCTATGCTACTACTTTTTGAAGAAAGTGTAACTAGGTTAGGTCTTCATAAATGTACTTTTGATATTTGTATTTATTGAAGAAAAGGAACATTATTTTTGTTATATTTATCAATTAGTTTCTCTCTCATTGAAGTAGGTCAAGCATATATTTAAGTGCTTCTAGGGAGTCAAAGAGTCAATGTATTTATTAAAGACCCTTAAGGGCATGTTACACTATGTATAAACTTGTATAAGAGTCAAAGGAAATATCTTCAATCAATCTCAAGTCCTCTCCATGCAACAACGTCACCAAAGAAGCTAATCTAAAGAAGAAAAGACAAGTCATCTTAACGTATCCAAGTCAGCCTCAGGTTGGCCTAAAGGAGGGACAAACCTTTATATATAGAGGTTGTCCACTCCAACAAAAAGACATAATCACATCTAAAATCAGCGAGAAGGAAGGTGTGTTAAGGGTCAAGGGAATGCAAAGAAAATAAGCCTATAATGTAGCGAAGAAAGAGGAAGAAACACTAAGCCTTGGAAGTTTGTTATAAGGGTGAACGACACACACACATGTGAGAAACTGAGGGCTATCTGTAGTCACTGTAGTAGCACTATCACATTCAACTATCTCTCATTGTTTGGGCAATTAAAGTACGCCTATAAGGCCTCTCTATCAAGCGAATAAGAGGCTCACTCAAGGGAGGAAGAAAGGAAGAATCTAGCATAATAATCTTGAAGGAATCCTCCCACATGTTCAAGAAACTAGGGTTGCACTATAGTCATAATAAGTTTGCAACTACACATCAAGAAGGAGATTGGTTGGACAATATAAGGAAGGTATCCTTATAGATTAAAGACTTCACTAAGGATCAATGACATGTATCTCTTCTAGAGTTAGCATAACAAGGACTATAACCAGTTTCCAGAAGAACTAAGTGCTGAAAGAAGGAGGATGAAGCGTCGGGAAATGAAGTACCCAAAGAAGAAAGGAATTGACTTGTGCTTGAAAGATACTCTAGTCAGTGGTCTAGGGATTGGCATTGATCAATAGAATCTTAGATAATAGAAATTTATGAAAGGGTTTCCTTCTCTAAGAGAGAGAGTTTTTTTACGTGGTAGAGAGCCAATATCTTTTGTTCCTATTTCTTATGTTTTGGTAGCAGTTTGATGAAATAAACACACATAAACCAATAATAAGAGAAGAAGATCAAGCTAACAAGAAAATTGAAAAAGCTCTTCACAAATTGTTATCAAGTCTAGAAGAATCGTATTATATCTAACTGCCCTAGATTCTTCAACATGGTTTCAAAGTTTAGGTGACACATCATGAAAAGGGAATCTCAAGAACACTCATGAAGGAAGGACATAAACAAAAGTTGAAGCATCAAGCCAAGAATTCTCAATCTCATCAAGGACAATAAAGGAATACAAGACTACTACAAAGAAAAAGGATAAGCCTTTTGTATAAATGCACCTACAAGAAGAGAAAATCAAGGAGGGACATGCATTAAGCCACACCATCTTCAAAAGGAAAAACACTACAAGCCAAGTCATCAAGCAATCAATCACGTTCATTTGATGAAAGCGACTTAGAGAACATCAAGATCCAATGAAGGTAAGCCCTCACGTCTTCAAGAGGAAAGAAATTCCACTACATCTCAAACTTTATCTGGTAAGTATATGTCACCTTCTAATTATACATCAATGTATTTTTGCAAGGAAAGCAATAAATTGGTTGGGACCACTAACTTCCTTGCATGGAAGAAGAAGACTTATTTACTTCTCAAGGAGAATGAACATGTAGAATACATGAAAGGGAATATCATTATCCCTGCTAAGGAACAAACTAAGGCCTTAGCCAAGTACAATAAGGATGAATTAAGAGTTCCAAGGATTCTAATAGAATCCATCAAAGAGTCCCATGGAAAATTTTAGGGGCTAATGTTCGCCCAGTGGGCTAATTTTCCATGATTTTTCCACAAAAAAGATTCGCCAATTTCCAATTTTATAAAAGACGATTCGCCCAAATTTTAGAATATAAAATTATTTTACCTTAAAAATCGCCAACATTATATAGAGACTATATATAAAATAATTATAAATTTGATTAATTTTACAAATATATCAATAAACATTTATAATTTTCATATTAGGGATTAGTGAGATTCGCCAATGTTTTAAACTTCAAGAAAATTTTCCATCCTTAAAATTTTCCTTGTCAAAGACTCTCCCATTCATTATGTCCCAAAACTTGAAACGTCAAAAGAAATATATGACAAGATAATAGAGTTATTCTCGGTAAGCACAATTGGAGAAGTGATATCTCTTCAAAATGATTTGTATAAGATGAATATATCAAAGGAAGGAATAAATCCATATTTCATGAAGATCTATGATATGAGGTATCAATTTCAAGAGCTGATACAAGTCATGTATGATAGAGAAATGACAATCGTAGTACTCAATTCTTTGCCTAAGGATTGGGGAAACTTCACATCAAGAATATATTCCAAGAAGGGAACTACCCCACTAAGTGAATTGTTGTCTCTATACAAGATAGATGAAATTAGACTCAAAGAAAAATAGGATGTGGGATAAAAAGCGAAAGCATTTGCAACCATGGTAAGAAAAAGGGAAAATTTGGAAAATTTGGTCCATGAAGAACAAACTATAGAGATATGTCCAAAATACAATGCTTTGGATGCCAATAATATGGACACTACAAAAGGAATTGTCCAAAAATTAAGAATGACAACAACAACAAAATAAAAGGGGAAGAAGGTCACATGACTCAAGAGGTGAAAGAAGAAGACAAGAAGCAAAAGAAGGAAGATCCTCTGGATCTCTACTATGACTAAGTCTACTTTTTACTTGAAGTCTTCTTTCAAAGTTTTGAGTAGTATAGGAGCATGTAGGAATAGAATAAAAATTCATGGCTAGAAGCATCTTCTAGAATCTAGAAGAGTGATCTACATAGAGTTCAAAATACTCATGTATAAGGAGAATTTAGAAATAAAACAAAATGCATGGTTATAAATATCTTCTAGAATATTGGAGCATAGTGTACATATAGCTCAAGATATTCATAGAGAAGGAGCAGACCTATTATATCACCTCATCCATGATAAATGAATAAGTGATCATGATTGTAAATCCTAGAAGGCCACCACCATCAAAATAAAGAGACATTTGCAGGATGAGGATCTAAAAGATCCTATGACAAGAATCTTCAAAAGAAGGTTCATAAATAAGAGAAGATGTGTCAACAAGAATTCTATTCATGGAATAAAGGAAGAATGATGTGCAGACAAGAATGGATGACGGAAAGAAGTGCTACATCAATCAAGAAGGACCATCAAATGAAGCTAAGATGATCAAAGAAAAATTAGGATGAGGTATGTATGCATTAAAAGGTAAATTCATGTCATATTATATATTGTTGAATTGAGGCTTATGTGATCCATATCAAATTTATGAGAGACTTTTCAGCGTAAATCACATGATATTTCATTTGTCGATGCGTTTCGAACCAACCAACTTGTCCTGACAATGAACCACACTGGTTGGTTCGAAACGTGTTGACAAATGAAATTTCATGTGATTTACGCTGAAAAATCTCTCATAAAATCTTATATATTATTAAAGTCATGGGAATAGATCTAAGACATGATCAAGTACGAAAATATTTCTTTCACTGAAGAGATACTCAAGAGCATGTACAAGTCAACAAGAGAAGCTCTCACATAAGGAGCATAATGTTGTTGACTACTCCATGAAGCAAGTGAAATGTAATCTCTTAAGGAGTACAATATTTCTAACTAAAAGACATGTGAAGAAGAAATGTTGACTAGTTCAAGTAAGGAGGAAAAGAATAAAGTGCTCTCATGGGGAGGTATAATATTGTTATCTAAACAAATCAAGAAGAAGAAGATGAAGAAAGAGATGAAGCATGTGAAGAATACCATGTTCATAGGGAATCACTATCCAAAAAGATCCATTAAAGACATCACCCGAAAGAAGGCATGGAAACTCTGACAAAAGAACAAAAAGATCAAATGGGCCTTCACACCTATGAATTCCTTGGAGATGTTAAGGTGTAGATAGTTGATTCGACTCTATGAAGATGTCATGACAAAGAGGTGATATAACAAAAGAACTATCTAATGTTGAAGCAAGTTAGGATGAATTCATGAAGGGATACCAAATAGACGAGCATGGAAACAAGAAAGTACAACTAAGCATCTATGTGATAATTATTCTAAAAATATGGACATATGATAAAGGATTATCTAGAGGATGAAAGAACGTGACACAAATCTAGAAGGACACTTTCCACAAAGAAGCAATGACATGAAAGCCAAGAAGTAAAGTGATCGATGGCTGATGCCCTACCAAGGAGAAGTTAGAGCAAAGAATTCATGACATCAAAGAAGGAGATCAAGCAGCTGAAGGACCCATGAAGAAGAAGTTGTTGATGAATGGAGAAGTCCCTAGCTAGAGAGAGTTATAAAAAGTTCTCGATTACAAAGTGACATGGAAAAGTACCTTGTTAAAGAATACTTGGACATCTCTTCCTCAATTAAGAGGAAGAGATAGACGCAACATTCTTGTCTTCACTTGGGAAGAAAGAATGGAAGGATTGGGTAATAATTTGGCATCTGATACTCTTTGATGATGTGTAGGGCATCCAAGACAAGAGTAGGAAAAAGGACCAATATTCTTCTAGTGTTTGGAACCCAAGACAAGAATAGTCCTATAAGGTCATACTATGAACACCGAGGTGGGTATGTACCTTGAGAGAAAATGACAAAGGTGTCTATAAGTCATTGGTCTCGTCAACATTTTTCTCTGATCTAATGGGAGATAGAGCTATTATTCAAGGCCATGCTATGGACAATGTTGGTTACTATGATTCTACAACAGATGGATTTCCAATCCAGTTGCTCTTATGTGAATTATTCAAGATTGTAAAATAACCAAACACCTAGTAATGATTTATCAATACCTCCCTAATTAAGCGCGAGTGTTGAAGAAAGTGTAACTATTTGAAGTCATCATAAATATACTTTTGATATTTGTATTTATTAAAGAAAACAATTTTTTTTTTTTTATATTTATCAATGAGTTTCCTTCTCATTGAAGTAGGTCAAGAACATATTTAAGTGCTTCTAGGAAGTCAAAGAGTCAATGTATTTATTGAACACCCTTAAGGGCATGCTACACTATGTATAAACTTGTATAAGAATCAAAGGAAATATTTCCAAGAAAAGTCAAGTCCTAACCATGCAAAAACATCACCAAAGAAGCTAATATGAATAAGAAAATACATGTCAACCTAAATTCTCGAAGTCAGACTCTAATTGGCCTAAAGGAGACACAAAGCTCTATATATAGGGGTTGTCCACTCCTCCAAGGATAAGACACAATCACCTCTTAAATCAGAGAGAAGGAAGATGAGTTAAAGGTGAGGGTAAAGTGAATAAAATAAGCCTCTAGTGCAATAAAGAAAGAGGAAGAAACACTAAGCCTTAGAAGTCTGTTCTAATGGTGAACTACAACCACACATGTGAGAAAAGGAGGGCTATGTATAGTCATTCCAACATCAATATCAAAATCACATATCTCTCTTTGTTTGGGCTATCAAAGTAGGCCTATAAGACCTCTCTCTCAAGTGAAGAAGAGGCTCGCTCAAGCAAGGAATAAAGGAAGATTCTAGCATAAGAATCTTGAAGGAATCCTCCCACATGTGGGAGAAACCATGGCTGCACTACAGTCATAACAAGTATACAACTAGACATCAAGAAGGAGCTTGGCTGGACAAGATAAGCAAGGTGTCCTTATAGATGAAAGACTTCCCAAAGGATCAACGATATGTATCTCTTTTAGAGATAGCATAACAAGGACTATCACCAGTTACGAGAAGAATGAAGTTCTAAAATAAGGAGGATCAATTATCGGTGGATGAAATGTCGGGAAATGAAGTGTTGAGAAATGAAGTGCTAAAAGAAGGAAGGACTTGACTTGTGCTATTCTTGTCAAGGGTATAGGCCTTATAATTGATCAATAGAAGCTTCAATAAGAGAAATTTACGTAAGATTTTTCCTCTCTAAGAGAGAGAGGTTTTTTCTTGGTAGAGAGCCAATATCTTTTGTTCTCGCTTCTTATGTTTTGGTAGTATTTTGATGAAGTAACCACACATATACTAATAATAAGAGAAGAATATCAAGCTAACAAGAAAATTGAAAAAGTTATTCACAATTTTTATCAAGTCTAGAAGAATCTTATTATATCTAATTGCCCTAGATTCTTCAACACTATTGTGACCCATGTCCATGTGTAGATGCATTGAACATATTTTGTGGTAGAACATTTTCTTTTCTCTTCTGCATTCTGATGTCTTGTTCTTTTCGGTTAACATTTAGCTTTACCTTTATCCTCCCCTTTCCATCCTTGTTGAGATTCATTTTGACACTTCGACTGCTCATAGAAATGATTCAATTTTGCAATAACCTCCTCAGGGAAATGAGGTTCATCATACTCAATCTAATCAATAAATGCTAATGGAAAACCATTGAAATTTAGAGTTCTCATCTTTAATACACGGTACATACCTCAATAGCTCAAGGAACTTAGACGTGTACTCTTCATTTGTCATTGATCCCATATTTAGCTCATATAATTCTTTGGGCTTACCATCATATTACCTTTACAAAAATTACTTCTTCTTCAAAATCCTCTTCAACTCATGCAAAATCAAGTTATTTGTCTTGATGTCTCTGACTCGCTTCACATATTCCCCCGTGATATCTTCTTTACCTCTTGAAGATAACTACTATGGCCTTCACATTATTTATGTAATTATTAAACTCAAATAACTTCTTCATCCCAAGTATCCAAGCCTCTCCATTTTTCATATTCTTCAAATCTTCATCAAAAGCAAGTGTATTTTCTTCCTTAAATTCATTTGGAAAGTATCTGCTTTCACTCCTCCTATAAGGATGATAACAATCATGATCATAATGCCTGTCATAAACATAATTAGAGTAGTTCCTATGTCCATCACATTTCCTATCTGGAGTATCCAACAACCTGTTATTTCTCACTGTGTCATCTCTATTTGACCTATGACCACCATGAGACTTACTTCGGTATGCCACATTATTTATGTCCTCCTGCGCAGTGTTGATACAAAGTGGCCTTTGTCACTGAAATTCTAACAAACTATAAAGGAGTATTGCATTAACCTCTACTTATTTTTCTTATGCCTGCAAGATTTTTTCATTATCTGCCTTACGACTCCTTATCTCTTCCTTCCATATTCTCAATGTTTCTATTAAATCAGAAGAGTTCCCAACACCACGTTGCTCATCCAATTCATAGGGAGAATCTTTGTATTCTACCATATTGATAGTCATTTTTTATCTCTTTCTTGCAAGGCATACTATGTCATCTAAACCAAATGACAATAAACCAATGTACCTTAGCAAAATTTGGGGAGGATATATCATCCACAAGATCAACAAATTAGTGTAGTACATGTTTAGCATAATCATGACATCATATATACATATAATACATAAGCATATAAGCATATAACCACATAACCATCATTCTAGGTAAAGTCCTTTCATCAATGCATGACCATATCAACTACACATACCATGACCTCATGTATGAAAACAACAACCATACCAATGTACATTGACAATACGCAAGCATAAACAACATGTAGCCAAGCATACACTCATGACAACACAATTCACAACAACAACATCATATTTCAAATGGAGACATCACTACAACCATGATCGACACCGTGCATATGCAACGAGAATGTATACCAAGAGGATGATTAACACACATGCAATTGACATGAATGCATCAACAACACACACCAACCATCCAGTCTAAGGGGTGAACCATGCTCTGATACCACTATGTAACACCCTCATCGCATATATACCCAAGTAACTGGTCAATCGGGGTAAATAGGGGTAAATATGTGCAGAGAGGCCTCTATAATGGGATTCCACCTCTTAAGTCACCTTAAGGAAGTGGAATTGATGGAAACACACCACACAGACCTTCCACGTTAGCAATAGAACTCCAGGGAGCCATCCCAACCACTTAGGTAACTAGCCCCTGATAAAAACTTAAGTTTTAGTGAACCAAACCCATGGATGCTCCGTCAATATGGGAAAGGGTGTGTCTAGGAGGCTCTAGATGCTCACACAACAAGGCATGCATGCATATGGGGACTTTTGTCCTCAAACCTATGCCTGTGAATTCAATATTTCTGACACTTTTTTAGGCACGGAGCCTAGGTCACTATCCAGAACTCAATGATAGGTTGAAAAATTAATGTACAAAACAGAACAATGATACATTTACAAAAACATTGACAAGGTCTATACTGGTCCCCTACAAACCATGAAAACCTTTTCATGAAACATGTCGCAAATATGTAATCTACAAGGTCAAATTATATATCTAAGTATAGGGTTTTCATACTTATCTGAGAATCACTAAGAGCATTGTTCCCTTATATTATTACCTACATTATCATCTATTATGTCATAGATACATTATCCATTCATTTACAAATCAAACAATGAGAAAACCCATACATCATCATTGTCATAATACATGCTTATAACCAACATAATAACAATAGAAATATCAAGGATATATCAGCCCTATAATCCACATATAAAGCAGTAAATTTACACATAAGGTAAAACGAAACAACCTCTTATTAATAAATGCAAAGGCCAACCTGGTATGAGAATACCACATTCCACTTGACCATAGATTGCCTAAGCCCATTCTCTGCTCATTCAATCACCCACATGCCATATTCCAAGCATGAATGTGGGACTCAAACCAAAATAACCAACCAGGGCATCCTGAGGCTAAACCACCTCACCCTCACATTAGAAACGAGGCTTTACTGCAATCCACACCAGATCACTAGACTAAAATAATAAATATGTAATAAAATGATTTAGCATGATCTCCACTGGATCACTAGGCCAAAAAAACATGTATGCCACTAGATTTCTCCACCTACACTGTGAGGAATTTTCCTGTCTTCTAGTCTCTCAGGCTTTACCGAAATCCACATAGGATCACTAGGCCCTAAATTGAGACTACATTCTCCAGGCTTTACCATGTATCCCATCCTAGGATTTCTATTCCTAATGGAGAGCACTCACATCTAGGATTTACAGTATATCCCATGATTCATTGTTCGAGGATTCCTAGGCCCACTGAGGCAACACAAAATCTAGCTTTACTACAAACCACATTCCTGTTGAGGGGTTACTAGGCCATGTGTTCATTTATTAAGATATCCACCTTACTCAACTTTGAATCGATCCAACAATCGAACTCAACCAGAACATGAGAACCCCATCACACCATGGTTATCTCAAAATGGAAAGGCTAGGCTGAAAACACTGTCACACCTCGAAAAATCGATGCCATGATATCAAAGAACCATATGTAATACGATGCATGGAAAATCTAGCAATGAATCATACATGCAACTCAATGCCTAGAAAGAATCTTGTTGTAGATTCTTGATCATGTTCTTCCTTGCTTTCTCTATCCTCCCTCTTTCCTTATTTTCCTTTCTTGTTCTAATGCCAAAGTGCTCAAAGAAAACTCTAAGTTTCCAAGAGTGAGAGAGAGAGAGAGAATAATGAGAGAGCTCCAAAACTGAACTAACAATTGCTACCAACTGATCCCTAGAAGAATTTTTATCAACTAGGCCTCTATTTTATTCAGTTTCCATTATTTTCCTTCATTTTCTTCCTTACATGCAACGTGTGACCTTTCACCTCCTTTTTCTCCTAACTTCCATTATTTTCATAAATAAGTCTGCCAAAAATTCTATTTTGCCATTCCAAATGCCTTTTCTATTTCCTTTTCAAATTTCGTTAGCCATAATAAACCAATGAACACCCACGCTAGGATGTTTTTCCCAACATTAAACTTGGAATAAGTGTCCCATAACCCATGGTTTTTATTTTTACTTTATTAACTTTTATTACATGGAATTTTCACTAGGGATGTTATAATAAATCTGAGCCTGGGACTGAGCATACTCTAAAGTGACTCCTGCTCTGAATGAGGAAATCATTGGCCCTCTCAAGAATAATTTCTAAGGTTCTTAAGGTCTCTCATTCTCTGTAGGAACTCAGGTGATTTGAGCTCCAATAAAATAAGAAATCTAATGTTTATGTATTAAATCCAATATGATCTCGGTATCAAATATCTTCTCAGTGATCTTACAAGTCCCCAATATTTTAGAGCACTTACTTTAGAAAGGGAGTCTACTGCAAAGCTTCTTTCACTATAGATATGTTGAGAGGAAATTTGGTCAAAAGTTTGTTTAGGTTGGAAAATTTCTTCTAATATAAGACACCGTGTGTGTCTATGACATATCTATATGTTATTGAACTAGTTTATGATGATCATAGAATCACTAAAGTCTTGAATGCAATTTCACAATAGCAAATAACAGGATCTTAAGACGAAGAATTCCAACATAATTGATTGGTCCTCTTCCAAATCAACTCTACAAAATGTAAAAGTGGTTATCCTATAAATATAGAATAGCTCCCCCGAGGGCATTGTGGTATTCACCTCCTCGTAAAGAGGCCCCATCAAAAATAGGCCTAAGTTATGGAACAATGTATCCCTTTAACAATTATATTTCAAGGATTATGCCTAGAAATCATATCAGACAGAATATCGCCATAACTTGGGTTTCCGCTTTGTTAGGAGAAGAAGACTTGTCCTTAAATATACCATTTTTTTCATAGAGCCATATACCAGAACTTATGATACATGGAAGCCTTCTGTATTATTTTGGGGTAGTCTGATACCACCACATTTTCCATGCATCTTTGAGAGACTCCCCTATTATTTTGTAGCAAAAACCAAACAATTTTTTTATCATATTCCATACACCAATTAAGAATGGGCATAAAAGAAAAATATGGTCCAATGTTTCCTCACTGATTTTGCATAGAAAACACTAGCTAGGGCCTACCCGACACCTCATTTTTAAGATATCCCTAGTCAGGAACACCATTGAAATAAACAAGCTTATGTAGGGAAACACAGCTTCGAGAGCTTATTCCACCAAAAAGCCATCACCTTAGGTTTTCTTATTTTCAGTGACCTGCTTGTAATCCAATTTCGGTGTATATTCTTGAGTTAGAGAGTGAACACATGCTAATGAATCTTCCATATTTGAGGATGATAAGGGATGGGTTCAAAACAATGATATAATTCTTTGAAAAATCAACATAGTTATTTTGTAAGCTGAGTTGGGAACACTCATCCATCCTTGGGTCATATTGATGTAATTTTCAATATGTTGTTACTAATTCAATGTGTTTAAATCGCTTTTTTTACTAATAGAAAGGCCTAAGACAAAAAATTATGGGTAAGGAGTTTATTTATTAATTTAAACTTTTTGTGAAATTTTTTTTCCTTATGAATAAAGGAATTTTATTTATTAATTAATTTTATGTTTATATATATATATATATATATATATATATATATATATATATAGAGAGAGAGAGAGAGAGAGAGAGAGAGAGAGAGAGAGAGAGAAATATTTAACCACCTTCTCCTTTTGAACTTCTCTATAAGTATTCCTTGGTCCATATCATTATTTTTCATTTCCAGACAATTAGAAGAATAATTACCTATGTATTATATGTATATTTATGACAAAGTTGGCCTCCTCTATATCAGATTCACAATATCAATTTTTTCGATCTTCCTTACGATTTTTATCTTCTCTGAACATTTCCTACCCTGTGGTAGATATTCCTTCTCAAATTCTCATTTCACACAAAGTAATTATTCCATGCACTTGATCCATTGTAAGAGTTTAAATGCTTGTCATTCCCCTTATAATTGATACCATGGGGTTGAATTTCATTGCATGTGATCTCAACACCTTTTGAACTACACTTGGATCCTTTAGTTTATCATTAAGTAATATTATGGTGTTTACCACTTCATTGAGGCGGAGAAAAACTAAACCGACTTGGATCTGAACTACGATTCAGATTCAGTCTGACTGAAATCGGATTGACTTAGCCAAGGTATTGCTTAGCCTTGGTCCAATGGCACATAGCCTTTGTTAACAGCACATAGTCATCGTCCCATGTATATAGCCGTCTCGTTCACAGCTCGTTTCATCAACGCTTTCCTCTCCTTGTTTCCTCCGCTCTCCCGCCAGTCTCACGCATCCCCACATCCACGCATTCCCGCATTCCCCACTACGCCCTTCATTCCACAGACCCCAATGACCCCAAACAGATATTGCTGCTCTGCGAAGGCAGAATGACATATCTCGAATGACGTAATTACGTATATAATGAGAGTGATTTCCTAGCTAGGTAGCCTTGAGCAATATATTAACCCCCCAAAGAAAGAAAAGAGAGATAGATCGAGTAAGTGAATCGGTCTACATTGAATTATATATGTCATTATGCATCAAAACCTCCGCCCACGGTAAAAGGGCCAACACATTCACGGGTTTTCCATCCCGATCTGCTGCTGAGGCTATTGGTTTTTCAACTGGAGGTTATGAAATTGGCTATCGAACTGCCGCTCTAGCTCCTCTTACTACTGCCGCCTCTGTTCTAACCTATGCTCCTACCTTTGCTCTTGGTGCATCTTGATCCTTGGATATTTCCTCATATTAATGAATATTTAAATATTTAAAATACATTGTAACGCCTTGAAGTTTGGATTTCTTTACCTTACTATGTTCTTCATAGTAGTTCCTCATTTTCTTCCATATTACGTTGGTAGTGGTGCCATCAATGACTTTGACCAATTTTGATTCAGGAAATTAAGCAAGCATTGAAGTCATGCTTTGGAATTATAAGTGAAATTTGGCATATCATCTCTAGTAAGCGTGAGTGGACGCTTCTCATAGCCATCTTTTACTATGGCCCAAACATATGCACCAAGAGATTGTAAGTGTTCATTATTAACTTCCAGAATGTATAGTTTATTCCCGTGAACATAGGATATCTATTTATGTGTCCTTCGTCATGGTTAGATATTGTTCCTAATCTTCTTTCCAACTATTATAATGATCCTGAAGGAACCTTGCTCTAATAACAGTTGTTAGAAAGAAATAAATTATTGAGAAGGGGCTGATTAGATATTTTGACAACTTAAAATTTTCTTGTTCAAAGTAAAGAAAACTTAAAAACAATAATAATCGATATCACACCAAACATACAAATAAGGACATAAGATATAATGTGGAAACGCAACTTATAAAACCACCAATGCTTTTTAATTTTGATGCAAAATAAAGCTACAACTTCAAATCATACCAACTTTTCTTTTTTCACTACAACTCATTGAAGGCTTCAACCTTCTCAATGTTTGCAAGCTCCAACTTGTTGATTTCTTAGGAATAGACCATAAGGCAGCTCCAACTCCTTGTTTTATTGGCTCCAACTGAAAGGAAGCTCCAATAACAAAACTTATTCACTGAGGTCAATGTCTTCTACTAGCGTGGGTGACCTTAATATTGTTTCACATGAAAATCCCTCAAGATCACATTCTTGAGCTCACTATTGTCTAACACATATATCATGTCTCTAAATCTGATCAATCCATCTTCGATGAGACAATATTCCACATATTTACACCTACACCTGTACCTTTACCTATACCACTACCTGTACCCATACCTCTACTCTCTTATAACCTATGCCTAAGCTCAAGGTACTTGACATCCTTTTGACCTACGTGCAAGATCATATCTTATAGATCTATCCCATAGGAACTCAAACCACTCTATGATTCACATGTATCCACCTACTAAGAGCATTTGCAACCCTATTCTCTTTTCCCTTGATGTACCTGATCTCAAAGTCAAACTCACTAATTGTGGAAAACCATCTACCTTTATTGGCATTCAAATTTGGTTGGTAAAACAAGTATCTGGACCAACTGTGATCACTGATCAGTACAAACATCTTGCCAAGAAAATAGTGCCTCTGCATCTTCAATGCATGAATGATCAATGCCAACTCAAGATCATGTGTCAGATATCTCTTCTCATGTTGATTTAGTTTTCGTGAATCATAGCATAACACTAGTCCTGCTTGCATAATGACTCCACCAAGTCATATCTTATAAGCATCTTTACATACCATGAACTCTTTATTTGGATCTATGACCTTTAACATTAGAGCATGTGTCAACAACTACTTCAACTTCTCAAAACCTTCCACACATTCCACTGTCCATTCAAACTTCTTACCTTTCCTTTAAAATTATGTAATAGGAGAAACAATCTATGATAAGTTCTTGATGAACCTCATATTATAACCTACTAACCCCATTAATGACCTTATCTCATCCACATTTCGAGGAGTTGTCCACTCCATGATAGCTTTTATCTTCTTCGGATCAAATGCTATGGCCTCCTTTGTTCTAGTGGATATTGGTGGCCACTCACCAATTCCACTTAGACCCCCACCATTGTTTCTTCAAATTTTTTAGTTTCCTTATTTGTAGCACAATTTACTATTGTTGGCAGTTTTTTGGGTCTTGAACTTTCGAAGCCATTTTGAGGCCCTAAACGACATTTTTTGGAAAATTGGGAGCAACATGGGTCCATGGATTGATGTTTCTCTTCCTAAAGTTGTATTCCTTGGATAGATATTTGTAACGAGGTATTGTGCACATCGAATGGAGATCGTATGCCAAAATTACGACCTCGAGAAGTTGATGCACCTATTTACCCAAAATGGGGCCCATAGTTTGGTGCTTCATCTCCTAGGGTTAGGGTTTTGGATGTTTAGGGTTTTCCATTGTTTCTCAACAATAAATAGGCCTTCGAGCCTCATTGTAAGACATTTCAGAGGCATGTAGCCACCACATCTCTCCTCGAAGATAAGCTACCATGGCTTGAGCTAGTTTATTTCCATTTCTCTTTGTAAGCATATTTCAGTATTTTACATTAATGAAATTAAGTATTATTTCTATTGTATCTCTGTATTTATGGTTATCTTAGTAATTTTTTGTGTTTCTGTTTAAATCCAGATCAGTGGTATCAAAGCAGTCTGCTCTTTCTCTATTTTTTTCTTTGCATGTCCCCAACGAGGTCGAGATATAAGGAGTTAGGGCTTGAACTAGTCGAACCATTGCAATACCAGCCCCGCAAATCTCGACAGCCTCCCATGGCAGATGAAAAGAAAGATGAGGGGGTAGGAGATCCTATCAAAATTGTTCTCGAAGAGGCACTCGAGTGATAAAGGAACACGATGATGGAAAACTTTGTCGAGATCCTTCAGCTGCTACCCACATGCGACACATCTACTTCCAGCAACTTCTCTGGAAGTGCCACACCCTTTAAGGTACAAGTTAACTTTGGCTTCCCATATTTGAGGGGCAGATTAATGTAGATGCTGTAGATAAATGGTTAAATATGCTAGAAGGGTATTTCTTTGTTCATGACTTTTCCGGTCAGGGAAAGATTACTTTCGTTCTTCTCAAAGCTGCCCCCCACGTCAATGACTGGTGGGAAACCTACTACGAGTAGAAGGATGAATGTACGACCTCACCTTTTTCAACCGCATCTAGTTGGAATTCATTCTGGAATGCCATCAAGGAGGAATACTACCCTCTCAAAATCTATGAGGATAAATACATAAAGTGGACCATGCTGCGGCAGGGAAGGGACCAAGATGTGCCAAAGTTTACCAATATTTTTTATACCCTTCACACAAAGTTAGGTATCAAGTATTAGAAGTTGCATTTGGTACTCAAATACCATGGTTTCCTACATAGGTACATCTAGGATGAGATGGAGTTCTTGGACATCTCCTCGCTATGCATCACATACCGATGTGCTATCAAGATTGATAAGAAGTTTAAACAAAAGAAGCAAGACTTTGGATCTACAAATCTGAAGCAAGTGAAAGGCACCCCCAAATGGCTGAACAAAGGACAAAGCAAAGGCAGGGTGATCTAGGACAACCCACCAAAGCCTCAAGCTAAGAACAACAGTGTGAAGCTGAAGAAGTACACGGAAAAGTGGTGTGAGTTCCATAAGAGCTCCACTCAAAACACAAGTGAGTGTTGGGCCAAGAAATCACTGGTGGCCGAACTAAAGTATTTAGAATCAAATGCATGTTTAGACTCTAAGTTAGAACCTGATAAGGGGAATGAAAAGAAGAAGCAGATTATCGATGCAGAGCCTAGCGAACCATTCCCACCATGAAGATCTAGAAGGAGGAACCCGAAGATCCAGAGGAGGAGGAGCGCCTCTTCCACTGCCAGATGTGGGTAAAGGGCTCCCCGCTATAGTTCATTGTCGATAGTGGGAGCCAAAATAAAATTATTTCGGTAGAGGTCGTGAAGTGGCTAGGCTTACCGACCACAACACATCCACAACCGTACACCATCAGGTGGCTTCACCAAGGACAGGATCTTCATGTTAGCCAGCAATGTCACCTTTCATACAACATCAATCCCTTCGCGGATGAGATATTGTGTGAGATTTCTCCCCTTGATGTTTGTGATGTATTATTAGGCCAACCATACCTATCGAGGTGACATGTTGTATATGAGTCAAGGCCTAGTGATCTTATTGTTAGTTTGGGAAATAAGTTGTACAAGATACTGGAGGTAGCATTGCCTACCGCCATTTCTTTGGTTACTCCAAAGAAATGCAGTAAGCTCATTTCCAAAACTGGGAAATTTGTTCCTAATTATACACCCTCAAGGAAAGAAGAAGACAATGGCCACAAATTCTAGACAGGGCCCCTCCTCATGACAACTACAGATGGACAAGGTCGTGGAGGAGTACAATGACATCTTCATCTCCTTCACAGGGGTTCCTTTGCACTATCAGTTCAAGCATTACATTGATCTGACCACAGGTGCGCCACTACCCAATGGACCAATCTATCACTGCTCCATTCTAGAGAAGGATGAAATTAAGGGGCAGATTGAGGAGCTACTGCAGAAAGGTCACAATCGACCGAGTTCATCACCCTATGGGAGCTCGATTGTGTTGGTATAAAAGAACGATGGACTTGGAGACTCTATATTGACTATTAAGTGTTGAACAAGATCATTGTCTAGAATACGTACCTGATCCCACAGATTGGTGACCTTTTGGAGCAACTGAAGGGGGGAAAATATTTCACAAGATTGATTTGAAGTCAGTATATCACCAGGTACCAGTCAAACTCCCTGATGTGTGGAAGACTGCCTTCAACTCCAAGGAGGGCCTTTTCGAATGGTTGGTTATGCTTTCTGGGTTGACGAATGCTCCTGCAACCTTCATGAGACTAATGGATGACATCTTGCAGCCATTCGCCAAATCATTTGTAGTGGCATACTTGGATGACATCCTGATCTTCAGCTAGAGATGGGAAGAGCACCTCCACCATGTCAAACAGGTTCTCCAAACACTGTGGCAACACAAGTTATGTGCCAATTTCGAGAAATGCACTTTTGGCATAACCCAAGTTTAGTATCTGGGATACATTATTGATGAACAAGGGGTGCATGTGGATCTAGCCAAGATCCAAGTCATTCAGTATTGGCCATCTATAACCACTCTGACAGAGCTCTACAATTTTCTGGGTCTTGCCAACTTCTACTGTAGGTTCGTGTTGGGATTTTCTCATATCACTTGGTCCTTGAGTCAAGCCACCAAGGGAGGAGTGAAAGCAAAATTATTTTGGTCTAAATCTCAACAAAAGGAATTCACAATGTTGAAACATCACCTCTTCTCAACACTAGTACTCACATTACTATACTTGCAACGACCATTTGAGATCGAGACAGATGCCTCTGACTATGCTATTGGGGCAGTCATTACTCAACATGGGAGTCCAATGGCATATCAAAGTGAGACACTTTCAGACACAATCCGGAAGTATCCCACTTATGAAAAAGAGATGTATTCCATTGTGTAGGCCTACCAATAATGGAAGCATTACATTCTAGGGAAGGAAATGATCATCCACATAGACCACCAGCCCCTACAGTTCATACAGACACAAGGGAAGTTGGGAAATGATCACCATAAGAAGTGGTCCACATATCTGCAACAGTTCCATTTGAATAGCAAGTATAAGAAGGAAAACACCAATAATGTTGCATATTTCCTCAGTCAACCATCGATCATTGTGTTAACCACTGTGCTCAACTCTTATGGGCATGAGACTTTTGATTGGCCACTTCTCTACAAAAGTGATCCAGAATTCAGCCGCACATAACAGACACCCTTGGAGGCTCAGCATGTTCGAGATTTTCACCTCCAGGATGCCTTGTTATGCCACCTAGGTCAGCTTTATGTTCCTTCAAGCGAGCATGCCAAGATGATTTGGGAAGCACACTATAGTCGGTTTGTTGGGAATTTCGAGGTCTAGAAAATGGTGGCAATACTACAAAAGTATTTCTATTGGCGAAATCTTCGACAGGATGTGAGAAAGTGCATCAGATCCTGGACTACCTACGCCATTTCCAAACAGACCATCAAGAAGTAAGGCCTGTATACTCCGCTACCTACCACTAGTTGACCTTGGGAATCCTTTCCATGGATTACATGTTGGGCCTTCCTTCTACTAAGCATGGAAGCAACCGTGTTTTTGTGGTCATCGACAAGTTCTCAAAGATGGCCATTATGGCAGCTTGCAAGAAGAATATCACAATAGAAACCACTGCTAAACTATTATTTGAATGAGTGTGGGTACACATTGGGATCCCATTGTCTATCATCTCAGCTCAGAACAACAGGTTCCTTAGTAAATTTTGGTCCAGTCCCTCATCGATGCTGGAAACTAAACTCACTATGTCCATAGCCTTCCATCCCCAAATTGGCGGCTAGACAGAGGTTTTCAATAGGATGATCGTACACATTCTGCGCATGTACAACTCAAAGAATCCATGCACATGGGATGAGAGCCTCCCTTATGTTAATTACAGCTATAAACGGGCTCTCCACAACTTGACTAACCACAACCCTTTTTAATTGGGCTTGGGATTCTAGCCACTATTTCCCATTGATGTGCCCATGCCATTTGCAACTACTCAGGCAAATTCAGCTCATGTCTAGTCTGAAACAGATAAGGAAAAAAATTTCATTGAGCACATCCAACGTATCTACCAGTAGGTCCATGACATTCTGGAGAAATCAAATTCCAAGTACAACCACCAACATGATAAACATCTGGTGCCACACAAGTTTTAGGTGGGTGAAAAAGTCAGGTTGCATTTGCAAAAGGAACGCCTTACCGGAGCCTATCAGGAAATCATGCCACTCTGATATGTTCCTTAAATCATTACCAAGGCTATGGGAGACAATTCATTTGAGCTCGACATTCCCCCATTCCTTGGACTAAACCCAGTGTTCAATGTGGACTGCCTTCAGCCACACTTTCCACCATTACTAGACACATTCGACATTACAGAACAACTCACAACAATATAGTTAAATCTAGATTGCATCGAACAAGTTGCAATTGATCGGATCACGGACATGCAGATCAATCACACTCACCAGCAAAAGGTCCAACTGTATTGCATTGTCAGAGCAGGCCAACTCCTTCACTAGGGAAAGTGGCTCACTATGAACGAAGTTCAGCAGAAGTTTCCTCATCTCATGGAGGAACTCAACGCAATGGGGACCATTGCTTCCTAATGGGGAGGAATGATACAAGTGGATATTGGTGGCCATCCCACCAATTCTGATGGGGATGAGATTTTGGGGTGAACCAAAATCCCATTTACCCAATAAAATCATCCTTGAGGCCTGTGGGTTATGGGCCCACACAGCCTTATTTGGAACACTGAAGGCCCTTGCTAGAACAAACCCAGATGGTGCAAGAATATCATAGACACATTGCGATATGAAGCATAAATCACACAGTAGATAAAGAAAAATATATTTAGACACAACTTCTAGATATTTCATGAATTTAAAACCATGAGAGGATAAAATTTAACAATCAATAAACATCATTACAATTTGCCTATTCTTTGTACAGGTATTAAAACCATTAATAATCTAGGCTACCCTACTTCCTCACGCTCAACTAAAACACTTTATCCTGAAGCCATCCTAAAAAAGCACAGGCCTTTCCCACAATTCGAGTACATTAAAACTAAAGATTCCAGCCTCATAGGGGTAGAAGCTTAAAAAAATTTGATGAAGAAACCACTACAGTCGTCTCTTGCATGAATATGAATACGCAACAAATTTTAACCTTAACTGCACGAAACAATTTTGAAAAGAGGCTCTCTCACTCTGCTCTGAAATGCTCCAATCCTTGCTCTCCCACTTCTTCTTGGCTAGCTCGGTGCCATTACTCAAACCAAAGGAATTGATTCTTGGACTTGTCCGGCCCGCTATCCGTGCTATATAAGAAATGAATGTTTCAAGGGCACAAGTTGGGGTAGCCTCGGCCCCTGCCCCATCCTTGTCCTCTACCGTAGCTTGGCTCTCCTCATGTGCACATGTTCTCTCCTCCCTCTTTCATGCACCCACAAATTCTTCCTGAATACCTCGCTATACATGCATTCAATTTTAACTAAATTTTTAACTGAATTTGGTTCACTAACTGAATTTTGTTCATGGTTGGCCTAGTTGTCCACATGGTTGTCCATGTGTCTTCTTTCATTACGTTTTTCATTAAGGTGCTCGGATGCTCCTGCATCAGACTCTCGAGGTACAAAATTTATGACCTCCTGGTCATATCCGTTTCCTTGTCCTTAGCAATTCTACCCACTATTTCACTTCTTCAGTGGAACTGCCTTCATGGACTTCTGTGAGGTGCAACCAAACCTCTGCAATAGCAAGTCCTCCCTGCTACCATATGCCTTACCAAGCTTCTCTCCTAAGCTTAGTCTTTCGACATCTCTCTGGTTCTCTCCTCGCGAACCAATTGAGCACTCCTGCTCCAAGTTTGCTGCAATCTTCTCACCTTCATAAAAAAAAATTAAAAATTAAAAGCTTACAAATCTTCAACAAAACTGTACCCCTTCTTTCTTCACATGTAAAAACTCCTTTCTACAAGAATTCTTTTCCCGCTCTGATACCACTTAATGGGGATGAGATATTGGGGTGAACCAAAATCCCATTTCCCCAATAAAACTATCCTTGAGGCCTGTGGGTTATGGGCCCACAAATCTTTATTTGGAACACTGAAGGACCTCGCCAGATCAAACCTGGATGGCGTAAGAATATCATAGACACATTGTGATATGAAGCATAAATCACATAGTAGACAAAGAAAAATATCTTTAGACACAACTTCCAAATATTTCATGAATTTAAAACCATGAGAGGATAAAATTTAACAATCAATAAATGTCATTACAATTTTCCTTTTCTCTGTATAGGTATTGAAACTATTAATAATCTGGGATACCCTACTTCGTCACGCTCAACTAAAACACTTTATCCTGAAGCCATACTAAGCAAGAACGGGCCTTTCCCACAGTTTGAGTCCATTAAAACTACAAATTCCAGCCTTGGAGGGTAGAAGCTTCAAAATATTCGATGAAGAAACTGCCATAATCGTCTCTTGCATCAATATGAATATGCAACAAATTTTAGCGTTAACTGCATGAAATTCTTTTGGAAAGAGGCTCAGTCACTCCACTCCAAAACACTCCTATCCTTGCTCTCCCACTTCTTCTTGGCTAGCTCGGTGCCATTACTCAAACCAAAGAAATCAATTCTTGGAACTGTTCAGCCCCCAGTCCACACTATATAAGAAATGAATGTTTCGAGGGCACGAGTCGGGGAAGCCTCAACTACTACCCCGTCCTCGTCCTCTGTCGTAGCTCAGCTCTCCTCATGTGCACATGTTCTCCCCTTCCTCTTTCATGCACCCATGAATTCTTCCTTAATACCTCATTATACATGCATTCAATTTTAACTGAATTTGGTTCACTAACTGAATTTTGTTCATGGTTGGCCTGGTTGTCCACATGCTTTTCCATGTGTCTTCTTTCTATAGGTTTTTCATTAAGGGGCTCGAATGCTCCTACATCAAATTCCACTTGGACCCCCACCATTGTTTCTTCTAGATTTTCAGTTTCCTTATTTGTAGCACAATTTACTATTCTTGGCAGTTTTTTAGGGCTTGAACTTTCAGAGCCATTTTGAGGCCCTAAATGACATCATTTTGTGAAAATGGGAGCAACATGGTTGACTGATGTTTCTCTTCCCAAAGTTGTATTCCTCGGATAAGTCTTTCTAACAAGGTATTGTGCACGTCAAACGAAGATCATATGCCAAAATTACGGCCTCGGGAAGTTCATGTACCAATTTATGCAAAACGGGGCCCATAGTTTGGCGCTTCATTTCCTAGGGTTAGGATTTTGGATGTTTATGGTTTTCTATTGTTTCTCAACAATAAATAGGCCTTTGATACTCATTGTAAGATAGTTCAGGGGCATGTAGCCGCCACATCTCTCCTTGGAGATAAGCTACCATCACCCGAGCTAATTTATTTCCATCGTTGTTTGTAAGTATATTTCAGTATTTTACATTGATGAAATGAAGTATTATTTCTGTTGTATCTTTGTATCTATGGTTATCTCTATAATTTTTTGCATTCCTGTTTAAATCTGGATCATCCCTGGACACAACATGTCTTAAGTAATGTACCTTAGTCTGAAATAAACTACACTTGCTCAGGTAAGGATACAACTAATTTTCTTTCAACAACCTCAACAATGTTGCAAAATTCTCGGCATTCTCTTCCACGTTATTAGAATATACCAATATGTCATCAATGAAAATAATAAAAAAACTTGTCCAAATAGGGACACCACCCACTATCATCAAACACATAAAGGTAGCTGGAGCATTAGTCAAACCGAATGGAACTACAACAAACTCATAATACCCATACCTAGTTCGAAAGTTATCTTGTAGATGTCCTCTTCTTTAATGTCTACCTGATGATATGTGGATCTCAGCTCAATCTTCGAGAACATTGTTTCTCCCTTCAACAGATCAAATAAGTCATCAATCCTCAGCAATAAGTACCTATTCTTCATGGTCACTTTGTTCAACTACCTATATTCAATGCATAGTCTAAGAGTACCATTCTTCTTCTTTACAAAAAATAGTGGTGTGCCCCATGATGATACACTTAGCCCAATGTCTTACTTGTCAAGCATTTCCCTTAATTGCAACTTCATATCTACCAACTCTACAGTGCTCATACTGTATGGTTATTTTGATGTTGGTGCTGCCCCTAGTAGCAACTCAATTGGAAATTCTACTTCCCTATGAGGTGGAAACTATGAAATTTTTGCGTGAAACACATCCTGAAACTACTGTAGAAGTGGGTACCTTCTCGAAACATCTACATCCTCAGCTTACTTACCTTTATAACTACATATATGCACTGGTGTTAAATTGGCAACTAGGGCCAATCTCCATGTGGGTCAGCTTATTTATGGCAGCTGATATTTTTATTGGATCCCTCTCGTCGAGAGGTGTAGGATTGATCCAAACCTCATCCGATTCCGATAAGTATTTATGGAGATATGAATTTATTTTGTTTATATAATTATTATCAAGCCGACTACCTCTTTTGTAGGCTCTAGAAGCCCAAGCGTCATGTCTATTCAATCATCCGCCTTTAGTATAAATAGATGAGTTTTGATGTCAATTGGAACACTCATTCTCGATGTGATCTCCTCTCCATGTCTTGGGTTTTTGGAGAAGGAGTGAGACACCAAGAGTAATACGCTAGCCTAAAGATGATACCCTAACTCACACACAATTGATGCCCTAGTTTGCACGTAGATGATGCCCTAGACTATATGCTGTAATGGAAACACCAACCCACAGTAAGGGAAGGATTTCATACGATGTAATACACATGGATACCTTGCACGCTGTCATAAAGACACTATCCAACGCAATCATGAAAAACACATATACGTAGATCAGGGAAGGCATGTAAAACACAGTCACATTGAATGCAAATATATACTTCAGGGGCACAGTCATATTGAATGCATTATGGGACGGCAGCAATGTAATCCAACGCAGTCACATTGAACGCGGGGATGCAGTCATATTATATACGCTGTAGTAATGTAAACGTTGGACAGTATATACGCTGGGCATTATGTAAATACACTAGAAGTATATACGTTGGATATATATATGCTGGGCATTGGAAATATATACGTTGGGCATTCATATAATATGCCACGCAGTCATAACGTAATACATATATCTTGGAACGCAGTCATATATACCACACAGAGTTAGCCGCTATAAAGGAAAGAAAACAACGTGGATACATATACGCTGTCAGCCCTAATTTGCTTCCGTCATTATATGCTGTGTATGCAGACATATATATACACCGGTCTAGAATGACATAGTAACATTGTTATGAAAAGTACTAAGAGCTACTATTCATACGCAATCCCAAATAAAACATATGCTGCCTCTATACGCTAGATAATGTCTCAAGTATTGCTGTATAGGATAGCATGAAAATAGAAGGATTGTTTAAGATGGGACTGTGTTGAACTATAAGCCTAGCTGCTTTGCTAGGCTGCAAGCCATAGAAAGAAGCTAAGGCTAATATCAGCAGAGGAAAATTGTTGTAGCATGATGATGCAACGAGAAGGCAGGGGCAACAGCATGGTGGGCAGCACTATGAGATCATGAACAACATTATGGGCAGCATAATGGGCAGCATTATGAATAGCATGATGGGTAGCATAATGGGCAGCATTATGAACAGCATGATGGGCAGCATAATGGGTAGAATTATGAGCAGCATGATGGGTAGCATAAGTGCATGATGGCATGGAGCATGGACAACATCATGATGAATTCATGGGCAGCATGATCAATGAGATCATGGACATGAAGGGCAGCATGATAAGAGCAGCATGGTGCAATATGTAGTGGTGCAACTATAAGACCAAATGCAGAACGACGATAGGTGAAGGAGTCACCTTGAGAATCAGTTGAAGCAGAATGTCTTCAACTGATCTCATTGTTATATGAAATGATCTATGCTAGATCTAGATAAGTCAAAGTGTTGACTTCTGTTGTAAATGTACTATCTCTCTCTATCTCTCTCTGCTGAACTTTGAAGAACATAAAAGAAGAATTGATCAAGGGTTTCCCCACACATTGTGGGGTTTGTCCTTGGCTTGTGCCACATCTTGTGTCCTCTTGTCTTGGCTTGTCTTCTGCGTTTTATATTTATGTTCTATCTGCAGTTTATCATAATGTTGATGTGATTTTTCACCATGAAAATTTAAATAAATTTCTCTAGCATAGAACATACCCAAAACCTAACATGGTATCGGAGCTGAGGTGAAGACAATGCCTAAGCAAGAGTAAAAGAGCAATCACCATAGGTAGTTGGGACAAGACAGAAGGATCAATGCGTTCCTCATAATTCACCTAGGGTGAAGTCAGAGCAAAGAATGTTATCGGAATGGCATACCGGAAGTTTTTAATGGCCCATCTAAAGATCACTTCATTCGGAAGTTCGGATCTAAGGGTGGAAGGAAAGGCGGATGCCTTGTTGAAATAAGTTCAGCCGTTACATGAAGGAGTGTCCGAATGGTAGAGACACATCTCTTGATGAAGATAAAAACCATTCCTTCGACATCTTCAATGATCAAAGGAATGGCTGGTAATGCAGGTCATTAAGGAAATGGTCGATTCTTCCATGAAAGCAAGGAACCCCTGAATCTCTTTTATGTACCTGATCACAAGAAGAACCTGGTGTCCATCTCAGAAATGGAAGTCAAAGGTTATAGGGTGGCACTTATCGATGGAAAGGTACGTGTTTGAAAATAGATCTTTCGAAGATTTTTTTGAGTTCAGGATTGTATCAAGTTGCAGGAAGTCCACTGGGGACCATGTCCATTGACTCAGCACCAGAGGTCTGTGAGTCAGATGGTGACTAGGATGCCTGGAAAAAAAAAAGAAGCATGAAGGTACATGTCTGAAATGTACCGAAGGAAAATATTATAAGGGGATCATTCCCCTCATGCAGCAGGTCCACAGGCTTGGAACAACCCAAGGAATTTGAGACTCTTGTATACAGGTGGAAGAAAGCCCTCTATGGCTTGAAGAAAAACACCTTGGGCATAGTATGAGAGGATTGATAGCTGTCTAATGCAGCTGAGATTCACTAGGAGTGAAACCAATCCAATCCATTACTGGAAGGTTGTGGATGATAAACCTCTCGTACCGGTACCTATGTCTAATAGGTGCAGACCCTCTCATTTATATGAGACAGAGCAAGTTGGATTCTGAATGTGGGAAGATAAGCTGCAAGCTTGTGACTGCCTCGAGGATCTTAACTTTCAGAAGTTATATGGTGAGCTCATATTTGGTTGAGCCTCACTAGATTGGTGCCAAGAATCTTCTAAGATATCTTCAGGGCATAATCTCTCATGAATTGAGATACACTGCCGGAAATATGAAACCACACGATTATTCGAATGATGAGTGGGCAGGCAGTATGGAGGATCACTAGAGCACTTCTCAGTGTTGTTTCTCTTTGGAATCTGCCTCAATATCCTGGATGAGCAGGAAGCAGAAGTCGGTGACTCTAAGCACCACCAAGGCAGGATACATTGCTGAAAGTATGGCCTTTTGTGAGGCAGTCTGGTTGTTGAAGCTCTTTAGATGTTTGTACACACGATGAATACCACTGCGATTCTCTGTGACAACCAGAGATGGGATTTGTTTATTGAGGAATCCTGTATTTGACAATTGCTCCAGCAAATAGACATCAAATACTGCCTTATCTGGGATATGGTAAGTCGATGATCAAGGAGGCTCCATCGCACTGAGATGATGTACAGGACAGAGCCCTGAGGAAAGATCAAATTTGTGATTTTCCCGAACGACTTGGAGTCGTCGAGAGATATATGTAAAAGGGTCCTGCATGTTGCATACATTGAGCTCTGGGAGCTTTGGGGGGCTTACAGTTCTATTGGAGCAACATACGACCATAGGGTGACTCACCCTCCCCTGGTGGTGTGCTCTGGAACAAGATGATTCGCTCTCTTATGGGATAAGATGATTCGGTCTCTTGTGTAGCAGGATGATTAGTTCTCCTGTGAGGCCTGGATTTATTTGTTCTCCATGGCAGCTTGGATTGGTGGGTTCTCCATGGCGATTGTAGTAGGATTGATGTGCTCTCTTGTGAGGACAGGATTGATTAAGTTCTCCTGTCGAGGCATCCTACCCATGCAGTCTGGAACTCATGGGAAGTACCTCTCATCTGATCAATGAGCAGGGAAATGAAGTTAGGGACCATAGTAGGACCGACGGACGCATCGTTGTATCTACCGTACTCCCTACGCTAGGATGTCCTCCATTGATCTGGGATCAATGATACTGGTCTGGGACCAGTGGTAGGAGTTGTACATACTATGACGCTGACTTCGGGTCGGTTAAGACTGGTCTGGGACCAGTGGTACATACTCCGAGACTGACTTCGTGTCAGTGCAAGACTGGTTTGGGACCAGTGAGAGTCGTACATACTATGACGCTGACTTCGTGTCGGTTGAGACTGGTCTAGGACCAGTTGTACACTCTCTGAGCCTGCGATACTAGTCTGGGACCAGTGGTAGGAGTTGTACATACTATGACGCTGACTTCGGGTCGGCTGAGATTGGTCTGGGACCAGTGGTACATACTCCAAGACTGACTTCGTGTCAGAGCAGGACTGGTCTGGCACCAGTGAGAGTCGTACATACTATGACGCTGACTTCGAGTCGGTTGAGACTGGTCTGGGACCAGCAGTACACTCTCTAAGCCTGTGATACTCGTCTGGGACCAGTGGTAGGAGTTGTACATACTATGATGCTGACTTTGGGTTGGCTGAGACTGGTCTGGGACCAGTGGTACATACTCCGAGACTGACTTCATGTCAGTGCAGGACTGGTCTGGGACCAGTGAGAGTCGTACATACTATGACGCTAACTTCAGGTCGGTTGAGACTGGTCTGGGACCAGTAGTACAATCTTTTAGCTTGCGATACTAGTCTGGGACCAGTGGTAGGAGTTGTACCTACTATGACGCTGACTTTGGGTCGGTTGAGACTGGTATGGGACTAGTGGTACATACTCTGAGACTGACTTCGTGTCAATGCAGGACTGGTTTGGGACTAGTGAGAGTTGTACATACTATGACGCTGACTTCGGGTCGGTTGAGACTGGTCTGGGACCAGTAGTACATTCTTTGAGCCTGCGATACTGGTCTGGGACCAGTGGTAGGAGTTGTACATACTATGACGCTGACTTCGGGTCGGCTGAGACTCGTCTGGGACCAGTGGTAAATACTCTGAGACTGACTTTGTGTCAGCGTAGTACTGGTTTAGGACCAGTGAGAGTGGTACATACTATGACGCTGACTTCGAGTCCGCTGAGACTCATATGGGACCAGTGGTACACTCTCTGAGACTGTGATACTGGTCTCGGACCAGGAGTGGTACCTACTATGACGCTGACTTTGGGTCGGTTGAGACTGGTCTAGGACAAGTGGTACGCACTCTGAGTTTGACTTTGGGTCAGTGGAGAATGGTATGAGACATTCTCGATCAATTTTTCTTCTTCATAGTTCAGCGGAGATGAGCAGAGCAGAGCTAGCAGAGCTCAGCTGAGCAGAGAAGAACAGAGTTAGCAGAGCTGAGTTGAGCAGAGCAGAGCTCAGCTGAGCAGAGCCAGCAGAGCAGAGCTAGCAGAGCAGAGCTAGCAGAGCTGAGCTGAGCAGAGTAGAGAAGAGCTAGCTGAGCTTAGCTGAGCAGAGCCAGCAGAGCAGAGCTAGAAGAGCTGAGCTGAGCAGAGCAGAGCTAGAAGAGCTGAGCTGAGCAGAGCAGAGTAAAGCCAGTAGAGCAGAGCAGAGCCAGCAGAGCTGAGCAAAGCTAGGCAGAGCAGTGCAAGGCACTAGTGGCCGAGATGAGCAGAGTAGAGCAGAGCCAACAGAGCTAAGCAGAGCTAGGCAGAGCAGTGCAAGGCACTAGTGGCCGAGATAATACATATGGATCACCGGATGGAGTTCTCCCTAGTTGAGAGGGAGTGTTAAATTGGAAACTAGGGACAAACTCCATGTGGGTCGGCTTATTTATGGCAGCTGATATTTTTATTGGATCCCTCTCGTCGAGAGGTGTAGGATTGATCCAAATATCATCCGATTCCGATAAGTATTTATGGAGATATGAATTTATTTTGTTTATATAATTATTATCAAGCCGACCAGCTCTTATGTAGGCTCTAGAAGCCCAAACGTCATGTCTATTCAATCATCCGCCTTTAGTATAAATAGATGAGTTTTGATGTCAATTGGAACACTCATTCTTGATGTGATCTCCTCTCCATGTCTTGGGTTTTTGGAGAAGGAGTGAGACACCAAGAGTAATACGCTAGCCTAAAGATGATACCCTAACTCACACACAGTTGATGCCCTAGTTTGCACGTAGATGATGCCCTAGACTATACGCTGTAATGGAAACACCAACCCATAGTAAGGGAAGGATTTCATACGATGTAATACGCATGGACACCTTGCACACTGTCATAAAGACACTATCCAACACAGTCATGAAAAAGACATATACGCAGATCAGGGAAGGCATGTAAAACACAGTCACATTGAATGAAGATATATACTTCAGGGACGCAGTCATATTGAATGCATTATGGGATGGCAGCAACGTAATCCAACGCAGTCACATTGAACGCAGGGACGCAGTCATATTATATACGCTGCAATAATGTAAACGTTGGACAGTATATACGTTGGGCATTATGTAAATACACGAAAGTATATACGCTGGGCACTGGAAATATATACGTTGGGCATTCATATAATATGCCACGCAGTCATAATGCAATACATATATCTTGGAACGCAGTCATATAATATACCACGTAGAGTTAGCCGCTGTAAAGGAAAGAAAACAACGTGGATACATATACGCTCCCAACCCTAATCTGCTTCTGTCATTATATGTTGTGTATGCAGACATATATATACACTGGTCTAGAATGACATAGTAACACTGTTATGAAAAGTACTAAGAGCTACTATTCATACGCAATCCCAAATAAAACATACACTGCCTCTATACGCTAGATAATATCTCAAGTATTGATGTATAGGATAACATGAAAATAGAAGGATTGTTTAAGATGGGACTGTGTGGAACTATAAGCCTAGCTACTTTGCTAGGCTGCAAGCTATAGAAAGTAGCTAAGGCTGATATCAGCAGAGGCAAATTGTTGTAGCATGATTATGCAACGAGAAGGCAGGGGCAGCAGCATGGTGGGCAGCACTATGAGATCATGAACAACATGATGGGCAGCATAATGGGAAACATTATGAACAACATAATGGGCAACATAATGGGCAACATTATGAACATCATGATGGACAACATAATGGGCAGCATTATGAGCAGCATGATGGGTAGCATAAGTGCATGATGACATGGAGCATGGACAACATCATGATGAATTCATGGGCAGCATGATCAGTGAGATCATGGACATGAAGGGCAGCATGATTAGAGCATCATGGTGCAAGATGCAGTGGTGCAACTATAAGACCAAATGCAGCACGATGATAGGTGAAGGAGTCACCTTGAGAATCAGTTGAAGCAGAATGTCTTCAACTGATCTCATCTTTATACGAAATGATCTATGCTAGATCTAGATAAGTCAAAGTGTTGACTTCTGTTGTAAATGTACTATCTCTCTCTCTCTCTCTCTCTCTGCTGAACTTTGAAGAACATAAAAGAAGAATTGATCAAGGGTTTCCCCACACATTGTGGGGTTTGTCCCTGGCTTGCGCCACATCTTGTGTCCTCTTGTCTTGGCTTGTCTTCTGCATTTCATATTTATGTTCTATCTGCAGTTTATCGTAATGTTGATGTGATTGCTCACTGTGAAAATTTAAATAAACTGCTCTAGCATAGAACATACCCAAAAATTAACAAGTGCAGATAACACACACCCTTTTCTACGACTTCCCTTGGTCTGCATAGTCATCACCATCCTAACTAATTTGGCTTTCCTATTTTCATGTAAGACTCTTGGTTCCCCATTGTCATCCAAGCACTCAATGGCTTTGTCATAACAATCCACCTTGGTCATATGAAGGTATAGCCAATCCATACCCAATAGCATACTATATGATCCCAACTAGAATACATTCAAATGCATTGATGTAGACATTCCATTCAACTTAAATGCATAAGATCTTACCCAATGTTGAACTCTTTTCTTTGTAATTGTAGCCAACTGCACTAACTAAGATTCTACATGCACTTGTTTATTCAAAGCACACTTATCCACCAAGTTAGGAATAACATAACTATAATTAGATCCAGGGTCAAATTATCATAATAGAAACAAATTGATCACAAACTTTACCGTCAATCTCACTGAGAGATGCATAATGGTTTGCATGCCTATTATCTAGTGTTGAACAAATACAAGGAACACTCTGACCAACATACCCAACTTTCTATGCCTCTTGTGCACTATATATCTTAGGCCTACCACCCTAATTTTATGGACAATCTCTCTTGAGATGCTCCTTACCGCATGTCCAACACTCTAACTATTTAGTACCATCACTTCTATGTTGGTACTGTGAACCATGTCCCTGTCTAGATGCATTGAACTTCTTTTGTGCTACCACATTTTCTTTCTCTTCTACATTCTGAGGTATTATTCTTTTCATTTACCATTTACATTTGCCTTTATCTTTCCCTTTCCATCCTTCCTGAGATTCATTCCTATGCTTCGACTGCTCATAGAAATGCGTAAATTTTTCAATAACTTCCTCAAGTGACTGAGGCTCATCATACTCAATCTGATCCCTAAATGCTAATGGAAAACCACTGAAAAATTGTTGAACTTTAGCCTTCTCATCTTTAAGACATGGTACGTACCTTAATAGCTCGAGGAACTTAGGCATGTACTCTTGATTTGTCATTGATCCCATATTGAGCTCATATAATTCTTTGGCATTACCCTAAACCCAAAAAATCCTCTTGAACCCATTCCAACTCAATTTCTCTGTCTGGATGTCTTTGATTCACTTCACATATTCCCTTGGGATATCTGCTTTACCTGTTAAGCTAAAGATAGCTACTCTAGCCTTCATATTACATGTCTAATTATGCAACTCAAAGAACTTCTTCATCCCAAGTATCCAAACCTATCCATATTTCAGCTTCTTCAAATCCCCATCAAAATTAGGTGGCTTTTCTCTCTTAAATTCATTTGGAAATTATATCCTATAACTTCTCCTACAAGGATGATAACAATGATGATCACAATGCCTATTAGAAACAGAACTAGAGTAGTACTTGTGTTCATCACCTCTCTTATCTGTAGTATCCAACAACCTATTATCTCTCACTGTGTCATTTCTATCCGACCTATGACCACCATGAGACTCACTGATATATGCCCCATTAGTTATGTCCTCCTGCCCATGGGGGATCTGAGGTGTCCCCTATCATTGCAATTCTGACAAACTATGAAGGAGTATTGCATTAGCACCTGCTTGTTTGTCGTGTTCCTGCATGATTTTTTCATTGTCTTCCTTACAACTCCTTATTTCCTCCTTCCATCTTCTCAATGTGTTTGCTAACTCATAAGAGTGCCCAACAACACGTTGATCATCCGATTCATAGGGAGAATCTTTGTATTCTACCATATTGCTAGTCCTTTTTGATCTCTTTCTTGCAAGACATACTATGTCATCCAAACCAAATGACAGTAAGCCAATGTACCTTAGTAAAACTCGGGGAGGATATATCATTTGCAATATCAACAAATTATTCTAGTACATGTATAACATAATCATGACATCATATATACATATAATACATAAGCATATAAGCATATAACCACATAACTATCATCATAGTTAAAGTCCCATCATCAATGCATGACCATATCAGCTATACATACCATGACCTCTTGTATGACAACAACAACCATACTAATGTACACTGACAATATGAAAGCATAAAAAACATGTAACCAATCATACACTCATGACAACACACTTAACAACAACAACATCGTCTTTCACATGGTGACATCACTACAACTATGATCGACACCATGCATATGCAATGAGCATATATACCACAAGGATGATTAACACACATGCAACTGACATGAATGCATTAACAACACACACTGCCCATCCAGTCTAAGGGGGGAACATGCTCTGATACCACTCTATAACACCTTCATCCCATATCTACCAAAGTAGCTGGCCAATCGAGGTAAATATGCGGTGAGAGGCCACTATAATGGGATTCCACCTCTTAAGTCACCTTAAGGAAATGGAATTGATGGAAATGTGCAACACAAGCCTTCCACATCAGCAAAAGAACTCTCAAAAGCCATCCCAACCACTTAGCTAACCAGCCCTAATACCAACTGAAGCTTTATTGAATCAAACCCTTGGATGTTCCCTTGACATGGGAAAGGGTGCATCTAGGAGGCTCTAGACGCTCAGAAAACAAGGGATGCATGTAGAGGGGGACTTTTCTACTCATACCTATGCATGTGAATTCGGGATTTGTGCCACTTATTCAGGCTGAGAGTGAGGTCACTCCCTAAAACTGAATGACAGGTTCAAAATTGAATTTACACAACAGAACAATGACACATTTGTAAGAACATTGACAAGGTCTAGACTACACCCCAACTAGCCATGCCAACCATTTCGTCTAACATGTCGCAAATATGTAATTTACAGGTTTAAACAATATATCTAAACATAGGGGTTTCACACTTATCTCAGAATCATTAAGAGCATTGTTCCTTTATACCATTAGTTGCATTATCATTTGTTAGGTCATAGATACATTATTCATTCATTTACAAAATAAATGATGAAGAAATCCATACATCATGATTGTCATAATACATGCTTATAACAAACATAATAATAAGAAAAATATTAGCAATACGTCAGCCATAGAATCCACATATAAAACAGTACATTTACATATAAGATATAAGGAAAAAACCTCTTATTAATGAATTCAAAAGCTAACCCAGTATGAGACTGCCACATTCCACTTCACCATAGATTGGCTAGGCCAACTGTCTCTTCAGTCGATCATCCCCATGCCATATTCCAAGCATGAATGTGAGACTCAAACTAGAATAACCAACCAAGGCATCCTGAGGCTAAACCACCTCACCCTCATCAATAGAAATGAGACTTTACCGCATTCCACACTAGATCACTAGGCTAAAATAATAAATATGTAATAACAGGCTTTACCATGATCTCCACTAGATCACTAGGCCAAAACAAGAATGGATTCCACCGTATTTCTCCACCTACACCATGAGGAATTTTCCTGGCTCCTAGTCTCTTAGGCCTTACTGCAATCTACACATGATCACTAGGCCCTAAATTGAGACTCATCTTCAGGATTTATAGTATATTCTATCATGGGATTACTAGGCATGATGGAGAGCACACACCTTTAGACTTTACCGGACATCCCGTCATTCATTAGTCGAAGATACCCAGGCCCACCGAGGCAACACAAGATTTCACCTTATCACAACCCACATTTTGATTCATGGGTTATTAGGCCATGTGTTCTTTTATTCAGATATCCACGTCACTCACCTTCGAATCAATCTGACAATCAAGCTCAACCAAAACATGAGAACCCCATCACACCATGGCTATCTGGAAGTGGAAAGGCTAGGCTGAAAACACTGTCACACCTGGAAAAATCCATGCCATGATAGCAAATAACCACATGCAATACCATGCATGCCAAATCTAGCAAGGAAGTCACACATGCAAATTGATAGCTTGATAGAATCTTAGTGTAGTTGTTTGATCCTATTCTTTCTTGCTTACTCCGTCCTTCCTCTTCCCCTCGTTTCCTATCTTGATCTGATGCCAAATTGATCCAAGAAAACTATGTGTGTCCAAGAGTGAGAATGAGAGAGAGAATAATGCGAGAGCTCCAAAACTGACCTAACAAAATGTACCAATTGATCCTTAGAAGCCATTTTATCAATTAGGCCTCTATTTTTTTCATTTTCCATTATTTTCCTTCATTTCCTCCTCACATGAAACCTGTGACCTTTCACCTCCATTTTCTCCTAACTTCCAATATTTTCATAAATAAATGTGCCAAACATTCCATTTTTCCTTTCCAAATACCTTTTCCAATTTCATTAGCCATAATAAATCAATGAACACCCACACTAGAATGTTTTGCCCAACATTAAACTTGGAATAAGTTTCCCATAACCCATTGTTATTATTTTTTTTATATTAACTTTTATTACATGAAATTTTCACTAGGGATGTTACAATAAATCCGAGTCTTGGGCTGAGCATTCTCTAATGTGAATCCTGATCTAAATGAGGTAATCATTGGCCTTCTCAAGGAGAATTTCTAAGGTGCTTAAGATCTCTCTTTCTCTATAGGAATTCTAATGATTTGAACCCCAATAAAATAGAAAATCTAAGGTTTATGTATTAAGATAATGTGATCTCAGTATCACATATCTTCTCAGTGATCTTGCAAGTCCCCAATATTGTAGAGCACCTACTATAAAAGGCAGTCTGTTGCAAATTTTCTTTCCCTATAGATATGTTGAGATGAAATTTGGCCAAAAGTTTGTTTAAGTTGGAAAATATCTTCTAAAATAAGAGACGGTGTCTGTGTGGGACATATCGGTATGTTATTGAACTAGTTTATGATGATCATAGAATCACCAAAGGTTTGAATGTGATGCCATTCTTTCACAATATCAAATAAAAGGAGCTTAAGACCAATAATCTAGCATATTGATTGGTCGTGTGCCAAATCCACTCTGCAAAATGTAGAAGTGGCTTTCCTATAAATAAAGAATAGCTCCTGTGTGGCGCTTGTGGTATTCACCTCTCGTAAATAGGCCCCATCCAAAATAGCCCCAAGTGGTGGAACAATGTATCTCTTTAGCAATTATATTTCAAGTATTATGCCCAGAAATCATATCATGAAGGAGAGAGAAGATGTCCATAACTTGGGTTTCCACTTTGTGAGGAGAAGAAGACTTGTCCTCAAATATACCATTGTTTTGAGAGAGTCATATGCCACAACTTATGATAGGTGGAAGCCTTTTGTATTTTTTTGGCGTATCCTGATCCCACCACATTTTCAAGGCATCTTTGGAAGACTTCCCTACTATTTTGTAGCAAAACACAAACTATCTTTTATCATATTCCATACACCAATTGAGAAGGGGCATAAAATAAAAATATGGTACAATATTTCCTCAACATTTTTGCATAGAACACACGAACTAGGGCATGTGAAACACCTTATTTTTAATTTATCCCTAGTCGAGAAGACCATTGAAATAAATGAGATTCTGTAATGAAACATAACTTCGAGAGCTTATTCCACCACCACGCCATCGCCTTAGGTTTTTTATTGTTGTGCATGTAATAGGTGTATATTCTCTAGTTAGAGAGTGAACACATGCTAATTAATCTTCCCTACCTTTGAGGGTGATATGGGATAGGTTCAAAGCACTAATATAATTTTGCCAAAATTTAACATCATCCATACTAAGGTTCACATTGATGTAATTTTAAATATAATGTTATTACTAATTCAAAGTGTTTAAATAACTGGTTTTACTAATATAAAGTCCCATGACATAAAAGATTAAATTATAGGTAAGGAGTTTATATATTAATTAAAACTTTTTGTAAAAAAAGTTTTCTTTATGAATAAAATAATTTTATTTATTAATTAATTTTATGTTAATATTATATGTATATATATGAATATATAATATGAATGATTATTAATTAATTTTAGAATTCTAGAATATATATATATATGAGATACATAATTATATCTACTTTATAAGACACTTAAAACAAATACTTTAAAATCATTCAATGTTAAAATAATAAAATTTATTATTTTATTTTAATATAAATATATATATAGAATGTGTTTCCTATAAAACCTGAAGTTACTAATATTAGACAATTTAAAAAATTAATTTAAAATCATTGAGGTTAAAATAATAAAGTTGATTATTCTATTTTAATATATATTTATATATATAATGAGTTTGCTCTAGAATCTTAATCCTGATAAATGCTTCTTCTTTTTTCAGTAGAAGGTTTTTTTTTTTAATAATGTAATTGTAGTTACTGTACTGTAAAGATAATCTTACTACATCGTTGATTCGAACTTTCAATTAACATTGTGTCCTTGCTTGCAATGTCTTATTGATATGCTTGCAAGTTAGGGTGGTAGAAATCCACAGCAAGTGTACCGAGCCGACCTCGTTGAGAATAAATAACCGCGGTAGTAGCTGATGTATATATATGTAGCATTTCATCTTTCGCTTCACATATGTTGAAATATTGGGGATATAACACGGGTAGAAGACACTGTGATTGAAGCTTCAAAGTCATCTCTGTAGTGATGGCCGAAATTATCGATCTTCCGGATGATGTCGTTCGACCGTGCTTAATGAGAGTGCCCTACATGTCACACAAGAATCTCAAAGCTGTGTGTGCAGGATGGGAAGCTATGTTGAGTGACCCAAGCTTTTATTCCGACAGAAAACTCTCTGGAAACAGCGATACACTTTTATGTTTTCTTAAAAGGAATACAGAATATTATGTCAATGGAATAACAGTGTATGACCCTGTGAAGGGCACCTCGGAAAGTGTACCCATCAATATTCCCCACTGTGGTGGAATTCCACTCTCCTGTAAGTGTGTTTGTGTGAATAGGAAACTGGTTCTCATAGGCGGATTGCATCCTTCCAACAGGAGAGAAATGAAGACTATTTACATTTATGATTTTGTTTCCGCCAGATGGAGCCGCGGAGCTGATATTCCTAATCTCCGCTACTTATTTGCGTATGCGGCTTGTTCCTCTACTGGACGTATCTATTTTGCCGGAGGGCACGACCGGCATCACAACGCTCTGGCGACTGTAGAAGCTTATGATGTGGAGGAGGATAAGTGGGAAGTTCTGCCTCCTATGAACCAACCACGCAACGACTGTCGCGGTGTTTGCACAGAAGGAAAATTCGTGGTATTAGACGGGTTTAGAAATGATGGGGCGCTGAGTCGAGCAGAGAGAAGTGCAGAAGTTTTCGACCCGAGGGAGGGAAGGTGGACAAGGTTGGAAAATATGTGGAGTTTAGGAGGACGTTCAAGTTCGTTTGTGCCTTCTTTTTGCTCTGGGCAGTTGCATGTTTTGTATAAAAGATGGGTGATGAAGTATGAGAGTGCGAGCAACGTTTGGACCGCGGTTGCTTCTCTCCCACTACAGTTTCCCTATTTTAGCAGTGTCACACAGTGGTACGATTGGCTGTTTGTCTCCAGGATGCCTAATATCTGTTATCTTGTTCACCTCGTGACAGGGCGGACCCTTACATTTCGGGGTGGGGAAGAATTCGCGTACCACGTAATGACTTTGGAAATTTGATGAAATAATGTAACAAAATGGTTGTTTTTGCAAAGCTGTCTAGTTTTTAGGTAAACCCATGGAAATGCAAGTTCAATCAACTTTATGTAAACTTAGAGTAATATTATATTATTAGTTTATGTGATGTTATATTATGTGATATGATGTTACGTTATTTAAATATTATATAATTAGTTTATACTTTTTGTAATTTTGGATTTGGATTTATCAAGTGTATAGAGATAAATCTCTTTTCATTTTAAATAGACTTTTGTATAACTTTTTTTCTAGTTTGGTAGATCTAAGTTAAGATGAATGTAGATTGGTGTAATTTCACTATTCAAATATTCTATATTCCACATGAATACCTATAATATTATTGATTGCTAGTTATTGCTCCTTACTTTGAGATACCAATAATATCTTTTCTTTTTGCTAAAGTAAGCATAGGTCCTTCTATTCCATTTATAAGAAAAAGTTACATAATATGCATATTGAGGAGCAGATGCCCAAACAAATGCCTAGCCCCACAAAGCCTTTGTAATCGGTTTGTTTGCCCACAAATCGAGACTAGGGCCCATACAACCTTTCCACGTTACCACTGTAGAACCAATAACCTACAAGACCATTTGATCATGCCCCGAAGATCTATGGGTAAAGATGTTATTTCGGGTTACTGTCATGCTCACACTTTAACAACTAACACGGACCCAGAAAGAAGAGTGAACCACCTTTAGAAACCATTTCGGGTCCGATTAGGGAGATAACCTCTAGGCAGTTTAACCACTCGAAGAACACCAAAAGCCATATCGGAAGGACTGTACAACATGTGCGGAACTTAACTGCACCTTCGGACCCGAAGCCTGATAAAGACACCATTTAATTGCATTTCAGGTCTATTTTGAAGGTTAACCATCTAGGTGTTTGTCGCGCGAAATACATTGGATTTCTACGATTTCATTGACTTGCCCACTCTTTGATTAAGTGCTTGGCACAAAACATTAAAAGGCAACATTTAATGTATTTTTGATACATTCGAAGACTTGTGCTCTATTTAGTTTCCCACCCGAAATACTTAGGAATATAGTGTTCGAGGTCCATTTTCCCCCGGTAACCAAAAGTCCTCTGTTTTCATCATACTTCAACCTGCTTATTTCCTCTGCTCTGATAGAGATCCTTGCATAACGTTCCCTGTTTGTTATACTCTTTCCGCAATCGCCCTTGTGGAGTCTATCCAATCATATCTTTTATTTTTTTTAGAACAGAATGTGGCTTCATTAGCCATAATATCCACTATCTTGTTGGTTGTTCTTCGCACATGAATGAAGTAAGGGTTCTCATGGTGCGCAGGTGGGATTGGATAAGTTGATAGACTTACAGTGACCTCTAGTGTTTTGATACTTTGTCTGGTGCTGACCCATTGCATATTTTCTTGACTGAATTGATTATCAGTTAAGAATCAGCTTCAATTTTGGTATTATGTAAATTTGAGTCCCTTAAGATTTCTAGGCATTGCTCAAGGGCGATGAGCTCTGCCATATTATTAGTGGCTTTACCCAAATGACTATGAAAGATGGCTTTTATTAAACCCTTTTTATCTATTATTACTCCTCCATAACTAGCAATGCTAAGGTTTCCTCTTGAGGCCCCATCTATATTGAACTTCATAAAACTGTGGAGAATTCCTTATCGGTAGTTATATGACTTACACTCTTGATTATTCCCTGGGGGATGAGCTCTTGAAGGCCCAAATGCAGAAGTATCTGCACATCCTGATTTTGAGGTTGGTTCTCAGGCTAAACCAATGTTGTTCTTGAAGATTCTATTGTTGCTTTCTTTCCAGATATCCCAGATTAGAAAGCCTGGAACCAACGCCCAAGCTTTGTCGATTATTTCATTTCCAGAGAGATTTCTCCTGCAATTCCTCAAAGTGTTGTTGATGCTGCTAATGTCCTTGTCAAAATGTTTGAAAATTGAAGCCACCCAATTCCACAAGGTGGAGGTGAATGGGCAAAGTTGAGAAGGTGTTCCATATTTTCTTCTTGTAATTTGGAAAGCTATCATCTTGATGGACCAATTACACCTCTCTTCCTAAGGTTTCCCAAAGTTAGAATTTTTTTATGTTGCACCAACCACATGAACAGTTTAATCTTCATCCAGTTTTGGTTCTGCCATAGGTCCTTCCATACTGTGTCAAGGTTTGGAAAGTCAAGCCCAAGGGCTATTCGCTTGGCCTCTTTAAGGTTAAAGTTACCTTAATTGTTTTTGCCCCATCTCAGTTGGTCTGAAGATGTTGATTTCAGAGTATTTCTCTGTTCCAAGATGACTGTGAAGATGTTGATTTCAGAATATTTCTATTTTCCAAGATGGCTGTGAGAGCTTCTACCTGGGCCTTCAACGGAGAGTTCTCATTGTAAATTAAATTCTCATATACTCTCCATTTTCCCTCGCTTCTATCCTTATCCTAGAAATCATTTACCTTGTGTAACACTTTGTCATCAGTATCCTTCTTAAGATTGTCAAAATCTTCTCTCAATAGTTTTGGTTCCTGCTGTCAATTATCTTGCCAAAACCAAGCAAGATTTCCATCTCTAATTTCCCACAAACTGTGTTTTTGAACAATAGCTCTATTCTCCAAAGCTTTGTTCTAAATGTGGAAGCCTTTGATGATCCCACTCCCTTTCTTGCCAATTATTTGCATATTTCTATTTCCATACCTTGGCCCAAGGGGTAGTCGATTCCTTTAGTCATCTCCACCATAGTTTTTCCCCCAAAACTTTGTTTAGGATTTCAGGGTCATCATGTCCCAAAACCCCATGTGACTTAGGTTTACAGATCCTTTCCCAAGCTACCAAAGCACATTCCTTTTTCTCTTCCCTTTTGCCCTAAAGAAAATCTCTTTGTATATTTCTAATGTGTTGCATAAGTCCTTTAGGAGTTGGAAGTGCTAAAAACATGAAGATGGGAACAGTTTGTAGGATGGATTTTGTAAGCACTAGTCTTCCTGCCAAATTCAAAGACCTATTTGTCCATTTCTAGATTCTGTCCTGGAGTCTATTAATAACAGGCTCCTAAAATATCTTGCTTAGAGGTTTGTTTGTTAGAGGAACTCCCAAATATTTGGAGGGTAGTAGATCTCTTTGAAAACCTAGAATTCTGGTGAGGTTTCTCTGAATAGCAATATCAGTATTAAAAAAGAAAATCTTTGATTTGGTAAGGCTTACCTCAGTACCCGCAGCCATAGCAAAGTCTTTCAGGATTTGTTTGAAGGCATGAGCTTCTTTGACCATAGGTGTACCCTGCAGCATGGTGTTGTCCACAAATTGTTGATGAGTCAAAGCATCCCCATTCAAGGTGAGTTTAAGACCCTGAATTTTGCCTTCTACTTTGGCAGCTTTGATTGCATTGCCTAGCCCTTCCATCATGAGAATAAAGAGGAAGGGTGAGAGCGGATCTCCTTGTTTGAGTCCTCTTGAAGGCTTAAAGGTTTTGGATGGTGAGCCATTTAGCAGTATTGAAAAGCTTGAGGTGGTAACAAGGGCCATTACCCATCTTATCTAGTTATGGTCAAAGCCATATGCTTTTAGTACTTCCTTGATGTATGCCCAACTTAGCTTATCATAAGCCTTTTCTAGATCAAGTTGTATGATCATACCTTCCTGCTTATTACTCTTAAGTGAGTGGACCACCTCGTGAACTTGAATGATATTGTTTAGAATTTGCCTACCATCCACATATCCAGTTTGCTCCTCAGACACTAGAGTTGGAAGAAGGGCTTAAGCATGTTTGCAATTATTTTGGAAATAATTTTGTACACCACATTGCATAATGCTATGGGTCTAAATCTGTCTGGTGTCATAGCATTTTCCTGCCTTGGAATCAAGGATATGAAATAGGTGTTGAGTGCCTTCATAGTAGTTTTGTTTCTCATTGATTCCTTCAACACCTCTAGGATATCTTGCTTGAGTATGTTCCAACATGCTTTGAAGAAGTCAACATTGAAATCATTCGGGTCTGGAGCTTTCCCATTTCACATCTCTTTGATGACTTCGCTGACCTCCTCTTCATTCACTGGTATGTTAAGATTATAATTGTCTTCTCTTGTCACAAGCTTAGGAATGTGCTTAGTGAAGTCATTGATGAATTGTGATATGTCTATGAGAGTCTCCTCCGCTATGCCTCGGAAATAATGTAAAATAATGTAAATGATAATAACCATAAATAATTATTAGTTAATTAGTGATTAGGCTGGAGAGTCATGTCTAAATGAGACATGACTCTCCATGATGACACACTTGTTTGGTATATAACAAGCCTCTTGTTCTCATTGTAAAACAATTCTTATTCAGACACTTTAATATAATATTCGTATCCTCATGGATTTCTTTATATTCCATGTCTTCTGGAGTAATTAATTTGTAGAAGGAACATTGTTCGCTTCATTTGGTATTGGACAGTTTGATCTTCCTGCTGCTCCACCGCTGCACAGAGCCATGCTCTTCAATCTAGGCCCTTGGCCATCAAAGTTTCGTCAACATTGTTGTTGTCAAGTTTGAAGTGTTTCGCTACAAAATGTTGGAGTTTCTCCATATCACCAATCAATCCTTTAGATATTGATAATAAAAAAACAAAAAGCAAAAACAATCATAAATAAATTAAAAAATCATATAAAGAAAAGAGGAACATTTAAAACAAAAAAGAGATATTAAAAAAAAGGACTTAGCTGTGGCTGACGCAGTTGCCATCGTTGTCCAACATAGCCACCTCCAGAAACGTTCGAACTATCTCCACATCCATCCTCAAGTCTGCTGCACTTTTCAGTCGACGCTTCCGTCACTACTTACCCCTCCACCGGAAGCATACCGTTGCTATCAACTTCACCATGCCCACACAGTGTTGTCACCTATTGCAGTCTGGTCATCATGACTTCCTGCAGTCTGACCGCTAAACCACAATCTCACTGCCTTAGCAAATGTGATCTAATGAATTTGTTTTCCTCCACCGCAACACTTACTACCACCACAGCCTTATGTGTAAACCTATCCATACACTGCCAGCAACTGATCATAATTTTTCGAATCATAACTCTCATAACATTTTACATCTCCATAAATTCTATCTATCAAGTTGTCGCCTCAACTCAAAAAATAGAGAAGGCGTTGACCATAGGTCATAAGGGTGTGCCTTTTGAAATCTTGAAGGTATTAAGCCATAAGAAGCCATAAAACATAAATAATCAAAGGAGAATGCTATTATATAAATTTACAATAGTGCTTATGCTTAAATAAAATTGAAATCGCAAGTATTCAAATTCTTAGCATATTAAACACATTTAGAGTTCTAAGCATTAAAGTATTTTTTAAGATTGAATAAAAATACGTCAAACATACTTGAGTTAACTAATACAAAGGAAGTTAATAAGGTTAAAATAAAGAGATTTTTCAAATTTTGACAAAAAGAAAAGGTATAAAAAGGTAAGTTAGAACAATTCTCTCAAGAATAACTGTCAAAATTTCCAGTCGCAATAGTTCAAGCTGAAAATAAGGGAACGAATACCGATCTAATGAATATGACATCTCAAGAAGACAATTTAGTTGAAGAAATGACACACTTAGATGTTGCAGTTTAAACAATGAACATCCCAAGTGAATGTTCCATAACCAACTCAACAACATCTTTGCCACAAGAAAATATAAAAATTGCCACATGCCCAATAAGGGAAAGTCAAACCAAAGAAGTACCCTATCAGCATCTGAATCGTGAGAGTAGACAACTCAACCGTGCTACATATCACGACCATTCAGACCAGAAACAACAAACTGATCTTCCAGAGAAGAGTGATGTAACCTCAATCCAGTCTTATGCTAACAAGTCATTACAAAATTCCAGTGATCACAATACTACACAGAAGATTAATCTAGGATGGTCTAATCCCTTCTCAGTGCGACAATTTTGTTTGTCACTTAGAAGATCATATCAGCTTGTATCAACAAAGATGATTGTTCCGAGAGAGAAAGACATTTGAAGCCGAAAAAAGAGATCAAACCTTTTTCATCGAAAAGCTTTGAGGACAAAGATTTTTGAGGAGGAAGGCAATGTTACAAATAAGTACATAGGAAATTTAATGTAAAATAATGTAAATGATAATAAGCATAAAAAATTATTATTTAATTAGTAATTACGCTGAAGAGTCATGTCTAAATGAGACATGATTTTCCATGAAGAGACACTTGCTTGGTATATAAGCAAGCCTCTTGTTTTCATTGTAAAACCATTCTTATTCAAACACTTTAATATAATATTTGTATCCTCATGGACATCTTTATATTCCACGTCTTCTGGAGTAATTAATTTGTATCTAAGGAACTTTACTCACTTCATAGTACTTCCCTAATGTATGCCCAACTTAGCTTATCATAAGTCTTTTCTAGATCAAGTTGTATGATCATACCTGCCTACTTATTGCTCTTAAGTGAGTGGACCACCTCATGAGCTTGAATGATATTGTTTATAATTTTCCTACCTTCCACATATCCAGTTTGCTCCTCAGACACTAGAGTTGGAAGAAGGGGCTTAAGCCTGTTTGCAATTATTTTGGAAATAATTTTGTACACCACATTACATAATGCTATGAATCTAAATCTATCTGGTGTCATAGCATTTTCCTGTGTTGGAAACAAGGATATGAAAGAGGTATTGAGCACCTTTAGAACAGTTTTGTTTTTCCTTGAGTCCTCCACCACCTCTAAGATATATTGCTTGACTATGTTCCAGAATGCTTTGAATAAGTCAACATTGAAACCATCCAGGCCTAGAGATTTCCCATTTTGCATCTCTTTGATGACTTCGCTTACCTCCTCTTCATTCACTCACCTGTTAAGATAACAATTGTCTTCTCTCATCACAAGCTCAGGAATGTGCTTAGTGAAGTCATTAATGAATTGTGATCTATCTATGAGAGGCTCCTCTACTATGCCTTGAAAATGTTGAACCAGAGCAGATTCTATTTCTTTGTGGGTATTGAGTTGTTTTCCTTGTGTATTTTTCAGTTTTAAAATCCTATTATGAGACCTATGATCCATGGTAGACTTGTGAAAAAACTTGTATTCCTTTCTCCTTCCTTTAACCATTGTACCCTTGATTTCTATTTCTAGAAGATTTCCTCTTGCTTACATAAGCCTTCCCAATCCTATTGAAGTGAGTCAGTGTGTTTCTTACCTTCCCTGGTGAATCCCTTTGAGATGAGCTCCTCGTTAATTTCTTGTAGCTTCCCCTCAACTATTTTTTTGGCTTCGAAGATATTTCCCAACTCATTCTTATCCCAATATTTAAACCTGATTTGATGTGATTCAGTCTCTGCTGCAGAAGGAACATTTTAGTACCATGAGCATTCAAGTATTTTGTCCACCATTTTTCAATATTGCTATTTAAGTTAGGATGGGTAAGCCAAATGTTTTCAAACCTGAAAGGTATTTTTCCTGGAGTTCCTAGAAAGGATGCTTCTAATTGAATAGGCTAGTGATCTGAGCCTCCAAAAGGGGGGAGCACAGCTAACAAGTCAAGGCCTGAGAGGATAAGGTCCTCAGAGATAATGAATCTATCTAGTTTAGAGGCCACTTGAGAAGCCCCTCCTCTTTTATTATTCCAGGTGAAGATACCATTATTGGTTTATGTATCTACCAGCCTCATGTTGGTTATGAAGTTCTGAAATACTATGGAATCTTTGCCTAGAGATCTGGTCCCACCTTTTTTTCTGTGAGAGATCTGATCATATTAAAGTCCCCTCCCAGAATCCAGGGGATGCCCAGATGTCTCTCACTTAGCTCCTCCGATGAGGTTAGAAGCCTGAATTTGTCTTCAAGCTTTTGTGGACCATAGAAATTTGTGATTAGATAAACTTCCTTTTCCCCCAAAGGTTGGATGAGCACTGATAGGTAGGTCATGGATGCTTCAGCATCTAGGATTCCAAGTTTCTGAGGGTTCCAAAGTGTGAGAATTCCTCATGCTGTGTTATCTGCTTTAACTTCTAGATATTCATACTTAATAATCCATTTGCTATGTATCTCCCTTATTTTGTCTATAGAACATTTTGTTTCCTGGATAAATACCATATCTCGTTTTTCTTCTTTCATTTTATTGCTAAGATTTCGTTGTTTCCTTTTACTTCCTAGGCCCCTAATATTCGATGTTGTAAGATTCATTAAGAAAGATTTGTAAATGAGTAACTAGTTAGGTCTTTCATCTTACCTAAGCTGATCATGAATTTTCCACATTCTATCAGCAACTCATTCTATTTTCATCTTCCTCTTTTCCTTCCTGGGTTCTTGGGAGCTTGCCCCACTGTTGCCTCCATAGTTTTAACCCCTCTGTTATCTTGACTATCATGCTTCATTTTGACCCCAGAACCCTTTGACTAAGTTCTCCAAAGGAAGCGCTGTTGAGCTTTGTTAAATTCATCTTGAGGTAGTGAATCCACTCCTTTGGTGATTCCTTCCTCTAGGAACTTTTCTAGATCGAGAAGCTCCCTTTCCAGTATGTCTTGCAGTTCAAGATCCTCTATTCCCACTTCACTTAGGGTCTTCTCGTGGTCCCTATGAAGCTCCATAGTGCTAGGCTGATCCTCCTATCATGCGGAAAGAGTCAATTTTGTGGACAAAACTGACCTCCCTAGAAACTAAGGCTTTCTAGTGACAAACAAGACAATTTAAGCACTATCTTCCCATAAACATGCATTTAAAATACAAGTAACCAGGTGTTTAAAACATACCTTTAGTCCAACACTTGTTTGTTGTAGTCCAGCCTCTCTGATCCAGATGAGCTCCTTCTCCTTGAAGCCTTCATTCACTAACAAGCAAACGATTACATAGCACCTGAATAACTCATATAATAAAACATATTCATCATAAAGACCAAGGAGTATGTGAAACAAATTATATAAAACAACTTGTTGAGAAAAATGAGCTTAATTGTATTAATTGGAAACAAAAGAAACCATTACAACCAGTGCCTTGGTGTTCTGCAGGTCCCTCCCAAGGTCCAACAAGAGTTCTCCTTTACTTTGATCAGCTCACCCACTTCCAAATGAAGCTAGGAAAGGATTGGAATCTCTCCTCTCAAGCTCTATAAGGGAGTCCTAATTTCAGCAGCATCTACCCTTAGGAATGTTCAGCTTTCAACCTCTCCTCCCTCTGGCCCAATGCCTATATTTATAGTGCTTTGGAGGAAGTTAATCAGGTCCAACATGAATGGGATAAGCCCCTCTTTCAATGGGATAGCTCCCCTCTTCATGGGATAAGTTCCTCTTTCATTGGGATGCATGAACCATCTGGAGGCGCTCAATACATGTCAAACCATCTTCTAGAATGCTCTAGAATCGACCACAAGTAACTTTTTTGAAGTAAAACTCGTGCCTTTTGACCTTTATAGGGGTACACACTCACCCCTTTATAGACATAGCGTACAAGTACGCAGGTTTATGAACTTGGGGTGCGTACACGCAGGTAAGGCTAAGAGAAACTGCGTAACCAGAGTTAATTGACTTTTTAAGGAATTTCTCTCTTTCTTGGAATTTGACATGAGGAGTAGAGGTATGAGACTTGCCAAGGAGGAGAGTATGACTATTGACGGAGCCATACTGACTGCAAATAGTCATGGTGACAAATTTTAGTGTAACAGATTTCCCCCTAAAGTGCGAAGCCTGTAGTAGATAGGGTTTCATATCATCTAGGAAGGGTGAAGTACTTTATCAGTTCAAGGATTATCTTATGGAGAGCCCGATTGGAACCTGCAAGTATTCAACACAAAATACATGTATGAGATCATATCATTGCTGAGATAGGCATTCCCATAATCAGATCAAAAACTTTAACTAACAAACTAACTACTGCTCTGATACAGGAATGATTTCGCAGTACATCATAATCATAGACTTATGTAGTCACAGTATGGATGCAGCCATCTGTTTATAATTAGTCTACTATACAATGAATACAAAATTCCTTGTAGCCTGGATGGTGGAAACTAGATCCAGGGTCTTCATTTCTACTTCTCGAAATAGTACGATTCTATCCATGCGAATAAATGAGTTGATGTCGAGCATGGTAGAAACCACTTGATTACCAGTCAATGATGTAAACTATTAACAAGTGTGAGAGATACCACTAGTGATGTCAATGGTTCTCAAAGTACCCAGTACAATCCATGAGATGTGAATGAATGTGCTGATGTCGAACATGTCATGGAATCCTTCGATCGAAAGTCGATGATATAAACTGTCGTCGAAGTCGAGAAATCTGCCATTGATGCATGCGGATTTCAAGGTACTGACGATTTCTAGATCATCTTTCTAGATAACGTGTTGATGTCGATAGAAAGCGATCCGTCGTAGGCAAGCCCACAACACGAAATCGTAAATCAAGTTGAAGAAATGTAGCTGTAAGGACTGACTCAGGGATGGTCAAGATGGATGACAGGTATTTTGCAGATGAATGGTTTGTTTGCAGCGACCTCTTGAACACATAACGACACAACAGATGGCTTGGTGACATTTGACCCAAAGTTAATACCCGGCTGAAGACTTTCAATGTGGTTTGATCAACTGTGAGGCAAAGGATTTCCCAACCCAGGTGAATGAAAAGTGTCGTGTTCAAGAGTGGTGATAAGGTTTCTCTGAGACAAAGAATAACAAAAAGGCTCATTTTTCTCTCTTTTCCGCCACCATTTCTGGCAAGTACCTCTTTATTTTTTAACAAGCTTGAGGAGGATAACATTTGCTTGATTATAAGCTCATCCTTCGGATGAGTCCAACTTAGTTTAGATTCGAACCCTAAGAAGGAGTGGTTCGTTCCTATTTGTAATCGAACAGGTCCTTTACTGTGAAATTTTAACGAGTCCAGTATAGGAGAAACTCGGCGTTTTTCAATTTTAGAGAGTCTGAAAAACTTAAGAAGACTCCGGGGTTGACCTTTTTTGTAAGTTTGTGTCTCTCAAGCCCAAAAAAGTATAAAATAATACTTGAGAGAACTGCTTGATCTTTTACGACCAAGAAGTACTTTCATGGTTAGTGTCTTTGACCTGAAAAGTAAAAAGCGATCAAGGACACATCATTTTATTTCCAATATCAAATTTGAAACGACAAAAATCCTGCAATCTTTTCCTGTTTTTACGGTCAGAAAAGGGCTATAAGGCGATCATCTTTTAATTCCATTTTAACGAGTGTAAAAGAAACGCTCGGAAATCTTTTCATGTTTTAGGAGTCAGAAAAGGGCTTAAAGATGACTCTGATGTTTTTGTTTGTAAAAAATGACAATTTTCCTTGAAAATCCTTTATCTTGCACAAAAACCAACACATTACTCATACCTGTTTACGATAGATAAAAATACTTTGAAAAATACCTTTTCATGGTGAAAAATAAACAAATTTAACATTTATTTACCCAAAAAACCTATAAAAAGGGCTTTTACCAATTCATTTTTACCATTTTACTGTTGAGGAGAGAAAAACGGCTTTTGGCAAGAAACTTCTTGTGGACATTGCGGAGAATCCGGCCGTCGAAATCGAACGTCGTCTCATCAGGTATTCTACAACATCCTCCTCTTCATTTTCATCCGTTTAGAATTTGTTTTTAGGCCCTAGATTCAATTTTTGGAGACTTTGGGGTTTCAAGGTCCGCCTTTCGGGGTACGCAGGTGCTCCACTGGTGACCCTCGTACCCCGACATTTTCTCAGTTGGGAAAATGTCGGGCGTACGCACCTTGCCTTAAGGGAAGCCGCGTACCCACGCCTTGTTCCTAAAGGCGGGGTGCGTACTCCGCGCAAAGGGTTTACAAACCCCAAATTCTCCAAAATGGACCAATAAATTTTGATTTTATGGATTCTAATGGATGTTTTCTGGTGTGTAGATTGCCCACCATGCTTGATTGGCGTGAGAGAGAGCACGAAGATGTTGATTTGGCCGCCATTAATCATCAACCGTCCATTGATGCTTTGAAGGCATGCGGCCTTTACAAACACTGGGCCATACCTGGCATGAGGGCCCAGGTGCGCTTTCTAGAGTGGCTGGTAGAGAGATGGAACGTCCAGGACCAGTGCTTTTACATTGGAGGGCACCAGCTCGAGATAGAGCCCTCGGATATTTACTTTCTCACTGGTTTGCCCAAGAGGGGCGAACACTTGACTCTGTTCGGGACTAGGCCGGGTGGCCAGTCCATCGCTAGTCTCCGACTAGAGTGGTGCAACACTCAGAACCAGGAGAAGGGGATAGAGATCAAAACTATATCCCGCCCTGAACTTATGGTCATTGCTTTTACAGTTACCAGACTTTGCGGAGCTGCCGCTTTGCACATTGCCACTGGTTCCCAGATGCGGATGGCGATTGATTGCTATCAGGGCACCATTTTCAACTGGTGTGATGCTGTGTTGGCCAATTTAAAGGGCCAACTAACTAGGACTAAAAATGGACAGTTAGAGACTTTTGGTTATGGGCCTTTAGTTGTGAGTTTTGCCATAGAGAGGGTTCCGATGCTGATCCCACAGCAGCTCACTATTGAGGTTGTGCCTCCCCGAGAGCCTAAATTGGTGCGATGGGTTACGGTTATGGCCCGTCATCCTGATGAGGGCACGGAGGTTGTCCGATTTACTCCGGAGTACTTTCACTGGTTAGGGGACCAAGTCTTTTCGATACAGGATTTTCCTTATGCCGGAGTTGATTTTCGTGGAGATCCGGACATGATTCTTCCACCAAGAGAACAGTGGGATGACACAGGTACTTCATTTTTCACAAGTTTTTAGACTATCTATTTTTTTTTTATATCGTCTCAAAACTAACAGTGACAATTTTCAAACTGCAGATGTAGGCCCACGTCAACCAGCCAATCTTTGGCCTTTCGAGAGGAGACTACCAGTTGCAGCGGTATCGGCCCCACAGGACGAGGCCACAGAGACTTTAGCTGAGTTGGAGCATGATCTAGAGCGTCTTACAGCAGACACACCGAAGACTACTATAGATGATATTCCTATCAGGCTTCAGCGCTTTGTAGTCGGAGTCCCAGGACCTTTTAGGAGGTTCTTGTGTAGGGTGGCTCGTGCAGTGGTGTCATATAGAGATCATCACCAGTGATTTAGATGGTCGTTTTTGTAGACACATGTGACATTTTCGTTTTTTGTACTTATCATTTTTGCCGATCATAAGGTGTTTTTCAACCTGTGATCGAAGACGATGTATTTTTTGACACACTCCTATCTATATATATCATTATTACCAGCTTATCTTGTTAAACATGTGTGATAAAATGTTTTTAAATTTACATGTATGATTATTGCAAATGTCTATTTAACATTCGAGAAGGAATTGCATCTGCTAATGTATTTAAAGACCTTGGAATATGTTGATATTCAATGTAATCAAACTCACGTTCCAAGAGACGCACTCGCAAAAATAGCCTTAATAACACTGGATTTCTAATGGCATACACTCTATTAAGCTGTAATACAATGAGTTCAGAATCTAACCTCACTATCAAACTCCGAATCCCAAACGAAATAGATTCAGACAATAACTCAATCACTGCATTGTATTCTGCAATGTTGTTTGTTGTTTGACCGTGGCTCACCCCATGCATAGAAACTAACTCGTCAGAGGGCGAATAGATAACCCAAGCTGCGGAAGAGATATTCCGTGTACTACGACAAGCACCATCGGCAAAACCAATGTATGTTTGGAGAGGCATCGACATCTGCATCATCAAGAGCAAAACCAAGATGAGCTAGAATAACGACGAAAACACACTTTCTAAGCTAAGCACACTGTCTAAATTAACAAACACACCAGCTAGAAAGAAAACCTAACCTAACTAAAATCTCCATACCCATCTTTTAAGCATAATACCTCTTTAGGTAAAGTCCATTTCTGGGTTTACCCAAAGAGTCCCCGTCAAAGTCTACCAGCTCATAGGCCCCTTTGGCAAGCTTTTGCTTGACAATATAGGGCCCATGCCACATAGGAACGAATTTTCCAGCACCTAATTTATCATTAGCTTGATCATATAATAACACTAGGTCACCTTCCGAAAAATTTCGAGGGGTCACATTTCGATCATACTGAGCTTTCATTCGTTTTGCGTGAGTCTCAATTACCAATGCGGCATCACGTCGATTCTCATCTAATTGAGCTAAGTATAATAAATGCTTCTCCTCTTCAGAAGTAGCTGGAAGTAACTCGATGGCCATTTGCAGTGACAGATTTCGCATGCAATGGGTAGCACAGCTTCCAAACCATAAACTAGTTGGAAAGGAGTGAACCCTGTTGATGTTTTCACTGAGGTTCGGTATGCCCAAAGCGCTGAAAATAACATGTTGTGCCAATTCGACTAATGAATACCAACGATTCGTCGGATCATGATAACTAAAACTTTGTTGATAGACTCAACCAGACCATTGGCTTGTGGATAATAAAGAGTTGAACTATCGTGATGCAAACCAAGCTGGCCTGTAAGTTCTGTCATCATAACGTTTCGAAAATGGCGCCCATGATCAGTGATTATCGCTTGTGGGACACCAAACCTAGCAATTATGTGATTGAATATGAAAACTGCAGCTGTCTTGCCGTTAGCCTCGAATGTAGGCATCACCTCGGCCCACCTAGTAAAATAATCAACCGCAAGGATGATATACGCATGCCCCCCGGCCGAGTGAGGGTTACATGTAATAAAATCGATACCCCATTTGGCAAAAGGACCAACGGCAATTATAGGGTGGAGAGGAGGAGGTGGAGCACGCATCTTTCGATCAAACACTTGACAGTTGTGGCATTTTCAGACCGCAATAATACAATCTTTAAACATGGACGGCCAGAAGTAGCGAGCGCGCAACACCTTTTGGGTTGTGGCATACCCAAACATATGACCGCCACACGCTCCAGAGTGACAGTCATTTAGAACCCTTTCTACCTCTTAATGAGTTAAGCAACGTCGAAAAATAGAGTTTGCCCCACATCGATAAAGAGTATCTCCAATAATTTTGTATTGTTGGGACTAGAATCGAATTTTCCGACGTTCCAACTTTGAAGCTTCGGGCCGAAAGGATTGGGTCTGGAGATAGATGATGATATCCGCAAACCATGGATCTAAAGTGCTGATTAGAAACAGAGATTCGTTCGCAATGGGCTCTTCTGCCATAGTTTCCGTGTCAGCACGCGGGAAGTCACACATTAACTCTGCAAAAACTAAGGATTTCTTAGACTTAGATTTTTTGGACTCCAAGTCGAACTCCTGTAGGATGACAATCCATTTGGAGTACTTGCCCCCTAGCAATTGTTTAGTCAAAATGTAAATCATAGGGTTGCAATCCGAAATGACTGTAGTTTTACGGAGTAAAATGTAGTGACGAAAACGTTGGACAGCTTGAACGGCTGCCAATGCCAATTTCTCCACATGTGAGTATTTTAGCTCAATGGGATTTAACGTCCGACTAAGATAATATATCACATGTTCCATTCCGAATTCATCTTCCTGAACTAACACCATTCCAATGGTGGAATGAGAGGCGGCGAGGTACAAAAAGTAGTCATGGTTGTAGTTGGGAGGATGCAACAACGGTGCATGGGTCAACGCGTGTTTGAGTGCATCAAAAGATTTCTGAGCTATCTCATCCCAAGAGAATTGAGCATTCTATTTAAACAACCGTGTAAAACCTTTTGTAACCTCGGCGTAGTTAGGAATGAATCATCGTAAAAAATTTGCTTTCCCCTGCAAACTTTGGAGTTGGCGAAGACTCGAAGGAGGAGGCAATTTGATGATAGCTTCTACCTTCGAGGGATCGCCGCGGATGCCGGCTTTTGAAACTACAAATCCTAGTAACTGTCCCACTTCTATACAGAAGACACATTTGTGTGGGTTCAATCGAATACGATAATGCCTACACCTCATGAAGATTGCTTGTAAATGGACAAGGTGATCAGCTCGATGTAATGAATGAGCGGGAAAATCATCGGGATACGGTTGCACAATGTGTTTGATGTCATGAAACGCATAAGACATCGCCCTTTGAAAATTTGCTCTGGCGTTCTTAAGCCCAAAAGGTAATTTGCAGTAAGAAAATGTCCCCCATGGACAAATGAAAGCCGTTTTTGGTTGATCGGCAGGTAGAATATTGATTTGATTATAACCGGAAAAACAGTCCATAAAGGAAAATATCTCACTGCCGGCACAATCATCAATGATTTGATCGATATAGGGCGTTGGGTAGTTGTCCTTTGGACAAGCGCGATTAATATCCCTATAGTCGATGCATATTCTTATTGTTCCCTGTTTTTTGTTAAACAGAACAATATTCGATACCCAATCCGTTAACGGGGTCGGATAAATGAAACCTGCTTTCAACAGCTTCTCAACTTCTGCTTTAATTGCAGCAGCTTTTCGTGGGTGAATCTGACGCAAACGTTGCCGGACGGGTTTAGCATCCGGGTAAGTCTTGATCTCATGAACAACAATTGTGGGATCAATTCCTAGCATTTCCTCATAGGACCAGGCAAACACGTCGCGGAATTCTTGAAATAGGGCCTTGTATGTCTGAATTTCGTCATCTGTACACGAGGCACCTATATGAATGTTTTCAACAATTCCGGGCTTTACTGAAATGTCAATGGGAAGAGTTCGCGAGATATTTCCCAAATTCAACTCTGAATCAGGATGTTTCATGGGATTCTGAGTCTCTTTGACATATTCAACTGTAAAAACTGATGAGAAATTATTTTCAAAATAATCATCCTCAGGTAAAAACGAAGATCTATGATGGAGATCCTCCCATGGTAAATCATCTATACACAGGATTTCGCGAAGCTGTTCGTCAGATGACACAACTTCGGGAAACACTATTAACTCCGAGGTTGATGTGAAAAATGATTCCTCATGGACCACATTCATTTGGTCGACTTTGGTTGAACACGGGTCAGTAAAAGACTGGACAGCTTCATAAGCAGTTTCATATGGACTCAACGGCATAGAATTACCAAACGAGTCGATTTCAGATTCAGAAGGAACGATCCAAGCATCGTCATAATAAATAGTATCTGATGTAATCATATGAATAGTTGTGAATGAAGACGACGCGTTGAGTGGAGGAAAAGGAAAAGTTCCCAGTAAACCGGCATCTTTAACTAAACCTACACCAACATCCTTATATGGGATAGTCGTTTTACCGACATGCTGGATACTCTCTGAAGAGGTTGGGTCGGATGAAAAGTAAGTCAGCTGGTCTATTGTTACGATCTTGCCATTATGTGGAAACTTTATTACTCGGAAGACCAATGAAACGACCGCTATCATAGCGTAAGTCCAACTTCGACCCAAGAGAAGGTTGTAGTCTAGAGGGGCATCAACCTCTCCTCCCTCTGGCCCAATGCCTGTATTTATAGTGCTTTGGAGGAAGTTAATTAGGTCCACCATGAATGGGATAAGCCCCTCTTTCAATGGGATAGCTCCCCTCTTCATGGGATAAGTTCCTCTTTCATTGGGATGCATGAGCCATCTCGAGGCGCTCAATACACGTCAAACCATCTTCTAGAATGCTCTAGAATCGACCACAAGTAACTTTTTTGAAGTAAAACTCGTGCCTTTTGACCTTTACAGGGGTACGAACCCACCCCTTTATGGACAGAGCGTACAAGTACGTAGGTTTTATGAACTTGGGGTTCGTACATGCAGGTAAGGCTAAGAGAAACTGCGTAACCAGAGTTAATTGACTTTTTAAGGACTTTCTCTCTTTCTTGGAATTTGACATGAGGAGCAGAGGTATGAGACGTGCCAGGGAGGACAGTATGACTATTGACAGAGCCATACTGACTGCAAATAGTCATGGTGACAAATTTTAGTGTAACAGATTGCCCCCTAAAGTGCGAAGCCTGTAGTAGATAGGGTTTCATATCATCTAGGAAGGGTGAAGTACTTTATCATTTCAAGGATTATCTTGTGGAGAGCCGGTTGGAACCTGCAAGTATTCAACACAAAATACATGTATGAGATCATATCATCGCTGAGGTAGGCATTCCCATACTCAGATCAAAAATATTAACTAACAAACTAGCTACTGCTCTGATACAGGAATGATTTCGCAGTACGTCATAATCATAGACTTAGGTAGACACAGTATGGACGCAACCATCTGTTTATAATTAGTCTACTATACAATGAATACAAAATTCCTCGCAGCCTGGATGGTGGAAACTAGATCCAGGGTCTTCATTTCTACTTCCCGTAATAGTACGATTCTATCCATGCGAATAAATGAGTTGATGTCGAGCATGGTAGAAACCACTTGATTTCCAGTCAATGATGTAAATTGTTAACAAGTGTGAGAGAGACCACTAGTGATGTCAATGGTTCTCAAAGTACCCAGTACAATCCATGAGATGTGAATGAATGTGCTGATGTCGAACATGTCACGGAATCCTTCGATCGAAAGTCGATGATGTAAACTGTCGTCGAAGGCGAGAAATCTGCCATTGATGCATGCAGATTTCAAGGTACTGACGATTTCTAGATCATCTTTCTAGATAATGTGCTGATGTCAATAGAAAGCGATCCATCGTAGGCAAGCCCACAACACGAAATCATAAATCAAGTTGAAGAAATGTAGTTGTAAGGACTGACTCAGGGATGGTCAAGATGGATGATAGGTATTTTGCAGATGAATGGTTTGTTTGCAGCGACCTCTTGAACACATAACGACACAACAGATGGCTTGGTGACATTTGACCCAAAGTTAATACCCGACTGAAGACTTTCATTGTGGTTTGATCAACTGTGAGGCAAAGAATTTCCCAACCCAGGTGAATGAAAAGTGTCGTGTTCAAGAGTGGTGATAAGGTTTCTCTGAGACAAAGAATAACAAAAAGGCTCATTTTTCTCTCTTTTCCCCCACCATTTCTGGCAAGTACCTCTTTATTTTTTAACAAGATTGAGGAGGATAACATTTGCTTGATTATAAGCTCATCCTTCGAATGAGTCCAACTTAGTTTAGATTCGAACCCTAAGAAAGAGTGGTCCGTTCCTGTTTGTAATCGAACATGTCCTTTACTGTGAAATTTTAACGAGTCCAGTATAGGAGAAACTCGGCGTTTTTCAATTTTAGAGAGTCTGAAAAACTTAAGAAGACTCCATGGTTGACCTTTTTCGTAAGTTTGTGTCTCTCAAGCCCGAAAAAATATAAAATAATACTTGAGAGAACCGCTTGATCTTTTACGACCAAGGAGTACTTTCATGGTTAGTGTCTTTGACCTGAAAAGTAAAAAGCGATCAAGGACACGTCGTTTTATTTCCAATATCGAATTTGAAACGACAAAAATCCGGCAATCTTTTCCTATTTTTACGGTCAGAAAAGGGCTTAAAGATGACTCTGATGTTTTTGTTTGTAAAAAATGACAGTTTTCCTTGAAAATCCTTTATCCTGCACAAAAACCAACACATTACTCATACCTGTTTACGATAGATAAAAATACTTTGAAAAATACCTTTTCATGGTGAAAAATAAACAAATTTAACAATTATTTACCCAAAAAACCTATAAAAAGGGCTTTTACCAATTCATTTTTACCATTTTACTGTTGAGGAGAGAAAAACGGCTTTTGGCAAGAAACTTCCCGTGGACATTGCGGAGAATCCGGCCGTCGAAATCGAACGTCATCTCATCAGGTATTCTACAACATCCTCCTCTTCATTTTCATCCGTTTAGAATTTGTTTTTAGGCCCTAGTTTCATTTTTTGGAGACTTTGGGGTTTCAAGGTCCGCCTTTCGGGGTAAGCAGGTGCTCCACTGGTGACCCGCGTACCCCGACATTTTCTCATTTGGGAAAATGCTGGGCGTACGCACCTTGCCTTAAGGGAAGCCGCGTACCCACGCCCTGTTCCTAAAGGCAGGGTGCGTACTCCGCGCAAAGGGTTTACAAACCCCAAATTCTCCAAAATGGACCAATAAATTTTGATTTTATGGATTCTAATGGATGTTTTCTGGTGTGTAGATTGCCCACCATGCTTGATTGGCACGAGAGAGAGCACGAAGATGTTGATTTGGCCGCCATTGATCATCAACCGTCCATTGATGCTTTGAAGGCATGCAACCTTTACAAATACTGGGCCATACCTGGCATGAGGGCCCAGGTGCGCTTTCTAGAGTGGCTGGTAGAGAGATGGAACGTCCAGGACCAGTGCTTTTACATTGGAGGGCACCAACTTGAGATAGAGCCCTCGGATATTTACTTTCTCACTGGTTTGCCCAAGAGGGGCGAACACCTGACTCTGTTCAGGACTAGGCCGAGTGGCCAGTCCATCGCTAGTCTCCGACTAGAGTGGTGCAACACTCAGAACCAGGAGAAGGGGATAGAGATCAAAACTATATCCCACCCTGAACTTATTGTCATTGCTTTTACAGTTACCAGAATTTGCGGAGCTGCCGCTTTGCACATTGCCACTGGCTCCCAGATGCGGATGGCGATTGATTGCTATCAGGACACCATTTTCAACTGGTGTGATGTTGTGTTGGCCAATTTAAAGGGCCAACTGACTAGGACTAAAAATGGACAGTTAAAGACTTTTGGTTATGGGCCTTTAGTTGTGAGATTTTCCCTAGAGAGGCTTCCGATGCTGATCCCACAGCATCTCACTGTTGAGGTTGGGCCTCCCCGAGAGCCTAAATTCGTGCGATGGGTTACGGTTATGGCCCGTCATCCTAACGAGGGCACGGTGGTTGTCCGATTTACTCCGGAGTACTTTCACTTGTTAGAGGACCAGGTCTTTTCAATACAGGATTTTCCTTATGCCGGAGTTGATTTTCGTGGAGATCCGGACATGATTCTTCCACCGGGATAACAGTGGGATGACACAGGTACTTCATTTTTCACAAGTTTTTAGACTATCTATTTTTTTTGTTTTTATATCGTCTCAAAACTGACAGTGACAATTTTCAAAATGCAGATGTAGGCCCACGTCAACCAGCCAATATCCGGCCTTTCGAGAGGACACTACCAGTTGCAACGGCACCGGCCCCACAGGACGAGGCCACAGAGACTTTAGCTGAGTTGGAGCATGATCTAGAGCGTCTTACAGCAGACACACCGAAGACTACTATAGATGATATTCCTATCAGGCTTCAGCGCTTTGTAGTCGGAGTCCCAGGACCTTTTAGGAGGTTCTTGTGTAGGGTGGCTCGTGCAGTGGTGTCATATAGAGATCATCACCAGTGATTTAGATGGTCGTTTTTGTAGACACATGTGACATTTTCGTTTTTTCTACTTATCATTTTTGCTGATCATAAGGTGTTTTTCAACCTATGATCGAAGACGATGTATTTTTTGACACACTCCTATCTATATATATCATTATTACCGGCTTATCTTGTTAAACATGTGTGATAAAATGTTTTTAAATTTACATGTATGATTATTGCAAATGTCTATTTAACATTCGAGAAGCAATTGCATCTGCTAATGTATTTAAAGACCTTGGAATATGTTGATATTCAATGTAATCAAACTCACGTTCCAAGAGATGCACTCTCAAAAATAACCTTAATAACACTGGATTTCTAATGGCATACACTCTATTAAGCTGTAATACAACGAGTTCAGAATCTAACCTCACTATCAAACTCCGAATCCCAAACGAAATAGATTCAGACAATAACTCAATCACTGCACTGTATTCTGCAATGTTGTTTGTTGTTTGACCGAGGCTCACCCCATGGATAGAAACTAACTCATCAGAGGGCGAATAGATAACCCAAGCTGCGGAAGAGATATTCCGTGTACTACAACAAGCACCATCAGCAAAACCAATGTATGTTTGGAGAGGCATCGACATCTGCATCATCAAGAGTAAAACCAAGATGAGCTAGAATAACGACGAAAACACACTTTCTAAGCTAAGCACACTGTCTAAATTAACAAATACGTCAGCTAGAAAGAAAACCTAACCTAACTAAAATCTCCATACCCATCTTTTAAGCATAATACCTCTTTAGGTAAAGTCCATTTCTGGGTTTACCCAAAGAGTCCCCGTCAAAGTCTACCAGCTCATAGGCCCCTTTGGCAAGCTTTCGCTTGACAATATAGGGCCCATGCCACATAGGAACGAATTTTCCAGCACCTAATTTATCATTAGCTTGATCATATAATAACACTAGGTCACCTTCTGAAAAATTTCGAGGGGTCACATTTCGATCATACTGAGCTTTCATTCGTTTTGCGTGAGTCTCGATTGCCAATGCGACATCACGTCGATTCTCATCTAATTGAGCTAAGTATAATAAATGCTTCTCCTCTTCAAAAGTAGCTGGAAGTAACTCGATGGCCATTTGCAGTGACGGGATTTCACATGCAATGGGTAGCACAGCTTCCAAACCATAAACTAGTTGGAAAGGAGTGAACCCTGTTGATGTTTTCACTAAGGTTCGGTATGCCCAAAGCACTGAAAATAACATGTTGTGCCAATTCGACCGATGAATACCAACGATTCGTCAGGTCATGATAACTAAAACTTTGTTGATAGACTCAACCAGACCATTGGCTTGTGGATAATAAGGAGTTGAACTATCGTGACGCAAACCAAGCTGGCCTGAAAGTTTTGTCATCATAACGTTTCGAAAATGGCACCCATGATCAGTGATTATCGCTTGTGGGACACCAAACCTAGCAATTATGTGGTTGAATATGAAAATTGCAGCTGTCTTGCCGTCAGCCTCGAATGTAGGCATCGCCTTGGCCCACTTAGTAAAATAGTCAACCACAAGGATGATATACGCATGCCCCCCGGCCGAGTGAGGGTTGTATGTAATAAAATCGATACCCAATTTGGCAAAAGGACCAACGACAATTATAGGGTGGAGAGGAGCAGGTGGAGCACGCATCTTTCGATCAAACACTTGATAGTTGTGGCATTTTCGGACCGCAGTAATACAATCTTTAAACATGGACGGCCAGAAGTAGCCAGCGCGCAACACCTTTTGGGCTGTGGCATACCCAGACATATGACCGCCACATGCTCCAGAGTGGCAGTCATTTAGAACCCTTTCTGCCTCTTCATGAGTTAAGCAACGTCGAAAAATAGAGTCTGCCCCACGTCGATAAAGAGTATCTCCAATAATTTTGTATTATTGGGACTGGAATCGAATTTTCCGACGTTCCGACTTTTAAGCTTTGGGCCGAAAGGATTGGGTCTGGAGATAGATGATGATATCCCCAAACCACGGATCTAAAGTGGTGATTAGAAACATATATTCGTCCGCAATGGGCTCTTCTGCGACAGTTTCCATGTCAGCACACTGGAAGTCACACATTAACTCTGCAAAAACTAAGGATTTCTTAGACTTAGATTTTTCGAACTCCAAGTCGAACTCCTGTAGGATGACAATCCATTTGGAGTACTTGCCCCCTAGCAATTGTTTAGTCAAAATGTAAATCATAGGGTTGCAATCTGAAATGACTGTAGTTTTACGGAGTAAAATGTAGTGATGAAAATGTTGGACAGCTTGAACGGTTGCCAATGCCAATTTCTCCACATGTGAGTATTTTAGCTCAGTGGGATTTAACATCCGACTAAGATAATATATCACATGTTCCGTTCCGAATTCATCTTCCTAAACTAACACCATTCCAATGGTGGAATGGTAGGCGGCGAGGTACAAAAAGTAGTCCTGGTTGTAGTTGGGAGGATGCAACAACGGTGCATGGGTCAACGCGTGTTTGAGTGCATCAAAAGATTTCTGAGCTATCTCATCCCAAGAGAATTGAGCGTTCTGTTTCAACAACCGTGTAAAACCTTTTGTAACCTCAGCGTAGTTAGGAATGAATCGTCGTAAAAATTTTGCTTTCCCCTGCAAACTTTGGAGTTGGCGAAGACTCGAAGGAGGAGGAATTTGATGATAGCTTCTACCTTCGAGGGATCGACGCGGATGTCGGCTTTTGAAACTACAAATCCTAGTAACCGTCCCACTTCTATACAGAATACACATTTGTGTGGGTTCAACCGAATACGATAATGTCTACACCTCATGACAATTACTCGTAAATGGACAAGGTGATCAGCTCAATGTAATGAATGAACGGGCAAATCATCAGGATACGGTTGCACAATGTGTTTGATGTCATGAAACGCATAAGACGTCGCCCTTTGAAAAGTTGCTCCGATGTTCTTAAGCCCAAAAGGTAATTTGCAGTAAGCAAATGTCCCCCATGGACAAATGAAAGCCATTTTTAGTTGATCGGCAGGTAGAATATTGATTTGATTATAACCGGAAAAACCATCCATAAAGGAAAATATTTCACTGCCGGCACAATCATCAATGATTTGATCGATATAGGGCATTGGGTAGTTGTCCTTTGGACAAGCGCAATTAAAATCCCTATAGTCGATGCATATTCTTATTGTTCCCTGTTTTTTGTTAACCGGAACAATATTCGATACCCAATCCGTTAACGAGATCGGATAAATGAAACCTGCTTTCAACAGCTTCTCAACTTCTGCTTTAATTGCAACAGCTTTTCGTGGGTGAATCTGACGCAAACGTTGCCGGACGGGTTTAGCTTCCGGGTAAGTCTTGATCTCATGAACAACAATTGTGGGATCAATTCCTGGCATTTCCTCATAGGACCAGGCAAACACGTCACGGAATTCTTGAAATAGGGCCTTGTATGTCTGAATTTCGTCATCTGTACACGAGGCACCTATATGAATGTTTTCAACAATTCCGGGCTTTACTGAAATGTCAATGGGAAGAGTTCGTGAGATATTTCCCAAATTCAACTCTGAATCAGGATGTTTCATGGCATTCTGAGTCTCTTTGACATATTCAGCTATAAAAACTGATGAGAAATTATTTTCAAAATAATCATCCTCAGGTAAAAACAAAGATCTATGATGGAGATCCTCCCATGGTAAATCATCTATACACAGGATTTCGCGAAGCTGTTCGTCAGATGACACAACTTCGGGAAACGCTATTAACTCTGAGGTTGATGTGAAAAATGATTCCTCACAGACCACATTCATTTGGTCGACTTTGGTTGAACACGGGTCGGTAAAAGACTGGACGGCTTCATAAGCAATTTCATATGGACTCAACGACATAGAATTACCAAACGAGTCGATTTCAGATTTAGAAGGAACGATCCAAGGATCGTCATAATAAATAGTATCTGATGTAATCATATGAATAGTTGCGAATGAACACGACACGTTGAGTCGAGGAAAAGGAAAAGTTCCCAGTAAACCGACATCTTTAACTAAATCTACACCAACATCCTTATATGGGATAGTCGTTTTACCGACATGCTGGATACTCTCTGAAGAGGTTGGGTCGGATGAAAAGTAAGTCAGCTGGTCTATTGCTACGATCTTGCCATTATGTGGAAACTTTATTACTCGGAAGACCGATGAAACGACCGCTGTCATAGCGTAAGTCAAACTTCGACCCAAGAGAAGGTTGTAGTCTAGAGGGGCATCAACCACTTCCACGTCTAGACTAACGGTTTTTCCTTCAACCCCTATAGGCAAATCCTGTAGAATGCTAAAAGGATGGAACCCATGGCCATCAAAGACCTTAAGAATTGTCGGGGATTGATTTAGTGAAGGAGAACCAAGCGATCTCCAACACTGCATCGACATAATACACGTGGAAGCTCCCTCATCAATTACAGTCCGATGAATAGGCCTGTTTTTGACTATCACTGGGATCTGGAAAGCCATTTGATGAGGCAAACCCGGTGTACTATTTTCTAGATCAAAGATTATTAGGTTCGGGTCCTGAACATCAACAGCTCCTATAGCCAACAAAAGTAATTTGCGCTGTGCTGGGCATGATTGCAGCACTTCCAAAGCCGACATTGCTGAGGGTGAAACAGCTAAATCCTCAACAATGTTGTAATTCTGGGCCGCTCTCGCATGTGGATTGAAAGTAGACCTTCGAAGTACACCCTTGGTGGGCGGTTTGATTACTAAATCAGGGTTAGGTTTCTTGATCTGTAGTGGATCGGAACCGGGAGCTAAGGTTGATGGATTTGAATGAGAAGATTCTTCTTCTTTCAATCCATCAACAGGACTTTTACTTCCATAATTTTGCGATCGAGTCACAATCCTTACATGAGACATCATCAATATGGGTTCTTCAATGGCACTCGAGGAAGAACCCATCATTTTGCTATCTTTCGGAAATGGGTCCTTCAAGACAACAGGAATTTGGGAACCCTTGACGATTTTCGCAACCTCTGCTCGATGAGGGCAATCTCTTGTAAAGTGTTCTTCTTCACAAATAAGACATGGATAACGAGGTTTGCGTTTTTCATCATTGGATTCTGCCTTTTCAGTTTTCTCCTTTGGAGTTTTGTTTGCTTTATTCTTCTTTTTGCCTTTCTTCTTTCCACCGGTTTTTGATTTAGCCGTAGATGACTCTACAGCGTGAATGTCGGCGGAAATTTCAGCAGAAGAATCTCTTGTCGGGGAGTCTGGTAAGGTTATAATAGGAGAAGAATTATTTGAGGATTTCTTCTTGCTTTTAGTGTTCACCGTACCAATCATGCCATCAGTAGCATGAGATCCTGAAGGAGCAGCAGCGATTTGATTTGACTTTGGAAGATCTGGGATCTTTTCGTGTAACGTACCTGACTGAGTGTAAACTAAGTCAAGGTACTGCGCTTGAGCAATCACTTGCTCCTCTGTAACTATTCCGGCCTTAGCTATGTCTTCAGTAATCTTCGGTAACAATGATTTAACAAACCATTCAGCTAAGATTTGGTCCGGGATACAAACTTTCACTAACCGCCTTTGACGTCTCCATTCATGAATATGATCAGAAATATAAGTGGATGTCGATTGTTTTAATGAAGGTAGTAACTCCGTGCCATTATCATATCTGACCGGCAACTGAAAATGAGTTAGGAACGAGGTAGCTAACTAGATAAAATTATAAAAAGAGGCCCGTGGTAACTCAATGTACCACTTGGCCACAAGACCAAAGAGAGTACACTGGAAGAGATGTAAACGGATCGAATCATCCGAGATGGAATTTGAGGCACACCAGAGGTGGTAAGTCATCACATGATTTGACGGGTCCTCTCCAGACTTACCCTCGAACTTGGGAATGTCACTGGGCAACTTATTCGGCATTGGCGGCCAAAACGGAAGTTAATTGATCGGATCGTTCGTTAGGCGCGTCAAGTCTGGTAAATCCAAAGTTGTGATAAATGGTAATTGCCAATCAGGATCCCTAAAACTCTGGGTCACGAGACCAGTCCCAGGAGGAGGATATCTAGGATATCTTGGAATAGGAATCGCATTCAGGATATTGTATCCTCCTGGAAAACCAAGATTAACCGGACCGTACTGGGGTTGCTGTGGTTGTTGATAAGTGTTCCAAGATACGGTTGATACTGGTAAATTGGCTGCTGGACAGCAGGCCCGTATTAGTACTGTCCCTGGTACGGTTGATAAGCGAATTGTGGTTGACTAGTGACAACCGTACTTAAACCAGGTTGTCCTACAGGCATCTGAACTGTAGTTTGAATCGTGGATCTAGATAATGGTAAAGATGTCTGAGGAGTAGTTGTAGAGACAGTAGAAACCAGAGTTGTCGATACTCCAGAAGTAAGTGTGGTAGACTGAACGGATGTTGCGGTAGTTGTAGCAGTCGTTTGAGATGGAGTACTAGGTGCAATAGGCCTAGACTGAGAAACTACCGAAGGTACAGAAGTTTGAACATTAGACTGGACTAGTTGCTGGGGTGAACCAGAAACTAAAGGTTGTCCAGTTTGAGATCACAATTGTACACTTGGCTACAATACCTGTTGGATTTGCGATGGATCCCACACTATGTTCATTCCGGGGTATTGATCCATAACAGGTTGAGGATATTGAGATCCATAACCAGATTGAGGATAGGATTGATAATTGAAAGGTACATTTCCCGTACCTTGAACATAAGATTCACCTTGTGGTGGTTGATAACCTTGACTTGAGTACTGACCTTGGGGTAGATGCCCTTGAGGTAAGTACTAATACTGAGGTTGACCTTGAGGTATAAATTGATACTGAGGTTGACCTTGAGGCACATATTGAGGCTGGGGTTGACCTTGAGAAATGTACTGTACCACGGGTACATACTGTCCTTGAGGTTGCCCCCCAGGCGTTAATTGAGGCTACCCCCTAGGCGGTAACTGGCCACCTTGAGGTTGAGAACTTGGAATTGAACCGGACATCATGTAAATGTCTCCTACGCCCAATGGTTTATTACCATTGTTTCCAGTTAATAACCCATGTTCAATGGGTTGAGGTGATTCTCCCACAAAAGTACCAGAAAGTGACTGATATCCAGCGGGAACAGAAGGACCGTCATACAAAAACGATTTAGGCGATTGAGTAAACATGGACGATTGACCAGACATATTTACAGGAGTATAAATACCTCCAGGTGGATAAGGAGTACGAGGTGGAGAAAAACTTGACCCTGCGTTGTCCAAATAATTAGTTAACGAAAGATACCAAGTAGTACTTCTAGGTGGACTGTAAAAGATGGATTCACGCTCCCTTATATCAATGGTAGGTTGATCTTCAGGGATAGGGACGCCTATTTCTTCTTCTGGAGCAAGTTCTTCAATAGCAATCAAACTAGAAGGAAGATTTTCGGTAATGACTCTTTCTACCCTAGGTGAATCAGGAGCACTAGAAGTTGGAGTAACAGGTTCAGATATCTCAGGTTCTTCACCTATATCACTAGTAGATGAAAAACTACCAACAAGCTTAGAAACTGCAATAGCTTCAGGATTATAACCTGTTTCTAGACTTTGGTAATCAGGATGAACTACCAACGAAGACTCTCCTTCTTCAGGTGAACCTACTTTACTGCCACTAGGAGTTACAAGGACCTTCAAACCTTCGTAATGACCCGGGAGGTCTTCAGGAGGTTGGCCCTGAAGTCTACGGGACTTCCTCAACAAATCAGCCACGGTTACAATCTCAGGAGACTGGCCGCGAAGTCTACGGGACTGTCTCGGTAATTCAGCCACAGTTAAAAACTTTTAACTACTGCACAGGCAAACAAAGTAAAATCTCAAAGCAAACCGCCTAAAGTCTCTAAAGAACCAAACAAAATCGAATCACATGCCTAAAAAATCTAGGGCGTCAAACCAAACACAAACAGTAACCTTCCGGACCGAAAGCACTAGTTGGTGATGAAATCCAACATCGCCGGATTCAGTACAGAAGTGGCGGGTGGAACAGTTACCCCGGCAACCTGCTTAATGAATCGACTGGACCAAGTTCCTCCACTTTAACCGTCTCGAGTGAAGTGAACCCCACAGAAAATCCAAGTGAGTATAGCCGACGTCTGCTCCAGGTACAGTGGGATCTTCCCTACACTGTCACCTTGGGTAGAATCCTAAAGATAATAGTCACTAAGGTTACCAACAGCAACAAATATACCTGTGGGAACAGTCTACGACCCAATAGCATGCAAGGGCAGAGTAACAAGCTCAATCCCCTTGTCGGCTCCTTGACAATAATCCAAGGTTTACCGACAAGTGACCCCAGGCTCCTCGACAATAATCTGAGGTTTACCGTTTGTAGTACGTGCGTATCTGGCATCTTTCCCAATGAAGGAGGATTGATCCCCTCACTGGTTCGGACACGGTCTCGTGCTTCTCCTTTAAGAGGAGCTTTCCCAGAGTACAAATGAAACAATTGGATTTATCCTACCACAAGATGAGCTACTTGTTTGGTTTTGCTGTCTTTGAGAGTTAATTACTCTCCTACTCCAAGACACTAGCCTGATCTATATTGGTGTTTCAGAGCCCCAGTAAATAAAAAGTTACTAAGTTGATTTTACTTTAAGTGTTAATTTTTATGGCTTTTCTTTAGGACAAAAGGTAGCGGAGATGAAACTGATGGTGTGTAGACTCGACTCAAATCCACTAAAAAGATGCACCTAGGATGATTTATACTACTTTTCTTTTTCAATGAATTCCTTAGCTAAGAGAGTTGGAGAATGCAAAATTGATATAAAAACAACTTTCTTGGCAATGAAAATCAAAGAAACAATCTCTTTATCTTTTCCAAAGCATACAACACATGACCACTAATTATTTCACAAAAATTCCTTTCTCTTTTTAAAATCTTCAAATGCTACTGAAACAAACTTTTCTTCAAAAAAGACTTTTTGAATTTTTCCTATACTAACAAAGCATATAAAAAGTACTTAACAAAAATCAAATTTTAAAACATCTATGACAATCAAATCAATTTTACCTAAAAGCAAATCTAATGAGCCAAAAGCCTATAAAGTATAATTCCAGGATGTTTTACTCAGTCACGATTCAACCAAGGACTAGTTCATGCAGAATCATAAACCAGTCAAAAACAAAAATCAAAATCTTTTGTTCTTTTTCTTAAGAATGAAATTCACAGCTTAACCAACAAGCTTTCTCGAAATTCCGCAAAGAGACAATACAAAGGTAGGCTTCTCACAAAGGTGGATTTTATGAAAGGTTCGACTCCTAAGAAGACTGAAAAGACCAGGGATATCCAAGGTTTTACAACTTCTAAAGCCAAAGTCACTACAGGACCAATGCAAAAATCAAACCCTAGGGCTAGAACCTCTATGAATTTCACTAAAACTCTTGATACTGATGAAACAAGCATAGATGAATATTTCTGACAGGTAACCAGTGGATCTGGGTAGCAAAAACAAATTATAAACAAAATCTAAGAGGCAAAAAGGAAAAAATTGAATTTTTCTCAACTTTTGATAGGGTACGCAGGCAACCTGTTTGCACAGGTGCGTGTACGCTCTGTGTACAAAGCTGCAGTGCATACAAGTACGCACTGTGCTTAACGCAGAGGGTGCGTACTGCTAGCAAAACCAAGAAAGAATAAAATCTAACTTAACCCTAAGCTATTCCACCCAAATGCATAGTCAACCAACCAAAAACCAGAAAGAAAACGACTTTTCTCAAATCAAAGTTTCACACAAAAGAGAAATCAATCAAATCCATGGATTTCCCCAGTATGGTCACCATTTTGTCATGCGGAAAGAGTCAATTTTGCGGACAAAACCGACCTCCCTAGAAACTAAGGCTTTCTAGTGACAAACAAGACAATTTAAGCACTATTTTCCCCTAAACATGCATTTAAAATACAAGTAACCAGGTGTTTAAAACATACCTTTAGTCCAACGCTTGTTTGTTGTAGTCCAGCTTCTCTGATCCAGATGAGCTCCTTCTCCTTGAAGCCTGCATTCACTAACAAGAAAACGATTACATAGCACCTGAATAACTCATATAATAAAACATATTCATCATAAAGACCAAGGAGTATATGAAACAAATTATATAAAACAACTTGTTGAGAAAAATGAGCTTAATTGTATTAATTGGAAACAAAAGAAACCATTACAACCAGTGCCTTGGTGTTGTGCAGGTTCCTCCCAGGGTCCAGCAAGAGTTCTCCTTTACTTTAATCAGCTCACCCACTTCCAAATGAAGCTAGGAAAGGATTGGAATCTCTCCTCTCAAGCTCTATAAGGGAGTCCTAATTTCAGCAGCATCTACCCTTAGGAATGTTCAGCTTTCAACCTCTCCTCCCTCTGGCCAAATGCCTGTATTTATAGTGCTTTGGAGGAAGTTAATCAGGTCCACCTGAATGGGATAAGCCCCTCTTTCAATGGGATAGCTCCCCTCTTCATGGGATAAGTTCCTCTTTCATTGAGATGCATGAACCATCTAGAGGCGCTCAATACACATCAAACCATCTTCTAGAATGCTCTAGAATCGACCACAGGTAACTTTTTTGAAGTAAAACTCGCGCCTTTTGACCTTTACAGGGGTACGCACCCACCCCTTTATAGACAGAGCGTACAAGTACGCAGGTTTTATGAACTTGGGGTGCATACACGTAGGTAAGGCTAAGAGAAACTGTGTAACCAGATTTAATTGACTTTTTAAGGAATTTCTCTCTTTCTTGGAATTTGACATGAGGAGCAGAGGTATGAGACTTGCCAAGGAGGACAGTATGACTATTGACGGAGCCATACTGACTGCAAATAGTCATGGTAACAAATTTTAGTGTAACACCTCCTTTTGTTGGCTTTTATCGGGTCTATCCTCCAAGGTGTCATCCTTTTCCTTCTCTATACGATTGTCCTTCATTACTTGATTCGCTCTTTCATCCCCCTCTTCTTCTTCTAATATCTTGAACCTATTATGACTAGGCTACTTTTCCTCATAGTTTTTTTTTGTTCTTTCTCCCTCCTTTTCCTCAGCCTCCCACTTTGGTAAAGATTTCAATCTCTATACCTTAGGTTGCTCTGATACTACTCTCCATTTTATTTACAGGGCAGTCTCTGAAAAGGTTCTCGTGTTCATGGCATTTGTGATATCTGAAGGGTACATGCTCATAGTCCACTTCCTGCACCCATTCTTTATCATATACTTCTAGAATTATTTCATCTGGGAAAGCCCTAGAAAGGTCCATTTCCATGCATATTCTGGCAAAGAAGATATATTTTTCGTGTAGTGTGGCCTCTGATATTTTTTAAAATTGCCCTAGTTCATTACTTATGGCTTTTAATGATTTTAGCAACCAATAATCTAGAGGTATGGAATATAGTCTTATCCATATCGGCACCGATGTAAATTTTTCTCATTCTGAGACAAAGTTCATCACCCATGGCCTCATATAGAGGCCTGCAGTTGCATAAAATTAAGGTCCTCCTTCAAAAACCCTGTCTTTATCCTCTAGGTTTGTAAACAAAACTCTGAAGAAACCCTTGGATCCAAGGTGCAGATCTATTTCTCCCTTAGGTTTCCAATGGTTCTTTATCCATGCATGTAGAGCCTTCTCCATTGGCCATAACCCTATGAATTTTCATATCACTGCATAAGTCGCCATGTGCTCCCTATGCGGCTATAGTGCTAAATCACTTAACACCACTCGGGGTGTGATGGATGCCCTAGGTTTACATGGTCTTGTCCAAATTCTGGGGTCATCTTTCTAACTATCTACTCCTCTATGATTCTCTCTTCTGACTTCCTCTTATGTTTCTACCTGCCTCTATGCTCTGTTGTTTTCCTGTTTTCCTCTTTTTGTACACCTAGTTTCTGCTTCCATGGGCTTCTTGAAGTGGTTTGAGACTACGTGACTGTAGGAGGGAGTGGAACTCCCCCCTTCTTGCCCCTCCATGGTGCCCAACACTGAAATCCTACTGCAAACCCTAGTTCTACCTGTTTTTTCTCCTCTTCAACTCCAGAAATTAGAAATTCTCCCTCAAGCAAGAAACTATTATCATAAATGATATTGATCATAATCGAGATACCTATAATATCATTTATATATAACAATTGTTATTAAATTTGAATAGCTCAAAAAAATGACTTAATTTTGCCTCAAGCAGTAATAGGTATATGGTTGGTTTATAGGCCCATGGTATTGCATAACCTATGGTATTTTCTCATAGAATGAGCATTTGATAAAGCTTATTCAAGAGTTTTCAAAAATTCTTAAAATACTTTGATCTTGTTAAGCAATATAAAAACATGTGAACAATTGCTATACCAAATTTAAAAGAAAGTACATAGCTATTCATTAATGAAAAACTTAATATTTAAATTAGAAGGAATATGATAATTTTATTTAAAGGAACATATATATCTAGATCAATTTCAAGTCTATATAGTTTTCTTCCATAAAAATTCACACTAAAAACATGCTGATTGATTTTGAAAACATGCACAATATAAATTAATAATTAGTATTTTTGCTGGAAATAATACTGAGAGGGGGGGTGAATCAGTATTATCAATTTCTTTTAACAAATCTTCCTTATTTATACTTTGAATTATTTTTGCATATCAGTACCATAAAATAATTAGCATGAACAAGAAAGACAGATAGTCACACCAAAGAACACAAGATGTAAGGTGGAAACCCAATGTGGGTGAAAACCACCTGCTGCAATATGTCTCTATCTTTTTTCAAATTAGAAACTCCTTTTACAATGGTTTTGTACTGGTACAGTCCTTTACCAGTGCGCAGGCTGCAACCTGCAGAGAGCTACAACTCTCTCTCGTTTTCCAGTCTCTCCTTGAAGGGAGCTACAACCCCCTACTTCTTTTCTTACAAGGATCACTTTTCATAAATTTTCAAATTGGATCCATAAACATCAAGTACAAGTAAAAGACACAGTCAACTGCAGTAACCAGATCAACAATAACAGAACTAAACCCAGAACACCTTATCAACAGAAAAATTCAGTGAACAAAAGATCTTAAGACAGATACGTAGTTTTTCTTTCTCTGGCCCACGTCGCTACGCACTTCACCATCTGCTTCCCTGCGTATACCCACAGAGAGCCTTCTACTGCACCGCGTGCCCGCACACTGCTTCTTCAATCGCGCTGCGTACTGTTATAGAGGGTACACACCCAGATACACTATCGCGCCGCGTACTCATACAGTATGTACGCACCGAGATACACTATTGCGCCGCATATTTTTACTGTGTGTACGCACGTGAACGTCTGTCGCACTGCGTACCCACGCAGTTCTCCTTCTTCTGATCTACGTACCCACGCAGCTCTCCTGTTTCTGCTCTGCTTACCCACGCAGTTGCACCATTAAATACCTACGTACTTTTGATTAGGGCCGAATTGACAGTTCATCAGTGTGCTACAGTTAGCCGAATGCCCAGATCTGATCATGCGCTCGAGAGATTACCCTTCACAGATTCGCTTTTAACTTCACTTTCATATAGATCAAGCCTTTAAAACAATAACCCAATATTTCAGATCTTAAGATGTTCAATATGCAAAACATACTTAGCCAAGTGATCTCCTTTGCTTTATATAGGCAAGCTCCTCCTAAAATCATGGATCAATACCATAGATAACCAATACCAGGGGCCCAAAAACATGGGGCTCAATAATAATAATAATATAAATCAATACCACGTGCCAAAACCATAGAATCAAGAGCGGTGGGCTAAATACCATGAGCGAGACATAGGAAATCCCACGTGAGCGCGCTTCTCTGCCTTGAAGTAAGTGAAACTGGGGGTACACACTTTCTGAAAAGGTGACCTGCGTGTCTGGCCGCGGTCCCTTCACGGTGTACCTGCGTGTACGCATCTGCTGAACTGTTCTCCTGCGTACTTCTTGATTATCAACATTTTGAGAGCCTGATCAGAGCATTGCCACTTAAGGGTGTTGCCATCAAGTACAACATCTGTAACATAGAGCCATACCAGAATCATAATGCCAACAATCTCCCCCTTTGGACTTGATGGCAACCTCAAAATCTTTAGCTTCATTCTCCCCCTTTGACATCAAGGGCAAAGGGTTATGCTCCCCCTAAGAATATCCTCCCCCTGAATATGAACCAGATCTGTAAAGAAGAACCGTAATCCACCAAACACCATAAATGATCATGAAAGAGATAGAGACATATTGCAGCTATAATCAGATCTGCATCCATGACCTCCTTCTGTCATCCATGACCTCCTTTTGTATATCCTCCATAATGCCAACAATGCATTATATGCTCCCCCTGAACCTGTGCCATTCGATCTGCAACTAATCCGCAATGCAGCACATGTAACCATTAGAGGAGATTCAACAAGATGATGCATCAACAACCCCCAACTTTTGCCTGAGGTATTCAAAAGTCTCCCTGGGCAATGGTTTGGTGAGTATATCAGCAACTTGTTCCTTAGAAGGAACATACGCCAACTTGACCTTCTGTTCAAGCACTTGTTCTCGGAGAAAATGATATTTGATTGGTATGTGCTTGGTCTTTGAATGCATGACTGGGTTCTTTGAAATGTTGATTGCACTTGTGTTATCACATAAGATGGAGATAGGTGGTGTACAAGTGATTTGAAAGTCCTGCAAGGTCTGCAGCATCCAAAGGAGTTGAGTGCAGCAAGATGCAGCAGCAACATATTTTGCTTCAGCTGTAGACAAGGCAATCGAACTTTGTTTCTTGCTGAACCAAGATACCAATCTGGAGCCCATAAAGAACGCACCACCACTTGTGCTCTTTCTGTCATCCACGCTTCCTGCCCAATCTGCATCTGTATAAGCATGGAGTGTGAGTTCTGTATCTCTAGGATACCATAAACCATAATTTTGAGTTCCTTGAAGATATTTGAAAATTCTCTTCACTGCCTGAAGATGAGTCTCCTTCGGATTTGCCTGAAATCTTCCAACTATTCCAACTGCATGCATGATGTCTGGTTGGGTACCAGTCAGATAGAGTAAACTTCCAATCATAGATCTGTAGGTTGGTTGATGCACTGCTGCAGATTCATCGTTTGCACTGAGGCTACATCCTGTGACCATGGGTGTACATACTGGTTTTGCATCTTCCATGCCATATTTCTTCAAAATCTGTTTGAGATACTTGGTTTGAGACAAAAAGATCCCTCCTTCTTTTTGTTGGATTTGCAAACCAAGAAAATATGTCAGTTCAAATTCTTTCTGCATCACCAAGGCAAAGCTTTGACTCAAGGCTTCTTCATTGCTGCCAAAGATAATGTCATCTACATACACAACAAGTATTAGCAATTTGTCATTTTCAACTTTTATATAAAGATTGCTATCTGCTGATCCTTTTGCAAAACCTTATTGATGAAGATATTTGTCCAAATGATAGTACCAAGCCCTGGGAGCTTGTTTGAGACTATAAAGAGCCTTTTTCAATCTGCATAAAAGATTTGGATCATTTCCAAGAATTAACCCATCTGGCTGCTCAATGTATACTTCTTCTTCCAAGTCTCCATTCAAAAAGGCTGATTTCACGTCCATTTGAAATACTTTAAAGTTTTGAAAGCTTGAGAGAGCAAGGAACATTCAGATGGCCTCAAGTCTTGCAACATGGGCAAAGGTTTCTTCAAAATCTATTCCTTCTTGTTGCGCATACCCTTTACAAACAAGTCTGGCCTTGTTTTTAACTACTTCTCCATTTTCATTCAGTTTATTTTTGAAGACCCATTTTGTCCCTATAATGTTCTTATCTTTTGGTCTAGGAACCAGCGCCCAAGTGTTGTTCTTTTCGATCTGCTCCAGTTCTTCATCCATTGCTTTCACCCAACATTCATCTTTGCATGCCTCTTTCACATTTTGTGGTTCAGTGGAGGAGAGTAATGCCAAATAGCTTGAAGCTTCTGCAACTGTTCTTCTTGTTTGTACACCTGCTTCTTTCTGCCCCACAATCTGAGATTCTGGATGATTCTTCTGAACATATCTCGATGGAGTCTTTTCTTCTATTCTTGTTTGCTCCTTTGGTTCTTCTTGAGGTTCTTCTTCTTCATCATTCTGTCTTTGAGGGTAGCCTTCATCTTCTTCTATGTCTTCATGATGTACTTGCCTAGGAATGTATCCCTTCTCATCAACCACTACATAATTGTTGTCAACGATTCTTCCAAGTCTTTTATTGTAGCATTTGTATGCTTTGCTATGTGGAGAATAACCAAGAAGAATACCTTCATCTACTCTAGGTTCAAGTTTGCCAAGTTGCTCATCAGTATTCTTAATATAACATTTGCTCCCAAAGATTTTGAAGTGCTTTACCGAAGGAGTCTCACCACACCAGAGCTCATGAGGGGTTTGAGCACTGTTCACTTGGACATTTGTTTTGTTGAGAATAACAACCGCAGCATGTGCAGCTTCACCCCAGAAAGTTGCGGGAGTTCCTGACTCATCAAGCATAGCACGAGCCATTTGTTGGACTGTTCTGTTCATTCTTTCCACAACTCCCTTTTGCTGAGGAGTTCTAGCTGTAGAGAATTCTCTTTTTATCCCATGTTCTTCACAGAAATCGAAAAATTCATTGGAGGTAAACTCCCCACCTCTGTCGGATCTGAGGCACTTAATTTTGTGTCCTGATTCATTTTCAACCAAGGCTTTGAAGGATTTGAATTTTTCGAATGCTTCATCTTTGTGCTTCATAAGTCCTAACCAGACAAACCTGGAGAAATCGTCAATGAATAATATCAGGTATTCTTCTCCTCGAGGTGTTATTTTCCTGAATGGACCACATGTATCTGTATGTACTAGCTCAAGAGGCATGCTAGCTGATCCTTCCTTCTCTGGAAAGTTAGTTTTGGTTTGCTTTCCAAACTGACATGATTTGCATATGGTGTTGTCAGGAATTTTGATATCTGGAAGATCGCAAACTGCCTGATATTTGCATGCTTTCCTTATTTGTGAAAAGCTTAGGTGCCCCAACCTCCGATGCCATAACCAGTGCTCATCCTCCTTGCTCAGATAGCATTTTTGTTGTCCTTCTTCAAATATGTATAGATTATTTGGAGTTCTTTTACCTTTGATCACTGTTTTACCTGTATCAAGATCACGAACAAGACATCCATTTGATCTGAATATCACCTCGGTTCTTTGATCATGCATCTGGCTGACACTTAGAAGATTATGCTTCAATCCATCAACATACAAAACATTTCCAGCCTTGACCTTTTCTTTTAACTGAGCAATGCCTTTTCCTTTTATGGTTGCAGGAGTATCATTTCCAAAAGAAACTTTCTTTCCTTTTTCTAGAGCAGAATATGACTCAAGTTTTTCTTTATCACCTATCATATGCTTCGAACATCCACTGTCAATGTACCATAGATTTTCCTGTCCTTCTGCATAAAATGCTATCCCACATCTTTCTGTTTGTGGTTCCTTTATTCTCCATGTTTTGGTGCTTGAGGCTTGCTCCTTTGTCTGTTGAAACCTGCTCCTGCATTCAGAATCTTTATGACCAAAGTTATTGCAAATAGAACATTCAGCTTCATTTTCAAGAGTCGAAAAGTTGTTATAGGTCCTTTTTGTAATCCTGGTCATACTTCTTTGTTTTTGAGCTTCTCTACTCATGATTGTTTTATATGCAACACATTGAGCTACTTTGTGACCAAAGTTATGGCAAGAGAAACATTGTCCATTGAAGAAACTTCTGCAGTTATCAAATCTACCGGCCAAATGATTGTAATTTCTATTGTCATCCATTCTTGAACCAAATTGTGAAGATTTTACCTATGGCTGGTTGTAGCTTTTGTTCACCCTTAAGACGAATTGCCCCTGATAGTCTCTGTTTGCAATTCGTCCCTACTTTACCTGATGGTCTCCATTGTGCTTTTGCTCATTCCTCCTTGCTGCATCAAGATAACCTTTTGAGGTGGATGCTTGAGAAGTTTCTCCATTATAGCCCAGACCTGTCTTGTTTAGTGGAGAACGTTGTACATTGATAATCTCATCCAAAGCTTTAGATCATTTGACAAACTTAAGATTAATAGCTTTTGTTTTCTCAATCTCTTTTCTAAGACCAACAATTTCACCTTCTAATTTTTCAAGATGTTTTTCCTTTTCATCAATTTGAAATTGTAGAGTATCAATGATCATATTCTTTTCTTCTATACATCTCTTGGGTTTAGTAATTTCTTCATAAAGGCTATCCACATCTATAGCATCCATATAATCATCATCTTCAAATGCCATTAACAGTTTATAATCATTACCTCGTTCATCTTCATCACTATTTGATAGACCATCACTATCTTCATGAGTGTAGTAGCTTTTCTTATTTGCACTCTGTTTCTTGTTCCATCTAGCAGGTTCCTTTCCTTTATCCTTATAAGGGCATTTTGCAGCATAATGACCTACTCTTCCACAAGCAAAGCATTTAAAAGGTAACTTACCTCTGAACCTTCCAGAACCCCTTTGAAGATTTCTGACAAAATTTGATTCTTCTTCTTCTTCTTCTGGCACGTGACTTGCTTCATAATAATCTCCTTTGCCTGAAGCCTTGAAAGTAGCTTCTCTTCTGTCTAATGGACCTCCCTTTTTCATTTCATAAGCAGTTAGAATTCCGTGTAGCTGAGACATAGTAAGAATTCGTAGATTTCCTTTTCTTCTATTGCAGACACTTTAGATTCAAACTTGGGGGACAATGACCTTAGAACTTTTTCAACCACAATAGCCTCTTTTATTTCTTCACCCAAGTTTTTCATGCAATTAACAATCTCATCTACCTGAAGAAAATAGTTAGCCACACTTTCATCATTATACATCCTGAGATTCTCATACTGAATCCTCAGAGTTTGAAGTTTAGCCCGCTTTACCTGTTCATCTCCTTCATAGCTCAAGACAATCTTGTCCCATATTTCTTTTGCGGATTTATATTGCATGACCTTTACGAATTCTGTTTGAGATAAGCATCCCAGCAAAGTATTGACTGCTTTAGCATTTGTTTCATATTTCTTCTTTTTGGCTGCATCTGTAGGAGTAGCTGAAGGAAATGTGTAGCCTATGTCTATGATGTTGGAAATAATACTGAGAGGGGGGGTGAATCAGTATTATATAATTCTTTTAATAAATCTTCTTTATTTGTTCTTTGAATTATTTTTGCATGTCAGTACCATAAAATAATGAGCATGAACAAAAGAAAACAGATAGTCACACCAAAGAACACAAGATGTAAGGTGGAAACCCAATGTGGGTGAAAACCACCTGCTGCAATATGTCTCTATCTTCTTTCAAATTAGAAACTCCTTTTACAATGGTTTTGTACTGGTGTAGTCCTTTACCAGTACGCAGGCTGCAATTTGCAGAGAGCTACAACTCTCTCTCGTTTTCCAGTCTCTCCTGGAAGGGAGCTACAACCCCCTACTTCTTTTCATACAAGGACCACTTTTCATAAATTTTCAAACTGGATCCATAAGCATCAATTGATCATCAAGTGTAAGAGAATCACCCAATCAACTGTAGTAACCAGATCAACAATAATAGGACCAAACCCAGAACACAACAATGATAAACAAAGATTTTAAGAGAAGTAAGCACCCTGCTCAACTGCTTGCCTGCTTACGTAAGCACCCTGCTCAACTGCTGGCCTGCTTACTGTACTCACCCTGCTCAACTGCTAGCCTGCGTCCCGGACACACCCTGCTCAACTGCTAGCCTCCGTCCCGGACGCACCCTGCTCAACTGCTAGCCTGCGTACCTCGCTCCGAGTCTATTGAACTACCTGCGTATGTACGCACCTGCAACCCTTCTGTGCCTGCATACCCCGCACTTGCACCCCTTCTGTGCCTGCTTACCGGCGCACCTGAAACGCTTCGCTCCTGCGTACATACGCACTTTTCTTTCACTGTACCTGCGTCCCTTCGGGCATAGATGATTTCAAGACTTTAGAAATAACCCAAACAGTCAGATCTACAGATCTGAACATGCGCCGAAGAGATCTCGGTCCATCAGTAGATTCGCCTTGTTTAGATCTAGACCAGATCTAGCCCTCATAAGATATTCAACCCAAAAACATGCTCAAGCCAAATGATCTCCTTTGCTTTATATAGGCAAGCTCCTCCTAAAATCATGGAACAATACCACGAGCCGACACCATAATAACCCAAAACCGTCGGCTAAATACCAAGAGTAAAACATAAGAAACCCCAGGTGTGCTTTTCTGTGCCTTGAAATGTGTGCACTAGGGGGACGCACCTCCTGAATGGCTGGCCTGCGTATCTGGACGCGGTCCCTGCATGGTGTACCTGCGGGTACGCACCTTATGATCTGATTTCCTGCGTACTTCTATATTTTCAACAAAATGAGGGCCTTGCCACGGGAGTTGCCATCAAGTACAACATTTATAACATATAGCCATACCAGAAACATAATGCCAACAATCTCCCCCTTTGGACTTGATGGCAACCTCACAAACTTCAGCTTCATTCTCCCCCTTTGACATCAAGGGCAAAGGGGTATGCTCCCCCTAAGATCATGCTCCCCCTGAAAATGAACCAGATCTGCAGCAAAGAACCATAATCCACCATGAAAGAGATAGAGACATATTGCAGCTATTTCCAAGATCTCCTTCTGACCATCCTCCATAATGCCAACAATGCATTATATGCTCCCCCTGAACCTGTACCATCAATCAGAAAGGTTCAACAATAAGATGATGCATCAACAACCCCCAGCTTTTGCCTGAGGTATTCAAAAGTGTCCCTGGGCAATGGTTTGGTGAGAATATCAGCAACTTGTTCCTTAGAAGGAACATACTCCAACTTGACCTTCTGTTCAAGCACTTGTTCCCGGAGAAAATGGTACTTGATTGGTATGTGCTTGGTTTTTGAATGCATAACCAGATTCTTTGAGATGCTGATTGCACTTGTGTTATCACATAAGATGGGGATAGGTGGTGTACAAGTGATTTGAAAATCCTGCAAAGTCTGCATCATCCAAAGGAGTTGAGTGCAACAAGATGCAGCAGCAACATATTCCGCTTCAGCTGTAGACAAGGCAATCGAACTCTGTTTCTTGCTGAACCAAGATACCAGTCTGGAACCCATAAAGAACGCACCACCACTTGTGCTTTTCCTGTCATCCACGCTTCCGGCCCAATCTGCATCTGTATAAGCATGAAGTGTAAGATCTGTATCTCTAGGATACCATAAGCCATAATTTTGAGTCCCTTGAAGATATTTGAAAATTCTCTTCACTGCCTGAAGATGAGTCTCCTTCGGATTTGCCTGAAATCTTCCAACTATTCCAACTGCATGCATGATGTCCGGTCGGGTACCTGTCAAATAAAGTAAACTTCCAATCATAGATCTGTAGGTTGGTTGATGTACTGCTGCAGATTCATCATTTGCACTGAGGCTACATCCTGTGACCATGGGTGTACATACTGGTTTTGCATCTTCCATACCATATTTCTTCAAAATCTGTTTGAGATACTTGGTTTGAGATAAAAAGATTCCTCCTTCTTTTTGTTGGATTTGCAAACCAAGGAAATATGTCAGTTCTCCTAGCAAGGACATTTCAAATTCTTTCTGCATGACCGAGGCAAAGCTTTGACTCATAGCTTCTTCATTGCTCCCAAAAATAATGTCATCTACATACACAACAAGTATTAGCAATTTGTCCAAACGGTAGTACCAAGCCCTTGGAGCTTGTTTGAGACCATAGAGAGCCTTTTTCAATCTGCATACAAGATTTGGATCATTTCCAAGAATGAACCCATCTGGCTGTTCAATGTACACTTCTTCTTCCAAGTCTCCATTCAGAAAGGCTGATTTCACGTCCATTTGAAATACTTTGAAGTTTTGAAAACTTGAGAGAGCAAGGAACATTCGGATGGCCTCAAGTCTTGCAACAGGAGCAAAGGTTTCTTCAAAGTCTATTCCTTCTTGCTGCGCATACCCTTTACAAACAAGTCTGGCTTTGTTTCTAATTACTTCTCCATTTTCATTCAATTTGTTTTTGAAGACCCATTTTGTTCCGATAACATTCTTATCCTTTGGTCTAGGAACCAGCTCCCAAGTGTTGTTCTTTTCGATTTGCTCAAGTTCTTCATCCATTGCTTTCACCCAACATTCATCTTTGCATGCCTCTTTCACATTTTGTGGTTCAGTAGAGGAGAGTAATGCCAAATAGCTTGAAGCTTCTGCAACTGTTCTTCTTGTTTGTACACCTGCTTCTTTCTGCCCCATAATCTGAGATTCTGGATGATTCTTCTGAACATATCTGGATGGAGTCTTTTCTTCTATTCTTGTCTGCTCCTCTGGTTCTTCTTGAGGTTCTTCTTGAGGTTCTTCTTCTTCATCATTCTGTCTTTGAGGGTAGCCTTCATCTTCTTCGATGTCTTCATGATGTACTTGCCTAGGAATGTATCCCTTCTCATCAACCACTACATCAATGCTGTCAACAATTCTGCCAAGTCTTTTATTGTAGCATTTGTATGCTTTGCTATGTGGAGAGTAACCAAGAAGAATGCCTTCATCTGCTCTAGGTTCAAGTTTGCCAAGCTGCTCATCAGTATTCTTGATATAGCATTTGCTCCCAAAGATTTTGAAGTGCTTTACCGAAGGAGTCTTACCACTCCAGAGCTCATGAGGAGTTTGAGTGCTGTTCACCCGGACATTTGTTTTGTTGAGAATAACAACCGCAGCATGTGCAGCTTCACCCCAGAAAGTTGCGGGAGTTCCTGATTCATCAAGCATAGCACGAGCCATTTGTTGGACTGTTCTGTTCATTCTTTCCACAACTCCATTTTGCTGAGGAGTTCTAGCTGTAGAGAATTCTCTTCTTATCCCATGTTCTTCACAGAAATCGAAAAATTCATTTGAAGTAAATTCCCCACCTCTGTCGGATCTGAGGCACTTAATTTTGTGACCTGATTCATTTTCAACCAAGGCTTTGAAGGATTTGAATTTTTCGAATGCTTCATCTTTGTGCTTCATAAGTCCTAACCAGACAAACCTGGAGAAATCGTCAATGAATAATATCAAGTATTCTTCTCCTCTAGGTGTTCTTTTCCTGAATGGACCGCATGTATCTGTATGTACTAGCTCAAGAGGCATGCTAGCTGATCCTTCTTTCTCTGGAAAGTTAGTTCTGGTTTGTTTTCCAAACTGACATGATTTGCATATGGTGTTGTCAGGAATTTTGATATCTGGAAGATCGCGAACTGCCTGATATTTGCATGCTTTCCTTATTTGTGAAAAGCTTAGATGTCCCAACCTCCGATGCCATAACCAGTGCTCATCATCCTTGCTCAGATAGCATTGTTGTTGTCCTTCTTCAAATATGTACAGATTATTTGGAGTTCTTTTGCCTTTGATCACTGTTTTACCTGTATCAAGATCACGAACAAGACATCCATTTGATCTGAATATAACCTCGGTTCTTTGATCACACATCTGGCTGACACTTAGAAGATTATGCTTCAATCCATCAACATACAAAACATTTCCAGCCTTGACCTTTTCTTTTAACTGAGCAATGCCTTTTCCTTTTATAGTTGCAGGAGTATCATTTCCAAAAGAGACTTTCTTTCCCTTTTCTAGAGCAGAATAAGACTCAAGTTTTTCTTTATCACCTGTCATATGCTTCGAACATCCACTGTCAATGTACCATAGATTTTCCTGTCCCTCTGCATAAAATGCTATCCCACATCTTTCTGTTTGAGGTTCCTTTATTCTCCATGTTTTGGTGCTTGAGGCTTGTTCCTTTTTCTGCTGAAACCTGCTCCTGCATTCAGAGTCTTCATGACCAAAGTTATTGCAAATAGAACATTCAACTTCATTTTCAAGAACCGAAAAGTTGTTATAGGTCCTTTTTGTAATCCCTGTCATACTTCTTTGTTTTTGAGCTTCCCTAGTCATGATCGTTTTATATGCAACACATTGAGCTGCTTTGTGACCAAAGTTATGGCAAGAAAAGCATTGTCCATTGAAGAAACTTCTGCGGTTATTGAATCTACCAGCCAACTGATTGTAATTTCTATTTTCATCTATTCTTGAACCAAATTGAGAAGATTTTACCTGTGGCTGGTTGTAGCTTTTGTTCACCCTTAAGATGGATTGCCCTTGATAGTTTCTGTTTGTAATTCGTCCCTGCTTTACCTGATGATCTTCATTGTGCTTTTGCTCATTTCTTCTTGCTGCATCAAGATAACTTTTTGAGGTGGATGCTTGAGAAGTTTCTCCATTATAGCCCAGACCTGTCTTGTTTAGAGGAGACCGCTGCACATTGATAATCTCATCCAAAGTTTCAGATCCTTTGACAAACTTGAGATTAATAGCTTTTGTTTTCTCAATCTCTTTTCTAAGACCAACAATTTCACCTTCTAATTTTTCAAGATGTTTTTCCTTTTCATCAATTTGAAATTGTAGAGTATCAATGATCATGTTCTTTTCTTCTATACATCTCTTGAGTCTAGTAATTTCATCATAAAGGTTATCCACATCTACAGCATCCATATAATCATCATCTTCAAATGCCATTAACAACTTATATTCATTACCTTGTTCATCTTCATCACTGTTTGATAGACCATCACTATCTTCATGAGTGTAGTAGCTTTTCTTATTTGCGTTCTGTTTCTTGTTCCATCTAGCAGGTTCCTTTCCTTTATCCTTATAAGGACATTTTGCAGCATAATGACCTACTCTTCCACAAGCAAAGCATTTAAAAGGTAACTTACCTCTGAACCTTCCAGAACCCCTTTGAAGATTTCTGACAAAATTTGATTCTTCTTCCTCTTCTTCTGGGACGTGGCTTGCTTCATAATAATCTCCTTTGCCTGATGCCTTGAAAGCAGCTTCTCTTCTGTCTGATGGACCTCCCTTTCTCATTTCATAAGCAGTTAGAATTCCATGTAGCTGAGACATAGTAAGAATTCGTAGATTTTCCTTTTCTTCTATTGCAGATACTTTAGATTCAAACTTGGGGGACAATGATCTTAGAACCTTTTCAACCACAATAGCCTCTTTTATTTCTTCACCCAAATTTTTCATACAATTAACAACCTCATCTACCCGAAGAAAATAGTTAGCCACACTTTCATCATTATACATTTTGAGAGTCTCATACTGAATTCTGAGAGTTTGAAGTTTAGCACGCTTTACCTGTTCATCTCCTTCATAGCTTGTGACAATTTTGTCCCATATCTCTTTTGCGGATTTATAGTGCATTACCTTCATGAATTCTGATTGAGATATACATCCTAATAGAGTACTGACTGCTTTCGCATTTGTTTCATACTTCTTTTTCTCGGCTGCATCTGTAGGAGTAGCTGAAGGAAAAGCGTAGCCTGTCTCTACGATGTCCCAAACTTCTGTACCAAGAGATTGAAGATAGGCAGTAACTCTTACCTTCCAATAATTGAAGTTTGTCCCATCAAAAACCGGTGGCCTGATTGATGCTTCTCTCTCGTAGTTGCTCATGATGAACGATCTACCTTCAAGCGATCAAGCTTCTCTGAAGGACCTGCTCTGATACCAATTGTTGGAAATAATACTGAGAGGGGGGGTGAATCAGTATTATCTAATTCTTTTAATAAATCTTCCTTATTTGTTCTTTGAATTATTTTTGCATGTCAGTACCATAAAATAATGAGCATGAACAAAGAAAACAGATAGTCACACCAAAGAACACAAGATGTAAGGTGGAAACCCAATGTGGGTGAAAACCACCTGCTGCAATATGTCTCTATCTTCTTTCAAATTAGAAACTCCTTTTACAATGGTTTTGTACTGGTGCAGTCCTTTACCAGTACGCAGGCTGCAACCTGCAGAGAGCTACAACTCTCTCTCGTTTTCCAGTCTCTCCTGGAAGGGAGCTACAACCCCCTACTTCTTTTCATACAAGGACCACTTTTCATAAATTTTCAAACTGGATCCATAAGCATCAATTGATCATCAAGTATAAGAGAATCACCCAATCAACTGTAGTAACCAGATCAACAATAATAGGACCAAACCCAGAACACAACAATGATAAACAAAGATTTTAAGAGAAGTAAGCACCCTGCTCAACTGCTTGCCTACTTACGTAAGCACCCTGCTCAACTGCTGGCCTGCTTACTGTACTCACCCTGCTCAACTGCTAGCCTGCGTCCCGGACGCACCCTGCTCAACTGCTAGCCTGCGTACCTCGCTCTGAGTCTATTGAACTGCTTGCGTATGTACGCACCTGCAGCCCTTCTGTGCCTGCGTACCCCGCACCTGCACCCCTTCTGTGCCTGCGTACCAGTGCACCTGAAACGCTTCGCTCCTGCGTACGTACGCACTTTTCTTTCACTGTACCTGCGTCCCTTCGGGCATAGATGATTTCAAGACTTTAGAAATAACCCAGACAGTCAGATCTACAGATCTGAACATGCGCCGAAGAGATCTCGGTCCATCAGTAGATTCGCCTTGTTTAGATCCAGACCAGATATAGCCCTCATAAGATATTCAACCCAAAACATGCTCAAGCCAAATGATCTCCTTTGCTTTATATAGGCAAGCTCCTCCTAAAATCATGGAACAATACCATGAGCCGACACCATAATAACCCAAAACCGTCGGCTAAATACCAAGAGTAAAACATAAGAAACCCCAGGTGTGCTTTTCTCTGCCTTGAAATGTGTGCACTGGGGGGACGCACCTCCTGAACGGCTGGCCTGCATATCTGGACGCGGTCCCTGCATGGTGTACCTGCGGGTACGCACCTTATGATCTGATTTCCTGCATACTTCTATATTTTCAACAAAATGAGGGCCTTGCCACGGGAGTTGCCATCAAGTACAACATTTGTAACATATAGCCATACCAGAAACATAATGGCAACATATGATATCCCAAACTTCTGTACCAAGAGATTGAAGATAGGCAATAATTGAAGTTTGTCCCATCAAAAATTGGTGGCCTGATTGATGCTTCCCTCTCGTAGTTGCTCATGATGAATGAACTTCCTTCAAGAGATCAAGCTTCTCTGAAGGACCTGCTCTGATACCAATTGTTGGAAATAATACTGAGAGGGGGGGTGAATCAGTATTATCAAATTTTTTTAACAAATCTTCCTTATTTATACTTTGAATTATTTTTGCATATCAGTACCATAAAATAATGAGCATGAAAAAGAAAGACAGATAGTCACACCAAAGAACACAAGATGTAAGGTGGAAACCCAATGTGGGTGAAAACCACCTGCTGCAATATGTCTCTATCTTCTTTCAAATTAGAAACTCCTTTTACAATGGTTTTGTACTGGTGCAGTCCTTTACCATTACGCAGGCTGCAACTTGCAGAGAGCTACAACTCTCTCTCATTTTCTAGTCTCTCCTGGAAGGGAGCTACAACCCCCTACTTCTTTTCTTACAAGGATCACTTTTCATAAATTTTCAAACTGGATCCATAAACATCAAGTACAAGTAAAAGACACAGTCAACTGCAGTAACCAAATCAACAATAATAGAACTAAACCCAAAACACCTTATCAACAGAAAAATTCAGTCAACAGAAGATCTTAAGACAGATACGCAGTTTTTCTTTCTCTGGCCTGCGTCGCTACGCACTTCACCTTCTGCTTCCCTGCGTATACCCGCAGAGAGCCTTCTGCTGCACCGCATGCCCATGCACTGCTTCTTCAATCGCACTGCGTATTGTTACAGAAGGTACGCACCCAGATACACTATCGCGCCGCGTACTGATACAGTATGTACGCACCCAGATACACTATTGCGCCGCGTATTTTTACTGTGCGTATGCACCTGAACGTCTGTCGCACTGCGTACCCACGCAGTTCTCCTTCTTCTGATCTGCGTACCCACGCAGCTCTCCTATTTCTGCTCTGCGTACCCAAGTAGTTGCATCGTTAAATACCTGCGTACTTTTGATTAGGGCCGAATTGACAGTTCATCAGTGTGCTACAGTTAGCCGGATGCCCAGATCTGATCATGCACTCGAGAGATTACCCTTCACAGATTCGCTTTTAACTTCACTTTCATATAGATCAAGCCTTTAAAACAATAACCCAATATTTCAGATCTTAAGATGTTCAATATGCAAAAGATACTTAGCCAAGTGATCTCCTTTGCTTTATATAGGTAAGCTCCTCCTAAAATCATGGATCAATACCATAGATAACCAATACCAGGGGCCCAAAAAAATGGGGCTCAATAATAATAATAATAATATAAATCAATACCATGGGCCAAAACCATAGAATCAAGAGCGGCGGGCTAAATACCACGGGCCAGACATAGGAAATCCCACGTGAGCACGCTTCTCTACCTTGAAGTAAGTGAAACTGGGGGTACGCACTTTCTGAACAGGTGACCTGCATGTCTGGCCACGGTCCCTTCATGGTGTACCTGCGTGTACGCATCTGCTGAACTGTTCTCCTGCGTACTTCTTGATTATCAACATTTTGAGAGCCCGATCAGAGCATTGCCACTTGAGGGTGTTGCCATCAAGTACAACATCTGTAACATAGAACCATACCAGAATCATAATGCCAACAATCTCCCCCTTTGGACTTGATGGCAACCTCAAAATCTTCAGCTTCATTCTCCCCCTTTGACATCAAGGGCAAAGGGTTATGCTCCTCCTAAGAACATCCTCCCCCTGAATATGAACCAGATCTGTAAAGAAGAACCGTAATCCACCAAACACCATAAATGATCATGAAAGAGATAGAGACATATTGTAGCTATAATCAGATCAGCATCCATGACCTCCTTTTGTACATCCTCCATAATGCCAACAATGCATTATATGCTCCCCCTGAACCTGTGCCATTCGATCTGCAACCAATCCGTAACGCAGCACATGTAACCATTAGAGGAGATTCAACAAGATGATGCATCAACAACCCCCAGCTTTTGCCTGAGGTATTCAAAAGTCTCCCGGGGCAATGGTTTGGTGAGTATATCAGCAACTTGTTCCTTAGAAGGAACATATGCCAACTTGACCTTCTGTTCAAGCACTTGTTCTCGGAGAAAATGATATTTGATTGGTATGTGCTTGGTCTTTGAATGCATGACTGGGTTCTTTGAAATGCTGATTGCACTTGTGTTATCACATAAGATGGAGATAGGTGGTGTACAAGTGATTTGAAAGTCCTGCAAGGTCTGCATCATCCAAAGGAGTTGAGTGCAGCAAGATGCAACAACAACATATTCTGCTTCAGCTGTAGACAAGGCAATCGAACTTTGTTTCTTGCTGAACCAAGATACCAATCTGGAGACCATAAAGAACGCACCACCACTTGTGCTCTTTCTGTCATCCACGCTTCCTGCCCAATCTGCATCTGTATAAGCATGGAGTGTGAGGTCTGTATCTCTAGGATACCATAAGCCATAATTTTGAGTCCCTTGAAGATAGTTGAAAATTCTCTTCACTGCCTGAAGATGAGTCTCCTTCGGATTTGTCTGAAATCTTCCAACTATTCCAACTGCATGCATGATGTCTGGTCGGGTACCAGTCAGATACAGTAAACTTCCAATCATAGATCTGTAGGTTGGTTGATGCACTGCTACAGATTCATCGTTTGCACTGAGGCTACATCCTGTGACCATGGGTGTACATACTGGTTTTGTATCTTCCATGCCATATTTCTTCAAAATCTGTTTGAGATACTTGGTTTGAGACAAAAAGATCCCTCCTTCTTTTTGTTGGATTTGCAAAACAAGAAAATATGCCAGTTCTCCCAGCAAGGACATTTCAAATTCTTTCTGCATCAACAAGGCAAAGCTTTGACTCAAGGCTTCTTCATTGTTGCCAAAGATAATGTCATCTACATACACAACAAGTATTAGCAATTTGTCATTTTCAACTTTTATATAAAGATTGCTATCTGCTGATCCTTTTGCAAAACCTTGTTGATGAAGATATTTGTCCAAACGATAGTACCAAGCCCTGGGAGCTTGTTTGAGACCATAGAGAGCCTTTTTCAATATGCATACAAGATTTGGATCATTTCCAGGAATGAACCCATTTGGCTGCTCAATGTATACTTCTTCTTCCAAGTCTCCATTCAGAAAGGTTGATTTCATGTCCATTTGAAATACTTTAAAGTTTTGAAAGCTTGAGAGAGCAAGGAACATTCGGATGGCCTCAAGTCTTGCAACAGGAGAAAAGGTTTCTTCAAAATCTATTCCTTCTTGCTGCACATACCCTTTACAAACAAGTCTGGCCTTGTTTCTAACTACTTCTCCATTTTCATTCAGTTTATTTTTGAAGACCCATTTTGTCCCTATAACGTTCTTATCTTTTGGTCTAGGAACCATATCCCAAGTGTTGTTCTTTTTTATCTGCTCAAGTTCTTCATCCATTGCTTTCACCCAACATTCATCTTTGCATGCCTCTTTCACATTTTGTGGTTCAGTGGAGGAGAGTAATGCCAAATAGCTTGAAGATTCTGCAACTGTTCTTCTTGTTTGTACACCTGCTTCTTTCTGCCCCACAATATGAGATTCTGGATGATTCTTTTGAACATATCTGGATGGAGTCTTTTCTTCTATTCTTGTTTGCTCCTCTGGTTCTTCTTGAGGTTCTTCTTCTTCATCATTCAGTCTTTGAGGGTAGCCTTCATCTTCTTCTATGTCTTCATGATGTACTTGCCTAGGAATGTATCCCTTTTCATCAACCACTACATCAATGCTGTCAACGATTCTGCCAAGTCTTTTATTGTAGCATTTGTATGCTTTGCTATATAGAGAATAACCAAGAAGAATACCTTCATCTGCTCTAGGTTCAAGTTTGCCAAGTTGCTCATCAGTATTCTTAATATAACATTTTCTCCCAAAGATTTTGAAGTGCTTTACCGAAGGAGTCTCACCACACCAGAGCTCATGAGGGGTTTGAGTGCTGTTCACCTAGACATTTGTTTTGTTGAGAATAACAACCGCAGCATGTGCAGCTTCACCCCAGAAAGTTGCGGGAGTTCCCGACTCATCAAGCATAGCACGAGCCATTTGTTGGACTGTTCTGTTCATTCTTTCCACAACTCCATTTTGCTGAGGAGTTCTAGCTGTAGAGAATTCTCTTCTTATCCCATGTTCTTCACAGAAATCGAAAAATTCATTTGAGGTAAACTCCCCACCTCTGTCGGATCTGAGGCACTTAATTTTGTGTCCTGATTCGTTTTCAACCAAGGCTTTGAAGGATTTGAATTTTTCGAATGCTTCATCTTTGTGCTTCATAAGTCCTAACCAGACAAACCTGGAGAAATCGTCAATGAATAATATCAAGTATTCTTCTCCTTGAGGTGTTCTCTTCCTGAATGGACCACATACTAGCTCAAGAGGCATGCTAGCTGATCCTTCCTTCTCTGGAAAGTTAGTTCTGGTTTGCTTTCCAAACTGACATGATTTGCATATGGTGTTGTCTGGAATTTTGATATCTGGAAGATCGCGAACTGCCTGATATTTGCTTTCTTTCCTTATTTGTGAAAAGCTTAGGTGCCCCAACCTCCGATGCCATAACCAGTGCTCATCCTCCTTGCTCAGATAGCATTGTTGTTGTCCTTCTTCAAATATGTATAGATTATTTGGAGTTCTTTTACCTTTGATCACTGTTTTACCTGTATCAAGATCACGAACAAGACATCCATTTGATCTGAATATCACCTCGGTTCTTTGATCACACATCTGGCTGACACTTAGAAGATTATGCTTCAATCCATCAACATACAAAAAATTTCCAGCCTTGACCTTTTCTTTTAACTGAGCAATGCCTTTTCCTTTTATGGTTGCAGGAGTATCGTTTCCAAAAGAAACTTTCTTTCCTTTTTCTAGAGCAGAATATGACTCAAGTTTTTCTTTATCACCTGTCATATGCTTCGAACATCCATTGTCAATGTACCATAGATTTTCCTGTCCTTCTGCATAAAATGCTATCCCACATCTTTCTGTTTGTGGTTCCTTTATTCTCCATGTTTTGGTGCTTGAGGCTTGTTCCTTTGTCTGCTGAAACCTGCTCCTACATTCAGAATCTTTATGACCAAAGTTATTGCAAATAGAACATTCAACTTCATTTTCAAGAGCCGAAAAGTTGTTATAGGTCCCTTTTGTAATCCCGGTCATACTTCTTTGTTTTTGAGCTTCTCTAGTCATGATTGTTTTATATGCAACACATTGAGCTACTTTGTGACCAAAGTTATGGCAAGAGAAACATTGTCCATTGAAGAAACTTCTGCGGTTATCAAATCTACCGGCCAAATGATTGTAATTTCTATTGTCATCCATTCTTGAACCAAATTGAGAAGATTTTACCTGTGGCTGGTTGTAGCTTTTGTTCACCCTTAAGACAGATTGCCCCTGATAGTCTCTGTTTGCAATTCGTCCCTGCTTTACCTGATGGTCTCCATTGTGCTTTTTCTCATTCCTTCTTGCTGCATCAAGATAACTTTTTGAGGTGGATGCTTGAGAAGTTTCTCCATTATAGCCCAGACCTGTCTTGTTTAGTGGAGAATGTTGTACATTGATAATCTCATCCAAAGCTTCAGATCCTTTGACAAACTTAAGATTAATAGCTTTTGTTTTCTCAATCTCTTTTCTAAGACCAACAATTTCACCTTCTAATTTTTCAAGATGTTTTTCCTTTTAATCAATTTGAAATTGTAGAGTATCAATGATCATATTCTTTTCTTCTATACATCTCTTGGGTTTAGTAATTTCTTCATAAAGGCTATCCACATCTATAGCATCCATATAATCATCATCTTCAAATGCCATTAACAGTTTATAATCATTACCTCGTTCATCTTCATCACTATTTGATAGACCATCACTATCTTCATGAGTGTAGTAGCTTTTCTTATTTGCACTCTGTTTCTTGTTCCATCTAGCAGGTTCCTTTCCTTTATCCTTATAAGGGCATTTTGTAGCATAATGACCTACTCTTCCACAAGCAAAGCATTTAAAAGGTAAGTTACCTCTGAACCTTCCAGAACCCCTTTGAAGATTTCTGACAAAATTTGATTCTTCTTCTTCTTCTTCTGGCACATGACTTGCTTCATAATAATCTCCTTTGCCTGAAGCCTTGAAAGCAGCTTCTCTTCTGTCTGATGGACCTCCCTTTCTCATTTCATAAGCATTTAGAATTCCGTGTAGCTGAGACATAGTAAGAATTCGTAGATTTTCCTTTTCTTCTATTGCAGACACTTTAGATTCAAACTTGGGGGACAATGACCTTAGAACTTTTTCAACCACAATAGCCTCTTTTATTTCTTCACCCAAGTTTTTCATGCAATTAACAATCTCATCTACCCGAAGAAAATAGTTAGCCACACTTTCATCATTATACATCCTGAGATTCTCATACTGAATCCTGAGAGTTTGAAGTTTAGCCGCTTACCTGTTCATCTCCTTCGTAGCTCAAGACAATCTTGTCCCATATTTCTTTTGCGGATTTATATTGCATGACCTTTACGAATTCTGTTTGAGATAAGCATCCCAGCAAAGTATTGACTGCTTTAGCATTTGTTTCATATTTCTTCTTTTCGGCTGCATCTGTAGGAGTAGCTGAAGGAAAAGTGTAGCCTGTGTCTATGATATCCCAAACTTCTGTACCAAGAGATTGAAGATAGGCAGTAACTCTTACCTTCCAATAATTGAAGTTTGTCCCATCAAAAATTGGTGGCCTAATTGATGCTTCCCTCTCGTAGTTGCTCATGATGAATGATCTTCCTTCAAGCGATCAAGCTTCTCTGAAGGACCTGCACCGATACCAATTGTTGGAAATAATACTGAGAGGGGGGGTGAATCAGTATTATCAATTTTTTTTAACAAATCTTCCTTATTTATACTTTGAATTATTTTTGCATATCAGTACCATAAAATAATGAGCATGAACAAGAAAGACAGATAGTCACACCAAAGAACACAAGATGTAAGGTGGAAACCCAATGTGGGTGAAAACCACCTGCTGCAATATGTCTCTATCTTCTTTCAAATTAGAAACTCCTTTTACAATGGTTTTGTACTGGTGCAGTCCTTTACCAGTACGCAGGCTGCAACCTGCAGAGAGCTACAACTCTCTCTCGTTTTCCAGTCTCTCTTGGAAGGGAGCTACAAACCCCTACTTCTTTTCTTACAAGGATCACTTTTCATAAATTTTCAAACTGGATCCATAAACATCAAGTACAAGTAAAATACATAGTCAACTGCAGTAACCAGATCAACAATAATAGAACTAAACCCAGAACACCTTATCAACAGAAAAATTTAGTCAACAGAAGATCTTAAGACAGATACGCAGTTTTTCTTTCTCTGGCCTGCGTCGCTACGCACTTCACCTTCTGCTTCCCTGCGTATACCCGCAGAGATCCTTCTACTGCACCACGTGCCCACGCACTGCTTCTTCAATCGTGCTGCATACTGTTACAGAAGGTACGCACCCAGATACACTATCGCGCCGAGTACTGATACAGTATGTACGCACCCAGATACACTATTGCGTTGCGTATTTTTACTGTGCGTATGCACCTGAACGTCTGTCGCACTGCGTACCCACGCAGTTCTCCTTCTTCTGATCTGCGTACCCATGCAGCTCTCCTGTATCTGCTCTGCGTACCCAAGCAGTTTCACCGTTAAATACCTGCGTACTTTTGATTAGGGCCGAATTGACAGTTCATCAATGTGCTATAGTTAGCCGGATGCCCAGATCTGATCATGCGCACGAGAGATTACCCTTCACAGATTCGCTTTTAACTTCACTTTCATATAGATCAAGCCTTTAAAACAATAACCCAATATTTCAGATCTTAAGATGTTCAATATGCAAAAGATACATAGCCAAGTGATCTCCTTTGCTTTATATAGGCAAGCTCCTCCTAAAATCATGGATCAATACCATAGATAACCAATACCAGGGGCCCAAAAACATGGGGCTCAATAATAATAATAATATAAATCAATACCACGGGCCAAAACCATAGAATGAAGAGCGGCGGGCTAAATACCACGGGCCAGACATAGGAAATCCCACGTGAGCGCGCTTCTCTGCCTTGAAGTAAGTGAAATTGGGGGTACGCACTTTCTGAACAGGTGACCTGCGTGTCTGGCCGCGATCCCTTCACGGTGTACCTGCGTGTACGCATCTGGTGAACTGTTCTCCTGCGTACTTCTTGATTATCAACATTTTGAGAGCCTGATCAGAGCATTGCCACTTGAGGGTGTTGCCATCAAGTACAACATCTGTAACATAGAGCCATACCAGAATCATAATGCCAACAATTTTTACCTAATATAAGGCAATCTAAAAATATGTCAAAGGTTAAATCTTTTATGACCAACAATAAATTTAATGTGGTGTAATGCTTTTAGCTAGATGTTTGAAGACACCCTGTATAGATCATTATAGACACATAATTTGAGTTTGTTGAGGCAAGGTTGGAAAAACATTCCTTTGTTTAGCATTGATTTTATTTTCTTCATCCATCACAAATTGAAATTTGGGTTGACATTTCTAACCAACAAGTGTGATTTAGCATCATTAGGGTAAAACTTCACCCAAATATCAATTCGTGATGGATCTAGAAGAGCCAACTTAATCACATCAGAAAATCCTAAACTTTGAGGAAATGATTTTTTCATTGTGCAACTTGTCCACAATGGAATTTTTTAAGTTCCCTTATGATTATGTGTCTTGAGAGTAGTTATGGAACAATTTCTTGAATGAAATGGGTGATTTCTACAACAAAATGAATTATAAGATGAATTTTGTAATAAATTTTTTGATATGGACTGAAAAACTCCTTAAATGGCTTGCCATGACTTTTTTTTTTTTTTTTTTTGTAAGCTAAGGCGAGATACTGTATTTCTATTACTGGAAACAAAGAACTGAACATACATGGGCAAGTCTCAACCGCCCTGAAGGGAAACCGGGTGTCTTGACCACCTGAAATTTTTAACAGCCATCCAAAAATAGAATACAACCAGTCTTTCTGTCCATGCTATATATCCATCTAATCTAACTACATTCAAACTAAGTTTCATCTGATTCATTAGTAACTAGTATATCTAAACAAAACTGAAAGTAAAAAACCTCCTTGCAGCAGCTCCATCTTCTACTGATGCCTTGTCTCTAGATTGGCCTCTTTCTCTGTCTTGACTCCCACACCGCTTGCTTGAAGTAACTTCATAATCTCATCCATCTTCCTCTCTTGCATCAGTAAAGTAACTTGGATATTTTTCATCTCCTTTTTCATGACAGGGATACCTTGAACCAATTCTACCATTTCCATGGCTACCTATTCGAGTGCTTTAGCTAATAATCTCTTCATGCCCCAATAGACATGTAAAGATTGTTTATATAATGACATCCTCCCTCTTGTATGTCCTGGGTCAGGCAAATACTGCGCCCAATCTTCCATTTCTGGCTTTGAATGCTCCTGCTTGCCATGACTTCCATTATAAGTTTGGGAATTACTTTTAAAATTATGTATCAAAATGAATTATAAGATGACCTTTTTAAAAGTTTGTGCCATATGTATTGAATAACTGGTGAGATGCATTGCCATGAATTTTATTATAAGCTTGGAAATTACTTTTACAATGGTGTTTCAAGATGATTATAGCATGAAAATCAATGTGCTAAAAACCATGGGTGATTAAGGGTTCCTCACATGCCTTGCCATGACTTTTATTATAAGCTTGGAAATTACTTTTACAATGAATATTCAAGAGGATTATATCATGCAAATCTATGTGAGGAAAACCATGGGTGATTTAGGGTTTATTTGAGCAAGGGTTGTTTAGTAGCCATGAGATGCAATAGAATTATTTTTTTTTAATGAGCTATAATGTGGGTAACCTCCCCTCAATTTATCACATGAGATTGTATTCACAACATCTTTTAATATACTACTTAATTGGAGTTATAGAGAACTTGTTTCCAAGTAAACATATATGTTATGTAACTATATATGTTATATGTTGTATACTTGTATTTAGTACTTTTTAATTGCATACGTGTATAAGTATTACTATATGATAGACATTGCATACCCAAATTTTTCATGTCTAACTAAAGATTTGGGTATCCAAAACCAATGTCATAGGTCACGTTAAGGAAGTCAGGTTGTAAAAATTGCTCCTCCAACTATTTTAAACTTGCTTTTGAAATACATAATTGTTTTCTTATTATCAACAAAATTATAATAGTATAAAATTTAAATAATTATGAATCCCAACATGAAGATATCTTTGTGCTATTGCCCTATCAAGATTTCCATACTTCTTACATGTAGACATAGAATCCAATTCCATATATCATATCAAGGGTTTAGGTTCGGAGCACTAGAGCCATGCCATTTCTTAATTTCCTCATAAATTACTTTACATACATTAATAGAGGCTGATTTAAACTATTTATATAAATTACTTAAAATTTTATTATGAAATTTTCACACGTAGATCGTAAATGCTTCTAGGCTATAAAATAATTCTTTGGTCCACTCACAAAAAAAATCTATGCTTGTTCATAAAACATCTTCGATACGAATGAATTTTCTGAAATATTTTTCATGTATCAGTGATCATACTAATACTCACCTATATTTGTACTATCATTGTTTCTTATACAAATTTTAGAGTTGTTTTTTTTGTTTTAACCTTAGTTTAATCTTCAACTCTTTTTTTGCAATTAACTTATTTTCTTAATTTACACAATGATTGATCATCGGGACAATTTGATTTTCTTCCCTACATGTTGTTATGGAATTAAACTATCTACCATGATCAAACTACCCTATTTGAAATTTGCATTATAGTTTGTTTCCCATATTTTAATTCAATTAAGTAGTTTAACTGCAATTTAGTAGGTCCCTCAATTTGATTGGAGTTACAAAAAAATTTCAAATGTCAAGTGTTATTCTTCATGCATGGATCCTCTACTGAGGGATACATATCTCACTGGATCCAGGTTTTAGATTACTTTCTAGAACAATTTCTTTGTCTCAGGGATTGTAACCTCTCACTCCCTTTACTTTTTATTGCAGGGGATTTACAAGCTCTTAGGCCAAAACCATGTCATTCAACTTATACCATAAGCCTAGATGACCCTTTTCTTTTAAATAGACTTGAACAACAAGCCAAGAGGACCCTTAGAATTTGTTTTTTACTTGACCCTTAGAATTTGTTTCTTACTTGAGCACAAAAACTTGATTTAACTGAAACTACTACCAACACACCCTTGGAGTGAATTCCAATGAAATGATGTATCATTATCTAACAACAAATTTTTCATTCCCCATTTTCATCAACCAAAGCTCACTTCAAGTTCGTGCCTTTCTATGTACCTCTATGGTGATAAGTGAATCTTCACATCACCTAAAAAACTTTTCCTTTTTCGCGTGGCTCTATCAACTATGACCCTGTCGACTTGTTAAGCATTTGACTCGATCCAGGGAAGGACATCGAGTTTTCATGTTAGATAATAGTAATTTTTTTTTCTCTCATCCTACATCAACTCTGAAATTTAGTTTGTGATGTACCTTCAACTATTGGCCATGGACATGATTGTATTATCATCCTTCACTATACTACCCATGTCACTTAATGAGAGGTGCTATGTGTCACTTGAATTTGGCCCAAGTGGTCATCTGAAAATGCCAAACCAACATACCACATATGCTCCAACTAGACTATCACATCATCACTTTTGGATGCCCTTACAACTCTCACTACCACATCTTCCTCATTAACCAATATGATTGCACCATTTATCTTAGTGCCATGTGATATGTATAGAATAAAGGGGCCAAGGACTCATGTTTTTCAACAAAATATTTTGTTAATTCAATAAGCTTGGTAGGTGCATTTATTTTATTTTATTTATATTTTATATTTTATGTTTTTGTTAAGTGTTGATGCCATCTCCCTGCCTCTATCTCATGGGTCACCCATTGGCATAACACTTCTTCAAATGAATGTTGTAGGACATGAAAAATTTGCATCTCCTAATGATATTTTCTCTATCTCTTGGGAAGGTTAATCACATTGACCAAATCAACACGCTTTCTCCAATAATAAAGGCCCTACAATGCAAATTCCAATATCTCCAGCAACAAACATAAAAAGTTACATTTTGGGTGATTTCCAACTAAATATAATAACATTAGTCTATTCAAGCTTGTGTTGAACCATGATTCTTTAGAACCCTATCAGCCTTCAAAGTCAAATAACTTTTGATATTGAATGGTCTTTCTCAGATTTATCTATATGAATACTTTGTAGTAGCATCTTCTATATTTACAATTTATTCAACTATATTCTCCATCCTTAACCTAAAACCACCATGGACATGAATGTTCTTTGATATCAATGACAATAGTTGCTAATAATATCCCTTTTAGCATTGAAGGAAACACCATTAAAAATTATTTCCATTCATGGAAGATTCATTGATGGTATTATTACTTAAACATGGAAACACAAATTGGTCATTCTCCCACTTTGATCTAAAGAAGCACCTCTTCCTCTGTGGAGAGCTATATGCCTCAATCTCTTTTTGTTGGATTTGCAAACCAAGAAAATATGCCAGTTCTCCCAGCAAGGACATTTCAAATTCTTTCTGCATCAACAAGGCAAAGCTTTGACTCAAGGCTTCTTCATTGTTGCCAAAGATAATGTCATCTACATACACAACAAGTATTAGCAATTTGTCATTTTCAACTTTTATATAAAGATTGCTATCTGCTGATCCTTTTGCAAAACCTTGTTGATGAAGATATTTGTCCAAACGATAGTACCAAGCCCTGGGAGCTTGTTTGAGACCATAGAGAGCCTTTTTCAATCTGCATACAAGATTTGGATCATTTCCAGGAATGAACCCATTTGGCTGCTCAATGTATACTTCTTCTTCCAAGTCTCCATTCAGAAAGGCTGATTTCATGTCCATTTGAAATACTTTAAAGTTTTGAAAGCTTGAGAGAGCAAGGAACATTCGGATGGCCTCAAGTCTTGCAACAGGAGAAAAGGTTTCTTCAAAATCTATTCCTTCTTGCTGCACATACCCTTTACAAACAAGTCTGGCCTTGTTTCTAACTACTTCTCCATTTTCATTCAGTTTATTTTTGAAGACCCATTTTGTCCCTATAACGTTCTTATCTTTTGGTCTAGGAACCATATCCCAAGTGTTGTTCTTTTTTATCTGCTCAAGTTCTTCATCCATTGCTTTCACCCAACATTCATCTTTGCATGCCTCTTTCACATTTTGTGGTTCAGCGGAGGAGAGTAATGCCAAATAGCTTGAAGATTCTGCAACTGTTCTTCTTGTTTGTACACCTGCTTCTTTCTGCCCCACAATATGAGATTCTGGATGATTCTTTTGAACATATCTGGATGGAGTCTTTTCTTCTATTCTTGTTTGCTCCTCTGGTTCTTCTTGAGGTTCTTCCTCTTCATCATTCAGTCTTTGAGGGTAGCCTTCATCTTCTTCTATGTCTTCATGATGTACTTGCCTAGGAATGTATCCCTTCTCATCAACCACTACATCAATGCTGTCAACGATTCTGCCAAGTCTTTTATTGTAGCATTTGTATGCTTTGCTATATGGAGAATAACCAAGAAGAATACCTTCATCTGCTCTAGGTTCAAGTTTGCCAAGTTGCTCATCAGTATTCTTAATATAACATTTTCTCCCAAAGATTTTGAAGTGCTTTACCGAAGGAGTCTCACCACACCAGAGCTCATGAGGGGTTTGAGTGTTGTTCACCTAGACATTTGTTTTGTTGAGAATAACAACCGCAGCATGTGCAGCTTCACCCCAGAAAGTTGCGGGAGTTCCCGACTCATCAAGCATAGCACGAGCCATTTGTTGGACTGTTCTGTTCATTCTTTCCACAACTCCATTTTGCTGAGGAGTTCTAGCTGTAGAGAATTCTCTTCTTATCCCATGTTCTTCACAGAAATCGAAAAATTCATTTGAGGTAAACTCCCCACCTCTGTCGGATCTGAGGCACTTAATTTTGTGTCCTCATTCGTTTTCAACCAAGGCTTTGAAGGATTTGAATTTTTCGAATGCTTCATCTTTGTGCTTCATAAGTCCTAACCAGACAAACCTGGAGAAATCGTCAATGAATAATATCAGGTATTCTTCTCCTTGAGGTGTTCTCTTCCTGAATGGACCACATGTATCTGTATGTACTAGCTCAAGAGGCATGCTAGCTGATCCTTCCTTCTCTGGAAAGTTAGTTCTGGTTTGCTTTCCAAACTGACATGATTTGCATATGGTGTTGTCTGGAATTTTGATATCTGGAAGATCGCGAACTGCCTGATATTTGCTTGCTTTCCTTATTTGTGAAAAGCTTAGGTGCCCCAACCTCCGATGCCATAACCAGTGCTCATCCTCCTTGCTCAGATAGCATTGTTGTTGTCCTTCTTCAAATATGTATAGATTATTTGGAGTTCTTTTACCTTTGATCACTGTTTTACCTGTATCAAGATCACGAACAAGACATCCATTTGATCTGAATATCACCTCGGTTCTTTGATCACACATCTGGCTGACACTTAGAAGATTATGCTTCAATCCATCAACATACAAAAAATTTCTAGCCTTGACCTTTTCTTTTAACTGAGCAATGCCTTTTCCTTTTATGGTTGCAGGAGTATCGTTTCCAAAAGAAACTTTCTTTCCTTTTTCTAGAGCAGAATATGACTCAAGTTTTTCTTTATCACCTGTCATATTCTTCGAACATCCATTGTCAATGTACCATAGATTTTCCTGTCCTTCTGCATAAAATGCTATCCCACATCTTTCTGTTTGTGGTTCCTTTATTCTCCATGTTTTGGTGCTTGAGGCTTCCTCCTTTGTCTGCTGAAACCTGCTCCTACATTCAGAATCTTTATGACCAAAGTTATTGCAAATAGAACATTCAGCTTCATTTTCAAGAGCCGAAAAGTTGTTATAGGTCCCTTTTGTAATCCCGGTCATACTTCTTTGTTTTTGAGCTTCTCTAGTCATGATTGTTTTATATGCAACACATTGAGCTACTTTGTGACCAAAGTTATGGCAAGAGAAACATTGTCCATTGAAGAAACTTCTACGGTTATCAAATCTACCGGCCAAATGATTGTAATTTCTATTGTCATCCATTCTTGAACCAAATTGTGAAGATTTTACCTGTGGCTGGTTGTAGCTTTTGTTCACCCTTAAGACAGATTGCCCCTGATAGTCTCTGTTTGCAATTCGTCCCTGCTTTACCTGATGGTCTCCATTGTGCTTTTTCTCATTCCTCCTTGCTGCATCAAGATAACCTTTTGAGGTGGATGCTTGAGAAGTTTCTCCATTATAGCCCAGACCTGTCTTGTTTAGTGGAGAATGTTGTACATTGATAATCTCATCCAAAGCTTCAGATCCTTTGACAAACTTAAGATTAATAGCTTTTGTTTTCTCAATCTCTTTTCTAAGACCAACAATTTCACCTTCTAATTTTTCAAGATGTTTTTCCTTTTAATCAATTTGAAATTGTAGAGTATCAATGATCATATTCTTTTCTTCTATACATCTCTTGGGTTTAGTAGTTTCTTCATAAAGGCTATCCACATCTATAGCATCCATATAATCATCATCTTCAAATTCCATTAACAATTTATAATCATTACCTCGTTCATCTTCATCACTATTTGATAGACCATCACTATCTTCATGAGTGTAGTAGCTTTTCTTATTTGCACTCTGTTTCTTGTTCCATCTAGCAGGTTCCTTTCCTTTATCCTTATAAGGGCATTTTGTAGCATAATGACCTACTCTTCCACAAGCAAAGCATTTAAAAGGTAAGTTACCTCTGAACCTTCCAGAACCCCTTTGAAGATTTCTGACAAAATTTGATTCTTCTTCTTCTTCTTCTGGCACATGACTTGCTTCATAATAATCTCCTTTGCCTGAAGCCTTGAAAGCAGCTTCTCTTCTGTCTGATGGACCTCCCTTTCTCATTTCATAAGCATTTAGAATTCCGTGTAGCTGAGACATAGTAAGAATTCGTAGATTTTCCTTTTCTTCTATTGCAGACACTTTAGATTCAAACTTGGGGGACAATGACCTTAGAACTTTTTCAACCACAATAGCCTCTTTTATTTCTTCACCCAAGTTTTTCATGCAATTAACAATCTCATCTACCCGAAGAAAATAGTTAGCCACACTTTCATCATTATACATCCTGAGATTCTCATACTGAATCCTGAGAGTTTGAAGTTTAGCCCGCTTACCTGTTCATCTCGTTCGTAGCTCAAGACAATCTTGTCCCATATTTCTTTTGCGGATTTATATTGCATGACCTTTACGAATTCTGTTTGAGATAAGCATCCCAGCAAAGTATTGACTGCTTTAGCATTTGTTTCATATTTCTTCTTTTCGGCTGCATCTGTAGGAGTAGCTGAAGGAAAAGTGTAGCCTGTGTCTATGATATCCCAAACTTCTGTACCAAGAGATTGAAGATAGGCAGTAACTCTTACCTTCCAATAATTGAAGTTTGTCCCATCAAAAATTGGTGGCCTAATTGATGCTTCCCTCTCGTAGTTGCTCATGATGAATGATCTTCCTTCAAGCGATCAAGCTTCTCTGAAGGACCTGCACTGATACCAATTGTTGGAAATAATACTGAGAGGGGGGGTGAATCAGTATTATCAATTTTTTTTAACAAATCTTCCTTATTTATACTTTGAATTATTTTTGCATATCAGTACCATAAAATAATGAGCATGAACAAGAAAGACAGATAGTCACACCAAAGAACACAAGATGTAAGGTGGAAACCCAATGTGGGTGAAAACCACCTGCTGCAATATGTCTCTATCTTCTTTCAAATTAGAAACTCCTTTTACAATGGTTTTGTACTGGTGCAGTCCTTTACCAGTACGCAGGCTGCAACCTGCAGAGAGCTACAACTCTCTCTCGTTTTCCAGTCTCTCTTGGAAGGGAGCTACAAACCCCTACTTCTTTTCTTACAAGGATCACTTTTCATAAATTTTCAAACTGGATCCATAAACATCAAGTACAAGTAAAATACATAGTCAACTGTAGTAACCAGATCAACAATAATAGAACTAAACCCAGAACACCTTATCAACAGAAAAATTTAGTCAACAGAAGATCTTAAGACAGATACGCAGTTTTTCTTTCTCTGGCCTGCGTCGCTACGCACTTCACCTTCTGCTTCCCTGCGTATACCCGCAGAGATCCTTCTACTGCACCGCGTGCCCACGCACTGCTTCTTCAATCGTGCTGCATACTGTTACAGAAGGTACGCACGCAGATACACTATCGCGCCGAGTACTGATACAGTATGTACGCACCCAGATACACTATTGCGCTGCGTATTTTTACTGTGCGTATGCACCTGAACGTCTGTCGCACTGCGTACCCACGCAGTTCTCCTTCTTCTGATCTGCGTACCCATGCAGCTCTCCTGTATCTGCTCTGCGTACCCAAGCAGTTTCACCGTTAAATACCTGCGTACTTTTGATTAGGGTCGAATTGACAGTTCATCAATGTGCTATAGTTAGCCGGATGCCCAGATCTGATCATGCGCACGAGAGATTACCCTTCACAGATTCGCTTTTAACTTCACTTTCATATAGATCAAGCCTTTAAAACAATAACCCAATATTTCAGATCTTAAGATGTTCAATATGCAAAAGATACATAGCCAAGTGATCTCCTTTTCTTTATATAGGCAAGCTCCTCCTAAAATCATGGATCAATACCATAGATAACCAATACCAGGGGCCCAAAAACATGGGGCTCAATAATAATAATAATATAAATCAATACCACGGGCCAAAACCATAGAATGAAGAGCGGCGGGCTAAATACCACGGGCCAGACATAGGAAATCCCACGTGAGCGCGCTTCTCTGCCTTGAAGTAAGTGAAATTGGGGGTACGCACTTTCTGAACAGGTGACCTGCGTGTCTGGCCGCGATCCCTTCACGGTGTACCTGCGTGTACGCATCTGGTGAACTGTTCTCCTGCGTACTTCTTGATTATCAACATTTTGAGAGCCTGATCAGAGCATTGCCACTTGAGGGTGTTGCCATCAAGTACAACATCTGTAACATAGAGCCATACCAGAATCATAATGCCAACAATTTTTACCTAATATAAGGCAATCTAAAAATATGTCAAAGGTTAAATCTTTTATGACCAACAATAAATTTAATGTGGTGTAATGCTTTTAGCTAGATGTTTGAAGACACCCTGTATAGATCATTATAGACACATAATTTGAGTTTGTTGAGGCAAGGTTGGAAAAACATTCCTTTGTTTAGCATTGATTTTATTTTCTTCATCCATCACAAATTGAAATTTGGGTTGACATTTCTAACCAACAAGTGTGATTTAGCATCATTACGGTAAAACTTCACCCAAATATCAATTCATGATGGATCTAGAAGAGCCAACTTAATCACATCAGAAAATCCTAAACTTTGAGGAAATGATTTTTTCATTGTGCAACTTGTCCACAATGGAATTTTTTAAGTTCCCTTATGATTATGTGTCTTGAGAGTAGTTATGGAACAATTTCTTGAATGAAATGGGTGATTTCTACAACAAAATGAATTATAAGATGAATTTTGTAATAAATTTTTTGATATGGACTGAAAAACTCCTTAAATGGCTTGCCATGACTGTTAGGATATTCCGACACATAGGATATAGTTAAGTTCAACTTGGTCTAGTATAGAGTTAGGTTAGAGTTAGGTAAAGTGTGTTTCTTTACCGTTGTACATTTTGTAACTTACAATCCGACGGTCACGATATGTAGTGATCCGACGGTTCACTCTCACCTCGGTATTACCGACACTTGATCCGTGGCTTGACACCCGATTGGTCCATGAGTTCTATTTAAAGCGCATGGAGGGTCATTGTTCGGGTAATCCGTGCATGAGAGAAGCTTATGTAAATTTTCATTCTTTGATTAATAAATTGTCTGTACCCACGTTGGGACAGGCCGTGGACTGTTTCCCTCCTTGCACTCTGAGGGTTTTAACCACGTCAAAAATACTGGTGTATTGATTTGAGATCTGGTTGTGAGCGGTGTCCTTTGGTATTCTTTCTGAGGAACTTACCCTGTAAATTCCTACATGGTATCAGAGCTATTTGAGGGCCGCGTCCGTTGGTGATCCAAATCTGAAGCCGGTAGAACTGCATGCGGCTGTCGTTTCCTAGATCTGTTGTTTCTGACTGCTTTCGAGCCGAGAGGACTGCTCTGTTGCGTTCGGAGCATCTGTTTCAGTGAGGAACCCCTTTCGTTTCACGCGAAAAGGTTTCCGGTAGCCCTAGCTGCGTCATTTTTCAGATCGGGAGGTATACAGTGTTTTTTTGCAGTTTACTGTCATTTTCTCTCTGCTTATTTCGGTTTCGGTTTATTTAGCCTTTTTTTTCCGGATCTATACCTTTCATTTCTGCGTATGCTCTTTGCCCTGCGACTCTGTGCGATCTGGGCAAATCAGAAACAGAAAGAAAGGATTTTTCTCATGCGTATGCTCTTTTCCCTGCACCTTAGTGTGATCTCGGAAAATCAGAAACATTGAGAAAAATATTTAGTTTTTCGGCTAAAAGCTAACTTTGAGATTTTTTTTTTAAATTTCTAGTTTTTTGGCTAAAGCTAACTTCGAGCCGTAAGGTTCGTTTTTCTTTGGATATTCGTGTTGGGTTTTGTGTTTTGTGTTTTGTAGGGGAAAAGAGTCTTCCCAAGGCAAGCACGCAAATCGAGCCCCCCCCCCCCCCCCCTTCTCTCTCTCTCTCTCTCTCTCTCTCTCAAATATTTTGTATAGATCAATTGGTTCAAAGACCTTTTAAGAGAGTAGAGGTCTTGGGTTCAAGTCTCCATTTTGTGGGGGCAGATTTTTTCATTCCCGCACATTCGCGCACTTTGCCGGCAACGTCAACAATTTTTTTTCAAAAAGCCATAACTTCTTCATCCGGAAGCCTTTTTCAGAGCCGTTTTTTTTAAAACCGCCTATTTTTTCGAGATCTATCCATTGGACCACTTACTTTCAGCATCTTCAGCTTCAGTTGTTTTTCAAAAAATGGAAAGTCCATGCCAAGTCATTCTTGACAGCACTAACTACTTCCAATGGGTAGCCTACATGGGAGATTTACTTAGAAGTAAAGGTCTCTTCAGAATAGCCACAGACCAAGAGAAGAAACCCAAAGATGAAGACAAGGCCGAAAAATGGGAAAATCGACAAGATCAAGCACGTGGTTTGATAGGAATGTCTGTTTCTCCTGATCTTAGATTCCACATTGCAGAAATTGAAACTCCTCATGAAGCATTAGAAAAACTTGCTAAAGTTTTTGGGATTAAAAATGAAATTAGAGCCCATCAACTTGAGAATGAGTTGCTTACTTTGGATCCTAATAATTTTTCTTGCATTGAAGATTTCTTGTCCAAATTCAAGACCCTTAGATATCTCTTGGAAGGTGTTAAAGTTAAGAAAGAAGATGGTAACCTTATTTATTCCATCCTTACTAAGTTAGGACCAGCCTACTCTGTATTTGTTTCCACTTTCCATTCTACCAGGGAAGCTTTCATTTGTCAAGGCAAAGACTACAAGCCCCTTCCTTTGACTCCTTTTGTGATTCCTTAATAAGAGAACAAGAAAAACTCTTACACCTTGGTCTTCTTAATCTTGGAAACTCTTCCTCGAAAGCGTTAGCCGCCCAGCAGCAACCAAATTCAAAGAATCCTAAGAAGTCTTATCCTCAAAGGAATGGTCCTAAACCAACTCAGCCTCAAGATGAAAGATCATTTCAGCAATATGACAAGACCAATAAAAACAAATGGAAGAAGACTGACAGACATTGTAACTTTTGTAATCGAGATGGCCACTTAGAATCTAAATGCTTTAAGAAGATGGAAGCCTTGGAAGCCGCAATGAAGAAACATAACATCCATCTGGAGCCTACTTCAACTTCAACTTCCGGAACGGCATTTTCTGCATGTCATCGTCAATCATCTCAGTCTGGTTATGCATTAAATGTATCTTCTTCTTCTTCTCATTCTCATGAGTGGCTCATTGATTCTGGAGCCTCTTGTCACATGGCCAAAAACCAAGCCATGTTTTCTTCTTTAAATGATTGTAACACCAAAAATATATATGTTGGTGATGATAGATCTCTTAATGTTGTAGGGACTGGAACTGTTCATCTAGACAATGGTCAGTTCAATGATGTATTATGTGTTCCAAACTTATCCTGCAACCTTCTATCTGTCTATCAGATAACTCATTCAGGTGAAGGTAAAATTGTTGAATTTTCACCTCATGATGTTGTAATCAAGGATCTAAAAGATCCTAAACAGATTCTAGCTACTGGTCTTGCTGATGATTCCAAAAGGTTGTATAAGTTTCACAACTTTGGGTCATCCCATCTTCCCTCAGTATTTGTTGCTCATAATGATGAAGTGAGCAAACTTTGGCATGAGCGGTATGGTCACTTAAACTATCGCTCCCTTCAGCATCTATGTAAAGAAAACATGGTGACAGGTCTTCCTATGGTATCTTGCAAAGATGGTGTTTGTTCCGGATGTGTACTCGGAAAACATCATCGGGACAGTTTTGACAAACGTGCCTCTTGGCACGCCTCAGCCCCTTTACAGCTTGTGCACAGTGATTTATGTGGTCCTCTTCCTGTTGCTTCATTCTCTGGCTGCAAGTACTTCTTAACTTTCATTGATGATTTCTCCAGACGCACTTGGGTATACTTCTTAAAACTCAAGAGCGAAGTATTTACCACCTTTTTGGCCTTCAAAGCATTCGTTGAAAAACAATCTGGACATCAAATTCTTAAGCTAAGAACTGATAATGGTGGAGAATATGTTAAAAATGCATTCATCAACTTTTGCACCGAAAATGGAATTCAAATGCAACATACTGTTCCATACACTCCACAACAAAATGGTGTAGCTGAAAGGAAAAATCGCACCTTAAAGGAAATGGCTAATTGTATGCTGCAATCTAAAGGACTCAGTCTTAGTTTTTGGGCCGAAGCAATTAATTGTGCAAATTATATAATCAATCGCACTCCTACTAAGGTTCTAGAGAATATCACTCCAGAAGAAGCTGGAGTTCCATTAAACCAGATGTAAGTCACTTTCGTGTGTTTGGAAGTGAAGCATGGGCCCATATTCCAGATGAAAAGCATAAAGCCTTAGAACCTAAGAGTGAGAAATGTACTTTTGTTGGATATTCTGAAGATGTAAAAGGCTATAGACTTATTCCATTTAAGTCCAAAAATGTTATCATTAGAAGAGATGTAAAATTTGATGAAAATAAATCGGCCTGCGAGCCTAGTCCGGCGGATGTGCCACCTCTTCCTATCTCTTCTATCTTTGAAAACATTTCTTCTTCTGATGATGAAAGCGAGGATGATAATCCTTCCCCACCTTCTCAGGATCCTCAACTTCCAAGATGGGTCCGTGCTACTCGGGATGCAGCAGGTGATCTTGCCGGTGATCCTACAGATCAGCGACGTACACGTTCTCAGTTTGAAAGAGCCTCTTCTTTACTGGCTCAAGCTCCAGTAAATCATGATCCTGACACTTTTGCAGAAGCTTCAGGCCATCCACATTGGGAAACAGCTATGAATGAAGAATATCATTCATTGATGACAAATGATACATGGGATCTTGTTCCTCTACCAAAGGGACGCAAACTTGTTAGATGCAAATGGGTTTACAGAACCAAGTATGGACCAGATGGGAAAGTTGATAAACATAAAGCTCGTCTAGTTGCTAAGGGCTTTTCACAGGTTGAAGGCATTGACTACACTGAAACCTTCTCTCCAGTTGCCAAAATGAACTCTATCCGCCTTGTTCTTTCCCTTGCTGCCTCTTTAAAATGGGAAGTCCATCAAATGGATGTTAAATCTGCCTTCTTGCATGGTGACTTGCAGGAAGAAATCTATATGGAACAACCCATTGGCTTCATACAAACAGACTCCAGCCTCGTTTGTCGACTTAAGAAATCCCTTTATGGCCTCAAGCAAGCTCCTCGAGCTTGGTATGCCAAAATGGATAGCTTTCTTTTAGAATCTGGCTTTTCTAGGTGTCATTCTGACAATACTGTCTACACCAAGAAAGTGGGCAACTCTCTCATCATCCTTGTTCTTTATGTTGATGATCTTATTCTTACTGGTAGTGATCCCAACCTTATAAACCATGTGAAGTCCAGCCTTAAAAAGAAATTTGAAATGACAGACTTAGGACACTTACACTATTTTCTCGGTCTTCAAGTCTTGCAATCCCAAGAGGGTATTTTCCTTTCCCAGTCCAAGTATGCTTGTGATATTCTTCGTCATTTTCACATGGAAGACTGTAAGCCAGCCACTTCTCCCTTTCAGTCTGGAGTCAAACTTTCAGTCTCTTGTACTTCTCCTGAAGTTGATGCTACCTTATACCGTCAACTTGTCGGAAAACTCTTGTATTTAACCCATACTCGTCCTGATCTTTCCTTTGCTGTTGGCCTTGTTGCTCGTTTTATGCAAAACCCCCGTGAAAGTCATTGGAAAGCAGCTAAAAGAATACTTCGTTATGTTCGAGGTACAGTACAGTTTGGGATTCATTACAGTGCCAAAGCAGCTCCTCTGTTAGTTGGTTTCACTGATTCTGATTGGGCTGGTGACCTTGATGATCGGAAGTCTACTGCCGGTTATGTCTTCACTCTTGGTTCAGGACCTATTACATGGGCTTGTAAGAAACAGGCTGCCATTTCTCTTTCATCAGCAGAAGCAGAGTATCGTGGTGCCGTGGAAGCTAGTAAGGAAGCCTTGTGGCTTCGTCAGATCCTATCAGAGTTTGGCTTTGAGCAGCAGCATCCAACCACACTTTGGTGTGATAATCAAAGTGCCATTCAGCTATGCAAAGATCCAGTCCAGCATCAGCGCAGCAAACACATTGAACTACACATGCACTTCATCAGAAAGCTCATTCATGACCATGTTCTTGAAGTGCAATATTGTCCAACAGATGATCAGGTTGCAGACATCTTCACAAAGGCTCTCACAGAGGCGAAGTTCACTAAACTTCGATATATGCTTGGAGTTCAGGAAGTTGTCACTAAGGGGGGATAGGCTCTAGTGCCTCCTTCCTTCTCCTATTGTGTCATATTTGTAAATCCTTCAATCCTATCCCAAGTTGTTCTTAAGGGGGGATGTTAGGATATTCCGACACATAGGATATAGTTAAGTTCAACTTGGTCTAGTATAGAGTTAGGTTAGAGTTAGGTAAAGTGTGTTTCTTTACCGTTGTACATTTTGTAACTTACAATCCGACGGTCACGATATGTAGTGATCCGACGGTTCACTCTCACCTCGGTATTATCGACACTTGATCCGTGGCTTGACACCCGATTGGTCCATGAGTTCTATTTAAAGCGCATGGAGGGTCATTGTTCGGGTAATCCGTGCATGAGAGAAGCTTATGTAAATTTTCATTCTTTGATTAATAAATTGTCTGTACCCACGTTGGGACAGGCCGTGGACTGTTTCCCTCCTTGCACTCTGAGGGTTTTAACCACGTCAAAAATACTGGTGTATTGATTTGAGATCTGGTTGTGAGCGGTGTCCTCTTGGTATTCTTTCTGAGGAACTTACCCTGTAAATTCCTACAATGACTTTTTTTTTTTTTTTTTTTGTAAGCTAAGGCGAGATACTGTATTTCTATTACTGGAAAAAAAGAACCGAACATACATGGGCAAGTCTCAACCCGCCCTGAAGGGAAACCGGGTGTCTTGACCACCTGAAATTTTTAACAGCCATCCAAAAATAGAATACAACCAGTCTTTCTGTCCATGCTATATATCCATCTAATCTAACTATATTCAAACTAAGTTTCATCTGATTCATTAGTAACTAGTATATCTAAACAAAACTGAAAGTAAAAAACCTCCTTGCAGCAGCTCCATCTTCTACTGATGCCTTGTCTCTAGATTGGCCTCTTTCTCTGTCTTGACTCCCACACCGCTTGCTTGAAGTAACTTCATAATCTCATCCATCTTCCTCTCTTGCATCAGTAAAGTAACTTGGATATTTTTCATCTCCTTTTTCATGACAGGGATACCTTGAACCAATTCTACCATTTCCATGGCTACCTATTCGAGTGCTTTAGCTAATAATCTCTTCATGCCCCAATAGACATGTAAAGATTGTTTATATAATGACATCCTCCCTCTTGTATGTCCTGGGTCAGGCAAATACTGCGCCCAATCTTCCATTTCTGGCTTTGAATGCTCCTGCTTGCCATGACTTCCATTATAAGTTTGGGAATTACTTTTAAAATTATGTATCAAAATGAATTATAAGATGACCTTTTTAAAAGTTTGTGCCATATGTATTGAATAACTGGTGAGATGCATTGCCATGAATTTTATTATAAGCTTGGAAATTACTTTTACAATGGTGTTTCAAGATGATTATAGCATGAAAATCAATGTGCTAAAAACCATGGGTGATTAAGGGTTCCTCACATGCCTTGCCATGACTTTTATTATAAGCTTGGAAATTACTTTTACAATGAATATTCAAGAGGATTATATCATGCAAATCTATGTGAGGAAAACCATGGGTGATTTAGGGTTTATTTGAGCAAGGGTTGTTTAGTAGCCATGAGATGCAATAGAATTCTTTTTTTTTAATGAGCTATAATGTGGGTAACCTCCCCTCAATTTATCACATGAGATTGTATTCACAACATCTTTTAATATACTACTTAATTGGAGTTATAGAGAACTTGTTTCCAAGTAAACATATATGTTATGTAACTATATATGTTATATGTTGTATACTTGTATTTAGTACTTTTTAATTGCATACGTGTATAAGTATTACTATATGATAGACATTGCATACCCAAATTTTTCATGTCTAACTAAAGATTTGGGTATCCAAAACCAATGTCATAGGTCACGTTAAGGAAGTCAGGTTGTAAAAATTGCTCCTCCAACTATTTTAAACTTGCTTTTGAAATACATAATTGTTTTCTTATTATCAACAAAATTATAATAGTATAAAATTTAAATAATTATGAATCCCAACATGAAGATATCTTTGTGCTATTGCCCTATCAAGATTTCCATACTTCTTACATGTAGACATAGAATCCAATTCCATATATCATATCAAGGGTTTAGGTTCGGAGCACTAGAGCCATGTCATTTCTTAATTTCCTCATAAATTACTTTACATACATTAATAGAGGCTGATTTAAACTATTTATATAAATTACTTAAAATTTTATTATGAAATTTTCACACGTAGATCGTAAATGCTTCTAGGCTATAAAATAATTCTTTGGTCCACTCACAAAAAAAATCTATGCTTGTTCATAAAACATCTTCGATACGAATGAATTTTCTGAAATATTTTTCATGTATCAGTGATCATACTAATACTCACCTATATTTGTACTATCATTGTTTCTTATACAAATTTTAGAGTTGTTTTTTTTGTTTTAACCTTAGTTTAATCTTCAACTCTTTTTTTGCAATTAACTTATTTTCTTAATTTACACAATGATCGATCATCGGGACAATTTGATTTTCTTCCCTACATGTTGTTATGGAATTAAACTATCTACCCTGATCAAACTACCCTATTTGAAATTTGCATTATAGTTTGTTTCCCATATTTTAATTCAATTAAGTAGTTTAACTGCAATTTAGTAGGTCCCTCAATTTGATTGGAGTTACAAAAAAATTTCAAATGTCAAGTGTTATTCTTCATGCATGGATCCTCTACTGAGGGATACATATCTCACTGGATCCAGGTTTTAGATTACTTTCTAGAACAATTTCTTTGTTTCAGGGATTGTAACCTCTCACTCCCTTTACTTTTTATTGCAGGGGATTTACAAGCTCTTAGGCCAAAACCATGTCATTCAACTTATACCATAAGCCTAGATGACCCTTTTCTTTTAAATAGACTTGAACAACAAGCCAAGAGGACCCTTAGAATTTGTTTTTTACTTGACCCTTAGAATTTGTTTCTTACTTGAGCACAAAAACTTGATTTAACTGAAACTACTACCAACACACCCTTGGAGTGAATTCCAATGAAATGATGTATCATTATCTAACAACAAATTTTTCATTCCCCATTTTCATCAACCAAAGCTCACTTCAAGTTCGTGCCTTTCTATGTACCTCTATGGTGATAAGTGAATCTTCACATCACCTAAAAAACTTTTCCTTTTTCGCGTGGCTCTATCAACTATGACCCTGTCGACTTGTTAAGCATTTGACTCGATCCAGGGAGGGACATCGAGTTTTCATGTTAGATAATAGTAATTTTTTTTTCTCTCATCCTACATCAACTCTGAAATTTAGTTTGTGATGTACCTTCAACTATTGGCCATGGACATGATTGTATTATCATCCTTCACTATACTACCCATGTCAGTTAATGAGAGGTGCTATGTGTCACTTGAATTTGGCCCAAGTGGTCATCTGAAAATGCCAAACCAACATACCACATATGCTCCAACTAGACTATCACATCATCACTTTTGGATGCCCTTACAACTCTCACTACCACATCTTCCTCATTAACCAATATGATTGCACCATTTATCTTAGTGCCATGTGATATGTATAGAATAAAGGGGCCAAGGACTCATGTTTTTCAACAAAATATTTTGTTAATTCAATAAGCTTGGTAGGTGCATTTATTTTATTTTATTTATATTTTATATTTTATGTTTTTGTTAAGTGTTGATGCCATCTCCCTGCCTCTATCTCATGGGTCACCCATTGGCATAACACTTCTTCAAATGAATGTTGTAGGACATGAAAAATTTGCATCTCCTAATGATATTTTCTCTATCTCTTGGGAAGGTTAATCACATTGACCAAATCAACACGCTTTCTCCAATAATAAAGGCCCTACAATGCAAATTCCAATATCTCCAGCAACAAACATAAAAAGTTACATTTTGGGTGATTTCCAACTAAATATAATAACATTAGTCTATTCAAGCTTGTGTTGAACCATGATTCTTTAGAACCCTATCAGCCTTCAAAGTCAAATAACTTTTGATATTGAATGGTCTTTCTCAGATTTATCTATATGAATACTTTGTAGTAGCATCTTCTATATTTACAATTTATTCAACTATATTCTCCATCCTTAACCTAAAACCACCATGGACATGAATGTTCTTTGATATCAATGACAATAGTTGCTAATAATATCCCTTTTAGCATTGAAGGAAACACCATTAAAAATTATTTCCATTCATGGAAGATTCATTGATGGTATTATTACTTAAACATGGAAACACAAATTGGTCATTCTCCCACTTTGATCTAAAGAAGCACCTCTTCCTCTGTCGAGAGCTATATGCCTCAATCTCCTTCAATGTTTTCTTATTCTCCCCCTATCAAAAATAAAAAAACATATTATACCAATGCTTTCTCATGATATGTTTGCTCATACTACCTCTTTGAAATCCCCCTTTGATATCCATCTCAAAGAAATTAAATGCTCCCCCTTGGAACTAATCTCCAAGTGTAATTGATATGTTCCTATGGACATGCCACCTCCTTCTTACATTGACTACTTCAGCTATCTCAATACTAATCTAGAAAATTCCCTTCCATCCTTGTGGAGAACATTTAGTTAACAGAAGAGAGAGCAATTACTCCCAATTTTGGCCTTAAATACAAAAAATATTATTTTAGTAGGATTTTGTTGAAGATACCAGCAACATGCTCCTTTATGGGAAAGTATTCCAGTTTTACAACTTGATTTGCAACCTATTCAAGTAGTGATTTATTGTAGTCTTATTTTTATTAGGGTATAATTCTATTTTGGATATGTTAATGGAACAGGTGCAAGTAATGGGAATAACATATGTATAAATTATCTTCATATCCTCTAAGATTTGCTTCACCCATAAAATCTATGTGCAGCTAGAGGTTGTTGTATTGTACTCTCCTCAATATCAGAGAGGGAAGTTAACGTTTGTTTCTTCCTTGAACATGCCACTAGGGATTCTCCAATAAAGAAAACACCTCCACTTGTGGTTTTCCTATCATCTACATTTCCTTCCCAATCTACATCTATATATGTTGTTAATAAGAATTTTTACCTTCGGGAAACCATAATCCATAATCCATAGTGGCTCTCAAATATCTAAGTACTTTTTTACTCCTAGGAGAAGACTTTGGTTTCAGCTAATTGAAATTTTCCAGCAACACTAATGGTTTGCATAATATGCACTATTGAGGTTCTTAAATATAGGAGGCTAGCAATCAGTGACCTACACAATGTTTGATCCACCTCAAGTGACTCATCATATTTCTTAAGCTTACATTCAGTCACCATTGGAACACTGACCACTATGCATTCTCCCATACCAAATTTCTTGAACACTTCTTTGAGGTGCTTGGCTGTGGAGATGAAAATTCATTTTGTTGACTGTGCACTCTTTAAGCCAAGGAACTAGGAAATTCCTTTAGGTATAGACATTTCAAATTCATCCTTCAGGTTAGCTACAATGTTGATTGTGTTCATGTGCATCACTACCAAAAGAAATATCATCAACACAAACAATAAAAATTAATAGTTTTTCCTTTTTATATTTTATATATAAATTGTTGTTCATTCCTCCTCTTTCTAACACACATTGTAACATGAATACCATACCCTAGGATCTTGCTTATGACAATATAACCCCCTTTTCATCCTTCGTACATGGTAAAAAAAATTATGATTGTTGAAAACCTTTAGGTTGGCCAGTGTAAACCTCCTCATGTAGTTCACCATTTGTTGAAAACCTTTAGGTTGGTCAATGTAAACCTCCTCCTCTAGTTCACCATTAATGAAGGTTTATTTTACATCCATTTAATAGATATTGAACTCTTTGTGACTGGAAAATGCTAAAAAAATTCTAATAGTCTCTAATCTTAGAATAGGAGCAAAGGTTTCATCAAAATCCAATGCTTCAACTTGACCATCACCTTTGCATACTAACATGACCTTGTTTCTCACTAATTATCCATCCCCATTTAACTTATTTTAGAAGACCCATTTTTTTCCAATGGCATTCTTGTTTGTTAGTTCTAAAACCAATTCACAAGTCTATGTCTTCTCAATCTGATCTAGCTCTTCATTCATGTCCTTTACCCAATTATTATATTGGTTAGTCTAAGAAAAACCTTTAGCTTGGATCATGTAATATACGGCTATATGTGCTTAATTAGGGGGATTCATTACTCGTTTTCTAGTTTGAACTCCTACATCTAAGAAACCTATAATATGATTAGCAGGGTGACGCTTTTGAGCATACCTGGAGGGATATTTTGGTTGGGATCATTTTGCTTAGTTATTGAATTATGATGAACATGCTCATACACTTTCGCATCAATGAAGACTACTATTTTTCTTGACTCTGTATTGTAACACTTGTGACCTTTGATGCTATACATATACCCAAAAAATATAGGTTTATCTATTGTAAAATCAAACTTACTGATATTCCCATCATTATTCTTGATGTTGCACTTACTGCCAAATATATTAAAAGGCTTGAAGGCTTGACTATTGTTGTGTTGCAAAACCAAGGTTCATAAGGGGTCTTCTCATTATTTATTTTGATATGGGCTTTATTAAAAATAAAAATGGTTTTAAGAATAGTTTCAACCCAAAACCTTTATGCGATACTTCTCTCATCCATCAGAACTCTTTCGAACTGGAGCATTCACTTATTTTGTCTTTCAGTTACACCGTCAGTTACACCGTTCAACTCTGAAGTTTCAGTTACGGTAATTTCCTTTTAATACCATGCCCTTTACGGTAGTCATCAAATTCTTTAGAGGTAAACTCCCCACCATTGTCAAATGTTATACACTTGATCTTATAGGCAGTCTCATTTTCGGCCATAGATTTAAATTCTTAAACTTTTTGAAACTGGCTAGAAAAGGAATCCCAATTCAGCCTCTTGTAATTAGAAAGGATTAAAATAAAATACAAATTACCTATTGTTTTATTCATTAATGAAGGTATGCATAGATCCATATGAACTAACTGATATTACCTGATAGTAGAATATTCTTTTGATTTGAAGAGAAAATAAATTTTCTTACCAATCTCGCACGATTCACAAATTGTATTATTGTGATTGGAAATATTCGGTAGGTCCCTCATATCATTATTTTCCTGGAATTAATTACTATTTGGTCAAAATTTAAATGGCCCATTTTCTATGCCATATCAAGCTCATCATGCTCTCGGCAAGTTTAGTGAGGCAACATTTCTCAGTATTTTCATTTAGAATGTAAATATTGATGTTTATTTTAATAGTTTCAATCACCACTTCACCTGTTCCTACAGACTTAATTTAACATTTTTTTTAGATCAAAAGAGAACATCATATCCTTAATCACACATCTAAGTAAATTTTGTTTATAGCCTTCAACAAATAGAACATTATTTTCTTCACCTCCCGTTTATCAAAATGACGATACCTTCACCAATTATTTTAAGTGGGTCATCATTCCCAAAAGTTACATTACCTTTCCTAACATCTTTCATCGATAGGAATTTGTTATTCCCTGTACATACCAATGTCTACGTTGATTTCGTGGATACAACGCTAGATCATAATTTTCTTCGTTTTCCTTGTACCACACATTAGGTTGATATTTTGCTTTCCTGATCTCAGGGGCTGGTTTGAACTTTCTGATGTTGTAGTCAATTGATTTATGCCCATAATTATATCATCCAATGGAGAAAATGAATTATTGTTCCTTGGTAGATATTTTATCAATCTAAAACATACATTTTTTTTGAATGATAAACATTATTTCTTCTCTGATTTATGATTTTTCCACAGGTTAAATTCATCCTGCAACTGGAACTTTTGTGTCCATAATTCATAGACGTAAAATAATAGCGAGGAAGAATATCTTAATACCTGAGACTGATTTGACTGATAAGGCATTGTTAACTTCTTCTCGAGGGTACAATGGATGTCTATAGAAATCGTGCTTGAGAATTGTAGTTGTAACTGGCCTTCGCTTATTTATATTGATTTCTACCATTATTTCTATTACCGTGCGACCTTTTTCATGATTCAAATCGTTGATTATCTGGCGACCGTAGAAGCTTATGACGTGGAGGAGGATAAGTGGGAACTTCTACCTCGGATGAGCCAACCACGCAATGACTGTCCAGATGAGCTATTGAAATCTTTCAGACAACCCCATCTAAGGGATCATAAAAGAAGTTAAGAACATGATCATCAATTCCGATCTTCACCACAGACTTAAGAAATTCCTCTTACCCAGTAATGAAATCACACCCAGAATTTATGGGGATCCCAAAATTCACTAAAAGGATCCCCTAAGACCCATAGTAAACACTATGGGTTAGCCCACATATGGATTAGCTTGTGGCCAGGGCCTTTGCACTTCTTGTCGGGAAGACTTACTTTTATATTAAAGATTTTAATCATTTAGTAGAACTCATCAAAGGAAGCAAGCTGGATCTAGAAGACAATATTGTGAGTTTTGATGTAACTCAATTTTTCACAAAGATCCCAGGTTGTCAAGGAGGTTACAAAAATAGAAACTGTCAAGCCTACTGAAGTTTGTCTCTATTCCATATTCTTCACCTTCCAAAATGAATACTTCTAATATACCACAAGGGTGCCAAATGATATGTATTCAAATTGATAGAAAAACATATCAATTTGAATGCATTTAATAAACAAATAAATATATTGGTAGTTGGGTATTAATATATTTGGTTGATTAAAAAATATTTATATTAATATTTTCAAAATCATTAAAATAATAATTTTTAATTTTAATCAAAATTGTTTAAAATTAAAATTAAAAATAAAAATTCATTATTAATGTAATACTATATTAACAAATCAAATTAAATAATTTAATTAGTAATATATTATTATGTTCGCTTTCATTAATATTTCATTTTTTCACTCACTAACCATAGGTCTTCCTATAGACTAGAAAAGTAAGGATTAAAAAAAGACTACTGTGGAATTTCCTGCATTTCATATTCAATAATATAAAGATATGTTATGTTATATTGTGTGATATGATGTTATGTTATTTTAACATTGATTTATTAAATTATATAACGAGTTTAGATCTCTTTTAATTTTGGATTAATCAAGTGCCCAGAGAGATTAAATGTCCTTTCACTTTAAAAGAAGTTTGCATATCAACAGATTTCACATTAAATGTCCTTTCACTTTAAAAGAAGTTTGCATATCAACAGATTTCACAAAGCTTGGTAGATCTGAAGTTAAGATGAATCTAGGTTGGTGTAATTCTCCCCTTAAAATAAGCTATATTGCACATCTATATTGCAAATGAATATCTATAATATTGTCGATTTCTCCTTAGTGTGACTTAGCTACTTACATTGAGATGCCTAGTATTATTATTAATATGAGATTGTTATTAATAAAATAAAATGGGAACTATGTATTAGTTATTAATATTTAATAGTGAATAAAATGAAATATAATTTTATTTACATTAAAAATTGTATTTATATTTAATAGTTATTAAATTTGAATTATTTCAATAAAAAAGGAAATTGTTTGAGTTAATTTTGACTCAATCATTAATATGTTTATTATGGGTGTTTTATAGGCACATGGTATTGCATAACCTATGGTATTTTCTCATGGAATTAGCATTTGGTACAACTTATTCAAAGGCTTGAAAAAATTGTTAAAAGACTTTGAACTTGTTAAGTAATCTAAAAAATGTGAACAATTGCAAGGCCAAATTTAAAAGAAAATAGATAGCTATTCATTGATGGAGAACTTACTATTTAAATGAGAAGGGAATATGATAATTTGATTTAATAAACATATATACGTAAATCAATTAGACACTTACATAGTTTTCTTCCATAAAAATTCAAACTAACAACATGTTGATAGACTATGAAAACATGCACAATAGAAATTAATAATTAGTTTCTTTACACAATATAACTCAATCTAAAAATATTTGTATTCAAAGGTTAAATATTTGATGATTAACAATAAATATAATATGGTGTAATGCTCTTAGCTAGAGGTTTCAAGGCACCTTGTATAGATCACTATAGACACATAATTTGAGTTTGATAAGGCAACCTAGATAGACAAACATTCATTTGTTTAGTTTTGATTTAATTCTTTTGGATCCATTAGAAATTGATATTTAGGTTGATATTTATAGCTAGTGAGTGTAATTCATCATTACTAACTTAAAAGTTCGACTCAAATATCAATTTGTGATGGATTGGAAAGAACCAAATTAATCACATCACAAAATTCTAAACTTAGAAATTCCATTGTTTAAATAGGTTGTGTAATGGAAAAACCAAGTTGGAGGCGCCATGAAAGCACATAGTTGCTTAGATGAATTGGAAGTTATGTCAATATTATGCACAAGATGAATTATGGAGAGCCCTGCGCTTGGTGTCTTTTAATGAGCATACAAGGTTCCTTAAGGCATACACCATTATCCACACTAACCAAGAACATGTCTTTGGTATGCCTTCCTTGAAATAAATAATAACAAAATCACAATAAATAATAACAAAATCACAATAGATGGAAAACATGGTGCACATAGGACAAGGAAAACTTTCATTGAGTGGCTTAAAGTGCATAGATGAGTAAAGAGGTTGACCTATTACAATTCAAGTGGACGAAATGATGTAATGGATATCTTAGTTCATTTCGTTATAAAAAGTTTGATGTTTCATATATGTGGCACATGTTTGGAATGAGCTAAGGTGTACAAGGATAGATGAGTAAGGAGGCAATGGTTTTTCATTGTGAAACTAGTCTCCAACGGAATGTCTTATGTTCCCTTATGAAGATGGGTCTTGAGATTAATTTTGGAACAATTTCTTGAATGAAATGGGTTATTTTTACATAGTGGGTTATTTTTACATAGTAAGTTGTTTCCCTCTGAAACCAACTCCCCCAACTACCTTCAACTACCTTTTTATCCTAACCCGGACCATCAAATCCATTGTTAGACGATTAAACAATGGCTTGCCATTCAATTTAATTATAAAACATTTAAAAACATGTACTTTAAGATTAGTTAATTAATAATTTATTTAATTTTGGTTATCCCGCCCATCCTACGTGCGTGCATAACCTGCTGCGTTTGCTACAGAGGAGTGCAGGGGTGAATACCTTCTTTGTTGCGGGAGGAGGGTCACATTTCCTGTAGCACAAGGAGAGCCAGGAGGATGACAAGTGTTACATAGATGATAACTTTCCTCTGCATCTAGATCTGGCGACCTCTACATCAGAACCGGTGATGGCCTAGTTATGGTCTGGTAGTTATTAGTTATTAGGTTATGGTATACATTGTACATTCTAGTTTACTGCTCATCTCTCATCTCATACCAGTATCCTAGATTCACAACCTTCCACAGATTTGCAACTTTCATATTTTGATAGATTTGCAGTCTTTAGCATCTCTAGTTATGAGGTTAGCTAAATTTCATGTTAAGCTTGTCCTCTTGTTGTCCTTCAGCCACTACAATGAAATATTTTCTTTGTTTTAAGGACAGTTCAAATGTTCTACTTGCCATTTTAAATATCGAGGGAATATATGGTATATTTTTTATGCTTTTGAGATAGTGGAGAGGCCACCAACTTTGCCTTTGGGCAGAGAAATTTCTTCCTCCAAATTCATCCACACAAAAACCTACAAAATAATAACACAAAAAAGACATTTTTTAATGATCTGTCTATTGCATTGTACTCATCATGCACTGCCCTTTCATCATTACCATACTTTAAAATTCCATTGTACAGAATACCTCCTTGGAAAGCGGGTTTACAGAAAAGCATTTTTTTTACAAAGAAAATAAATGTCCAAATCCTTTCAGCATTCCCCTCTCGAGATTCCTTGCACACTGTATATGTATATATGATGACATACGTAAAAGAGGGTACTATTGGAAGAGATTTCTCTCTTTCTTGGATCGTGTCTTTGTTTCTGCACTCTGTCATTTGGATCTAGATAGGTCTTGTCATGTAGTGTATAGCTCAAGTCCTGTAACGTACCTAAGACTGCTTTGTATCATCGTGTGTCATCAAATCCTCCAACGTTGGACTCAAAAGCCCAACAACCTTCCTCCAAGTCTCCTCACTGATGGAAAAGTGCAGCGGAGTGGCCCCAATTATGCCTCATAGTGAAGATGGCATAATAGTAAGAAATGTAAACTAAAATCGTTGGTTGCAGAGATTTGAAGTCTATTTTAATTTGCATAATGTATTAGGAGGAAAAAAAATCATTTTCTTGGACTTCAAGCTCGAAAATCATGTGTAGAATTGGTGGGAAAGCTACATTGAGACACTTACGCTAGAGGTAGACTCATCGATAACTAAGTAAAGGTATCCTTCCTAGCTATACCCATGGTAAAAGGGTGGAATTGTTTCTTTTATTTGCAATTCAACGTCATGGTACCGCAAACATCCTCAACACTCTTTCAATGCTTTGAGTACCACTGTAGTCATGTGCATTAAAATATTTGATCAAGGTAATAGGCTTCTATAGGCGGTGCATACCTTGAAGCATAAGGTATTATCAAAATTCGGATAAATTCCCACTCTTATCACATCCAATCCTAGGTTGAGTATCATACTCTAAAGAAATCCCATTAATCAATATTATTTGTTCACATATTTGAATGAGGAAGATATTTTTGTAGATATGATCACTTGAATATTCTCATTAATTTTCACTATGAAATAGAGATTTTTGTGGTGGTTAGGAATGTGAATTATCTCATAATTTTCAATCAAATCATTACAAAAATGACAACCTTCTAATCCTTTGATGTATAATAAGGTAAAATATGATATCTGTAGTGTCTTAGTGATCCATCTCCTACATGAACCTGTTGTATTCTGCAGTTCACTCTCTTCAACATTCTTTCAATTCTTTGAATACCATTGTAGTCATGTGCATTAAAATATTTGATCAAGGTAATAGGCTTATATAGGTGGTGGATACCTTCAAGCATACGGTATTATCAAAACTAAGATAAATTCCAACTCTTATCACATCCCCTACATCATATAATTCTTTTAGAATTTTATCTCCCACCCTTCTAATCTGACCGTGAAACCCAAGAACACCATACATTCCTAAAAAACAGATAGATTCATTCCTAGGATTTGACCCTTGTTTGATTTTGATATTTATATATGGATAGAAGATACTGAGAATGATACTCATTGTCCTTTTATTTCTTTGGCATTTGAGATGAGAGGGATGAATCTTCTTGCTCGAAGATCTTCCTCTCTTTGAAATCGAGTCTATGTAGTTCTATTTAGTAATTAATCAATTTTCATGATCCCACCTATCTATACCCATGGTAAAAATATGGCGTTGTTTCTTTTATTTGTAATTCAACATCATGTTACTGGAAACATGGTCAACACTATTTCAATGCTTTGAATACCATTGTAGTCATGTGAATTAAAATATATGATCAAGGTAATAGGCTTTTATAGGCGGTGGATACCTTCAAGCATAAGGTATTATCAAAATTCAAATAAATTCCAACTCTTATCTTTTTCTTGGTAGGTAAGCACCCACGGGGGATTTGAACTAGTGACCTATCTCAAGGAGTGCCTTAATAGTGCACCCATTCACCCTCAATCCAAAGTCCCGTGGGCTAAATTCTGACTCTTATCACATCCCCTACATCAAGTAAATTTTTTAGAACTTTATCTCTCACCCTTCTAATATCAGTGTGAAACTCAAGAACACCATACAGGCGAAAGAAACAGGCAAATTCAATCCCAAGGTTTGACCCTTCATTGATTTTCATATCTATAGATGGATAGAATATAATGAGCATGATATTGCTTGTCCTTTTCTTTATTTCTTTGGAATTTGAGACGAGAGGGATGAATCTTCTTGCTGGAAGAGCTTGCTTTCTTTGAAATCAAATCTATGTAATTCCATTTAGTAATTAATCAATATTCATGATCCCACCTGGCTATACCTACATTAAAAATATGACATTGTTTCTTTTATTTGTAATTCAACATCATGGTACGGGAAATATCCTCAACACTCTTTTAATGCTTTGAATACCACTATAGTCATGTGCATTACAATATTTGATAAGGTGATAGGATTCTATAAGAAGTGAATACCTTTAGGCATAAGGTATTATCAAAATTCAGATAAATTCCCACTCTTATCACATCCCCTACATCATATAAATTTTTTAGCATTTTATCTCCCACCGTTCTAATATCATGATGAAACTCAAGAATGCCATACATGCCAAAGCAATGGAAAAATTCAATCCCAGGGTTTGACCCTTCATTGATTTTCATATCTATATATGTATAGAAGATATTGAGCATGATACTACTCGTCCTTTTTTTATTTCTTTGGCATTTGAGATTAGAGGGATGAATCTGCTTGCTGGAAGAGTTTGCCCTCTTTCTTGGATCTTGTTTTCTATTTTCCCTCGGTTATTTGGATCTAGATAGGTACTGTCTTCTAATGTATAGGTGAAGTTCCCCCTCTTATCACATCCAATCTTTGGTTGAGTATCAAAGTCTAAAGGAATCACATTAATCAACATTATTTGTTCACAGATTAATGATTGAAGGAGACATTGTTCTAGATATTATCACTTGAATATTTTCATTAATTTTCACTATGGAATAGGGCTTTTTAGGGTGGGTAGGAATGAATCTTACTTATGTCTGACAACTATCCATCAGAGAAAAGCCATTCTGGATGGTTTTCATATCTTGGTGTATACATTTGGAAATATATCTTTGAGAGAATTGAGGTTTTCCTACTTCCCCAAAGCCTAAAATCAATATCTGGTGTATGATCTCTGCGGTTGAAAAGCCAATCCCACCTAACAATTATTTGTATCATCCTCTGTTATCAAATCCTCCAATGTTGGACTAAAATTCCCAACAACTCGCATGTAAGTCTTCTCACTGATGGAAAAGTGCACTAGAGTCACCCCAATTATGCTCCATAGTGAAAATGGCATAATAGTAAGAAAAGTAAAGTGAAATCATTGGTTTCGGAGATTTGAAGTCTAGTTTAGTTTGCATAATGTATTGGGAAGAACAAAATTCATTTTCCTAGACTTCAAACTCGAAATTCATGCATAGAATTGGTGGGAAACCTACATCAAGACCCTTACACTAGAGGTAGACTTTTCGATAACTAAGTAAAGGTATTCCACCTAGCTATACCCATGGTAAAAAGATAGCATTGTTTATTTTATTTGTAATACAACACCATGGTACCAGAAACATCCTTAACACTCTTTCAATGCTTTGAATACTACTGTAGTCATGTGAATTAAAAAGTTGATCAAGGTAATAGGCTTCTATAGGTGGTGGATACCTTTAAATATAAGGTATTATCAAAATTGAAATAAATTCGCACTCTTATCACATCCCCTGCATCATGTAAATTTTTTTAGCATTTTATCTCCCACCCTTCTAACATGATGGTGAAACTAAAGAACACCATACATGCCAAAGCAATAGACAGATTCAATCCCAGGGTTTGGCCCTTCATTAATTTTCACATATGTAGATGGATAGAAGGTACTGAGCATGATACTACTTGTTCTTTTTTTATTTCTCTTGCACTTGAGACGAGAGGGATGAATCTTCTTGCTGGAAGAGCTTTCTCTCTTTATTGGATTGTATCTTTGTATTTTTACTCTGTTATTTGGATCCCGATAGGTCTTGTCCTATAATGTATAGGTCAAGTTCCCACTCTTATCACATGCAATCTTTGGTTGAGTATCATAGTCTAAAGAAATCCCATTAATCAAGATTACGTGTTCATAGATTTATGATTGAAGTAGACATTGTTCTAGATATGATCACCTAAATATTCTCATTAATTTTCACTATGGAATAGGGCTTTTTAGGGTGGGTAGCAATGAATCTTGCTTTTGTTTGATAGTTCTCCTTCAGAGAAAATTCATTCTGGATGGTTTGCATACCTTGGTATATACATTTGGAAATATATATTTGAGAGAATTGAGGTTTTACTACTTCTACGAAGCCTAAATCACTATCTGATGTCTGATCTCTGCGATGAAAAAGGAAATCCCAGCTAAGACTACATTGTATAATCCTCTGTCATCAAAACCTCCAATGTGAGACAAAAAAATTCCCAACGACCTGCCTCCAAGTCTGCTCACTCATGCAAAAGTGCACTAGAGTTTCCCCAGTTATGCCCCATAATGAAAATGGCATAATAGTATGCAAAGTAAAGTGAAATCATTGGTTGTATAGATTTGAAGTCTAGTTTAGTTTTCATAATGTACTGGGAGGAAAAAAATGTCATTTTCTCGGACTTGAAGCTCAAAAATCATGCATAGAATTGGTTGTAAAGCTACATAGATACCCTTATGCCATAGGTAGACTTGTCGATAACTAAGTAAAGGTATCCCATCTGGTTATACCCATAGTAAATATATGGCAGTGTTCCTTTTATTTGTAATTCAACATCATCGTACCAGAAACATCATTAACGCTCTTTGAATTCTTTCAATACTACTGTAATCATGTGCATTAAAATATTTGATCAACGTTATCGACTTCTATAGGTGGTGGATACCTTCAAGCATAAGGTATTATAAAAATTCATATAAGTTCCCACTATTATCATATCCAATTTTTGGTTGAGTATCATAGTCTAGAGAAATCCCATTAATCAACATTATTTTTTCATAGATTTATGATTGAAGAAGACATTGTTCTAGATATGATGAATTGAATATTCTCATTAATTTTCACTATGAAATAGGGATTTTTAAGTTGGGTAGGAATGTGAATTTTCTCATATTTTTCAATCAAATCTTTAGAAAAATGAAAAAAAATCTCATCCTTTGATGTATAATAAATTAATAGATGAGATCTACAAAATATTGAAAAACATATGAGGGGTTCATGTTAGTAGTTGCAATGGTGTAAATGGCACATGGGTCTAATAAAATCACATTTAAAACCATCATGAATGGACTATATAAACAGAGTAAGCTCCAAGAGGCAAAGAAACTCTTATATTAGATGTTAAAATAATAGGAAGGCTAAAGAAGCATTGAAAATTTATTATCAGATTCTAGAGAGGATGCATACCAATTTTTTGATAGAATGTTTCAGATATTTCTAGCATTTGTTATCTATAAATTTCACAATAAAGTGTCTGAGCATTCAGGTTGTCTGTAAATTTTAGATATCAGCGAGAAGAAACAAGAATTGAAGCCTTGATAAACTTGAAGACTTCCAAAGCTAAATCTGAAACCAAAAATCTTGAGGTATAGGGAGTGTGCTTATAAATACTTGTACACATTTACTAATATTTCCAGAATTTTGGTTGTTTACAACATTAAAAAAAATTGAATAGATATGTTCATATTTATGTCATTAACATAATGCACATAGTAAATGTTATTATGTGGGTAATTCTGCATATATTTGCAAGCATGATAAAATGCATGACTTGAAAATGATACGTCAATGTATCTTACCATTTTTCTGTTAAAATATTCAATGATGTTTATTATTTTTAAAGGAAGGAAAGTGAAGTATTTTTTAAGCTTTATCTTTTGAAAAAAATGTAACTAGTAGGCTCCACATTCTATGTTGTATCATATATGTAGCCTTTACAATCATCCTATAAGAATGTCCTCTTAAAATTTTCTAGCCATCTCTTTTTCATTCTATGAAATATTATACGTTTTTCTTTGAAATGTTGTGTATTTTTGGTTTCACATTTTTTGCTTTGAATACTCAGAAATATATTATTGCACATAGTTTGAAGTTATGATACATAGGTAATTTGCTTACAATTAGGTACAAGTTAAAACCATCAGCCATTAATATCTTAGTAGGCATAAATGACCATCATGTGATAAAAGGTATTATTTCTTTCTAGTGCTTCCCATCCACTAATGTTCCATCCAAAAAATGAAGACATGGAGTGGTTTTATATTGATTTCCTACCCGATCGACATAGGTTTATTGAATATTATCATCAGGTGCTAGGGCGTCTGTCAATTGTTTTTATCATGCGTAGGTTTCTAAAATTTTCATAAAATTTATAGTTTTAACTTTGTTTGAAAGAGAATAATCATATGGAAGTTGTTTTCATAAATCTCTTCATGTAAAAAAAATGCCATAAATAGGTAGCATATGGAAAAATAGCATAATTGAAAAAAAAATCATATGTTATGCAATCTTGTGTCCATCAAATTTGTTTAAAAATTAGAAACAATAAATCTTAAAATAATATACCATAGCATGTTCACATAACAATATCAACTACATGGATAATGAATTTCATCACTTTATGCCTTATGACATTTCCTTTACCAACTCTCCTTTTCAATCTATGAAATAGTATACGTTTTTCTCTCAAACATTGTCTAATTTTACTTCACAATTTTTTCTATGAATACTCAGAAAGACATTATTGCATGCATTTTGAAGTTATGACACATAGGTAATTTCCTTAAAATCAGGTAAAATTTAAAACCATTGACCATTCATATTTGAGCAGACATAAATGACCATCAGGTCACAAGCCTGATAAAAAGGTACTACTCATCTCTAATGCTTCCCATCAACTAATTTTCCCTCCAAGAAATGAATACTTTGAGTGGTTTTATTGTGATTGCCTATGAAATAAGCATAGGTTTATTGAATAGGGAACCTCTCTAATTATTTCTAACATATGTAGGTTTCTAAAATTTTTAAATTACAGTTTCAAGTATGTCGTGCATGTCTAACTATTTTTAACATGCGTAGGTTTCTGAAATTTTCAATTTACAGTTTTAACTATGTTTGAAAGAGAATGATCATATGGAATTTGTTGTCATAAATCTCTTCATTTTTATGTTTACAAACCTAGATAACCACTCAATTACAAAAAACAAAATGAACATGCTTCGTACCCCTCAGTTCATAAATATCCATACAGTGTTATAGGAATGTTATCAATGTTAAACATCTTATGCATGGGAAGCCACATTTGTGAGTTTTGTTCTGTATAGTACTTATTTTGTTATCTCTAATTTCAGAAAATGACAATAAACCTCACTAAGAATGTTATTTTCTCAATGCTTTCTCTATCAACTCATATTCAACCATTCCTACAAATTGTTTAACTTGAACCCATTCAATCAATGCAAAGTTCAACTCCATGATATCATATTGCCATCTTTGATGACACACCTATGAAACAACTTATGCTTCCAATAGATTTTAATGACCTTGTAGTAACAACCCTGCTGCAAAGTGTTCTGTTATACATGTTAAAAGTGGGACTACTTCAGCTATTGGTCCATCAATGTAAGTTTATTATAAATATATTATTTCAACTTTAAAAAGTATCTCCATACAACTTGCGACTCTAATAATTACTCCTATCACTATCATTTATCGTGCAGGCCCATAGTGCTAATAAACTTCTATGTTTCTGCTTCATCTGCACCCTTAATTGGTAATCTAAAAAAATTTAGTATTCTGAAGAAGGAACTACCTCCTCATCGAACCAAAATCTTTCATCAAGAAGGAACTTCCTTATTCCAACTACTCTAACCCCATCTGTCATGCCAACCCAAATTTCCATCAAAGAAGAAACCCTTGCCATTAAAATTGATACGTAAAAGGATGCATTCAAAGAAAGCATCTCTTTGATAATTTCATAATCAATACATACCTGGTAATGTTTTTGGCTTTGACCTATTCGATACAGAATGTGGAGAAATACATATTATTTGTTTCAACAATGTTGCCGATTATTTTTTTGACAAAATCCAACATGGAAATTTCTACATTGTCTCTAAAGGGAATGTGAAAATGCCTAATAAGCAACACAACCACTTGAACAATGACTGAAAATTTTTGTCAAATGCAACATATACCATACAACATGTTTCAAGTGGAAAAGAAACACAAGCCAATGGTGCAACTCAATATAAAATGAATCAATGATATCATAACAACAAATGTCAACTCCATTGTTGATGCTATTGGTATTGTCATTGATATTTATACTATGTGCACTATACGTAGAAAAGACTGATCTAAATTTACTAAGAAAACACTACAACTTTAAGACATGTTTGGGTATAACATGGATGCAATATTTTGGGGAGGAAATTTTGATTTCATATCACAAGAAATATCATCATCATGTGTTGTAGGAAATAACCCCGTCATTGCAATCAAGTATGCCTATGTTGGAGAATTTAATGGAAAAGATGTTGACACTACAATGGGATCCATTATTCTTGTAGATCCTGACATTGAAGAGGTCCACATGCTAAAGTCATGGTTTAAAAAAGAAGTTTCCACTACAACTTTTACATCCTTGACAACAAGATATTCAACTCCTTTTGGCCATCAACAAAAGCAAATAACAATTCGTGATATTTGAAGTGTGGATTCCTCAGAGAAACTATCATTCTTCCAACTGAAAGGTACAATAAAAAATATTTTGATGGACATTTTTTACTACATTTCTTCCTCATCCATCGTTGATGGGAAAAAAAGCATGAAAAAACTTATTCCACAAAATAAAGGCATGTGTTTTTGTCCAAAATGAAATGCTGATGTAACTAACTGTGATTAAAAATACTTAAGACTGACATACAAGATCACACTGGTGAGTTAGCTTCAATTGTTGCTTTCGAAGACGTGACATCTACAATTCTTGGGATTAATGCCAAGGAATTATATTTGTTCTCCTCAGATGCAGATCTAATGAAGGAAATTGTCTTCAAAGAACTATGGACAGATCACATCTTCACACTATCAATGATGAAAAAAACATTTAAAGCAATACCACTGTTGAAATTTGTTATCGTCAAAGAAGAAAGTTTGCATTTCACAATAGAATTCAACAACATCCTTCTAGAAATTGATAACATGTCGATATCATTGATAGATATCGTAAAATCTATTTTCCACTTCTTGACAGTTTTTATTATCTTATTTTACAAATAAAATTTTACACCATATACTATTATATGCCTTCTTTCCAAATTCTCTTATTTAGTATTCAAATAAATATTCATCCTCCATTGTATCTAGCATTGTATACATATACTTATTCACAATCTATTCACCTTCTTTCCTTTAACAAATGAGGTAACTTGATCCATTACACATGCAATTGTCTACATGTATAAATGAAAATTAGTTAAATATTCTTTCAAACACATTATTCAAATCCTAAATTCACATAAAACTATTAAAAACTTCATTGTATTTCATCTCTTTCGCTTTTATAGAATAACATGGTTGTTCTCTCTCCAAATAACATTCCTTTTTTCCCCTCTCTTGCCTATAGGTACCATAAACTGTGCAATTTCTTCTTATTGTAATGATGAACGCGCTTGAAGATACTATGCAACAAAGAAATAATGAATAAATTCATGTCGATGTGAGCTTTATCATGCAAAAAAAGGCATCATATAATGCCAAAAAAAATAGAAGGGAAAGCTACATTCATCATCTGAAACGGATGGTAAAAATTCACATTTGCCATCAAGCCTCTCCATATTTATCAACTCCCATTCTGAAAGCAATCATCAATGAGTTGTTCTTACGTCTCTTTCACAAATAGAATAAATGTTCATTTCTAGGGTCAACTCTATACTCCAAGTAATAGATGCAAATGGTTTCCAATATAAATACAATGACCAGACAATTAGTTTTTCGCAAGACATTACAAAAATCACAACCATGTTTCCACAACGTGTTGAAGACTTCAAAATTCTAATTTTCACCCATCATAGTAATGACCATCATGCCTATGATTGCATTGTTAGTAGACAACGTGTGCTCATTGCATTAGAATACAAATTGGCAAATCAACCATACTATAAGAATGCTTGTATTGATAAGAACGCACTCGTATATTTACAAGCAATCCCCATTAATGTCTTCTCCTCCCTTCGCCATTACAATACCACAGAAAAATTTGTACACCTTTCACCTAAACCACCACTTAACCCCAGTGAAGATTCCACAAACCCATACCTTCACCACACATCACCATTCATACCCATTGTTCCCAATACAAATAAAGAAATCCAATAAATACACCATTATTTACATGGCTAAAGCCACCATTATAATACTACAATTGAATGACCACCAATTGGGCCATCCCCAATCAATGAATATGACACATAAGGTCTATTCTCTATGGCTTTCCCCACCCTTTTCCGCATAGGATCTACAATGCCAAATCAACCAAGAATGAAAGTAGTGCAGTTACATGAGTACACACTTCACCTAATATGTTACTATGATAATAGATTGGACAAGCACCCATGCTTTTGTTATTACAAATACAATCTCATGATGCGACATCATAGTGAAGAAACAATCTCTGTTTTTGTAAAAAAGAACATCGAAGATAACTTTCCAACATCTATTCAAAATCTCAACATCCGATTAGAACAATTTCCAAATGAGTAGTTGGTAGAACAAGTCATATGATTTGGTTGCTCTTTACATGGCACAAGATATTTTTGGCACAAAGCTAAAAATGAACTAACAAACATGATATCTCAGCTTGGTTTCCCAACATTCTTCTTCACATTAAGTGCAGTTGGTACAAAATGGCCTGATCTTCATGCTTTCATGCTTGGATGTCAACCTTCTGATATTTCAAAACAACAAAAATGAAGAAACGACAACATTATCTCTAAACCGCATTTAACATAAATATATATGCACCATATAATTAGAGCATTTCATGAAGTTATCTTATAGTAAAACTAGAAAACAAACAACTACTGGTATATGTACGCATTCTACGGCATTTCTTCTATAGCACTCTAAACATCAAACCTCGTCTACTATAAAATTATCTTACACAAATGCATACGTGATAGGTACGAATGGAAACATACAGGATTTGCACACATCCATGGTTTCCTTTGGATATAAAATGCACTTGATATGGAAATGCTCAACTGGGAAGACATAAAAGTAGTTGATATTACTAAGCAATTGCTATAGCAAATATATTTCAGCTTGGAACCCTCACATTCCTTCTCTTTCAAACCAACCCATTACTCAAACAAATTTAGAAGGCCATTTTCTATTGTCCATGTCACATATTTTTACAGCCAATCCTCTCAATGATTATGAACAACTCATTAATTGCATTAAATGTCACACAAAACACACCGAAAGAATATGCCTAAGAAATAAAGGATCCTCATTCGAATGTCACTACAAAGCACCATGGAAATTACATCCAAAAACATCCTTATTCATTGACTCTAATGGCCAAAAAACATCCACCCCTACTCGCAATGATGATCTATTCAATACCCATAACCCTACCATCCTATCTATTTGGTGTGAAAATGTTGATTGCCAACCAATACTCTCAATACATGTTGTACATAAATATATCGCAAAATATGCATCCAAAATAGAAAAAAATATGAAAGCTTCCACCACATGCTATGTAGAATTGTCCTCGCTTCACCCAATGTTGACCCAACAACATCTACATTTCAAAAATTCCTTGTAGAAACCCTTGCTAATTATGACATTGGAGCACAAGAAACTTGGCATATGCTGCAAAAATTACCATTAACATTGTGTAGCCGATCATTCTTTTCTCTAAATGTAAGACAAAAAAATTATATGCACCTTCCACAAACTAACACCACGTATTTTACATCACCACACATCATAGATACATATATCCAATGCCCATCGAACCTAGAATCCACATCACTTATATAACTAGGAAGATCTTGGTCATATGGTCCTCTTCACAAGATGAAGAAATGGAAACTTGGACCTTCAAAAGAAATTATTCGGCTCATCCCACGCTACTTCTCCATACCATCCAAAATGGAACTTTTCTATGCTCACTTTTGTTGAGTTGAACTTATGCTATACAAACCCTTTGCACATATTGTACAAGATATAGGAGATTCCGCTCAAGAATTCATCACAAACTAGCAAACATTTTTTCCTTTCTACAAACCTTTGCATCAAAACCACACACTATCTGATATTGAAACTGTTGCAAATGATTATCGAATTATTCATGAAACCAATCCTACAGACACCATGGAAATAAATTAATGTGAATTACTCTCCCAATTACACCGTACAAATGAGCTCCTCATAAATGACCTTAACATGCTTGGCCTTCGTAGCTTTGATTAAAAACATAACTAGAACCATACCACTATCCCATTTGATCTACAAAATAATGGCATACAATTCATTTAGAAAAGTAGCTATGTCCAATGCATCTTTTAAACACATAAACATATCCTAACGACCCTTCCTACATTATCTCCAATGCAAAAAATATCCAAATATTATTTTGAATCATTTCACTAAGAAGGATATTTTATCTTCTCTAGGAATGATAATACAAGGCACTGCTGGTATAGGAAAATCACTCCTTATAAATTGCATGAAATAAATTCCCATAACCTTTTTAAGCCCAAAACCTTCATCGATCATTCTCCTCACCTCTACAGGCATTGTAGCCTTCAACATACAAGCATCGACAATCCATTCCATCCTCCACCTTCCTATAAATGATCTTATGCCCTTAGAAGGAAATGCTCTTTCAAAATTCCAAGAAGAACTTAACCATAGCAAGTATATACTAATTGATGAAATGAGCTTCATTGAGCTAAAACTTCTCGACCATATTAACGAATGCCTTCGAGAAGCGTTTCTACTATTAAGAAACACTCCTTTCGGTGGGTGTTCCATTATATTAGTTGGTGATATTGGCCAGTTACCACCCATCAAAGACATACTAGCATAGGCAGACACGAACCATGGAAGCGCACTGTGGAACACATTCATCACATTCATCACATTGGACACAATAATTCATCAACATGGCGACAACATCGCCTAGGTTACTTTTAGGAATATCTTCCAAAACATTAGGAATACAAATCCAACAATTGACGAATAAAAAATACTGATGTCAGGCACAGATTCCTTATTATCAGAAGATGAAATACATTCTTTCCATGATTCCATGCATCTATTCCCAACCAATTCTCAAATAACAGTCCATAATAAGACAATGATAAAATTTCTAAACATTGATGTCACAAGATCCATTGTTGAAGACGGTAATTCATATTCTAGAATTTCCTTAAAAGACGAGCAGCTTGAGTGAATTTTGTTTCTATGCAAAGGCGAAAAAGTGATTCTACCTTCCAATCTGTGGGTTTTAGCTAGACTTTTTAATGCTTCCCTCTGAGAAATTATATCTATCTTCTACAAAGAATCAACTACACCTCCACAAATTCCAACATTTGTTGTCGTAGCTTTTCGTAAATACATTGGACCTCCTCGGGATGAAAGAAATCCCACTCACTTTCTTGTCCCATCAATCAAAAGAAATGGACTTATGCAAATTCCACTAATTTAGATGGCTTGGGCATTAACCATACATAAATCTAAAGGTATGACACTACCAAAAGCAACAATTGACATGGGAAAAACTAAACATTAAGGTCTCACATTCAAAGAAAATTCAAGAGTCCCTTCTCTACAAGGTCCCCATATTTTCCCTGCATTCAGTTTCAATAGCTACAGTGAAATGAAAGACAACAAAAACATTGCTCGTCGAAAACATGCAGAAGAAATTCTACATTCATTTCCAGCTCTAGACAATCTATTCCTATCGATACGTTAAAGTCACCAAAAGGTTTCCTATATTTTTTTAGCTCAATCTATTTCATAATATACCTTTCATATCTTTGGACAATAATAAAATTTAGTCATTATTAATACATGGTTGCAAATATTAAATTTTCATTATATTCTCTATTTACATGGTTCTAACATTATCTTTCTTATTCATACTAACTTTTTTGAAACTGGAGAAGAGATAACCATTACCACCCAATTCTATGCACATTTGGAAGTATTTCTTGTAGCTAGGCACCCTTGATCTAGATATATTTCCATGAAAGGAAGCTTCAGTCAATATTTAATAGAAGTTTAGTATCGGGATAGAGAAAGTGAAGGCTACTTTCCTTCACACAAAGGGATTCAATATCAATCATTGCACTAGTTATCTAGAAAATATTATCTTTCATCATGTGACCATGTTTGGCCTTTAAAACACCAATGGAACCCATTACTAAGCATATATTACTTCAATATTTCCCTTTATTAGTGCTTGTTTGTACATATTTTTAGCAAGCTTTCTCACCATTTTCATCTATATCTCTAGCTTAGGCTAATGGCTTCATCGCTAAATTCCCTAACTATCTAGGTAGTCCACAATTCCACATAGGTTGATTGTGGATTATATGATTTTCTATCACCCCCATACAAGGTCACAATTTCATATCCACATGTGTTTCAATTTTTTCTGACAGGTTTCGTTGGTTCACTTACAAAAAATTCTCTCTCTTTGTCACATGTTTCCATTCCACTTCTCTCTTTTGTATGTTCCGTCGTGCCCACATTGATTCCAACATTAGAATCTATTTGGGTACCTCCATGTGTTATGGAATGATTTAGAAGTCTATAGAATGTGTGCAGAGACCATACTTCTAAAGTAGCTTAGTACCACTCCCATTCATTTTCATAGTCACTGTAACATGGGTGGTTAAAATAATTAATTATAAAGCTAATACATTTATTTTATTTAAAGTAAGAAATTCCTTGAATACCCATTATATATTTCCCCTCAAGAAATCTTTCCTCTTAGTCATTAAGATGCATATTGGTTTTCCTATTCTTGAATATTTGGAAATATATTTAATGGAAATTCATATTACAAGTGTTCTACGACATTTTGAAGAATTTATATTCACTTTCCCCCAATGTGTCATTAACATGATCAATGGAAAATATGCTAATTGAGGAATTAAATATCGATGTGCTCTAATCCCCTCCACTTAAGGAATGCATTGCTCAATTTTCACACGATTTTAGGTGTCATCCTTAACAATACACCATTTTAGTAATCTCTCATTCACTACAACAATACGCAAACTACTTCCTTTTACCACCACTACCATCCATTCTCTTGCTAGAAACCAAGAAAATATTAGGAGAGAGGATGAATAAATGTTTTGACAACTTCAAAATTTCTCACTCAAAGTAAAGAATACTTAGAAAAATAATAATCAATAGCAGGACAAACTCATAAATCATGACATGAAATATAAATGGAAACCCAACTTGGAAACCCACCAATTATTTTTAATTTTGATGCAAAATAAATTTATAGCTTCAAATTACATCAATTTCTTTGTGTAGGCTACAACCCACATATGGCTTCAACCTTCTTACTATCTCTAAACTCCAAGTTGTTGATTTCTTAGGCACTAACTTAAGGGGAGCTCCAACTCTCTCGTTTATTTGTTCCAACTAAAAAGAAACTCCAACTCCTTGTTATGATTTATTGTTATATCATAAAGGCTTCTATGCTATAAACTAATTCTTTGCTGCCCTCACCAAAATCAGCTATGCCTTTTCATAAAACATCTTCAGTACCAATGACTTCTCTGCAATATTTTTCATGTATCACTCCTCATACTAATACACAACTATCTTTGTACTATCTTTGTCGGTTATACAAATATTAGAGTTTTTATTTTTGGTTTTAACCTTAGTTTAATTTTCAATGTTTTTCTTGTAAATAACTTGTTGTTTACTTAATTTTCACATTGGTTGATGTGAACAATTTTATTTTCTTCCCTGCACATTGTTATGGAATTAAATTATCTATTCTTAGTCTATTCAAATTCCAATTTGGTTGTCCTAATCAAACTGCTCTATTTGAAATTTGCATTCTAATTTATTTGTCCTATTTTAATTCAATTAAGTAGTTTAACTACGATTTAGGAGGCCTCTCAATTTTATTGGAGTTACAAAATATTTTCGACTGCCAAGAATTGGTCTTTGTGCATGGAGATTGTGCCGAGGGAAACATACCTAACCAAATCAAGACTGTAGATTAGTTTCTACAACAATTTCTTGGTCTCAAGGGTTGTAACCTCTCACTCCTTTTACCTTTTCTTGTAGGGGATTTACCATAACCCTAGAGGACCGTTAGAATTATTTTCTTACTTGAATGTTGAAACTTGATTACAATAAAAATACCACCAACACACCCTTGGAGTAAATCCCAATGAAATTACGTATCATTATCTCACAAAAAAAATTCCATTCCCCAAGTTCATCAACCAAATCTCACTTCATGTGCGTGCCTTTCTCTATACCTCTATGGTGAGATGTGAATCTTCACATCACCTAACAAAATTTTCTTTTTCTCATGGCTCTATGAACTACAACCATATCCATTTATGAACCATTTGACTCTTGATCCAAAGATGGACATCAATTTTTCATGTTAGATAATCGTAATCTTTCTGTCTCTTAGCCTCCATTAACTATGGAACTTCCTTTGTTCAAAGTTGCATATTGAAGCACATAACACTTCTTCAAATTACTGTTGTAGGATATCCAAAAATTGCATTTCCTAATGGGATTTTCTCTATCTCATGGGACTGTTAATCGAAATTACCAACTCAACAAACTTGCTCTGACGAGAAAGGCCATATAGTACAAATTCTAATATCCTCAGCAACAAACATAAAAAGTTCCATTTTGCAAGATTTCTAACTAGAGATCTGGGGCACGGTGACATGATCCTTAGCGATAATGACATTAGTTTGTTTAATCTTTTTTTGAACCATTATGCTTTGGTACCCGGTCAATCATCAAACTACAATAAGTTTACATCCACATGGATATTTTTAGGATGTCATAGACTATTGAATGGTGTTTTTGAAATCTATCTATATGAGTACTTTGTAGAAGCATATGAGCTGATATTCTATAGTTACAATTGTTCCAAATATGTGCTCCATCCTTAACTTGAAATCACCTTTGGCATCAATGAAAATAGTTGCTAATAATGCCACTGTTTGTCATTGATGGAAACACCATTAAAATTTGTTACCAGTCATTGAAGATTTATTGATGGTATTACTACTTAAACATGGCAACACAAATTGTTCATTCTCCCCTTTAATATAGAGAAGCACCTATTCCTTTTTCAAGAACTATATTCCTTAATTTCATTCAATGTTTGCATATTCTCCTCTTATCCAAAACCACCAAACATATCGTACCAATGCATTCTCATGAGATGTTTCCTCATACTACCCTTTTTACACCCCCCTTTGACATCAATCTCAAATAAATTAATTGCTCCCCCTTGTAATTGATGAAGAGGATCATCAATAAGTAAATTTTATGGGTCTTAATGCCACTCTCCAGCTTATTAAAATCAACTTTTCTCACATTTATTTACATATTTTATTATATTTTTCTTAGTGAGAAGGGTAAAGTGAGATATTATTCCATGTAGCCTAATATGTACTAAGTGCAAGAATTGGATCAATTTTGGGCTAATTTAAGTGCAAGAATTCAAAAGGGAAAATCAAGAGGGTTTTTAGGAGATTTGGTCTCTGCCCTTAAATCCTTAATCATTCAAATATTCCTCCACCAAATATCATCATCTTGGAGTTACAAGCAGCTAAGCCAACAGAGTTCATTGGCAGCCAAGTGAGTGAGAGTTGAAGACAAGTCAATCTCGAGTTTGGGAGCCAAGCCTCCCTAATTTTTAGCAAGTTGTTGATACATTCAACTTCTATAAATAAGAAGGCTAAGGGCCTCATTAGGATTCGATTTTTTGTTATATCCAAGAGGCAATTTGGAGCTAAGACATTGTGATTGTTACTCTTATCTTATTTTTAACATGTTGATGCTAATGAAAAGGTTTACCTTGATCCAATAGTTAGTTGATTCAAAGGGATGAATCTCCTGGGTTAGGTTCCAATGCTAGGAGCAGAATTTCCTTTTTTTGTACATGTATTCTTAGCTTAAAATCATATTTAGGTGATGAAGTTATTCCTGCTTTGTTTAATTTAGAAGTATCTAAATGATCTCTTAGTTTTTCTTCCATTGGTTGAAGAAATAGATCAGTGGTACAACAGTGAAAGAGAATGCATCAGAAAATCTTATGATAGTGGCCTCTTCCTCCTCTCCCTCATGGGATCATGGCTTGAGGGCACCACTCTCATAGCTCCAAAAAAATATTTATCTTTTGATCATTGCATAACTTAGGGTTCCTTGTTGAAAATATCATTGTTTATAATGTATTGGAAGCACCTGGATTTGTCATCTTGTTTCTTGAGTTTGTTGTGGTATAAGAAGACATTTCATTTCATAGATATAGTCATTAGCTATCAATAAATTAGTTTTCTTAAATTCAACTCATCTTTTCCATATTTACATGAAGTTATGCATAAATGAAGATAAGGACATGTGTTGTTTCATGATTTTTTGATTTGTAGGGAGGAACTCATTCCACCAGCCTCATCTAAGCCTTCTCCACCTACTTCCAAGGCCTACCAACCCCTAATCTCAATTTCTGTTTTATAGCCACCATGGGAATCCACCGTGAGCAAACCCAACCATCTCAAAGTGTTGGTTTGAGCCTTGGATATTGTGCAGATTTCCTACACCTTGTTACACCATCACACATCTTCCCAACACTTAATTTCACCTTCCCTACCTTCCTATATCCTTCAACTAGTTTCATGTAGAAAACCAAGTCATCCTATAGTAAACCAGGACATCCTGTAGTAACTATAGGAAACCCTGTAGCAGCTTGTTTTAGCATGTTTTGAGAAGAAATTCTGATCTAAGCATAGGATAGGCCCTCCATTGGAAATCCATCACACTCAATGCCATTTTGGACCAGCTTTTCCATGCCTTTCTCCCCTGTAAAAGATCAAATTGTTTAGCTTAGCATTTACATTGCTAAATTGAAAATCAAAAGATTATTATTTTTTTCTTGTACTTTTAACAAAAGATAGCAAGTGTATACATACATCAGTCATGGAAGTGTTTTTTTGTAAGGTTCAACAATGCTTTTATATTAATGAAATACAATATAATACATGATGCAGAGTGGGAGTCGATGGACCCCCTTGTGTCTGCCTTTGAACAGCTGAGCTGGTCTAGTCTCTGCTCTCATTCTCTCCTCTCTCTTTTTTTTTCCCGAGTGGATCTCTTGCAGCTTATATAGTTGTCAGTAAATGGATATTTTGGAAGAATCAATGGAGCCTGGCATTTGTTAAGCTTGTTGGTCTGCCTTGTTTATGGTGTGGCATTTCTCTTTGAGTTCCCCCTCCTCCATGTCTTGCCAGAGGATATGATAGTCTTCACTGTTGGACTGTACGCCCGCATTGGCTATGGTGTCGTCCAACTTGTTTGCAGTTCTTCTGACTGCTTGAAAGGTGATGCCTTGAATGTTGTTGAGATGGACTTGGAGATCCTTCATAATTGTCGAGAGCCTCCAGTTGGGTGTGATCCTGTCCACTTGCGTGCCATTTTGAATTTTCCTCATCATCTTGATGATTATCTCTGAGTCTCCTTCCACTATCAGGGGTAGGAATTTGTAGTGGTTAGCCAGGGTGATGCCTTTGATGAGAGCAATCAGTTCTGTAGCATTATTGGTGTTATTTCCCATATTTCCATGGTAGATGAGCTGGATGTTTCCCATATGATCCCTAATTGCACCATCGTATCCTGCTTTTCCTGGGTTTTTCTTTGTCGTACCATCGAAGTTTAGTTTGAACACTGAGAATGACAGTGTTCCCCATTTGTCCCACTTCATCACTTGCATGGTCTAGTTCCTGCTTGTTGGATTGGTCCGGGCTTGGAGTTTGAGGATTTGGACAATCCTTTGATCCTTTGGAGATAGGTTCCCCTCTTGGTGCATTATATCCATGGCGTGGATCGTTTCTATAATTCACTGCTTTGATTTTTGCATTAACCTATCCACTGTCATCTCAAAGTTTTTAAAGATTCTAGCATTGCGCTCTTTCCAGAGGATCCAGACTACAACCCCAGAATGAGGTTCCATGCCTTGTTGATCAGATTATTGTTTGACATGGTTGATCGCCAATTTCTCAAGGTAAGACCGATCGAGTCTCTATTTCTGTCGGTTTTCCTGAAGACAAAATCCATATCATCCCATAGCGCGCAGGTGGTGGGCCATGTATTGTGAATGTGGTTGAGCGTTTCATTTTCATTCTTGGAAAGGGCACATCTGGAGGGTCCAATGAAGCCCCGTCACTGTAGATTGTTCCTTGTGAGCGCTCTGTTGTGCATGACCAGCCAGGAGAACAGAGTTATTTTGGGCTAATTTCCTCTGGTCCATAGGGTTTGCCATTTGGGGTTCAGTTGCCAGTATTGTGAAGCAGCGCTGATTCTGTAGGCTTCCTTTAGATTGAAAGTTCCTTTAGAATTGTTTCCCCATTGCAGGATGTCTTCTTTGGTTGAGGTGAGGATTCTGCGCTGTTCTAGCTATTGCAGGAGTTGTTCTACGTTTTCATTATGGTATTGTGTTGGCCATTGATCTTTGGTTAGCCATTTTTTCTAGGTGGTGGTCACTGTTTGTGGTTGCCAGTAATATGCTACCTTTATTAGCCCTGCCCCTTGCATGTCATTTTTTAGTGTAGTCCAATCTGGGTGGTCCAGAGGAGGGAGTTGCTGCCAAGCATCTTCCCAAAATAGGGCAGTGTTGCCTTGGTGCACTTCCCAGAAGCAATGTTGCTGCACAATGTGTCGATTTTCCCATACTTTGTTCCAGAGGGGAGAGCCTTGAGTGCTGCCTGTGAGCCTGATGAGGTCTTTGTCCTGTATTTGATTTGTGTACTTTTCCTCCCACAATGTGCCCCAAAGGGGATTAGGATTCTCCACCCATCTCCACCATATTTTTGTTGCAATAGCCTTGCTTAGGATTTTAGGATCTCTTAGGCCCAGACCTCCTGCCAACTTTGGTTTGCATATGTCTGTCCACTTGAGGAGGGCCCATTTGCGCTTCTTTGAATCTCCATTCCAAAGGAAGGACCGCTGGATGTTTCAAATGGAATTGTAGACTGATTTGGGCATTGCAAGGGCTGAGAGCATATAGGACGACATTGTTTGAAGCACTGATTTGACCAGTACCAGTCTGATGGCCATATCTAGGGCTCGATTGGTCCATCTGATTAATCAAGATTTCATTTTGTTGAGAATGTCTTCCCAATTTGCAGCTTTGGGAGCATGTTCTGAAAGTGGTATGCCGAGGTATTTGGTTGGAAGGGAGTTCCTTTGAATCTTGAGAATTTTGCTGAGATTTCTCTGCACAGGAATAGAAGTGTTGAATAAAAATAATTTGGATTTAGCTAGATTGATCTCCATACCTGAGGCTTCTGTGAAAGTACTTAGCACTTTGATGAGGGTTCGAGCTTCCTTCACTATGGGGGCTCCCATAAGCATTGTATCGTCGACAAATTGCTGATGCATTATTGTAGGTCCCTGTTGCGTAACTTTGATGCCTTTGAGCTGATTCGTTTGGACTACTTGAGATAGGGATCTACCGAGGCCCTCTGCCATAATGACAAAGAGAAAAATTGACAAAGTATCCCCTTGCCGTATGCCTCTAGATGGTCGGAATGGTTGTAAGGGGCCTCCGTTCAACATGATTCAGAAGAATGCTCCTATGACCATTTCCATTATCCATTTTATCCAAATCTGACTAAAGCCGAAAGCCTTAAGGATTTCTCTGATATATGTCCAGCTGATCTTGTCAAAGGCCTTGGAGAGGTCAAGTTGAATGAGCATAGCTGGGATTTTTTGAGTTTTTATGGAATGCAGCACCTCCTGGTTGAGAATGATGCTGTCCGTTATCTGTCTTCCTTCAACATATCCGGATTGTTCATGAGAAATGATTGAGGGAAGGATGGGTTTGAGTCTGATGGCCATCAATTTTGAGAGGATTTTATAGATGACGTTGCAAAGTGCGATAGGTCTGAATTTGTCGGGTGAATCAGCATGATCAGATTTGGGGATGAGGGTGAGGAAGGTAGCATTGATAGCTGGCAGCACTCTCTTGGTTCTGTGGAAGTTCTTTATCAGATTAAAAAGGTCTGCTTTGATGATGTGCCAGCAGGCTTTGAAGAATTCGATTGTAAAGCCGTCTGGTCCAGGGGCTTTGTCAGAGGCCATGGTGAAGATGACATCTTCGATCTCCTGCTTAGTAAATTCTCTTAAGAGAAGGGAGTTTTGATCCTCTGTAACTAAGGGGGGAATAGCACTAGTGATTTTATTGATAGCTTGGGTTCTATCTTGATTGGGCTCAGAGAGCAGTGACTGGAAGTGTAGATTTAGTTCTGATCCTATTTTATCTCTAGTTGAGACTTTACCACCATCATCTTTTTTGAGAGATAGAATACGATAGTTGGCTCTGTGCTGGATGGTTGATTTATGGAAGAAGCTTGTGTTTCATTCCCCATGCTTCAGCCACTGCACCCACGATTTTTGTTTCCATAGCAGCTCTTCTTGTCTTAACCTGTCTTCCCAATGCTTTTGGAGGTTTGATTCCTGTGCTAGCCTGTCCTCGTTAGGCCCTTCCTTGATCATTGATTGTTGGAGGACTACCATTTTTTCCTCGAGATATTTTTTGGCTTGAAAAGTGTTACCAAATGTGTGCTTGTTCCAGGACTTGAGCTTTGTTTTAATGCTCTTGAGCTTTTGCTAAAATATGTACATAATGTTGTCGCTCTTTACATAGGTTTGGGTCCACCAACTTTGTATATTTTGCATGAAGGTTGGGTGGTCTATCCAGAATATCTCGAACCTGAAAGGCTAGTTTTGGGGCTTGATCATATTGGTGAAGTGCAGCTGTATTGGCCAGTGATCTGATCCCCCAATGGGCAAGATGTTGGCTTCCATGCCTAGATTCTAGAGCATGATAGATTCCGATATGAGGAACCTATCAAGCGTTGATGCAACCTGTCTATTCCCCCCCTACTTAGCGTTCCGTGTGTGTAGACCATTGACTGTGGGAACATCAATGATTTTAGATGCTGCTATGAAGGTGCTGAAAGCTTCCGCATCTTTATCCAGTCTTCTTAGGCCCCCTTTCTTCTCCGCTAGGTTGGTGATCATGTTGAAATCTCCACCTAGGATCCAGTGGTTGGCACCATGGTGATGTCTGATTTCGTTCAAGTCTTCCAGCATCTTGAACTTCTCCTGAATTCGCTGAGGTCCATACACATTGGTGATGCATATCGTTTGTTGTGAATCTGGCATGTTGAAGATCACTGATAGCGAATGTTTAGTGGACAGAGCATTCTGCAAAAAGAACTTGTTTTTGTTCCAGAATATTAGGAGCCCTCCTGCCTACCCAATGGCTTCTGTGCTTGTGCATTGAAAGCCTTTTGCAAATAGTTTCTTGAGCATTTCTATGCCACTGGCTGAGCATTTGGATTCTTGTAGTAAGACCAGGTCTGGAGATTGCGTGAAAAGACAGTTTTTAAGGATTCGTCTTTTGGAGGTGCCATTTAGCCCTCTGACGTTCCATGTTGTTATCTTCATTGAGAAATCTTTGATGTGGCTAGGACCAGAGCCCTCATATTTCCTTCATTTATTAGGTGCCTATCGAGTTCTTGTGTTTGTTGCTTTGTCGATTTTTTGACCCGTTTTTTTCCCGTACCTTTCATCTTGTATTGGTCTAGGTCTAGGTTTGCTTGGATTCCTGTTTGGCTGCTTTCTCCCCATTGCTTTTTAGCTGCATTTTGATTCAGATATTCTAACTGCAAGTATGCGATTTCAATTTTCTCCAAGTGTTCCTGGGGGATGGCATTAACGCCCTATTTGGGCCACTACTTGTTGACTTCCTGGAGATCCAGGTCACCCAGAATTTATTCCAGAGGATTGGTGGGAGCAGTTGAGGGATTTCGATTTGGCTGTTTTTCTGTGTAAGGAGGGGTGTGTAGAGGAGTGAAGCTTGTATCACTGTGGTCTAAGATGGGTTGCGGGATTCGAAGCTGCTCCTTGATTTGGGGATTGTCCGAGCCAGGGATGGAGGTGGTTGAAGGGTTAGATGGTTGAGGCTTCCCTGGTTGATCTTGAGCCAGGGGGGCTTGGGATTTTAGAGAGTTTTATAAAGGATCATAGTTGCTTAGGACTTCAAAGCTATTTTGCTGGGTGAGGATTGGGTTGGAGGGGTTTTTCAGAGGGTTTTTCCCTTTCTGATTTTTGCTCTTCCTGGTAACAGGGATGGAATCTAGGGATGGGTTGTTCGCTTTGTCTTTTTGGGGTTTAGATGGGGGTTGATTTAGGGGGCACCCATGACTGAGATGTTTGTGCTATTGGCATTTCCTACATCTAAAAGGAATATTTTCATAGTTGATGGACTGCTTCCATTGGATACCTTTGTGGATCAGAGAAATATAACCTAGGAGAGGTCCCGAGACATCCATATAAACACAGATTTTAGCGTAGGCAGTGTATTTACCTTGAGATGTGAGATTTGAAGTTTTTATGAAGATATCCAGCTTGTTCCCGATTGCTTCTAGGATCCGCTCATTCCAATAATCCACTAGCAAGGAGTTTAGCCTAAGCTAGACTGGAACTTTTGTCAAGTCTTCTTGCTCTCGAACAAAGTTTGGCTTCCAGTACGTTATGTAGAGTCCTGGTGAGTTGTAGAATTATGGGCCTCCTTCGAAGGTGTGGTCTCTGTTTTCGCTGTGGGTGAAGATGACCATAAAAAAATTCCTTGCTCCTAACTGTAGTTCATAGTTCCCTTTGGGCTTCCATTTCTGGTTTATCCACCAGTAGAGAGATTTTTCATTGACTCTCACTCCCATGAAGCGACAAATTAGGGCATGTTTGCTCATGTGATATCTATATTCTTCAATCCATGGGTCTTCGATGATTAATGAGGGGGTTTCCTTCGCAATCGGTTTGCAGGGGGATGATCCTGTTGCTCCGCTTTGATTTGGGAAGCTTTTCTCTGCTGCAGGACCGTTGGCTGTCGAGGCATAGGTTGCCGCCGGTGCTTTGCCTCTGTCCCTGGATCGGGATGCGGATGAGGTAAAGGCAGGCTCAGGAGGTAGGCTGCCGAAAACGAAGGGGCCGAAGGCTGGGGGGGTCGATCCCCCCCCAAGGGTGTTCATTGAGCGCTGCTTCTAGGGTTTGGTTGTAGAGCGTTGCAGACCTGCGATCCATCCTCTTGTCTCTTCCCCTATCAATACTATCTTCTCTTGGTGAATTCGCAATAATTCAACCATCAGTCATGGAAGTGTTACGATAATTTCCATGCCAAATTAGTCTAGATATATAGATGATAGAACTAAATGTCATATTAGTTCTCTTCTATAAGTAATGTGTGTCAATTCTTAGCTACATAATTTCATGTCATTTCATAGAACTTTCCATTCAGCACTTTCATTTTCCTAAAATAAGTAAGAATTTAATTTTTACATTAAAGATAGCTTTACATTCATCGTCAATAGTCACACTCCTTCTAGTCAATAGAAGACTACTTTGAAAAACCCTAATGGTCTATTTCCCTAGTTGAAAAGTGACAAGAGTAGATGGTTGCATCCACTGTGCATATAGCACTTTCATATCCAAGTTTGTATGAACCTCAAGTTGATATAGTAAATTTGGTAGCCCTAGGAATTTCAACATCCTTACTGCAATAGTGGGGCTCATCACTTTCTTCCACCATTTCTGGGGAGGTGTCTAAGTAGTTGCAATTTCTTTCATTTATGTTTTACAGTCAATAAGTACTTATTATTTCTTCTTTCCTTTCTATTTGGAATTCACTATGTAGTTGCAATTTCTAATTTCTTTACATTTGGAAATTAATTCAGAAAAAAACCGAAAAAGAAAAATAAAATTTCTTTCATGCCTTATATGAGTAGAGACAATTTAGGAACTTTTTTTCCAAATATCCCCACACCATCAGACAACCAACCTTCCCTCTTCTTTAGTCGCTGCCAACTTCCCTCTCTGACTATAGGGGAGTTTGAAAATCCTATTATGGAAGAAGAAGAAGAACCCTTCCACACACTTACAACATGGCTGAAAATAGAGATGAAGGTGTTTTTCCCATTAGAGAGACTTTCATGGTTTAACCTCAAAAGACCCTAATATATTCATGTTTGAGTTTGTTATCATCTGTCTCTTATGACGAGAAGTTAAAATTTCTCCCATCCACCCTTAAGGATGCAACCTTGTGCTGGTTCATGGGTTTTCCAGGGGACACCATCACTACCTAGGCTCAGATGCTACAAAACTTCAATGAAAAATATAGGGACTATTATAGATCCAAGGATGCTAAAGAAAAAATCTTCAGAATGAACTTGGGACATGATGAATCCTTGGAAGAGTATGAGGAAAGGTTCCAACTCAGCTACAAAAGGACTAGGTGCATCCTCAATCCTAAACAACTCAAGTTAGTCCTTCTTAGAGGGATCAAGGAATATCCTAGAAACCCTAAGCATGATGTCTAGAGGGGAAATCTACCAATTACCTTATGATGATATCAAGACAGTTTTCAAAGATCATTCAAGGGCAGCCATAAAGAAGGGTATGACTAGTCAAAATTTGGTCAACACATCCTCCACCAACACATCCATCAAAATTTACATTGGAAACTTGTTGGAGGACTTTAAGATTTAAATTATGCATAACATTTCTCTCTAAATGGAAACCATGCAGATCAATAGGAAGAAGGAGGAATCACAAAGAGCCTTAGCTGTATTTTCCCCTAGATGCATGAGGAGACACCATATAAATGAATTTCCATTGAATATTATAGAGGTTTTTTTGGTCTATGAGGAAAACCACTCCATAGAAAGGTTCCCTTCTCTACCTGGTTTGAAATTTATGTGAAGGTGTGACTGAACAACTCGACTATATCAACCAAAGGAGGCCTCAAGGCCCTTGACCATACCAACAGGGCATACAAGGAGCATCCTATTCATATTAAAACCACAATCAGAATGCATCCATTCCACCTTGGTGTCCTCCAACTCATCCTTCATGGTCTGCACCTTTTCCTTGGTCTTATGCACCTCAATACCATTCCCAACCTGCCAATCAATCATTTCATCCATATGCTCCCCCAAAACCTTAGTGGAATACATAATCACATGGATGTAGGCCCCCATTGAACCAACCTCCAGCCTTAACGCGTCCACCACCATGTCACCAGGCTCCACCTAGGCAACCTTAGATGCCTGCTCAGCCAAATCTGAACCCAAAAAATAAGAAGGCACAACAAGTCTATATTGGAGAGAAAGCCTACCTTTCCTATATTGTGGAAATTAAATAAATAAACCTCAGGTCTAGTAGAGTGCTTCCTGATAACCAACCTCCATCTCCCCTTGAGGAGATTGAAGAGGAAAAGGAAGATATTTTTCCTCAAGCTAATCCACCTTCCTTTTCTTGAGAGACTAATCCATCTTAGCTAGCAATCGCTAGAAGAGACTGAACTTCTAGGTGAATTTAAAAACTTATGTGTTGAAATACCACTCCTCTAAGCTATCAAGGATGTCCCCATATACAAAATGTTAATTAAGGAGAAACACTTCCAACATTATGGGAGGAGAAAGAAGGATTCCCCTACCATTAATGTCACTTTACAACTATCTGACTTATTGTTAGGGAGAGTTATTTTCCTAAGGTATCGACACCTTAGAAGTCCTATGGTAGATGTGCACATTGATGGCATGATTGTTCCCCATACCTTGATTGATCTCAAGGCTGCCATCAATGTGATGAATAAGGATACCATTCTTAAACTGAATCTCCAAGAATCATTAATAAAGACCACAACAATGTTGGAGCCTGTAGTCAGATCCATAGTATCTCCTAAGGGATTTTTTTAGGATGTGATGGACTCCATTGATTCTTGGGAATTCGCTACTAACTTCTTAGTTCTCCAGCATAAAACCAAATTCAATTATTATCCTCTCATCCCTGGAAGGCCATCGCTAGGCACTTATGATGCTTACATAAGTTGCAGTGCTGGAAATATGACCTTTAAAAATGGGAATTTGTCCAAACAATTGGTCTTGTACCCCCATCCTCAACCATATTTAGATCATGAACTACCCTTATGGTTGGAAGAGGAGGAGGAAGATGAAGTATATCATGCCACATATTACCAAATTTGTACCCTAAATGCTATTATAGGAGGGAAAACCTGATGAAGATGACCTGATTGATCAAATCCTCCAAAATAAAGCCCCCAACACCATGTCTCTTGATGAGTTAGTGAAGAAATATGAACAAAACCCTTGGATTGATTTGTGCCTAGTTGACTCAAATCCTACTCATGTCAATATCGAATAATTTGGCCCAGTTAAAACATTGAAAATCAACCCCTCTCTGCACATCGGAAAAGGAGTTATGTGACATGATAAGAGAGCATATGGATGCCTTTGCCTGGAGTTATAAGGAAATGAAGGGAGTACACCCTTCGGTGTGTACTCACCACATTTACATCAAGGAAGGTTTTAAGCCAGTGTGCCAACCTAAAATGAGAATGAACCCAACCCTGAAAGAAATAGTTAAAGAAGAACTGCAAAAAAAATTGGATGGAGGGTTCATTTACCCCATCTCAGATAGTGAGTGGGTATTGCCTCCTGTTATGGTCCCAAAGAAGAATGGAAAATGGGGGATCTATGTGGACTATAGAGAGTTAAACAAGGCCACTAAAAAATACCATTTCCATCTACCTTTGATTGATCAAGTCTTGGATGGTCTTGCAGGGAATAATTTCTTCTCTTTCCTAGATGGATTCCATGGTTATAATCAGATCCTAATCAGCCTAGAGGACAATGATAAAACCACCTTCCCTTGTCCTTGGGGTACCTTTTATTATAGGGTCCTTCCTTTTGGATTATGTAATGCCCTTGCCACTTTTCAGAGCCCAGTTTTGAGCATCTTTACAGGGCTACTCCATGAATCTGTAGAAATCTATATGGATGATTTCACTCCCTATGGGTGTGATTTACCGGAGTCTCTCTCTAACTTGCGGAAATTAATAAGTAAGTGCATTGAAATGAACCTATCCCTTAGTCTTGAGAAGTGTGAGTTCTTGATGAATACAAGGATTTTTCTAGGTCACTCAATATGCTAGGAAGGACTACAAGTGGATCCAAATAAAATTACTATCTTAAAGAGGGTCCCTACTCCTTAGAAGCAGAGGGATGTCAGAATTTTCTTAGGCTTAGTTGGATACTATAGGATATTCATAAAGGATTTTATCGAAGTAGCCTCAACATTGTTTGGGCTACTGACCAAGGAGTCTGAATTTTGCTGTCAGAAAGTTGTCAAGAGGCCCTAGAAACCTTAAAGGACAAGTTTCCAAATGCACCCATACTCCAATGCCCAAATTGGGCTCTTCCTTTCCTCATCCATGCTGATGACTCTAACAAATCTATAGTAAAATCTCTAGTCCAGATAGATGACAAGTTGCCTTATGCCATTTACTTCATTACTAAGAATCTATCCAAGGTTGAACTGAACTATACTGTGACTAAAAAATAGATCTTAGTTGTTGTCCATTCCTTGAACAAATTTATACACCACATCACTAGTTACTAGACCTTTGTACATATTGACCATTCTGTTAACAAATATTTGTGAACAAGCCTGAGTGAATGCCAAAATTATTAGATAGTTTATTTTATTACAACAGTTTGATCGAACTATCATTGATAAGCATAGTAGAGAAAATGTAGTTGTAGATATTTTTTCTAGACTTTCTTTTACTGCAGGTGAGGAATGAATGGTCGATGATCAACTACCAGATGAGAATTTATTTGTTATTTCAATTCTCTCTCCATGGTTTCCTGACATAGCCAACTACCTAGTGGCTACACATTTCCTTGCAAATCTATCCTCAAAGAAAAAAGATAAAATTATAAGAAAAAGCACCCCATTCACTTGGATTGGAGGAAATCTCTTTAAGCTAGGCCCAAATCAATTTTTGAGGAGAATTGTCAGGGAGGAGGAATCCCTTGACATCCTTCTAGCTTGTCATGATGGGCTTGTGGAGGTCACTTTTTAGCGAAGAAGACAACCATCAAGGTACTCCAAGATGGCTACTACTAGCCCACTCTCCACCAAGATACAAGAAGATACACTAGTTGATATTATCAGTGCCGAAATATGGGGAACCTACTCCCAAGGATGAAATTCCTTTTCAACCACAAGTGACTCATGAAAAATTTCACAAGTGGGGCATGGATTTCATTGGGCCCATTTATTGATCATCAGGGAAGAAAAGGTGCATAAGTGTATGCACTAACTATTTGACAATGTGTGCTGAGACCAATGCTATCAAGGTAGAAACAGAAGAGAAAGTGGTTGAGATCGTATTGGAATGAAAGAAAACATCAAGGACAAGGTTTTCCAAGAAGGATATTGGGCTCTACTATATGACTCTAGGTTGAAGTATTTCAAAGGAAAATTTATGACCAGGTGGTTGGGCCCATATCTAATAGAAAAGCGTCATGAAAATGGGTCTATGCAAATCAGAACCGTTTATGGATAAGGTATCCCCTTGGTTGTCAATGGATATAGATTGAAAGCCTATAAAATACATCTTTCAAGGGAGGAGTTCATCAACACCATCAGTATGGAAGTGAATGTGCTTCGAAGTGTCTCAACTTCCAGCTCACCAAATTCTTGAAGACTGTTTTTATTTTTGAAAAAAAAAAAGAGAAAAATAAAAAACAATAAGTGGCGTAGGTGAAAACCTCTATGAGGTACTTGAGGCCAACATTTGGGTTGGAAAACTCCTTGAGGTAGTCTAGGAGTGAAAAAAGTAAAATAAAAATATCCCTGGGTGAAAACCTTCCTTGAGGTGCCTAGGGTAGGAAAGCAGGTTGAAAACATCTTTTGAGGTGACCTGTGTGTATTTCTAAAAAAAGAAGAGAGACAAAGAGAAAAACAAAAGCAAAGTGCCATGGCAAGGACCTCAAACCTGACCGCTAATAATTTTTTCTGATTTTTTCACATGTTTAATGACAAAAAAGGACTCAGAGTTCGAGGGACATCATGCCAAGAATCACACAGTTTCTTCCTCCATTCACTTTACATATTCCATGCCTGTTGGCTTGATGGGGCCTAACCCAAGTTTCGAGTTATTTAGCCAAACAATTCCCCATACTACTAGCCATTTCGGCAATAGCCCATGGAGCACGGACTGAGGTCTCACCTGAAGTGGTATGGGGGGATGCTGGAACCAGGTTTCCGCACCCTTGAGATCTTTGAGGGGTCTATTTAGTCCAACGGTGAATACCTTCATGTAGGTTACTCCGTGCACTTTGCTGACCTGCGAGGCCTTCGATCACTATTGTATTCACCTTTACGTAGCCCTAACCAGGGGTTGTGGAGATTTCATGTTGCTAGAGCACCGATTTGCACTATTTCCCCAAGTTACACTACGGATCTTACTTATCTTCTTATAATATTTAGTTATCTTTGCGTAAATAGATACTTTATATTATATTCACTTATACAATATATTCATATAATTTCGTGCAAAAAATAAATAGTAACATTAAAATGCAAGCCCAATATACTTAAAGGCATAAAGAAGGAAATGATACACAAAAATAATGTAAAACTTCTCTTTATTATTGGTTTAATTGGTTATAGTCTCCACCTTCCCTGTGCACTCAGCTGCAGGGGTCCGTGCACTCAACTGCGGACTATTAGGCCTCTGCACACTCAACTGCAGAGCCTTCTCCTACTCTACGACCCAACGACACACCCTATACTTAGAGTGGACTCAATTCATTGTCAGTCATCTATTTATTCTTGCTTTATTGTATTTTTCCAGCTTAGAGCCTCTCTCTATTTATACAATCCCATGGTCCGTGGACCATGGGTAGATCTCTCAAGCTCACATTACATTACAAAAATGAGGGCAACCTACCCTCTGACTCATTTACAATCTTCACACTCTATGCCCACACATCAGAGATTCTTTACGTTAGGCTTAGTCAAAACGTGGGCTCTAAGCCCCAAAACTTACCTTCGTGGATCTCATGCCCAACAAGCACCCAACACAAACATCGTGACTCACCCTTGAGTCACTCTATTGGTACAAAGATCTTTGCATGGAGACCTACCAACTCTGCTTGGACTGCTACAAGGTCAGCATCGCATTGAGCAGCTACCTGTTGTATCTTCGTTAGCTAGTCATATCGCGGAGCCACCTATGTAAGGCTTCAACCAACTACCGTTTACTTTTCCGGGAAAGAGTTCCCCATTTAGTTTCACCAGCTACATCGTGCAAACCTTTGTGACTTCCTTAATAACATATGGTCCCATCCAATGCATTTGGAGTTTCCCCAGGAATTTATCAAACTTGTTGTCATATAACAGTACCGAATCATTCACCTTAAACATGCGTAACTTAATATGTCAATCATGCCATGCCTTTTCATACTTCTTTTGTACCTGCTAATGAATCCCTGTCAAAAAACGTTCTTCTTTGAGTTCTTCCAACTACACGAGCCTCTCCTCCAGGGCTCTGCAGTCTGTCATGCCTACGAGCAAAGCTATGCACAGACTAGGCATGATATATTCCATCAGCATTATAGCTTCCACTCCATAGACGAGCCTGAAGGGTGTTTTACCCATGAGTTTCTTGCATGTTGTCCTGTAAGCCCATAGTACTGCGGGGACACACAGGTCTCAATCACTCCGTTGCGCATTGCATACTTTTGTCAGAGTGGTCTCTAATAATTTGTAAATGCTTCTGCGGTCCCGTTAACCTGTGGGAGATACGGCGTGCTTTTCTGATGATACACTTGAAACTCTTCTATCAGTGCACTGATCGTCTCATTTAGGAAATGTGTACTACAATCACTCATCAAGATCTTTGGACACCTGAATTGTGTCAGTACATTCTCACACAGAAACTTTGCGGTTGTCACAGCTGTGTAATCTTTTACTGGTTGCACTTCTTCCCAATGCATCAAGTATTCAGTTGCAATAATAATATATTACATGCCTATCTTTCCTTGAAGTTTGATGGGCCCTACAATGTCAATCTCCCACTTCTCAATTGTCTACAATGTAATTTGTGGATTCAAATGCATCTCGTCCCTTCTGTTAGAGTCGGTCTGGTTAGCCCTCTGTCAGAGATCAAAACTCTTTACGCATTTCATTTTTTAGGAGTCCCACTCCATTCACTCAGTTGCATTCCACTAGGGGCATGCCATAATTTGACGGAAAAGGTCATTATTAGTCATTTCCCCCCATGTCTGGCTCCTATTGGCTTACGTCTTTTGTCAATGATCACCAAAGTCCATGACAGTCAAGGTCGGGTCCTTTAATGGACAAAAGTCATTTTCGATCATTAGTTCTAGGGATTAATCAATTTGGTCTTTAAATATGTCTAGTAAAGCCAGGAAAGCTAGAGTGAGGCCCTTACGAAGTAATGATTCAGATATTTTCATCATCATATTGATAAACTTTGACTGTTCTTCAAAACTCTGTTTTGGAGAAAAGTCAAACAGTGTCATTGGTGATAAAATTTTCAAAAAAGTCGTCAGTTGATTTCTTTAGATGCAAACATGGTTTCCGTGGCCAAATGTCCTTTCGTGCAATCCCTGCAAAGAGTGCTGAAAATTTCATTATTTGAGTTAAAATTTCAAAGGGAAAGTGAAAATCAGTGTTGCTTTAAGTTAGTGAAAAACTGTCAAAACATAACATTAGAAAAATGGGTTTTTGAAGAAGCAAAAATTTAACCCATGACTTCCAAGTCTTTATATACAAGTTTCCACCAAATTCAAAGACATTCTGCAAATCAAGTGCATAGGGAGATATTGCAAAGTGTTTGAGAGGCAAAGTGCATGTTGGGGAGCATCAGAGGTAGTTTCCAGGAGCGCGACGCATATACACAGGGGTGCGGCGCACACAGAGGGTGCGGCACACATTGAGCCATCCATCAGTGTATTTTTTCAACAGGCGCGGCGCACACCCAGGGCACGATGCACTAGGTTTTGCACGTGGCGCACACCCACAAAGGGCCAAAACCGTGCCAAACTTCCTAAAATTTCTTGTGAAGCCCCTCAAATTGATAGGTAGGCTCTATGGCATGACTTGTTCATCAAATTTTATAAATGATATGGTGGTTTATGGCTATGTTTGAATGCAACAAAACTCATAAAATCAACCACAAGAAAACACCAAAGGCCATTATTGCTAGGGTTGCATAATTGTGGTATTGAAGCCAAGGTTCCATCTTCACCCACCATTTTTCCCTACCCTCCCTTTCTCATTTTTCCTATTATCCCTACCCTAAAATATTACCAAACCCCTATTCCTTATCACTCCACTCTTTGGTCAAATATACACCCCAAAACCCCACCTTATCAAAACCCCAAAACCCTACCCTATCAAACCCCAAAACCCTCCTATATATCCCTAAACAAAACGTCTCCCCATAACCCTTATTCCCATCATATTATTTCCCTCCTAACACTCCCTTTTTTCATTGCTCCCCTTGGTGGCAGATATCACAAACAACACCCAGTTTCACACCATCATCAAAGGGAAGCCCAAGTACAGTACACATAGCAGTCATGGCATCTACGCATTCATTAGAGTATGAGATGGAGACACAAAGTGATTCATCCTCGAAAGAACAGGCTCCTAGGAGACATCACAAGAGTGGAAAAAATGTTAGGGATGAGCCAACCACCCTCACTGAATTGCAGGCATGCCCTCGTGCCATGTCATGCTTCCAGCATCTATCATGTTTTGAATTTTGTCAAAGAGTGGCTAATGTTCGAGTTCATCATGAGTTGGCCCATCTTTTTGTGCTTCACCTACATCGAGATCACTCTATCTTGGCCAGTGTCACCTTCACACTAACACCCGAAACTGTCTCATTAGCAACCGGCATATTGAATGTTGGAGAACCATGGCACAAGAAATAGAAAGCTGATCGGCAGCATTATGAGCCTTACATTAAGGCTAGTTGCTTTAGGCACCTCACAAGAGTCTTTTCATTCGGATGTTTGAAAGATGAATATGCTCCACTCATGAAGTTGATCATGAAGTACTTCAGCTGTGAGGGGAGGTTCTCTCATTTATATGCCTATCACATCAGGTTTCTCATGCACTTTACCAGGGTAAAGATGATGAACATCACATTTTTCATTTGCAGGAACATAGAGAGGATGAACACCTTCATGGAGCACAAGACCACTCAGCAGCAACTTAACAATGTTTATCACTTTGCTCTTATTAGGATTTTGGTGGATCATTAGCTGGGATTGCAGGGCATTACTTGGGAGGACTTCATCTCCTGTGACTTCTTCAGCATTACATAGGTATTATCAGAGGTTAAGCAAGAGGGTGAACCTTCTCGTTGGTATGAGCGCCATGAGACTGCTAGTGTGCCGGTTTTCATTACATATCAAAAAGGCACCCGACGTTTGTTTACAGTGGCAAAGCAAGTGTTATCTCCACCCGGGGTGGAAGGGGCCTTGCTTCCACCATCAGCATCACAGGAACAGGACAAGGGAAAAGAGCCAATGCAGGATGAGGGGCCTTCAGGTGAGCCATCAAGTGAACGAGAGACCGAATTCATTCTCCTTCATGATGATGAGACAGATACAGAAATGCCAAGTGCACAGCTCAAAGAGATCATCTAGGAGCAGCAGTCAGAGATCAAAGCCTTATCCCTTGACTTGGAGAGGGCTAAGTGGAACATGAAATATTTGGAGTAGAGGAACAAATAGCTTGAGGATCAGCAAGTGATCATGGAGCTACAAAACATTCGTGAGCATCACCAAGCTGCACAAAGGAGAAGAGTTGAGCTCACATCGTTGGAGCAAGAGATTAATGAGGATCGGGAGGCCAACCTTGAGAGAGTTAACATGCACTTGGAGAGGCTGTTGGACAAGGCTAATGAAAACCATGCATTGCTGAGACACATGGCTTTCCACTACATGGCACAAAACAAAGTATGCAAGGCCACTTTGTTTTAGTCTTGTCCAACACTTTAAGCCTTGCCCAACACTTTTAGTCTTGTCCTTCTCTTTCTCTTTGAGTTTACCTTACAAAGTATTTTAAATGTTCCTTCAATTTTGATGTGAAGAGATTCCATCCTTCAAAATTACCTTTGGTTAGAGTTTAATTTTTTTATTTTTTGTCCGTTTTCCCTTAGCCTTTGCATCTCTTCTGTGGTACTTATTATCTAAAATTCCCAGTCCAATTTAGCTACTTATTCATTAGACTCACCTTGATATTCTTGTATATTTTTTATGCCCAGGAGGATGAAATACTTTGTATTCTCTTGATCTCTATCCTCATCAAAATATTGACTATGTTCATCTTCTTCAAAATTGATATCTTGAGCATAGAAAGTTTTATTTTTAGCCTTCATATCCTTTTGAACTCCTCTATAGTTATTACATGGTCCATGTTATTTTTCATTTCTAGAGAGTTAGAATGATAATTACCTAAGTACTACCTTCACATTTCTGAGAAAAATAACCTCCTCTACATCATATTCACAACATGAATTTTATTAATGTTCCTAAGGATTTTTATCTTCTTTGAAGGTTTCCTCCCTTCTTGTAGATATTTCATTTGAAATTCTCATTTCACAAAAAGTAATTGTTCCATGCACTTGATCCATTGTAATAATTTAAATGTATGTCATTCCTTTAATAGTTGTGATCCACGTGGATGTTGGTGGCCACCCAGCTATTCCACTGGGACCCCCACCACTGTCTCTTTCGATTTTTCAGTTTCCTTAATTGTGGCACAATTTACTATTTCTTGCAGTTTTTCATGTCCTCAACTTCCAGATATTCTTTGAGGCCCTAAAAGATGTTTTTGGAGAAAACCGGGTCCAATAAGGGTCATCAACCATCTAGGTTAGTTAGAAGTTCTAGTCCTCAAAGATATATTTCTAATGAGGTGTTACGAACATCAAATAGAGATCTTATGCCAAAGTTATGACCCTTGGAAGGTGGTGTACCAATTTACGCAAACGAGGCCCATAGTTTTGGCGCTTCATCTCTTAGGTTTAGTGTTTTGGATGTTTAACATTTTCCATTGTTTCTCAATAATAAATAGGCCTTCAAACCTCATTGTAACATAGTTTAGAGGCATGTAGCCACCCCATATCTTCTCAGAAATAAGCTACCATCACCCGAGCTAGTTTTATTTCCTTTCTATTTGTAAGCATAATTCAGTATTTGATATTAATGAAATGAAGTGTTATTTCTACTGCATATCTGTATTTATGGTTATATTCGAAATTTTTTACATTCCTTTTTAAGTTAGTATCAGCGGTATCAGAGCAATCTTCTCTTTCTTTGTCTTTCTTTGCATACCCCCAATGAGGTCGGGATATAAGGAGTTAGGCCTCGAACTAGTCAAACCTTTGCAAGACTAGCCTCACAAATCCCGACGGCCTCCTATGGCGGAAGAGAATAAATAAGAGGGGATAGGATATCCTTCCAAAATATTTCTCAAAGAATCCCTTAACAAATAGAGGAATGCGATGATGGGCAACTTTTCCCAGATCCTTCATCGGCTACCAAAGGGGGACACATCTCCTTCTAGCAGCTACTCTGGAAGCGCCACACCATTTAAGGTACATGTTAACTGTGACATCCCCATATTTTAGGGTAAAACAGATGCAAACTCTGTAGATAAATTGTTAAATCTACTAGAAGCATATTTTTTTGTTCATGATTTTTCCAGCCAAGAAAATATTACTTTCTCACTTCTCAAGGTAGCCCCCTACGTCAAGAACTGGTGGGAAACCTACTGGAGAAGAAGGAAAAAAGTACACCCTCATTATTTTTGGTTGCACCCACTTGGAATTCATTCTGGGATGCCATATAGGAGTAGTACTACCCTATCGGGAACTATGAGGATAAATACATAAAGTGGACCACGCTGCACCAGGGAAGGGACCAAGAAGTGTCATAGTCTACCAATGTTTTTCATACCCTTCACATGAAGTTGGGTATCAAGGATTTTGAGAAACATTTGGTACTAAAGTACCACATTTTCTTACATAGGTACATCTAGGATGAGATGGAGTTCCTTGACATCTCCTCTCTTAGCAATACATACCGATACACTATCAAGATTGATCATAAGTTTAAAAACAAAGAGTTAGACTTTAGATCAGTGAATCTGAAGCGAAGGAAAGGTGCCCCCAAAGCACAGAGAAAAGGGAAAATCCAAGGAGGGATGACCCAGGATAACCTATCAAGGCTGTAAGAAAAGAATAACACCACAAAGAAAAAGAGGGACATGGGAAACTAGTGTGAGTTCCATAAGAGCTCCACTCACAACACAAGTGAGTGTCAGGCCAAGCAGTCACTCATGTCCAAGTTGAAGGCTATCGATTCATATGCATGTTCTGACTTTGAGATAGAACTTAACATGGGAAATGATAAAGGGAAGCATATCATTGTAGAGGATCCGAGTGCCACTGTGGCTACCATAAAAATATATATGATTGAGCCTGAAGATCTAGAGGAGGGGGAATGCCTATTACACTCACAAATATCCATGAAGGGTTCTCTACTATAGTTCATTGTCAACAAGAAGAGCCAAATGAACATCATTTTAGTAGAAATCATGAAGAAGATGGGCCTAATTACTACAACACATCTATAGTTGTACACCATAATGTGGCTTCACTAGGGATGCGATTTCCACATCAGCCAGTAGTGTTGACCTCCCTACAATACATATCCCTTCATGGATGTGATAATGTGTGATGTTTCTCCTCTCGATGTTTATGATGTATTATTAGGACAACCATACTTGTGGAAGTGACATGTTGTATATGAGTCTAGACCCCACTCTGTTATTATTTCTTTGGGTAGTAAGTTATATAGGATACCGGAGGTAGCTAGCCTACTGCAATATTTTTTATCTCTGCTAAGAAATGTAGTAATATCATTTCCCATACTGGGAAATTTGGCTTCATTTTGATTCACTATCAAAGTAAGGGGAAGATCGTAGCCACATCCATGGCCCCTGGGAAGGGTTCCTCCACAGAGTAGAAGTATGTGGATACGGTCGTGGGAGAATACAAGGAAATCTTCTCCTCGCCCATGGGGGTACCCTTGCACTTTCAGGTCAAGCATTCGATTGATCTGACTTTCAAAGCACGTCTACCCAACTGGCCGATATATCATCACTCCATTATGGAGAATGAGGTGATCAAGCAGAAAATCTAGGAGTTGGTGCAAAAAAGTCACATCTAACCAAGTTCATCGCCTTGTGGGAACTTGATTATACTTGTACAAAAGAGAAATGGGACCTGGATGCTCTACATTGATTACTAGGCACTAAACAAAATCACTATTAAGAAGTGGTATCTAATCCCAGGGATTTATGACCTTCTGGACCAACTCAAAGGGGCCAAGTATTTCATCAAGATCAATCTGAAGTCTGGCTATCATGAGGTTGCAATAGAGCCCACAAATATATGGAAGACCACCTTCAAATCCAAGGAAGGCCTCTTTGAATGGTTGGTTATGCCATTCGAGTTGACAAATGCCCCTGTTACTTTTATGAAGCTAATGGATGGCATCTTACATCTCTTCACCAACTCATTCATCGATGATTATCTGACAACATCCTCATCTTCAGCAAGAGTTGGGAGGAACACTTGAAACACATTCAAAAGGTACTTCAAACCCTTATCTAGCAAAAATTGTGTGCTAACATGGAGAAATGCACATTTTGAATGAGTGAGGTCCAATATTTGGGTTACATCCCAAATGAGCATGGAGTGCATGTGGATCCGACTAAGGTCCAAGGCATTTGGGATTATCCAACCTCGACCACTGTAACGGAGCTTCGAAACTTTTTGGTCCTTGAAAATTTTAACCAGAGGTTTCATGTTGGGATTCTCCCATATCAGTTGGCCTTTGAGTGAGATTACTAAGGGCGGGGTGAATGAAAAATTTTTCTGGTCCGAGTTCGAATAGAAGGTGCTCATTGAGTTGAAGCATTGAATTTTCTATGCACTGGTACTCATATTTCCAGACTTGCAATAACCATTTGAGATCAAGATAGATGCCTTCGACTATTCTATTGGTGCAATCGTCACCCACCATGGGCATATAGTGGCCTATCATAGTGACACACTTTCTGATAGAATTTATAAGTACACCACCTATGATAAAGAGATGTATTCCATCATTTAAGCTTGTCGGCAATGGAAGCATTACATTCTTGGGAAGGTGATGGTCACCCACACCGACCATGGACCTCTTCAATTTATACAGACATAAGGGAAAATGAATAACAATTGTCATCAGTCGTGGTCTACATGCCTTCAAAAATTCCACTTAAAAATTAAATAAATAAAGGGAAACAACAATAATGTTATAGAAGGCCCTAGTCGCCCCCTAGTTGTAGCGCTAACTAGTATTCTCAACTCTTGTGGCCATGAGACCTTTGGATGGTCACAACTATACAAAAATTATCCATAGTTTACCTCCACATACTATATGCTACTAAATGGAAAGAAAGTTCCTGATTTCCACCTCCACGAAGCATCCTTATGCTACTTAGGCCACCTTTGCATTCCTTAAATTTAGTGTTCCAAGATGACTAGGGAGGCACATTACATTTGGGTCACAGGACATTTTGATGTGGAGAAAGCTGTAGTTGTACTACATAAGTACTTGATTGGCCTAAACTCCAACTATATATTGGGAAATATATCAGATCCTACACTGCGGGTGCCATCGCCAAGCCAACCATAGAGAAGAAAGGCCTATACACTCCTCTACCTACACCTAGCTAGTTGTGGGAATCCATCACCATGGACTATATGTCTGGCCTCCCTTCTACGGGTATGGTAATGATTGTGTATTTTTCGTCATGGATAGATTTTCCAAGATGGCTATATTAGTGGCCTTGAAGAAAAGCATCACAGCAGAGGACACTCCAAAACTCTTCTTTGAACAAGTGTGGGTACACTTTGGGATCCCGCACAACATTATATCAGAGCAGGATAGTAGGTTCCTCAGCAAATTCTGGTGAAGCCTTTGGACATGATTGGACACGAAGATCACCAAGTCAAATTCCTTCCATACCTAGACATATGACCATATGGAGTTTTTCAATAAGATGATAGTGCACATACTGCATATGTGCAAATCCAAACATCCATGAACATGGGATGATAGTATTCCCTATGTACAACATAGTTATAACAGATCTCTCCATAGCTCGACTTATCACAGTGCCTTTAAAGTGGGTCTACGATTTCAACCATTGTGTTTGATTGATGTTACCATGCCTCATGTGACTACATAGACATAATCCACACATGTATTGTCTAAGGCTGATAAAGCTACCAAATTTCTCGAATGGATCCAACACATCCTCTAATAGGTTCATGACATCTTGGAGAAGTCAAATGCCAAGTACAAGCAACTTCATGATTAACATCGAGTGTTGCACAAGTTTTAGTTGGGCGAAAAATTTTGGTTGCATTTGCAAAAAGAATGCCTTACTAGAGCCCATAAGAAGCTCAAACCACTTTGATATGGTCCTTAGACCATTTCCAAGGTTGTGGGAAACAATGCTTTTGTTCTCAACATTCCCCCACTCCTTGACCTACACCCAGTGTTTCATGTGGATTGCATTTAACCATACTTCCCACAATTATTGGACAAATTAAAGACATTACATAATAGATAACACTAATAGAGTTAAAAATAGACTGAATGGAACATGCCACAACTGATTAGATTATGGAAACATAGGTCAAGAGCACTCACCAACAAAAGAGCCAACTCTATCGAGTTATCAAATTTGTCCAACTCTTGCACCAAGGAAAGTTTCTCACGAGGGACCAAGTTCAGCAGAAGCTTCCCCATCTCATGGAGGCACTAAACAATAATAAATAGGTATTCAAGCCTCATTGTAAAATAGTTTAGAGTAATGTAGCTACCACATCTCTTCTCAGAGATAAGATATCATCGCCTGAGCTATATTTATTTCCATTCTACTTGTAATCATATTTTAGTATTTGATATTAATGAAATGAAGTGTTATTTCTATTGCACCTCTATATTTATGGGTATATCTGTAATTTGTTTTGTTCCTATTTAATTTTATATCAAGCTGATACCAGGGTTGAATATGTTAGGATGTGATCTCAACATCTTTTGAACTACAATTGGATCCTTGAGTTCTTCAATGAGTCGTATTATGTTATTGACCACTTCATCGACATGAAGAAAAAACTTGGGTATTTCCTCATCTTAATGAAACTTTAAATATTTGAACTACATTGCAAAAGCTTGGAGTTTGGATTTCTTTAGCTTATTATATCCTTAATAGTAGTTGCTCATTTTGGCCCTTATTGCATTGGGAGGGGTGCAATCAATGAATTTGACCAATTTTGATTCAATAAATTAAGAAAGCATTGAATTCATTCCTTGGAATTATAAGTGAACTTTGCTGTATCATCTCTAGAAAGCATGACTGGAGGCTTCTCATAACCATATTTTACTATGTCCCAAACATATGCACCAAGATATTGTAAGTGCTCATTCTTAAGTTCCAAAATGTATAGTTTATTGTTGTGAACATAGGATCTCTATTGGTGTGTCCTTTATCATGGTTAGACATTGTCCTGAATCTTCTTTCTAACTATTAGATTGATTCTAAAGGAACCTTGCTTTGATACTAATTGTTAGAAAGAAGGAAATATTGAGACGGGGGGTTGATTTAATATTTTGACAACTTAAAAATTTATTTCTCAAAATAAAGAAAAAGTGGAAATCAAAATGACCAATAAAACACCAAACTTAGAAATTAGGAAACAAGATATAATGTGGAAACCCAAATTGAAAAACCACAAATTCTTTTTAATTTTGATGAAAAATAAATCTACAACTTCAAATTACATCAATTTTTTTTACACTACAACTCATTAGAGGCTTCAATCTTATCATTGTCTACAAGCTCCAACTTGTTGATTTCTTAGGAATAGACTAGAAGGAAACTCCAACTCCTTATTTTGTTAGCTCCAACTAAAATGCAGATCCAACTCCTTGTTTTATCAACTCCAACTCCCTATTATTCAAGCACCAACTTGCATAACCACTCAGATCCTTCTTTCTTATAATTTTCACACTTAGATCATAAATCATTCGTTGATACAAAATAATTATTTTTTGGCCTCGCCAAAATCACCTATGCATTTTCAAGAAAGATCTTTGATACTAATGCCTTCTCTACAATCTTTTTTACGTATCACTGCTCATACCAATACAAGCCTATCTCTATGCTAATGTTGCTTCTTATATAAATTTTATGACTATTATTTTTAGTTTTAACCTTAACTTAAAATTCAACGTTGTTCTTTCAATTAATTTATTGTTTTCTAAATTTGCACATCGATTCTTGCGAACAATTCAATTTTCTTCCCTGAATGCTATTATAGAATTAAATGCTATGATATCAATCTACTTAAATTCTAGTCCATTTTTCCTTATGCGACTATTATATTTCAAATTTTCATTCTAGTTTCTTTCTCCTGTTTTAAATCATTTTTCCAATTTAATTGTAGTTTAGCAAGCCTTTTAAATTGGTATAGTGTCAAAATATTTTCAACTATTGAGCGCTAGCCTCTATGTATGGATTCTATACCATGGGATACATGCTTTACCAAATCAATAATGTGGATAAATTTCCACCAAATATTGTTTTAATTCCATATACACATCCTTTTCTTAGTGGCTATAAAGTCTCACTTCCTTAAACTTTCATTTCCTAGGCATTACAAGATCATAGGCAAAAATGTTGTTGTTCAACTTATACTGCAAGCTCCAAGGACTTTTCTCTTATAAATAAACTCACAGAACAAGTTTGTATGACTCTTAGCCATTTTTTCTTACTTGAGAATTGAGACTTGATTACATTGGAAACTTCCTAGAAACACACCCTTGGTGTTAATCCTGATGCAATGGCATATTCTTAGAATTTGGAAAATTATGCATTCCACAGGTGCAATTATGGCTCATTTCATGTCTATGCCTTTCTTTGTTCCTTTGTTGTGGGATGTGAATCTTCATGACACTTGATGTTAATTTTCAGATATTTTTATGGTGTATCAATTACTTTAGCTCAATTCCAAACATCAATTAGAAATATTTCCAATTACAATTAATCTTTCCATTCATCAAAATTAATTGAAGATAGGAAAATATATGCAATGAAAAATAAGAAAATCAGCACATCAACAAGAGATACCAGATGTTGTCAATGACCAGGGAAAAACCCCACTAGGGGAGAAATCCTTTGAAATTCTTCTTTTACTAGATTTTCATAAAAAGTTTAACAAAGAGTATAATGATCCAAATACAATATGAATAGTAATATAACTGAACAACTTCAGAAACTAGTTTATAGTCGAAGAATATATCAGAGACAACTTGATTCAGACTTCATATAGCTTCAGAAAAAGTGGATTATGATCAATTGTAGTCAAACCCTTGGACACTCCCTTGAGATTATTGTGCGTGCATCTATGTATTCCTAGATGCTACCTTGGCCTTAGCATGCAAACTTCAAATCCATGACTTCGGACCCTTGTATGAACTTTTCCTTTGCAATGTATTGAACCAAATCAGAGAGAAGAGAAGAAGATGCTTGAATGTGATGATGTCCCAATGAGCTTCTAGGTTGCTTCTATTTATACGCTTCTAGGGGGTGCCCAAAATTTTCCATTTTATGTTTAGCCTGAATTATATAAATGTGCATGAGACTAAAGTCATCCTAATCCAATATCCATGAGTGGGTGCACGAAATGAAAAACCAACTTCTACTTTTCTGAAAGAGGTGATATTTAGTTTGATTTCGGTCCTCTCTAAAATAGGAAGTAAATGCCATCATCATCTCCATCAAATGAGTAGTCCAAACTGGAATTTGACTGCAGTTGCATATTTTTAACACTCTCTCTCAGCTAGGGAGAATTCCACTTGTTAAACCTATCTATCGATCAATGTGTCATTATTTCATCATCTGTACAAATATCCTCAAATCCATATGTTGAAACATTCTATAATATAAAGAAGAAAAATCATGGGTAGCAAAATATATCACCCTATATCAATGATCTATAACCTAGAATATCTATCAATGGGCTACTACCAAGAATTATATCATTGGTCTACTACTCATAATATCATGGGGGAGCTAAAACTCAACCCATGTCAAGAAATAGGTTATGTAGGGGAGCTACTACTCAACACATCCTATTTCCTATTGATGCTCCCAACAATGAACCTTAAAAGTCATGTTGTAGAACACCTGCATCACAATACTAGCTTGGGAAAGATACCCGACCTACCAACGGTAAGGATGTCATGCCCGCCATGCCTCTTGACATGTTGGCCAGATGGGGAGGGATAATCCCAAGAAGATCAACTTGTGGGTATGATTGTAATTGGGGTATACTCTGCAAAGACCAACATAGGGTGAGCTAATACTCCAACCCTATGTGTAACAGATAGGGGTGATACCCTATTTTTTAGAGTTCCTGCAACCCTAGATGTTATGAAACCAACTCACAAAAAGATAGAAAAGATATATCAACGAATTAGAAATAAGCCTCTTCAAGGGGGCAGCATCCTATACATTACACAAATGAACATTTCTTGGAAGATTCAAAAGACACAACCTCCTTTCTATATATAGGAGTTTAATGGGGCACAATATACTTACATCTGACATAACAATAATAAAGTAAGGGCAAGACAATAAAAGTAGTGGGCTTCTATGGGGAACACCAATAACAATAAGGGGGGTACACTTATAAAAATGAGGGAACACACTACTATTATAGGGACCTAACATGCCCCTCTCCTTCAAAAAAAATTGTCTTCAATGCTTGAGCAGTTCCGGATGCTTTTGTATAAAATTCTCATCCTCCCATGTGGAATCTTCCACAGGTAAGTTCTTCCACTTGATGAGATACTCTAAAATTGATCCACTTCATAATTCTTGAGTTCTTGTTTCCTTGACTTCTTCATTTTCCAATATGATTTTTCCTTCCTCGTCAAGTTTTGGCAATATTGTTTGAACTAGGATCTTGTCACCTATAAGCTTTTCTAAGCATGAAACCTGGAAAATTGGGTGCACTCTGGAAGGTTTAGGAAGCGCAATCTCTATGCCATAGTATGAACTTTTTGCAACACCTTGTAAGAACCATAATACTTTGGTGATAATTTATCATCCTTCTTAAATTTCTTGAGGGACATTTGTTTGTATGGTTGTGGCCATAAAAATACCCAGTCGCCTACATCAAGACTTCTTTTGTTGCGATGTTGATCCACTTTTTGTTTCATTCTATTTTGCGCCAAAGCGAGGTTATCCTTTAAGAGTTGGAGAACTTGTTGTTGGTTCTCTATGCGATCTTTCACTACTTGAACCTTAGAATTTTATCTTAAAGATGACGCGATGGATGGTGGATGATATCCATAAAGTTCCATAAATGGGGTCATTTTTTTTGCACTATGGAAGGAAGTGTTATACCACCACTGAGCTAGAGGTAATCATTTAACCCATTGTGTTTGTTTATCAGATACAAAGCAACGAAGATATCCTTCTGAAAATTTGTTTAGTATCTTAGTTTTCCCATCTGATTAAGGATGAGAAGATTAGCTATGAGCTAATTGAGTACCCAAACAAGAAAATAATTCCATCCAAAAATTTCTAGTGAAAATAGGATCCCTATCGCTTACAATAATTTTTGGGTTTCCATGTAGCTTTTGATTTGTTTCCATAAATGAAGTAACAATTGTAATGGCTTTAAATGGATGAGATAATGCACAAAAGTGTGCATACTTGCTAAGTCTATCAATTACCACCATGATGGCACTCTTTCCTTTGGACATGGGTAAACTGATAAAATCCATTGAAACCTCCTCCCAATGTTGACTTGGATGGATAAATGTTGTAACTGATCCGGGGTATTAATTGTCTCAACTTTATTTTGTTGGAAAACTAAGCATTCTTCCACAAAGTTTTCAATATTGTCTTTAATGCCATCCCAAGAATATTCCTTCTTAATCCTGTGGTAGGTTTTTTAAAATCCTAAGTGCACTCCTAAGGAAGAGGTGTGCAATTCCAAAAGAATATTTTGTTTGATTTGGGAATTCTTACAAAGGTATAAGTTATCTTTGTACCATAATGCATCATTTTTCTAGCTAAATGTATACGATGTACTAGGATCTTACTGTAGCTTTTGGATGAGTGCCCACACTTCTTCATTATTCTACCATTCATCCCTTGCTTCAATTATCCAATTTGTTTGGATAATAGAAATGGCACAAAGAAATGCTTCCACATCCTCATCCTTTCATGAGAGTGAATCTACAACAACATTTTGATTCCCTTCTTTGTAGATGATTTAAAATTCATAACCCAACATCTTTGTGACCCACTTTTTCTAGTCCTCTCAAGATAATCTTTGTTCTAAAGATTATTTAAGACTATCATGATATTTTTTTACCTTGAAGTGTCTTCCCATTAGGTAAGGTCGACAATTCCAAAGTCCATGTAGTATTGCCAACATTTCCTTCTCATAAATAGCTTTCTATAAATACTTTCTTTTGATTGGATGACTTTCAAAAGTAGTGGGTCTTCCTTCTTGCATTAAAGCAACACCAATTCCATTTCCCGAGGCATCACATTCCACAATAAGGGTTTTTGTGAAGTCTGGCATAGCTAAGGCTAGTGCTTGGCACATTGCTTATTTAAGATGCTCAAAGGCCTTAGTTGCTTCTAGAGTCCACGAAAATGCATCTTTCTTTAGTAACATTGTTAGAGGTGATGCCATTCTCCCATAATTCTTAGCAAAGTTGTGATAATACCTCGTCAACTCAAGAAATCCTTGCAAATGCTTTATGGATGTGGGGATTTTCCACTCCTTAATGGCTTTAATTTTGTTAGGGTCTACCTTAACACCCTCATGAGATACAATATACCTAGATATTCCACATCTTGTACTCTAAAGAAACATTTGGAGGTTTTTGCATATAATTGTTTCTTCTCTAATAGCATTAGCACCCTGTTAGCATGGTCAACATGATCCTTCCAAGACTTGTTGTAGATTAGCATATCATAAAAAAATACTAACATAAATTTTCTAAGGGTTTGAAAATGGAATTCATCAAACCTTGAAATGTAGAAGGTGCATTGGTAAGGCCAAAAGGCATGAATAAAAAGTCATAATGACCTTCGTGAGTTCTAAATGTTATTTTTGAAATGTCTTCAGTCTTCATTCTTATTTGATGATATCCTGAACGAAGATCCAACTTGGTGAAGTAAATTTCTCCATCTAATTCATTCAATAATTCATCAATGACAGGTGTTGTACCCATTTCCTATAGGCATTACTTGGCTAGAAAAAAATACGCCAAGAAACCAACTCAACCACCCTTTAGGTTCAAGTTGGCCCTTCAACTAGAGGATGCTCCCTCAGGTGTTATGAGGCTTTGTTTAACACTATTCACATGTCACTAAACAATAGCCTTTGAAGCACAATGGATAGATTTATGGTTTTAATTTGGGGTGGTTGGTGATCAATGACAATCCCTAATCATGATTAAAGGCCTCTCTCATAGGGTCCTTTCTAAAAGTGTCAGCTTCCAGCCTAACAGAATGACTTAGCTTTTTCAAGGATTATGGTAGAAGAATATAAGGAGATTCCTAATAATTAAGCAGTCAGATATTCTACTGAATAAGTTGGAAAATTTGGATGTATGTAGAAGATTCCTATAGCCCAACAAAACACATTGTAGAGTATTCAAGAAGGCCAAAATGAAACCAAATATAAGAGGAGATATTTCAGACAGATAGTCCAATAAGCTAATATCTTTATAAAGGTTATGATTTTGCAGGGCATTTAAGAATAGACTAGTACCCAATCTAGACTTACCAATACCTTCCTATAAATGCTTTGAACATGTGTAGAAATAAGAAATGAAACACTAGAAAGACGTACTAGAAAACACAAAAATCTATCCAACTGGAGCTGGAAGGCTTTCAATAGAAATCATATAATAGAATCTATTACAAAGTGAAGAGCCTTGGCATCAAAATTCCACCCCTTTCATCTCAATTGATGAAGCATTTATACAATTATTAGAAAATATCTCGATTTAAAATATCAATATTTGTTACAAATATCTAAAACTGTATTACAAAAATAGAACACAAATAAAGGTAACTAAAACTATTTGAAGAGTTTCAATACTACCCTTGAGGATTTCTGTTGATAAAAAAGAACAATTCGAATTTGATTGCAAGTCATATTTGATGAGGTGGCCTTCGAATCACTAACTGTCTTTGAGCTTTTTCCTCCAGAAATTATGAAACATAGGGTCCTGTAATACCTTTATTTCTACCAAACCATAGTATTTGTTAGATAAATGGGAAAGGTGTCTGTAAACGATGACGTTGGTAACAAAAACCTCTTTTCATTGTTCAAAATTCGTTTCCACCTTCTCAGAAACCACATTTGAAAACAGTGACTAAAAATAGGAAAGTTTGGGAAAACATGCCTACAATGATTCATCAGAATCTCCCAAACCATAACCTCTGTTACACAAATGAGAGATGTTTTTTTATACTAGAGTCATAGGAACAAAACATTCCTCCATTTTACCACAATTAATTTCTGATTATCCATAATAGGTTCTGCAAATAGGTGATTGAAATAGGAAATTTTTGGAAAATATGCCATTAAAGAATCATTAGCATATCCCAAATCGTAATAGTGGTAAGAAAATTGAGAGAGGTTTTTGTACACGAGGATGCTGGTAGCAAAAAAATTCTTTCAATTTCTCAAAAAAATTTCTCATCTGTTTGTGAACCATATTTGAATTTACTTTATTACATCATTTAATCATGTTTAAATCATGATAACTAAATCAACCATCTAATGAAACTTAAATTTACATTTTGACAGTGCATTTACACTTGTGGACCCATTTATTATTTATAAACTACTAAAACCTATTATATCAACCAATTTATATTATAAGAAATAATCATCTTACAACAGCGACTCCAATGGGGACTGCTTCCCCCTGTGGGATGCAGAGAACTAGTAGACCAGTTGCCTTTAGTGTTGGGCATGGAGTCACACCATAAAACCATCAACCACTGATTTTCCATCTTATGTAGAAATATAACCAATCTCCATGGATCATTGTTGTCATTTGAATACTCTATTACTACACACTGGAACCTACAACTGTGAAATGCAACCATATGCCTACACTAATTCGGATACTCTTTCATACTAAAATCTGAAAACTAAAAATTTCTAAAGACTAAAAATATAAATTGATATATCATATACATTTCAAATCACGCCACTCATAAAAATGAACACGTTGATCTATTGCATATTGAAACTCAAAATATCTATTCAATCCCCACACCTTTATCTAACTGAACTGAAAAAATTTACACTATTAGGTGTAATCTGCTTTCCAATGTAACCAAGTGCAGAGTAGATTTATTTACAAACCATGTTGTGAGCAGTTGAAAATCTAAAGAATATATACAATATGAGCATAAACTCCCATGGAAAACTTATACTCATAGGTGTACATTAAAAGTTGCATCCTCTGTAGACATTTCAGATTTCTGACCATGGTTGATAGGGAAAGGCATATGCTGCTGATTGAAAGTATCAACGAACCTTGCATAGAAGTAAAGGCAAGTGAAATTTCGAAACACTAGGATCGGTTACCCAATGGAATTTCCATATGATAAAGTGGAGTCGCCAAGTGAAAGAAATGCGACTAATAATAAATGCCTACTCCTTGTTCACCGCAAGGAATAGATCTAATCTTGGTTGGTCCATGTAGAAAGATATATTCATTATTGCAACGACGCCGAATGTTGTACCTATTTCCTGTAGGCAATCCTTGGCTGCAAAAAACTACACCAGGAAAACTACTCAACCATCCTTTAGGTTCACGCTGGCCCTTGAACTAGAGGGGGATCCCTCAGGTGTTACAAGGATTTGTTTAACATTGTTCACTTGTCACTTAAAAACAACCTTTGAGTCACAATGGCCAGATTTATGGTTTTAATTTAGGTTGGTTGGTGATCAGTGACAATTCCTAATCATGATTAAAGGCCTCCCTCACAGGGTCCCTTCTGAAAGTGTTAGCTTCCAGCCTGACAGAATGACTTAACTTTTTCAAGGATTATGGTAGAAGAATGTAAGGAGATTGCTAATAATTAAGCAGTCATACAAACTTCTTAATAACTAGGGAAATTTGCATGCATATAGAAAATTTCTGCAGCCTAACAAAACACATTACAGAGTATTCAAGAAGGCCAAGATGAAACCAATCAAAGAGGAGTTATCTTGGACAAACAGTCCAAAAAGCTAAACTTTTTCTAAAGGTTATGATTTTGCAGGGGATTTAGGAATATACTAATACTCAATCTACACTTATCGAGACCTTCCTATAAATGCTTTGAACATGTGTAGAAATAAGATATGAAACAACAGAAAGACATACTAGAAAACAGAAAATTCTATGAAACGTGAGCAAGGAGGCTTTCATTACAAATCCTCTAATAGAAGCTAGTACAAATTAAAGAGCCTTGGCATCAAAATGCCACCCCTTTCATCTCAATTGATGAAGTATTTATACAAGTATTACAAAATATCTTGATTTAAAATATCAAGATTTGTTACAAATATCTAAAATTGTATTACAAAAATAGAACACAAATAAAGGTAACTAAAACTATTTGAAGAGATCTGGTGATATCCTTGAGTATTTCTATTGATAAATAAGATCAATTCGAATTTGATTGCAACTCATATTTCATGAGGTGGCCTCCGAATCACTAACTGTCTTTTAGCATTTTCCTCCTGAAATTATGAAAAATAGGGTCATGTAATACCTTTATTTCTCCAAAACCATAATATCTGTTAGAAAACGAAGAGAGGCTTTTGTAGATGATGATGTTAGTAGCAAAAACATCTTTTTGTTTTTGAAAATTCATTTCCATTGTCTGAGAAACTGCATTTGAAAACAATGACTAAAAATAGGAAAATTCGGGAAAACATGCCTGCAATGATTCATCATAATCTCCCAAAAAATAACCTCTGTTACAAAAATGAGAGACGTTTCTTTGGATTTGAGTCTAATGAGCAAAAGACTCCTCCAATTTACCACAGTTGATTTCTTATTATCCACAATAGGCTCTATAATTAGGTGACTGAAACAAGAAATTTCTAGAAAGTATGCCTTTAAATAATCATTTTTATCTCCCAAACCATAATAAAGGTATGAAAAGAGAGAACAATGTTTGTATGAGAGAATGTTGGTAACAAAAACCTCTTTCAGTTTCTGAAAATTCATTCTCAGTTTTTTTTAACCCATGTTTGAATTTACTTTATTACATCATTTAATCATGTTTAAATGTAACATTAACTAAATCAACCAGCTAATGAAACTTAAATTTATATTTTGAGGGTGGATTTACTCTTGCAGACCCATTTATTATTTCTAAACTACTAAAACCTATTATATAAACAAATTTAAATTATCAAAACTAATCATGTTACAACAACAGGAATGGGAAATTATCTTTAATAGTGATCTTATTGAGCTCCCTATAATCCTGACACATGCACCATGATCCATCCTTCTTGTGCACAGATATTACTGGAGCATAGAAAGAACTTTGACTAGGTTGAATTATACCCACCTCTAGAATTTCTACAACCATACATTCAATTTCACTCTTTTTGGGCATAGGGATATCTGTAAGGCCTAATGTTTGGAGGAATACTTCTTGGAATCAAATGAATATCATGATCATGAATTTGTGGGAGGCCTTTGGGAGTCTCGAATGCCTTGGAATGATTGTCCAAGACTTTTTGGAGGTCTAGAGAAATAGATGATTTCGATGTTTGTACCGCTAGAGAACGTAATTGTGTAATTATGCCCCATTGTTATTTCTTTAGAAGATTTTTCATGCTATTAGAGCTTATTATCTTTCATGCTTTCCCTGCAATACCCCTTAATTCAACTTCCTTCCTTCCCAAAAAAATTTCAAGAAACATTCTTGGAAATTAAAAGATATTGTACCCAAAGATTCTAACAATTGGGCTCCTAGTACAACATCAACACCACCCATTGGATTATTCAATACATTTTCTCCCATGGATAGCTTGATATTATGGAACTTTCTAGAGAAATTTATGGTTCCTACATTTTCAACCATCACTTGACACTCTAGTGTTGGATATAGGAATCAATTTAATTCCTTTTCTATCTTACAATGAATAAAATTATGGGTACTACCCAAATCAATCAACATTATTACCTTTTTCTTCTTGATATTTCCTTCGATATTGAGAGTTTGAGGAGTGGTAATTCCTACCAATTCATTACAAGATATGGTCAAATTCATTTCTTCTTTCTCTGGGGTTGCTTCCTAGTCTATATCCTCCTCTTTTGATGTGTCTTGTTCCTTTTCTTCCTCCTCTTCAAAATCTATGTAGAATAATTTATTCTCAACACACTTATGACCTTTAGTGTGTTTGCTATCAAAACTGTAAAAATGCCCTTTTTCTCTTTTTTCCATCAATTTTGTGGTGTCAACCTTGAAGGTTGTGGAAAACTAGGACCAGTAACACTTCCATCTTTATTGTTGTGATTGGTAGACTTCCTTGTTGCCATAATTTTTCTTTCAACTTTTCTTGCCACCATGAATGCCTTCTCCAAGGAATCAAGTTCCCAAAGGTGAACCTCATGTTGGATGTTATCTTCTAAAGTTGTTATGAAGACATCAATAATATGCTTCTTTGGAATATTGGTTACCCTAATATTCAATTTTTGAAAGTCTTCAATGTGCTCCACCATTGAACTCTTTTGTTTGAGATTTATCAATTGGCTAAACAATGTGTTTCTCTTTTTATCTTCATAATATGATATGATTTATTCCATAAAAATTGACCATGTGACAAGTGGTTTATGAGAAAAAAATCCATCCATACCATACAAAATGATTGCTTTCTAAATATAAAGATGCAATATGGACCTTTTGTGAGGGTTGCACATCCTGTAGATCAAAATATTGATCCATTTGCATTATCCAAGTTACCGGATCCTTGCCATCAAACTTCCTCATCTATATCTTTTGAATGTTCTAGTTCTTAAACCCCACTTGGGAGTCTCTAAAATTGTGATTGATATTTCTTTCGTCTTCATCATGATTTTCATGGATTTCCTTGTCACCAATGGGACAACTTTCTTCTAGGAACTTTGCCAAACTTCCTTTCAATCCTTCTATCTTGGCATTCATCATCTATTCCATTTATGATTTTAAACCATCATTCAAAATTACCATGTCCCCTTTTATACCATCTGTCTTAACATTCATCATGGCTTCCAATTCATTTTTTGTTACTTTTTGCAAGAGAGAAATTTGTTGCATTTGGTCTTACAATTTTGATATATCACGTTGCATTTTTTCTCTTCTTCATGTGTCATAGTGGAGCTTGTGACTTTATTACTAGGTTTTTCCATTTTCATTATTCAGCGCATCAATTAATGATAATTATACTTCACTATGCCCTTTTGAATCACTTAAAACTAGTATTTCACACCGAACTTATGAAATTTTTTAAAAAGACTACGCACCTTTTCTGTTTGTTTAGTAGGAGCTCTATATTGAATCTGTTATATCTCCGCAATTTTGGATCTCCAAGGTTTGCTAGTTTGACCTATGGTAGCCCTCTAGAACGTCATTCTAGCCCATATAGGTCTGACCAATATTAGAGTCTTCAAGAAAGAATTAGGCCAAATCTCCCACACTGACCTGATTATAGACTTCTTCAGTAGTGAAGACTTGTATGAAGTTCCACATATCATTGTATCCACCTTTAGAATTGAAAATTATACACCAAAAACTACAGTCCGTCCTATTTTTGTAACTTCTTACTAAATTTCAATCTAATACTCAGAGAGAAAGTTATGACGTGTTTCCTAATGTCACCTATTTGGGATGTAATTCAGGATCCTGCAAAAACCCTAACTTCCTTGGATCATAGCTTTGAAAATATAGAGAGAAAAGATTTGGAATTTGGATCGCAGTGTAACCAAGATATCAGCTCAAATGGGTTTTAATTTTAGAGTCTGAACCTTCGTAGAAACAAACTTATAGCGAAAATTCCATGATGATATGTTTGAGATGGCATTTTGGAGCTTGCAAAAACCCTAACAGCCTTAGATCATATCTCCAAACATATAGCAAGGCAAGTTTAGACATTTAGACCCAAGGTGTTGAATGATTTTGTCTCAAATGGGTTTTTGTTTTAGCTTATGAAACTTCACAAAAAAAACGTTATAGGGAAAATTCAATGATGACCTTTTTGGAGCAGCGAAACCCAATAAGCCAAAGCTCTCATACCAAATGTTATGAAAACAACTCACAAAAAGATAGAAAAGATGGATCAACGACTTAGAAATAAACCTTTTTGAGGGGAAAGCCTCCTTTAAATTAAACAAATGAACGATTCTTTGATGTTTCAAGTGACACAACCTCCTTTATATATATAGGAATCTAAGGGGTCACAATATAATCAGAGCCGACATAACAATAATAATGTAAGGGCACCATAATAACAATAGTGGGCTTCTGTGGGGCACAAAAATAAAAATAAGAGGGATATACTAATAACAATGAGGGAATAGTGGGCTTCTATGGGGCACAACAACAACAATAAGGGGGGTATAGTAATAACAAGGAGGGAATACACTATTATTATAGGGACCTAACACCAGGAGCCCTCTATCTCAATTCCTCACTCTCGGAGCTCAGAAGGGGGGCAGAGTATGACTCAATTACCTTGATCAGTGGTGCCCCTTATCAGGAGTGTTCACATCCATTAGTTAAAGTTTCTCTTTGAAGACCAAGAACTTCCCTTTTAGAAAAGCTTTGGTGATAATATATGCAATCTACTCATCTATCGATATGTGATGGAGTCAAATGACTCCCTTTTGTACCATATCATGAATGAAGTGGTATCGAATCTCTATGTGCTTGGGCTTGTCATGAAACATGGGATTCTTTACTAGACAGATCCCACTCTTGTTGTCGTAACATATCATGGTAGTGTCTAGGACCTGCTCAAATAGATTTCCAAAGATATTCCTCAACCAAATAGCTTTGAAACTAGCCATGCTACCAAAAATGTAATCTACCTCGCCAATACTCAATGATATAGACTTCTGCTTCCTTCTTATCGAAGATATCATAGCAGATCAAAGACTAAAACAACATCCTAACATACTCTTTATGTCGATAACATTTTCTACCCAGTCAACATATTTGTATCCAAGAATGTTTTGAATGTGTAATATTGGTTTACTATGCTAATATCCTCATCAGAATACAAAAATGTGCTTAATATTTGTACTCCAAAATAGCAAGTAAAAACGTGAGTTTTTATGTGTGTTTTCTTATGTTATTTTCATGAAAAAATTTAAACATGAAATCAAAACACTAAATGGAAGCATGGATCAATCAGTAATACACCAACCATTGTTAAAGGTGTTCACCCATCCTTAACTACATCTCCTTGGATTAGCTCTAATGACATGACCCCTTCTCATTATGCTTAATGGTTAGAAAAGAATAGTACATAAAGTGCTGAGAAATTGAATGGTTAGTTTCCCCTTCAAAGAAGCAAACTTTTGCAAGAGTTATCACTCCAAATACATGTTAACCTACAGTCAAACATGTAAAATTTCAATAATCAAAGGCATATTGCACCAAGACCTCATACATCAACGTCAAAGACTGTCAACAGTACTACAATCCACTTGAAGTACATAAAAAAGTTTCTTCTCCAAAACACACAGAGAAAAGAGGAATAAAATCTAGAAAAATCATGTTATAGTTGTTGCAGAAAGCACATGGAGGCTAGAAAACCCCTGCAAGGTCATCTCCATATTCAAACCCCTCCATAAATTGATTGAACACTCTAGTTGATCAAGGCACCCATAGGCTTCAATCTGCAAAAAGCCTATCTAGAAGTGCTCCTTTGATTCCAAAACCAACTCCAATGAGTCTAGAATGTCCAAAAATGGCTACCTAGCCTCTTTTTGCACCCGATTTGGTTGAAAACTAGAGAAGTTATGACCTCTCCTAGTTTTTCCACTATTCATTCTACAAATTACACAAAATTTGCCACCATCCTCCAATTTTGCCCATTTTCTGCTAACAGAGCAACAAATTCCCCAACTTTCAGGTGGATTTGTAGGACTGGTAACTAGCCCACTAAAACCTGCCAGCGGTTGAATTAAATGCCAATGAAGTGTTGACATGGGGTGGGTAAGTTCTGGTAGTTAACGTTGGTGGTTAATGCTAGCGGTCACATTATGGGCATTCACATGGGGTGGTTAACCCTGGACGTTAAGAGGTGGTGGTTAGCATTCGTGGTTAATGCTAGCAGTCACATTGTAGGCATTTACATGGGGTAGTTAGCCCTGCATGTTAATTGATGGTGGTCAATGCTCACAGTTGATACTAGCGGTTACATAACTACCGCAAGATGTGTTCACATCGAGGGCAGTTATGTCCGCTTGACCCCCGAAACATAACTCCATGAGACCTTAAATATATTTGGCGTCATTAGAGGTTACATTCCATAGTCATGGCATGTTGGTAGAGCCTTTGTGTTAGCATGGAGAGGTCATGGGTTTGACACCCGGTGCCTCTACCCAATCTATACAACCATTTTCATGGCCTCCTGGGCTACCACGTGGCATCCTCCAGTTGGGCCACGTGTCAACATGTGGTTGGCCACCACAAAAACATGTGAACAAATATACACTTTCCATTTGGACCACTATCAAGGTGCCACTTAGTGCCACCCAATTCGTCGAAGAATGTGTTGACTAATTCAAACTGGCATCTCACCTGCCCAGTCAGTGCCATGTCAGCAGTATAGATAGCTGACTTGGCTGTCTCGTTTTTTTTTTTTAAATTCACCTATTTGGTAAAACAATAAAAACGTGATATATTGAGAATATGATATCTATTTTCAATGAAATGAGTTATGCCAGAATCAGGATGATGAGACCTACATGCTCATTCAGGTTCCACTCCATTCTGACAACTTTGAATTTTTGACAAATTTTGAGCTCCTAATCACTCTTCCCCACTGAAAACTTTTGGGACCCAAAAGTTCACTTTCAATTGTTAAACATTTGAAGGTACCATTCCTTCACTTTTCCAAACTCAATCCAATCGATAATTGTGGTCACTTGACTTGTACTTGTCATGGCTCTTTTTCAATCTAAACTTGAAATATAACCCAACCAAAGAATTTAAGTTCAATGTTCTTCTCAACTTGTCCATGTCACTATGGCCATCCAAAACAACATCCTTCCTAACTATAATTCCCATGGCACTCTTCTATAAAATCCTTATCAAGGATAAGATCCCAGAAAGGATTTGAGTAATAAACCAAAAAACTTTCACATAGTGAATACTTGTATAACTGAGTCCTTATGACATTTGTAATATAGTAAATGTGAAACAACTACTCATACAGAAATTTTAAAATTATCTCTTAAACTACAAATAGAAATGCATTTTACAAGATGGAATAAAATTGACTCCCAAATTTTACATTCAAATTGGCTATCAACAAGCTAAACTAGCATAACAATGCCAAAGAAAACACTGTTGCATATAAGTGATTTATTTATGAACATCACCTTACAAATTTCCCAACTATGGGGATATGCACGTGTTGGGTTGTGCTATATTCTTTCCACAACTAGCCCACGTAGTTAACTGGGGGGTTAGAAGGATGTCGGAGCCCCCCTTTGTTGCGCCGATTACGTAGCGAGGGGAGTCATAGGGGGTTTGAGGGGTGCAAGTAACCCCACTCTATGGCATCTGTGGTAGCGCCTCAGAAAATTTTGGTTTTGGACCCTATGTTAGGTTGGGCAGATCTACCTATGGTTTTTTGCATGACTTTTGCACATGGTTTTGGATGCGATGGTTTTCGGTCCATGGTTTTAGACGCGATGGTTTTTGGTCCATGGTATTGGATGCTTCAGCTTGTATAAATATGTATTATAACATGGAGAGGAACATGATAAAAAATCAAGCTGGTAGTCTTGGTTTTTATTAGAAAATTATATATTACGGAGCAATGGACCACATAAAATATTGCAGAAATATAAACACAGAGAATGCATAAAACAAGAGAGACACAGATATACGTGGTTCACCCAGTTTGGGCTACGTCCACTCTGAACAGCCAGTCCTTCCTTTCTATTATCCAGCAAAATGAAGAGACACAACCTACAACAAATCAGCTGTATTATCCTCTGTTTTCTCTCACAGTCTCACCTCTCTATTTCTAGCTCACAGAATACACATCTATCACACAACCTCAAATACAATACCCTCATACAAAGAGAGGGGTTGCCTTCTGGGGCAAAAAACCCTAAACTAAACATAAGTTCTACGATCAGATCATCTGCCTAATGAACGGCCCAGATTGACTAGAGATTACTATACTTTTACAAGGCAATTTACATTTGTTTTTAGCTTCGGGGGCACTGGCCCCGAGCCCATGCCGGGGGATCACTGGCCCCTGGACCCCCCAGCCGGGGGGGATGGGCCCCCCCCGACCCCCATGGGGGGGACAAGTCCCCCCCGCACCCCCGCGCGTGGAGGGGTGTACAAAACTTCCTGGGGTATACATTCGGCTGAAACAAAGACCTCTGAACAATCATGCTCCACACACAACAATCTCCCACTTAGAGAATGATTGTAGCAACTCCACCGTTGCTTCATTTGCTGGACAATGACTCCTGTTTGGACCTGGTTGTTTCTGATCTTCATCGTCATCCTTGAAGACCAATTGAAACTGAGAATGTTCTCAGTTTCTCCCTGGTTACAACTTTTGTTAGCATATCTGCAGGATTCTGGCTAGTGTGTATCTTTTCCAGCTTCAACTCTCCATCTTCCAACACTGATCGTATGAAATGATACTTGAGCTATATGTGTTTAGTCCTGGAATGAAATGTTGAGTTCTTTGCAAGATGAATGGAACTTTGGCTATCACTGTATAACATGCCCATCTCATGCTTCTTACCCAACTCACCCATAAACCTTTGTAACCAAATAATTTCTTTACTAGCCTCTGTAGCAGCAACATACTCTACTTCTGTTGTTGAAAGTGCAACAACACTTTGGATTTTTGAAATCCAACTGACAGCTGTTCCTCCAACAGTAAATACATATCTTGTAGTGCTCCTCCTGTTATCTCTGTCACCTGCCATATCTGCATCAACATATCCTTGTAGGGAGATGTTTGAACCACCAAAGCATAATGCTTGATTTGTGGTACCTTTCAAATATCTGAGAATCCATTTCACTGCCATCCAATGTTCCTTTCCTGGATTGTTCATGTACCTGCTTACAACTCCCACTGCATGTGCAATATCGGGCCTTGTCCAGATGAATTGCATACATTAAGCTTCCAACTGCTGATGCATATGGAACTTTAGACATATAATCCATGTCTTCTTGGGTCTTTGGGCACATTTCCTTGCTAAGTTTGAAATGGCTAGCAAAAGGTGTACTAATTGGTTTTGCATTGTGCATGTTAAATCTTTTAAACACCTTTTGTATGTACTCATTCTGAGACAATGTTAATTTACGATTTTTCCTGTCTCTAGTTATTCTCATACCAAGGATTTGTTTTGTAGCTCCCAAATCCTTCATTGCAAATGAATTTGCCAATTTTCTTTTGAGAACATTTATTTCCTGCATGTTAGATCCTGCAACAAGCATGTCACCTACATACAATAACAATATAATATAGCTGCCATCATTTTTCTTTTTCAAATAAACACAATGATTAGAGTGACATCTAGTATAACCTTGTTCAGACATAAACTTGTCAAGTTTTAGATACCACTGCCTTGGAGCCTGTTTTAAACCATACAAGCTCTTCTTCAACCTGCACACTAGTTTCTCCTTCCCTTTCACCTCATATCCTTGTGGTTGCTGCATATATATATCTCTTCCTCCAAATCCCCATGGAGAAAGGTTGTCTTTACATCTAACTGCTCAAGATGCAAATCTTCAGCTGCTACAAGACTTAAAATAGTTCTGATTGAAGTCATTTTAACAACAGGAGAAAATATTTCATCAAAATCAATACCTTTCTTCTGTGCAAACCCCTTCACCACAAGTCTATCTTTATACCTCTGTTTTCCTCCATCTTCTTCCTTCAGCTTGTAAACCCATTTATTTTTCAATGCTGTTTTACCTGCAGGCAACCTGACTAAGTCCCAAGTCTGGTTATGTGCTAAGGAGTCCATCTCTTCTTTCATGGCTTGCTCCCACTTCTTCCTGGTTTCTACCTGCACTGCTTCTTCATAACATTCGGGTTCACCAAAATCAGTCAACAATAAATAATATAATGAAGGAGAGTAACGTTCAAGGGGTCTACTTATCCTGGTAGATCTTTTAACACCACTTTCGGGTGTTTGGGGTGCCTGTTCTTGTTGTGGTGGTTGCTGTTGTTGTGGTTGTTGATTATTATTATTTTCAGGCACCTTTACTTTTTCAGTGATTTCGTCAAGAACTGCGTATTCCTTGTTTTCTCTTTCTTGCTTGTTTTCCTGCAACTGATTCTTATACAAGATCTTTTCATTGAATATTACATCTTTGCTCCTAATGATTTTGTGATTTTCATAATCATATAAGCGATAACCAAAATCATTAACACCATATCCAATAAAGGTACATTTCTTTGACTTTGCCTCAAGTTTTGTTCTATTTTCTTTATCAATATGGACAAAGGCCTCACAACCAAAAGGCTTTAAAAAAGAGTAGTTTACCTTTTTACCTGTCCATGCTTCCTCTGAAACACCACCATCCAAGGAACTTGAAGTCCCTCTATTTATTAGATAAACAACAATATCTACAGCATCTGCCCAAAACTGTAAAGGCAATCCTGCATGCAATCTCATGCACCTTGCACGCTCCATGATTGTTCTGTTCATCCTTTCTGACACACCATTTTCTTGTGGTGTTCTTGGAACTGTCTTCTCTCTACTAATTCCATGCTCTGAACAGTTCCTATCAAACTCTTTGCTGCAATATTCACCTCCATTGTCTGATCTAAGACACTTCAATTTCTTTCCTATCTCAATCTCAACCAAAGCTTTCTATTTCTTGAAAGTATCAAATACATCAGATTTATTCTTAATACAATAAATCCAAGTTTTTCTAGTTGCATCATCAATAAAAGTAACATAATAACGAGAGCCACTGAGAGATGATACTTGAGCAGGTCCCCATACATCTGTATGCACAAGCTCTAATTTTTCATTCTTCTTTTCTTTCCCAACTCTGAGAAATCTGACTCTCTTTTGTTTTCCATAAATGCAATTCTCACAAAAGTCCAAATCAACATTCTTCAAAGCCAGCAACAGATTCCTTGAGTGAAGAATCTTCATCCCCTTCTCACTCATGTGTTCGAGCCTATGATTCCATAATGCTGCATCTGCTCCTTTGGAAGTTAAAGCATTAACATAGTTAGAAATACCATTGCATAAATACAATGTACCAACCTTTTCGCCTTTTGCTATTACCAAGGCTCCTTTGGTGACCTTCCAAGCTTTTTCTGTGAAAGTTGTCACACAACCTTCACCGCCTAACTACCCTGTTGAAATCAGATTTTTCTTTAGATCTGGAACATGTCTTACCTCCTTTAATAGCCATTGGTTTCCATTCTGCTGTTTTACAAGAACCTTACCCATTCCAACGATTTTACAGGGTTTATCATCACCCAAACGAACTTGTCCAAAATCTCCTTGAACATAGTAATGAAAGTATTTCTTATCAGGTGTGGCATGTAATGAAGCCCCTGAATCTACCACCCAGGAATCAGTAATATTTTCGAAAGAAAGAATCAAAGCATCTTGTAACACCTCACCTGTCACATTTTCTTCATGATTGTTTTCTTGCTGTGCATCTCCTTCTTTCCCCTTCCGAGATCTATAGTCTTTCTTTAGGTGTCCTTTCTTTCCACATTTCTAGCACACTATCCCCGATCTGGACTTGGATCTACCTTTCCTTGATTTACTGCGATATCTTGAGCTCTTTCTTCTTTCCATTTTTCTTACTCTAGACTCTGCACTCAAAGCATTTCTCGATGTCTCACCAGAGCTTTTTCGTCGCACTTCCTCGCTAAGGATAGCACCGACAACATCAACAAACTTTAAAGTACTAGATCCAGAAACAAAGTTACTAATGGCCATTACCAAACCATTCCAACTTTTTGGTAATGAGCACAAGAATAACAGAGCTCTAACTTCATCATCAAAGTTTACCCCTACAGAACTTAACTGACTTGTAACTGTATTAAAATCATTTAAATGGTTTGCAACAGATCCACCTTTCGACATATTCATATTAAATAACTGTTTCATAAGAAATACCTTGTTTGAGGCCGAGGGTTTTTCATATAGTTTCGACAACGTTTGCATCAAACCCTCTATCGTGGTTTCCTTCGAAATGTTGAAGGTGACTGACGCAGCAAGGCACAACTGTATTGTTCCGAGTGCCTTTCTATCGACAAGGTTCCATTCTTCGTCTTTCATACCCGTCGGCATCTTTGTTTTTCTGCCCAATGGTAGGTATAGATCTTTCTAATACAGATAATCTTCCATCTACATCTTCCACAGCGAGAAGTTTTGGCCGTTAAATTTCTCGACCCTAAACTTACCATCTTCCGCCATTTCTCCCACTCGAACTAGGAACCCTTCTTTCCTGTGAGTTTATTAGCCAAATAGACCTTTGGCTCTGATACTAGTTGTTAGAAAATTATATATTACGGAGCAATGGAACACATAAAATATTGCAGAAATATAAACATAGAGAACGCATAAAACAAGAGATACACAGATATACGTGGTTCACCCAGTTTGGGCTACGTCCACCCCAAACAACCATTCCTTCCTTTCTATTGTCCAGCAAAATGAAGAGACACAACCTACAACAAATCCGTTGTAATATCCTCTGTTTTCTCTCACAGTCTCACCTCTCTGTTTCTCGCTCACAGAATACTCATCTATCACACAGCCTCAAATACAATACCCTCATACAAAGAGAGGGGTTGCCTTCTAGGGCAAAAAGCCATAAACTAAACATAAGTTCTACCGTCAGATCATCCGCCTAATGAACGGCCCAGATTGACTAGAGATTACTATACTTTTACAAGGCAATTTTACATTTATTTTGGCTTCGGGGGCAGCACCCCCGAGCCCCCGCCGGGGGACCGCTGGCCCCGGACCCCCCAGCCGGGGGGGATGGGCCCCCCCGGACCCCCGCTGTACAAAACTTCCTGGGATATACATCCGGCTGAAACAAAGACCTCTGAACAATCATGCTCCACACACAACAGTTTTGGGATCCAAGGGAAAATCTTTGTGTATATGTGTTTTACGTGTTATGCTCTCGCATTGTTTATTTCTGTGTTTTAGAATTTGTATGCAGGTAATTTCTATATGAGGTTAAAACCTACATTTGGTATAAGAGTTGTTTTGGCTTCAAGGGGATGCCTTTGTTGCTGAGGGGTTTGCTTGGGCTTGTGGTAGACCCCATTCAGTGGGAGATCTATGGGATCGATTCTTGTTGTGAAAGAAGATGGCAAGCATTGGAAAGATAGAGATCGAGAAATTTAATGGTCAGAGTTTTTAGTTGTGGAAACTCAAGATGGAGGATCTATTGGTGGATAAAGCTCAGTGGATCATGGTAGATCCAGGTACTAAAAAGTAGGAGTGTCTGATGAAGAATGGAAGAAGTTGGATCGGAAGACAAAGAGCATAATACAATTGTGTGTCTTAGATTCAGTATTTTTTAATGTATCAAGGGAAGCTACGATGAAGGCTTTGTGGGACAGGTTAGGGACTTTGTACCAATCTAAGTCTCTCGTGAATAAAATGTTCCTATGAAAAAGTTTTATAAGTTAAGGATGAAAGATGGAGACTCAGTGACAGAGAATCTAAATGTGTTTAATACTATGGTAAGTCAATTATCATCTGTTGATATCAAAATTCTAGATGAAGATAAGTGCATTAGTTTGTTGTGTTATCTACCAGATTCATGGGATAGTCTGGTTATTGCAATAGGTAGCAATGCAACTACCTTGTAGTTTGATGAAATAGTCTCATCCTTGCTGATAGACGAGATGAGACGGAAAAATATGGAGAGCCAGAATGGTGATGCCTTGTCTATATGAGGATAGTCCCACAACAAAAATAAAAATATGTTATCGAGTGGGAGATCTAAATCTCTAGAAAAACCTGTAAAGGTGGTGTGCTGGAAATGCAGAAAGGAAGGGCACTACAAAAGGGATTGTGAATCTAAAGATCGTGACAAAGGAAAGTGATTTGATTATGCTCCTTCTGCAGAGGCAAAAGCCACCTCAGATGAATGTGGGGATGTGTACTTGGCTTCCTCAATTACACATGTAGATCATGAGGCATGGTTGATTGACTTAGGTCCATCCTTTCACTTCACTTCCCATAGAGAGTGGTTCTACGAGTATGAGAAATAGAGGGTGGTGATGTCTTCTTAGGGGATGATAGGAAGGCTAGAATTGTTGGTCTTGGAAAAGTAAAGTTGAATTTGCAAGGTGGAAGGGTTAGAACACTTTTGAGTGTTCTACATATTCCTGCATTGGGCAAAAATATGATTTCTATAAGCAAGCTGGATGATGCATGTGTAAAAACAGTGTTCGAGAAAGTGGAATAGAAAATCTAATGGTCTCTGGAGAGAAGATGATGTGGTGGCATCAAAGGCTTGGACATATTGGAGAGAAGGGCCTTCGAATACTTCATAGTAAAGGTATGGTAGAATTTATGAGTAATAGCTCTCTAATTTTGATTTCTGTGAAAATTGTGTATATGGGAAGTAGAATTGGATGAGTTTCCCCTCTAGTGGTAAGAGGGTGAAACATATATTAGAGTTTATGCATAGTGATGTGTTTAGACCTGTGAAAGTTCCATCACTCGGTAAGTCTGTGTACTATGTATCATTTATAGATAACTTCTCAAGCAATACATGGATATATTTTCTTAAGAAGAAATTTGAAGTCTTTGACAGGTTTAGAGAATTTAAGGCTCTGGTGGAAAACCAAACAGAGAAGAAGATAATGGTGTTGAGGACAAATAACAGTGGAGAGTTTTGTAGTAAGGAATTTGAATAATTTTGTAAGAAGTGTGGTATAGCACAATAGAAGATTACTCCATATACACCTTAGCAAAATGGAGTTACAGAAAGAATGAACAAGACGTTGATGGAAAGGGAAAGAAGCATGCTTAGTGGTGCTGGGTTAGGACAAGAATTTGCAGAGGTGGTGGAGACAACATGTTACCTGGTCAATAGATCACCTTCATCAACATTGTAGGATAATACTCCATAAGAGGTATGGACTGGTAAGAAACCCTCTCTTTCACATTTGAGGGTATTTGTATGTGATGCATATGCACATGTTCCAAAGGAGAAACAAACCAAGTTGGATAGTAAATCTGAAAAGTGCATCGTTATTAGGTATAAGGATGGTTTAAAGGGTTATAAGCTTTGGAACCCAGTAACAAGGAAGATTGTGTACAACTGAGATGTGTTGTTCAGAGAGGTGAAAGATGTTATTAAACATAAATTGCAACCAAAGGAACTTGAGAAGATATAGTTTGAGCTAAAGGAGGAGGAATTACACTCTACAATAGAGGAGGAATCAGAAGATGAAGGGCCACAAACTCTGGGTGTGGGAAGATCCGTTTAAGAAAGAAGGTAGCCAGAAAGGTATAGTCCATCTACTTTCTGTTTAAATTTTGGTTTATCTATTATTGATGATGATCCCATAACTGTAAAGGAAGCAGTAGATTCAGTGGATGGAAAACTCTGGAAAGAGGCCATGGTTGATGAAATGGCATCCTTGCACAAAAATGAGGCTTGGGATCTGGTGGAGTGGTCAACTGGAAGGAAAACCATTGGCAGATAATGGGTGTTGAAGAAGAAGACAAATGCAGAAGCAAAGGTGGAGAAATACAAAGCTCAGTTGGTAGAAAAAGGTTATTCCCAAGTGCCAGGAATTGATTTTGGTGATATTTTTTCTCCTGTTGCCAAGGTAACTTCTATTAGATTACTTTTATCTGTTGTTGCTACTTTTGATTTTGAGGTAGAACAGATGGATGTGAAGACATCATTTCTTCATGGGGATCTGGAAGAGGAGATCTACTTGAAGCAACCTGTAGGCTTGAAGGAGAAGGGTAAGAAATAATTCTCTGTATGGGTTAAAACAATCACCAAGGATGTGGTATTAGAAATTGATACATTTATACGGGGACTTGGCTTCACCAGAAGCAAAGCAGACCATTGTGTGTATTTTAAATTAATTGGTGACCGTGTTATTTATCTGGTCTTGTATGTTTATGATATGTTGCTGGTTGGAAATGACAAAGAAATTATCCAGGATTTGAAGACCCAATTGTCCTCCAAATTCGACATGAAAGATTTTGGTGCTGCAAACTATATTTTGGGCATAGAAATTAGAAGAGATCAGGCAATGAGGAAGCTCTGGTTAATTCAAAGGAAGTATGTTGAGACAATATTGCAGAGGTTTAATATGTAGGATAGTAAACCGGAGAAGGTTCCTATTCATGTAGGTGTAAAGTTATCTGCTGAACAGTGTCCCAAGAAACAAGAAGAGGAAGAGGATATGTCCCATGTTCCATATGCAAGTGCAGTCAGTAGCTTGATGTATGTGATGGTCTTTACTAGACCAAACATTGCACATGCAGAGGGAGTATTGAACAGGTTAGTGTCAGAACCAAGGAAGGACCATTGGACGGCAGTGAAGTGGGTTTTCAGGTATTTGCATGGCACTAGTGATTATTGTTTGTGCTACCAAGGAAGACCAGGATTAGAAAGAGTTTTGGATATCCATGGATTTGTTGATGTGGACTAGGCTAGAGGTGTGGATCAGAGAAGATCTACAAGTGGGTATGTGTTTAACCTATTTGGATGTGCAGTCATTTGTATGAGTGAGAAACAAATTGTAGTGGCACTATCAACTACAGAGGCAGAATACATGGCAACCACTCATGCAAGCAAGGAAGAACTTTGGTTGTAGATATTCTATTCAAGTATGGGGTTAGTACAGGGAACTATAAGGATAGATTGTGACAGCCAAAGTGCAATTTTCTTGGCAAAGAACCTTGCTTACCATTCAAAGACAAAGCACATTGATGTTTAGTATCACTTTGTGAGGGATATGATAGAAGACAAAAAGGTGTCGCTGGTAAAAGTGGACACTTTGAATAATAATGCAGATGCGTTGACAAAATATATGAGCTCTGAGAAGCTCTCTTGGTGTATAGAAACAATGGGCATTACAGGGTTGGATAAATGACTATGCTCTCTTGCAGCCCCCTGTGGAAAGAAAACAATAAGTGGGAGAATGTTGGGTTGTGTTATATTCTTTCCACGACTAGCCCACGTAGTTAACTAGGGGGGTGGAGCCCCCCCCTTCGTTGCACCGATTGCATAGCGGGGGGAGTGACAAGGGGTTTGAGGGGTGCAAGTAAACCCACACTATGGGGTCCAGGGTAGCACCCCAGAAAATTTTTGTTCTGAACCCTATGTTAGGTTGGGCAGACCTACCTATGGTTTTGTGCATGATTTTTGCACATGGTTTTGGATGTGATGCTTTTCGGTTCATGGTTTTGGACGCGATGATCTTTGGTCCATGGTATTGGATGCTTCAGCATGTATAAATATGTATTGTAACATTGAAAGGAACATAATGAAAAATCAAGCTGGTAGTCCCAGTTTTGGGATCCAGAGGAAAGTCTCTATATATATGTGTTTTATGTGTTATGCTCTTACATTGTTTATTTTCTGTGTTTTAGAATTCGTATGCAGGTAATTTTTGTACAGGGTTAAAACCTACAACAACTTGTGCAAAACAAATATTTACAATCTTTATCTCGACAAATAGTTCACCCATTTATTACCCAACCAGATAAATGAACCCTCAATTTACACTTTTTCTTCTTCTAGAGCTGCATTAGGGATAGTCACATCTTCGACCACTTTTTCATTTGTCACTTCCTCTTTTGGTTCTTGCATAATTTGCTTGCCCATTATCAGATGAAGTCATGGAAATGATTTCCAACACTTCTTGACCCAATGCCCATATATATTGCAATGAGTGAAAAAGTTCTTTTAAGCTTCTCTTGGCTCACAAGTCTGTAACCTTTTGTTGGGTTGAGGGGGCCTAACCCAGTTTCGGTGTTAGTTAGCCAAACAAATCCCTACACTACTGGCCCTTTCGACATCAGCCCACGAAGCGTGGGCTGAAGTATTACCCGAAGAAGTATGGGGGGATGCTGGAACTAAGTTTCCGCACCCTTGAGATAGTTGTGATGTCGGTTTATCCTGACTATACTTGCCTATGCCCAGGTTTCTTAGCCCTCTGTTCCACCCTTCAATACCTTCGTGAAAGGATATAATCGACTTTCGCGCAACCATAACCTCGGGATGATATACTTTTGCACTGCTATGGCAACGAACTATGATATTTCCAAAACTAAGCTAAGCATCTTATTTATCTTATTAACCCATCTTAGTTGGCTTCATGTAAATAGATGTTCTTACTAACGTTTACTTAACTAACACATTCACATATTATATTCGCTCATCATATAAGTATTATAAGTGAAATTCATACCCAACATAACCAGATGCATAAAAAAGAAATAAAGACACAAAAATTGTAGAATACTTCTCTTTATTGATAATTCTGAATGATTACAGACTCGACCCGCTTTTCACACTTAGCTACAGGGTTCCATGCACACAATTGTGGACTTCTAGGCTTCTATTCCTTTAGCTAAAAATCCTCTACCTATGCTACAACTCAAACTTAGACTTCTACTTCAGAGCTATCTCTCATACACCATATCTTCATTACTTGATTCCTTGATTGATTATCCTTACTACTTAGAGGTTAGCTCTATTTATACAATCCCATGGTCCACAGACCATGAGTATATCTTTTACAACTGACATTACTTTCCAAAATAAGGGCAGACAACCCTATGAATTTTTAACATCTATGTGCTCCACGACCACAAAATGTGGAATATTTACACTTGGATTACAAAATTTGACCAAAATATGGGCTTTTAGCCCCAAAATTTCCCTCGGGGGATCTCGTGCCCAAGAGATCCCCAACACAAACATCATGACTCGCCCTTGAGTCACTCTACAGGTGAGGAGATCTTACCACAAAGACCTCCCAGCTCTGTTTAAATAACTGCAACCTCGAGAGTGCACTGAGCGGCTGCCTGCTGGACTTCTTCCACTTGCTGCTTGGTGACTGCCGCTGAACTGTTTCCATGAATCTTTTGTTGAGTTTCCTATAGTCTTGCAAGCTTTCCTTGAATGGAGGCTATGATCATATAAGCTTCGTCTATCCATGGATGTAGGTGCACTTTTATGACTGCTTCTTTGTGCCGAGTAGAATCCACCTATTCTTTGAGAGCTTTTTCCTCCTATATCCGTACGAGCCTTTGTGTAAGGGCGACCGTATGCACAGTCCCTTTGACCTCATCATCCTTTGTTGTAGCTTGTGTGCCTCTATCTATAGGAAGTCTAGATTCGAGTCCTCCTATAGGGTGGTTAGGACCTCAAATGACTTTTCGAAAAGCTGCATGCAGTCTACTACTGCATTGTCGACCGCTGCTATTGTTGTTGTAACAATAGTGGTATGTTGTTCCCTAACCTCTGGCAGCATTGAAGGCTGAGCCCTCAACTAAAATTCAGTGATCTATAGGTTCAGCTCCAGCTAAACCCTAGCCATCTTTGCTCAAGTGTCGTGCACCCCTATGGCTAACATGCGGACACGCACATCCACCGATTCTTCTGCTTGAATAGCCAACTCCAGGGACCATTGGGCAAGCTTCCTCTACTACCTACATGATCTTCTTATTATGTTGTATGGCCTCGTTGTGTTACAGGCCCAACTGCTTGATGTTGATGCTCTGCTCGATCATCACCTGCAGAGCGCGACCCTCCTGGGCCTGAAGTTCCGTAGTGACTCCATACTGCAAGAGGTAGAGCATTCTCTCGAGGGAGCATGGTCATATTAAATCCTACCCCTTTCAAACTGCTGACCATGGGCATGTTTGCCTCATTCTCTATAGTAAGTACCCCATCTGGTAGCACTATCATGTTGGTCACCCTTGTGCACAACATCTCCTCGGCAATTGAAGTGTTAATCGTGAGGTTGGTGGACACCGTGCCAACCTATGGAGTGTGAACCTACAACTCCTGTAGCTCTGTCTGGAGAGCCCCCAATACCAACTATTGCTTCTTTTCAAACTATTGGAGGGCCTCCATGGTGACATCCCTCACCGTTTCTCCAATGTCATGCAAATCCCCCATAGTGAGGGTGATTGGGTCCAAGGATGTCTTTGAAGCCTTGGTTTTCTTCCGCGATGCTACCTTTCTTTGTAGGCACAGACGCTTGAGTTGTGTGGACCTTGTTTATGGGTCTATGCCACCTGTTCTGTCTATGTTTCTGCCTTTGCCCCAGGTGAAGGTGACTTCTATCCTTCACGCTCTTCTCCTGTTGTTTTCTGTTGTTTGGCCAATTTCGCGTCGTCATGCACTCCCTGGGCCTTAGCTTCCTCTTCCTCCTTTCTGCGCTTCTCAGCTAGCTCCACCATTTAAAGATTTGTTTCTTCCTTCTTATGTTGCATGTCACACTTGTCAATTTCCATTGTGGAGCCTGCTGGAGTGCACCACTCTGGCGGCCAAGACTCAAGGACTGTAAAAATAACAACATCAATCGCTAAATATGGTAGGTTATGCCATGTCTTCATAGGGTCCTTCCATGCCTTGATACAGACGTGGTGGAAATCTGCTTTGAACTCTACAAAGCTCTCCAAATTGGCCTATACGGTGGGCGACAACCATGGATTGCAATTGATCCCCTTCTGGATACTCATCTCCATCAAGATCCAAAACATCTTACTTTATTTTATACGATGCACATCCTTGGTCACCCACAGCAAAGCAAACTTCACTACCTTCAGAAGGTCTGGCGTGACTGAAGGGAATTGGCTGTCTTTTGGTAGCTCCCATGCCAACAGTACAATAGATAGCAGGAGCCATGCTAGTGAAATGTGTTGCCTTGTTCCTGTGCCTCACGATAATTTGCAAGGAAATTGCTGCATTGATAATTCACCCTATTAAACTGGACTCCTTCAGCGCATTGGGCCGCTAGTACAATCACAGGCGCGGGAACCTCATCTGTGTGGCGCTTCCGCATCACCTTCCTTGCTAAAATTTGTGTTGCTACCTTGACTGCAGGGTTGTTAATGCTGGAGATGGCATATTCCTACCTCTTTTTCTCCAAATTGAATTTCTTCCTCATAGCTTCCGCGAGGGCCAACTCGCCAGCTTTTCCTTCTAATATATTGGCTGGATCCTCCCCTGAATAAGGTAGCCATGTGATTAGATGGATTAATTGGTCTATGATGGGAATGGGATCCTCCAGCTACAAACACCCATCATGCACCAAGTAGAGCAGTTGCCTAATGACAAAGATGGTCACTGGGGCATGGTGGTAATGTGGCACTGAGAGTAGGTTGAGCAACCTCACTTTCTCTACACCCTTGAGATAGGTCCGTGGCTCCAATTCCATTGTTCTAGCAGTCACGTCAATCTATTGGTGCATTAGCTGCTCAATCACAAAATGCATGAATTTCTCGTGATTTGGGAGGTCCCAATCTTCGAATTTTGGTACAGGAACTCACCCTAAGTGAGGCCCCTAGAAAAAAATGTCATTTGGGAGAAACAAAGTTTGCAGGAAGATCTTGTTGTCGTCAATTTTGTTCGGCACCTTGGCTTTGCCCTTGTGTGGAGGAACATATTTTGGTAACTGGGTAATAGGGTCCACACCTTGGGTTTTGACTTCTATTTCCAAATCCTCCTCATCCACCATGGTTTCTTTAGTTTTTTCCTCTTTTTCCTCTATATTAAGGGCCCTCGGCTTTTCCTGCAAGGTGAGCTTCATCCTTTGTGGGTTTCTTGGTGAGACACGCACAAGGATCATAGTCTGCTTATCTTTCTTTGGTCTCAGTGTTCTGGGTTATTTAGGTACTTCGACTATCACTCTGCACTCTCTGGGGCTTCTACTATTGCAATTTCCCACATGAATTCCTCAGGTGTCGACCGCATTCTAGTTAGGGGGTCTCGTGTCTCCTTCGACAATGTCTCAAACACTCAACTTGCTCTCAAAGCCTCAAAATATTTAAGGTCCATACACACCTAATAGCGCAACAATAGAATTTTCAAAATTCCAAGTATTTTTCACTGGACAGCCACCTGTGATTTATAGTGCTTTTTGAATTCAAATTTGACCATTGCCCCCACATTTAGCCCACTAATGCTAGATTGGCAGAATATTTTAAAGAATCTAAACCATAAAGTTCACCTTAAATTCCTACCTCCCACTCGATTTGGCCACAATCCGACCGTCAAAACGTGAACAATGACTTTAACGATCACTTTCCGGTAGACCTACATGCTATTTCCATGAGTAGCGCAACTTCCTTCGTGTTGTCACGGACCCTGTGACACTTCACTGCTTCGCGCAGTCTTGAAATCGTGCAGCTGTCCATGTTGGACAGTGTAGTTTATAGTCCTGTGCCTCCTTTCAGCTTCCTAGAGTGCTAAGACCATGCTTCTATCACCTAGTCAGATGGTCGGGCCACCTGTGTATGGCTTTAATTGACTACCATTCACCTTTCCTGGGAAGGGATCTCCATTCAACTTAACCAAATAGACCATGCCACTATCGGTAATCTCCTTAGTAACATAGGGCCCCAGCCAATTCATTCTAAATTTCCCTGGAAATTTTTCAACCTTAATGTCATACAAGAGCACCAAGTCATTCACCTTAAAGGTGTGCAACTTAATATGTCGGTCATGACATGATTTTTCACGCTCCATTTGGACCTACTGGTGAAATCCAACCAAAAATTTCTCTTCTTCGAACCCGTCAAACTGTGCAAGCCTCTATTCTAGGGCTCCGCGATCTGTCATACCTATGAGTGCTGCTACACATAGTCTAGGCATGATGTATTCCATAGGAATCACCACTTCAGCCCCGTATACTAGCCTAAAGGTTGTCTGTCTTGTTAACTTATTGCATGTCTTCTGATAAGCCCATAGAATTGCAGGTATGCGTAGGTCCTAATCACTTTGTTGAGCATTGCATACCTTGGTCAGTCCATTTTCAAGCACTTTGTTGAATGCCTCCACTATCTTGTTAGCCTGTGGGTGATAAGGTGTTATCTTTTGGTGATAAACCTGAAATTCCTCTGTTAGTGCATTAATCATCTCATTCAGGAAGTATGTACCATGATTGCTCATCAAGATCCTTGGAAATCCAAATCATATTAGTACATGCTTAAATAGAAACTTCACGACCGTTGTGCATGTGCAATCCTTCAACAGATGTGCTTCTACCTAATGAGTCAAATACTCAGTTGCAGTGATAATGTACCCCGCCCTTGTCTTCTCTTATGGCTAAATGGGTCCTATAAAATCTATTGTCCACTTCTCAAAGGGTTGCAATGTAATTTATGGATTCAAAGGAATCCATCCCTCCATGATGGCCTGCCTTTTCTTTGACATACATCACACACCTTGCAATATGCTTTTGAATCCCGATGAAGGGTTGGCCACCACAAACCCGCGCATAGAATCCTCTACGCGGTTGCTTTTCCTAGATAATTTACTCCCACGGTTCCCCCACGAGTGTCCGAGAGGATGCTGCTTCATTCAAACTCAGGTACATATCGTCTCAATATCTCATTAGTCCCCACCTTGTATATGCCCAGAAATGACAGAGAAATATGTTTCATGCATCACTAATTCCTTCTTTTGTTGGACAGAGTATCCTTTCAATGCAATTCCTGTTGTTAGGAAGTGTATTATATCCTCAAAATGTCCATCCGAGATGCACATAGTAAAGAGCTACGCATAAGGTAACGCTTCTTCAAAATTAGTGGGTTCCTCCCATGTCTCAATGCGTGACATGTAGTTAGGTCTTGCATTCAATCGTCCAGGCTTCACAACAACTTCAAAACCATACTCTTGGAACAATAAGAGCCATCTGCAAATTTTCCCACCCAACACAACCTTATTGGCCAGATACTTCGGCATGGAGTGATCTATATACATCTTAAAATGGCCTCCTTGCAAAGAGTGTTGATACTTTTGGAGTGCATACACCATAGCTAGCCCCTCACACTCAGTGGTGGAATAGTTCTTCTCTGATTTGGATAATCTACGGCTTGCGAATGTGATAGGGTGGTCCAAGCCTTCTCCAACATATTGTGTTAGTATTTCCCCTAGCGCTATACATGACATGTCAACATGTACATGAAACTCTTTCTTCTAGTTTGAGAAGACTAGAATCTGCGCAGTAACCATATTTTCTTTCAATATATCCCAAATTTTCTTACAATCATCGTTCCAGCAAAATGAGACATCCTTCTTCAACAATTTTTCAATTGGTGTGGTGATCTGGGCATAGCCTTTGATAAACTTTCTATAATATCCCGTATGTCCCATAGTAGCGTGCAGTTGTTTCACACTCCTCATGTTTCCAATTTCAGAATTACCACGATCTTCACAATGTCTACCATCAGCCCTTGTCTGCAAACCACATGCCCCAATAGCTTACTAAAAGGAACACAAAACAAACACTTCTTGAGGTTGAGCATGATCTAGTATCTTCGATAGGTATCCAGCATCAGTTGCAAGCTCACTACATGGCGCTTAACCAACCCAAATATAGTCCAATCATCAAAGTATAGCTCCAGGAACTTATGAATAAATTCCTTGAATGTCACAACAACCATATGCAAAAATATAGTAGGTGCATTCTTCAACCCAAATAGCTTTACAGTACATTGAAAGAAACCCCACTTAGTCATGAAGGTTGCCTTGCTCCTATCCTCAGGCGCGATTTGGATTTGGTGGTACCCAGATAGCCCATCAGTGAAGGAGTATGCTTCCTGGCCATGTACATTGTCCAACACTTCATCGGTGAACCGAGTTGGGAAAGGATCATTCACACAAGCGTCATTCAGTTTTCTGAGATCCACACATATCCTTATCTCATCCTTCTATTTCTTCTCTTGCACCACCATTGGGATTACCCAATCGGATTCCTCCACAAGCTCAATGATGCCTGCTACTAACATTTTGTCTGGCTCTAAATGAACCTCTTCCTTGTATTTCGGATTTAGGCGGTAAACCCTCTACTTAACTGGCTTCACGTCGGGCTTTAACATGATCTTCATCACTCCTAGATCTCCAATTATTACTTTCAAATCCGTAAAATTGGTCAGGAATAAGTCTCGATATTCACAGAGTAATTCAATGACCTTATCCACCATCACGTCGTCCCTGTAGTCTCCAACATTTGTGAATTTGGGTTTCGCCTCTGTACCAGTGTTCACCTATTTAGTTCTCACTGACGCAGTTATATCAGGGTTCTCAATCTATGGTGCCTGAACCTCACGGTGGCCTTCTATCTTTGGAATGTTAATGTTCCGCAGATCCTCATCCTCCTCTTTAGCAATTACATTGTAGCATTCTAATGTGTGACTCAGATGAGTAGCCCATTCAAGTTGTGTAAGGTCTAAAGGATCTTGTGACATCCTAAAGATGGCTTCTTTCACCACTTGTAGCGCTTCATCAATACTATCAAACCCATCCTCAAAACTAAATGTCATCATGAATCCTTCATGCAGGATATCCCATTAACCTATCCCATGGTGAAGCTCTGTTTCTATATACCAATTCATTGGGATAACATCCAGGGTATGACAGAATAGGTGCACCCATTCAGGTTGTGGCTTTTCTCCATAGACCTACGTCCAGTTGGCCAAATACACATGCAGATCATTCTACCCATCGTACTTGTCTATTAGTTGCATCTTAGGCTTCCCAAATCGTGCTCTCATCATCCTCCTACATTCGCACCAATCATCAAAACTTCCCTTGTGCATACCCTACCATCTTGCGGGGCGTAGCGTGCAGTGCCTAGTCCAAGGCTTGAGAGCATTACTTTTCTCGCACCTCCCTTTCAAATGCATCCAAAAAGATATCTACCTCATTTGGACCATCATAAATATGCAGATTTCTTACCTCTGACGGCACACAACACAACGACTGGGTCATCAGGTTGAAATTTAGTGTAGTTACTTCACGTAACCGATTCTGCCAACGTTCTATTTCTTTGTCAAAGTCCAAAGTGCAAGAACTCTCGTGCTCCATTGTAATCCATCCATTCGTGGTGGGATTCACTGAGTCTTGGTCTCATGCTATTAACTTATAGATGCAGTTAAGATCATCATCACTCTCATAGTCACGGACTGGTTTCGTATGGCGAGATGCTTTAGCAGGATCCAGGGGTATTATTACGTGCAGTTATTTCTTCTCAAAGATCATCTTTTGCTTCTTCAGATTGATTACCACATTCATTTCAATAGCCTAGTCAGTTCCCAAGAGCGCAGGTAGGGATTTTTTTCGTCCACAATTTATATTACTTCAAAATCTTCCAGCACTCTCACTCCCTCAATATCTACAATCACTCCCTCCAGCCACCCCATGGGTATGATTTTTTGATGATTCACCATCCTTAGCTGAATCAAAGACCATTGCAGCACAGGTCTCCCCGTTCGCTCCCATGTCCATTTCGGTAGAACATTCATATCTGATCCCAAATCCAGAATGACTTGATCCATTTTATATTCTCCAATCTATACGGTGAGTCTCATTTCATGCCTCGTCCTTGTCTTATGCTTATCGATCTTTTGGACTATGCGTGTTTCACCAGGCGCGGTCCCAGAACATCTATTAATGAGTTCTTGTAACCCTTTCATAGCCTTACTATCATGCAGTAACTTCATACAGGTTTCTAGGAAAAATGTTAGCATAGAAGGGTCCATCTCCGGCTCAGGCTTATCCTTGCTCTCTAAGGTGGAGGCCTCAGCGAATCTCTTCTTAGCTTCCATGAATGCTTCATGAGTGCGCTCCGAATCGAACTCAACCTCTTTGGTCGAGGCTTTGTGAACCCATGTACTGTCTTTCAACTGTTTACCCTTATCGTCTCCCATCATGATTCCACTCTGGAACACTATATTTACATTTGGATCTTCCTCGCACAGCTTATACCTCATCATCTGCAGGTACTGAGTCGGGAGAGGTGGTAGCGCCCATTTGTCACGTATCGTAGCTATCAATGTAGGACAATCCTTTGATTCATGATCAAACAACGTACAATACTTGCACGATGGGCACGTTAGATTAGTGCATTCGTGGGCATAGTGTCCTAGCCCTTCGCAATTATAGGAAATCAACTGTCCTCCACCTCTACCAGGTCCCTCCCCGCCTCATCCTCGTCCACACCCGTAAAATCATGTCTGTGCCATCCCTGCATTCTGGTCAAGGGGTCGCATTTCGGCATGAGCCTTGTAGGTGGGAGTTCTATCCATCATCAATTCATAGCTCTTGCAAGTATGCTCATCATGTCCTACTGACCTACAAAAGTTGCAGAATAACTCTTTTAGTGTTTGCACATACTTCTGTAGAAAGTGACAGTTATCCGTGGCATTTTTTCTAGCTACCTGATAGATAGCACACCATAAAGCAGGTGTCATTCTAGGTCCCGCTTGAGCCTCTAGCCTTAAAGGCATCACTCCTCCTCCTACAAGGTAATTCATAAAGACAAGGTAGTGGTATTTTTCATGACCCTAACCCTTGCATTTCAATCACCATACCTCTTCACATACCTCTAGCCGAACCATCCTATCCTACTTCAGACTTTGCATCTCAAGGAACAGATTCTTCAGATGTGTGTGGATCTATTGGACTCATAGATTAGGATCCTACATCGGGGTCTCATGTAGTCTCATGGAAGTCTCCAAGGCCTCTACCTAAGTAGTTATCTTTTGGTGTGCCAGTGCACTCCTTAAGTGTGGTAGTAGCGAAGCCACAAACCACTCGTGATGCTGTCCATATGTCAACTTCATATTGGCTTTTTAGGCTTGACACTTCAATATTTGATCTAATTCCCATGGTGTCTTTCCTAGTCACATCGCGATCTCTTTGAATCCCACAATCGACTGCACTTAAAATTTAGGCTTGATAAATTCCCTATTCAGTGCTGCTTGGATGTCCTCTACTCTAGCATTTAGGTTATCATTGGAGTACTTAATCTACCAGGTTAGCGCACGATCTTGCACATAAATAACCAATGTCGCCTTCTTTATGTGATCATCTATAACACGTTCAGCTACCCATATAGCCCTCACAACGAACCACAATTGGTCGGGGTCCTCATTTCCCAAGCCTTTGAACAAAGGCAATTTCATTGTGTTTGCCACACTTAATCGTGGTGGAGGTGGATGTGCTACGGTGAAGCTGTAGGAAATGGCGGTGAAGTTGGAGGTGGTGTGGGAAGAGGTGGTATTTGTGGGAATCCTTGTCTTATCAACTAAATAGCACATTGCAGAGAGACCTTCACTAACCCTTATTCATCCCGTCGCAGAGGTGAAATCAAGCAGCTATACTCCGGAACCTTATTTCTTTCATTTATGTAAGTTTTTTCACTTCACGTAGTCCCAAAAATCAAGGTAGTTTCATAACCCATTTTTCGCACAACAACATTTTAATCCAAGTATTCAAATATTTTACGTACTTACCTCGTGGTCCTTTGAAAAAGCATTGCTCCACCTCATTATAGGTGACTAAGGTGTCAACCGTGAATTCAGTAACATATCCTCCTATGACGCAATCAAGCCAATGATCAACAGCAAGTGTGATATTATCCTCCAATGCTTCCAACCTTCGCACTAGCTCTGGTGTCCACACAATAGGACCGTCAAGTTTCCACCTTCCTTGGCTACCTGTTAGCTTCGCTATCCAGCCGTATAACTCAGTAGGAAAGGAGGTGAAAAATATTTCGTGGATCTACGTGTACAGGTATTGGTCCAACCACTATTCTATTGACAGTCATGGGTTCTGTTTTCTTGTGCTATGAACTCATGCACCCTTTTATCCAATGACCCTTTGATTTCTTTCTTAGTTGGATTCCAATGATACAGCATCACACATCTCTTATGTAGATTCCACTCCTGGCAACAGAACCATTTGCTGGCTTGAGGGAGCCTGACCCAGGTTTCGTATTAGTTAGCCAAACAAGTCCATACACTACTGGCTCCTTCGACATCAGCCTGTGGAGTGCGGACCTAAGTCTCACCTGAAGCATTATGGGGGGATGTTGGAGCCAAGTTTCAAAACCCCTTGAGATGGTTGTTATGTCAGTTTATCCCAGCTATACCTGCTTGCACCCAGGTTTCTTAGCCCTCTGTTCCACCCTTCAGTACCTTCGCGAAAGGATAGAATCAACTTTTGTGCATCCCTAACTTAGCACTAATATACTTTTGCACTACCAGGGTAGTGAAGTGTGATATTTCCCAAACCAGGCTAAGTGTCTTATTTATCTTATTAACCGATCTCAGTTAGCTTCACATAAATAGATGTTCTTACTAGTGTTTACTTAACCAACACATTTACATATATTCATGCATCATATAAAAATTATAAGTGATATTCATACCAAACATAACCAGATGCATAAACAGGAAATAAAGACGCATAAATTACAGAATACTTCTCTTTATTGATAATTCTGAAGGATTACAGACTCGGCCCGCCCTGCACACTCAACTGCAGGGGTTCGCGCACTCAACTGTGGACTTCTAGGCTTCTATGCACTCAGCTACAGAGCCTCTACCTATGCTACAACCCAAACTTAGACTTCTACTTCAAAGCTATCTCTCATACATCATATATTCATTACTTGATTCCTTGATTGATTGTCCTTACTACTTAGAGCTTAGCTCTAGTTATATAATCTGATGGTCTGCGGATCATGGGTAGATCTTTAGAAAAAAACATTACATTTCCAAAATAAGGGCAGATGATCCTATGACTCTTTCACATCTACACGCTCTGCGACCACAGAATGCGGAGTCATTACACTGGGATTACAAAATTAGACCAAAATATGAACTTTTAGCCCAAAAACTACCCTTGGGGGATCCCATGCCCAACACCTTGGATGATATTTTCTCCTTCTGGTCTCAATTCCATTATACATTGTTAAAATTGGCAACTAGGGCCAAACTCCATGTGGGTCAGCTTATTTATGGCAGCTAATATTTTTATTGGATCCCTCTCATCAAGAGGTGTCAGATTGATCCAAAGGTCATCTGATTTCGATAGGTATTTATGGAGATATGAATTTATTTCGATTATGTAATTATTATCAAGCTAACCATCTCTTACATAGGCTCAAGAAGCCCAAACGTCATGTCTATTCAACCTGTACGTTTTAGTTTAAATATAGTAGGATTTGATTTCATTTGTACAAAATTCTTGAGTGATGTCCTCCTCTCCACATCTTGGGTTTTTGGATAAGGAGTGAGACACCAAGAGAAACACACGCTGGACAAAATATGATGCCCTAGCCTACACGCTGTTCAAGAAGCCCTAACATATCTAAATGCACTCCTATAATGGAGTCACCTAGCCACAGTAAGGGAAAATATTTACACGATGGTCATACATTATTCAGGCAGACATTTACACACTGCTCAGATGCTGTTCAGGAAGACATATATACGGTGGTTGTGGAAATAGTTATATATTGTTCAATATATATATATATATATATATATATAGATATATATATATATATATATATATATATATATATATATATATATATATATATATATACGTAGGGCTCCATACTCATAGTTCAGCGTGGATATGGAACATGAAGCCACAATCTATGTATCGGGTCAACACAGGAAGCCGTAATCAACGTACGTAGCCATAGTCATGGATTCATGGTTACGATGTTCATTTATACAGTCAACGTGATTCCCTATACACAGGGCAAAGGATGTAGCATATCAATGCACGTAAATGTAGTCATGGTTATAGCGATAGTGATGAAGAGGTAAACGTTGTCATGGTATTGCTATATGTATATATGTGAAAAAAATATATACGAACAACATTAATAAGGTAGTCAATGTTCTATGCTAGTCTTAGAGACATTGAACATATACATGCTGGGCATGAGAGACATATCTATGCTGGTCATTAAAAGGAACACCTGCAGTCATCAAGGATAACCATTGTGTGCGAATCTAGAAGTGTAGATCGGGCTACCGTATGGAGTAGAACAGGTAGCGTAGATCAAGGTATAGAGACTCCAGTCACTCATATGCAGTTCATGGAGACTCTTATGCACAGGTCATATAGACAAGCATCAATGAAAGGAAACCTATAGCTGAGGAATACCAATACACTATGTATAATGGGATTGTGTGGAACTATAGCCTAGCTGCTTTGCTAGGCTGTAAGCCATAGCAAGGAGCTAAGGCAGATATACATTTGGTAGTGTAATTGTGTTGCAGCATGATGAGATCATGGGCAGCACAAGCAGCATGAAGCATGATGAGATCATGGGTAGTGTGAGCAGCATGAAGCATGAGGATGGATAAGATCATGGACATGGGCAACATGATGATAATCATGATTAGTGCAGAGTGCAGTGCTGCAGCAAGTCGACTAGATGCAGCACTATGATAGGTGAAGCCATCTCCTTGGAGAATCAGTTGAAGCAGAATGTCTTCAACTGATCTCATCATTATATGAAATGATAAATGCTAGATCTAGATAAGTCAAAGTGTTGACTTCTATTATAAATGTACTATCTCTCTCTCTCTTTATCTGCTGAACTTTGAAGAACATAAAAGAAGAATTGATTAAGGGTTTCCCCACACATTATGGGGTTTGTCCCTAGCTAGCACCACATCTTGTGTCCTCTTGTCTTGGCTTGTCTTCTGCGATTTATATTTATGTTCTATCTACAGTTTATCTTAATGCTGATGTGATTGCTAACTGTGAAAATTTAAATAAATTGCTCTAGCATAGAACATACATAAAATTAACATGGTATCAGGGCTGAGGTGAAGAAAATGCCCAAGCAAGAGTGAAAGAGAAATCACCAAAGATAGTTTGGACAATACCAAAGGATCAATGGGTTCCTCACAATTCACCCAAGTTGAAGCTGAAGCAGAAAATGGCCTAGTGGAAGTTTCTAATGGCCCATATAAAGATCACTTCATTGGTAAGTTCAGATCTAAGGGTGGAAGGAAAGGTAGATGTATTGGTTACACGTTTGGCCCTTATGCGAAGGAGTGTCTGAGTGGCTGCAGGTCATCTAGGACATGGCCGACTTTTCAAGGAAGAAATGAACCCCATGGATGGAAGTCAAAAGTTTTTAAGGTAGCGTTCGTCGATGGAAAGTTACGTGTTTGAAAATAGAATTTTCAAAAATGATTTTGAGTTCAGGGTTGCATTAAGTTATAGGAAGTTCACTGGGGACCATGTCCATTGACAAATAGCACTAGAGGTCTATGATTCAGATGGTGACAAGGAAGCCTGAATTCAAAAAGAGCATGAAGGTACATGTCTGAGATGTACCGAAGGAAAATCTTATAAGGGGACCATCCCCCTCATGTCACAGGTCCATAGGCTTGGAACAACCCGAGGAGTTTGATTTATGATCGAGAATCTCATGCATGCAGGTGATAGAAAGCCCTCTATGGCTTGAAGCAAGACACCCAGGGCATAGTATGAGAGGATCATCAGCTGTTTGGTGAAGCTGAGATTCACTAGGAGTGAAATCGATCCAAATCATTTGAAGGTTGTGGATGACAGAGCTCTCATACTGAAACCTATGTCGGATAGGTGTAGACCCTCTCATTTGTAGAAGACAGAGGGAGTTGGTTTCCGAATGTGGAAAGATAAAATGCAAGCATGTGACTACCTCGAGGATCTTAACTTTCAAGAAGCTATATGGTGGTAATGTCAGACCTGATTTGGCAAATGCCTTTGAGTTTCATAAACTCATTCACGTTGATGTTCTTAGAGAACCTCTGTCTAGACATATGCACTGCAATTAGCATGGTGAGCTCATCTTTGGTTGAGCCTCACTAGATTGGTGCCAAGAATCTTCTGAGATGTCTCTAAGGCACAATCTCTCATTGATTGAGATTCACTGCTGGAAATATGAAACTGCATGATTATTCGAATTCTGATTGCGCAGGCACTGTGGAGGATCATTGGAGCACTTCTTAGTGTTGTTTCTCTTTGGATTCTACTTCGATATCATGGATGAGTAGGAAGCACAATTCGGTTGTTATAAGCACTACCGAGACTGGATACATATCTACGAGTATGATCTCATATGAAGCTACCTAGTTGGGGAAGCTCTTCAGTGAGTTGTTTTTACACATGATGAATACCACTATGATTCTTTGTGACAACAAGAGGTGGGACTCAATTATTGAGGAATCCCGTATTCGACGATTGCTCCAACAGATAGACATCAGATACTACCTTATCTAGGATATGGTAAGTCAATGAGCAAGGAGGATACATCGCAATGAGATGATGTACAGGTTGCTAAAGCCCCGGGGGAAGATCAAATCTATGATTTTCCTGAACGACTTGGAGTCGTCAAGAGACCCTTGTACAAGTGTCCCACATGTTGCATACATTGAGCTCTAGGAGCTTTGTGGGATTGCAATTCTTATTGTAGCGACATATGACCACAGGGTGATTCACTATCCCCTAGTGGTGTGCACGTACACCCTGTGGCGACTATGCAGTAGGATGATTGGTTCTCTTGTGAGGTCTGGATAATGTGTTCTCCATGACGATTATGTAGCAAGATGATTATTTCTCCTGTGAGGCCTGGATGATGTGTTCTCCATGGCGTTTGTGTAATAGGATGATTAGTTCTCCTATGACGATGGGATTGATTAATTTCTCTTGTCGAGGCATCCTACCCATACAGTCTAGGACTCATGGAAAGTAGCTATCATTTGATCAATGAGCAGGAAATGAAGTTAGGGACCATAGTTGTATCGATGGATGAATCTCTGTCTCTATTATACTCCCTATGCTAGGATGACCTTTATTGAACTGGGATCAATGATACTGGTCTGGGACCAGTGGTAGGAGTTGTACCTACTATGATGCTAACTTCAGGTCGGTTGAGATTGGTCTGGGACCAGTGGTACATACTCCGAGACTGACTTCCTGTTAGCACAGGACTCGTCTGGGACTAGTGAGAGTGGTACATACTATGACGCTGACTTCTGGTCGGTTGAGACTGGTCTGGGACTAGTAGTACACTCTCTAAGCCTATGATACTAGTGTGGGGCCAGTGGTAGGAGTTGTACCTACTACGATGCTGACTTCGGGTCAGTTGAGACAGGTCTGCGACCAGTGGTACATACTCTGAGATTTTCTTTGAGTCAGTGGACTGGTCTGGGACCAGTGGTAGTAGTGGTACCCACTATGACGCTGACTTTGGGTTAGTGGAGACTGGTCTGGGGTACGCACTCTGAGACTAACTTCGGGTCAGTGGAGAATGGTATGAGACATTCTCGATCAATTCTTCTTCTTCATAGTTTAGTAGAGCTAAGTTGAGCAGAGCTAGAGCTAGCAGAGCTGAGGTGAGCAGAGCCAGAAGAGCTGAGCAGAGCAAAGCCAGAGCCAGCAAAGCTAGCAGTGTTGAGCAGAGCAGAGCAGAGCCAACATAGTTGAGTAGAGTAGAGAAGAGCTAGTAGAGCCAGTGGAGATGAGCAGAGTTAGGTAGAGCAGTGTAGGGCACTAATGGCAGAGATAGTACAGTCAGACTTATGGATCAGTGGATGGAGTTCTCCCTAGTTGAGAGGGAGTGTTAAAATTGGAAACTAGGGCCAAACTCCATGTGGGTAAGCTTATTTATGGCAGCTAATATTTTTATTGGATCCCTCTCATCGAGAGGTGTAGGATTGATCTAAAGATCATCCGATTCCGATAAGTATTTATGGAGATATGAATTTTTTTCGATTATGTAATTATTATCAAGACGACCAACTCTTACGTATGTTCAAGAAGCCCAAACATCATTTCTATTCAACCTATACATTTTAGTAAAAATATAAGAGGATTTAATGTCATTTGTACACAATTATTGAGTGATCTCCTCCTCTCCACATCTTGGGTTTTTGGAGGAGTGAGACACCAAGAGAAACACACGATGGCCCAAATATGATGTCCTAGCCTACACATTGTTCAAGACACCCTAACATATCTGAACACAGTCCTATAATGGATTCACCTAGCCATAGTAAGGGAAAACATTTACATGCTGGTCATACGCTATCCAGGTAGACATTTACACGTTGGTCATACACTATTCAGGCAGGCATTTACACATTGGTCAAACACTGTTCAAGCAGACATATATACACTGGTTGTGGAAACAGTTATACATTGTTCAGGAAAACATCACAATGGAAAGGAGACAACTATATGTTGTTCAATATGTATATATATATATATATATATATATATATATATATATATATATATATATATATATATATATATATATATATATATATATATATATATATATATATATATATATATATATATATATATATATATATAGATATAGATATAGATATATATATATATATATATATATATATATCTATATATATATATCTATATATATATATCTATATATATATATATATATATATATATATATATATATATATATATATATATATATATATATATATAGACACACACACACACACACAGGGCTCCATACTCACAGTTCAACGTGGATATGGAACATGAAGCCATAGACATGGGTTCATGGTTACGTTGTTCATTTATACAGTCAATGTGATGCCCTATATAAAGGGCAGAAGATGTAGCGTATCAATGCATGTAAACGCAGTCATGGTTATAGCCGCAGTGATGAAGAGTTAAATGTTCTCATGTTATTTCTATATGTATATATGTCAATAGAAATATATACACACAACATTAATAAGACAGTCAACGTTCTACGCTAGTCTTCGAGACACTGAACATATATACATTGGGCATGAGAGACATATCTACACTAGTCATTAAAAGGAACAACTGTAGTCATCAAGGATAGCCACTGTGTGCAAATCTAACAGTGTAGAGAAGGCTACCATGTGGAGTAGATCAAGTAGTGTAGATCAAGGTATAGAGACTCCAGCCACTCATATGTAGTTCATGTCTCTCTTATGCATAGGTCATAGAGACATGCAGTAATGAAAGGAAACATATAGCTGAGGAATACCAATACGCTGTGTATAATGGGATTGCGTTGAACTATAGCCTAGCTACTTTGCTAGGCTACAAGCCATAACAGGCATCTAAGGTAGATATACATTTCGCAGTGTAATTATGTTGCCACATGACGAGATCATGGGCAGCATGAGCAACATGAAGCATGATGAGATCAAGGGTAGCGTGAGCAGCATGAAGCATGATGAGATCATGGGTGTCATGGTCAACATGAAGCATGAAGATGGATAAGATCATGGACACGGGCAGCATGATGATAATCATGATTAGTGTAGCATGAAGTGGTGGAGCAAGTGGACCAGATGCAGCACTATGATAGGTGAAGTGGTCACCTTGGAGAATCAGTTGAAGCAAAATATCTTCAACTGATCTCATCATTATATGAAATGATATATGCTAGATCTAGATAAGTCAAAGTGTTGAATTCTATTGTAGATGTACTATCTCTCTCTCTCTTTCTCTGCTAAACTTTGAAGAACATAAAAGAAGAATTGATCAAGGGTTTCCCCACACATTGTGGGATTTGTCCCTGGCTAGCGCCACATATTATGTCCTCTTATCTTGGCTTGTCTTCTACAATTTATATTTATGTTCTATCTACAGTTTATGTTAATGCAGATGTGATTGCTAACTGTGAAAATTTAAATAAATTTATCTAGCATAGAACATATCTAAAATTAACATACATAAACATCTTCTTGATGATTTCTTTCCTCTTATATCACTTATCTACAGAATGGTTAGATGAAATGAAAAATGTGCATGGAAACGCATTCCTCAACATGTTATTCAAATCAGCATGTTTTTTTCCATTATGAAAAGCATTTGAATAAAGATGACAATTATACCTCTTTTTGTTGTCCTTTGACTTACGCTTATTGCATGAGGAAATTGCATGGAAAGAAGAACTTAGCTTCATTTCTTCTTGAACTTTTTCATCTCTCTTTACAAATGTTTTTCACTTCAAGTCCTCCTTATACTTTAGGAATCTAGTGGGTACCCATTCTGGATGCAAATCCCAACATCTTGCCTCCTCATGTCCTCTCTTATGGAAAGGGGAACATGATACCCATGAGTTGTCGCTAGAAGACCATTCTTCTTTTGCAACATAGCCTAAGCCTTCATATTTAGGCCTGTTCTTTGCCTCAATTGGATTTTTAATGCCTTGATGGTTCACTCCAAACCCTCCTCCCTTGTAACTCATCTTGGTCAGGACCATGGAACCAATGCCTTTACTATGTTTTTTAAAGGTTGCAAATGAATTTACATCAACACTTTCATGTAAAGAACAAACTTGCAAATTCTTACCATTTTCCTGATCTTTTGATTGAGGTACAAAGATGTTTTCAAACTCTCTTTTGATTCTAGATGTGTCCTCTTGGACTCTTTGGCTCTCTTCTTCCATCTCCTTGAATTTGGGTGCTGATAAAACCTCATCCTCCACATCATGTGGAAAAAAGGTGCAAACTTGTACATCTTCCTTCTTTGAGGGATTTCTACACTAGCATCTTGCATAAGAGTTGTAGAAAAACATGAAGATTGTGGAGAAGATGGTGGTTTATCACCATTCTTGTTACCTTCTTCCCTTAGAGAAAATTTTCCTCTTGGAGGTCTAGAGCTTTCACCTTGCAATTTGGTATTCCTCTCTCCATGGAGTACTTTCACCATTTCTTCCATGTCTAAGAAAACCTTTCTAAAATCCTTCAAATCCTCTAACATTCTTGCAAGATCTCCTCCTTGGGACATGCTTTGCTTGAAGCTTCTACTGTAACTTGAGGTAGAAATGGTGGTAGAGATTATAACAATCATGCTCTCCTTTCCAAAACCTTCTCCTCACTTGAGCTTCAAAATACATTCACTTGCAAAAAACAATCAATTCCTCCTTGCACGAAGAAAACCATTGCTTTGATACCAACTTGATCTGAATGTGGAATATTGGTTTTTCTATGCTATGATCCTCAGCGAAACAAAAAATTGTGCTTGAGGTTAACATGACTTTTTATGTGTGTTTTCTTATGTTAATTTCATGAAAAACTCTAGACATGAAATCAAAACATTGAATGGAAGCATGCATCAGTGAATAATACACTAGTCATTGTTAAAGGATTTCACCCCTCCTAGGCTCGATCTCCTTGGATCATCTCCAATGGAATGACCCCTTCTCAATATGCTCAATGCTTAGAAAAGAAGATGTTGACACCTAATCATTGAGATTGGGTGAATAAGTAACTGATGTAAATAAATAATAAGAAATATGAATAGACAATGGGAGGTGAAGTGAATAGTCACTCCCTCATGTATATAATAAAGATCAACCTGAATGAATAAATGAATTTATTTGAAGAGGAGTTACTGCCTTGTCTGACATGGTATCAGAGCCAGCTCCCGAAATTAGCTTTTGTGTAACTCCTAGTGTCAATTTCCTACCTATATTCTGCATGGTTTCCTGAACCTTGCTCCAGTCAGTTTCATATACGTTCTAAAACTTGCGCCCTCTGTCATATGCATTTTAAAATTTGGCACAGTTGATGTTTCCATTGTAGTGGTATATGAATTGACCTCGGCCTCCCTCCATACACTGCTACTCTTTCCCCACCCTCCATACGTTGTTGTTCCTGGTATCTTGATGTTGCTCCACATATGTTGTGTTGAGAGTGGGATATCAACCCACGCTGTTTCGGACCAGAACCTTAATCTGGTGTAAACGCTAGTGTTTCAGGGCAGTGATCTGCCACCGCATCTCTGCTACTTTCACTCATTGTATCTATTTGCATAAGATGACCTCCTTTAGCTCTTATCCAAATACGGGGTGATCGACTTTCTGTTTCTGATCCAATTTGCTTGGCTACCTGTCTTGAAGATTTCGAAGATCCTGATTGTCTTGATTTCCTATCAATTTCAGGCTTCTTCCTTTGAATTTTTGTTGTAGAACAACTTGGGTGGCTATTCTTCACACTGTTAAGAATCTCTTTAGAAGACTGTTGATTTCATGTGGAAGGACTTGAAACTGGGGATAATGGACGAGGCCTACCTGATTGTTGATCCTTGAGGGCTCTATTGTGCCCATAGTTGATCTCTTGGTGCTTGAACTTCCAGCCACATGCACCACCCTTGGTCCACGCATCAATGTCAGCGCCACGCTCATCACCATGCTGAATGTCCACCAGCGGAAGCATAGTGCAGAGGAGTGGCTCCACGGAAATTCGGGCCCAATGCTGATGCATCCAACTACTTTGTAGACAGCCTTTTGTTTTTCTCAAGCGATCGACTCTCGTTGTTTTTGCAATATGTTTTAATACATATTAGAAAGCTATTAGTGTATAATTCTATGTGGTAAAGAACAAAAAAAAACGTGTCGCAAAACATTGAACTACTAATCTGCACATAAAATGGAATTCAGTTAATGGTAGAGGATAATCAGAAAGTTGATAGGATAAATGGATCATTATTTGTTGCAGTGTTGGTCTGCCTAAATGTTGGTTGTGCTCCAAATGGATTGGAACTTGGTTGTCTGACATGATATTATTCATTGTTTTCCAAAAGAAGCATTAGAATATCTGTGCAGCTTGTTTCTTGGTTTTCATAAGAATTTAGAATATTGCTACTACAATGCATTTTTCCCATCAAAAGAAATTTTTTTTTTTTACAGTATGAATTCAATCATATCTATTATGGGAATAGTTCTCACTGGCAAAGAGAACTATCCTGAGTGGTCCTGAATGATAAAAAACACCCTCATTTTAAATGAGTTGTGGAAAGGAGTGTGTATTGGAGACGGAGACAAAGAGCCAGAATAACCTACCTCAGACAAAGAGCTCGCCATTTGGGAAAATAAGAATAGCAAAGCCTATGCATTAATTGCAGCAACTATAAGTGAAGAGGTGAGTTGCCATATTTCGTCGTTTTCAACTTCTTTCGAAGCCTTACAAAAGCTGAAAGAACTCTGTGACTCACATTTTTCACTTGAAGTTGTTCAACTCATGATTAAACTCTTCACTCTTGAATTGAAAAATAATGATCCTCTTTCTCTTGCATTCGAAGTAAAATCTATAATGCATGATATCAAAGAAGGTTGAATTGGATATTTCTCTTATCACTTTTGTCAAGGCACTTTATCCTACTTACTCCAATTATCTTAAGTCATTGCAAGAAAATGGAAATCTCAAATATATTACCTTTCGTTCTCTTGTGAAAAAATTTGCTGAAAGAGAGAAAGCTTTTGGAAAGAAGAAAGCCCCTGAATCTTCTGAAGAGGCTGTGTGCCTTGCTCATAAAGAAAAGAATCTTGCTCAATATTCTTCCAGAGGAAGAGGTGGTCAAAGAGGAAGAGGAAGATATTTCAAAGGGGGGGGGCAAACACTCTAAAGGAGAAAAGGAAGATTTGCATTGCATACACTACAAAAGAAATGGATCACATGATGCCTCTACATGCATATCACCTTGGGATAAAATTGAGCAGCAAAGAAACCAACCCAAAGTAAAACTAATGACACAGACAAAGGTAAAGCACCTAAATCCACTCATTATGTTGTGGCACAATGTAATGTCGAAGTAAATGAAAATTTATTTAATGCTTCACTTGCTTCTTAGAAGAATGATTGGTTGCTTGATTCAGGAGCAACTTGCCACATGACTCGTAGAAAATATTTTTTTGAAGAATCTACTAACAATGTTGATGGAGCAGTATACTTTGTAGACCAATCAAAAATCAAGCCATTAGGGCTTGGCACAATCATGCTTAAATTGCCTGGTCTTCCAGACTTCCTTTTGCATCATATTCTATATCTCCCACAGCTGAAGAGAAGCTTGTTGTCCTTGGTCCACATCTGCCAGCAAATTCACTCCATTCATATGTTTGATGGCAAGCTTGAGGTAAGAAAAGCATCTGAACACTCACTTGTCATGATGGGAATAAAAGAAGAAAGGCTTCTCATGCACAACATTTCTCATACAATTCTCATTATGAAGAAGGTACACTTCCATCATGCTAGATTTGGACATTTGAACTATGACAGCCTCTTCTTGTTGAAGAAAAATGGTGTTATTGGTTTGCCTACAATTCCTAGCAAACTTAAGCAATGTGATGGTTGCATTCTAAGAAAGCATAGCAAACAGTGTTTTCATGATTCACATTCAAGAGCACATAGAAAACTTGAACTCATTCATTCAGATTTATGTGGTCCAATGCCTTTTCCTTTTGCAAATGCAAATAAATATATGATGAAATTTATTGATGACTACACCAGAATGTGTTGGGTTTATTTATTGAAGAAAAAAATTGATGCTTTTCAAATATTCAATAACTTCCATAAATGGATTGAAAATGATGCACAATCTCATATTGGCTATATTCACACTGATAATGGAAAAGAATACACTTCAAATGAATTTGAAAACTATCTTTGCCAACATGGGATCAAACATCAAACAAAGGTGCCTTATAATCCCCAACAGAACGGTGTAGCTAAAAGAATGAATAGCACAATCTTAAATATGGTGCACTCCATGATGTTTTTCAAAAATGTAAAGTTGATGTTTTGGGCTGATGCAGTTCTATGTGTTGGATATATAAAGAATAAATGTCCATCTAATGCTATTAGAAACAAGACTCCATATGAAATGTGGTATGGGCATGTTCCTTTGGTAAAGCATCTCAGGGTCTTTCGTTCCACCTATTATGCTTTGATACCAAAGGTACATAGAAACAAATTTGGTGCAAGAAGTCGTAAGTGTATCTTCCTGGGGTATTAAAACACCTCCAAGGCATACCACCTCTATGATGAAGTCAATAAAAAGTTTGTTGTATCTAGAGATGTAATCTTTCTTGAATCATCCAAAACTAACAATGTTTTTGAGCAGCAACCTGATCGCTTGGATAGATTCGCAAATGCAAAATCATCTCAAGAATTTGATAATCATATTCCACATCTTGAAGGGGGTATTCCTATACTATATCAACATGTGGAATCTTCATCTAAAGAACTCTCTCCCCTGCATGAAACTCCAACAACGGATGATGGTTTAAGTGATTTGATTGATAGAATTGGGAGGCTCAATCTTGATTCCATCCCAACTCAATCAACGGAGTAGCCTGGACCATCTGAAAAAGGTCCCCAAAAGTTGCTAATAAAGACACTTGAAAGTGTTCATCCTAATGAGGTTGGAAAGACAGGAACTAGAAATCCAAACCGGCAAAATGGAGGTGATGTAGATAACTCTGATAGAAGTTTCTTCTCATGATCGATGGAAAGAAGTGATGCAAAAAGAGTATGATGCCTTGATAAAGAATGGCACTTGGAAGTTGGTTGATCCTCCATTAGGAACCAAACCAATTGGCTGCAAGTGGGTATACAAAAACAAGTATAAATCTGACGACTCACTTAACAAGCACAAAGCTAGGCTTTTGGCAAAAGGTTTTCCATAAAAGGAAGGGGTTGATTATAGGAGAATTTTCCCCCATAGGAAATGGGCTACCATCCAGACACTCTTTGCCCTAGCAGCTCAGAACGGTTGGAAAGTCCACCAAATGGATGTAAGAACTGGTTTCTTGAATGGAGATCTAAAAGAGAATGTTTTTATGTCCCAGCTTGAAGGATTTGCTATGAAAGGACATGAACATAAAGTATGCAAACTTGTGAAATCCTTGTATGGCCTCAAACAAGAACTGCGAGCCTGGTATGAAAAAATAACTGAGCATCTTCTGAAACTCAATTTCAAACATTATGATCTTGATGATGCAACTTTATTTGTAAAGAAAGTTGGCAAAATAGTTGTATATCTTGTGGTATATGTGGATGATGTTTTGATGATAGGAAACAATGAAAGCTACATTGCATCCATAAAGAAGGAATTGAAGAAAGGTTTTGAAATTACTGATTTGGGCTATGTTCATTATTATCTTGGTATTGAAGTAACTCAACATCCAAAGTCCATATTCCTTTCCCAAAAGAAGTACATTCGAGATCTGTTGAACAAGTTTGGCATGACAGAATGAAATCCTCTTACTACTCCAATGGAACAAAACTTAAAGCTCACATCCATTGAAGGAAAAGAATTTGAGGATTCAACAAAGTATAGACAGCTTGTAGGAAGTCTCAACTACCTAACTACTACCAGACCAGACATTTCGTTTGTTGTTGGAATCCTCTCTAGCTTTATGCAAAAGCCTTGTGAGGGACATTGGTCTGCTGCAAAAAGATTTCTAAGGTACTTGAAGGGAACTCAAGACTTTGGAATCAACTATACACAGGTGGATGAATTCAGCTTGATTGGATACTCTGATTCAAACTTTGGTGGAGACCAAAGAAACCGGGGTATCTACTTCAGGTTATGCTATGAGTCTTGGATCAGGAGCTATCTCCTGGAGATCACGTAAACAATCAATTCCACTAGATTCCACAACAGAAGAAGAATATGTGGCAGCAGCCAAGGCAACAAAAGAAATTGTGTGGCTCAGGAAAATTCTTGAAGATTTGCAGGTAAAACAAGAATAATCGACTCCACTCATGATTGACAATACCTCGGAAATAATGTTGGCTAAGAACCCAAAGTTCCATGATTGAACGAAGCACATCAATACTAAATATCATCTGATTCGACATCATGTTGAGGCCAAAACAATCCATCTCCACCATCGTTGTAGTAATGAGCAAGTTGCAGACATCTTCACTAAAGTGCTTGGAAGAGAAAAGCTTGAATGATTCAAAATGATGCTTGGACTCACTAACATCCCTTCAGATTAAGGCGGGGGATGTTGACACCTAAACATGAGGATTGGGTGAATAAGTAACTGATGTAAATAAATAATAAGAAATATGAATAGACATCGGGAGATGAAGTGAACACTCTCTCACTCATGTATATAATAAAGATCAACCTGAATGAATAAATGAATTGATTTGAAGAGGAGTTACCACCTGGTCTGACAGAAGAGTACATAAACTACTGAGAAATGGAAAGGTTAGTTTCTCCTTCAATGAAATAAACTTTTGCAAGAGTTATCACTCCAAATACATGTTAAACTACAGTCAAACATGTAAACTTTCAGAAAAGAAGGCATCTTGCACCAAGACCCCATACTCCAACTTCAAAGAGCATCAACGATACTACAATCCATTGGAAGTACATAAATAAGTCTCTTCTCCAAAAAACATAGAGAAAAGAGGAATAAAACCTACAAAACTATTGTAATAGCTATTGCAGAAAGTATATGGAGGCTGTAAAACCTTTGCAAGGTGATCCCCATCTTGAAACTCCATAAAATTATTCAATAGTTTGGTTGACCATGGTACCCATCGACTTCAATTTGCAAAAAGAGTATTTGAAAGTGCTCCTTAGATTCTGAAACTTTTTCAAATGAGTCCAAAATGTCAAAAAATGGCTACCTTGCCTCTTTTTACACCCCATTTGGTAAAAAGCTAGAGAAGTTATGACCTATACTAGTTTTTCCACTATTCGCTCTACAAGTTGCACAAAATCTAGCACCATCCTACAATTTCACCCCATTTTCCACTAACAGAGTGATAAATTCCCTGGCTTTCAGGTGGATTTCTAGGACCAATAATTGGCCCACTAAAACCCACCAATAATTAAATTAAATGCCAATGAAGTGTTCACATGGGGCAATAGTGGTGGTAGTCAGCTCTAGTGGTTAATGCTAGCGATCACATTACAGGCGTTCACATGCGGCATTTAAGAAGTAGTAGTTAGCGCTAGAGGTTAATTATAGTGGTCACATAATTGTCATTAGATGTGTTCACATGGGGGGGCAGTTAAGTCCACCAGACCCCCTAAACATAATTGCATGAAAATTTAAATATATGCAACACACTTATAGGTTACATTCTGTAGTCATGGCATGTTGGTAGACCCTTTGTATTAGAATGGGGAGGTCATGGGTTCGGCACCTACTACCCCCACTAGGTCCACACAACCATTTTGGTGGCATCTCGGGCTGCCACGTGGCGACCTCCTATTGGGCCACATGTTAACATATGGTTTGCAACCACAAAAAACATGTGAACCAATATATGCTTTCCATTTGGACCACTAACAAGGTGCCAGTTGGTGCCACAAATTCATTGAAGAATGCATTGACCAAGTCAAAATGTCATCTCATCTACCGAGTCAGTGCCACGTCAACAGTATGGACTGTTGACTAGGTTATCCCTTTTTTTTTAAATTCACATGTTTGGCAAAACTATCAAAACCTGATATCTTGAGCATATGATATTAGTTTTCTCTGAAATGAGTTGCGTGAGAATCAAGATGATGAGATCTACACAGTCATTCAAGTTCCATTACATTTTGAAAACTTTGAATTTTTGGAAAATTTTGAGCTCCTGATCAATGCAGTCCAACCTATCCAACATAATATCTTATACCAAGTGTAATCGTCCCCTATAAATATCTCAAAATGTGTTTGGAAATTTTCCAATGTGCACGTATAGGGTGAGTCATGAATTGAGTCAACGTGTTCACTGCATAGAATATGTCCATAATAGTGTTCACAAGGAACATCAAAACCTCAATCAACTCTCTATACTTAGATGGATTTACTAAATCAGGTCCTGCAACATCTCCACATAACTTCTTCAAGTTCATTTCCATTGTTGTGGGTAGGGAATTTCATAGTGTCATTCCAAATATTTCCAACAAATTCACAATATGTTTTCCTTGTCAAAGAAAAATCTCATCCGACCGTTGCCACACCTCAAGGCCTAGAAAATAGTACATGATAACAAGTTCATTCATCTTGAATTCAGAGGATATCTCCCTCTTGCACTTGATCCTTAGATGCTCACTACCTATTAGGAATATATCATCAACATAGGAAACCAAAATCAATGACATACCTTGGACTACCTTGAAGCAAAGGTTGGGGTTGAAATTGCTTCTTATAAATCACAGCTTCGCCAAATAACTATCTATAGACATGTATCATGATATTGGGGGTTGCTTTAATCCATACAATTCCTTCTTTAATCTACAACTGTGTGTCTTTTGATCCTCTACTTCAAATCCCCATGTTTTCTTAACGTATAATTCTTCTTGTAGCATGCCATGGAGGAATGTGGTCTTGACGTCCATCTAATGAAGGGTCCATCCTTGAATTGTGACAAGAGAAAGTATTGAATGAATGGTTGTATATCGAGCCATAGGTGAAAATATGTCATCACAATTTTCTCACAATTTCTAGGGGAATCCTCAAGCCACAAATCTAGCCTTGGCCTTTTTTAGTGCTTCCATCAATTCCATGCTTGATCCTAAATATCCACTTTGAAGTTACCATAGATTTCCCCTTCAATCTCGGCACAACATCCCATACATCATTCTCCATAATAGATTCATATTCCTTGGCCATAGAATATTTCCAAAATTTGTTATTTTACGACCTCATCAAATGTGGAAGGTTTGGATTGAATGAAAGTGCTTATGGTTGCAACATATCACTGATACCTACATGGCTTCTTTATTTCTTTATTTTTTCATAGGGTGGCATTGTTCTTTTCTTTTATAATTTCATTTCATCATTACTAAATTAAATTCACCCCATATCTTCATTACATTATTTATATCTACACCATTATACATCAACATACACAATTATACAAAGAAACAACATCATCATCATCATTAATGCAACGAAACATAAAAGGTACAGTAGAAGAAATCATTAACACATAGAGAGACACCAAGATTGTTCCGAGACAAGGGGAAAACCCACTATGGGGAAAACCCTTGCAAATATTATTCTTATTAGAACATCATCAAATGATGCAACAAAATAGAGTATAATGATCCATAACTTTATCTATGGAGAAAAACAATAATGATATCCATGAAACAGATCTCATCATGTTATAAATCAAAAGCCTCATACTGATGGTTGTAATGTGTTGTCACAAACTTATGTCAATTGTTGTATATTATTGTCACTGTGCTGAAGACTATTGAACATTTTTTCGCTAAGTGGAAACTTTAGAATACTGAAATATCATCTTTCAAACTCAAACGCGGGGAGGAGAAGTTGTGCAAGCAACTATAGCAGGCCTAGACACTCTGAGAACTGTGTGTGAGGGACTATGCTAGCTTAGATGATCCCAAACCATTATATACATATGTCTGGGACCAACTTATCATATCTACTAAAAAACCTTTGTTCACTCCCTTGAATTTACTGTATGTGTGTCTCGGATAGGGTAGATGCTTGCAGGGCCACCCTTTACGAGCATTCGAGGACTGACACCTCCATGTCTACCTCTAAGGCCCTGGATACTCCCATAAACCTTTATAAAATTGTCCAATGCTCTTTGGGCACTATCATGACCACTATATTCCAGTGTCCAGGGACAAAAATTCCATGTTCTTTGCCAACGTCCAGAAACCAGAAAACCCTAACTTAGAGCGAACCTGATGCCTTTGATTTCTGACCCTTTCGCGAACTAATTTTGTCAAACCTATGTGAGCCAAGACAAAATACAAGAGAATATGTGTCCAAATGATGTTGAGGTATCTTCTATGTATAGGCTTTCCTGAGGGTTCACTTAGGGTTAAAGTTGACCCAAGTAGTTACTGATATGGTTAGGGTCGACCCATTCCATAATACATGTATGAATAAAATAATTCATAGCTCAACTTCCTCTTAACCAAATTGGGTTATATTTAAGTCAATTTTGGTCATATCGAAAAGAGGAATCTAATGCAATCATTATTCTGGTCATTTTAGTTTTCTAAGGTGGAATTTTACCACAACTGCACAAATTAGTACTCCCTCTCAACTAGGGAAAATTCCACTTGCCAATGTTTTTCCATCGATCAATATGCTATTATGGAATCTTGAAGCATCATTATGTATCACAATGGATCATATTTTTCATGTAGTCATCATTCCATCTCCATCTCAAGTGTCTCATCACCAGAAATCATCATTGTACATCTTGATATAGCCTTTTATTATTCATTCTTATATCTTGACTCTTCCTGATCATATGCTGAAAATTCTCAAATATAGAAGATGAAGAATTTCATATCGGAGGGAAGATTAAGCTACCACCCTTTATCCATCAAGATTCTATCTAGACTATATTTCAGTGGCTACTACTCGGATCATCATCAATCATTATTGGAGAGCATATCATCGAGGAGCACATCTCAACTTCGAATCACATCAGGTAGCAATCGCTTCCACCCATACAGAGCAATATAATAACTCATCACAAGTACACTGTTAACTCATTGGCCAGATGATGAGTGTTACTCCCAACAATCCTTGCTTGTGGGTATGTTGCCAATTGGTGTATACTCTACAAGAAAATACAAGCGATTAAAACCCTCAAGCCTATGGGTAATAGATAGGGGTATCACCCTATTTTCCATACTTCCCTTAACCCTAGGAGCCCTTATCCCTCAATTTGTAACCCTGAGATATCAAATAGGGGGAAGAGTTAGCTCGGTGTCCTCAATCAATGCTGCTCTCATCATACTCAAATTTGGTATCTTCTTGTCTCAATAGTGGTTGTTTCTTATTCATACAAAACATTAAATCAAATATCATGTTAGATCATATAATCATATAAATCACAAAAGGCTACCATAATCATCCTACCTCTCAAGGAGGTGCCAAACACAAGCCTGAGCTTGTTTCGAACAACTGCACTTGTCTTATAGTGAGAGTATCTCATTCCTAACTATATGTATGGGATTTTTTTCCAATCAGATATCACTCTATGGCATCAAAATGTATCCACGTCTTATATAGATCATGTTCAGATAGCTCTCTAAGGAGCTTCTTTATTCTACCTCACAGCTAGCCATGCTAGCAACATCATACTCATTCTCAATTGTACTATGGACCTCTTGTCCAATATATCATGGAATATTTCATACTAAAGAAACATCCAAATGTGCTTATCAAAAATAATATTAAATATCAACAATACATCTATATAGAAACATATCATAGGAGAAATATTTTATTCTAAAAAATAGAACACCCGATGCAGATATTTCAAAGCATGGTCGGTAGTAACTCTATGAGAATCAAGTAGTTAATAATTTAGTCAGGTTTTGTGCACATCATATATATATAGATGTTCAAAAAAGGAACATCAATTTTTCAATCAACCATCATATGCCATGTCAAATTCAACAACATCTTTGAACTTCAAATCAGAGTATCCAAGGATTTATAAGAACATTTTCCAATAGCTTCGCAATATGGAATTTCTTTTCCAAAATCTAGAAATCAATTCATCATATCATGATACATCATTTTTGGATTCAAAATCCATCTCCCTTTGATTTATATCATTAGAGGCTCATCGCCTGTCACAAGTAGATCATCAGGATATAAAAGAAAAACCATAATCAATATCAAAGCCATACCTTGGAACTCATCATCCCAACTTCATTAGATAACCATCAAATATAGACATATCTGGATTGAAATGCTCTAAGAAATAAACCTTACATAAGTCCATGTTGTACCATCAATAAAAAAATTCAACTCATCAAAGTTTAGAATCTATATCATGACCATTATCAAAGTCATCATTATCATAGTATTAATACTTTCAACCAAGTGGAGCTCATACAAAATCATGACTTCATTTCTTATTATGCCAACAAGTTGTCATAAACCATGCATTATCTCCACATCCATGTATTAACAATCCAAAATTTATGAAGTCATTCTCGTAATCATAACATAAGTCATTTATGTCACTAGTTGCAAATGAATACATCAAGGATGATTCATGCAAGTTCCATTTTCATGCTGAATCACAACTATCATTACCTCAACCATTGTGCTAGCAACAAGGAGGGAAGTACGAAAATCATTTTTCTAAATATTCACATAACTCATTATACACATAGAGCATAGACATCAGGGTAAATAAAAAATCATCAGATGACATAAAGTCAAGTCCAAATTCTCTATCATAAAGGGATCTATAGTCAAAACATATCCCAATCATCAATTCAAAAATTCCAAGTTATTGTCAAGTATCGTGATACATCACTAAATACTTCTCATCTATATCAATTAGCCAAATCATGCCAGTCTCTTGTAGCACATACATAGTCACATACCTATATGTACGTCCTAGTCACCTACAAACACAAGTTCAATCTGCATTTTCATGTTATGAAAAACATTTAAGCTTTTCTTACTAGTGGGTCTTGTTGCCATCTGCCATACATCTATGGTAATAACATCTTCCACACGACCATATGATTTCATGCACAATACTTCATTATATCATCAAGAATTTAACTCAACAATTTCAAAAATCAATTATCAACGGAAGAATATGTAAGGGACATCATGATTTAGAGTTCAACGAGTTTCAAAAAGCTACATATGATGGTCAATTATAGTCAAACATTTGGTCTCTCCCTTCAGGTTACGATGATAGTGAATTTAGCTATTTAGAATTTGTATACGCCTTAGCATGCATGGCTCGAGGGACGAGATCTCCCAGAGCTCTGACTACATCCAGATAAAAAACCATAATTTATGTACAGGCTTCCGATCTTAGACTCTGATGTACATCAATACTATCAAATGCATATAAATTCGTTAGGTGCTTATAATACTAGTGATTCCCCTATTACTATTGTCATTGTAGCCCTTATTGTTATTTTTTTGCCCTTATTGTTATTTTTTTGCCCCTATTGTCCCAATATTGTTAATATTGTGCCCCATAAAAGCCCACTATTGTTATTGTTGTGCCCTTATATTATTATTGTTATGTCGGCTTTGATTATATTTTGACCCCTTAGACTCCTATATATAGAAAGGAGGTTTTGTCATTTGTATCATCCAACAATTGTTCATTTGTGTAATTTAAAGCAGGTTTCCCCCTCAGAGAGGCTAATTTTGAAGTCGTTGAGCTATCTCTTCTATCTGTTTGTGAGCTAGTTTCTTAACATTTGGTATCAGAGCTTTGGATTCTAGGGGTTTGCTTCTCCAAATAGGTCATAGTGGAAATTTCGCTATAAATTTTTCTATACGAAGTTCTAGATGATCAAAACAAAGCCCATTTGAGACGAAATCGTTCTGAACATCGAGTTCGAATTTCAGATATTGTAGCTCTATATTGTAGGAGATATGATCTAAAGAACTTAAGGTTTTGTAGACTCCTGAATTACATTCCAAATAGGTGACCTTGGGAAAAGTGTCATAAATTTCTCTCTGTGTATCATATTGAAATTTCGTAAGAAGTTACAAAAAGAGGATGGACTTTAGCTTTCTGTCTATCATTTTTAGATCAGAAGGTCGAAACAATGACACGTGGCATGTCGTTCAAGTTCGCTCTACTAAAAAATTATATAATCAGGTCATGAAAGGACATTGGGCATAACTCTTTCTTGGATAATCCAATTTTGATCAGATTGGTGGCATTGGAAATAGCATTTAGAGGGCTACCGAATGAAGAAATTTTAGACCTTGGATATCCGTAATTGCATAGGTACAAAAGATTCAATATCGAGCTTCTACAAAGGGAAAAAGGTGTGTAGTCGTTTTAAACTTATTCATAATTTTGGGTTGAAAAATCAGTTTGAAGTTGAAAGGGCATAGTGAAGTATAATTATCATTAATTGATGCCTTGGATAAAGAAAATGGAAACACCTAGTAAGCAACTAGAAAGCTCTAGCATGACTCATGAAGAAGAGGAAGAAATGCAATATGATATATCAAAATTACAAGACCAAGTGCAACGAATTTCACTCTTAGAAAAGGTAACAGAAGCTAATATTGATGGTTTAAAGAAAGGTCAGGGAGCTAAGATGAATGGCATGGAAGTTAATATGGATGGAATGTGATGCCAACCCAAGCTGCATATACCAAAATGATGTAGCATAACCCACAATACCCATATAATGCATATAAAATGCATGTCATAGACATGTGTACATGTCCCAGGAATTCCAAGTATTCCATATAATGTAAAATCTTTCACAAATCAAGGTTTAAGTCTCCTTAATTAGACTCTATGTGGAAACATTTGGCTTAACTATCCAAAGTCTAAACCTTTGATCAACCTTTAAGCAGAAACTTACAAAACCCTTCATAATATTTGGTTAATTTTTAACTTACCCCAAAATAGACTAATCTCGCTTATTTCTATTATAATTTCCAAATAATATAAATATTCATAACCCACACTTAAAACTTTACCTTTCTGCCATTCTTCGAACCTTTGCACATATATCAATTCTCTCCTTAGCACATTAGATCTCCGTCGTCGATCTCATTCCTCGATCCGACGGCTATCGTGTCACCCGATCAACTTTTGTGCACCCAAATCTCCATCGTTGATCTGTTTCACTTGATCCAAGGGCTATTGTGTAATTTCTCACCAAACAGATTGGCCAATCTCCATCTTTGATCAATCCCACTTGATCCAATGGTTGTTGTGTAATCTCGTGTGAAATCGTGCATGACCGATATTAGGTTGAGAGCACGTGAGAAAAGTGGTTTTCTCTTTCCACCATGTGCTATGTATCAACCGCTAAAGGTAATCATGTGAAATTTTGAAAGATTACTTACCACCTTTAAGGCACGTGAGAAACTGCTTACCCCTTGTGAATACCACTCCATCCTTTTGCTAACATGTGGGTTTAATCTCTGCCATTCATCTTCTTGGCTTTATTCGACATGACTTAATCTTAGTCGTCTATCGTACACAACCTCATCTGTTGATCTAGCTGATCCAACGACTGCGATTCACTGCTATATCCCTCTGTGATCACTTTGTATTAGTCCTCTCAGCTTCTCTGTCTATGTAATTAGTCTCACCTTATGGTCTTCATTTGTTCTGATCTTGATCTCCACTTGCGCCTTTGTGCTTTGTTCATAAATCCTTAGGGTTTAGGAAACCTTCCAATCATACCTTCGTTGCAACATTAAAGGCTTTCTCCAATACTATCTGTATGTAAATCATAACACTCCTCTTTGTACCTCTTCTCTGTTTTTGCACACCTGCAACCTATGTTACGTAGAACTACTCTAATTCACACACAATCTATAATTAAATTACTCAATACACATCACACGGACTCAGAATCGAGTTATTTGTATTAATAAACAAACATTTACACAGGAATTTCTTCCTCAGCCTGATCTTCCATATAAGTGGCCTTTCTGTTAGAAAATTATATATTACGGAGCAATGGAACACATAAAATATTGCGAAAATATAAAAACACAAAACGCACAAAACAAGAGAGACATAGATATACGTGGTTCACCCAGTTTGGGCTACGTCCACCCCGAACAGCCAGTCCTTCCTTTCTATTATCCAGCAAAATGAAGAGACACAACCTACAACAAATCCACTGTAATATCCTCTGTTTTCTCTATCAGTCTCACCTCTCTGTTTCTCGCTCACAGAATACACATCTATTTCACAGCCTCAAATACAATAACCTCATACAAAGAGAGGGGTTGCCTTCTAGGGCAACAAAACCCTAAACTAAACATAAGTTCTACCGTTAGATCATCCGCCTAATGAATGGCCCAGATTGACTAGAAATTACTATACTTTTACAAGGCAATTTTACAACTGTTTTTAGCTTCGGGGGCAACCCAAAGGTCGCAGCTGTTCCCCCCGGACCCCCCCTACAGTGAATATTTTATGGGCGGCGTTGTCGCCCCCATTTCGAACTGGGGTCCTATGTGGCGATACCTTTGAATATAGAAGATAATCAGGCTCCACACCCAACAATCTCCCACTTGGAGACTGATTGTAGCAACTCCACCGCTGCTCCATTTGCTGGACAATGACTCCTCTTTGGACCGGGCTGTTTCTCATCTTCATCGTCATCCTTGAAGACCAACTAAAACTGAGCATATTCTCAGTTTCACCCTGGTTACAACTTTTGTTAGCATATCTGTAGGATTCTGGCTAGTGTGTATCTTTTCCAGCTTCAACTCTCCATCTTCCAACACTGATCGTATGAAATGGTACTTGAGCTGTATGTGTTTATTCCTGGAATGAAATGCTGAGTTCTTTGCAAGATGAATGGCACTTTGGCTATCACTGTATAATGTGCCCATATCATGCTTCTTACCCAATTCACCCATAAACCTTTGTAACCAAATCATTTCTTTACTAGCCTCTATAGCAGCAACATACTCTGCGTCTGTTGTTGAAAGTGCAACAACACTTTGGATTTTTGAAACCCAATTGACAGTTGTTCCTCCAACAGTAAATTCATATCCTGTAGTGCTCCTCCTGTTATCTCTGTCACCTGCCATATCTGCATCAACATATCCTTGTAGGGAGATGTTTGAACCACCAAAGCATAATGCTTGATTTGTGGTACCTTTCAAATATCTGAGCATCCATTTCACTGCCATCCAATGTTTCTTTCCTGGATTGTTCATGTACCTGCTTACAACTCCCATTGCATGTGCAATATCAGGCCTTGTGCAGACCATTGCATACATTAAGCTTCCAACTGCTGATGCATATGGAACTTTAGACATATAATCCATGTCTTCTTGGGTCTTTGGGCACATTTCCTTGCTAGGTTTGAAATGGCTAGCAAAAGGTGTACTAACTGGTTTTGCATTGTGCATGTTAAATATTTTCAACACCTTTTGTATGTACTCATTCTGAGACAATGTTAATTTACGATTTTTCCTGTCTCTAGTTATTCTCATACCAAGGATTTGTTTTGCAGCTCCCAAATCCTTCATTGCAAATGAATTTGCCAATTTTCTTTTGAGCACATTTATTTTCTACATGTTAGATCCTGCAACAAGCATGTCATCTACATACAATAACAATATAATATAGCTGCCATCATTTTGCTTTTTCAAATAAACACAATGATCAGAGTGACATCTAGTATAGCCTTGTTCAGACATAAACTTGTCAAATTTTAGATACCACTGCCTTGGAGCCTGTTTTAAGCCATACAAGCTCTTCTTCAACCTGCACACTAGTTTCTCCTTCCCTTTCACCTCATATCCTTGTGGCTGCTGCATATATATCTCTTCCTCCAAATCCCCATGGAGAAAGGCTATCTTTACATCTAACTGCTCAAGATGCAAATCTTCTGCTGCTACAAGACTTAAAATAGTTCTTATTGAAGTCATTTTAACAACGGGAGAAAATATTTCATCAAAATCAATACCTTTCTTCTGTGCAAACCCCTTCACCACATGTCTAGCTTTATACCTCTGTTTTCCTCCATCTTCTTCCTTCAGCCTGTAAACCCATTTATTCTTCAATGTAGTTTTCCCTACAGGCAACCTGACTAAATCCCAAGTGTGGTTATGTATTACAGAGTCCATCTCTTCTTCCATGGCTACCTCCCACTTCTTCCTGCTTTCAACCTGCATTGCTTCTTCATAACATTCGGGTTCTCCGGTATCAGTCAACAATAAATAATATAATCAAGGAGAGTATCTTTCAGGGGGTCTACTTATCCTGGTAGATCTTCTAACACAACTTTTAGGTGTTTGGGGTGCTTGTTGTTGTTGTGGTGCTTTCTGTTGTTGTGGTTGTTGATTATTATTATTTTCAGGCACCTTTACTTTTTCAGTGATTTCATCAAGAACTGCGTATTCCTTGTTTTCCTTTTCCTGTTTCTTTTCCTGCAACTGATTCTTATACAAGACCTTTTCATTGAATATTACATCTCTACTCCTAATGATTTTGTGATTTTCATAATCATATAAGCGATAACCAAAACCATTAACACCATATCCAATAAAGGTACATTTCTTTGACTTTGCCTCAAGCTTTGTTCTATTTTCTTTATCAATATGGACGAAGGCCTCACAACCAAAAGGCTTTAAAATAGGGTAGTTTACCTTTTTACCTATCCATGCTTCCTCTGGAACACCACCATCCAAGGAACTTGAAGGCCCTCTGTTTATTAGATAAACAACAATATCTACAACATCTTCCCAAAACTGTAAAGGCAATCCTGCATGCAATCTCATGCACCTTGCATGCTCCATGATTGTTCTATTCATCCTTTCTGACACACCATTTTCTTGTGGTGTTCTTGGAGCTATCTTCTCTCTGTGAATTCCATGCTCTGAACAGTACCTATCAAACTCTTTGCTGCAATATTCACCTCCATTGTCTGATCTAAGACACTTCAATTTCTTTCCTGTCTCAATCTCAACCAAAGCTTTCCATTTCTTGAAAGTACCAAATACATCAGATTTATTCTTAATACAATAAATCCAAGTTTTTCTAGTTGCATCATCAATAAAAGTAACATAATAACGAGAGCCACCGAGAGATGATACCTGAGCAGGTCCCCATACATCTGTATGCACAAGCTCTAATTTTTCATTCTTCTTTTCTTTCCCAACTTTGAGAAAACTAACTCTCTTTTGTTTTCCACAAATGCAATTCTCACATAAGTCCAAATCAACATTCTTCAAACCCGGCAACAAATTCCTTGAGTGAAAAATCTTCATCCCCTTTTCACTCATGTGTCCAAGCCTATGATGCCATAATGCTGCATCTGCTCCTTTGGAAGTTAAAGCATTAACAGAGTTAGAAATACCATTGCATACATACAATGTACCAACCTTTTCACCTTTTGCTATTACTAGGGCTCCCTTGGTGACCTTCCAAGCTTTATCTGTGAAAGTTGTCACACAACCTTCACCGCCTAACTACCCTGTTGAAATCAGATTTTTCTTTAGATCTGGAACATGCCTCACCTCCTTTAATACCAATTGGTTTCCATTCTAATGTTTTACAAGAACCTTACCCATTCCAACGATTTTACAGGGTTTATCATCACCCAGACGAACTTGTCCAAAATCTCCTTGAACATAGTCATGAAAGTATTTCTTATCAGGTGTGGCGTGGAATGAAGCCCCTGAATCTACCACCCAGGAATCAGTAATATTTTCGAAAGAAAGAACCAAAGCATCTTGTAACACCTCACCTGTCACATTTGCTTCATGATTGTTTTCTTGATGTGTGTCTCCTTCTTTTCCCTTTCGAGATCTACAGTCTTTCTTTAGGTGTCCTTTCTTTCCACATTTCCAGCACACTATCCCTGATCTGGACTTGGATCTGCCTTTCCTTGATTTACTGCGATATCCTGAGCTCTTTCCTCTTTCCATTTTTCTTCCTCTAGACTCTGCACTCAAAGCATTTCCCGATGTCTCACCGGAGCTTTTCCATCGCATTTCCTCGCTAAGGATAGCACTGACAACATCATCAAACTTTAAAGTACTAGATCCAGAAACAGAGTTACTAATGGCCATTACCAAACAATTCCAACGTTCTGGTAATGAGCACAAGAATAACAGAGCTCTAACTTCATCATCAAAGTTTACCCCTACAGAACTTAACTGACTTGTAACTGTATTCAAATCATTTAAATGGTTTGCAACAGATCCTCCTTCCGACATATTCATATTAAATAATCGTTTCATAAGAAATACCTTGTTTGAGGCCGAGGGTTTTTCATATAGTTTCGACAACGTCTGCATCAAACCCTTTGTCGTGGTTTCCTTTGAAATGTTGAAGGTGACTGACGCAGCAAGGCACAACCGTATTGTTTCGAGTGCCTTTCTATCGAGAAGGTTCCATTCTTCGTCTTTCATACCCGTCGGCATCTTTGTTTTTCCGCCCAATGGTAGGTATAGATCTTTCTGATACAGATAATCTTCCATCTGCATCTTCCACAGCGAGAAGTTTTGGCCGTTAAATTTCTCGACCCTAAATTTACCATTTTCCACCATTGCTCCCACTCGAACCAGGAACTCTTCTTTCCTGTGAGTTTATTAGCTAAATAGACCTTCGGCTCTGATACCAGTTGTTAGAAAATTATATATTACGGAGCAATGGAACACATAAAATATTGCAGAAATATAAAAACAGAAAACGCACAAAATAAGAGAGACACATATATACGTGGTTCACCCAGTTTGTGCTACGTCCAACCCGAACATCCAGTCCTTCCTTTCTATTATCTAGCAAAATGAAGAGACACAACCTACAACAAATCCGCTGCAATATCCTCTGTTTTCTCTCACAGTCTCACCTCTCTATTTCTCGCTCACAGAATACACATCTATTTCACAGCCTCAAATACAATACCCTCATACAAAGAGAGGGGTTGCCTTCTAGGGCAAAAAACCCTAAACTAAACATAAGTTCTACCGTCAGATCATCCGCCTAATGAACGGCCCAGATTGACTATAAATTACTATACTTTTACAAGGCAATTTTACAACTGTTTTTTAGCTTCGGGGGCGCTACCCCCGAAACCCCCTGCCAGGGGGGGGGGGTGCTCCCAAAGGTTGCAACCGCCCCCCCTGGACCCCCCCTGCAGCGAATTTTTTACGAGCGGAATTGCCGCCCCCATTTCGAACTGGGGTCCTATGTGACGATACCTTTGAATATAGAAGATAATCAAGCTCCACACCCAACACTTTCTTTCCTGCCCATAGGCTTATAGTCAAACCCTATATAACTAACTAACTAACTGACTCTTTGACTGATTGACTGACTAACTCTATGCCTTTTAGGCTTATATTTATACAAAAGGTTTTGTTGAACTAAATCCTAAATATCCTCTAAGTCCACTTCTGACTCTAGTAATCCCTAAGAATCCTCTATAGCTCCACGAATGATGACACCACTTTCTAGTCTAAGATTTACAATTTATTTCCAACTCTCTCAATCTCCACTAATCATTCAACATCACTAATGTTCTCCTCCATTTAAGAGAATTTACAAATATCCTTACAATATCACTCAAAACATTAGTAATTACATTAATTTGATACATAGGAATCAAAATTCCTTGAAAACACAAGACCCCCTAACTTAACTAGAACATAATGAAATTGTTGAGCTGTATGCTCCTGCATTAGACTCTGAAGGTTAAAATAATCCTGATCTCTTGATCATGTGCTTCTAACCTTTGACTTCCTGGATCCCATACTTTGTTATATAATTTGTCTTTGGTTGTTGTTGTTGTTTGTCATTGTTCTCCAGGTCTCCACACTTTATGTTGCTTTGCCTCACTAGATATGCTTTCAACAATATTTTGTTGTCTTTCTATTCTATTTCATCTTCCTCTCCTTGTCGATCAGTTTCAAATTATGATTTATCACTCTTCCTGTTGTCAATTTCCTCCATCCGGCCTGCTTCATCATTAACTGCCATAATTCTTCAATCTCTATCTCCAGCACATCCTTGGTGTAGTACATATTCTGCCACATGTTGTTGTACTTTGTCCACTCATATTCAAACTATTGTTTACTGTATTCTCTTTAAAGTTGTTGGAATTTTACTACCACCCTTTCATCCTTACCCTCTTGTGACTTTCCAAACAATCTCTATTCAATATCTACAAATTTACTTTCAAAAAAATAAATTGTCCTCCAATTTCCTTTGTACTTGATTCCTCTCAAATGCATCACTATGATGCTCATCAGTTCCAACATATTCTCTTTCCTCTTCCTTGACAACCCTTCGTAATTGTCCTTCACTTCCTTGACTGATTCTAACAATCGGTTTAACTTCTTCAAGCATAATATCTTCATGCTTTTCATCTTCCTCATCAACATGTCTCTCCTGGCATCTTCCAGTCTTCTCCAGTTCTAAAACTGACTCTTCAACTTGAATCATGCCTGTCTGATCTTCATCAAATCCTATAATCATAAAAAAATTATCAGAATTAAAAATATAAGGTCTCATCACCTTCTCCTTCTCTAGTAACATCTCAGTATGTTTCTCTGAGTTTTCCTAAAATTCCGTTGTCAGCACATCAGTATGTTAATTTAAACTCTCCTTCATATCATATGTTTCAATTATATTTCTCTTCTCTAGTTCAAAATAATGAACTCCTCCTTCTTTAATGTAAATTTTCTGAACCTTTATTACCATTTCCCTTTCCTTATGATTATCATTCATGACAATTAATTTGTCTTCCTTTTTCAAAAATTTATCCTAAGTATACATTCTTTGCTTTTCCAACTCGCTTCTTTGAAAGTATAATTTTATATATAACTCAACAAATGCAATTGGACTAGAATTTGGAAATTTCACACAATTTTCCATACCTTCCTCTGTTATTGACCAATCATCAGATTTCCTTCCTCCCTTTGCTAAATCTTTTGCATAGACTTCTTCTTCCTTCAATTCTGTGATTGTCTTTTCGTTGTCTTGAGACAAATCTGCATCTTCTTCTTCTTCAATACACTTTGCCTTGTTGTCTCTCTGTAAGCCTTCCTCAAGAGCTATCCTTACCCCATCATATGCATTAACATTCTCCTGCATTTGTTCTCCATCAATAACATTAATCAAATTCATTAGATTACCTCTCTAAGACAATATTCCTTCGTTCTTCATCAGAATAAGATCTTGATCTTCCACCTCTATGACAACTTTAAATGACTACCTTCTCTCAGTAAGTAACTCATCCATAGACTCTTTCTGTTGTAACCAGTCAAATTCTTCCTCTTCTAGGAAATTTTCTTTTTCACCTTTCACTTCAAGATCTTCATCCATCTTAAAGTCATCTTCACAAAGTTGCTTTTCTCCTGCAATACCTGCAATCATACATAAATTATCAGTTTTAAAAACATGCAACCTTGTGGTCTCAATTGATGCTTCAGTCATCATATTTCCTTGTTGTATTGAATTCTCACAATAATTCAAAAGATCTTCCATAGATCTCTAGTCTTCATATTCACCCAAAACTTCATCCTGTTCTGCTTCACAAATGGAAACTTCCATTTCCAATTCATCTCCTCTCAATTTTTCCACCAGCCACTTCACTTGCTTCTGTTATAGCCTTCTTTGTAACTTAGACCACTTCACTACCTTTTTCTTCAAGACCCAACCTTGTCTTTGGTTTTCCTCTAGTAGCATCCTTAATACACTTAATTGTTCTTTTAACTCCACAATGTTCTTGTCACACTCCTCTTGACTTATTCCCTTTCCATTTGTCTTGGCATCTTCCTTCTTCACTTTCCTTCTGTTGTGGTCTTCCTCAAAAACTCTGTTATCTTTTCTATGACTATCAGTCGTCATATCCTTTTCTATCTTCATGAGTTCCTCGCTCACTTACTATGAGTTGCATTAAAGCATCTGCAACAACAACTCCTCCTTGCTACCACTTACATCACCAAGATTTCCTCTGTACTTGGTCTTTTGGTAAGCACTTGGTTCTCTATTGTCTCGAACCTCTTTGAGCAATTATCTTTGCTCCTTCTAGGCTTCAACTCATTTGTACCTTTTAAGAACACAACTAGACTCTTGTATTTCAATCACAATGAAATAATAGGTTTTGACCACCTCTTCTTTCACTCAAAAATTCTTACCAGCTTCTTCATCCCTTAGCAATTCTACCCACATCCTCTGTGGAATTTCCTTTATGATCCTTTTGTGGGCTGCAACAGAACCTCTGCAATAGAAAGTCTCCTTCTTACTGCACATGCCTCACTAAGCTTCTCTCCTCTAAGCTCAGCCTTTTAGCATCTCTTTGGTTCTCTCCTCTAGAACCAATTGAGCACTCCTTCCTCTAGGTTGCTGCAATCCTCTCACCTTCTTATGCCACTACCTTCATGACCTCTGCGTGATCTTGTTCTACCAATCACCTGCACTTTGAATGGATTGTTCTTTGTTTCCTTTGCATCTGCAAATTCTACTAAACTTTATCTTTGTGTGCCTACTGTTTGTCAGATTTAAAATATGATCGTCTATTGCTTGCATACACTCCTTCAAAACATAACTCTGTTCTAACTTCTCTCAAATAATTCCTACACGTAGAATTTCCTTGTTCTGCCCTGATACCAAATGACACCATCCCAATATGAATATACCATAATGATGCAGCCTAAACCATAATACCAACATAATTCATATAAAATGCAGGTCATATACATGTGTGCATGTCCTAGGAATTCCAAGTATTCCATATAATGTAAAATATTTCGCAAATCAAGGTTTAAGTCTCCACATTTGACTTAACTATCTAAGGTCTAAGCCTTTGATAAACCTTTAAGTGGAAACTTACACAACCCTTCATAATATTTGGTTAATTCTTAACTTACACTGAAATACACTAATCCTGCTTATTTCTATTATAATTTCCATATAATAGAAATATTCATAACCCACACTTAAAAATTTACCTTTTTGCCATTCTCTGAACCTTTGAACATATATCGATGCTCTCCATAGCACATTAGCTCTTCGTCATTGATCTCATTCCTCGATCTGACAGTTATTGCATCACCCGTTCAACTTTTATGCATCCAAATCTCCACCGTTGGTATGTCTCTCTTAATCCAATGGCTATCACACAATCTCTCACCAACTAGATTGACCAATCTCCACCATTGATAAATCCTGCTTCATCCAATGGTTGTCATGCAATCTCGTGTGAAATCATGCACAGCCGATATCAGGTCGAGAGCATGCGAGAAAAACGGTTTTCTCTTTCCACTGTGTGATACGTGTCAAATACTAAAGGTAATCGCATGAAATTTTAAAACATTTCTTACCACCTTTAAGGCACGCAAGAAACTACTTACCCCTTGCGAATAATGATTCTTGCTTCTGCTAACATGTGGGTTTAATCTTTGTCATTCATCTTCTTGACTTTATTCTTCACAACTTAATCTTAGTTGTCTATCACACACAACCTCCTTCATTGATCTGACCGATCCAACAACTGTGCTTCGCTGCTACATCCCTCTGTGATCACCATGTATTAGTCCTCTCGACTTCTTTGTCTGTGTAATTAGTCTCATCTTATGGTCTTCACTTGTTTTAATATCGATCTCCACACATGCCTTTATGCTTCCTTCATAAATCGTTAGGATTTAGGAAACCTTGCAGTCATACCTTCGCTGCAACATTAAAGGAATTCTCTAATAGTGTTTGTGTGTAAACCATAACACTCCTCTCTGGACCCCTTCTCTATTTCTGCACACTTGCAACCTATGTTACGCAGAATTACTCTAGTTCACACAAAATCTATAATTCAATTACTCAATACACATCACATGGACTGAGAATCGAGTTATTTGTATTAATAAAAAAAAAATTACACAGGAATTTCTTACTTGGCTTGATCTTCTATATCAATGGCCTTTCATGCCTGCCCATAGACTTACAGTCAAACCCTATCTAACTGACTAACTAACTGACTCTATAATTGACTAACTGACTGATTCTATGCCTTTTAGGATTATATTTATACAAAAGTTTTTGTTGAACTAATTCTAGTTCATATGCTTAATCTGCTCAAATAAATCCTGAATATCCTCAGTGTCGACTTTTGACTCTAGTAATCCCTAAGAATCCTCTCTAGTTCCATGAATCATGACACAACTTTCTAGTCTAAGATTTACAATTGATTTCCAACTCTCTCAATTCCCACTTATCATTCATCATCACTCATGTTCTCCTACATTCAAGAGCATTTACAAATATCCTCACATTATCAATCAAAACATTAATAATTATATTAATTTGATACATAGGAATCCAACTTCCTTGAAAACACAAGACCCCCTAAGTTAACTAGAACATAATGAAATTGTTGAGATGTATGCTCCTGCATTAGCATGGAAGCTAAGATGGATGACATGGAAGCTAAGATGGATGGTATAGAAGAAAAACTGAAAGGCGGCATTGAAGATTTGAAGATAGATTTGTCTAAGTTGCTACAAGAAATTGTTACTAACTGTGAAAGGGTAGTAAAAGAAACTTATGATGAGAACAAAAGAAATGTTGATCATGATTTCATAGAATCTAACATTGGATTTGAGACCCACGATGTTCCAAACATCGATATGAGGAAGTTTGATAATAAAGATCACATAACATGGATACTACAGATGGAGAAATATTTCGATCTCCATAATGTGCAAAACACACAAAAGGTACACATTGCAGCTTTATATTTGGAACCAAATTAGTTTGTATGGTATCAATGGCTTTGGTCTTGTAAACAAATTGTCACTTGGGAAATTTTTATGGAGGAAATGATAGCACATTATGAGGATACAAAAATCAACACTTTTTTTAGCCAAATGATAAACCTCAAACAAAAGGGTTCAATGATGGAGCACATTGAGGAATTCCAAAAATTGAATAAAAGGGTAAAAGATATCCCAATGGAGCATAGGATTTATGTGTTCATAGGGAATTTAAAGGATAAAATCCAACATGAAGTTCACCTTTGGGAACCTGACTCATTGGAGAAGGTATTCATGTTGGCAAGAAAAATGGAAACAAAGATTATGGAAACAAGGAAGCCTACCCCTCACAACTATAAGGATGGAAGTATTGTTTCCCCTAGCCTTCCACAACCTACAAGGTTGACACCCCAACAATTGGAAGAAGAAGGAGAAAAATGACTTTGTTACAGTTTTGATAAAAAATACACTAAAGGTCATAAGTGTGCTGAGAAGAAATTATTTTACATAGATTGTGAAGAGGAGGAGGAAAAGGAACAAGAAATGTCAAAAGAAGAGGATATACACCAGGAACAAACCCTAGATAAAGAAGAAATGAATCTGACCATATCTTGTAATGCATTAGCTAGAATACTACTCATCAAACTATTAAGATAGGACATATCAAGAATAAAAATGTAATAGTGTTGATTGATTCGGGTAGTACCCATAATTTTGTTGATGATAAGATAGCCAAGGAATTGAATTGCTTCCTATTTCTAGCACCAGAGTGTCAAGTGATGGTTTCAAGTGGAGGAACCATAAATTTCTCTAGAAAGTTCCATAATATCAATCTATCCATGGGAGAATATGTATTGAATAGCCCAATTCTTTCCATTCTAATGGGTGGTGTTGTTGTTATAATAGGAGTCCAATGGCTACAATCCTTGGGTACAATAGCTTTTAATTTTCAAGAACTTTTCATGAAAATTTTTTCGGAAGGAAAGGAAGTTGAATTAATGGTTGTCATAGGAAAACTAGGAAAGATAATCAACTCTAATGAAATGAAAAAACTTCTAAAGAAAGAGCAACGAGTGTAATTGCACAATTATGTTCGCTAGAGGTTCCCACATCGAAATCATCTATTTCTATAGATATCCGAAAGGTCTTGGACAATCATCTCAAGGTATTTGAGACTCCCAATGATCTCCCAGCTATTCATGATCATGATCATGCTATTCATCTGTATCCGAGAAGTGTTCCTCCAAAAATCAAGCCTTACAGATATCCCTATGCCCAAAAGAGTGAAATTGAACGTATGGTTGCAAAAATGCTAGAGGCTAGTATAACTGAACCTAGTCAAATTTACTTCTCTACTCCAGTAGTGTTGGTGCATAAGAAGGATGGATCATGGCACATGTGTCCGGATTATATGGAGCTTGAAAAGCTCACTATTAATGATAAATTTCCCATTCTTATCATTGATGAACTATTGGATGAATTTCATGGATCAATTTACTTCACCAAGTTGGATCTTCATTTAGGATATCATAAAATCAGAATGAAGACTGAAGAAATTCTGAAAACAACATTTAGAACTCATGAGGGTCATTATGAATTTTTGGTCATGCCTTTTGGCCTTACCCGCACACCTTCTACATTTCAAGTTTTGATGAATTCCATTTTCAAGCCCTTCATTAGAAAATTTTTGTTAGTATTTTTTTATGATATACTAATATATAGAAATTCTTGCAAGGATCATGTTCAACATGTTGAAACAGTGCTCAAACTATTGGAGGAGAAAAAATTATATGAAAAAAAATCCAAATGTTTCTTTGGAGTACAAGAGGTGGAATATCTGGTTCATATTGTACCTCGTGAAGGTGATAAGGTAGACCCTAGAAAAATTAAAGCCATTAAGGAATGGAAAATCCCGACATCCATAAATCATCTACGAGGATTTCTTGGGTTGACAACATATTATCACAAGTTTGTTAAGAATTATGGGATAATAACAACACCTCTAACAACATTATTGAAGAAAGATGCATTTTTATGGACTGCAAAAGCAACGAAGGATTTTTAACATCTTAAAGAGGCAATGTGCCAAACAATATAATTATCTATGCCGGACTTCACAGAAACCTTTATTGTGGAATGTGATGCCTCGGGAAATGGAATTGGTGCTATTTTAATGCTAGAAGAAAGACCCATTTCTTTCGAAAGTCATCCAATCAAAGGAAGGTATTTACATAAAGCTATTTATTAGAAGTGTTGGAAATACTACATGCACTTAAGAAATGGTGACCCTACCTAATGGAAACACACTTCAATGTAAAAATGGAGCATGATAGTCTTAAGTAGTTTTTAGAATAGAGATTATCTTCAGAAGAGTAGAAAATATGGGTCACAAAGATGTTGAATTATGACTTTGAAATCATCTACAAAAAAGGGCAGAAAAATGTTGGGGCAGATGCAATCTCAAGAAATGATGAGGATGTCAAAGAATTGCTTTGTGCCATTTCTATTATTTAACCAGATTGAATAAACGAAGCAAGGGATGAATGGAAGAATGAAGAAGAAGTGTGGGCGCTCTTTCAAAATTTACAACAAGATCCTAGTACATCTAATACATTTGGTTGGAGAAACGATTTGTTATGGTACAAAGATTGCTTATACCTTTGTCAGAATTCCCAACTGAAACAAAATATTCTTATGGAATTGCATGCCTCTCCCTTAGGAGGGCACTCGATATTCTTAAAAACTTACCACAGGGTTAAGAAGGAATTTTTTTGGGATGGAATTAAGTTTGATATTCAAAAGTTTGTGGAAAAATGTTTGGTTTTCCAACAAAATAAAGTTGAAACAATTAAGTCCCTAGGTCTATTACAACCTTTATCCATTCCAAGTCAACATTGGGAGGAGGTTTCAATGGATTTTATCACAGGTTTACCCAAGTCTGAAGGAAAGAGTGTCATCATGGTGGTATTTGACAAACTTACCATGTATGCACACTTTTGAGCATTATGTCATCCATTTAAAGCCAATATAGTTTCTAATGCATTTATGGAAACAATTCAAAAGATACATGGAAACCCAAAGATTATTGTCAACGAAAGAGATCCCGTTTTCACTAGAAATTCTTGGACATAATTATTCTCTTGTCTTCGTACTCAGTTAGCTCATAGCTCATCTTATCATCCTCAATCTGATGGGAAAACTGAGATAGTAAAAAGAAGTTTGGAATGATATATTTGTTGCTTTGTATCTAATAAATAGACACAATGGGTAAAATGGTTTCCTCTGACTAAATGGTGCTATAACAGTTCCTTCCATACGGCAACAAAAATGACCCCATTTATGGCACTTTATGGATAATCACCCACCGTCCATCACATCATATTTAGGAGAAAATTCTAAGGTTGAAGTAGTGGAACATCACATCGAGCATCAACAACACGTTCTCGAACTCTTAAGGATAATCTAACTTTGGCACATAATAGAATGAAGCAATAGGAATATCAACATCTCAGTGAAAGATGTTTTGATGTAGGTGACTGGGTATTTTTATGGCTACAATGATATAAACAATTGTCCCTCAAGAAAGCAAAGAAGGATAATAAATTATCACTAAATAATTATGGCCCATACAAGGTGTCACAAAAGATTAGTACTATGGCATACAAATTGGAGCTTCTTGCAGCTCCACGAGTGCACCTGGTTTTCCATGTTTCATGCTTAAAGAATGTTATCGGTGACAAGCTCCCAGTTCAAACAATATTGCAAGAACTTGACGAAGATGGAAAAATCATATTGGAACCTGAATCATTCACTGAAGCAAGGACTCGATGGCTATGAAATCAATCAATTTCAGAGTATCTTATCAAGTGGAAGAACTTACCCACTAAAGATTCCACATGGGAGGATGATAATTTTATACAGAAGCATCTTCAACTACTCAAGTGTTGAGGACACACTTTTTTGAAGGAGAGGTGCATGTTAGTCACTATAATATTAGTGATTCCCCCATTACTATTGTCATTGCATCCCTTATTGTTATTGTTGTGCCCCTATTGTCCCCATATTGTTATTAGTGTGCCCCATAGAAGCCCACTATTGTTATTTTTGTTCCCTTATATTACTATTGTTATGCTAGCTTTGATTATATTGTGACCCCTTAAAATCCTATATATAGAAAGGAGGTTTTCTAATTTGTATCATCCAAGACTTGTTCATCTGTGTAATTTAAAGGAGGTTTCCCCCTTTGAAGTTACTGTGCGTGCATTCATGACAACCTAGACACTCTTAGGGGCACTCTGTGAGAGTGTTCGGGGAACCACACCTCTAACATTCAGGGACCAAAATACTTTATTTTGTGCCAATGTCTAGAAATGAGAAAAAACTAATTCAGGGAAAACCTCACGCATGCGATTTCAGACCCTTGCGTGAACTAATTCCATTGAACTTGTGAGAACCAAGACAAAAGTGTAGATTTTCTTGTATATTCAGAGCTCATGTAATGTACTAAAACATAAGGCAAGAATATTTTATGCAACCAACTCATAAAATAGAAGTAAATATAGATCAATGCCTTCAAAATCAACCTCTTTGATGGGGAAACCTCCTTTATATTACAAAAATGAACAATTATTTGATGATACAAATGATAAAACCTCTTTTTTATATATAATAGTCTAAGGGGTCACAATATGATCAAAGTCTACATAACAATAATAATATAAGGGGAGAACAATAACAATAGTGGGCCTCTATGAGGCATAATAATAACAATATGGGGAAACTAGGGCCCGTTATGAAACCAACTCTCGAAAAGATAGAAAAGATAGATCAATGACTTAGAAATCAGCCTCTTCGAGGGGGAAACCTCATTTACATTATACAAATGAATAATTCTTGGATGATACAAATGAAAAAACATGCTTTCTATATATAGGAGTCTAAGGGGTCACAATATAATCAAAGTTGACATAACAATAATAATATAAGGGCATAAAAATAACAATAGCGGGCTTCTATGGGGCACAATAATAACAATATGGGGACAATAGGGGCACAATAATAATAATAAGGGCTACAATGACAATAGTAATGGAGGAATCACTAGTATTATAGGGACCTAACATCCCCATCTCCTTCAAAAAAATGTTTTCCTCCATGCTTGAGTAGTTAAGGATTGTTTTGTATAAAATTATCATCCTCCCATGTGGAATCTTTAGTGGGTAAGTTCTTCCACTTGATGAGATACTCTGAAATTGATTGATTTTGTAGCTGTCAACTTCTTGTTTCTGTAACTACTTTATGTTCCAATATTATTTTTCCTTCCTAATCAAGTTATGGAAATATTGCTTGAACTGGGAGTTTGTCACCTATAACATTTTTTAAGCATGAAACATGGAATACCCAAAACTATAAATTGATTGATTTTTAAGCTTGTGACCTATAAATTGATTGATTTTTGTAGCTGTAGGAATACCTAATCTCCTACATCAAAACTTATTTTGTTGTGGTGTTGATCTGCCTATTTTTTCGTTCTATTTTGCACCAAAGTGAGGTTATCCTTTAATAGTTGGAGAACTTGTTGTTGATGCTCGATGTGATCTTCCACTTCTTGAAACTTAGAATTTTCTCTTAAATATGATGTGATGGACGATGGATGATATCCATAAAGTGCCATAAACAGTGTCATTTTTTCTATAGTGTGGAAGGAAGTGTTATACCACCATTAAGCCAGAATCAACTATTTGACCCATTTTGTATGTTTATCAGATAAAAAGGAACGAAGATATCCTTCCAAACATTTGTTTACTATCCTAGTTTTCCCATCATATTGAGGATAATCATATGAGCTATGAGCTAACTTAGTACCAAGACAAGAAAATAATTCTGTCCAAAAATTTCCAGTGAAAATGGGATCTTTGTCTCTTACAATAATCTTTGGGTTTCCATGCAGCCTTTGAATTGTTTCAATAAATGTAGTATAAATTTTACTCACTTTAAATGGATGATATAATAAAAAAAAGTGTGCATACTTCGTAAGTTTGTCAACTACCACCATGAAAACACTCTTTCCTTCGAACTTGGGTAAACCTATGATAAAATCCATTGAAACCTCCTCCCAACGTTGCCTTGGAATGGATAAAGGTTGTAATAGACCTCGGGTCTTAATTGTTTCAACTTTATTTTGTTGGCAAACTAATGAGCCTAGGTATTGCAACAATAATGTTGCAACTCCCAGGGCTACTAGCTTTACTTATCAACCCGGGGTTCATACAAACTTGTTGGTGATAGTGTTATATGCACAAGTAGAGGTGAAGGTCCTTCCTGTTGTCACTATTTATCTGGCAAGAGACCGTAGGGGTTCCAAGAAAAACTTATATAGGGTCAGAAGAAGCTTAATTTTTTGATGGAAGGAGAGCAAACCTATTCTAAGAGAGAGCTGCTCTACTACAGTAATGAAGAAAATAGCATGAAATTATTAAACCATACCATAACCTAACTAACCAATCAAACAACTATGCTAAGCAGAATTGCTAAATTAACACTAACCTAGTGATATTTATCTAAGTTGCAAAAGTAAAGAGCATTAAAACTAGACTAAGGTGTAACAAAGAAACTTAGGCTAAATCGGGTTTCAAGTGGAAAAGGCAATCAGAGGTCGAAATTAGTGAAAGGAGGATGTGAGGGAGAAACAGTACGTAAGAACCATTGGATCAGGCAAATGAAAGGTAAACGAACGTCTGAGATCAGATCATAGTAGGATTAGGTGAACAGGTGAACGAAAATGGTAACGAATCAGATGAATGACGGAGATTAGTTCATGGGCAGAAGAAACATGCAGAAATGGTGGAACAGGTTTAGAGGGCAGTAAGTTGTATTTCGCTCACCCTTAAAGCTGTAAGTTGTTTTCTAAAATTTCACGCGGTTAGCCTAACTAGGTGACATGTAGCACAAAGAAACCACTTTTCTCACGTTCTCTCGGGTAGATAACAGTCGGATAGAAATCTATGTGATATGGCACTATAGCTGTCAGATCTTACTAGGCATCAATGGTGGATATTGGCCAAGCTAGTTGGTGATTAGGTGGAGTGACAACCATCGTATCAGGCAAGGAAGATCGACAGTGGGGACTTCAAGTTCATAAAGTAAGTGATCAACTCCATGTGAGGCAGTAGTTGGAGAAAATAGTGAATCAGACGGTGATTGTGAAGGTTTGTTGGTGATCGAATGATGAGGAAGTGATGTATGAGGAACATGTTAGAGGCGATTTGAAATGAAAATGACAAAGAAAACTAGTGCAAGTGAACGAATAACTGCATGAAACAACAAACTCCATAGCCCATGCGAGAACGAGAGACCTACGTTTTTGGGGCTGCTGAAGGGTCTCTTCCTCAAGTCATGTTCCCAGAGGGAGGAGATGAGGCCGAGACACCTGTGCATAACTTGATAGTGATATTTTTATCCTAACTAACCTGTGAACTGAAATAAGGCACAAATGAAAGTAAATTGAAGCACAATGCAGATGAACATGACCAAAAATCTATTTAAACAAATGAACAAAACCATAAATCTATTTAAACAAATGAATCAGAAAAACCATGAATCTATTTAAGAAAATTAACATTGGAAACCATGATACTACTTAAGCAAATGAATATAAATCTATGCTAACAGACATATACAGTAAAGACGAGCTTTAGCTGCCTGGGTTAGGCCCTAACCCAAGAGCTTCAGCCCTCAAAGTTAACTTAGAGCTAGCTTAAACATAACTCATTCTTATCATAAAAACCATGGATCACAGAGAAAATCGTCACAAGTCTTTGCATCTCATAAATAAAGTAGAGTTTTACAATAGAAGATTGAATCCTTCCTAACTAAAAAACTAAGGTCCTAAGCCTCTCTACTTATACATCTGAAGTCTCTAACGACTTCCTTCAAATTAGGGTATTTTGGATCTCATCAACCTCATAAATGGGTAATTATATGGGCTCATTTTACCTCCTAACCTAGTGAAATCGACCATTCTTTTAGCTTATTGTATCATTTTCTAATTATATTTACGCTTATAGAGTGAGTTGAGTTAGTTATTATGCCATGTGTTCTAACATATATTTAATGCAAATCATTAATGGATTTTGAGGTCAAGGTCAAGGATCCTGTGGTCACATTGTAGCAATAACTCAGAGTAGAAAAAGGAGAGGACTTATAGGAAGGAATCCCCTCATTTATTACTCCTCACTTCGAATTCCCCTTCATTAAGCTCAGATTACAAGCAGTCGAATCATGCACTAGAAGGCAACAGAGCAAGTTGAGGATGACTGATAGTTATCTCGCGTTTTCGGAGCCAAGCCTCCATTATTTTAGGGAAGCTATTGGTAGCTTTAGATGTATAAGTAGAGAGGCCTAGGGCCTCACTAGGGTTGGACTTTTTTTTCTTGTGTAAACTCTACTCAAATTTCGAGCTTATTATCTTGTGATAGATTCATGTAATCTTGCTATTATTTTGATAATGAAGATGGAATCCTTTTTGAGCTAGCATTGAGCTACCTCAAAGGGATGAAGCTCTTGCATCAGGGCCCAATACAAGTAGCCAAGCTTCTCTTTACTTGTATTTGTATGCTTTACTTCTGTTTGTAGAGTAATTTGATGTTAGATGTATTTTTCATATGGTTAAGAATAGGTTGCTTTTGATGATTTAGTAATGTGATTCCATTTGTGCTTTATGTAGTAGGTTAAGTAGTGATTAGAGAAGATTCCAAAGGCTAGAAATAGTGCATTTACCTCTCTTCCTCCCTCTAGGACCATGAATTGAGGAAAAGACTCCCTTGCTGCCCCAAAAACACAGCTTTTCCTCATTCCTAGGACTTCTAGTGTTTGTAGCTCTCTAGTAGATTGATAATCCAGTTTTTCTTTTCTTTAGATATTCTTTATCATGTTCACTTCCTTATTTGGAATATTCCTCTTCCATGCTTTCCTTCCTTACAACATTTCCCAGCATTTCCTTCTACACATCATAGTTTAGGCCATTTTAATGCAAAACTTTATTTTTCCTAGAATGCATTCTTTCATTAGTTGCTTGATTTTCTTGGTTGACTGTCAGTTTCTATGCAGCAGATCTCTTCCACCAGTAGGTTATCTTACCAAAAATCACATCCTCCATCTGATCCATGCCCTACAGGTCTCCCAAACCTCACCTCAATTTTGCCCTAATTTCCTTCATTTTTCGTAGAACTTCTTCATCTCTCCTTGAGCAAATCCAATCATCTTTCTCTCTCTTGCTGACTCATGGTAGAAGTTAGGCACTCTAACACCTCATTCCAGCCTTCATTCACATTTTCTACCCGTTCTCACACCCTCATAAAAACGTAAATTGCTCTCGGCCTCCTCCTGTAGGCATCTTGTAGTTTCCCTGTTTTCCTCCTGTAGTTTTCCTGTGTCCTCCTGTAGTTTTTCCTGTATGCTTTATTTTGAAAGAAAAATGTGGGAAAAGCCTCCAGAAGGCCACCTAAGACCTCCTAAGACCCATCCTCACCATCCTACATCCTCCCAAGCTCCAAAACCACCCTCCAACGCCACATGTTTGTTGCCACACTCACACATAATAAATTAGATGCATGTTAAATTTACATAAAAACACATAAAATCCAAAAATATGTTTTTTGCTTATTTATTTCTAGAAATAGCATGCTTAGATGTTGTTTACATCCTTGAGTAGGTAATGGCATTTCTTTCATGGTTTTCATAGTGTTTTTGGAAAAAGTATAATTAGCTTGTTAATTAGGTTTTACTAGGTTTTGCTTTACATTCCAGTCTTTCTCCTTTCTGCAATTAGAATAGCATCTGTAGAGTAATCTTTCTTTCCTTTCATCACACATAGAGTTTCTTCTAAAATCTATATAAGTTGGCTTGATCTCCTAGTGATCTCACGCCAGCTAAACAAGTGACAACCTGTAGCAAGAACTAGTACTTGTGTATACAACATCGACGCTTCCAAGTTTGTTACGAACTACTGGGTAGATAAAAGTAAAGTTGGCAGCCTAGGAGTTGTAGCATTCTTGCTGCAATACTGGTGCTTACCACTTTTTGGTGTTGTTTCTAGGGAAGCGTCAAAGTGTTCTATGACGACTGCTTTCTTCTATTTTGATAGAGGGAATTACTCCCCTAGGGCATTTTGGGTTGAAACCCTAGCAGACTGAAAGTTATCTATTCAAAGAAACATGCATTCATACAGCCATTATGCTATCATAAGCAGATTCTATGATAAGGGTATGTACCTTTGGTCCTACGTTTGAGAAGGCCTTTAGGGTCCAAACCCTTCTTGGAGTTCCCTTCTTTTCTTTTGTCCTACAAAACAACCAATTCAAAGAACACAGTAGTATATGAACAAAAACTTATAAAGAAATCATCTTCATGTTACAAAGAAAGGTAGTTAGTTATGAAATCCAAACAACCTTTTATATATGAATTCTAAACATGAATATCATTAACATAAAGAAGATTCATTTCGGGAACCAAGACATGTGTTTCTTTTATTATAGACAAATAAAGTACATAAAAAGGAATATTTTCACCTGAGTCACCTTCAGCAGGCTCTAAGCAAAGCTTCCTTCCGGATCCGTTCCAGCCTCAGGCCTCTAAAAAACTCCTTCCATGACTCTCTCCATGATGTCATAAATGGTGGTGAACATCAACACACAAGGAAACAAAGGTTTCTTGTACAAAATGGGGGAAGTGCAGAAGGCACAAGGGACTTCAGACCTGGTCAAGGGAAAAATCTCAGCATAACCTTTCTCTCTCTTCTCTCCTCCCTTAGGCCTTCCCTTTGAGGTCTTTTTATACCATCTCCAAAGTAGTTTTTTAGTTAGGAGTTGGTTGGGAACAGTTGGGCCACGGGCACTAACAGGTGATCAGCAGGTAAAACCCGTGATCTCCACCCGAAAATAAGGAGTTTTATATTTTTTTTAAGTGTTTTAATACATACACGCGGGTCGGCTATACACATACCCGCGTATACACGCGTTTAACTCAGGGAAATGTCACGTATAAGGGATAAAACACTATTTTTTACATTTTAGGACCAGGTCTGGAAGGAGGGGTTGCCCTAGGCCATGAGTACAGCATGACAAACCATAAGAGTGAGATTTGGAGCTATAACAGATGCCCCCTAATATATGAGGTCAGAAGGGGTACATGATGGCCGAAATATATTATGCGAGTACATGGAAAGGAAGTCTGTCAAAAACCGAGGAGGACTTCACCAGAATTCAGCCTGCCAAGCCACCAAAGGAGATCAGAAAGAAACACTGTCTGAGGCGGGCATACCCATGCTCAAAAAAAGTAAATCATGTCCGCATATCAAGTACAAGCGGATCCACTAAGTATACAAGTATAAATGACTGAAAGATACATAATGGATCATCTGATCATAATGAACGAGTACATGTCTGAATATCACATATAAGACTGTCAATGCTGCTGAAAGATGCAACCGATCACTGATATCAAAGACTGATCCCTAAAAGGTACCAACTGAACATGATGGAATAGGATGGTACTACACTCTAAACTCAGGTGCCAGCATATAGAATGTCGCCATGACTGACTGCAACATATAAAGTGGAGTGGTATCAACTAGCAGCAACAGGAGCAACTGTTAAGTGAACCAATGAATGCTGATACAACCTGAGGTCTTCATTGACCGCCATGGTACATCTCTACACCATGGGAATAAATGATCTGAAGTCAACCATGTGAGAAATCGTTTGATTACCGGTCATTGATGTATACTGTTAACAAATGCGAGACTACTCACCGATAATGATAATGAGCGTCAAGGTACCCAGTACAATCTAACAAGTGTGAATAGATGAGCTGGAGTCGAACACTTGTAAGAATCTATCGATGAGGAGACAATGATGGTTTCCCACTGTCAATAGTGAAGGATCTACCACTAATGACTGCAAACCCCAAGGTACTACCAAATGGACTCTAGATCTTCGCCCCAGAGCAATGAGTCGGAGTCGATAGGGAAAGATCCGCTAGAAGGAAGGCATTAAGGCATCCTTCATCAATCTAGCGCGAGTGTAACCCGTAGGCCAATAATGTGGAAGGAATCAGACGAAAAAGATGTAGTAACCCAACCGAAGTACGTTTCCAGCGTACACAAGATGTGGCTAGCTCACGGCAGAAACCCTCTGAACCAACCAATAATGAAAGCTGACACAGAGGCGACGTATCCACCAATAGGGTCAAATGGGAACCAAGGTACTGCACAAATCCCAATGTGTGATAATGTAAGCTGATGTCGAACACAAGGGAAACCACTCAGTCAATGACCCATGATACTGATCGATGTTGAGCACAAGGTGACCTATCAATAATGAAAATAGGGCCAGGGTGCGGCTCTAGGCCTGTCCTCAGAGCAAGATGTCGTCGTCGATAAGGACAAGACTCGCCAGTAAGAAGTCAATGGGGACCTTCTCAAACCGGCACGAGTAAACGACCAATATAACTGATGTGATGATAGACATGACACTGACAAACAAGGATGGCCAACTAAAAAATGAGTCAAGAGACACCGCAAAGAGGTCGACTCAAGTTAACTTCCCTTGAACAAAAGCACGACTCAATGTGGCTATGTGGTAGCATATGATGACTCTGTATAAGTTCGCTATGCAAGAGGCACGAACGAACCCTCCATGTGATTGGAAGAGATAACCAATCGGTGGAGAACTGACTCATTAACAAGGTTATGGCGTATCAAACTAAATCCCACACATATGGAGGAGACTTTGTTTTGAGTGCTTTGTTCAAGGGCGACACGACTGACTCTAGCTGCCAACAATAAATGGAAATAATGTCCCGTTCCCGCTCTTTTTGGAATATTTAATTTTTTTTTCTTTTTCTGTTAAGCTGGAAAAAGAATAAGCGAATGCTATGGTACAGTGGAAAGAATGAGTGTCGGCGAAATAGATGATCTAGTTCCTGGGAAAGGAACATTCCTATGCTCAATGCAGGGAGGTGAAAACTGGTTAGTGACACTCAAAGGTATGTTCCTTCCACGGGTCAAGGTGTGTCAAGCTGCAGAAGTCAAAGGTATGCAAGGTTGATTTTGCAGATGTCATGGTCAAAATTTAGCTTAAACACGAGTCCAAGTGAAGCCGGCTCTAGGCCAAAAGGTGCAAGTGGTCAACATGCAATGTAGTAGTACAACTCAACACAAAGGAGCCTCTAGGGTATATGGCCAGAACAAAGTGGAGAAGCTAAGAGGAATGAGTCTTCAATGCATAAGTCATGGCGGGACTACAGAGGACTCCCGAGCTTACTCAAAATGGAGCAGCATGGGTAACAAATGTCAGTGAGGTGCTAACTAGGATGCCCATGTAAAGGATGGCTCTACCATCGTGTCATGATTTAAAGAATCGGCGAGTGAAGATGGCTTACGAACCATAACACGATGGGATCGACCCTATGGCAAATGTATCGGTCAAATGGAGGGTAGTATGCATAATGCAACGGAAAAAGGGTGTCCCTAACCTATATGCCAGTGAGAACACAATACCTGCCATGATGGGTCAGCAATCATGGAACCATCTTGAACTGTCGAAAAACGTTCAAAATGTCCTGAAAAATAAACCAATCTCGACATTCCAAGCTCCCAAGTTAAAAGTCACATGAGGCCAAACAAAATAAAATTTAGAAAATTTTTTGCATTTTCAAAACTTATAGAAAGCATTTTGGACTCACCATTTTTACCATTTGAGTTTGAGAGCAAAAGATTTGGAGCAAAAGGAGCAAACTTCCCACAGCCAGATTCAACCGTTCAAATTCGTCGAATACCTCCAGGTAACCCTTATACTTAACTTGCAATTGATTGTGACTGGTTTTAAGATCTTTGATTGATGTTTCACCGTTGAACTTTTGTCAAAAATTCGCTCGCGGCGTATACGCGGGTTGGTAATATTGAACCCGCATACACGCGGGCCCTATACGCGACTGTGTGCACAGGGACCCGCGTATATGCCGCGAATCATTTTAAACAAAAACTAACGGTTTAAACTCGATTTTTTCTCAGGATTCCTGTCACGTGGCATGAAAGAGAACATGCAGCGGTAGACAATGAAGTTATGAACAGTCCAGAAGCATTAGATGCACTCCGGGGATGCGGTTTGCTTAAATTTTTCAAATTGCCAAATATGAAAGCGAACACGCGTTTGCTGGAGATGCTCATTGATTATTGGGATGTCGATGAGGAAGCTTTTATGATCGATCAGATGTCGCTCAGGGTAGAAGTGGAGGATATCTATTTTATCATGGGCCTTTCCCGAAGGGGAGAGGTAGTACAGTCCCGGGGCAGGACACGAAATGCCCTTTCAATAGAGGACTATGTACAGATATACTGCCCGGGACATCCCAAGAAGGTTGGGAGCCAGATTTCCATCACACGTGTGGCGAGTTTATCACTTAGGATAATCCTATTTACCATGGCTCGAGTGAACGGATCATCCTCTCTGCATCAGGCATCACAGCAAAACATGAGCGTGGCAGTTGACTATCTCACTACTGTGTTCGACTGGTGTACTCCTCTTCTGGCCATCATGAAGAGACAGCTCACTTCTATCAGGAGGGGTCAGACTAAAAACATTGGATATGGGAGCATCTTGTGTACTTTCTTTTTTGAGAAGGTTCCCGCACTCCGCCCCAGGGTAGGAGTTTCCATCAGCACCCCACGCGATCCACGCATGGGCCGGTGGGCTGATCTGATGAAACATATGGGGGGTGGGGAGGTTCCAAGGACTGCCTTTGACGATGACTTCTTCACCTGGTGGGATCAGCAGATCATCGTCGTGGATGACTACCCCTATGCTGGGCTGGATTTCCGAGGAGATTATGATCTAGCGTTACCACCGAATGCAGCATGGGGCGAGATTGGTAAGATTTTTTGATTTTTTGATTTTTTGGATTTTGAAAAATATGATGAATTTTGAAAAATATTTTTGATGAGATTCAAATGACTGATATGATGATCATGTTCCAGACATCGGGCCGGTACGACCAAATGGATTCCCGCGGCATGGACAGGGCGGCCGAGGAGCCGAAGAGGTGGTTGCTGATACAGAACGGACTCTAAACAACGTCCAGCGACACTTGGCGTGACTGAGCTGCCGAGTACCGATGGCCGTCATAGAGGACCTTCCTGAGGATATGCAGCACCATGTGGTTGGCATGCCACGTGACTGGGTTCGCATTTTTCGGCGTGTGGCCAATGCCATAGTGACATACTTAGACACTCATCCTGGGCCGAGGCATTAGATATGCCGGACATGATTATGGGCATTTGAGTCCCAATTTTGTATATTTTTTGGACACACATATGTACACTCGAGACGTTTTATGATATATATATATATATATATATACAGTTTGACTTTTTGATGCTTGATTTTATTGTGATGAATGATTGATATGCCAGTCTAATGCTTGATTAGCGATAGAATCAGCTAACCAATTATGAGATCTTGGAATATGCAAATAATTAATATAAGTAAATGATCTTTGCAACAACCTCACCCTTAAATACTGGCGATATAAAGATGGATCCCGTACCTGATAAATGTTATTTAATTGAGACACTATCAATTGAGAATCAAGATATACTACCAACAAGTCGATCCCATGAGAGATTGCCTCGGATAATAAATTAATAACAGCAGTATACTCGGCCATATTGTTTGAAGCAGGACCGATGCACACGCCTCTTGATGCCATCAATTGACCAGTTGGATAATAGAGTACCCAAGCTGCGGAAGCAAGATTCTGAGTGTGCCGACTAGCACCATCGGCGAACCCAAAATAGACCAAATCATCCATCAACACCTGCCACAGCAAACCAAAAAGTGCTGATATCAGAAAACTCTCAATGATATATGTACAAATATACATAAAATACAAAGAAGCCATTGCCTGGTCAAAACTAAGCAAAGTACTTCTTTAGGTAGAGCCCGTTTCGGGGCTCCGCCAGCTTGTTTCCCTCGAAATCAATTAACTCATACGATCCTTTTTCTAAAACTCGTTTAATAATGAAAGGACCGTACCACATAGGCTTAAATTTTCCTGCCCCCAAGGCGTCCTTATCTTGGTCATAGACCAGGACAAGATCACCTTTAGAAAAGACTCGAGGATGGACAGACTTATCATACTGTGTTTTAACCCTTTTCTTATGGGCCTCATTCATCGTGGCGGCATCTCGACGCTGCTCATCGAGATGTTCCAAGTGAACTAGGCGCTCTTCGAGACTCGAAGTCTCAGGAAGAAGCTCAACAGCCAACTTAAGAGATGGAATTTCACATTCAACCAGAAAGATAGATTCCATCCCATAAACCAACTGAAAAGGAGTAAAACGAGTAGCCGTTTTGATGGAGGTTCGGTATGCCCAAAGAGCCGAATACAACACAATGTGCCAATTGGACCGATTTTTATCGATTGTCCATTGGAGTATCATCTTAAGAGTTTTATTGACTGCCTCGACCTGTCCATTGGCCTGAGGATAATAAGGGGACAAATTCTCTTGGCGGAAACCTAATTTAAGAGCCAATTCGGACATCAGTTGATTCTGGAAATGACTGCCATGGTCAGTGACAATCTCTCTTGGGATACCGAATCTTGAGATAACCTGATTGAAAAGAAACAAAGTTGCCGTGTCACTATCGTTCTTATAAGTAGGCATGGCCTCAGCCCACTTTGTAAAGTAGTCTACAACCACGATAATGTACTTGTGATTTTCTGCTGAAGGCGGATGACAAGTTGTAAAATCAATACCCCACTTAGTAAAAGGACCGAAGGTGATAACGGGAAAAAGGGGAGCTGGGTGTGTGCGCATCTTGCAAGTAAAAATTTGACACGGGTGACATCGTTTGACCGCTTCCACACAGTCTTTAAAGAGTGAAGGCCAAAAGTAGCCAGCACGTAAGATGCGGTGGGTTGTAGCAAGCCCTGATAGATGACCGCCACAAGCTCCACTCTGGCAATCATTGAGCATAGACTCTGCTTCCTCTAAGGTTAAACAGCACCGAAGGATGGAATCAACCCCTCGACGGTATAATGTGTCACCAATGATTACATAGTTTTTAGCCAGGTGACGTAATTTTCGACGTTCATCCTTGGAGAAAGTAGAGGGAAACTTCGAAGTCTGGAGATAGACAATGATATCTCCATACCAAGGGTCGAGTGAAGAGATGAGGAATAAATGTTCGTCGGGAAAACTTTCCTCATAAACAGTATCCTCTCCACAAGGAAGCTCAGAAATTAGCTCCGCGAAAACCATGGATTTCTTAGACTTGGCAGACAAGAACTCGAGATCAAATTCTTGCAAAATGACTATCCATCTATTATATTTGCCCCCAATCACTCGCCTACTAAGGACAAATTGAAATGGATTGACCGCCGCTAAGACAAAAGTTTTGCGTAGCAAGATATAATGACGGAGCCTCTGGACAGCATGGACAGCTGCCAAGGCCAACTTCTCAACTGGAGAATAGCGAAGTTCAGGACCTATTAAGCCTCGACTCAAATAATAAATCACGTGCTCGGCGAGAGCATCGTCCTCCTGAACCAGAACCATACCAATGGTTGATTCTGTTGCGGCGAGATATAAAAGGAAGTCTCTACCATAATCCGGTGGACTCAAAAGCGGGGCAGAGACTAATGCCTTTTTCAAAGCATCAAACGACCGCTGCACAAAGTCATCCCACACAAATGGAACTCCTTTCCATAGCAAACACATAAACCCTTTAGTGATCTCGGCATAGTTTGCTATAAACCGTCTTAAGAAATTAGCCTTCCCTTGAAGACTTTGAAGTTGTCGAATTGAGGACGGGGGAGGCAACTGAATTATTGCCTCAACCTTGAAGGGATCAACTCGAATCCCTTCATTAGACACAATGAACCCTAACAACCGACCAGACGTAACCGCGAAAATGCACTTGTTGGGATTTAACCGGATTTTATAAAAACGACATCGTTCAAAAACCAATCGAAGATGACTAGGATGATCGGTTCTCTTTCGAGAACGAGCAGCGAGATCATCCAAGTATGCCTCGATGACATGTTTGATGTCGTGGAAAGCATATGACATGGCCCACTGAAAAGTGGCTCCAGCATTTTTAAGACGAAAAGGCATCTTTCTATATGCAAAGGTACCCCAAGGACATATAAAAGTTGTCTTATGTTGATCTTCAGGACGGATAGAGATTTGATTATAACCTGAAAAACCATCCATGAAGGAAAAAATTTCATTACCCGCACACTCGTCGATAATCTGATGAATGAATGGCGTGGGGTAATTTGTTATGAAACCATCTCAAGAAAATATAGAAAAGAAAGATCAATGCCTTAGAATTCAGCCTCTTCGAGGGGGCAACCTCCTTTACATTACATAAATGAACAATTCTTGGATGATACAAATGACAAAACCTCCTTTCTATATATAGGAGTCTAAGGAGTCACAATATAATCCAGCCGACCTAACAATAATAATATAAAGCCACAAAAATAACAATAGAGGGATTCTATGGGGCACAAAAATAACAATATGGGGGTAATAGGGGCACAACAATATAAATAAGGGGTATAACTACAATAGTAATGGGGTAATCACTAGTATTATAGGGACCCAACATGCCCCTCTCCTTCAAAAAAGTGTTGTCCTCAACGCTTGAGAAGTTCTGGATACTTCTGTATAAAATTCTCATCTTCCCATTTGGAATCTTCAGCAGATAAGTTCTTCCACTTGATAAGATACTCTAAAATTGATCGATTTTGTAGCTGTCGAGTTCTTGTTTCTGTGACTGCTTCTGGTTCCAATATAATTTTTCCTTCCTCGTCAAGTTCTGGCAATATTGTTTGAACTGGGAGCTTGTCGCCTATAACCTTCTTTAAACATGAAACATGGAAAACTGGGTGCAATCGAGAAGCTGCAGGAAGCTCCAATTTGTATGTCATAGTACCAATCTTTTCCAACACCTTGTATGGACCATAATACTTTGGTGATAATTTATTATCCTTCTTAGCTTGCTTTAGGGACATTTGCTTATATGGTTGTAGCCGTAGGAATACCCAATCACCTACATCAAAACTTCTTTCACTGCGATGTTGATATGCCTGTTGTTTCATTCTATTTTGTGCCAACACGAGGTTATCTTTTAAGAGTTGGAGGACTTGTTGTTGATGTTTGATGTGATGTTCCACTGCCTGAACCTTAGAATTTTCTCTTAAATATGATGTGATTGATGGTGGTTGGTACCCATAAAGTGCCATAAATGGGGTCATTTTTGTTGCTGTATGGAAGGAAGTGTTATACCACCATTCAGCCAGAGGCAACCATTTGACCCATTGTGTCTATTTATCAGATACAAAGCAACGAAGATATCCTTCCAAACATTTGTTTACTATCTCAGTTTGCCCATCAGATTGAGGATGATAAGATGAGCTATGAGCTAACTGAGTACCAAGACAAGAAAATAATTCTGTCCAAAAATTTCCAGTGAAAATGGGATCTCTGTCACTTACAATAATCTTTGGGTTTCCATGTAGCTTTTGAACGGTTTCCATAAATGCAGTAGAAATTGTACTGGCTTTAAATGGATGTGACAATGCACAAAAGTGTGCATACTTGGTAAGTCTGTCAACTACCACCATGATGACACTCTTTCCCTCAGACTTGGGTAAACCTGTGATAAAATCCATTGAAACCTCCTCCCAACGTTGGCTTGGAATGGATAAAGGTTGTAATAGACCCGGTGTCTTAATTGTTTCAACTTTATTTTGTTGGCAAACCAAACATTCTGCCACAAACTTTTGAATATCTGATTTAAGGCCATCCCAAAAAAATTCCTTCTTAACCCTGTGGTAAATTTTTAAAAATCCTGAGTGCCCTCCTAAGGGAGAAGTGTGCAATTCCATAAGAATATTTTGTTTTAGCTGGGAATTCTTACAGAGGTATAAGCGATCTTTGTACCATAATGAATCATTTTTCCAACTAAATGTATCAAAAGTACTGGAATCTTGTTGTAGCTTTCGAATAAGTGCCCACACTTCTTCATCATTCTTCCATTCCTCCTTTGCTTCGTTTATCCAATCTGGTTGGATAATAGAAATGGCACACAACAATGCTTCCATATCCTCATCCTTTCTTGAGAGTGCATCTGCCACCACATTTTGCTTCCCTTTTTTGTAGATGATTTCAAAGTCATAACCCAACATCTTTGTGACCCACTTTTGTTGCTCTTCAGAGGATAATCTTTGTTCTAAAAAGTATTTAAGGCTATCATGATCCTTTTTTACCTTGAAGTGTCTTCCCATTAGGTAGGGTCGCCATTTCTTAAGTGCATGGAGTATTGCCAACATTTCCTTCTCATAAATAGCTTTGCTTAAAAACTTTCCCTTGATTGGACGACTTTCAAAAGCAATGGGTCTTTCATCTTGCATTAGAACAGCACCAATTCCATTTCCTAAAGCATCACATTCCACAATAAAGGTTTTTGTGAAGTCCAGTGTAGCTAAGACCGGTGCTTGGCACATTGCCTCCTTAAGATGTTTAAAGGCCTTTGTTGCTTCCGGAGTCCATGAAAATGGATCTTTCTTCAATAATGTTGTTAGAGGTGCTGCTATTCTCCCATAATTCTTAACGAACTTGCGATAATACCCTGTCAACCCAAGAAATCCTCGCAGATGCTTTATGGATGTGGGGATTTTCCATTCCTTAATGGCTTTAATTTTGCTAGGGTCTACCTTAACTCCTTCATGAGATACAATATGACCCAAATATTCCACCTCCTGGACTCCAAAGAAACATTTGGATCTTTTTGCATATAATTGTTTCTCCTCCAATAGTTGTAGCACCTTGTCAACATGTTCAACATGATCCTTCCAAGACTTGCTGTAGATTAGTATATCATCAAAAAATACCAACACAAATTTTCTAAGGAATGGTTTGAAAATTGAATTCATCAAACCTTGAAATGTTGAAGGTGCATTGGTAAGGCCAAAAGGCATGACCAAAAATTCATAATGACCCTCATGAGTTCTAAATGTTGTTTTCGGAATGTCTTCAATCTTCATTCTGATTTGATGATATTCCGAATGAAGATCCAACTTGGTGAAGTAAATTGATCCATGCAATTCATCCAGTAATTCATCAATGACAGGAATGGGGAACTTATCTTTAATAGTGAGCTTGTTGAGCTCCCTATAATCTGGACACATGCGCCATGATCCATCCTTCTTGTGCACCAATACTACTGGAGCTGAGAAAGAACTTTGACTCGGTTGAATTATACCAGCCTCTAGCATTTTTGCAACCATACGTTCAATTTCACTTTTTTGGACATATGGATATCTGTACGGCCTGATGTTTGGAGGAACACTTCCTGGAATCAGATGAATAGCATGATCATGATCACGCATAGGTGGGAGACCTTTGGGAGCCTCAAATACCTTGGAATGATTGTCCAAGACTTTTTGGAGATCTGGAGAAATAGATGATTCCAATGTGGAAACATCTAGCGAACATAATTGTGCAATTACACCTCTTTGCTCCTTTTTAGAAGCTTTGTCATGCCATTAGAGCTGATTATCTTTCCTGGTTTCCCTGCAATACCCCTTAATTCAACTTCCTTTCCTTCCATAGAAAATTTCATGAAAAGTTCTTGAAAATTAAAAGCTATTGTACCCAAGGATTGTAGCCATTGGACTCCTAGTACAACATCAGCACCTCCCATTGGAATGGAAAGCATTGGGCTAGTCAATACATATTCTCCCATGGATAGCTTGATATTATGGCACTTTCTAGAAAAATTTATTGTTCCTCCATTTGCAATCATCACTTGACACTCTGGTGCTGGATATAGGAAGCAATTCAATTCTTTTGCTACCCTACAATGAATAAAATTGTGGGTGCTTCCTGAATCAATCAACACTATTACCTTTTTCTTCTTGATTTGTCCTTCTATCTTGATGGTTTGAGGAGTGGTAATTCCTGCCAATGCATTACAAGATATGGTCGGATTTATTTGTTCTTCATCTAGGCTTTGTTCCTGGAATATATCCTCTTCTTTTGACCTTTCTTGCTCCTTTTCTTCTTCCTCTTCACAATCTATGTAGAATAATTTCTTCTCAACACACTTATGACCTTTTGTGTATTTGCTATCACAATTGTAACAAAGCCCTTTTGCTCTTTTTTCTTCCAATTGTTGTGGTGTCAACCTTGTAGGTTGTGGAAGACTATTGGCAACAACACTTCCGTCTTTATAGTTGTGAATGGTTTGCTTCCTAGTTGCCATAATTTTGCTTTCCATTTTTCTTGCTAACCTGAATGCCTTCTCTAATGAATCAGGTTCCCAAAGGCGCACATCATGTTGGATATTATCCTTTAAAGACCCTATGAACACATCAATCCTATGCTCCTCTGGAATATCTTTTACCCTTATGTTCAATTTTTGGAACTCCTCAATGTGCTCCATTATTGAACCCTTTTGTTTGAGACTTATCAATTGACTAAAAAAAGTGTTGCTTTTTGTATCCTCATAATGTGCTATCAATTCTTCGGTAAAAATTGCCCAAGTGATAAATTGTTTACGAGAACAAAGCCATTGATACCATACAAACTGATTTGGTTCCAAATATAAAGTTGCCATACGTACCTCTTGTGTGTTTTGCACATTATTGAGATCGAAGAATTTCTCCATCTGTAATATCCATGTGGCGGGATGCTTGCCATCAAACTTCCTCATATCGACTTTTGGAATGTGGTGATTCTTCGATCCAACATTAGCATCTATGGAATCATGATTAACATTTCTTTTGTTCTCATCATGAGTTTCCTTTACTACCTTTTCACCATTAGTAAGTATTTCTTGTAGAAAATTAGTCAAATCTGTCTTCAAATATGCCATGCCTGTCTTCAAATTTGTGTTCAAATCTATCTTCAAATTGTCCATCTTAGCTTCCATGCCATTCATCTTAGCTTCCACGCCATTTATCTTATCTTCCATGCCATTTATCTTAGCATCTGTTAACTTTTGTGAGCGTGACATTTGTTGCACTTGTTCTTGTAATTTTGATATATCATGTAGCATTTCTTCCTCTTCTTCATGAGTCATGCTAGAGCTTTCAGGTTCCTTACTAGGTGTTTGCATTTTCTTTCCTCGGGGCATCAGTTACCGATAATAATGCTCTACTATGCCCTTTGAATTCCTTCAAAATAAATTTTCAAACCAAGCTTAAGCAAAAATTTAAAAAAAATCTACACACCGTTTTTCACTTTGTAAGAGCTCGATATTGCCTTTGATGTATCTCTGTACTTTCCAATCATCTAGTTTTGAACTTGTGACCTGTAGTAGCTCTCTGTGTCCTCTTTCCAATCCCACAAGTCTGACCCAAATTGGATTCTCCAAGGAAGTGTTATGCGAAATCTCCCACAGTGACTTGATTATAGACTAGTTCAGTAGAGCTAACTTGTACGACGTGCCGTGAGTCACCGTTTCAACCTTTGGATCAAAAAAACACCCACAAGCAACTACAGTCCGTCCTCGTTTTGTACCTTCTTACGAAACTTCAATCCGATCCCCAGAGAGAAAGTTATGACGATTTTCCCTAGGTCACCTATTTTGAATGTAATTCAGGAGTCTCCAAAAAGACCAACTTCCTCAGATCATATCTCCGCAAATATCGTGCAAAAAGCTTTGAAATTCAGACCCAAAAGTTCACCACGATTTCTTCTCAAATGGGTTTTTTTTACGACTTCTGAAACGTCACAGAAAAAAGGTTATAGCGAAAATGCCATGATGACCTATTTGGAGCAGCGAAACCCTAGAATCCAAAGCTCTGATACCAAATGTTATGAAACCAGCTCAAGAAAAGATAGAAAAGAAAGATCAACGCCTTAGAATTCAGCCTCTTCGAGGGGGCAACCTCCTTTACATTACATAAATGAACAATTCTTGGATGATACAAATGACAAAACCTCCTTTCTATATATAGGAGTCTAAGGAGTCACAATATAATCCAGCCGACCTAACAATAATAATATAAAGCCACAAAAATAACAATAGAGGGATTCTATGGGGCACAGAAATAACAATATGGGGGTAATAGGGGCACAACAATATAAATAAGGGGTATAACTACAATAGTAATGGGGCAATCACTAGTATTATAGGGACCCAACATAATTATCTTTCGGACAAGCCTTGTTTAGGTCCCTAAAATCGATGCATACTCGGATTGTTCCTTGCTTTTTGTCCACAGGGATTGGATTAGAAACCCAATCAGTAATAGGAATAGGGTATATAAAACCTGCCTTTAGCAGCTTCTCAACCTCAGCTTTGATAGCTGCAGCTTTCCTAGGGTTAACCGGCCGAAGCCTCTGACGAACTGGTTTCGCGTTTTCATATGTCTTGATCTCATGTTGAACTATAGAAGGATCAATGCCAGGCATTTCTTCATAAGACCAAGCAAATACATCACGATATTCCTTGAACAGGTCGGTGTAGATTTGAATTTCTTCAGGGGAACACTCAATTCCGATGAAGATATTCTTGATGACACTACGGTCCCTAGAGATGTTTATAGGTATCGTTTTTGAAATTACCGACATATTACCTTCGGCACAAATGTGTGCTGGAGCCAAAGGGTTTGACACCGTATAAACATCACTAGTGAGGAACTCGGAGAATCTAGATTTGACTTCTTGCAATGGAGGAAGAAAGTATGAACGATGGTGTAAGTCTTCCCAAGGATGATCTATACCCATCATTACTTCGAGGATTGCTTCTTCAGAAGGTAAAACTGAATCCAAGCAGTCCAAGGCAGAGGTAGAATCAAGGCTCCAAGCCGGGGCCACATGACCATCTAACTCCTCTTTGGGAAAAGGAGTAGAATGGTTGTCTGCAGAGTCTACAATAGACTGATATCTAAGCTCAGCTGCAGATATAGGGAATGTCATTCCATTTACTTGTCCTTCAACTAATGTGGTCGTAGGTGAAGGAAAGGTCTAAGGGTCTGAAAAATAACGAGTTCGAAAGAACTCTTCTCGAGGAGACTACTTTGATGATGAAATAGCATTGATTTTAGCGAAAGGAGAGGGAAGATCAAATATACCCATCAATGAGGAATACATCCCTACTCCTAAGTTCTCAGTTGGCGGGCAAGGGTTATCCACTAAAGGGACAGTAGAGTCAGAGCTTGCTTGAGGATCGACTGGACAATAGTCCAATTGATCAAACTTAACGATTTTCCCCTCATGAGGAAAGCAAATGACACGAAACAAAGTCAAAACAACGGCATCCATCTCATATACCCATTTCCTTCCTAATAGGAGATTATAGTCTAGGTTAGCATCTACGACCTCTACTTCAATATTGACGACCTTTCCCCTAACACATATAGGAAAGGCCAGGATAATCCCATGCGGCTTATGAGAATGACCATCAAATGCAGTCAAGATGGTGGGTGAAGGAACAGCCGAGGGTCATCCAATAGCCTTCCAGCATGACATTGACATAACGCATGTGGAAGCTCCTTCATCTATCACGGTGCGAAAAATATTGATTTTTTGGTATGTAGACTTTATTTGGAAAGCCATATGATGAGGGAGTCGCTTTTTGACATTTAAAATGTCAAAAGTGAGCACTAAAGAGTTAGCTGGATCGACTGCTCCAATTGCGGAGAGTAAAGCACTTCTCTGAGCCGGACACGACTGGAGAACCTCTAAAGTGGACATAGTGCACGGACTTTGAGCCAGATCCTCCATAGTGGAGTAATTCTGGGTGGCCCTAGCATTAGGATTAATCATTGCGCATTTAGCGGAACCTTTCGATATCCGTGGTATAGTCTCGACAGGGGGTCGCTCAATATGAAGGTCAGTACTTCCAGGAACAGTCTTGTCCTTGAAAGTTTTGGCTTCACCATAATCACATGACCGAGTAGCCACATGGACATTAGAACCCATCATGAAAACATTTGATGATTTTTCCCCTTCCTGGTTGCCCCCAGCGGAGGTTCCAGGGTTTGAACGCGCGCCAGCAAGAAGTTGCTGCCCTTGGGGAAACAAGTTGGTTAACACAGCTTGAGAACTAGAAGTCCCTTGCAGTACTAACAAGCGCTGAGCATCTTCAATCTTAGGGCATAGATGAGTTAGATGGTCTCCACTGCACAATTTGCATGGAAACTTAACTTTCTTTCTTGACTCATTTCTACGACCACCAGCGTTGTTGTCGAATCTATTTGCATCAGGCTTCCCATCCTAGTTCTTTTTCTTACCTCTTCCTTTCCTTTTCCCATTGGAATTTTTATTTCCTTTGGGGTTATCAGATTGGACGACATTTATTGAAGAAGTTTGGGAAGTGGGGGGATTAGACAATGTGACTTGGTTGTTAGAAGCAGCTTGCAAGGACAACTGCTGCAATTGATTCAACAAGTTCACTGTAGTTGTGTCTACTAACCCAATGATACCATCCACGTGCAGACCTGGTTTCAACTTAGCTACGTCAATCGTAGATCCGGGAGCATCTGGCAAGTATTTCTGTAGGATCCCAGACTGAGAGTAGATCAATTCTAATTACTAGGGCCTAAAAATGGCTTGCTCCTCAGAATAGACTCCAGACATGCAGACATCTTTGGAGATCTCGGGTTGTAAAGACTTCAAAAACCACTCGAGATGGTACTCCGGAGGGATTTCGACTTTAATGAGCCTCTTTCTCCGTCTTCATTCCTGAATATGGTCAGAAATGTGGGTTGCCTGATCCTGACGAAAGGTGGCCAGACGTTCAGTTCCGGCATCATAGCGGACAGGCAACCGAAAATGATTTAAGAAGATATTGGCTAAGTCAGCGAACGATGTAAAACTGCCCCCTGGCAACTCTATATACCATTTGGCCGCATTACCAGTCAAGGTGCGCTGAAAGAGTCTCAACCTAATCGAGTCATCGATAAGGGAGTTAGATGAGCACCACAAATGGAATGTGGTTACATCGTCACCTGGGTCTTCACCACACTTCCCTTCGAATTTTGGAATGTCTGAAGGGATTTTGGTTGGGACTGGAGGCCAGGCCGGATTGTACTTGATTGGGTCATTTTTTAACTTAGTGAGATCTGGCAAGTTCAACGTTGCCAGAAACGGAAGCCTAGGTGGACCTTGGGGGTTCCACCAGGACTAGGCAGAACTTGCAAAGCTCTGAAAAGATTGTCCTGGAATTTGAGAGGCACCAGGTTGCCCAAAGTAACCAGTAGAACCGGCTGAACCAAAAGGCAAGCCTTGTGGTCCAGCAAAATTCGTAGTTTGAGCAAATCCAGCCGTATAACCTCCACAACCAGCAAAATTTCCTTCAAAAGTATTGTAAGGAGTTGATAACCCCTGATACAGATTCCAAGCCGAAGCTAGAGGAGGAATAGTTTGAAACGAGCTAACCGTGGAGTACGGCCTATTCCCTTGTTGGCCGATAAACAGATTCCCAGTTCCCGTGGTACTAACCCCAGGGTTATTCCAACCTTGGAAAGGATTTCTGCTTTGTCCTACAGAAGAAAAAGGCATGGATCCTACCGTCGGGTTGGAACGTGGTATATGACCACTTCCAAAAGGAAAACCTTGGAATGAAGCCGATCCGCCCATCATGGACGTAGCGGAACTAAACGGAACCGATGGAATACCCTGTGAGTGGGTGCCAAATGGGAAGAATCCAGTACCAAAAGCATTGGTTTGGGCATTTCCACTCATGGACGGAATGGAGGTAGACCCAACTAAAGATGTGCTAGCAAAAGATCCAAACAAGGAAGCAGAGGAGATGGAAATGGTTCCTCCTTCTTGCACCGATGTTGGGGTTTGCATAGTCGTAGCACTTGTAGAAGCCATGCTTCCAGTAGTGGTCATCGATGGTAAGCGCGTAGCGTAACCTGTACTTAACGGTCTATGCGTCAGAGTCCCAACGTATTGCAGTACGTCTGGATGACTAGATGGTAGTGGGGAATTTGGAGCCACTAACGACTCTGAAAATTCTTCTACCTCTATGGTATTCTCCTCTTGAAAGAGAAATCGAGAAAGGACTGGAGTGTCCCTCTCTTGTTCAGAAGTGCCAGGACTTGCTTGGCTGCTAATGCCCCTGAGAGGAGGATCAATCTCCGATGCGTCAACCGGCGTGGGACGGAACCCACCGATAGTATTGCCTCTGCACCTTCTAGGAGAAGGCTCTAAACTTGGTGGCGAAAGACCACGAAGTCTTCGAGACCGTCTTGGAGATCGGTCAGCTACTCTGAATTTTTTGTTATAATCTAATTAAAGACTCGAAAAATTGAAAGCTAGGCCAACTAGGAGCACAGAGCACACACTATAAAGTCCCTAAAGATACAAGCAGTCAAACAACTTCCAAGTATTTCCGCTCCGGGTGATTAAGACCGGACACCAAAATACAAGAAAGTGAAATAAGTGGCCTTCTGAAGATAGTCTAGGATGATGAGGGCCCAGTCCTATCAGCGAAGGTATCAGAGGAAGTTACGCTGACCTCCTAACAACAGCCTGCGTCGGTGCAAGCCCCCAAGCTTCGCAAGGGTGCCCTCCAGTAGTATTGTCGAGAGTGATGCAACGTCAACCTCAGGTGCCACGGGATTCCCCTCCGCAACCACCTGTGTAGTTCCCTAGGAGCAGCAACTATGGATACCAACTCGTCGTAGAAGCCAGGCGGAACAGTCGTGAGGTAAGTTCGGACAAGTAGGAGAGGGAGTATCTCTCTTCCCTGTCTTCATAGACCCTCATGCTTAACTCCCAGATCTAGAGCTTTCCTGGTCTTCCTAACGCTATTGGATTTTCTCTCGTTATTCAGACTCCTACGTTTGACGTTTATATGGCCTTGGAGAGTTAACTCTCCACTCGCCTAATCCAAGGCCCTAAAATGCTAATCTTGTTGGTGTAACTGACTAAACCAAAATGTTCTAGTGAATTTTAATGAGCGCTTGATTTTATTAGGCTGTTCTTTAAGTCACAAGGTAACAGAAGTGAAACTAGTGGTGTTTTTTTTTTTTGATGCAAAAGAAATTAATAAAAACTTAACTACATGCACTTTTTCGTTTTTTGATGAAGAGCAATTTCGATAGGGTTCATAGGTACTTCTAATAATAAAAAAAAAAAAAAAATTTCGTTAATTCACACTTCACACTCAGAAAAGTTAACAAAGCTATATATGCCTAAAAAAGGGGATGCAAATCTATCCTAATGCGACAACTATATGTGAATGCAAGATTTAAAACTACTCCAAAAACAAAAAAAATGAAAGTTGCTTACATATCAATCTTTATCTTGCCACTTAAAATTCCTAGATGGAATATGAGATGTTACCATTCATTTCGTCTAAACACTAAAAACAAGTACTAAGACAAACATAAAGAACTTTCACTTTACTAAAAGGAAACCAAATGAAAAGCAAGTTCAAGAAAGCAAAACTAAGATTTTCAAAAGATTTTCTTCAAAGCAACAAACAAAAGAGTCTTTTCAAAAGATGCTCTCAACACTGAAACTTGTGATTGAAGAATAGGCAATCAAACACTTTTGCGAATTGACATCACTCAATGGATGAAAACTCAACAAAAACAAATGTGTTTAAAATCGCTCTTCAATCAAAAGCAGCAATGAAAGCTTTGGCAATGAAAACCAAGAGATCAAAAAGACAAATTCCAAGAAAGTGTCAAACAACAACTTTCATGAAAGAAAGAAGTGAATGGTCACAAAAAGTGATTTTGTCAAGCAAACAAAAAAGTCACCAAAAGCAAGATTAACACAAAGATTGTGATCAATCTCCCTACTCTGATGAATCAAATCAGCCAAGATTCCTAGCAAGAAATCTTGCGTGCTTTAGCAAAAAATGATGACGCTTGCAATCAACAAAAAATAATAACAATACTCCTTATACTCAGAGAGAAATCAGAACGAGATGCTCGCTGTAAAACAAATAACTGATACTGGAAAATGACTGTTTCAGACTGACTCAAACCACCAGACAAACCTTCAGAGACTAAAAAAATTTATAAATCTTGAAAATTGCAATATATACGCGACTGTACTGAAGTACAGATTGCGTGTATACGCGACTGTATCTGAGGAAACCTGCGTATATGCGGGTTTACTCAAAGAAACTAGCGTATATATGCCTCTGTATCTAAGAAAAACAGTGTATATGAAAAGCTTCAAGAAAAATAAAAAACAAACTGAAGAAACTCGCAAAGCTTAAAGTTCAAGAACAGACCAAATAGTAACAGCAAGAAGACAAGGCAGCTGAGCCCTGATTGGCTTGAAGAACACCCAAACTAGGAACAACGAGAGTGTTGTCCCCAGTGGAGTCGCCAATTCTGATAGAGGGAATTACTCCCCTAGGGCTTTTTGGGTTGAAACCCTAGCAAACTGAAAGTTATCTATTCAAAGAAACATGTATTCATACAGCCATTATGCTATTATAAGCAAATTCTATGATAAGGGTACGTACCTTTGGTCCTACATTTGAGAAGGCCTTTAGGGTCCAAACCCTTCTTGGAGTTCCCTTCTTCTCTTATGTCCTGAAAAGCAACCAATTCAAAGAACACAGTAGTATATGGACAAAAACTTATAATGAAATCATCTTCATGTTACAAAGAAAGGTAGTTAGTTATGAAATCCAAACAACCTTTTATATATGAATTCTAAACATGAATATCATTAACATAAAGAAGATTCATTTCGGGAACCAAGACATGTGTTTCTTTTATTATAGACAAATAAAGTAGATAAAAAGGAATATTTTCACTTGAGTCACCTTCAGCAGGCTCCAAGCAAAGCTTCCTTCCGGATCCGTTCCAGCCTCAAGCCTCTAACAAACTCCTTCCATGACTCTCTCCATGATGTCATAAATGGTGGATGAACATCAAGACACAAGGAAACAAAGCTTTCCTATACAAAATGGGGGAAGTGCAGAAGGCACAAGGGACTTCAGACCTGGTCAAGGGAAAAATCTCAGCATAACCTTTCTCTCTCTTCTCTCCTCCCTTAGGCCTTCCCTTTGAGGTATTTTTATACCATATCCAAAGTAGTTTTTTAGTTAGGAGTTGGTTGGGAACAATTGGGCCACGGGCACTAACAGGTGATCAGCAGGTAAAACCCACGATCTCCGCCCGAAAATAAGGAGTTTTATATTTTTTTTAAGTGTTTTAATACATACACATGGGTTGGCTATACACATACCCGCGTATACACACGTTTAACTCAGGGCAATGTAGCGTATAAGGGATAAAACACTATTTTTTAAATTTTAGGACCAAGTCTGGAAGGAGGGGTTGCCCTAGGCCATGAGTACAGCATGACAAACCATAAGAGTGAGATTTGGAGCTATAACATATTTCCTATTGCAACATTCTACTAGATAGTTTATTTCAGCAAAAGTAGACTAGTCATTTCTTTCTTTCAGTTCTGCATTTCCTTGCTTTCCTTTTCAATTCTGTAAATTTCCATTTAGCAAGTTCATTTCAGCTAGTTGCAATTTGTTTTTCTCAATCAAAATTTTAGTTTTTGTAGGTAATTTCAGTGTGGGGAAAAGGAAACAAAAAAACCAACCAAAAATATTTCCTTTCATGCCTCGTAGGAGTAGACGTAACTTAGGAAAATTTTTGCCCAACGCCGCCACTTCTTCACATAGCCAACCTTCTCTCATGTTCGGTGGTTGTAATCACAAAAAACCCTTAGGTGAATAGCTAGATATATTTGAAGAACTTATAGGGGAAGAAGAAGAAGAAAACATTCCTCTCGAGCCAATGGCGAAAAATAGAAATGCTAGGGGGAATGGAGAGAGAATAGAGGGTACCTTCCCCATTTGGGAGACCAATGGGGACACCAAATGAAGAATATAAGTCCTTTAGCCCTACCTTACTTCCATGGTCTGACTAAGAAGATCATGACACCTTCTTGTTTGAGTTTTTTTTCATCTGTCGAACTTATGACTATGCAGAAGACGAGCAAAATTTGAAATTGTTCCATTCTACTCTCAAGGATATAGCACTGCGCTGCTTCATGGGATTACCTGACAATAGCATCACTACTTGGGCTCATATGTAGCAGGCCTTTAACAACAAATATTGAGACTATTTTAGGTCAAAAGATACTAAAGAAGACATCTTCTGAATGACCATGGGAAGTGATGAGTCCCTGGAAGACTATGACGAGAGGTTCCAACTCAATTACAAAAGGGTCAGGTGTACACTTGAGCCTGAGCCTCTGAAGTTGGTCCTGCGCAGGGGTATCCAGGAAGACCTTGTAGACACCCTCCATCTACTAGTCGAGGGAGACATTTACCAACTATCCTATGAAGACATAAAGACTATTTTTAGAAACCATTCTAAAGTAGCCAAAAAGAAAGGTAGGGGGTGTTAACCCATAACCAATACCTCTTCTTCCAATTCATCCATTAAAGGTGAAATTGGAAACATGTTGGAACAATTCAAGAGTGAGATGCTACAGACTCTTGCCATGCAAATGGATGCCTTACATACCAAAAGGAAAGAGGAGGAAGTAGAGAGGGATTTGGCCATTTTTTCCCTAGATTCACTAGGAGGCATCCTAGGAATGAATGCCCATTGAACTCTATAGAGGTTTGTTTAGTCCGTGAAGAAAATCATTCTACAGATTAGTGTCCTTCCTTGCCCAAACTTAAAAATCTATATACCGAGGGGCCAAAGGAGGCACTGAACAGATCTATTACATAAACCAAAGGAGGCTACCTAGACCTAGACCATATCAACAGGTGATGCAAGGGACATCTCAGGCATACTACAACCCCATACAAGTCACCTCCATACCTTCTTGGGGCCCCCTTGCTCATCCTTCCTAGTCCACGCCTCCTCCTTGGTCCTTCACATATGAATATCATGGCCAACTAGCGACTTATTCATTTCAACCCTATGCTCAGCCACAACCTCAATGGAATGCATCTCATCAAAGGTGGAGGCTCCAATACAACTCTCTTCCCGCTCTTCTGCCTCCACCACCTACCCAACCACAACCATTACCTTCTGCTCCACCAAGGCAACCCCAAATACTTGCCCAACCAAATCTAAACCGGAACAATAGACAAGCTCAGCAGGTGTATAATGGGGAACCATCATGCCCAAATTATGTTGTGGAGATTCAAGAAATTAACTTGCGATCTAGGAAAGTTCTCCTAGATAGCTAGCCTCCACCTAGGGAGGTTGAGGAAGATAAAGAGGAAAGCAAAACTAAACCAAATCCACCCTTTCATGAGAGACTATCCATGACAATCTAGCCTAGCCCAGAAGAGACTAAACTCCTGGGAGAATTGAAACATTTATGTGTGAAGATACCACTTCTCCAAGCCATAAAATACATGCCTATCTATAATAGGTTGATCAAAGAGAAGTGTTTTATGCATCTAGGAAGGCTCAAGAGAGATGCCCCAACCATCAATGTCATAGGAAAACCATTCGATCTGATGTTGGGGCAGATAATCTGTCCAAAATATGTGGACCCTGGAAGCCCAGTAGTTGATGTCCACATCAATGGCACAATTTTCCCACATACCTTGATTTATCTGGGAGTTGCCATTAATGTGATAACAAAGGACACAATGCTCAAACTTAATATCCAAGGCCCCTTGAGGAAGACCATGACAGTGATGTAGCTAGCAGAACGCTCCACCATGACCCCCGAGCAGATTGCGGAGGATGTGATGGTATCCATTGATTCTTGGGAGTACCCTACCAATTTCTTAGTTCTCCAGCCAAAGGAAAAGCTCACTAGGTATCCTCTCATCCTAGGAAGACCCTGGTTGGCTACAGCTGATGCCTACATCGTTGTCGAGCTGGGAACATGACCATAAAGAATGGGCACATGTCCAAGCAATGAACCCTATATCCTCCTGCCCAACCATTGCTAGAACATGATCTACCTCTCTGGTTGGAGGAGGAGGATGAGGATGAAGTTTATTATACACCACTTTTCACATTAGAAATTTCCATGGGAGGAAAACCGCAAGATGAGGGTGATGTGATTGAAAATTTGATTCAGAATCCACCTCCCAATGCATCACCATTAGAAGACATAGTAATAGAAACCCAAAAAAACCCCTCAACTGATCTTTGTGTGGTCGACCCCACTCCTCTTCGTGTTAAAAATGTGGAGTTCAGCCCAAGAAGAACATTGAAAATCAATCCATCCCTATCTACTTCCCAAGAGAAGGAGCTATGCAACATACTAAGGAAACATCTAGATGCTTTCGCCCGGAGTTATTAGGAGATGAAGGGAGTGCATCCTTCAGTATGTAATCATCATATATACATCAAGGAATATTGCAAACCAGTTAGGCAACCTCAAAGGAGGATGAATCCTGAAGTTAAATATATTGTTAAGGAAGAGCTGGAGAAATTGCTTGATGCAGGATTCATATATCTCATTTCTGACAGTGAATGGGTCTCTTCTTTGGTGCTAGTTCCAAAGAAAAATGGTAAGTGGAGAATCTGTGTTGAATATCAGGAATTGAATAAAGCCACTAAAAAGGACCATTTTCCTTTACCTTTCATAGATCAAGTGTTAGACGATCTGGCAGGGAAAATTTTTTTCTCCTTCCTAGATGGGTTTAGCAGGTACAATCAGATTCAAATCAGCCCAAAAGACCAATATAAGACCACTTTCACTTATCCTTGGGGTACCATTGCATATCGGGTCCTTCCTTTTGGTTTGTGCAATGCTCCAACCACTTTCCAAAGAGCAGTATTAAGTATCTTTTCTGAACTGGTTCATGATGCAGTAGAAATATACATGGATGATTTTACTCCTTATGGATCTGACTTTCAGGAAGCTTTATCTAACCTATGAAATGTTCTAGAAAAGTGTATTGAGATGAACCTATCCCTCAGTATAGAAAAATGTGAATTTTTTATGACTGAAGGGACTATGCTAGGTCATGCAATATCTCAACAAGGACTGCAGGTGGATCCTAAGAAAATTGCCATCATCCAAAGGGTCCCAGCTCCTCAAAATGTGAGAGATGTCAGAAGTTTCCTAGGATTAGTTGGATATTAAAGGAGATTCATTAAAGACTTCAGCAAGCTAGCTTCTCCTTTGTTTAGCCTCTTAGGCAAAGTTGTTGAGTTCATATCGTCAGAAAACTGTCAAGAAGCCCTAAATATCTTGAAGAGAAAGTTAGTGACTGCCCCAATTCTCAGAGGCCCAAACTGGGCCCTACCCTTTCACATTCACACAAATGCCTCGCGAAAAGCAATAGGAGAAGTCTTAGGACAAATTGATGGAAAGTTACCTTATGTCATATACTTTAAAAGCAAAAAATTGTCAAAGGCAGAGTTAAACTATACAGTGACCAAGAAGGAACTCCTAGCTGTCGTGCATTCCTTAAACAAATTCAGACATTATATCGTCGGCTATCAAACCTTTTTGTGCACTAATCATGCTGCAATTAGATATTTAATGAACAACCCAGATGTAAATGCTCGCATTATTAGATGGTTTCTTTTACTGCAGTTGTTTGATTTGACCATTATTGATCAGCCTGGTAAAGAGAATGTTGTTGTTGACTTTTTGTCTAGAATAAATTTTCATGCAGATGAAGAAGGAATGGTGGATGAATAAATGCCAAATGAACACCTATTTTCTATATCTGTACTCTCTCCACGGTTCACTGGTATAGCAAACTACTTGGTTTCAGCACAGTTCCCACCACACCTATCCTCAAAAGAGAAGAGTAAGATAGTAAGGAAAAGCGGCCCTTTCACCTAGATTGGAGGCAATCTCTTCAAACTTAGCCCAGATCAGATCTTGAGAAGATGTGTTAGGGAGGAGGAAGTCCTTGACATCCTCTTGACCTGTCATGATGGGCCTTGTGGAGGTCATTTTGTAGCAAAAATAACCGCCTTCAAGATATTTCAAGCAGGCTACTATTGGCCCACTCACATTAGGATGTGAGGAGGTACACGAGCCAGTGTGATTGGTGTCAGAGGATGGGGAAACCCACTCCAAAGGATGACATTCCCATGCAACCTCAAGTGACCTTTGAGCCATTTGAGAAGTGGGGTATGGACTTTGTGGGGCCTATCAACCCCCCTTCAATGAAAAAGCAATACGTAATTGTGTGCACTGACTATCTGAAAAAGTCGGGGAAGACAAAAGCAATAAAAGCAGCGACAAAGGAAAAAGTAGCTGAGTTTTTGAAGAAAAACATATTCTAAAAATTCGGGTATCTAAGAGAGTTTGTCACAGACCAAGGCAGCCAGTTCACTTCCAACCTGATTGAAGACCTGCTCACACATCATAAGATCAAGCACAGGATTTCCACCCCTTACCATCCACAAACCAGTGGGTAAGTGGAGGTCACTAATAGAGCATTGGAAGGGATCCTAACTAAGGTAGTGAGCAGCAGCAGAAAAGACTGGGCAGACAGATTAGTTGAGGTCACTTGGGCCTACAACATAGCATGGAAGACCATCCACATCCTTTTCAATGGACATCGATTGAAAGTATACAAGAAACCTTTCTCCAAGTGAGAGTTTATTGAAGATTTGAATAAAACAATGATGGTAGTGGAGCATGTCTTAGCTTCCATTTCGCCTGCTCACTGAAGAAAAAAAGAATGACTCAATTGAAAACCTCCATGAGGCGCTTGAGTCCATCATTGGGTTGAAAACCTCTTCTGAGGTGGCCGAGTGATGTCAAAAAAGAAAAAAATGAAAAAAAGAGAGGAGAAAAAAAAAGGGAAAAAAAAAAGGAAAGAATAAGATCCCTGGGTGAAAACCTACCTTGGTGGCACCTAGGGCAGGCAATTAGGGTGAAAACCTCTCTGAGGCTCCCTAGTTGTTTTCAAAAAAGAGATAAAGAAAACTGAATTTTTATTGCATTGTAGGTTTGTAGGAGGACTACAGCGAGTAGAAGAAGGTACCAAGGGAACACTGACATTCATACTAGAACTCGTGTCATCTTCTCCACACCTTCCACCGTCATTTTTGGCATCTCTTTCACCCCACTATACCTTTTTCTTTCAAAACTGTGTTTTCTACAAGAGGCTCTACGTTTTCTACAGGAGGTTCCTACAGGAATGATAGAGATCCAAAAGTGTTTGTAGGAGGCAGTTTGAGGGATATGAATAGCTTCATAAGGAGCCTATGATCCCTCTTACCACCTTCAAGCCTCCTTTCCATCATTTCCAAGCCTACATCACACTCCAAGCATCATTTTTTTCCCTGTCCAAGAAAAAAAACACAGAAAAAACAGTTTTTCAGTTTTGAAAAAAAAAAAAAGAGAAAAGGCACCAATAACCTTACCTGAAGCTTACCTACTATCCCTCCATCATCCATTACACCTTTGGCATTAATCTTGAGCTCCAAGCATAGGGAAAAGCTGAAGTTTCCAGGGGAGAAGCAGCTACAGGAGCTCGCGTAGGAATTCCTGTAGCAGCTGATCCCATAGAAGTCCAGCACTAGCAACAAGAGAGTGCACATATGTAGGTTGAAAAGGCACATGTAGCTCAGCTCCAGCAAAAGAAGAACCTGCAAAAGCACACAACAATACATCAGCAAGCAGAGACAACATGCATAAAGGAAAATGAAGGCATGCAGTTGAGAAATCCATAACACCTCACAACAAATACACTCGGATAATAGGTAAGTAACTAAATCACTCCTCTATCTGCATTTTTGTAATTAGAAACCATACGAAGGCAATGATATGGTTGAAATCGAAAGGTTGCTAGTTAAGTTGGCCACCTTCATGTAGTTGACTCCACTTCATTGAGATGTCACCCAAACGTGCGCATAGTATACTCAAGCAAAAGATGCCAAGGACAAGTAGTGGGAGGAAGAGTTAACTCCGACGCAATAATGAGGGATGATTACGAGGAGGGGCCATGAAGACCAAGAAGTTGGGTACCAATGGTGCTAATCGGGCCAACGTACACCTTGCTAGCTCAACACTCATAACTGAAAATATCCATAAAAAGCAATGAGCACTCCTCCCCACGCGTTCTCACCACCTTTTCTTCAATTTTTCTCCTCGAAACTTAGCCACAATAGTATTCCTATGCCCCCAAAGCCTTGTATTCACCATCCTCCACCTATTTCCTCCATATTCTTGCTCTCGACATTTTCTACAGGAGCACCTACAGGAAATCTACAGGAGGGACAGAGGGCATCTACAAGAGGGCCAGTGAGTCATTTTGAAGGGAGAAAATGTGATGTTTGGCATGCATTTTAGTTTGAAGAGGTAGGGTTCATGAATTTCCTCTGATTATATATCAAAATTTGAAAGAGTGGTCTCGATTTGAGGATAAAATGAGTCTTTAAGAGGGTAGAAAATACATTAGAAAAAAACCTGTTTGTTTAAAAAAAACACAGTCTCCTCTGTTTCTCTATTTTTCTCAAAATTCTTTGTCTCCACCTCCATATTTGGTTTTTCAAAAGAAGTACAGGTTGTATGACAGGGAGTTTATGAGAAAAGAGCCTACTAACTCCAGTAGGCTCCATGCACACCCTCAAGTCGTGGACATATTTACAAGGGCAAAATGGATGAATTTCTTTGAGAAGTTTAGAGGGGTTGATGATGAAATTACCCAAGAATTTTCTCTCTCTAGTCCCTCACACAAGAACTCATGCTACTATAACCATTAGAGGCCTCTCCATTGAAATAAATCCTAAATTCATCAGTAGGATCACTACCCTTCCTCTTGGGCTACCTTGGAATAAAGGTGAGAAACCAATTGGTGAGTCTGCCAAGAAGATTTTTTTCCAAGATAATGAAACCCTTGTTGAAGACAAAAATGGAATTAGGAGGGCTAGTATACCATATGCTTGGGATGAGGTTAGCTACCAAGTGATAAAATACATTTCTTGTGAGGGGAGGCACAACATTGCCTATGGATATCATTTCAGAATCCTCCATGACTTGAGATATGGCATGGATACCCCAACACCTCAAAATCTCAGTATCCATTAATTTCTCCTTCAGTCCCTCATGGACTCCAGCACCAAGGTACAAGCAGGAAATTCACAGCAATTAGCTCACCATGGCCTAATCAAGATCTTAGTAGAAGAAGCCCTCCATACCATTACACTCCCTATAGCATGTGAATTTTTCAGAAATATAACAGTTGAGGATGACATCAAGGCATTAACCTATGGTGTCAGTCCTACTGTCAGTGAGGAGGAAGAATAGCAAGGAGGAGAAGATGAAGCCAGTGGTGACATAGCAGAGCAAGAAGGGAAGGAGGAAAGAAAAGAAACAAAGGAAGGAAAAGTTGAAGAGGCAAAGCAGGAGGAAGAAAAAGAGACAAAAGAGGGAGAAAATGAGGCAGAGAAGGCAGAGCAAGGAGAAGAGTCCCCTAAAGCTTTGGAAAGAAAAGAAGCAAGTTCCCTCACTACCCTCAGTACACGAATCAAGTAGAAGTAGAAGAGGAAAAGAAAAACCTCCATGTATTTTAGGGCAAGGAAGAGCACAAGAATTAAAATCGGCAAACCTCAACCCTCCTCAAAAGTTACCATTACCATTGAAGATTCACCATCTACCAAGGTGAAAGAATCTCCTTCCAAGACACCCATTACATATGAAAGGGGGACTCCAAGATCTTCTACATGGAAGGGAAAGGAAATACTACAGGACCCAAAACCAGACCTACAAGAGGCTCAGACAGTCCTATAAGAGACACTGTCTAAACTGCAAGAGACACAAAAGCTTGAGAAAATGATAGGAGGATAGCTAGAGGTGAAGGAAGAAACACAAGAGCTACAAGAACTTGACCTCCAGCCTAATCTTGCCTCCTATTACAATCTACTTGAGGGAGGTAATATAATCCCACAAAAATTTGCAATTCCACTATTTTTAGAATTGGAGAAAGAAAGAGTGAGAACACATAGGTGGATGCAGATAGCCAAGTCCAAAGGAGTTGAGGATGTTGGCCATATGGAAAACAAACTTAGGGAAATGGGCAAAGAATTGAGTGCTCTTAGAGACAGAGAAGCCATTACAAGAAGCCACCTTGAAAATGAGAATGAACTACTAAGGAGGCAGCTGCAAGAGAAAGAGACTCGACTGGCATACATGGCTAGCTTATCCATGGAAGCATTACAATGTAGAACACCAGCCAAATCTTATGGCCTCTATTTGAAGGATCAATGGCTTCAATTCCAAATAAAGACTTTGGCACAAAGAGGCACAATGCCTCTCCAAGACTACAGCCAGTTCATGGATTTGTGTGACCAAAGCACCTCAAAGGATAAGGCAAATATGGTAGAGTTCTACCTACACAACATGGCTGCCACAAACATGAATGTGTGGGACCCCAATGCCAAGCTAGGGGATCTGCAATTAATGGCCATGGCCTCATGGATGAACCATGAAGAATTGAGGGTAGCAAAAATGAAAAGATTGCTAATAAAAGAGCATAATTAACCATTGATGATAAGAGTTGAGCCATTAGATCCTATGGCACTCATCAGCACACATAACCTGCTTGCCAATGACCCTCAAATTGCCCTTAAATATATAGCCAGTCAAGAACAAGACATTACACACTTTGAAGATATGTTTAGGCTACTTGGGGAGGATTTTGTGCATGCACGCATGAGAATATGGAACACCGTACCACACAGTTTGCTGATCAGGGAATACCATTCCCCCATGAGGCTGAAGGAGGCATTGAAAAGAGTGCCAATGTACAAGTACTCCATGCAAAGGCTAAAGGTCAACTAGATTGGCTTCAAACTAAGTCCTTCACTCATATTAGGCATGCTAGAAGGTAGAAGAGAACAAGAAGAGGAGGAGCAGTGGAAGGACATAGACAGGAATGCAGGATTTTATGGAGAACATGAGAAGACCACATCAGAAGCTTGGAATGCCAGGGAGGCCACCAAGGCCATAAAAGATGAAGAGATTAACTAGGTTGCTCAGAGGATGAGAAACACCTTCATTAGGGCGGTGATGATTAGCATCATAAATGGGCAATTATATGGACTCATTTTACCTCCTAACCTAGTCAAATCGACCATTCTCTTAGCTTACTATATGATTTGCTAATTATATTTATGCTTATAGAGTGAGTTGAGCTAGTTATTAGGCCATGTGGTCTAACATGTATTTAATGTAGATCATTGATGGATTTTGAGGTCAAAGTCAAGGATCTAGTGGTAAAATTGCAGAAATAACTCAAAGTAAACAAAGGAGAGGACTTATAGGATGGAATCCCACTCATTTATTACTTGTCAATTCGAATTCCCCTTCATTCAGCTTGGAGTACAGGTAGCCGAATCATGCACTAGAAGGCAGACGAGCAAGTGGAGGATGACTGAAAGTTATCTTGAGTTTTGGGAGCCAAGCCTTCTTGATTTTAAGGAAGCTGTTGGTAGCTTAAAATGTATAAGTAGAGAGGCCTAGGGCCTCACTAGGGTCATATTCTTTTTTCTTGTGTAAACTCTGCTCAAATTTTGAGCTTATTATTTTGTGACAGTTTCACGTAATCTTGCTATTGTTTTGATAATGAAGATGGAATCCTTTTTGAGCTAGAAATGAGTTACCTCAGAGGGCTGAAGCTCATGGGTTAGGGCTTAATCCAAGTAGCCAAGCTTCTCTTTACTTGTATTTGTATTCTTTACTTCAGTTTGTAGATTAATTTGTTGTTAGATGTATTTTTCTTATGGTTAAGAATAGGTTGTTTTTGATGATTTAGTAGTTTGCCTCCATTTGTGCTTTCTACAGTAGGTTAAGCAGTGATTAGAGAAGATATCAAAGGATAGCAATAGTTCCTTGGCCTCTCTTCCTCCCTCTGGGACCATCAATTGAGGAAAATACTCTCTTGCTGCCCCAAAAACACAGATTTTCCTCATTCCAGGACTTCTAGTGTTTGCAGCTCTCTAGTAGATTGATAGTCCAGTTTTGCTTTGCTTTAGATCTTATTTATCATGTTCACTTCCAAATTTTCAATATTCATCTTCCATGCTTTCCTTCCTTACATCATTTCCCAACATTTCCTTCTACACATCATAGTTTAGGGCATTTTAATTCAAAACTATGTTTTTCCTAGAATGCACTCATTTCATTAGTTGCTTCATTTTCATGGTTGACTGTCAGTTTCTATGTAGCAGATCTCTTCCAGCAGTAGGCAAACTTACCAGAAATCACATCCTCCATCTGATCAATGCCCTAAAGGTCTCCCAAACCTCACCTCAATTCTGCCCTAGTTTCGTTCATTTTTCATAGAACTTCTTCCTCTCTCCTTGAGAAAATCCAATCATCTTTCTCTTTCCTGGTCACTCATGGTAGACATTAGGAAACTGAACACCTCATTCCAATCTTCATCCACCTTTTCTACCAACTCTCACACCCTCAGAACAACGGAAATATCTCTTGCCTGCCTCCTGTAGTTTCCCTGTTTTCCTCTTGTAGTTTCCCTGTGTCCTCCTGTAGTTTTTCCTTTAAGCTTTCTTTTGAAGGCCGAGTGTGGGAAAATCCTCCAGAAGGCCACCTAAGACCTCCTAAGACCCATTCGCACCATCCTAAATCCTCCCAAGCTCCAAAACCACCCTCCAACGCCACTTGTTCGCTGCCACACTCACACACAATAAATTAGATGCATGTTAAATTTACATAAAAGCACATAAAAATCCAAAAATATGTCTTTTGATTATTTATATCCAGAAATAGCATGGTTAGATGTTTTTTACTTCCTTGAGTAGGTAATGGCATTTATTTCATGGTTTTCATAGTGTTTTTGGTAAAATTAGAATTAGCTTGTTAATTAGGCTTTACTAGGTTTTGCTTTACACTCCAATCTTTCTCCTTTCTGCAATTAGAATGGCATCTATAGAGTAATCTTTCTTTCCTTTCATCACACATAGAGATTTTCCTGCAATCTATAGAAGTTGGCTTGAGCTCCTAGTGATCTCGCACCGGCTGACCAAGTGACAACCTACAGTGAGAACTAGTACTTGTGCATACAACACCAATGCTTCCAAGTTTGTTACGAACTACTGGGTTGATAAAAGTAAAGTTGGCAGCCCGAGAGTTTTATCATTCATGCTGCAATACTAGCACTCACTAGGCTCTGAACTCAAAATAAATTGTTTTCTGTCACTTTCAATAACTTGGTTTCCCTCTAGTAGGGAGGCTTGGCTCCCAACTTGAGATAAGCTTCCACTCTTTCACTTGCTTGGATGCCTTTTAGTATTCCTAATTTGGTTGTTTTCATTTTCACTTGCTTGGCTGCCTTCTAGTACTCATGATTTGGTTGTTTTCACTTTCACTTGCTTGGCCACCTTCTAGAAGGGGGGTTGTTTGTACTTTGAGCTGATGGAGGAATATTCGAATGGAGGGGTAGTAAATGAGGAGGATTTACCTCTTGTAATTCCTTTCCCTTGTCCCATTCAAGTTTTTACTAAGGTCTTTAATAGTTCCTTGCTTTTATATTTTATCCTTCATTCATCCATTACATGCACATTAGACCACAAAACAAAATATCCAACTCTAACTCATCTCCTAAACAAAATATAATTAAAAGTATGCAATAATTTGTGAGAATAGTTGGTTTGACCAAGCTAGGAGGTGAATTAAGCCCAATTAAGGCCCACATAATTACTCAATTATGAGGCTCATAATCACACCCCTATTGAAAGTGTTTTTCATCCTATGAGCAATTTAGTGGCTCTGGTAGCCTCTCTATCATCTCATGCTTCTGCTATGGTATTTTGTCCTTGTTTATGGGAGCCTTTATCCTTTCTACTTCTTCCCACTTCCTCTTTTCCTCTTTCATTTTCTGATCTTCAAGCTATGTGGCAGTGTTTTCCATTTCCTTTAGCAAGCATGTATTATCATTTCTTAGAAGCCTAAACATATCCTCAAGATGTGAAATTGCTTTCTCCTAGGCAAAAATATATGTAGGTGCCAAATGAGGATCATTTATAAATAGAATATGGGTGCGGATCGAGCCATGGGATTTGATTGTTTAGCTCTAATGAAAAGAGGCTCATTTTCTTTTTGGTCAACATTCTTTTCATCTTTGTAACCCTTGACTCCTTATTGTTCATCCCTGATGCCAAAGCCATTAATTGTAGATCTCCTAGCTTTGCATTAGGGTACCAAATATTCATGTTTGTGAGGGACATGTTGTGCAAGTAAAATTCAGCCATTTTGGCCCTACCCTCTAGTGCACTTTGATCACAAAGATCAATAAATTGTCTGTAGTCCTAAAATGGCATGGTGCCCCTTTATGCTAGTGTATTAATCTAAAATTGCAGCCATTGTTCTATGAGGTAAGGAGCATAGGATTTTGTTGGCATTCTTCACTAGATGGCCTCCAAGGAAAGGTTGGCCATACATGCTAGTTGGTTTTTCTATTCTTCAACTGTCTTATTGCTTCTTTGTCCCTGAAGCCACATAGCTCTTTTATTTCTTGCTACTCTTTCTTGTTATGAAATGTAGAAGGGTTTGCCTCCTTCTTTTCCATTTTTGCTTGACTAGTGTGATGAGAGTAGTGATGGCAGTTGTTACCTTCCTCTTAGGAACCTCTAGAGACACCCTAGGTGAATCCCCCTTTTGTTCTTCCCATTTTGTTTCAATGCCTTCTATCTCTCTATTATTCTTATTTTCTTCCTTTTGTTGTTCTTTCTCATTTCCATCAATTTCTTCCTTCGTTTCCTTCTCTGTTTCAGCATCATCCTCCTTGTGTTATCTTTCATCATGTTCATTTATATTAGTGTCTTCTTCATCCATATTATCCCCATCTATCTCTGTATCTTCTTCTTCTTGTTTTTCCTCCTCCTCACTGATAGAGGGACTAACATAATATATGAGGGCTTTGATGTTATCCTTTGCTAGTAAGTCTTTGAAGACTATCCATGTTATAGGGATCCTGAGGTTTTGGAGGTCATCCTCAATGAGGATTATAATCAACCAATGGTGAACTAATCGTTGGAAATTTTATTTATTTTCTTTGCTATTGGAATCCCTGAGTGATTGCACCAGAAAATAGGGTATGCTAAGTTTCTGGCGAGATGGTGTTTCTACCCCAAATATTAATTCTTCAAGCATTCTAAAATGGTAGCCATAAGAAAAATTATATCTACCCTCACATGATATATACTTTATGGGCATCTTTCGTGTGAGGCTTGAAGAGAAAATGAGCAAATTCTTTGAGAAAACAAAGTTTCCTGTCTATGTAATCCACTAGCATTTTAGATGAAACTGGCCACCTTTTTACTTACAAACCAACTGCCTCTTAACCTTTACAACTTTTGATCAAATGATGAATATGAGTGAGTGAGTAGGATACTTACCTGTGGCCTTAATGCCACGCTGCAATTTTTCAAGCATCACAGGCATTGCGTTGTTCATTTTTTGCATGGTCATTCTTCTTCCTCTTCTGTTGTTTGTTGATGGTGTCTATGACAGCAGATCTAATGTTGCTACTATTGTTGGTGTCTTTGACTGAAGATCAGATGTTGTTGCTACTCTTGGTATCTGTGAATAAAGATCAGATGTTTTTGCTGTTGTTGTGGAGCTCCTGGATTACAACTTGGCAATGTTTGGCAATGTTTGGTGGAGCTAGTTGAGAATTTCTTGATCATGTTGTTGGTTGGTGCTATGACGATGCTGAAATAAATGAACAGAGAGAGTAGGAGTGTGTGTGGATGCAGGGATGATGATAATGGATGAATTGAGGGGTTAGATCATGTATGAAATGAATTTTTGGGATCTAACCAACATACCATTCAGTGGATCCTATAGAAAACACAATTTTTACCTAAATTGAAGCAATGTAATGAAAAACAATTGAATTGATGGAGGGATGCATGGTAAGTAGTGGAGGAGATGAATATATGTGAGGTAGGGTTCCCTTTGGATCTTCTCTCCGCTCCTTAATTGTCTTTCTCACCCACCTACAAATAACAATTAAGTATTTTCTTTTCTTTTTTGTCTTTTTTTGTCTTTTATTATATATATATATATATATATATATATATATATATATATATATATATATATATATATATATATATATATATATATATATATATATATATATATATTAAACACCTAGGCTACCTCAAAGAGGTTTTCACCCTATATTTTCCCTATGCACCTCAAAGAAGGTTTTCACCCAGGGATCTTCTTATTCTTTTTTTCTACCCTACCCTACTTGAACAAAAAAATCACTTTCAAGTAAAAGAATACTTCCAATGGAGCCAGGTGAACATCAAAATGACAAACAAGATGATGTGGGGGCTTTAAATGTATGCTTTGACATGTACCTGGATTTCAGAGACCAAATGATTTGACTTTATCAAGAATATTTGAGGAAGAGAGTGATGCTGCAACTTAGTCACTGTCTGGATCCATATTTCAATGTAGTTGTGATATCCCTGGTCTGATTCCTGATTTGGATCATCTTGGATGTCTTATTCTTTCATGACCTTCAAATCTTCCTCTTTTTCTTTATTGTTCTCTTGATCATATGGAGAATTTGATGGTAACCATGAGGGAGCTTTACCAATCTCTGATTTCATTGTCTGCTCTTCATCAAATGCAGCCCATGGTTCTTTAATCTTCTATTTTGAATCTTCTTCTTTTGTATGTTGTCCTTCAATGATATTAGGAGAATCTCTTTTTTGCAATACTCTTCCTAAGCTATGGTGAACACCATAGATCTCAAGAGGAGATGTTTGGAAGTGTTGTAACTCAACATTGTAAGTGGGTTGAGCCACTTCAATGTGTGGGTTTGTAAATGGTGGTATAGGTAGTTGAGTGGGAGTGTATATTTGAGATGGATGTGGATGGGGTTTTGGTTATGGTGGAGGTGAATGCTAAGGATAACATGGAGTTTGGTATGGAGGATATTGAGCATATTTTGGATGGCTCCCATAAGTTACTTTGCAACCTTGTTGCCAATATTGGTTTTGGGGTTGTGATGGTCAATGTTGCCAAGGAAAAGGTGTGTCCCAACTACTTGGAGGTGGATATGCATAAGCTTGAAATTATGAATTAGGAATTTGCATCATATTAGGCCGAATAAGTTGCCATGGTCTTCTTGGAGCTACATAACATTACTGCATTGGCAATGGACTTGGTCAATTGTCCTCCTAGTGAACTTTCTTCAACCTTGGTAATGATAGACAATGTCTAACATCCTGTTATTTTGCAACACAAATATCATCATTTTCTTTTCCTTCATCTTGAATTCTTAACATTTCTACTTGTTTTGTTAGATTTCTAATAATTTCTGCTTTAAAATCATCAAATAAATTTCCAATTTTATCTTGACTTACCGATTTTGATGTTGATTTACCTACTCTTGCTTTTCCTCTTGATATGTGTTTGAATGCTTCACCAATTTCTTCAAATGATAATTGGTATACATCACCTCTACTTATGAGATCAAGGAGATCAATCCACTCATCCCTAATTGTTCTAAGCAAGAGAGTTTTAAGTGTGTTGTATCCGAAATGATGTAGTTTTGCCCTCTTAACATTATAGATGAACCTCTCTACTAGATCCTCTAGACTCTCATATTAGATTCATTTTAAAGATTTCTTCTTTAAGATCATGATCTTTATATTTTTCTAGGAATTTCTTTTTGCATATCATTCAATTATCTTATTGAATTAGTCCCTAATCTCATGAACCATCTAAGAGCTCTATCCTTCAATGTTGTCGGAAATAATCTCAGCTTTTAAGTTTTTAATAAGTAACCATAAGATCTACAAACAATCTCAAATTCAAGGAGAAAGTTTTTTGGATCCTCTGACCTTAGACTATGAAATTTTGGAAGAGAATATGGAGGGTTTTTTTTTAGGTGCACACTACCATTAGTATCTTGAATGGGAAATCCAAAAGGATCTTGCTCATTGTCATCATCTCCATCCATTTCTTCTTCATTCTTTGTCATCTTCTTCTTCTACCTCCAAGAGTGAATGGTGATGTGGCTCTTACTGCACCACATGATCAAATGGGGGGATTGGGTTGGTGTTGGAGAATTTTTTGTTTTTGATTTTACGATTGAATGGAAAACTATAATGCAATGCAATTTTCTACTTTTGAAATCAAATATGCCTAATGAAAATATTTGTTTTGTTTGGATTTTTTTTTTTTTGTTTTTTTGCAGAAATGAAATTGTTAATTGAATGAAAACGATTGACATAAATAAAAGTTATTTTCTAAATTGAAAGGAAAGAAGATAATGAAAAATGAAAGAAAGGAAGAAAGTAGATTACCTTTGCAGAAATAAACTAATGGAGGAAAATTAAAGACTAGAAGTAGAAGAAAAGAATGTTGGAGACTAAAAATAGAAGAAGAAGTAGTCACATTCTACTCTGACACCTCCTCGACAATGGTGCCAAAAAGTGATGAGCCTAGGTATTACAATAATAATGCTACAACTCCCAGGGTTACCAGCTTTACTTATCAACTTGGCGTTCGTACACACTTGGAGGTGACAATGCTATATGCACAAGTAGAGGTGAAGGTCCTACCTGTTGTCACTGTTTGTCTTGCAAGAGACTCCAGGGGTTCCAAGCCAAATTTCTATAGGGTGTTGTACCTATGAGATAGTAGTAGTTTAGCTACCAATGCCAAAGCATCTAAAATAATTGTTTTGGGGCTTTTGGTTTTAGTTTAGGAAGACCAATGAATGAAGACAAATGTAGAATTGAAATACTTAATCCTTTCAATAATATTAATATTTCAGGAAAGGGTTGCTATAAAGCTTTACACAATAATATAGATCAAAATAGTGGTGAGAAGAAGACAAAAAATAACATGATTATCACAGTTTCCACACTGTAAAACAGAACAATCATAAGTGTAAAAACCTTCTAAACTACGTTCCAAAGGTTCAAGGCAATATACTTAAGCTTAAATAAGATGTTGATGATTTATTGATTAGAGGGGATTAGTTAAATAGATAGTTCATTAATCCATTCTCTTAATAGATGATCACTTCAAGAGATTATAGGAATTAATTGAGACAAAATTATTCCTACATAGATATCTCTATAAGTCATAAGCATATGAAGAAAGACATAATGATTGATAACTCGGAAAACTTATAGGATAAAAAAAACTATGTAAAACCAAATTCAGAATCCTTTGCTTTGTATTAAGGTTCCAGAAAGACTGAGTACATCAAGTGTCTACAAAAGCTTCCTTCATAGGTGTAACCAAGTTCAAAGTAGAATGAACAGTCACAACTTAACAAGTAATGAATAATGACTCTTGAACATTGAACCTCTAAAAACTTGAGAAGAGAGTTATATATATAATAATTAAACTAAGAAAATATCCTAAAACTGATTAAGATTTATTCTAGGAAAGGAAAGATCTTCATACAAGAAGATAGGGGTAGCTATTGAACTGATTCTTGATGTCCCCTTTTATTTAGGTTGTGTTGAGTTTGTTGTTTGATATTTTTTCCGTTTAAGTTGCTTGATTGTTTGTATCCTTTACGCTTGGTTGATCCTTTCATTTGATCTTTCATCTGATGTTCTTTAATCTCTGTGAATATCCTTTGACGCTGTTGAGTTGCCTTTATTGTTTTCTTTTTACCTTTACTGTGTATTTCAATTTTTTCACTGTGTTTTTCAACAGTAAATCCTTTGAGATTTTATATCAAATGGTAAAGTAATTTGATATGATCTTCGTATTTGTCTTCTCACTATATGCAGGTTTTTTCTTTGTAAGGCTAGAACAAGAATCTTTACTTGCAAAACACAAAAATTGTTAAGAAAAATAGAGGTGACAGAGAAGGTTGTCAATGGCTTATTTGAGCTTGAAAGGATATTGGAAGGAGTCCAGAGCATATCGGAAGGTAAAATAATAGATTTATTGGTTGCAGAGGGTTATGGAGGGTTTGCTATGAAAACAGGCGAAACAAGGGAAAAATGGTGATTTTGCGTTTAAACAGAAAAACAAATTCCTTTTTGAAATATGGTGCAAAGTTAATAGTGTTCATTTTGTCGTTATGCGAGAGGTGGTTTTGGTTTTTATCACACCACTTTATGAGGTGCGGATGGTTTTGGGAGAGGTCACTCGAAATAATCTAAGCATGACACGTAAAAAATGGAGGTCAGTGGAATACTACTTTTCAGGTGGGTAATGCTCAGATAGAGAGCCAAACTGAAATCACTGAGGATCGTTGAATTTGAATGTGTTGGATCAGATGGTGGAGGAGTGAAAGAGTAGCGCAGAGGGGCTCAATGATTAATTATGGTGGTTATGGGCTTTATTATGGGTTAAAACTGATATTACCAGGGTTTTATGGTTAAACAAAGGTTTAGGTCGATTCTTTGTTTAAATCATAAAATGCATTTTAACAAAGGAATCCTTCACAAAACACGGTTATGGCAGACTTGATATAATATAAATTCAGGCAGATAAATGATATTAGGTCTAGGTTCATATCGCATATTGCAATTTCAGTTTAGCAGAGGAAGGCCCATCGCAAAGGAATGCGATAGGCGCTGGATGCGACGTGGAAATAAAACATGGTTAATACTACGATCGAGTTTGAGTTCCCATCATATATCAGAGATTGCAATGACAGAGGGTATATGCTTTAGTTGGGACTTGCGATGGGGGCAGATGCAAAATGGCAATGAATTATAATATATATTGTGTCGGGTCCAAGTCGATCGCAATCGAAGATCGCAATGGTGGAGGGTTATTGCTTTAGTGGGGACTTGTGATGAGGGGTGGATGCGATATGGTAACAGATTGTGATATATATTGCATCGGGTCCAGGCCCATCGCACATCACATATCGCAATCCGGGGAGAGTGTATGAACATTGAAAGGCTTCTGATCCGAAGATGCGATGTTTTATTAAATATATATATTTTTAAAATAAAATTAATGATTTTGGGGTATTTTAATAGAGGGAATTAATATATATGGGAAAGGGAACTTTTAGGGGTTTAATACATTAAGTTATTGTTAATATGAAATATGAGAAGAAAGGGAAAATGGACTAAGTATAATGCTTTTTATGAGTTATTTGCTTTTCACATATATACATTAATACTTAGGCTAAACAACTTTTTATGGGTTTTTGGGTAAAAGGGGATTTAGCATGGGGTTTTCACTTTTCCTAGGCAAAAAGGATTTTAACCTTAGGAAAAGGGGTTTTTAATGGAAAATGAATGAATATTAAATGTATGAAGGTGGAAGGGGAAATTAGTAAACATAGGGATGAATTGGGATGAAAGAAGTTAATTAATTGATCTTTTAGACCTTCATTTTCTTTGTGTAATTTCCTCATGGATATAGAAACATATGGTAAAACATGATAAATGTACATTTTGTTGAATCAATCATCAAACTTCTGCAACCTTTCTTCTACTTACCCTTTGCTTATCCTATCATTTTTTCTTCACTTAATGGGTGCATTTAAGCTACAAATACTTTTCCTTTCTATTTATTTTACAAAAGCAAAATATCTAATTCTAACCTTATAACATCAAAGGGCTCAGATTAAATTAATGAGCACCTTATTATTCTCTACCTAACTACTGATCTGCAAGATTAAATAGTTTGACCAGATATTTATTCTCTAACTATAACATCAAATTTAAATCATGAAGCAGTCAAGATTAAACTATTTGACTGTCATGGGTTGTGGCATTTATGAAAAGTTGCACACAACCATTATTTTGTAGAAACAATAGTAGTGGCATTAGATTTGCTCACTTTCAGAGTTTATTTATTTTCTTTTCTTTCTAACCTAACATTTTCTTTTTGCCTTGGTTTTCTAGGACATCTAACCTAACATTTTCTTTGATATGGACATCATTATTAAGATATTTTGAAAACATTTTATTCGATTTTGTGATGTTCATATCCTAGCTTAACATTTTTTCAAAATATCATTTTTTATTTTTTGACTATTTTATTCTATCTTATCAAAACCAAAAATGCTACAACATTGGGTCAGAAGAATCTTAATTCTTTGATGGAAGGACATAAAACCTATTCTAAGAGAGAGCTACTCTACTGCAATAATGAAGAAAACAACATGAAATGCTTAAACCATACCATAGCCTAACAAACCAATCAAATAGCTATGCTAAGCAGAATTGCTAAATTAACACTAACCTAATGCTAATTATCTAGGTTGCAAAAGTAAAAAGCATCATAACTAGACTAAGGTGTAACAAAGAAACTTAGGCTAAATTGGGTTTCAAGTGGAAAAGGCAATCAGAGGTCAAAATCAATGAAAGGAGGATGTGAGGGAGCAACAATGCATACGAACCGTTGGATCAGGCGGGTGAAAGGTAAATGAGCGACTAAGATTGGATCACAGGAGGCTTAGGTGAATAGGTGAATGAATAGGGTAATGAAGTAGATGAATGACATAGATTAATGGGTAAAAGAAACATGTGGAAATGGTGGAGTGGGTTTAGTGGGCGGCAAGTTGTATTTTGTCTGCCCTTGAAGTTGTAAGTTGTTTTCAAAAATTTCATGCGATTAGCCTAACTAGGTGACACATAGCACAAAGAAGCCACTTTTCTCGCGTTCTCTCGGGCAGTGAATGGTAGGACAGAAATCAGTGCGATATGGCACGATAGGCATCAGATATGACTAGGCAAATCAAAGGTGGAGATGGGCCAAGCTAGTTGGCGATCGAGTGGAGCGACAACCGTTGAATCAGGTAAGGTAGATTGATGGTGGGGACTTAAAGTTCATAAAGTAAGTGATGGACTCCACACGAGGCAACAATTGGATAAAATAGTGAATTAGACGGTGATTGTGAGGGTCTGTTGGTGATTGGACAATGAGGAAGCGATGTATGAGTAACGTGTTGGAGGCAGTTTCAAATAAAAATGACAGAGAAAACCAGTGTGGGTGATCAAATAACTGCATTAAACAGTGAACTCCATAGCCCATGCAAGGACTAGAGACCTATGTTTTTGGGGCTATGGAATGGTCTTTTCCTCAAGTCATGGTCCTAAAGGGAGGAGATGAGGCCGAGACACATGCGCACAACTTGGTAGTGATCTTTTTCTCCTAACTAACTTGTGAACTGAAATAAGGCACAAATGAAAGTAAATTGAAGCACAACACAGATGAATAGAAATAGAAAGCTATTTAAACAAATGAGCAGAACTAGAAAGCTATTTAAACAAATGAATCAGAAAAACTGTGAATCTATTTAAGCAAATGAACAATGAAAACCATGACACTACTTAAGAAAATGAACATAAGTCTATGCTAATAGACATGTATAGTAAAGAGGAGCTTTGGATACCTGGTTCAGGCCCTAACCCAAGAGCTTCAACCCTCGAAGTTAACTCTGAGCTGGCTTAAACATAACTTACTCTTATTATAAAAACCATGGATTATAGAACAAACTGTCACAATTCTTTGCAGCTCAGAAATAAAACATAGTTTTACAATAGAAGTATAAATCCTTCCTAACTAACTAAAAAAATGAGGTCGTAAGCCTCTCTACTTATACATCTAAAGTATCTAATGAATTCCTTCAAATTAGGGTATTTTGGCTCCCAACTCAAATTAAACTGCTTTCTGTCACTTTCACTAGCTCGATTGCCTTCTAGTAGGGAGGCTTGGCTCACAACTCGAGATAAAATCATACTCTTTCACTTGCTTGGCTGCCTTTTAGTACTCCTGATTTGGCTATTTTTACTTTCACTTGATTGGCTACCTTCTAGTACTCATGATTTGGCTGTTTTCACTTTCACTTGCTTGGCTACTTTCTAGTACTCATGATTTGGCTGTTTTCACTTTCACTTGCTTCACTGCCTTCTAGAAGGGGGTTTGTTTGTACTTTCATCTAGTGGAGGAATATTTGAATGGAGGGGAAGCAAATGAGGAGGATTTACCTCCTGTAATTCCTTTCCCTTGTCCCATTTGAGTTTTTACCAAGGTCTTTACCTTTTAGTTCCTTGCTTTTATCTTTTATCCTTGCATTTCCCTTGCTTTTATTCTTTATTCCTGCATTACATGCACATTAGACCACAAAGCAAAATATCCAACTCTAACTCATCTCATAAAAAAGTTATAATCAAAAGTATGCAATAAGTTGTGAGAATAGTTGGTTTCACCAAGTGAGGAGGTGAATTAAGGCCAATTAAGGCATATATAATTACTCAATTATGAGCCTCATAACAAACCAAACATTCTACCACAAACTTTTGAATATTTTATTTAAGGCCATCCCAAAAATATTCCCTTCTTAACCCTTTGGTAAGTTTATAGAAATCTCGAGTGCCCTCCTAAGGGAGAGGTGTGCAACTCCATAATAATCTTTTGTTTGAGTTGGGAATTCTTACATAGGTATAAGCAATATTTGTACCATATCGAATCATTTTTCTAGATAAATGTATCAGATATACTGGGATCTTGTTGTAGCTTTTGAATGAGCACCCACACTTTTTATTCATTCTTCCATTCATCCCTTGCTTCATTTATCCAATCAGGTTGAATAATAAAAATTGTGCAAAGCAATGCTTCCACATCCTCATCCTTTCTTGAGAGTGCATCTGCACAAAATTTTGCTTCCCTTTTTTGCTTCCCTATTTTGTAGATGGTTTCAAAGTTGTAACCCAACATCTTTGTGATCCATTTTTGTTGCTCTTCTGAAGATAATCGTTGTTCTAAAAAGTATTTAAGACTATAATGATCTTATTTTACCTTGAAGTGTCTTCCAATTAGGTAGGGTGTCCATTTCTTAAGTGCATGTCGTACTTCCAAATTTCCTTCTCATAAATAGCTTTGTGAAAATACTTTCCTTTTATTGGACGAGTTTCAAAAGCAATGGGTCTTTCTTCTTGCATTAAAACAAAACCAATTCCATTTCCTGAGGCATCACATTCCATAGTAAGGGTTTTTGTGAAGTCCAGCATAGCTAAAACCGGTGCTTGGAACATGGCCTCTTTAAGATGTTCAAAGGCCTTTGTTTCTTCTAGAGTCCATGACAATGAATCTTTCTTCAATAATGTTAGTAGAGGTGCTGCTATTTTCCCATAATTCTTAAAAAACTTGTGATAATACCCTGTCAACCCGAGAAATCCTCACAGATGCTTTATATATGTGGGGATTTTCCATTCCTTAATAGCTTTATTTTTTCTAGGGTCTACCTTCACACCTTCATTAGATATAATATGACCCAAATATTCCACCTCTTGTACTCAAAAGAAACATTCAGAGATTTTTGGATATAATTGTTTCTCCTCCAATAGTTTGAGCACCCTATCAAGATGTTGAACATGATCCTTCCAAGACTTACTGTAGATTAGTATATCATCAAAAAATACTAACAAAAATTTAATGAGGAAGGTTTTGAAAATGGAACTCATTGAACCTTGAAATGTAGAAGGTGCATTGGTAAGGCCAAAATCCATGACCAAAAATTCATAATGACCCTCATGAGTTCTAAATTTTGTTTTTGGAATGTCTTCAGTATTCATTCTTATTTGATGATATCCTGAATGAAGATCCAATGTGGTGAAGTAAATTGATCCATGAAATTCATCCAATAATTCATCAATGACATGAATAGGAAATTTATCTTTAATAGTGAGCTTATTGAGCTCCCTATAATCTGGACACATGCCCCATGACCCATCCTTCTTGTGTTTAAATATGGTAACAAGAATATTCCAATTTAATTTTTCCTTGAATTAAATTATGAATTAAAATCGAATTTAGTCTTAACAACTACTTGGAAATAGTTAATTAATTTATTTTAAATTATTAATTAGTTGGAGAAATTCAAGTTAGAAGTCTTTCTAAAGTCATGCAAGAGTTATCCCTCAAATTAAGGAGATAAGATTGAGTTATATTTGAGTTGTCATTAGTTAAATTAGTTTACTAAGTTAAGTCTAGTTAAATTAGTTCCAAATTGTTTGAGGAACTAATAGTGAGTTAACAGTCAGTTTATGCATTAATGCACTTAACTAGTGGTACTCCAGTTAACTGAAGATTCCCTCATCAGAAAATCATGCATGTCTATTATGAGAAAGTCCTAGTTGATATTAGTGTTCAAGGACAGTGTACTATCAATTGCATGTGTTTTCTCATGGAGAGAAAATGAATGCATGCAGTCAAGGATTCATCCTTGAGGATTACATAGTTTTGAAGGGTAGTTTTTAACTTGGTAATAGGCTAATCATCCACAAGGAGCAATGCAAGGAAATAGGAGCTTGGAGGGAAGAGAGGAATGCTGGAGGGAAACCAAGATTGCCTGTGAGCATCTGTGAAGATTGTACTAAGAGCTAGCTAGCTGTGAGAGCTAAGGCTTTGTATAATTCCTTTGTATTTCCATCAGTATGATAATAAAATAGTGTGGGGTTTTATCTGAGACTTTCCCCAAAGTATTTTCATGTGTATTCTGCCATTGATTCTTCTTCTTCTAGTTATATTGTTCAGCTCAATCTTTAAGCTTCTACAAATTGATAGTAGAAGTAGGTTATAGTATTCTACTTTGATTTATATTGCATTATCGAGTTAACCTATCATAGATTTTCTACATGGTATTAGAGTTGTGAATAGTATACTAAGAAGAGAATTCGAAGTTTGAAGTTCGGGGTTGTGGGAAAAAATTGAATTCATATCATCCTTCAAGGTTGGCAAATGGCGTTCTATGGCTTGAGACTTGAGTATGCCTTGGAAGGTATCTCAAATTACATAGCATGGAAAGATAGAATGGAGGTTGTATTAGAAGACAATGGCTTGAAGGAATTCATTGATCAATAAATCCCAAAGCCATCTTCAACTAATGCACAAGAGTTGGCTGAGTGGAAGGAGTGTGTGGTGAAGGCAAGATGGATCATCCTTAAGGGAGTTTGAGACCATATTGTCTTGAGTCTCCATGGGAAGGATACTCCATTTTCAATGTGGAAGACATTGAAGGACCTCTACCAGAACAATAGCGACTAGAGGAAATTGGCGCTCAAGGATAAGCTTCGAAGAATCAAGATGGAGAAGGGCGATACTATTTCTACATATCTGAACAAACTCACCACATGAACAGATGAGCATGGCAACATGGGAATAACTATTGTTGATGATGATATGGTGAGCCTCACTCTCCTTGTCCTTCCAAAGAGTTGGAATAGCTACTAAGACTCTGTGAATGGAAGGGAGAAACTACCCGATTGGGAATGGTATCCTGACAATGGATTCTCATTCCATGATGATGGGTTGTATATGGTATCCTGACAATGGATTCTCATTCCACATGACCAGTATAAAAACTTTATTCAGTGCCTTGGAGGAGAAATACCTCAATATGTGCATAGAGATGGGTGATGACAGAAGCTATAATGTTTAAGGAGTGGCCATGGTTTCTTTTTAGAGGGAGCATGGAGCTCCCCTCACCTTGAAATATGTGATGTATGTGCCTGGAATAAAGAAGAACTTGCTATCGGTCGTGATGTTGGAGGACAAAGGCTACAATGTTGCCTTTAGTAAAGAAAAGGCATTCCTAAGACACATAACCACGGGTCAGCTGAAGAGGATAGTGATTAAAGTGAAAAATATCTATAAAATAGAGGTAGATGATTATGCATCATTGAGTACGAAAGAAGAATTGGTGCAAAGCCAAGACATTGGCGAGTTCTGGCACAAGCGATTGGGCCATTTGCATCATGGGTTTTTGAAGATAATGTTGCAAATATCTACAGGACTTCCCAAACTAAACTTGAGCAAGTTGACACATGCAAAGGTTGTACCTTGGGAAATTACACCAAGTCTTCCTTTCATGATCGAGATAGTCGAGTAGAGGCTATCTTAGAGCGAGTTCATAATGATTTATGTGGACCATTCTCGACAGCATCCACAGCGAAGCAAAGGTATTATGTGATTTTCATTGATGACTATTATCGTAAATGCTGGATTTATTTCATGAAGAAGAAGGAACAAACTTTCACAAAGTTTTGTGAGTTCAAAGCCTTGGTCGAGAAAGAGTCGGGGAAGAAGATAAAGGCCTTGAGAAGTGAAAATGGTGGATAATATGTCTCTCAAGAGTTTAAGGACTTATATGTAGTAGAAGGAATTAAACGAGAGTTGATGGCACTTCATAACCCACAACAAAATGGGGTGGCCGAGGGGAAGAATAGAACTATTGTAGGGACAGCATGGGCAATGCTACATGACAAAGGCCTACCACTTCACTTGTGGGCTCAGGCATGTCACACAACAGTCTATTTGTAGAATAGAAGCACACATTGCATACTTGAAATAAATACACCAGAGGAAGCTTTCTCCAGTAAGAAACTAGATGTGGGTCACTTGAAGATCTTCGTCTCATCAGTATATTGCCATGTGACAAAGGATGCATGGAAGAAGCTTGAGCTGACAACTGAGTTAGGGATATTTGTGGGGTACATTAATACACCTCACAACTATTGGGTGTTCTTGCCTACCAGTCAGAGGGCAGTGGTTCACAGAGATCACAAGTTTCATGAGCAGAAGGCCATGCCAGTTTCCCTTGAGAGGGACCTCCAAGTATAGGCTGTGGAGGAACTGTTGGTTCCTAAGGAGGAGGAACCTTACACTGATGTAGAGCAGCTGCATGTAGAGGTTATAGGAGTGCAGAAATCCACTAAAGTAGAGTCTTCTAGAGATGGATGGAAGTGCAAAAGAGAAGCAGATAGATTATTGGAGGATGTGAGAGTGAATGTGGAAGCACCATATTCTCAACGCAAATAGAGGAGGTCACTTGAGAGGTACACTGATACATTGCCCTTTCTTGGGAATGTGTTGAGACCGAGCCATCTTTCTTTGAGGAAGCAGTGCAACAACCGATTTGGGTTGATGCTATGGTGGAGGAGTATGACTCCATAGTTTGTAACAGTGTTTGGGACATCGATCTAAGACCGAAGGACAAGTCAGTTGTGAGTTCTTGTTGGCTTTATAAGGTAAATCGAGCTGCTAATGGTAGTGTGGAGAAGCATAAGGCTAGATTTGTTTCTTGTGGTTTTTCACAGGTCGATGGGAATGACTATAATGAGACTTTTGATCCTGTTGCAAGTTACTCTTCTCTTAGAGTTTGTGTATCGAGGAGGATCATGTTGCTGCAATATATTTCGATAGAGGAGCAAGATGCTGAGATTTTTACAAATGCATTGTCAAAGTGTAAATTCGAGTTCCATAGAGACAGGATCGGGGTGGAATATAATCCCTTTCTTGTTGAGAGGAAGTGTTGAAATATGGCAACAAGAATACTCTAATTTAATTTGTCCTTGAATTAAGTTGTGAATTAAAATGGAATTTACTCTTAACAGCTACTTGGAAATAATTAATGAATTTATTTTAAATCAATTAATTGGAGAAATTCAAGTTAGAAGTCTTTCTAAAGTCATGCAACAGTTATCACTAAAATTAAGGAGATAAGATTGAGTTATCTTTGAGTTGTAATTAGTTAACTCAGTTTACGGAGTTAAGTCTAGTTTACTGAGTTTAATTCCAAACTATTTGAGGAACTAATAGTGAGTTAACAGTCAGTTGATGCATTAATGCACTCAACTAGTGCTACCACTATTAACTGAAGATTCCCTCATCAGAAACTCATTGATGTCTATTCTAAGAAAGACCTAGTTGAGATTAATGTTCAAGGACTGTGTACTATCAGTTGCATGTGTTTTCGCATGGAGAAAACTCATGCATGCAGTCATGGATTCATCCTTGAGGATTGCACAGTTTTGAAGGTTGGTTTTCCAATTGGTAATAGGCTAACCATCCACAAGGAATGATGCAAGGAAATAGGAGCTTGGAGGGTAGAGAGGAAGGTTCGAGAGAAGCCAAGATTACTGGTGGGCTCCAGTATTGCAGCAATAATGCTACAACTCCTGGAACTCCCTTCTTTAATTTTATCAACCCGGTAGTTCGTAACAAACTTGGAAGCGACAGTGCTATATGCATAAGTACTAGCTCTTGCCACAGCTGTCACTTGGTCAACTGGCACAAGTCCGCTAGGGGCTTAAGCCAACTTCTATGAGCTCTTAGAAGAATATTTTTAACTAATGGATGAAAGCTAACGCAAAGGAAGCTAATCTACTTGCGGAAAGAAACTAAAAGCCAAAAAGAAACGCAAACCCTAGCAAACCCTAATTCTACCAGCTAGTCCTATTGACGCAACGGAGAGAATGAAAACTACGAAAAGAGATGCCATTACTTCTATGAAGGTAAAATACATGTGTCTACACTTCCTCTAGCTGAAGAAAACATCTTTTTGTAATTTTGACTAAGTTATTAGAATTATCATGCATGTGCTTTTAACTGGCTTTTCACTGTGCAGGGGTGGATCAAGGAGGAGAAATGCTTCGAAAAGGTTGGGATGGTATAGAGAGGGCCTAATGGGTCCCTAACACCCTTCCAGAGAGTTTCACAGAGTTTGGATATCAAGAAACCTCATTCGTGAGCTTCTATAGGAAGTCTGCAGGGGTTATACAGGATGTTTAGGATTTCTACAGGATGTTCTGTAATTTTTCTACAGGATGTTTAAAAATTGGATTTTGGAGGATGGGTGAGTGAGGTAAGGTGCATGAATGGATAGGGAGGTAGGGTAGGGGCCTGAAATGACCCAAGGACTGAAGGATAGAGTTGAGGAGAAGGTGTAGATGGCTGGACTTGTTCCAAGAAGACTGAAGTAATGCTGCACAAAAGATAGGGTTATGAGGGCAGTATGGCAACGTGAGGCAAGAAATCAAGTTAGGAGGTGGAGAAGATGGGTTTGAGGGATTCTGGGTAGACAGAGAAGTGGTACAGGTGCTCTACAATTTGTGTTTCCAACTGAACCAACAAAGACATGCAAGAAAATGAAGATCTAGTTATGCTACCCTAATATGATCTAGCTAACAGCAACAAGAATGGAAAACAGCTTTATTTGCAAGGAAACCATGTATATTAACTATGCAATGAAGCATTCAAAGATCTGAACATGTAACCAACTTCTGCAAATGAAAAACAAACACTAATAATTGCATGGCAAAGCAAAGTCAGTGTTTTTGTGGGCAGCAAAGTCATCCTAGTCACAGGTCCTGATCCCACTGAGGGAGAGGTGAAACCACAGATGTTTGTTGGCCCTTTTCTTGAAGCTTTTTCTGTTAACAACCTATCAACTAAATCTGAGCATGAAAAGCTATTTTACTCATCAAAAAAACAAACTAAATAACAAAACGAGATTTAGATCTAAATAGCAGATTTTATTTTAAGAATGCAGCAAAAACACATAAAGATAATCAAAGGAGGTATTGGGCGCTTGAGATGGACCCAACCCCAAGAGATATAGCCTCCTAAGAGAGATTTAGAGCTGGTGCAAATCTGTATTCATCTTTATTGAGCAAGAAAAGAAGAGCTACATCAAAACTGTCCACAAGGAGAACTTGAAAATGAGCTGAAAGAAAAGCTAATCTATTGCCTAAAAATCGAAATACAAACTAGCTAACTCCTGCCTACAAAATGACTAACCATTGGATACAAAAATGACTAACCACTAGCTAACCCAAATGAGGCCCTAAGCCTTCTTATTTATACAAATTGAGGACCCCAACAGTCTTCCTAAACTTTAGGGACTCGGCTGCCCAAAACTTGTAGTTAACAACAGTCCTACTTGACTTGCTTGGCTGCCCTTGTGTTAATTGATTTGGTGGCCCTTGAACTCCGAGCTGATGGTGGAGAATTCGAGGTAAGGGCCCATAAATGAAGGGAAAACCTTCCTAAAAATACTCTCCACGAATTTGGCTACCAAGTGCCCATTTCAACCATTGACTTTGTCTCCAAATTGACCAAAAAGGCTACACAAAGCACACATTAGACTTGTTGGCATAATGACTAACCCAATTCACTCTATTAGCATAAATATAATCAAAAACATGCAATAAACTAATGAGAATGGTGGATTAAGTCGAATTAGGTGGTTGAATGAACCCAAATAATCATCCATCTTTTGGGCTCATCATCACCCCCCTACTGAAAGTGTTGCTCATCCTCTGAGCAACCAATCTATCTCCTCATCTTTGATGGTCTTGGTGGCCTCCTTGTCATGCCATGCCTCTGAAGTGATGTTCTCTTCTCTGTCATGAAACCATGCTTTTCTCTTTGCTTCTTCCCACTGCCTGTGCTTCTTTTCCTAGAGAATTCTCAACTTCCTGTAGAACTATTTTTAAGTCCATTATCTGAATTCTCTCTCTTCCAGTGAAGGTTTTTGGCTTTCTCATTCATAGGTGATGCACATCCTTGAAGGAGACTCCTCCTTTTGTTTAGCTTTCGTGTCCTCAATGATAGTTTGATTCTTTGACTGTGGTTTGGGGTCTGCCAGTTCTTATCTGCATGCCTTTTCTCACCTTAAAATGTAGTGAAAGCCCCCTCTTTCACTTCTCCTTCAACTTGGGAGAGGTACTTAGGGCGGCTAGCACAGCTGCTACCTCCCTAGCTAGGATTCCGACTGACTTTTCCTTCTGTTGTATTTTTTCTGGACTTCCTGTAGAAAGTCCTGTAGTGGCTGGTTTCTGGCTTCCTGTAGAAGCCGTTTTTAATCTTCCTGTAGAAACATCCTTCCGGGTTCCTGTAGAAGAAGATGGAACTGCTTTAGCCTGCTTGGCCGATGATGCTTTTTCCTTTAGCTTGGTTGAGGCTGCCTTAGGGGTGCCTTCATTGGCTTGGACTTTCTCAGTCCTTTCTACCCTCCTCTTTAGTCTTTTCTCCCTGGGTGTTGGTGTAATTTTACCACCACCTGTTTTGGTAGCTTGGCCTTTTTCTTGTGTTCCTTTCTGTTCTTTCTTTGCTGTTTTTCCTGAGGTTACAGAAGGAGGACTTTGGGATTTATCTACACAGAGTGCAAAGCTACGTCTCTGTTATGCACACAATCATATAAAACTCACAGCTTTTCACCGGTGAGCCTTGACAGTGTCTCAATTTTTCTACATGAGGCATTTTAATTCAAGACCCTGGAGAAAATGTCACATGCAGACCATGAAGACAATTCCAGGCAGCGATAATAAAACAACTTTTGAATTCGTAGACAGACTTCCATTCATATTTTCCTTACCCCCTCAACACATCAAATTCACCACCTTTTGAATTATTTGCATGGGAAAGTTATGTTCAGGCCTACCTCACTGAGAATTTCCACCCTCGACGTGAACAGTCCAAGCTTCTTCGTATGCTGGGTTTCTTGTAGCACAGCTTCCTGTAGAAACGCCTGTAGAGTGTGATAGGTGGGAGATTTTTTTAAAAACAACAGAAATCTAAGAAATCAGGAAGAAAACTTGTAGAGGACCATTGGTTAACTGATTTGGAAGTGGTGGAAATGTGCTTCAGTTGACCGTAGTTGAACAAAGAGTGGTGAGAGTTTCAGCCGAGTGTCGTTTAACTGCAGCATGATTTGTGGTGAGCTGGAAAAAACGTGTGTTGTCTTTATTCGAACTACAATGACGTTATAAAATGTATGTTCTCCTCGATCTGTTAATTATTTGACGTCCTGTGCCCTGGAGTTCAACAGATCTACCACTAACTGTGTTTTTCAACTTCCACGTGAATGACTTACCCATGCATGTTGCGTGATTTTTGCCTGGATGAGTGCAATCGAATATGGCTAGCTTCCTGGCTAAATCCCCCCATCTCATTCTTTCACGCAGTGCTTAGATTAGATTCATGCAATAGAGGAACAAGGTTTAGTCACGTACCTGAAGTCAAATGGTTGCTGTGAGGTGCTTTTTGCTGCTGCATGCTCATATTCTGTTGCTGCATGCCTGGATCCTTTGGTTGCATGAGGGCTTGGCTGATGATTTTTGGTTGTTTTCCTTGTGCAGGTGTCCTCTGGCCAGATGCATGCTGCAGGAGTTCATTTCCACGTTCAGATCTGCACCTTCAAGCTGTTGCTGCTGAATTTTCATAAGACCAGAACTTGTTTTTGCCATTGCTCCCAAACGGTAAACCGTATCAATCTGAAAATTTCCGAGCATGTTCCTATCATCATGATGCACCTCCCATAGAAAAATCGTGATCAATGGATGCACATATTTTGAGAAAAATGGAAAATGGCTGAAGATTTCAAAGATCAATTTCTCAGAAACCGTGCATCAGAATTGGTTGAATCTGCTTGGGTAGGCTAGCATCACCCATGTGCATCTCCCCATGAAACGGATTTTGAAACAGACGCACGGATATGGAGAAAGTGCAAAAATGGCTGATGGTGATGGAGGCTAATTTCTTGGAAACCGTGCACCGGAATTGGCTGAAACCACTTAGGCATGTTGCCATCACCCCTGTACAATTCCCCATAAAATGGTTTTTCAAATGGATGCATGGTTTTCAAGTTATGGAAGAAACAAATTCTGTTCTATGTGTTTTTTTCTTCAAGGCATTTTGCAGTTTTGTTGCATGGTAAAAAAACTGAGCTTCGGTTGTGATGCAGGCATGGAGATGATGGAGGAGGAGTTTGAAAAGTGCAGGAGGACTTATGAACCCTTGAGGAAGCTACCATGTTCACCAAACCACCTTTTTGAAATCCATTTCTAGCTTCCTACAATTTCTACAGGAACTTCGTGTAGAAGCGCAATGAAGAAGCACAATGAGGTGGAAAAGATGATGGAAAAGGGTGAGGAATGGGAACATGGATGCTTGTAGGCATAACCAATGGATTCCAAAATTTAGATCCCCTTCCAAAATCGAATCTAGCTCGCTTGAAGGTTCTACAGGATGTTTCCTGTAGAAATATAGAACTTCCTCTAGAAGGCACAAAAACTCCTTTGACTTTGTTTTGAGTGATCCTCCTGACCTGCAATGTCATTGATGCAACCTGAAATTATTCAATGGAAATTAGATTTACTTTTCTTTTTCTTTTTCTCTCTTTTTTTTGAAAAACAACTAGGGCACCTCATGGAGGTTTTCACCCTAATTGCCTGCCCTGGGCGCCTCCAAGGGAGGTTTTCACCTAGAGACCTTATTCTCTTTCCTCTCTTTTTTCCCAACCCATTGATCACCTCATGGAGGTTTTCAATCAATGAGCCAATCTAAGGCGCCTCCGAGGAGGTTTTCACCTTAGATTTCTATTTCCCTCTTTTTTCTTTTTTCCTTTTTCTTTTTTCTACCATACCCTACTTGAAAAACAAAATCGTTCTCAAGTATAAGAATACTTCCAATGGAGCCATGTGCACATCGAGATTAGAGATAAACTGATGTGGAGGCTTGAAATGCATGCTTTGATAGCTATTTGGATCTCAGAGACCAAATGATTTGACTTTGAAGGGATCAAACATAGCTGAAGAAGAGAGTACTATTGCAACTTAGTGACCGTCTGAAACCATATCTCAATATAGCTCTGATATCCTTGGTTGTTTTGCTGATCTGGATCATGGTTCATGTCACCTTCTAACATGACTTTCTCATCTTCCTCTTTTTGCTGATCTTTCTCTTGAATACATGGAATATTTGATGGTAACCATGAGGGATCTTTCTTTATCTCTGCTTCTGATGTCTTCTCTTCATCAAGTAAAACCCATGGCTCTTTGATTTCCTCTTCTGAATCTTCTTTTGCCTGATGTGGTCCTTCAATGCTTTCAATATAGTCTCTTTTTTGCAATACTCTTCCTGAGGTATGGTGAATATCATTGAGCTCAAGAGGAGTCATTTGGACATGTTGTGTCCCAGCATTGCAATTGGGTTGAGCTGCTCCATGGTATGGTTTTGGAAATGGTGGTACGGGTAGTTGAGTGGAGGTGTGTATTTGAGATGGATGCAGATGGGGTTGTGGTTGGGTAGGCATTTGGGGTAGCCTTGGTGGAGCAGGAGGCGATGGTTGTGGATGAGCAGGTGGTGGAGGAAAAGAAGTGGGAGGAGTGTTGTATTGGGGCCTCCACCCCTGATGAGGTGCATTCCACTGAGGTTGTGGCTGAGCATAAGAGTGAAATGAATGAGCAGCTGGTTGGGCATAATATGGATCTGTGAAGGAACAAGGAGGAGGTGTGAACCAGGAAGGATGAGCAAGGGGACCCCAAGAAGGCATGAAAGTGGCTTGATAGGGGTCATAATAGGTCTCGTGTGTCCCTTGCAGTTCCTGCTGGTAAGATCTAGGTCCATGTGGCCTCCTTTGGTTCATATAATAGAGTGGTTCAGTGGCTCCTTTGGCTCTCTGATATGCAGCTTTGATTCTGGGTAAGGAAGCGCACTGATTTGTAGGATGGTATTCTTCACATACAAAACACACTTCTATGGAGTACAATGGACATTCGTTCCTAGGATGCTTTCTAGTGCACCTAGGACAAAAAATGGCCAAAGCCCTCTTGGCTTCTTCTTGCTTCTTTTGGATCCGCAAGGTATCCAGTTGCATGGCAAGAAACTGCCTCATATCACTCTTGAAATCTTCGATCTGATTTTCAAATTCGTCTTTGGACAAGGTGCTGCTCCCAACATTTCTACTTGTAGCCATTTGCTCCAGAGGAATGGTTTCTTCTTCTTCTTCCCTTGAGGTTCTTCAAATATGTCTTGCTATCCACCTAAGGGTTCTTTAATAACAGCCATCGAAGAAGAGAGAATGTTGGCTGTGTGAAGCAGTGGGGGTGTTGTGCAATCATTTTTCTAACTTATCTCTACTCCTACAAGGCATGAAATGAAATCTTTTTGGTTGATTCTTGCTTTTTTCTACTTCTACCTGCAAAACTGAAATAGATTAAACTGCAACTAACTATTTTTCTAAAATGAAAATGCGAAATTGAAATGAAAGCAGGAAAGGACTAATCTATTTTGCTCAAATGAAATTGCAGGAATGAAATGCTAGTCTACGCTTACGAAATTGAAATGCTAATCTACGCTTGCAGAAATGAAATTGCGGAATTGAAATGCTAATCTATGAAAGCGGGAAATGCTAATCTACTTTCGCATAAACGAAATTGCATAATGGAAATGAAATAAACTACTTAGCAGAAAATTGTAGTAGAAAATAGAAGAAAAGTGGCAATCACCAATACTCTGACGCTTCCCCAGCAACGACGCCAAAAAGATGGTGGGCTCCCGTATTGCAACAATAATGCTACAACTCCTGGAACTCCCTTCTTTAATTTTATCAACCCGGTAGTTCGTAACAAACTTGGAAGCGACGGTGCTCTATGCACAATTACTAGCTCTTGCCACAGCTGTCACTTGGTCAGTTGGCACAAGTCCGCTAGGGGCTTAAGACAACTTCTATGAGCTCTTAGAAGAAGTTTTTTAACTGATGGATGAAAGCTAACTCAAAGGAAGTTAATATACTTGCGGAAAGAAACTAAAAGCCAAAAAGAAACGCAAACCCTAGCAAACCCTAATTCTACCAGCTAGTCCTACTGACGCAAAGGAGAGAATGAAAACTACGAAAAGAGATGCCATTACTTCTATGAAGGTAAAATACATGTGTATACACTGCCTCTAGCTGAAGAAAACATATTTTTGTATTTTTGACTAAGTTATTAGAATTATCATGCATGTGCTTTTAACTGGCTTTTCACTGTGCAGGTGTGGATCAAGGAGGAGAAATGCTTGGAAAAGGTTGGGATGGTACAGATAGGGCCTAAGGGGTCCCTAACACCCTTCCAGAGAGTTTCACAGAGTTTGGCTATCAAGAAACCTCATTCGTGAGCTTCTACAAGAAGTCTTCAGGGGTTCTACAGGATGTTTAGGATTTCTACAGGATGTTCTGTAATTTTTCTACAGGATGTTTAAAAATTGGATTTTGGAGGATGGGTGAGTGAGGTAAGGTGCATGAATGGATAGGGAGGCAGGGTAGGGGCTTGAAATGACCCAAGGACTGATGGATAGAGTTGAGGAGAAGGTGTAGATGGCTGGACTTGTTCCAAGAAGACTGAAGTAATGATGCACAAAAGGTAGGGTTATGAGGGCAGTATGGCAACGTGAGGCAAGAAACCAAGTTAGGAGGTGGAGAAGATGGGTTTGAGGGAGTCTGGGTAGACAGAGAAGTGGTACAAGTGCTCTGCAATTTGTGTTTCCAACTGAACCAACAAAGACATGCAAGAAAACGAAGATCTAGTTATGCGACCCTAATATGATCTAGCTAACAGCAACAAGAATCGACAACAACTTTATTTGCAAGGAAACCATGTATATTAACTATGCAATGAAGCATTCAAAGATCTGAACATGTAACCAACTTTTGCAAATGAAAAACAAACACTAATGATTGCATGGCAAAGCAAAGTCAGTGTTTTTGTGGGCAGCAAAGTCATCCTATTAAAAGCTCCTGATCCCACTGAGGGAGAGGTGAAACCACAGATGTTTGTTGGCCCTTTTCTTGAATCTTTTTCTGTTAACAACCTACCAACTAAATCTGAGCATGAAAAGCTATTTTACTCATCAAAAAAACAAACTAAATAACAAAACAAGATTTAGATCTAAATAGCAGATTTTATTTTAAGAATGCAGCAAAAACACATAAAGATAATCAAAGGAGGTATTGGGCACTTGAGATGGGCCCAACCCCAAGAGCTATAGCCTCCTAAGAAAGGTTTAGAGCTGGTGCAAAGCTGGATTCATCTTTATTGAGCAAGAAAAGAAGAGTTACATCAAAACTGTCCACAAGGAGAACTTGAAAATGAGTTGAAAGCAAAGCTAATCTATTGCCTAAAAATCGAAATACAAACTAGCTAACTCCTGCCTACAAAATGACTAACCATTGGCTACAAAAATGACTAACCACTAGCTAACCCAAATGAGGCCCTAAGCCTTCTTATTTATACAAATTGAGGACCACAACAGTCTTCCTAAACTTTAGGGACTCGGCCGCCCAAAACTTGTAGTTAACAGCAGTCCTACTTGACTTGCTTGGCTGCCCTTGTGTTAATTGATTTGGTGGCCCTTGCACTCCGAGCTGATGGTGGAGAATTCGAGGTAAGGGCCCATAAATGAAGGGAACACCCTCCTAAAAATACTCTCCACGAATTTGGCTACCAAGTGCTCATTTCAACCATTGACTTTGTCTCCAAATTGACCAAAAAGGCTACACAAAGCACACATTAGACTTGTTGGCATAATGACTAACCCAATCCACTCTATTAGCATAAATATAATAAAAAAATGCAATAAACTAATGAGAATGGTGGATTAAGTCGAATTAGGTGGTTGAATGAGCCCAAATAATCATCCATTTTTGGGGCTCATGATCACCCCCCTACTGAAAGTGTTGCTCATCCTCTGAGCAACCAATCTATCTCCTCATCTTTGATGGCCTTGGTGGCCTCCTTGTCATGCCAGGCCTCTGAAGTGATGTCCTCTTCTCTTTCATGAAACCATGATTTTCTCTTTTCTTCTTCCCACTGCCTGTGCTTCTTTTCCTAGAGAATTCTCAACTTCCTGTAGAACTGTCTCAGCATCCTGTAGAACTGTTTTTAAGTCCATTATCTGAATTCTCTATCTTCCAGTGAAGGTTTTTGGCTTTCTCATTCATAGGTGATGGACATCCTTGAAGGAGACTCCTCCTTTTGTTTAGCTTTTGTGTCCTCAATGACAGTTTGATTCTTTGACTGTGGTTTGGGGTCTGCCAGTTCTTATCTGCATGCCTTTTCTCACCTTAAAATGTAGTGGAAGCTCCCTCTTTCACTTCTCCTTCAACTTGGGAGAGGTACTTAGGGTGGCCAGCACAGCTACTGCCTCCCTAGCTAGGATTCCGACCGACTTTTCCTTCTGCTATTTTTTTTCTGGACTTCCTGTAGAAAGTCCTGTAGTGGCTGGTTTCTGGCTTCCTGTAGAAGCTGTTTTTAATCTTCCTGTAGAAACATCCTTCCAGGTTCCCGTAGAAGAAGATGGAACTGCTTTAGCCTGCTTGGCCGATGATGCTTTTCCTCTAGCTTGGTTGAGGCTGCCTTAGGGGTGCCCTAATTGGCTTGGACTTTCTCAGTCCTTTCTACCCTTCTCTTTAGTCTTTTCTCCCTGGGTGTTGGTGTAATTTTACCACCCCCTGTTTTGGTAGCTTGGCCTTTTTCTTGTGTTCCTTTCTGTTCTTTCTTTGGTGTTTTTCCCGAGGTTACAGAAGGAGGACTTCAGGATTTATCTACACAGAGTGTAGAGCTACGTCTCTATTATGCACACAATCATATAAAATTCACAATTTTTCACCGGTGAGCCTTGACAGTGTCTCAATTTTTCTACATGAGGTATTTTAATTCAAGACCCTAGAGAAAATCTCACATGCAGACCATGAAGACAATTCCAGGCAACGATAATAAAACAACTTTTGAATTCGTAGACAGACTTCCATTCACATTTTCCTTACCCCCTCAACACATCAAATTCACCACCTTTTGAATTATTTGCATGGGAAAGTTATGTTCAGGCCTACCTCACTAAGAATTTCCACCCTCGACGTGAACAGTCCAAGCTTCTTCGTATGCTGGGTTTCTTGTAGCACAGCGTCCTGTAGAAACGCCTGTAGAGTGTGATAGGTGGGAGATTTTTTTAAAAACAACAGAAATCTAAGAAATCAGGAAGAAAACTTGTAGAGGACCATTGCTTAACTGATCTGGAAGTGGTGGACATGTGCTTCAGTTGACCGTAGTTGAACAAAGAGTGGTGAGAGATTCAGCCAAGCGTCGTTTAACTGCAGCGTGATTTTTGGTGAGCTGGAAAAAACGTGTGCTGTCTTTATTCGAACTACAGTGATGTTATAAACTGTATGTTCTCCTCTATCTGTTAATTATTTGACGTCTTGTGCACTGGAGTTCAATAGATCTACCACTAACTGTGTTTTTCAACTTCCACGTGAATGACTTACCCATGCATGCTGTGTGATTTTTGCCTGGATGAGTGCAATCGAATATGGCTAGCTTCCTGGCTGAATCCCCCCATCTCATTCGTTCATGTAGTGCTTAGATTAGATTCATGCAATAGAGGAACAAGGTTTAGTCACGTACCTGAAGTCAGATGGTTGCTGTGAGGTGCTTTTTGCTGCTGCATGCTCATATTATGCTGCTGCATGCCTGGATCCTTTGGTTGCATGAGGGCTTGGCTAATGATTTTTGGTTGTTTTCCTTGTGCAGGTGTCCTCTGGCCGGATGCATGCTGCAGGAGTTCATTTCCATGTTCAGATCTGCACCTTCAAGCTGTTGCTGCTAAATTTTCACAGGACCAGAACTTGTTTTCGCCATTGCTCCCAAACGGTAAACCGGATCAATCTGAAATTTCTAAGCATGTTCCTATCATCATGATGCACCTCCCATAGAAAAATCGTGATCAATGGATGCACAGATTTTGAGAAAAATGGAAAATGGTTGAAGATTTCAGAGATCAATTTCTCAGAAACCGTGCATCGGAATTGGCTGAAACTGCTTGGGTAGGCTACTATCACCCATGTGCATCTCCCTGTGAAACAGGTTTTGAAACGGATGCAGGGATATGGAGAAAATGCAAAAATGGCTGATGGTGATGGAGGCTAATTTCTTGGAAACCGTGCACCGGAATTGGCTGAAACTGCTCAGGCATGTTGCCATCACCCCTGTACAATTCCCCATAAAATGGTTTTTCAAATGGATGCATGGTTTTCAGGTTATGGAAGAAACAAATTCTGTTCTATGTGTTTTTTTCTTCAAGGCATTTTGCAGTTTTGTTGCATGGTAAGAAAACTGAGGTTCGGTTGTGATGCAGGCATGGAGATGATGGAGGAGTAGTTTGAAAAGTGCAGGAGGACTTCTGAACCCTTGAGGAAGCTACCATGTTCGCCAAACCACCTTTTTGAAATCCATTTCTAGCTTCCTACAATTTCTACAGGAACTTCCTGTAGAAGCACAATGAAGAAGCACAATGAGGTGGAAAAGATGATGGAAAAGGGTGAGGAATGGGAACATGGATGCTTGTAGGCATAACCAATGGATTCCAAGCTTTAGATCCCCTTCCAAAATTGAATCTGGCTCGCTTGAAGGTTCTACAGGATGTTTCCTGTAGAAATATAGAACTTCCTCTAGAAGGCACAAAAACTCCTTTGACTTTGTTTTGAGTGATCCTCCTGACCTGCAATATCATTGCTACAACCTGAAATTATTCAATGGAAATTAGATTTCTTTTTCTTTTTCTTTTTCTCTCTTTTTTTTTTGAAAAACAACTAGGGTGCCTTATGGAGGTTTTCACCCTAATTGCCTGCCCTGGGCGCCTCCAAGGGAGGTTTTCACCCAGAGATCTTATTCTCTTTTCTCTCTTTTGTTCCCAACCCATTGATCACCTCATGGAGGTTTTCAATCAATGAGCCAAGCTAAGGTGCCTCCGAGGACGTTTTCACCTTAGATTTCTATTTCCCTCTTTTTTCGTTTTTTTTCTTTTTCTTTTTTCTCTTTTTTCTTTTTTCTACCATACCCTACTTGAAAAACAAAATCGTTCTCAAGTATAAGAATACTTCCAATGGAGCCATGTGAACATGAAGATTAGAGATAAACTGATGTGGAGGCTTGAAATTCATGCTTTGACAGCTATCCGGATCTCAGAGACCAAATGATTTGACTTTGAAGGGATCAAACATAGCTGAAGAAGAGAGTACTGCTGCAACTTAGTGACCGTCTGAAACCATATCTCAATATAGCTCTGATATCCTTGGTTGTTTTGCTGCTCTGGATCATGGTTCATGTCACCTTCTAACATGACTTTCTCATCTTCCTCTTTTTGTTGATCTTTCTCTTGAATACATGGAATATTTGATGGTAACCATGAGGGATCTTTCATTATCTCTGCTTATGATGTCTTCTCTTCATCAAGTAAAGCCCATGGCTCTTTGATTTCCTCTTCTGAATCTTCTTTTGCCTGATGTGGTCCTTCAATGCTTTCAATATAGTCTCTTTTTTGCAATACTCTTCTTGATCTATGGTGAAGATCATTGAGCTCAAGAGGAGTCATTTGGACATGTTGTGTCCCAGCATTGCAATTGGGTTGAGCTACTCCTTGGTATGGTTTTGGAAATGGTGGTATGGGTAGTTGAGTGGAGGTGTGTATTTGAGATGGATGCAGATGGGGATGTGGTTGGGTAGGAATTTGGGGTTGCCTTGGTGGAGCAGGAGGCGATGGTTGTGGATGAGTAGGTGGTGGAGGAAAAGAAGCGGGAGGAGTGTTGTATTGGGGCCTCCACCCCTGATGAGGTGCATTCCACTGAGGTTGTGGCTGAGCATAAGAGTGAAATGAATGAGCAGCTGGTTGGGCATAATATGGATCTGTGAAGGAACAAGGAGGAGGTGTGAACCAGGAAGGATGAGCAGGGGGACCCCAAGAAGGCATGAAAGTTGCTTGATAGGGGTCATAATAGGTCTCGTGTGTCCCTTGCAGTTCCTGCTGGTAAGATCTAGGTCCATGCGGCCTCCTTTGGTTCATATAATAGAGTGGTTAAGTGGCTCCTTTGTCTCTCTGATATGCAGCTTTGATTCTGGGTAAGGAAGGGCACTGATCTGTAGGATGGTATTCTTCACATACAAAACATACTTCTATGGAGTACAATGGGCATTCATTCCTAGGATGCTTTCTAGTGCACCTAGGACAAAAAATGGCCAAAGCCCTCTTGGCTTCTTCTTGCTTCTTTTGGATCCGCAAGGTATCCAGTTGCATGGCAAGAAACTGCCTCATATCACTCTTGAAATCTTTGATCTGATTTTCAAATTCGTCTTTGGACAAGGTGCTGCTCCCAACATTTCTGCTTGTAGCCATTTGCTCTAGAGGAATGGTTTCTTCTTCTTCTTCCCTTGAGGTTCTTCAAATATGTCTTGTTGTCCACCTAAGGGTTATTTAATCACAGCCATCGAAGAAGAGAGAATGTTGGCTGTGTGAAGCAGTGGGGGTGTTGTGCAATCATTTTTCTAACTTATCTCTACTCCTACAAGGCATGAAATGAAATCTTTTTGGTTGATTTTTTCTTTTTTCTACTTCTACCTGCAAAACTGAAATTGATTGAACTGCAACTAACTATCTTTCTAAAATGAAAATGCGGAATTGAAATGAAAGCAGGAGAGGACTAATCTATTTTGCTCAAATGAAATTGCAGGAATGAAATGCTAGTCTACGCTTACGGAATTGAAATGCTAATCTACGCTTGCAGAAATGAAATTGCAGAATTGAAATGCTAATCTATGAAAGCGGGAAATGCTAATCTACTTTTGCATAAACGAAATTGCATAATGGAAATGAAATAAACTACTTAGCAGAAAATTGTAGTGGAAAATAGAAGAAAAGCGGCAATCACCAATACTTTGACGCTTCCCCGGCAACGGCGCCAAAAAGATGGTGGGCTCAAGTATTGCAGCAATAATGCTACAACTCCTGGAACTCCCTTCTTTAATTTTATCAACCCGGTAGTTCGTAACAAACTTGGAAGCGACGGTGTTGTATGCACAAGTACTAGCTCTTGCCACAGCTGTCACTTGGTCAGCTGGCACAAGTCCGCTAGGGGCTTAAGCCAACTTCTATGAGCTCTTAGAAGAAGCTTTTTAACTGATGGATGAAAGCTAACTCAAAGGAAGCTAATCTACTTGTGGAAAGAAACTAAAAGCCAAAAAGAAACGCAAACCCTAGCAAACCCTAATTCTACCAGCTAGTCCTACTGACGCAAAGGAGAGAATGAAAACTACGAAAAGAGATGCCATTACTTCTATGAAGGTAAAATACATGTGTCTACACTGCCTCTAGCTGAAGAAAACATCTTTTTGTATTTTTGACTAAGTTATTAGAATTATCATGCATGTGCTTTTAACTGGATTTTCACTGTGCAGGGGTGGATCAAGGAGGAGAAATGCTTGGAAAAGGTTGGGATGGTACAGAGAGGGCCTAAGGGGTCCCTAACACCCTTCCAGAGAGTTTCACAGAGTTTGGCTATCAAGAAACCTCATTCGTGAGCTTCTACAGGAAGTCTACAGGGGTTCTACAGGATGTTTAGGATTTCTACAGGATGTTCTGTAATTTTTCTACAAGATGTTTAAAAATTGGATTTTGGAGGATGGGTGAGTGAATTAAGGTGCATGAATGGATAGGGAGGCAGGGTAGGGGCCTGAAATGACCCAAGGACTCATGGATAGAGTTGAGGAGAAGGTGTAGATGGCTGGACTTGTTCCAAGAAGACTGAAGTAATGCTGCACAAAAGGTAGGGTTATGAGGGTAGTATGGCAACGTAAGGTAGGAAACCAAGTTAGGAGGTGGAGAAGATGGGTTTGAGGGAGTCTGTGTAGGGAGAGAAGTGGTACATGTGCTCTGCAATTTGTGTTTCCAACTGAACCAACAAAGACATGCAAGAAAACGAAGATCTAGTTATGATACCCTAATATGATCTAGCTAACAGCAACAAGAATGGACAACAGCTTTATTTGCAAGGAAACCATGTATATTAACTATGCAATGAAGCATTCAAATATCTGAACATGTAACCAACTTCTGCAAATGAAAAACAAACACTAATGATTGCATGGCAAAGCAAAGTCAGTGTTTTTGTGGGCAGCAAAGTCATCCTAGTCACAGGTCCTGATCCCACTGAGGGAGAGGTGAAACCACAGATGTTTGTTGGCCCTTTTCTTGAAGCTTTTTCTGTTAACAACCTATCAACTAAATCTGAGCATGAAAAGCTATTTTACTCATAAAAAAAACAAACTAAATAACAAAACAAGATTTAGATCTAACTAGCAGATTTTATTTTAAGAATGCAGCAAAAACACATAAAGATAATCAAAGGAGGTATTGGGCGCTTGAGATGGGCCCAACCCCAAGAGCTATAGCCTCCTAAGAGAGATTTAGAGCTGGTGCAAAGCTGGATTCATCTTTATTGAGCAAGAAAAGAAGAGTTACATCAAAACTGTCCACAAGGAGAACTTGAAAATGAGCTGAAAGCAAAGCTAATCTATTGCCTAAAAATCGAAATACAAACTAGCTAACTCCTGCCTACAAAAATGACTAACCACTAGCTAACCCAAATGAGGCCCTAAGCCTTCTTATTTATACAAATTGAGGACCCCAACAGTCCTCCTAAAGTTTAGGGACTCGGCTGCCCAAAACTTGTAGTTAACAGCAATTCTACTTGACTTGCTTGGCTGCCCTTGTGTTAATTGATTTGGTGGCCCTTGAACTCCAAGCTGATGGTGGAGAATTCGAGGTAAGGGCCCATAAATGAAGGGAACACCTTCCTAAAAATACTCTCCACGAATTTGGCTGCCAAGTGCTCATTTCAACCATTGACTTTGTCTCCAAATTGACCAAAAAGGCTACACAAAGCACACATTAGACTTGTTGGCATAATTACTAACCCAATTCACTCTATTAGCATAAATATAATAAAAAACATGCAATAAACTAATGAGAATGGTGGATTAAGTCGAATTAGGTGGTTGAATGAGCCCAAATAATCATCCATTTTTGGGGCTCATCAATTACCTCTGAGCATCTGTGAGGATTGTACTGAGAGCTGGCTAGGTGTGAGAGCTAAGGCTTTCTTTAATTTTTATGTATTTCCACCATGTATGATAATACAATAGTGTGGGGTTTAATATAAGACTTTCCGCAAAATATTTTCTTGTGTATTGTGCCATTGATTCCTCTTCTTCTAGTTATATTGTTCAGCTCAATCTTTAAGCTTCCACAAAATTATAGTAGAAGTAGGTTATAGTATTTTTCTTTGATTTATATTGCATTATCTGGTTAACCTTTCATAGATTTTCTACATCTTGTGCATCAATACTACTGGAATAGAGAAAGAACTTTGATTAGGTTGAATTATACTAGCCTCTAGCATTTTTGCAACCATACATTCAATTTCACTCTTTTGGGCATAGAGATATCTGTAAGGCTTGATGCTTGATGGAAATCTTCCTAGAATCGAATGAATAGCATGATCATGATCATGAATAGGTGGGAGCCCTTTGGGAGTCTCAAATACCTTGGAATGATTGTCCAAGACATTTTAGAGATCTAGAGAAATAGACGATTTCAATGTGAGAACCTCTAGCGAGCATAATTGTGCAATTACACCTTGTTGTCCTTTATTTAGAAGGTTTGTCAATCCATTAGAGTTGATTATCTTTCTTGGTTTCCCTATAATAAACCTTAACTCCGAAGAAAATTTCATGAAAATTTCTTGAAAAAAAGCTATTGTATCGAATGACTGTAGCCATTGGACTCCTAGTACAACATCAGCACCACCCATTGGAACGGAAAGCATGAGGCTATTTAATACATATTCTCCCATGGATAGCTTGATATTATGGCACTTTCCAAAGAAGTTTATGTCTCCTCCTCTTGCAACCATCACTTGACACTCTGGTGCTGGATATAGGAAGCAATTCAATTTCTTGGATATCTTACAATGAATAAAATTACGGGTACTTCTCGAATCAATCAACACTATTACCTTTTTCTTCTTGATATGTGCTTTTATCTTGATTGTTTGAGTGGTAATTTCGGCCAATGCATTACAACATATGGTCAGATTCATTTCTTCTTTCTCTAGGATTTGTTCTTGGTGTATATCCTCTTCTTTTTATGTTTCTTGTCCCTTTTCTTCCTCCTCTTCACAATCTATGTAAAATAATTTATTCTCAGAACACTTATGACCTATAGTGTATTTTCTATCACAACTATAACAAAGCCCTTTTTCTCTTTTTTCTTCCAATTGTTGTGGTGTCAACCTTGTAAGTTGTGGAAGGCTAGGGGCTGAAAAATTTCAACCCTCACTCCAGTTATCCATTTTCCTTATCACTCCATGCATTTAGTTTTAAATCCAAGCATGATAAAATTTCTAACTTTGGAAATGATAATATTTTCTCAAAAAACAAATTTATAGATTTCACAACTGCTGAAATTACATAAATAAAACACAACAAAATTATGACAGCCACACATAGAAAACAAGGCAATGACTTTTGGTCAATGTGACACTGGAAAACCCCCCCTACAACTCTTGGGGAAAACTAGTTTGAGAGCTCTTCTTTATTTCTGAAAATTCTTTTACAAAGAAACATAAATACACAGCAAAAATTCTAGCAACCACAAATTACAACATATCTCAATTTCCGTGCTTGAAATCTACCTCGAAAATTGTGCCAATAAAAAAACTACCAAAACATAATTTTTTCCAGCAATAAAACAACATTAAATGTTCAATGGCCTGCCTCGAAAAACATGCCCAAAACCTGCTATACGGATCATATAGATTTCAGCAGTACGACTGCCTCGAAAATCATGCCAAAAACTACCTCGAAATTGGTTCCCTTGATGTTGTTCCTCTTCCTCTATTTCTGTGCCTTTCTCCTACTGTATGGTTTTTCCTTGCGATGCATGCCAATAAATGTTTCTTCCCAAATTTTTTGAAATGTCTTCTTGCTACTCTCCTTCACTTCTTCACTTCTCATAAATTTTCTCTGTGTCCTCTCTTCTCTTTCTCTCAAATTCTCATTAAAGAATGAATTGATATTTTTCTCTTCTTTTCTCCTTTTACTCTCTAAATGACCTTTTGGGTTACCCTAAGATCTAATGGTTGAGATTCATTTATATCTAGGGATGGGAATAAATGTGCATTTAATTCTCACTTTTTGTTTTTTGACACACCCACTTGAATAAAGACCCACTTAGCCTTTTATTTCCAAAGTCACTTTTTCACTTTCTAATTCTTCGTTGACTTTAATAAAGTCACCTTTAGATTAGAATGTAATTTTACCAGTTATAAAGTCACTTTTAAATTAAATTGACTTTACCACTTATAAAGTCACTTTAGGAAAAAAGTACAAATAGATTTGGACACTTTTCCCTAGGCCAAAGATGAAAGCCTTAAGGAACCGCTTGTCCTCTGGTACCCAAATTTTAACACTCCCTCTTATCGAGGAAAGTGTTCCTCACCACTCTCATCTTATCTCTGAAGTAGACATGCTTTCCCTGCGGTAAGGCTTTGGTGAAAATGTCTGCTACCTGCTCATTTATGGAAATGTACTCAAGCTTGACAACTCCCTTTTGGACATAGTCTCTAATGAAATGATACTAGATCTTAATATGCTTTGACTTGTCATAAAAAACTGGATTCTCCATGAGTTTTAAGCAACTCTGATTATCACAGTAAATTACTGAAGGTCTCAATGTCTGACCAAATATACCAAACAACATCTTGCAAAGCCATATGACCTCACAACTAGCCAAAATAACATCCATATACTCTACCTTAGCTGAGCTCAATACAACTGACTGTTGTTTCTAGCTGATCCACGACACAACTTTTTAACCCAACCCAAAACAACACTCGGAAGTACTCTTCCTATCTGAAGCACAACCTACCCAATCTAAATCTATGTTCCCTGCTAGTCTTACTTCATCACCCTGTCTATAATCCAGACCAATCTCCATAGTCCCCTGCAAGTAATGAAGAATGTGTTTTGTAGCCACCCAGTGCACTCTCTTGGGCTCAGACATGAACTGGCTCATAGTTATAACTAGAAAACATATATCTGGTCGAATGTTGACTAAATACATCAATTTACCAGTCAATTGTCTGTATAGAGTAGGATCCACCAACTTAGAATCAGAAGTGTGAAGCTTCTTCCAGTTAGTGATCATAGGTGTAGACATGGGTTTGTAGTTCTCCATGTGAAATCTATTATGAATATCCACAATGTACTTCCCTTGTCCAAGGAAGAAATTCCCCTCCTCCTGCCACATCTCCAATCCCAAAAAATAATGCATCAAGCCAATATCCTTCAACTTAAACATTGAAGCAAGATCTCTCTTGCAGCCCTCAATGAGTCTCTCCACATCAATGATGATTAAGTCATCAACATATGACACCATAATGAGAGGCTCCTCAACCACCACAATGAAATATAGGTTCGAATTAGCCTCACTCTTTGTGAAACCCAACTGCTGCAATTATGTATCAATCCTAAAGTACTAATCCCTAGGAGCTTCCTTCAAGCCATAGAGTGCCTTTTTCAATCTGCATACATGTGAATCCTTCCCATGCACCTCAAATCCCTACGATTTCTCAATATAAACCTCCTCTTGAATGAAGCGATTGAGAAATGGTATTCACATCCATCTAGTAGATCTTCCAACCCATCTCTACTGCAATCGACATAATGGAGTCAATAGATGTATATCGAGCTACGTGAGTGAAGGTCTCCTCATAGTCAACTCCCTCTACCTGTGAGAACCTTCTTGTCAGAAATAAAGCCTTAAACTTCTTGATGATGCCATATGTAGCATGATTTATCTTGTAGAGCTATCTGGAAGTAACAACATATTTGCCTTTAGGCCTCAGCACTACCTCCCAAACATCGTTCTTCATAATAGAAGAATACTCCTCCATCGTGACCTCTCTCCAAATCTGTTGGCTGGATGTCTCCACATAACTAGAAGGCTCGAAGTCAACAATGCTTGTTACCAATGCCATGTAACTACAGAACCACTCAGATGGTTTAATCTGTCTAACCTATCTCTTTGGCCCAGTAACTATTGTGGCCTCACACAAGGTATCATTAAGCCACTTGGGCTTCCTCTTCCTTAAGCATACTTCTCCTACCAGAGTGAAATAATCCTCCTCATCATCAGAAGCCTAAACTCCTAAAGTCCTACCAACTAACCTCATGCCTGAATATGTGCCTGTAAATGCTGAAGTACTGTGTGAAATATCCATTAGTGGACTACCCTGTGAACTGCTCTATGAACTACCCTGCATGCTGCATGAAGAACCACCCACCTAACTCTGAGAGCCACTACTCAATGATGGACCTAGAACTGTAATCGATTTACCTCCTTGTCCCTAACAACTAGATCCCTGTGACTAACTGAGTTGCTCCTGAGGGTATAGTGAGTTTGGATACTCTAACTCCTGTGACCTCCAAAAATCTCTCCCCTCCTTGAACTTCACATCCCACCTCACAACCACTTTCCTATGTGTAGGAATATAAATCTGATAAGATTTTGAGGTCTCACTATAACCCACAAAGATTCCCTTGTCTGTAGAGCGATCTAGCTTGGTCATGTTCTCCTTGGGGACATGGGAATATGTAAGGCACCCAAAGATATGAAAGTGCCTATCATCAGGCTTCTTCATAGAAAAAGCCTCCTCCGGAGTCATATTTTCCAAGGTACGATGTGGACTCATGTTCTGCAAGTATACAATAGTGTTGCAGGTCTCTTCCCACAAAAATAAAGGTAACCCGTGATCATGAAGCATGGCTTTGGAAGCCACTAAAATGGATCTGTTCTTCCTCTCCACAACCCCATTCTCCTTGGGGTTGTAAGGAACTATGAATTCCCTCCTAATGCCTACCTTAGCAAAAAAATCAACAAATGCACCAAGGGTATACTCTCCTCCATTATTTGACCCGAGGACCTTGATCTTCCTACCTGTATAGGTCTCCACAAGAGATTTGAACTCTTGAAACTACTTGAAGACCTCACTCTTGGTCTTCAAGAAATAAATCCAGGTCTTCCTAGAGTGGTCATCAATGAATAAAACATAGTACTCATAGCCACTCAAGGATGCATGAGACATCTGACCACTCATATCGATATGAATCTAGTCAAAGGATTCGGGTTGCTCTACTGTCACAGCTAGGAAAAGGGGATCTACAAAAATTCCCCATAACACATCCTTTGCACACATCAAGCTAATCAGAAACGAAATCTAGCACACTAGTGGTGATATCTCGCAATGTACTCCAGGCCCCATGATACATGTGCCCCATTGTTAAGATATGGTATGCTATGATTATAACAATTTACTTCTTTTTCTTATTATATTCCACAGATTAACAATCACATGTACATAAAGTAAAGTGTAGAAAGAACATTAAACAATCGACAGAAAACAAGCCAAGACAAGAGACACAAGATGTGGCGGCTGGCCAGGGAGAAACCCCACAATGTGTGGGGAAACCCTTTGATCAAATCTTCTTTTATCTTAAATAATTTAGTAGAGAGAAATAGTACAATAAATCTGATTCATATCAGCAGTAGCAAACCCTAGATCAACAGCATCAGCATTAGCGGCTTCATTATCAAACTAGGGCAGACCATATCTCACAGACCGACCGTTGGATTGACTTCATTCCACCACCAAACATTTCGGCTTCTAGAGGAGGTTCAAATGAACCTACAGTGAAGTTTTGATGAGGAGATCTTCTAGGCCATGCAGGTCAATCTTTACTTCTGCAGTTGTAGCTTCAGTTTCAGCAGTTTTCGGCTTCAAACTAGGGCAGTCGATATCTTGCAAACCATTCATCGGATTGACTTCATTCCACCACCAAACGTTGCGGCTTTGAGAGGAGGTTCAGATGAACCTACAGCACAGTTCCAAAGAGGAGATCTTCTAGGCCATGCAAGTCAATATTTACTTCTGTAGTTGCAGCTTCAAATTCAATAGCTTTCGACTTCACATGTGTGAGAGAAGGACCCATTTCAGTGCAGTAGAGAAGAGAATCATTTCTGCGCAGTAGAGATAGAGATGTGATGTGATGAGATGAGTGATTCCAAATGAGGGAAAGTCCTCTTATATTTATACACAACTTTGGTGGGTGAATATATGCGACTGTTGGGCTTCTGAGCCTACATGAGTTGTAGGTCGGCTTGATAATAATTCCAGAATCAAAATAAATTCATATCTCCATGAATACTTATTGGAATCGGATGATATTTATATCAATCCTACACCTCTCGATGACATGAATCTAATAAAAATATTATCAGCCATGAATAAGATGACCCACATGAAGTTTTACCCTGGTTGCAAATTTTAACACTCCCTCTCAACCATGGAGAACTTCATCTGCAATCTGTCTATCGGTCGTTACCATTCATCCATCAAATGCACTGGCCTGTACAACCTAACCCTTGCCCTGCTCTGCTCTATTCTGCCTGTTCTACTTTGACTTGTTCTACCCTGCACTGATCTATACTCTTTTGCTCTGTTCTGCTCTGCTCTTGCATTGTTCTGTTCTGCTCTGCTTTTGTCCGAATTATGAAGAAGAAGAAATGATCGAGGATGTATCATACTGACTCAAAGTCAGCCTCATAGTATGTACCACTAGTCCCAGACCAGTCTCAACCAACCCAAAGTCAGCATCATACTGAGTACAACTCCACTGGTCCTAGACCGGTATCATCCTCCACTGACTCAAAGTGAGTCTCAGAGTGCGTACCACTGGTCCCAGACCAGTCTCAGCCGACACGAAGTCAGCTTCATAGTAAGTACCACTCCTTCCACTAGTCTTAGACCTGTATCTCAGTCTCAGAGAGTGTACCACTGGTCTCAGACCAGTCTCAACCGACCCGAAGTCAGCGTCATAGTATGTACCACTCTCACTGGTCCCAGACCAGTACTGCACTGACATGAAGTCAGTCTCGGAGTATGTACCACTAGTCCCAGACCAGTCTCAACCGACCTGAAGTCAATGTCATAGTATGGTACAACTCCTACCACTGGTCCCAGACCAGTATCGCAGTCTCAGAGAGTGTACCATTGGTCCCAGACCAGTCTCAACTGACCCAAAGTCAGCATCATATTATGTACCACTCTCACTGGTCCCAGACCAGTACTGCACTGACACGAAGTCAGTCTCGGAGTATGTACCACTAGTCCCAGACCAGTCTCAACTGACCCGAAGTCAGCATCATAGTATGGTACAACTCCTACCACTGGTCCTAGACCAGTATCATTGATCCGAGATCAATGGAGGTCATCCTACCGTAGGGAGTACGGTAGATACAATGATGCGTCCATCGATACTACTATGGTCCCTAACTTCATTTCCCTGCTCATTGATCAGATGAGAGGTACTTCCCATGAGTCCCAGACTGCATGGGTAGGATGCCTCGACAAGAGAACTAATAAATCCTGTCCTCACAGGAGAACACATCAATCCTGCTACAATCGCCGTGGAGAACACATCAATCCAGGCTGCCATGGAGAACACATCAATCCAGGCCTTACAGGAGAAATAATCATCTTGCTACACAGGAGAGCGAATCATCTTGTTCCACAAGAGAGCGAATCATCTTGTCCCACAAGAGAGCGAATCATCTTGTTTCAGTGTCCACCACCAGGGGAGGGTGAGTCACCCTCTGGTCATATGTTGCTCCAGTAGGAACCGAAAGCCCTTAAAGCTCCCAGAGCTCAATGTATGCAACATGCAGGACCCTTGTACAAAGGTTTCTATCCAACTCCAAGTCGTTTGGGAAAATCACAGATTAGATCTTTCCTCGGGGCTTTGACAAGGTGCATCAACTTGTACATCATCTTAATGTCATGGAGCTTCCCTGCTCATCGACTTACCATATCCCAGATGATGTCTATCTGCTGGAGAAATTGACGAATACGGGATTCCTCAATAATCGAATCCCACCTCTGGTTGTTATAGAGAATCAAAGTGGTATCCAATGTAAATCCAAACAGCTCACTGAAGAGCTTTCGCAACCAGACTACCTCACACTAGGTTATGCTAGCAACAATATATCCTGCTTCGGCGGTGCTCAAAGCCACTGACTTCTGCTTCCTGCTCATCCAGGATATCGAAGCAGATCCCAAGGTGAAACAGTACCCGGAAGTGCTCTTATGGTCCACCACACTGCCTGCCAAATCAACATTAGTATATCCAAGTAGTCTCACATCTCTGGCAGTGTATCTTAATCCATGAGAGATTGTGTCCTGAAGACATCTCAGAAGATTCCTGGCATCAATCCAGTGAGACTCAACCAAATATGAGCTCACAATGCTAACTGCAAAACATATGTTTGGATGGAGGTTCACCAAGAACATCAATGCGAATGAGTTTTTGAAACTCAAAGGCATTTCCCAAGTCTGGTCTGACATCACTACCATATAACTTCTAAAATTTAAGATCCTCGAGGTAGTCATAGGCTTGCAGTCCATCATACCAAATCTTCCAATATCTTTACCACATATTTTCCTTGAGATAGGAAAATTTCCCTTGGCTTCTACCATACTTCAAGTCCTTGGTCCTTCATTTCAAATTCAGAAGCCAGCTCCCTCTTACATTTGTGAATGAGAGGGTCTACACCTGTTAGAAAGAGGTCATCCACATACAACACCAGTATGAGAGGCTTGTCATCTTCAACCTTAAAGTAAAGGTTAGGATCAGCTTCACTCCTAGTGAATCCCAACTTCATCAAGTATCTATCGATCCTCTCATACCATGCTTGGGGTGCTTACTTCAGCCCATAGAGAGCCTTCTTCAACCTACATACATGAGATTTTCAATCATAAACCTCAAATCCTTCAGGTTGCTCCGCATAGACCTCTTCTTTGGTAGAACCATGCAAGAACGTGGTCTTGACATCCATCTGATGTAGGTTCCATCTTTGTGAAGCCACAAAGGGTATGATCAAGCAGATGATCGTATATCTGGCAACAGGTGCAAATATCATAGTCTATACCTTCCTTCTAGGATAAACCACAAGCAAGAAAATGAACCTTATACTTTTCCATACTTCCATTTGCTGCATGCTTTATCTTGTAAAGCCATTTTGAAGTAACAATTGTCTTGTCCAGGGTCTGGGAACTACTTCCCAGACATCATTCTCCATGATAGACTCGTATTCTATGGTCATAGAATCCTTCCATAGTTAATGCTTGACGACATCTGAGAATGATGAAGCCTCATTTTGTATGATCATGCTCATGATGGTCAGGTATCCATGATACCTGTTAAGTTTCTTACTTTGATGGAAGGTTCCTCAGGGTGCAGCATGTCCTTCAACATCATCAAGTATCCCCCTAAGCCATGAAGGCCTCTTCCTAGAAGAGGAAGGCTCATGTGGATGAGGATCAATCAGATCCATGCGTTCTTCTACATCAGGCATTGATTCATCATCCTTTTCTTTCGGTTCCCTGGTGTCGGCTTCTAGGGAGCTACTCAAAGTCAGCAGATTGTCCACCTTGCTGAGAGCCATATCTTAAACAAAGGTGACATCATGACTAATCACGACTTCCCTTTGACCTGTGGTGAACATTTCTTAAGGAGTTTAGGAACCCAATGCTTGATGAGGGCATCAACTTTGTACATATACGGTGGTGATTATAGTTTCAACCCATAGAAACTTCGGAAGTCTTTGATCATGTAGCATGGCCCGGACAGCTTCCATCATCGTACGGTTCCTCCTTCCCACCACACCATTCTGCTCAGGAGTATGTGGTGTAGTAGTCTCCCTCTTAATGCCAACCTCAGGTATGCCTGAGTGAACCAATTGTAATATATCGGAGGTCTTGCTTTGGCTTGAGGGGAATGGTCCCTTTTTGAGATTTCCTTCAGCACATCCTAGACATACACCTTCTTTCTCTACTTAGAATTCGAGCATCCCTTGTCATCGCTGAAGTTTACCTTGTAGCCTTTATCTTCCATTGCCAAGATGGACACTAGGTTCTTTTTGAGGTCAGGTACATTTAATACATCTTGCAATTTCTAGCCTTCTTGAATGCTTGTCCTCTTCCTTGATTCCCAGCTCTCCTCTTACCTTTGTTGTTGAATTCTTCATTCCTTTGATTGCCATCAGAGGGATTTCTTGTTGCACCACTGCATACTGTACCATGCTTCTCTAATCATGATTATCATCACGCTGACCTATATGTCCATGATCTCATGTTGCCCTTTATGTCTATGATCTCATTCATCATGATGCTCATGATCTCATACATAGTGACTTGCTTTATCGCAAATGTAACAGTGTCATTTTCTTGTAGCCTTAGGTCCAGCCTTTCCTTTTGATTTAGTCCCGGAATTATTTATTTTCTTTGGATGAGAAGAAAAGGCAGCAGGAGGACCTTTAGGCATGGGCATTTCTTGCACTTCTTCCCTTGTTTCTTCTTGAATGCATCTAGCCATTAATTCCTCGAAACCAAGAATTACATTATAGTTCAGAAGAGCAGTCCTGAACACATACCATTCAGATGGTAATCCTCCAAGAGTTGTGAGTGCCATTTCTCTGTCAGTAATAGTTTCCCTAATAGATAGGAGATCGTTCTTGATCTCGGTGATTCTTAAGAAGTATGCTTGCATACTTTCATCTTTACCCTTCTTGATTTCCCTTGGCTTATTTCTAAGAAACAAAACTTGATTTGCATCATTAACTTTAAATTAACTACCCAGTCTATTGTAGATTTCCTTGGAGGTATCCAGTTCAGAGATGTAGGCCACCAAGTGCTTGTCGATACAGTCCTGGATGATCTTCTATTGTTTTGACTTCTCCATTTTTCATTTGTTCCAGGCAACAGTGGATGCATTTGATGGAGGCTCAACAATATTGCTTCTCACATGATCCAACACTCCTTGATTCTCAAGGGTTAGATCGATAGACATCTTCCATCCGTGATAGTCAGCTTTCTCACGGAGCTTGTCTTCAACGGGAAAGAGTGTTGAGGACCCCATAGTTCTTTTAGGATAGCCTTGCCAATATTCTCTTCGATGCTTGCTCTTGCTCTTGCTCGGGCTTTGTCCTCAACTCAGCTCTGATACCATGTTAAGATATGGTATTTTATATGCTTATAACAGTTTACTTCTTTTTCTTATTATATTCCATGGATTAGCAATCACATGTACATAAAGTAAAGTGTAGATAGAACATTAAACAATCGACAGAAAACAAGCCAAGACAAGAGACACAAGATGTGGCAGCTAGCCAGGGACAAACCCCACAATGTGTGGGGAAACCCTTTGATCAAATCTTATTTTATCTTCAATAATTTAGCAGAGAGGAATAGTACAATAAATCTGATTCATATCAGCAGTAGCAAACCCTAGATCAGCAGCATCAGCATTAGCGGCTTCATTATCAAACTAGGGCAGACCATATCTCACAAACCAACCATCGGATTGACTTCATTCCACCACCAAAAGTTTTGGCTCCCAGAGGAGGTTCAGATGAACCTATAGTTCAGTTCAGATGAGGAGATCTTCTAGGCCACGCAGGTCAATATTTACTTCTGCAGTTGCAGCTTCAGTTTCAGCAGTTTCCGGCTTCAAACTAGGGCAGTCGATATCTTGCAAACCGTTCGTCGGATTGACTTCATTCCACCACCAAAAGTTGCGGCTTTAAGAGGAGGTTCAGATGAACCTAAAGCATAGTTCCAAAAAGGAGATCTTCTAGGCCACGCAAGTCAATCTTTACTTCTGCAGTTGCAGCTTCAAATTCAACAACTTCCGGCTTCACATGTGTGAGAGAGAGACCCATTTCAGCGCAGTAGAGAAGAGACTCATTTCTACGCAGTAGAGAGAGAGAGATGTGATGTGATGAGATGAGTGAGTCCAAATGAGGGAAAGTCCTCTTATATTTATACACAATGTTTGTGGGTGAATAGATGCGACTATTGGGTTTCTGAGCCCACATGAGTTGTAGGTCGGCTTGATAATAATTCCATAATCAAAATAAATTCATATCTCCATGAATACTTATCGGAATCGGATGATCTTTATATCAATCCTACACCTCTCAACGAGAGGAATCTAATAAAAATATTATCATCCATGAATAAGATGACCCACATGAATTTTTACCCTAGTTGCCAATTTTAACACCCATCCTATAGTGCCAAATCTCACACAACTCTGAACTGCTAGATCTACTGTCAGTCCTGTATCAGGTGTTGCTACTCAATTGCATCAACAACTAGAATGAGAACTTGTACATCTTGGCATGGTGGACACCAATCACTCTAGATGAAGAAGTTGGAGTTCCCCTAGGATATATAAGAACTTGCCCTCTCGTGAACAACACATCATACCCTCTTTCCTCAAGTTCTGATACAGATATCATGTTCTTCTTCATTCCAGGCACATACAAAACATCTGACACTTTCAAGGGAGCTTTGGGTCCCCTATCAAATGTCAATGTCCCCACACCAACTTCTCTAACCATGCTGCCATCACCAAGTACTACCTTCATATTCGTATCATCCTTTGAAAGTTATGAGAAGTACTCTCTGACTCCTGTCATGTGGGGGGAGGTTCCATTGTCAACATACCAAATGCTAGAAGATGTTGTGCTAGTAGTAGAGAGTGGACACTCCCTCTAAACCTGTATGGTAGCTAATCCTGCACTAGTGGTCTCACAAGCTATGAACCCAAAATCCCCATCAAAGCTCTCTGAGAAGCTCTCTATCTCTACAAAAGCTACCATGGGTTTGTCTCTCCCTTTTCTGTTCTTCTTCTTTGGATACACAACAACATAGTTTCCCAACTTTTGACAATTCCAACATTTGACTTTGGAATAGTCCTTCTCCTTGTTCTACTGCCTCCCTTTACCTTTGCCTTTGCCTCCACTATTGGAAGCTTACTTCTTCTCTCTACCCTTCTTTCCTCTTGCTAAAAATGCCACATTGTCATCCTCCTCCACCTATTTGGCTGCCCCAAGATAGTTCTTTCTAATCTCATTGTGAATGAAATCATCCCACAACCTCTCCCATCTAGGAAGATTTTCCCGTGCAACAATCCCATCCATAAAATTCTCCCAAGTATTGGGAAGGCCATTCAAGGCAATCCTCACCAACTCATTGGATGCAATGATCTCACCTATGACTACCAACTCATATCTCACCGAAGAGATATTTGTGAGGTATGTTGTAGCACTATCAGCGTTAGCCATTTTTATGGCCTTCAGTTTCTCCCTTAGGACCATTTTTCTGTTTTCATTTGAGCTCTGGTAAGGACTAGTCAAGGCTATCCACATCTCATGTGCATATGTCTTTCCTCTCACATGAGGAATGACATGATCTTTGACTCCTTCTAGAATCAATCTTTTTTCCTTAACATTATTTTTGTTAAACTCTGCCAACTGTACAGGGTCAGCGGGTACTTCTACCTGGTTTTGTTTGGTATTTACCACAATGCCCCGAAATTATTCTTCCTCAAAGATGATCTATATTCTCTACTTCCATGCACTGTAGTTGTTCTTCTCATTTGTTGGGCAGTGGATCCCCTCATAATATGTTTTTATGGGGCTTCAAGACTAGATTTTGGTCAAGTATAATGTAAAGACCCTCCGAAATGCAGGCACAGAGTGCAAGAGTCTAGGGTTGTTCGCCCTAAGATAATATAATTTACTGTGGTGTGTCAGCCTACCCATGGTCCACTGACCATGGGATTGTATAAATAGAGCAAGGCTCTAAGTGTAAAGGCATTCTTAGCTTCGAGAAGTGATATGGGTTTTTGGATGATGAATTAGCTCTGAGTCTGTAAGTCCGAGTCTTAGGTTGTAGTAGTAGTAAGAGGATTTGCAGCTAAGTGCACAGAGGCTTGGTAGAGTCCGCAACTGTGTGTGCAAACCCCTGTGGCTGAGTGCACAGGGCGGAGTTGGGATTCTATCTAAACAAATGATTAATAAAAGATAAGTTAATTTTGGAATATTTTGTGTCTATTATTCTGGTATCTTTATGCATCTCTTTACAATTTATGATTGCGCGCACTCGCTATGAATGTTGAATGATTAATGAGAATATTGGGCCCACATAATTAAGTTAAGATCTATAATAAACACACAGTCTAGATTAAGACAACACCTCTTTGTGCTCTTTACAGAGCTATGCGGAAGCAGTTGCACAAGTTGCGAAGGACAAAGGGTTGTTTGAAGTAGCATAAGCATGCAGGGTTGGTTCGCAAACTTCCCAACCTTTATCAAGACATCCCTAGGCTGCAAAAACCTAGTTCCAACACCCTCCCATACTACCTCGAGTAATACGTCAGTCAGTGCTCCGCGAATTGTTGCTGAAAGGGCCGGTAGTTCAATATTTGTGTGGCTAAATCACTTCTGAACCTAGGTCAAGCCCCAACAAGCCAATAAATGGTTCCGTTGCCGGGTATGGGATCTGCCTAAGGGATGTCTAGTGTCATGCCATTGGAACCCAACAAAGAATGAAATTGAAGAATGGTTGGACAAAAAGCTTCACGAGTTCATGACATAGGAAAACAGAACTCCGCAGGTATCCGAGAAGAGGTGGCTATATTGCTATGTGTATATAGAAATCCATGAGATCTTCTTCACCTCCTTTCCTTCTGAATTGTACAAGTGGATCATGAGGTTAGCCGATAGCCAGAGAAGGTGTAAGCTCGTCCAACCGATAGTGTGGACTTTGGAGTTAGTGTGTAGACTAGAGGCATTAGAAGATAAGATTGTTTGAGCTATGGACCATTGGCTTGACCGGATAATAGGGGGGTTTATCACGGAGTTCACAGTAGACACGACCATGAGCTATAGTGAAGCAGAATGACGTTTTCTCAAGGGACCACGCGGTAAGTACATTAAATCGTTGAATACTTGGATTAAGATGTTGTTATGCGAAAAGAAGGTTCTATGAATAGATTAATGTTTGGAACGATGCGAAGCGGAAAGATCTACAAAGGTAGTGAGGGATTAGGAAACAGTCCCTTAATTTCACCTTCACGAGAGAGTGAGGAAGAGCTTGCTCGGGTTTCTCCTAGAGGTGTGGTCAATTTGATTAAGCACCACATTCCGCGGTTATCACCTTCACTTATGCCATCACCTGCTTCACTTATTCACCTCCATCTTCACCCACCCCACCTCCACCAACCCACAATTCAGCATGGCGAGTGCAATCAAGCTACCCATATTTAGAGGAATAGGGAATGAGGATCCGGACCAGTTCTGGTTCATGGTAAGGGCAGTGTGGGAAGCACAACAGGTCACGGATGACAACATTAAGAAGACGACATTAGTGAGTGTGCTGCAGGATCATGTGCTGACATGGTATATCAAGCACTCTAATGAACACCCAAATGCAATAATAGTGGAGATCCAGAATGCGCTGAATAGAGAATTTAGCTGACCGGAATTAGAGACACAATCAATCATCGTATTTAAATAATTCATGATTCTTCCAGGCGAGACACCCTGGGATCTGGATCAAAGGCTGAAGAGTATGATCTGTGAGGCTAATATGACGCTAACAGATGCGTAGCACCATGTATGGTTTGTGGCATCTTTGACACCACACCTGAGGATGGCGTTGTCACAGTAGAAGCTTTCAACCTAGGCCGAAGCATTGGAAATGGTGATGAGGTTGCATGAAACACCGATACAGGATCTGGGGTTGGGAGTCCAGCAAAGCCACGTGCATCTATACAATCCATGCTTGGAGATGTAGAGTTTGAAGCAAGATACAACACCATAGCCAAAGCCGCATGAAGAAGTGTGGTGCATAAAATGCAAAGGCAAGGCCCATGACAAAGACTGTTACAAGGAAAAGTGTCTATGCAGAACTGCTAATCCCACTAAGGTGTGGTAGCTACCTTAGAAACAAACAAAGTAAAGCTACTTTTTTTTTCCTTTATGAAATATAGATGAGAGAAGAATAAAGGAGACCAACCTCTGTCTTGCGCTTGGCTCCTAGTTCGATTCCCCTCTCTTCTGATAGTCCTTTGCTACTTGCTTCCTCGTACACCCAACTTCACAAAGTACCTGTAGAATCAAAGTAGCATAACACTATACAAGAACATGGATCTATTATCATAAACAATCTAGGATCAGATGTAAATTGACCATACAAATGCATAAAACATAAATGACACAAGAGTAAGGAAGAAAACTTGAATAGCTTTTATTGATAATCAAGAAAGAGCCAAGAGAGTTAGAACCAGTCGTTCTAACCCAGCATCATCCTCTCAGCAGGTAAGCCCTTCTTCACCTCATGCCAAGCTTAGATCACCCAAAACTATAATGTTCCCTCAAGAAACCAACAACAATTCCTTACAAGACGCAAAATTCCAACCTTGGATCTCTGGGATGAGGGATCCATATATAGATATTTGTAAGGGAGATGAGTCAGCTTGTGATTTGATTAGTGTCTTCCCTCGGATAGTTCTTGCTTCCACTTGAAGATTGATGATCTCTTACTCATCCTTGGTCGAATTCAGAGAGGCAAGTGTCACAGGAGAAGTTTCTGGAAGATTCCATGCCTCTCCACCTCGCGGATTGACACTGCCATTTGTCACTTCTCACCCATCGCACCCCATAGAAGGGCTTTTTGAAATGAAATGCACTCACAGAGTGTACTTAGGTGAGATGCGAAGCACTTTGCCTACGGAGTAGGTGAAATGATCCTATTTTGACCAGTTCTGAGTGGTTTTTCATGGAGAACTTATGGGAGAAGTTGTAATCAGTTGACCTTGTTCCTTTAGGGGTTGGAACTACACTTTTAGGAACTTAGGAGCCCTTGGTTAATGGACATTTTATGCTTGGGGTTGCAGTGCCCAAAAATTTCTATAACAGTTGCCCCCTAAAGCATGAGGTCGTTAATCTTTTTGATGTCGGGTGAAATGCTTTATCATGAGGATCTGAAGTTCTTTCAAGCTGGGAGGAGACCTGTTATAAGATACAATACAATACATTATGTTCATAATATTTTCATGGTCTAGCTGAGGCGGGCATTCCCATGCTCAGCTTTATAAATTCATTTTCACGTACAAAGGATAGACAATCGTCTGAGTGTAGACTGATGATTCTGGTAGAGCCATCATCCCTTTGATTGGATGATTGTTTGTGCAGCAATGATGTACATTTGATGTCTTTATTTCCCTGAATATATATCGCAGCCTGGATGGATGAAACTAGATCCGGGGTCTTCAATCTCGTTTGATCTTCACTCAAAGTACAAGTCAATCCATGTGAGAGATGTTCTGGAGTCGAACATGGAAACACATCGCCTGATTACCAGCCAATGATGTAAGCTGTTAACAGGCGCGAGAGGAATCACCGATAATGATAATGACCCTCAAGGTACTGCAATACAATTCACGTGGTGTGAATAAATGACTTGGCATCGAACACCACGCAAAATATTTCAGTTGAAGGCCATTGATGTAAACCTATCTCCAGAAGTGAGAAACTTGCCATTGAGGCATGCAAGCTTCAAAGTACTGAAAGGGGTGTCCCTAGATCGACTTCTTGGATAATGAGCTGATGTCGACAGGAAGCGATCCGTCATAGGAGGGCCTTAATGAATCCCACATCAATGACACGGAACAGAGTACATGATTTTAATGGAGGTGAAAACGATCTGGTGATATAAGGTTCAGGGTGGCGGTCATGAAAGAATGGAGCGTAAATGTATTGCAACGGGTGAGACACAGGTGAATTCTTTAAGTGACTTCTCTTGAACATATCGGTGACACTGACTTGATGGATTGGTAGCATTAACCCAAAATGTGGATGGTATGATGGGACCATGGTGATGTGACTGGTGAATGAAACAACCCAACCCAACTTGGATGCAGAGTGAAAGTGTCATGTTCAAGAGCGACTTGCTACCAACAAAGTTTCTTCAAGTTTTCTTCCCAATTTTTCCCCAGTCATTGCTGACTAGTACCTCTTTATTTTTGTCAAGCTTTAGGAGGATAACATATGCTTGTTCTATAATTTTCCCTTCGGGCAATCCCATCGCTATGTTTTAACGAGCCTAGCGATAGTGAAACTCGTTCTTGTCTGCTATGGATAAGTTTGTCGCTATTAAGTTTTAACGAGTTTAACGACAAAGATAACTCGGTCCTTTTCAATTTTAGAGAGTCTAAAAAGGGACATAAAGGAAACTCCAAAATTCCTTTTTCATAATCTAATCCCTTAAATCAGAAAAAGTATAAAAGAATATAGAAGGGATGAATTTTCGATACTTTTAAAGAGCCGAACAAAACAAGGGCTCAATCTTTTTGTGTAATAATCCCTCAGGTCCATAAAGATTAAAATCTAAAGGAGGGATAGCACTTCCGGTCCCTCTAACGAGCTGGAGAGGCCAATGGCTCGGTAATCTTTCCATATTTTACGAGTCAGTTGAAAAGAGCTTAAAGGACACTCGTCTTTGAGGAATGAGTGATAAAATTGGGTAGCAGCTGATTCCAGGTAAGGTTTGGAATTTTCCAATCACGGGAGTGTTACAAGGATGGCTAGCAAGATCACTCTTCGCAGTTGTTCCTAAAAAGGGGTAAACAATCAAATGGAGGTGAATGATCAGCCAATACAGAGTGGAGGTGATGATGGGAACACGACCAAGGCTTTAAAGGCTGAAGTACTACATTCACGATGATTATTTACCGGGAATTGGTTCATTTTTTATTGAGCTTAAATGCTGGGGGAAGCATTTGCTCATTTCTTATGTTTATTTTTTAATGAGCATGAAGTCCGCATTAAAATTTCTCGATTACAACGACCATTTCCCAACTTTACCATAAATAGATTTGTTCTTTCAAAGATTGTACTACATTTTCAATCGCTTCATAAAACTAGTTAGAAATGAACAATATATGTTTGAAAAATGAGTTAGAACACTAATATTTTACTCGAATTACGTAAAAAGTAATTTAAATTTGCTTTTACCTCTCATTTTACCATTTCATTTGAACTTTGGCTTGTTGGAGTTTTGGAGGTGCTTTTCTCCCTTGATTTTCATCAGCTGATTCTGGGAGATTCTGTGGACTATTCTTGGCACCGTTTGGACCAGGTAGGATCTAACCCTGAGCTCTTTCATTTCATGCTTTCTATTTTGCATTCTGAGATTGATTTCTGGTTTTTCTGAGCCTCTGGGGTTTGAAAAAATCGCCCTGGCTTCAGCGCACCCCTTGTGTATCGAAAGGTGCATTGGATGTTAGCTTGTCTATTGTCAAACTGACATGCAAAGCACCTAGAACACTACTGTAGGTGTGATGAGCGCAAGGAAGGAAATTTATGCACAGTTTTTTATGGAAATTTTGTCTGTTTCTCACCAAATCAGGATCTAACTCTCCTCTTGTTTGTTTTCAGAGATTTTTTGACCAAGATGACCATTACATGGAGAGAACATGAGCATGAAGAAGAGGACATGCTTGCTTTACATGATCCGGTTACAGTAACACACTACGGAACTGTGGCTTGCTGAAGTTTTTCTGCATTTCTAGCACGAGACAACAAATCAACTTGCTACAGTATTTGCTCGATGCTTGGGATCCTACCAGCCAGGTGTTCTAGATTAGGGGCAAATCCATTTGATTGACTGTAGTAGACATCTATTTTTTGACCGGCTTATTGAGGCGGGGTGCCCCCATCTCTTTATCAGGTTCGGCCCGAGGAGGCGAATCTGTGAGAGATTATTTTCACAGGTATTGCAAAGAGGGATCTCAGCTGAGTAAAGACGGCAAGATCATCATCTGAGATGTCACTAACAGGTCCTTGAGGACTATTCTGTTCACTTTTGGTAGGATGGCTGGTGGTGCGGCTCTTCATGTGGCCAACCGATCTTATATGCAGTACGCCTTGGAATGTCTCCAACCGAAGGTGTTCAACTGGTGTGACACAGTACTCCTTGTGATGAAAGAACAGTTGACCAAGGTGAAGATCGGGAGGTTGAAGAGCTTTGGATATGGTTCTATCTTGACCGCCTTCGCCTTGGAAAAGATACCACTGATGCAGCCGCAGTATATTGCACTCGATTTATCTCCACCGATTGAACCACGTATGCAGAGATGGGTCGACCATATGTCTAGGCATGCTGGTCAGTCTCATATTTCCTTTTCTGATACCTTCTTCAGGTGGTTTGATCATCAGGAGATGGTTTATTCCGAGTATCCATATGCTGGTATGGACTTCCGGGGTGACCCAGATTTGGTACTGCCGGCTGGCGAACAGTTGGGTGCCATTGGTAAATTCTTTGACCATATTCCTATTTATCATTTTTCTTTTTATAATTTCCTTGTGATTTATTCTATCAAGACTAATCAAAACTCATGTGTCCATGCAGATGTCGGTCCTGTTCGGCCAGTAGTACGCCTGAGAGTGCCAGCTGCCGCCCTAGTAGGAGAGGCTATTGGAAGGGCTATCCTTTGCGACCTCGATGTGGCCGAGACTCTCACAGCATTACAGGATCAGGTCGAGGGCCTTACTCTCGGTATTCCATATGTGAGGACCGACGAGCTACCTTTGAGGTTGCAGCGGCATACTACTAGTGTGCCAAGACGATGGACTAGACTCCTACGCATGATCGCACAGGTTGTGACTTGTTATCACGAGCATCATTAGACTAGGGTGCCCCCTAGTGTTTTGAATTTTGGGTCATTTGACCAATTTTGTCTTGGTTACAGAATATTATGTATAAACCATAAACAGTTATATATATTTTTGATTTTCGGAGTTTTATTTTGGTTAAGTTGCATGATGCTGATGCAAATATTGATGAGATGCTTATTTTTATAAATGTTGCAAATGTCTATCTAACACATAATTTTCCAATGAGTCAGTTAATGTGTTTAAGCTTCTAGAAATATGTTGATATTGAATAAAATCAAATTTCCTTTCCAAAATCTTAACCCTTAGGAACATGCGATAAATAGTTGGATTTCGGACAGAGTAGATACCAATGAGTTGTAGTATGACGAGTTGTGAGTCTAGCCTGACAATCAGTCGGCGTATGCCATGTGCGATGGCATCAAAGAGAAGTTCTATCAACGCGCTATATTCAACGATGTTATTCGTTGATCGACCAATACATACCCTCTGAAACTTACTAACTCGCCGCTTGGATAAAAAATGGCCCAGACCGCATAAGATAGGTTCCACGAACTACGACTTGCTCCGTCGGCATATCCAACAAAAGATTCCAATAGGTTCGACATCTGCGACAAATGTAAAAAGTGGATTTACTTGACCAAAACAAATACTTTAGTGAAAACAAAAATGTAACAAAAGCATATAGGTTACCACACCGAATCACGCATAGTAACACTTAAGGTACAACCCATTACGAGGTTGTGCCAGTGGAATCCCATCATAATCCATTAACTCGTAGGCTCCTTTTGCTAACACTTGCTTAACAATATAGGGGCCCATCCATAAAGACTTGAATTTACCTGCCCCCAATTTATTGGATTCTTGGTCATATAGCAAGACCAAGTCACCTTCTGAGAAGACACGAGGTTTGACATTGTTGTCGAACTGCCCCTTGACTCATTTCTTATGGGCTTCTGAAGTCTCGGGGAGAAGGTCGATTGCGAGTTTGAGGGATGAGATTTCACACTGGATTGGTAAGACTGCTTCTAGGCCATACACCAGTTGGAAAGGTGTAAACCCGGTTGCATTCCTTACCGATGTTCGTCAAGACCACAAGGCTGAGTACAGGATTAGGTGCCAACTTGTTTTGTGAACTCCAATCATCCTTTGCAGAATGCGCTTCAGGACCTTGTTGATAGCTTCGATTTGTCCGTTGGCTTGTGGGTAATATGGAGTAGAGCTGTCGTGAGACAACCCTAATTTGCTAGCTAATTCGACCATCATGTGATTGCGAAAATGCGATCCATGATCTGTTACTTGTGGGACGCCGAATCTGGCGACTACATGATTGAAAAAGAAGAGGGAAACTATTTCACCAGTATTATCTAATGTAGGCATCGCCTTGGCCCATTTAGTAAAATAGTCAACTGCGACTATGATATACCCATGCCCCCCGGTCGAGGTGGGGTTACATGTCATGAAATCGATGCCCCATTTGGCGAATGGCTCAACAGCAACTATTGGCTGCAGAGGTGCGGGTGGTCTTCTGGTTTTGCTATCAAAAATTTGACAGGCATGGCAACTTCTGACTGTGGTTATGCAATCTTTGAACATTGTTGGCCATAAGTATCCTGCTCATAAAAAATTTTGCGCTGTAGTGTACCCGGATTGATGCCCCCCACACGCGCCTGAATGGAAATCATTCAGGACTTTTTCGGCCTCCTCATGGGTGAAGCACCTCCGTAGAACTGTATCGACACCACGACAGTAAAGTGTATCACCGACGATCATGTAGTCTTTTGATTGGTATCGAATACGTTTTTGTTTGGAGCGGGAGGTATTGGACCTATACTTTTGGGTTTGGAGATAAATGATTATATCCCCATACCACAGATTGCTTAAAGATATCAGAAAAAAAAATTTGTCCACGATTGTTTCTTCGGATGTTTCATCGTTGGATGACGATGGGAGATCGCATAATAATTCTACGAAAAGGGGGCTTTCTTTGACTTGGATTTTACAAATTCCAGATCAAACTCTTGCAGAATCGCTATCCATTTTGAATATTTGCCCCCCAGCAACTGTCGCGACAATATATAAGTCATGGGGTTTCAATTTGACAGAATGGTAGTTTTTCGAAAGTGGACATAGTGTCGAAATCTCTGTATCACTTGAAAAGCTGCGAGCGCTAGGTTTTCAACATAAGAATATTTTCTTTCTGTATCATTTAAGTTCTTACTTAAATAATATATAGGATGTTCAATTCCATTGTCTTCTTGAACTAAAACCATTGCGATGGTTGTATCCGCTACAGCATGATACAGGTTAAAGTCTTTTTAATAATCAGGAATTTGGAATGAACCTCCTCAGAAGGTTTGCTTTCCCTTGGAGTTTCTGAATCTGAAGCAAATTCGAAGTTGGAGGAAAATTTATGATTGCCTGAACCTTACATGGGTTGAGACGAATCCTGTCTTTTGAGACTACAAAGCCAAGTAAACGACCAGAACTGACACAGAACACACATTTGTGTGGATTGGGTCGTATCTTTTAGTGTCGGCAACGTAGAAATATCACTCTTAAATGTTGCGGATGATCAGTCCGCTTTCGCGAATGAGACGGAAGGTCATCGAGATACGGTTGAACGATGTTTTTTATGTCATGGAAGGCATAATTCATTGCCCTCTGAAATGTTGCCCCTGTGTTCTTTAAACCAAAGGGAAATTTTCGATATGCGAATGTGCCCCATGGACAAATAAATGCAGTCTTTGACTGGTCCTGTGGGCGGATATTTATTTTATTATACCCGGAGAACCATCCATAAATGAAAAGGTTTCACATCCAGCGCATTCATCAATTATCTGGTCAATGAAGGGTGTAGGGTAGTTGTCTTTTGGACAAGCTTGATTTACATCCCTATAATCGACGTACACTCTAATCGTTCCTTGTTTTTTCATAACAGGGATAATATTCGACACCCAATCGGTTAGAGGAACTGGGTAAATGAAACCAGCATGGAGAAGTTTTTCAACTTATGCCTTGATGGCAGCGACTTTCTTGGGGTGCACCTATCGTAGCCGTTGTCGTACTGGTTTGACATCTAGATACATCTTGATTTCATGTTCAACGATACTCGAGTCAATGCCTGGCATTTCATTATATGACCAAGCAAAGACATCTCTGAATTCACAAAATAGAGCGTTATATATTTCCATTTCTGAAGGAGAACAACATTTGCCAACGTAAATATTCTCTACAACATCTGTTTTGGTCGAGATATTTATGGCGATAGTCTCTTCAATGTTGGACAAGTTTCGCTCAGAATCCACCGTGTTTACAGTATTTGATAGAAAATCAAAAACTGAAGGATGATAAAGGTCATTAGGAGTATCTTCTTCACAATCCAGAAGAAGGGAACGATGGTGGTAATCTTCCCATGGTGCCCCTTCAATTACCATTGATTGAACAATTCCTTCATCGGTGACATGCACTCGCGACCAAGGATCTGAAGGGGTACCATATTCCTTAGACCTATCTATCCAAATGCTTGATGAGCGTTGATTTGGGTTTGCCTCCCATGCTAGGAACATTGATTGGTACAATATTTCTGTTGGGCTTGGAGGCAATACCTGCGCATGATCCATGTTGATATCATTTTCTGAGATCTTTTTAATCGAAGATATCATATTGCAGGTTCCTACCGACGCTACCTCCGCCAGATTGATTGGAGGCGGAAGGGAAAAAGTTCCCATTAATATAGGGTCTTTTAGTAGGCCTATTCCGATATTTTGAAGTGAATGTGGGCTTCCATGGATCATTGGAATGCTTCCCATAGCTTGAGAACCATTGGGGAAGAAGGTTTGTTGGTCGATGATTGTAATCCGTCCTTGAAAGGGAAATGCAATCTTCCTAAAATAGGTCAACACAACAGCAACCATAGCATATATCCATGGTCTTCCCAGTGGGATGTTGTAATCGAGGTTTCCGTCGATTACTTCAACATCTATTTCTACTGTTTTCCCTCCTAGTTCAACCTTCAAGTTGCTTAGAATACCATATGGGGTATATGTTCATCTGTCAAATGCTTTTAATGTCGTCGAAGATGGTGACAAGGTTGGAGATCCTAAAGTATTCCAGCAACTCATCAACATAATACATGTAGATGCCCCCTCATCAATAATTGTTCGACAAACAGTTTTGTTGAGGGCTTTCACTTGAACGAGGAAAGCTAGTTGAGCTGGTAACTGAGGATCATATCCTTTATGATTAAAGGACACAAGATTGGAATCCTTCGGGTCTATCCCACAAATGGCTGATAATAAAGCCTACTTTTGGGATGGGCAATTTTGCAGTAGCTCAAGTGTCAACATAGCGGATGGCAATTAGCCCAGATCTTCCACTATATTGTAATGTTGTGCTGCTCTAGCATGAGGATTAAATGTCGACTTATGTACTACTCCCTTTGGCGGTTTTATTGTCAACTCAGGAATGATGGGCGGTGTAACTTCTGTCGAAGTTGTTGTCAAACTACTAGGTTGATCCTTATCCTTGTTGTTCGACAGCTGTGGATTCCCGTAATCTTTGTTCCTTGCCAATATCAAAGCATCATTTTGCTGTTTGGAAACCGAAAACATCAGCACTTGAGATGGGGAAGCATTTCCACTGTCAACCAGATTTGTTCCTGGATTTGGAAACAGATCAGTTAATACTGCCGAGGTTTTTGAATTCTTGAAGAATTTTTTAAGCTCAGCTCTGTGTGGACAATCTGCGATCCAATGATCCTCATTGCATATAAAGCATGGAAGACTTGGTTTCCTATTTCCAGAAGGGTTTGTAGAAGATTTTTTAGGTGATGATTCTTCTTGTTTCTTCTTCTTCCCTTTGCCTTTCTTCTTGCCCCCTGGTTGCTTGGTTTCTTTGCCTTTATCTGTCGAGACAACATTTACTTCTGAGGCAAGAAGTTCCTCTTTCTCATTTTGACTGGAAATCTTACGAGACTTTTTAGATGTAGCCTTTGTCGATTTCGTGTCTATTGCGCCTATCACCCCATCGATGGCATGAGAGTCATTGTTTGATTTAGGAGGAGGGGGGACCGAAAATTCCGGTCTGGGAGCGTCAGGTATTTTATCGTAGAGCGTGCTAGACTGAGTATAAATCAAGTCCAAATATTGTGCACAAGCGATAACCTACTCTTTGGTGATGACTCCCCCTTTTGCCACATCTTCTGTGATGGAAGGCAACAATGACTTAATAAACCATTCAGCTAAAAGTTGGTTAGGAACATACATTTTTACTATTCTACGACGACGCCGCCACTCATGTGTATGACCAGATATATTAGTGGCTGTTGTTTGTTTGAAATTCATAAGAAGTTCTGTTCTTGTTTCGTACCTTATCGGTAACTGAAAATGGGTTAGAAAGGTTGTGGCTAGGGTACTGAAGTTGTCAAATGAAGTTCTGGGCAATTCGATATACCATTTTGCTGCTGGACCAGTTAATATCGTCTGAAAAAGGCGAAGCCTAATCGAATCATCGTTTAGGGTGTTTGATGAACACCACAGATGAAAGGTAATCACATGATTCGACAGATCTTCACCCGGATTTCCATTAAATTTAGGAATATCTGATGGAAGTTTATGCGGAATCGCTGGCCACCAAGGGGCATAAGTGATTGGATCATTTGTTAACCGATTTAAATCAGGTAACTCTAAAGTTGCCACGAAGGGTAACTGTTGATTCAGGTTAGGTGAAGCATACCCAGGATAACATGGGATTTTCGGAGCAGTTGGCCTTTGCATACCAACATAATGCATTTGATGTTGGTAACTTTGGTAAGGTTGGTGGGCATGACCACTGTAGAATGGTTGATTTTGACCGTTTTGAATATACAGCTGCCCACTATTTGCAAAGATTTCTTGCTCAGATCCTTTGTATACTTGTTGGAATTGTGGTTGTTGGTATTGCACTAGCCATGGTTGTGAAGCCATGTGCTGTTGCCCGATACTAACTGTTTGACCAAGATGAGGGGTAATTGTACCCGTTTGAACATGTGTCATTCCACCAGTTGGCGATTGTGGTTGAGTTGCAGGGTCAAGAGGCTGTTGCATTACAACTTGAGAAACCTGAGGTTGGCATACAATAGGAAGTGCTTGTACTTGCGACACCGTCACAATAGCTGGCGTAGTTGGTATACTTGACATAGGTAAACATTGTTGCATCGAATATACAACTCTTGGTTGTTGAGGTAGTATCGGTACCCAACCGCTTGACGTAGTTCCAACATAACCCGAATTTTGTTGTGAACTCCCGTATGGCTATCCTCCCGGAGGGGAGAATGAAAGGGTATACTGCCCCCCATACGGCGGTAATCCAGTACTTAAAGGAATGGTTTGCCCTTGAGGACCGGACTGCCCAAATTGACCTCCAAATGGATCAATTTGTCGAGACTCAACATAAGAGTTTCCGAATACTATTCCGGATGAACAAACAGGAATGGACCATACCGTCGAAATAGCCCTTGAGTGGGCTCCTTCTAGCGATTGAGAGCTAGTTGGGACAGATGGTATACTGGCGAACATTGTTGGAGTGATAGTAGGAAGTTCTGTCGTCACTGCGTCGGACGACACAGTCCTAGATGTTGACGGTTGTTCAGACATTTCTAGTCTATCCAAAAGATTTCCTAGCGATTCTACAGGATCTTCCATTGGCCGTAGACTAATTTCTGATGAAGAAGGATACAAAGTGATCCCGACCCCAAATTGCGATGGAGTACTAGATGGAGGATCCTCCACAATCTCTTCTATAGCAATCAGACCGGGTGGAAGAGGTAGACCGTCAGGTCTGTAGAATATTTCTGGTGCCGAAGAAGGTATGGAATCTACATCGACAAATGTTTGGGGAACAACACTCTCCGAACCGGTTGTAGATGGAACTGGTTCAGTGATACAAGTGTTTACCCTCAGACTAGGATCAATACTACTGTCCTTCAGTGGTTGCTGAACTTCTTTTGTAAAGGCAGGGATACCAGAAATGTTTGGAGTAACCGAAGTCTCTGATGTTGTTGAAACACTTGTTCTAACTTTACCAGGAGATTTGGAACTAGTTAAATGAGTTTTCTTTGTCCGTAATAGTTTCGATTCCGGAGACAAAGACGGTTGACTCGTAAGCCTTCGTGAACAACGGGGTTTCAATTGACTTTCTTCCACGATTGCGGATTACTCGATCAACCAAAAATCAAGGGGAAGTATGTTTCCGAATTAGATGAATTTTAGACGCTTTGACACAACTTTTTTTTTCAATTTTTAAGAGTCGAGAGAAAACAAAAGATGACTCTAGTCACCTTTGATTTTTAATGAGCCTAAAGTGACAAGTGCTCAGATGGACCTTTTCTGTTAAGGAGTCTGAAAAGGAACGAAAGGGACTACTATGGAAATCTAGGTAGATGGATTACCAAACCAATCGCAAAACTGCAGAATACTATTCATGGTACGACAGTCAATCTTCCCGAATGCTGTGTTCAGTGCATTGTGATCGATAGGGCGGTAGACACAGCTTCCTATGGATAAAGGATTAAGCCTATTGTGGTCTCCCAAAATATACTCGACGGTACGTGGGAGCACAAGTCCATACTGGCACTTATCGTCTCAAAGTGGAGGAATCACCCAACCAACAGTGAGAACAACAGTTACCAGGTTTTACGATGCCGGAATACATCTCTAGCCTAGACTTCCAGATGTTGTGTGTTAGGTTCCAAAGCGTTGTTAGATTCATTAAATTTATTTTATAGTTGATCTTGCTTAAGAAATTTTCCTTTCAGGTTCACCGCATGATGTAGATGTACAATTCCTAAAATGCAATCTAAGATGATAAACATTCTTTTATCTTCTTTGTGCAATGAAAATCCTAGCTACTAAGGAAAGAGAGACAGTATTCTTTCAACAAAGAGCAAAGAGCACACACTATATGCACTGTCCTAAATCAAACCAATCAAATAGTCTAAATACAAATGCACATGCATGTATTTGTTTTCAGCCTTCTTAATATGTGAATGATAAATAGAAAGCTAATGCGCAAATCTGAATTACTTTTCAAGCGACAATTACTAACAAGTTTCTTTTCAAAATCAAAAATGAAGATAATGACAACACTTTGTGATTTGGAAATGAATACTTGCTTTCGACACTAGAAAAACTACAAATTTAGATCAAATACAATAGTAACAGGGTAGTCGACTATCAAGAGCAATCAGACTCTCTTCTGAGACTGAAAACGACACTTGCGACACTTTCAAATCAAGAAACGACAATACAATTACGTTACTTTTTTGCAAAGGAGAACTGAAAATGACTCAACAAATACACAAAAACATTTACAGTTCTTTGCACAATGGAAACGGAATAACAACAAGGAAATGGGTTTCAAACATAGGTATACTGACTATAGGCAGCAAAATTCATGAATAGAACTGAAAAGAATGAACACAGAAACCAAAATTGAGGAACAATGCGTAGTCTGATCAACGCACCTGTAACACAGTGAACTTGAAATGTAGCGCACCTACTACACTCGGGAAGTGCGCTGAATTTCAGATTCACATAACAGAGACTATGCTGGGCTAGAGACGAGACTTTGCTTGGGTTCCAGTTCACAGTTTGCAGTTCAGTTCAGGGATTTTGGCCGAGCAAGTGGTAATCAGTAAATCAACAACAGGGGTAGATCTAAGGAGGTTACTAGAGCCACCACAAGGGAAATTAGAGAGTTTGTAAATTAGTTGTTTAATTCATAAAAAAAACCCAGAGATTGACTGAAGCGGCATTTATCTACTTTGCATTTTCATAGAAAATGCAGTTCGAAAGCTACCTGGCTCAACTTGAGGCTCCGTCTGTAATTTTATAAAGTAAACAACAAGGTAGATAAACAAACAACCTAGTCGCTCCCCAGTGGAGTCGCCATTTTGTTACAGGGAAAAGTTTCTATGCAGAACTACTAATCCCACTAAGGTGTGGTAGCTACCTTAGAAACAAACAAAGTAAAGCTACTTTCGTTTTCCTCTATGAAATATAGATGAGAGAAGAATAAAGGAGACCAACCTCTGTCTTGCGCTTGGCTCCTAGTTCGATTCCCCTCTCTTATGATAGTCCTTTGTTACCTGCTTCCTTGTACACCCAGCTTCACAGAGTACCTGTAGAATCAAAGTAGCATAACACTAAACAAGAACATGGATCTACTATCATAAAGAAGCTAGGATCAGATGTAAATTGACCATACAAATGCATAAAACATAAACGACACAAGAGTATGGAAGAAAACTTGAATAACTTTTATTGATAATCAAGAAAGAGCCAAGAGAGTTACAACCAGTTGTTCTGACCCAGCATCATCCTCTCAGCATGTAAGCCCTTCTTCACCTCATGCCAAGCTTAGATCACCCAACACTATAATGTTCCCTCAAGAAACCAACATCAATTCCTTACAAGATGCAAAATTCCAGCCTTGGATCTCTGGGAGGAGGGATCCATATATAGATATCTGTAAGGGAGATGAGTCATCTTGTGATTTGATTAGTGTCTTCCCTCTGATATTTCTTCCTTCCACTTGGAGATTGATGATCTCTTACTCATCCTTGGTCGAATTCAGAGAGGCAAGTGTCACAGGAGAAGTTTCTGGAAGATTCCATGCCTCTCCACCTTGCGGATTGACACTGCCATTTGTCACTTCTCGCCCATCGAACCCCATAGAAGGGCTTTTTGAAATGCAATGCACCCACAGAGTGTACTTAGGTGAGATGCAATGCACTTTTCCTACGGAGCAGGTGAAATGATCCTGTTTTGACCAGTTCTGAGTGGTTTTTCATGGAGAACTTCTGGGAGAAGCTGTAATCAGCTGACCTTGTTCCTTTAGGGGTTGGAACTACACTTTTAGGGACTTAGGAGACCTTGGTTTATGGACATTTTATGCTTGGGGTTGCAGTGCCAAAAAATGTCTATAACAAAGACCACTGTCCAATATTGGCGAACTACTTGGCAGGAGGGGGATTGATGCCATTGATACCAGATGCACAGGTAGGGCCATGTATGGTACCCACGCTATGGTGCACAATTTGTCAGATAGGAGGAAAGCACACAATAGATAACTATCATTTGTTGCAAAAGTATACACAGACTCCCCAACAATTGTTTTGTAATTTTTGTAGATCGATGGGCAATGACAAGCGTACTTGTCGAAGCTATGAGTTAATGATGGATAGGACCCCAGCATATAGAATGCAGACAGAAACACGAGGCCTCGACCTAGCTGCGGGGATGGCGCACGCTGTATTTTAGGGTCGAGGTCGAGGATGAGGAGGAATGGGACCAGTAAGGGGCCGCAGATAGTTAATTTGGTACAACTATGGAGGACCAAGGCATTACGCCCATGATTGTACCAACCCAATGAGAGTATCCTATTCATATTGTGCTTAGTTTGATCATAAAATGGTAGATTGTCCTACACTGATCACCCATAAATGCAGGAAAGGGGTACTCCAGCCTACTCCAACTTAAAATATTCAAATGATGAGGTCTGAACTATGCGAAGAATACCCAAATGTGAATATAGTGCTTAGAAGCGGTGTGACTACATGGGAAGATAAGGTGAAGCACCTCGAGGAAGATACGTGGGTTCGCAAGGCCCCTACAAAGGAGCCTATGTTTGACTTAGAATGCGCAAAGGAGACATTCATGCAAGCTAAGAAGAGCTTCATAGACGCCTCCACTTCAGGTAGTAAGGATAAACCAGAGATAGGGATGGAGACTATGCTAACTACTGCATGACAATAAGATAGTTAAAGGACTACAGGAGTTGATAACTAGGTGCGCAAGGTCAAGGGAACCCTACATAGTTTGGAAATTGGGAAAACATGCATTGCGCACCAGGAGGGAAATGAGATTGACGGTGCAGATTAGCGAGTATGAAATGGATCAGGTAATACGAGACCTAGGTTCAGACGTGAATGTGTTACCAAAGCAGACATGGGAATGCATGGGCAGGTCCACATTATAGTGGTCCCCTATTTAATTACGAATGGTGAACCAACAAAAGATTTTTCCCATGGGGATATTCCAAGGGGTAAGAGTTGATATCAAAGGCACGAGCACATAGACGAAATTTGAAGTAATAGAGATTGTTGATGACAACAATCCTTATCCTGCATTGCTAGGAATAGACTCGACCACTGATATGAATGGAGTCATCAACCTAAAAAAGTAGAAGATGATATTTGAGAAAAAGACCCTTCGCGTAGTTGTTCTACTAGACCTAGCCGAAGGAGTGTGCTATATTGAACCCATGCAAGATAATGGAAGCAACAATGAGTTGGATTGCATCTACAAGATAACTACGCAAGATCAGGATTGGGTGAATCCGACTACAGATGGAAGGATCTTGTGGGAGAGTGCAAGTTCGTGCACCTTAGATTCAGATGAAGAATATGAATGCTAGCAAAATCTGTTGAACGAAGTGACAACGTTGAATTGCAACATGATGACTAGATCACTATGTCGTGTAACAACACAGGCCTGAGATCTACCAACATATGATGGATTGACAACAGTGGATTAATGCTTGAGAAAGTTTGAGAGCATAGTACTAAAACAATAGTGGTTCAATGCGTTGAAGTGGGCACCACCTGTGAGAACTGTGAGTTAGTGGGGAATACATCAAAGGAAATTTTGAAAACTGGTGCGGCTGTAGGAGGATGATGTAGCTATGATTTTGGAAACTGTAACTATGGATAGCAGATAAATATGAAGGATGTGATGACCCACACACACCTCACAAAATGGATGAAGGCCTATGGAGAAGAACCACAGCCTGAATGGGTACACTTATTCTACCATACCCTGGATGTCATACCCATGAATTGGTACACCGAGACAGAACTCCGACATGTACGGGCAAATGGGATGTCTTGCATGAGGTATTTTTGTTAACATTCACATTGAAGACTGATGGTCGGATATTGTTGACGACGTGCTACAATATGTAAAAGCTGCCATCTTCAAAATACCACAGGAACCATAGGAAGTAGTTCAACTAGCATGGGCAACCTAGTTAAGCAGTACCCTAGAATGTTATAACATACAAGTAGAGGAGGATTATGACAACCCCCAAAATATTAATATTCCAGAAACTAAAGGGTGTCATGAAGGTCGAGAACCATCAATTGAGCACCCCGAGTGCTAAAAAAAAGCAGGTAAACTTTGGTACAAAGGCGGAGCCGAAGTACGCGATGCTTGGGGACTATTGGGATGATGCTACTTTAGATAAGGTCACTGAGTTACTCTGCGAATATCAAGATTTGTTCCTAACCAAAATCATGGACTTAAAGGGGATCATTAGCGACTTATGGATGATGAAGATCACTCTGAAACCGGACACAGAGCAAGTTAAGTAGCGACCTTACTGTTTAAGTTTGACTGGGTGAGCTTTATGGTAGTATAGGAGAAAAAACAGAAGGGAAAAATTAGAATTTGCGTGGACCTTAGGAAGCTTAATGACGCCTGTGTTCACGATCCATTCTCGACACCATTTATAGATGAAGTATCAGAGAATGTTGGTAGAAAGAAGCTTACTCATTCATGGATGGCTTCTCAGGGTACCATCAAATCAAGATCGCGTCAGAATATAGGAGCAAGACAACCTTCGCAACCAAATGGGGCTGTTTTCAATACATCGTTATGCCAATTTGGATCAAGAACGTGCCAATGATATTTTTATGTGTAGTGGTGGCTGCATTCAAGGAATATATCCACAAGTTCTTGGAGGTCTATATGGATGATTGGACTGCATTTGGGTTAGTTAAACACCATATAGCAAGCTTACGTTCGATGCTGGATACTTGTCGATGACACCATATTGCGCTGAATCTTAAAAAGTGCACCTTCCTTATCCCCTTTGGAAATTTGCTCGGCCATGTGGTCTGCAAACAAGGTCTGATGGTGGACCCTGTGAAGATTGTTGCTATTCTCAATCTGGAAGAGCCACGAAGTGTCAAACAACTACACGCCACTTTGGGGCACACTGGTTACTATAGAAAGTTTATTAAGAGCTATGCACAAATAATAGCGCTAATGGAACAATTATCGAATGGGATGCTACATATTGTTGGAATGATGATTGTAAGAAAAGTTTGGATGTTCTCAAGGAAAAAATGGCATATGTTCCCATCTTGGTCTTCCAAAAATGGGACATCAAATTTTATGTACATGTTGATGTGTCATGTATTGCGTTGGGTGCTGTACTTACACAGGAAGGTGCGAAAGGCATGGATCACCTGATTGCGTTCGTGAGTCTCCAGCTATCGAAAGCCGAAAATAACAATTCTACTACTGAGCATAAAGGATTGGCAATGGTATACGCATTCTATAAATACCGCCACTATTTATTTCGTGGGCACTTCAAGATGTATACCGATCATTCTATGTTGAAATACCTGGGGAACAAGCCTGTGTTGGGGGGGCACATATGCAGATGGTTGTTATTATTTCGAGAATATGACTTCGAGGTCATCATAAAGTTGGGACACCTAAATGCAGGACCAGATCACCTATCACGAATTGAGACTGGCGAGGAGCCAAAAAAATTGGGGGAAGCACTACCTGATGCACAACTCTTTGCAGTGCATGTCGTGGACGGCCACTTTGAAGATATAATCCATTTCTTAACCATAGGGACTGCGCCACAAGATTATTCAGTCTAGCATAAGAAAGAATTGGTGGTACACACGACGGACTTTTCTGTCATCGTGGGGCACCTCTACAAAATGGGAAACGATGAGATATTCTGAAGATATGTGTCAGAATTTGAATGAGGATAGATCCTCATGGAAGCACATGGGGGGGATGTAGGACGAAACAATGCAGGATGGGTGACAGCGCAGAATATTCTTCGTGTTGGGCTATGGTGGGCAACCTTGCATCAAGATTCGAAAGCATACTATCGGGCCTGCAACATATGTCAAAGGAGTGGGAAACCATCATGAAGGGATGAGATGCTACACAATCCATAGATGACATTGCAACCATTTGAAAAATGGGCAATAGACTTTGTGGGGCCAATCAAATCTCATGGGAAGATGGGTGCACGCTACATCATCACTGCAATAGAGTCCCTCACTCGATAGGTGGAAGCACAGCCGGTTAATGACTACATGGCCACCACAACTATGAAATTATTGTTCAACAACATGTTGACACGGTTTGGATGCCTGAAAATTTTAATAAGTGACCGCGGAATGCACTTCCTAAATGAAACTATTAGTGCACTCACCGAGGAGTTCCAGGTGTATCATCAACATAGTATGTCATACCATACGCAAGCTAATGGGACAGTAGAAGCACTCAATAAGATCTGGAGACTGCGCTAACCAAAGTATGTAACCCACAACAAAACAACTGGGACTTGCACATACCTGCCATGTTATGGGAATACAAAACTACATGCAATAAATTGATGGGCCAGACACCTTTCAGGTTAGTCTATAGAATAGAAGCAATCATGCTAATGGAATACATCGTACCCGGTTTGTGAATAGCAGCAATGACATGTATGTTGGACCACGAAGCCTTGGAAGAGAGGCTCATGTAATTGGAAGAACTCGAGGAGGAATGGTTTCTGGCAGGATTCCATCAGCAGGTATAGAAACAACACGAGAAAGCTTGGCATGATTGCCATATCAAGTTGCAAACATTCAAGGTAAACAATTTAGTGTTGTTGTATGACAGCAAGTTCAAAAAATTTCCTGGAAAAATCAGAATGCATTGGTTGGGACCATACGTGGTAAAGGAGGTCACAGATGGAGGTGCGGTCCAACTAGTCAAACTTAACAGAGAGCCCTTCCTTGGAAAAATAAATGGTAGTGGCCTGAAGCCCTACACGAGTGGGTCGGCTGTCTGACTAACCGACCAAAGCACAGTCTTTGCAACCTAACAACCCAGACAGAGGTACTGGAATATAAACACAGGTACTAGAAGTCGGCATCAAAGTAGAGAATCAAGTCAGACGCAGATGATTCTAAAGCAGAAATGGAGCAGATCTAGACAACGATAGCATGGTGGGTGCGGATCTTCACGCCACATAGGCACAGTTGGATGGACTTTGTGCAAGGATCGCCACAACATCAAAGTGACTCAGGACGAGTTGGTGATTGTGCTGGGGGCCTATTGGGTAGCAGATACCCCATAGTATGTTTTCTTAGGGCTTGAAGCCCAGATCTTAGTGAAGTGTAATGTAAATACCCCACGAAATGTAGGCACGGAACGCGAGAGTCTAGGATTTTCCACCCTAAGATAATGTAATTTAATGTAGAGTCTGTCGGCCTACCCATGGTCCACAGACCATGGAATTGTATAAATAGAGTGAGGCTCTAAGTGTAAAGGCAATCTTAGCTTCAAGAAGTGATATGGGTTTTTGGAGGATGAATTAGCTCTTAGTTTGTAAGTCTGAGTCTTGGGTTGTAGTAATAGTAAGAGGCTTTGCAGCTGAGTGTGCAAATGCCTGGTAGAGTTCGCAGCTCTCTGCGCAGACCCCTGCAGCTGACTATGCAGGGCAGAGTTGGAATTGTATCTGAATAGAGGATTAATAAAAGATAAGATAATTTCGGAATATTTTGTGTTTATGCTTCTGGTATCTTTACGCATCTCTTTACAGTTTATGATTGGACTCACTGGTTATGAATGTTGAATGATTAATGATAATATTAGGCCCATATAATTAAGTTAAGATCTATAATAAACGCGCAGTCCAGATTAAGACAACACCTTTTCGTACTCTTTATAGAGCTACACAAAAGCAGTTGCACAAGTTGCAAAGGACAGACGACTACGCAAAGCAGCACAAACATGCAAGGTTGGTTCGAAAACTTCCTAACCTTCATCAAGACATCCCTACGGTGCAGAAACCTAGTTCCAGAGCCCTCCCATACTACCTCGGGTGAGACCTCAGTCCGCGCACTACAGACTGTTGTCGTAAAGGTAGGAAGTTTAGGATTTGTTTAGCTAAATCACTTTTGAACCTCAGTCAGGCCCCAACAAGCCAATACCATGCAACCTGTCTTCAAATCTAAAATGCAAACACATGTTTCACTGTCCTACCAAGATAAAATTTTCAAATTTGTGGCAAAGGTTTCTGTTTTTTGTGGAAAAATCAGCTTGCTGTAATTTTCACTTTCCTGTCCCAAATTGTACTTTCCAGGAAACTAAGCTCTGATACCATGAAAAATTTCAACCCCCACTCTGGTTATCAGTTTTCCTTATCACTCCATGAATTTAGTTTTAAATCCAAGAATGATAAAAATTCTAAAAATCTAGAAATGACAATATTTTTTTAAAACACAAATTTAGAGATTTTACAACTGCTGAAATTGCAGAACTAAAAAATAATCGATGTAGCTCATGATTCCTGACCACGTGATCCCTGGTACCTAAATTTTAATAGGGGAAGCACCACTTCCATATTTATAGTTGTGAGTGGTAGGCTTCCTTATGGCCATAATTTTCTCTTCTAGCTTTTCTTGCCAACCTGAATGCTTTCTCCAATGAATCAGTTTCCCAAAGGCGAATCTCATGTTGGATGTTATCCTTTAAAGACCCTATGAACACATCAATCCTATGCTCATTTGGAATATCTTTCACCCTTATATTCAATTTTTGGAAATCCTAAATGTGCTCCATCATTGAACCCTTTTGTTTGATATTTAACAATTGACTAAAAAAATGTTGCTTTTTGTATCCTCATAATGTGCTATCATTTCATCCAAAAAAATTACGCAAGTGACAATTTTTTTACGAGAGTAATGCCATCGATACCATACAAATTGATTTGGATCCATATATAAAGTTGTAATGCGTACCTTTTGTGTGTTTCTCACATTATGGAGATCGAAATATTGCTCCATCTATAGTATCCATGTTATGGGATCCTTGCCATCAAACATCCTCATATCGATCTTTGAAACATGGTGGGTCTTAACTCCAACATTAGAGTCTACGAAATCATGATTAATGTTTCATTTTTTGTCATCAAGAGTTTCCATTACTATCCTTTCGCCATTAGTAAGAATTTCTTGTAGAAAGTTTGTTAAATCTGTCATGAAATCTTCCATGTTTCCTTTAAGTTTTTCTTCTGTACCGTCCATCTTAGCTTCCACATTTGTCTTCAAATATTCCATGTTACCATCCATCTTAGCTTCCATTACTTTTTGTGAGAGTTAATTTTGTTGCACTTGGTATTGTAATTTTTATATATCATGTGGCGTTTACTCCTCTTCTTCATGAGTCACGCTAGAGCTTTCAGGTTTGTTACGAGGTGTTTCCATTTTCTTTCTTCGGGGCATCAACTAATGATAATAATTCTTCACTATGCCCTTGGAATTCCTTCAAACTAATTTTCCAAAACCAACTTATGAAAAATTTTAAAAAACGACACACATTATTTCACTTTGTAGGAGCTTGATATTGAATCTGTTGTATCTCTATAATTTTAGATCTTCAAGATCTAAACTTATGTCCTATGGTAGCCCTCTTAGTCCTATTTCCAACCCCACAATTATTATCAAGAATGGATTCTGTAAGGAAAAGTTATGCCAAATATCCCTCGATCACCTAATTATGGACTGGTTCAGTAGAGATAACATTTACGAAGTGCCACGTGTCACTATTTAGACCTTAGGAACTAAAACTAATACACAGAAAATGACCGGTAGTCCTCTTTCTTTAACTTTTTACGAAATTTCAACCTAATGCTTAGAAAGAAAGTTATGATGATTTTCCCAAGGTCACCTGTTTGAGATATAATTAAGGATCCTACACAAACACTAACCTCTGTGGATCATATACCTGAAAATATAGTGTGGCAAGATCTCAAATTTGGACCCAAGGTTCAGCCAAATTTCGGCTCAAATTTGTGGGTTTTTTAGCATCTAAAATGTCGCAGAAAAAAGAAAAGAAAAGAAGAAGAAGTTATAGAAAAATTCCACGATGACCTATTTGGAGTAGAGAAACCCTAGAATCCAAAGCTTTGATACCAAACGTTATGCAACTAGCTCAAAAAATAGAAAAAAAGATAGATCCATGCCTTCAAAATATGCCTCTTCGAGGGGGAAGCCTCCTTTATATTACAAAAATGGAAAATTATTGGATGATATAAATGAAAAAACCTCCTTTCGATATATAGGAGTCTAAGGGGTCACAATATGATTAAAGCCGACATACAATAATAATATAAGGGCACAACAATAACAATAGTGGGTTTTTATGGGGAACAGTAATAACAATATGGGGACAACAGTGGCACAACAATAATAATAAGGGCTACACTGACAATAGTAATGTGGGAATCACTAGTATTATAGGGACGTAACAGAATATACTCTACTATTGAAGAAGTGGAAACCAATAGATCGATGAAAAAATTAATCAACAAGAGGAAGATAATCAATGGCACATAAGAAAATAATTTCTCTAGGGAAAGACAATTCTCAAAACCCCGACTATCTATTGCATTAATCAGAAATTTGAGTGATAATACAAAGCTTTTTCTCACTAAAACAATTCTTGCACAAGTATAATCAACTCTCTTCTTCACAATCCTTCCCTAGCCAAATTTGAAAATGGGGCACTAAAAGGCTTCTTGTGAGATTACAAGAACCTCTCCCACTTCCAAAGCTTAATTATTCCCAAGACAATTTTGATTAACCAATGCAGAACTAATAATATGCTTAACAATAAGGTCTATGCTTATGTTTATTTTAACTGATTATATGCTCTAAAATATGTTGTTTGTACTGATATGTAAATACATGTAACAATGCAATAGTGTAGCAAATAATGAACACATGGACAACAATATTAATTTGGATTTCACCCAAAACTCTTGGGCTACATCTCCTTGAGCTCTAGTCAACTCGACTAGGCTCTCTGGGATTATGGCTTCGGTTCTTTTAAAAGCTCCACACTCAACTCCACTGTTTTATACAGAAATGATGAGCTAAGAACACCATCTCATCCCTGGCTCTGAACCTCTCGGCTTTTTGGCTCTCGGCTCTCGCTCTGGGTCACGCTCTAGCTCTGGCTCTCACTCTCGCTCAGGCTCTTAGCTCTTGGCTCTAGCTTCTTTAATCTCTCTCTCAGCCTCTGCATGCATCAATGGTTCGCTAGACCTCCCAATGACCTTTAGCAACCTTCCAGCGACCGTGTGCAGCTTTGTTGCCTGTCAATCGTGCTCCCTGGTTCACTTGACCTCCAAGTGACTCCAAGACTCCCTCAGCTACTCTGTGATACCTAATAATGCCTTCCCATGCTCTCAATCATGCTCTCTAGCTCCTTTGAGGCACACTTCTGTCTTTTTGGCTTCCCCAGCCGTTTCTCTACATTTAGTCATTCCTCTGCGGCTCTGTAGCTTCCCTCTGCATTGTCTGTTCGACTAGCCATCTGGCTCTATGGCTCTATGGCTTTTGAACACATCATTGTCTACAAAAATTCCCACTTGTAGCGTGGTATAGTGATCAGGGGTCATTACAGAGGATTCGGGGCCTTCTTTGAGGTGAAAAATCGGAAAATGGACAAAATTTAAATACACAACATTTTACCAGAAATACATAGGAAAACACTATCGGGCGCAAATTCCAGACCTCAAAATCTATGAAATCGCACCTATAACCCTATTGGGTCTGCCTTCGATTGCAATATCGTTGTTGCATAGGCAGGAGGTCTAACAACCTCAATACATGGAAACACATAGAAAATCTAAATTCTTGGATTTCAAAGTTTATGAAATCAGGCTTTTAAATCCCATCAGGTCAAACCTTTTATCACATATTGCAATCCTAATCGCTATTAGATTAGCCTTGCTATCAGGGATCACCAATTTAATCTAGACTGTTGATTTTATCCTCGATTGGACCGATCCAGGTGGATATTGGTGGCCACCTGCCAAGTCCACCTGGACCCCCACCATTTTTCTTCTCAGCATTTTCAGTTTCCTTAATTGTAGCACAACTTACTATTTTTAGCAGTTTTTCAGGTCCTGAACTTCCGGAGCCGTTTTGAGGCCCTAAACAACGTTTTTTGGGGAATTCGGGGGCAACATGGTTCCATGTAATGGACCAATGTTTCCTGTTCCAACAATGATAGTGCTCAGATAGATCTTTCTAACGAGCTATTGTATGCGTCAAACGGAGATCGTATGCCAAAGTTACGACCCTGGGAAGTTGATGTACCAACTTACCCCAAACGGGGCCCATAGTTTGGCGTTTCATCTTCTAGGGTTAGGTTTTGGAATGTCAAGGGTTTTTCCATTGTTTCTCAACAATAAATAGGCCTTCGAGCCTCATTGTAAGACAGTTCAGAGGCATGTAGCCATCACATCTCTTCTCAGAGATAAGCTACCATCGCCCTTGCTGGTTTATTTCCATTCTGGTTGTAAGCATATTTTAGTATTTTCCATTAATGAAATGAAGTATTATTTCCACTACATCTTTGTGTATATGGTTATCTCTATAATTTGTTGCGTTCTTGTTTAAATCCAGATCAGTCGTATCAGAGCGGTCTGCTCTTTCTCTGTTTTTCTTTGCATGTCCCCAACAAGGTCGGAATATAAGGAGTTAGGGCTTGAACTGGTTGAACCTTTGCAAGACCAGCCTCGCAAATCCCGATGGCCTCCCATGGCGGATGAGAAGAAAGACGAGGGGGCAGGAGATCCCATCAAAATCTTGCTCAAAGAAGCCCTCAAGCGACAACGGAACGCGGTGATGGACAGCTTTGCCTAGATCCTTCAGCGGCTACCCAGAAGCAACGCATCGGCTTCCAGCAGCTACTCTGGAAACGCCACACCCTTTAAGGTACAAGTTAATTTTGAAATCCCCATATTCGAGGGTTAGATAGACATAGATACCGTAGATAAATGGTTGAATCTGCTAGAGGGTTATTTTTTTGTTCATGAATTTTCGAGTCGGGAAAAGATTGTTTTTGCTCTTCTCAAAGCAGCCCCCCACGTCAAGGACTGGTGGGAAACCTACTGCGAGCAGAAGGATGAAAGTACTGGCTCACTATTTTCAGCCAAACCCACTTGGGATTCGTTCCGGGATGCCATCAAGGAGCAGTACTACCCCGTTGGAAGCTATGAGGATGAATACATAAAGTGGACCACGCTGCGGCAGGGAAGGGACCAAGACGTGCCAGAGTTCACCAATCTTTTCCATACCCTTCGCACAAAGTTGGGTATCAAGGATTCGGAGCAACATTTGATACTCAAATACCGTGCCTGCCTGCACAAGTACATCCAGGAAGAAATACAATTCCTAAACATCTCCTCGCTCGGCGCAGCATACCAATATGCCGTCAAGGTCGAGCAGAAGTTTAAACAAGAGAAGCGAGACTTTGGATTTGCGAATCCAAAGCAGGGGAAAGGTGCCCCTAAACCACAGAACAAAGGACAAAGCCAAGGTGGGACAGCCCAAGACAACCAGCCGAAGCTGCAAGCAAAGAGTAGCGCCGCGAAGCCGAGAAAGGACACTCAAAAATGGTGTGAGTTCCATAAGAGCTCCACTCACAACACAAGTGAGTGTCGGGCCAAGCAGTCACTGGTGGCTGAGCTAAAGGTTTCAGAATCAGATGCATGTTCCGACTCTGAGTCAGAACCCGATAAGGGGAATGAAAAAGGGAAGCAGATCGTTGATGCGGATCCCAACGTCACTATTGCTACCGCAAAGATCCAGAAAAATGAACCCGAAGATCCAGAGGTGGAGGAGCATCTCTTCCACTCCCAGATGTGGGTAAAGGGCTCCCCGATACAGTTCATTGTTGATAGCGGGAGTCAAAAGAACCTCATTTCGGCAGAGGTTGTGAAGTGGTTGGGCTTACCGACCACAGCACATCCACAACTATACACCATTAGGTGGCTTCACCAAGGACGAGATCTTCGCGTGAGCCAGCAGTGTCGCCTTCCATACAACATCAAGCCCTTCACGGATGAGGTATTGTGTGACATTGCTCCCCTTGAAGTTTGTGATGTATTACTAGGACAACCATACTTGTGGAAGCGACATGATATGTATGAATCAAGGCCCCGTGCTGTTATTATTACATTGGGAAATAAGTTGTACAGGATACCAGAGGTAGCACCACCTACCGCCATCTCTTTGATTACTGCAAAACAATGCTAGTAAGATCATTTCCAAAACCAGGAAATTTGTCTTCCTAATGATACGCCCTCAAGGAAAGAAGAAGACAGTGGCCGCGACCTCTAGACGGGGTCCCTCTGGACGACAATTACAGATGGACAAGGTTGTGGAGGAGTACAAGGACATCTTCACCTCCCCGGCAGGGGTTCCTCTGCACTGTCAAGTCAAGCACTCCATTGATCTGAGCCCAGGTGCGCCGCTACCCAATGGACCAATTTATCGGCGCTCCGTTCTGGAGAATGATGAAATCAAGAGGCAGATTCAGGAGCTCCTGCAGAAAGGTCACATCCATCCGAGTTCATCGCCCTGTGGGAGCCCGATCGTGTTGGTACAGAAGAAGGATGGGACGTGGAGACTCTGTATTGACTATCAGGCGTTGAACAAGATCACTGTCCGTAATAGGTACCCGATCCCGCAGATTGATGACCTCCTAGACCAACTAAAGGGGGCGAAATATTTCAGCAAGATCGATCTGAAGTCAGGATATCACCAGGTACCAATCGAACCCTCTGATGTGTGGAAGACTGCCTTCAAATCCAAGGAGGGCCTCTTCGAATGGTTGGCTATGCCTTTCGGATTGACGAATGCTCCTGCAACCTTCATGAGGTTAATGGATCACATCTTGCGGCCATTCACCAACTCCTTTGTAGTAGTATACTTGGATGACATTCTGATCTTCAGCCAGAGTTGGGAAGAGCACCTCCACCACATCCGACAGGTTCTCCAAACACTGCGGCAACACAAGCTATGTGCCAATTTGGAGAAATGCACTTTTGGCATGACCCAGGTTCAGTATCTGGGATACATCATTGATGAACAGGGGGTGCATGTCGATCCAGCCAAGATCCAAGTCATTCGGGATTGGCCCTCTCCAACCACTCTAACAGAGCTCCGCAGCTTTCTAGGTCTTGCCAACTTCTACCGCAGATTTGTGTTGGGGTTTTCTCATATTTCTTGGCCCTTGAGTCAAGTCACCAAGGGAGGGGCGAAAGCAAAATTATTTTGGTCTGAATCTCAACAGAAGGCATTCATGGAGTTGAAGGATCGCCTCTGCACGGCACCAGTGCTCGTGTTACCAGATTTACAACAACCATTTGAGGTCGAGACAAATGCCTCTGACTATGCTATTGGGGCAGTCCTTACTTAGCATGGACATCCAGTGGCATATCACAGTGAAACACTTTCAGACACAGTCCGGAAGTACCCCACTTATGATAAAGAGATGTATTCCATTGTACAAGCCTGCCGACAATGGAAGCATTACATTTTGGGGAAGGAAACGGTCATTCACATAGACCACCAACCCCTGCAGTTCATACAGACCCAAGGGAAATTGCAGAATGATCGCCATCAGAACTGGTCTACATACCTGCAACAGTTCCACTTGAATATCAAGTATAAGAAGGGCAGCACCAATAATGTTGCAGATTGTCTCATTCGACCACTGATCATGGCGTTAACCACCGTGCTCAACTCTTGTGGGCACGAGACTTATGATTGGCCACTTCTCTACAAAAGCGACCCAGAATTCGGCCACACATACTAGACACTCTTGGAGGGTCGGCATGTTCCATATTTTCACCTCCAGGATGCCCTATTATGCCACCTTGGTCACCTTTGTGTTCCTTCAAGCAACCGTGCCAAGATGATTTGGGAAGCCCACTACAGTCGGGCTGTGGGGCATTTCGGGGTCGAGAAAATAGTGGCAGTTCTGCAAAATTATTTCTATTGGTCGAATCTTCGACGGGATGTTGGGAAGTACATCATATCATGTACTGCCTGTGCCATTGCCAAACCGACCATTAAGAGGCACAGCCTCTATACCCCGTTGCCTACCCCTAGTCGACCTTGGGAATCCATCTCCATGGATTACATGTCAGGCCTGCCTTCCACTAAGCATGGGAATGACTGTGTTTTTGTGGTCGTCGACAGGTTCTCGAAGATGGCCATTATGGTGGCCTGCAAGAAGAATATCACAGCAGAAGCCACTGCTAAACTCTTCTTTGAATGAGTGTGGGTGCACTTTGGGATCCCACAGTCTATCATCTCAGATCGGGACAGTCGGTTTCTCAGCACATTTTGGTCCAGTCTCTGGTCAATGCTGGACACCAAACTCACGAAGTCCACAGCCTTCCATCCTCAAACTGATGGCCAGACAGAGGTTGTCAATAGGATGATTGTGCACATTCTGCACATGTATAACTCAAAGCATCCACGCACATGGGACGAGAGCCTCCCGTATGTTCAGCATAGCTACAACCGAGCTCTTCATAGCTCCACTGGCCATAGCCCTTTTCAGGTGGGTTTGGGATTCCAGCCACTATGCCCCATTGATGTGGCCATGCCACTTGCAGCTACTCACATAAATTCAGCTCATGTCCAGTCCAAAATAGATAAGGCCACCAACTTCATTGAGCGCATCCAACACATTCGCCAGCAGGTCCATGACATTCTTGAGAAATCAAATGCCAAGTACAAGCAGCGACATGATCAACATCAGGTGCCACACAAGTTTCAGGTGGGTGACAAAGTCTGGTTGCATTTGCAAAAGTAACGCCTTACTGGAACCTATCGGAAATTGAGGCCACTTCGATATGGTCCTTACACCATTACTAAGGCTATGGGAGACAATGCATTCGAGCTCAGCATTCCCCCATTCCTTGGCCTGCACCCAGTGTTCAATGTGGACCGCCTTTGGCCATACTTTCCACCATTGCTAGACACATCCGACATTGCAGAACAACTCAAACCCACAGAATTAAATCCAGATTGCATGGAACAAGCTGCAACTGATCGGATCATGGACGCACAGATCAAGAACACTCGCCAACAGAATATCCAACTGTATCAAGTTGTCAAAGCAGGCCAACTCCTTCAGTAGGGAAAGTGGCTCACCAGGGAACAAGTTCAGCAAAAGCTTCCTCATCTCATGGAGGAGCTCAACGCAATGGGGACCATTGCTTCCTAGGGGGGAGGAATGATCCAGGTGGATATTGGTGGCCACCTGCCAAGTCCACCTGGACCTCCACCATTGTTCTTCTCAGCATTTTCAGTTTCCTTAATTGTAGCACAACTTACTATTTTTAGCAGTTTTTCGGGTCCTGAACTTCCGGAGCCGTTTTGAGGCCCTAAACGACGTTTTTTGGGGAATCCAGGGGCAACATGGGTCCATGTCATGGGCTGACCGATGTTGCCCGTTCCAACAATGATAGTGCTCGGATAGATCTTTCTAACGAGCTATTGTATGCGTCAAACGAAGATCGTATGCCAAAGTTACGACCCAGGGAAGTTGATGTACCAGCTTACCCCAAACGGGGCCCATAGTTTGGCGTTTCATCTTCTAGGGTTAGGTTTTGGAATTTCAAGGGTTTTTCCACTGTTTCTCAACAATAAATAGGCCTTCGAGCCTCATTGTAAGACAGTTCAGAGGCATGTAGCCATCACATCTCTTCTCAGAGATAAGCTACCATCGCCCTAGCTGGTTTATTTCCATTCTGGTTGTAAGCATATTTCAGTATTTTCCATTAATGAAATGAAGTATTATTTCCGCTGCATCTTTGTGTATATGGTTATCTCTATAATTTGTTGTGTTCTTATTTAAATCCGGATCACGGACGGTCCAGATTGCATCACATATCACTATCGCATCGGCCCTTTGTGTAGGGTTTCGTTGATCTCTAGACTGTCGATTTAATCCTGGTCATCCATTCGTTTCCCAATCCGGCAGTTGAGATTGCACATCGTGATCTCTATCACATATCGCATTTCGAACAGCCCGAGGGTTCTTCCCTTTGAATATCGACTACACCGACCCGATCCGCTGATCCGATCATCGGCGATCACATGTCACATAGCTTGGGTACCGATATCGCATGCGAGCCTATCTCCGACCCGATACATTGGAGATCACCGATCGGGGGCCTCCCGCCTTTGGCCTAAGTCCTTCCATTTTTCCTTTTGCTAATGTGATTTCCCATATAAGGCCTTTTAGGCCATTTTTAGAAGAATTTTCCCCTTTTTCAAAGGAATAAGGGCAACTTGTTTTTGTGATAACTTCTACCTCTAAAGTGCATTTTAGCCCATTGAAATTGCGGTATATTCAAAATGAAAAGATCTATGCAATGGGGCTATTTCCAGGAGCATCCTTGGACTTTAATTTTCCTTTGTGAGGAACATTTAGACTTAGAACTCTATCGAAAATCCATTTTGGATCATGCCTTCCCACTAAAGAACTTTTGGTCTCCAAAAGACTGATATACTGATGTGAATAGTAAATGAGAGTACCTCACCATCTTCTTTTAGCCTCCATACACTTGCCTTCCATAATGCCTTTGAACCAAATCCTTTGACCACTTTCCTTCCTGGATGTGTCGATCTTCCTGGGAAGAATTGTCTTCCTCCTTGCCTTCCCACAGAACTTCTGCTGAAATGGTCATAGAAGGTAGTTTGAACTTCTCTACCTTGATCATTGATCCATGGTGGCTCAAACAAATTTAAAGTACATCTACTCGAAAAAGCTTTCATTTGTACCTATTTGACAAACTTTCAACAACAACTATTAACAACAACAAAAATATAGACAACAACTAGATGGAATAAAACTCCTGCTTCAACAAAAGAAACAGATGTCACATCTTGTGAACACCCCCATCTCTTACATCTGCATACAAATGATGGAGTGGATAAGAGGCCCACAAAACATGCATTTAATATAAATGACCCTTCAAGTCAAGCATGTAGAAAAATACCTCTAGTACTCTTTTTCAAAGATGAAACACTTCATCATTATCTTCATCTTGGAGAGCAAGTTAAATTCTCCCAAGTCAACATCACATGCATGTTACAACAAAGCAATCAACCCTTCAAGTTAATTACACATACATGTTAAAATACAAGGAAATCATCAACATCCCTATGTTCATGCATATCAAGCTTATGCATGTATTTCATCCTTCAACTTTCACTTAAGCACACTGCAATTTCAAAGCTGAAATACACATATAATGTTGCAACGATAAAGTGAGTCTCCTACTCAACTTGTCCATTCACCTTCTTGGTGGAAACCTGCAACTTGCTTCTCATTAACAAAGAAATGTAAATATATGCATCAATAGACATGAAATCTTAATTGGATAATAACTCTAACCGTTTCTCGCAAATCCCTTTCAAAGGCACTACCTTTGTCTGCACATCAACATCAACATGTGGATCATCCTCAAACACATCAATCATGGAATCTTCCTTTCCATTTCTGCCATCTTCTCTTTCCACTTTCTTTAGCTTTGGTTGAAGCATTGTTGGATTCAAAGTCCAACACTTTTCAGCAATATACCCTTGCTTATGGAAGTAAGTGCACTGCATGTGCATCCCCTTGACAGCATGACTTGCCTTGTTCAATGGACCTTTGGCTTTTTGCATCCTTTCCTTCAAAAGTTTCCTATATGTGGCCATTCTCTTCCAACATCTAGAAACATTATGGTTATCCAAACCACAAAAGAAACAAGCAATTATTTTCCCATATCTATGTGGAAATTTATCATGCTTTGCAAAATCAAAATGAAGATGATTATAATCAGATTTATACCTTTCTCTTTCACCTTTATTGCCTTCTTGAGGAGGTGAATCAAATGAAGAAGTGGTTCCCTTTGGAACACCATCAATCTCTTCAAGGCTTTCAAAGTTTCCACAACTCTCTTGTTCAAGTGTTTGCTTCTGAACACTTGCATCCTGCAAATGATGTTTGAAGCTATTGCATTCCTCCTCAACACAATCTTCACACTTCTGAGGTAGAGGACCTGCAATGAAACTCTGATGAGTAAATTTTTAGTTACCTAGAGTAGCACTGGTAGAGTTCATTACTGTCACCACTGACTATTAACTCACTATTAGTTCTCTTAATCAGTTTGAGAACTAATTAACTGAACCGACTCATGAAATTGAGTACTCTACTTTACAACTCACACTGGACTCCTACAAAGTAGGGAGAACATATACATGACTTCCAAAAAACTTCCAACTTGAATTTCCTAAGTTAAGTAAGTTTAATAAAATTGATTTAACAATTTTCAGTTGTTATGAGAATAGAATTCGAATTTAATTCACATTTTAATTCAAGGACAAATTAAACTGGAATTTCTTGTTTCCATTTCTCAACAATATTATCACCTCCCAGCACATGGCCAACAACGACATGGCACAAACACAATGAGATCATGTCCTGACATCACATGGCCAGACATGTCGTGACCATAATTGATCAAAACACATTATTCACAAACAATAAAAAAGAGTATTAACATTAATATGGGGTTGACGCTATGTGGTTTCCATGAGGGCCTACATTGATATTATTAATCAGATAATGTAAGTAAAGTAAAAAAAATATTGCAATGCTACATGGAGTTTGAACCATAGACATACTCATATATACCAAGTAAAACGAGCATATAATTATGTGGTAACGAAGCGATGATTAAAACAAAAAGAACAATCAAGACCTAATAGTATCTATGATATAATAGCATATCAATAAGGACACTGAATATAGTACCCGAACGATGAGGGAATAAGTGACTAGGTAACTCTCACCAAATAGAGATTATGAAATACATAACTTACAATACCATATGGATTAGTGGATGTTAATTTATTATGGAAATAATCCTTATTTAACAGTTGGAATAAAAGTAATTAGATATAAGTATATATATAAAAGAAAAAAAAATTATGGGACTAAGTAGAGGTTCATGAAAATCCTGGTGCTCATGATCATGATGATGGTTAACGTCCACTGAGACCAAACTTTGGTCCATCAGACCTAAAAAAAATGAATTATTTAGTTTGATTTAGGATTTTATTCCTAAGCTCAAAAATCTCAGAAAGAAGGCTTTCGAGCTCACTATAATTTTGACATCGTAAAAGGCCAAGAAGGTCAGTATTCCAACAAATATTATGAAACTGAGATCTAATGTGGTTGTACGCAGGGCACTCTAAGAGGAAGTGATTTTCATCCTCGATGTTCATATTCTCATAGAGATGGAAGATCCTTTCCATCCGTGGTGTTTTAGGAGCTACCCAACAATCGATTTCACTATGTAGCTCATGAGAGTTCATTCTAATCTTCGCTATATTAATTTTCTTATTTGAGCTAGTTAAAATATAGAGATAGTTTTGATGTTCTAGGGTGGGGTTGATGACCTCCTTATAGTATCTTAATTTTATTTTAGCTCCTAAATCCTTGTCACGCCACATTTTTTCTTTGAACATAGAAGTAATAGTATTTTTAATGTTATTAATGTTTTGTAATGCAACATTCTCATCGATCTCCCAATGGTTTAGCTAGGCCTTCGTGTCTTTATACCAACCTCATTTGAGACTTAGGTTGTTTTGGCTGGAATTTAAAGCTAGCTTAGGAAGTCTATGGCCTCCTATGTTATTTAGTTTGTGCTTGTAAAATAGAAGCCTGGTCATAGCTAGGCTCTCGATAGGGGAAAGACCCAGTTCTATAAGGAGAATAGGATAGGAGAAATGGAGAAACCACACTTCTGGATTTGCTCAATATTTCTCTAGGATTCTCTAGAGATGCTGCAACCCCAAATCTCACATCCATATAAGATAATAGGAGTGACTAAAGTTTCAAATAGGAACTTCTTTCTATCCCACATTACAAGGTTTTCCATTTTACAAATATTTTGAAGACCAAAATAGGCTTTCCACCCAACATTAATCATTTTCTCAATACTATAGTTCTAGTTGAGATTGTGATGAATATCAATTCCTAGATACTTGTAACAAGACACTTCCTACATGTTACATTTGTCATACATAAATTTAGCATAAGCGTCCTTCTTGGATTTGATAATCATAACTTTCGTTTGTCAGCGTTAACATTCATACCCATGGTAGAGAAGAAATCCTTAAGAATTCTAAGTTTGTTATCAAGATCAGATGGTCACCTTGAGAGAAGAAAAATATCATCAACATAGAGAAGAAGGATGATGACTATCCCATCTAAAATCATGCCAACACAACTTGATTCCTCTAAACAACTTTCTAGCTTGTCGATGTAAATGCCAAATAGGGTAGGGGAGAGGGGGAAACCTTGTCTAACTCCAATATTACACTTAATATCTTTTGACAACCCCTCATTTCTCTTTAACTTCACAATTACATTCTCGTATAAACTTATAGCAACAGATCTCAACTCGAAAGTAACCTTTAGCTCTTCTAATATATTCCATAGGTTGTTTCTAGGAACTGTATCGAAAGCCTTTCTAAAGTCCACAAAGAAACAAAAGAGATTGGATTTATCATTGGGGCTTTCCTCCACAATGATCCTAAGCATAACGAAGTGATCTATTATTGATTGATGCCTTCTAAAACCTGGTTGGCCTTTAGCCCACTTACCTTCAATTTCAATCCATATGCTCAACTTATTTTCAAAAATAATACCATATAACTTGGCTCAGAGAGGGTTTATCATAACTTTTTTATAATTATAGGGGTTATTTGTATCCCCACTTTTAAAAATAGGGATTATGAGGCTCTGAGTCCATGTTTTAGGGAACCCTTTCTTGACCGCTTGATTGAAAAGATTGTGGATGTAGGGGATGAGGATAGGACCTCAAATTTTTAAGATTTGTGCCTGGCAACCTTCAATGTCCTTAGCTTTCCCATTTTCTAGGCGTTTAACTCCAAAATCAATGTCTTCTAATGAGAAAAATTCTTTCGTTGTGAGCGGGATTTCAAAGTTATACATGACATATGGAGATTCATTAAGCTTTTTAAGATAGGAATTCAAGTCGTGTAAAGCAATTTTATTATTATCTTTAGTTTTCCTAGGTAGAATCTGCCTCCATAATTTCTTAGGAGCTACCTTAGAGAGGTGTAAGAGATTCTTTTGTCTTCTACAAATATACTACGTTTTTTTCCTTTTAGTTAGGGCTTCGTATATTTTTATCTTCCCAATTTTAAGAGATTCATCAACAACTTCCTTAATTGCTCTCCTCACACTTTTACAATCTTTTTCATACCATGGGTTGGTTTTTCTATTTCTTTTATTACTTGAAACTTTAATTGAGAACTTGTGAATAGAATGTGAGAGGGTTGTATTAAAATTATGAATGAGGTCTTCTATGTTGTCTATACTAGATAAAGGAAGCAAATTAGTTTTTAATTCATTTAGAAAGAGACCATTTTTATTTGTATCAAAGATTAAGTTCTTTTGTCTATAAGGATTATCTTCATGTGTGTTGATATATTTCTTGTGTGTTTATGATCTATCTTTTATTACTGCTCATGATTATCATTTAATTAATTAATAATGAAGTAATGGCACACTACTTAGAAGTGAAGATTTTAACCCTGTATAGAAATTACCTGCAAACAAGTTCTTAAAAAAAAACAATAGAAAATATATACTTGTGAGAAACAAAAAACAAATACATAGATACTTTCCCGTGGATCCTAAATCGAGACTACTAGAATTATTTTTGATTATGTTCCTTCCAGTGTTACAATACATATATATAATTTTTGAGGCATTCATAAACCCCAATCCATTAATCCTGGATTAGAACATAACTGTAGTTCCCTTCACCAAATCTACAAAATACCACAGGCAGAAAACCATCATGCCCAAAACCATGTGAAAAAATGATTCACAAAAGTGAAGGTAGGTTCACGCATGTAATATAGTGTCCTAATTTTTGTCCAGGGCATTGCCCTATAGCCTATGCACGGGGGTTACCAGATTAGTTTGTTTATTCCCAAATTTAGATTTCCAGAAGTCCCTTGTGGCAAATAACAATAAATTTTTGCTATTTTTAGAGCATGCTAATGAGATTCAATCGAGTTGATTCCACTTCCATTAGATAAAAAAATTAAAAATATAGTTAATAAAAACAATTATCCCATTTCATTTGCACTTGGTTAGGTTAGGCATTTGATAGACATACTAATTCACTAGTTCTTGAATTTCTAGATTTTAGACTAGTAATTTTCTACCATTTTTTAGCATGGGTTAACAAAGGTATTTTTGAATGAGTCCACTTTGAATGGAGGCCTAAGACATCTTAATCAATAAAAAAAATTCTCCCATACATTTTTATTTGACTTTCTTGGTCACTTGGTGAATTTTAACTCCCTATAGAAAATATGTTATTTCTTGTAGTAAACTACAGGAAAGCCTGTAACATAATTCTAGTGTGTATATACTTGCCCAGACTTGCTCAAGAATTTTGTTTATGATCCCTTAGGGTTGAATCAAGACCCCTGACTCTAAATCTATTATTATGGAAGACTAAATACTACTTAGGACTTGCCTCTTGACCCATGCAAAACATTTCAATTATTTAGGTTAATGGATAAATTTATGAATTGGATAATACAATGATGATTTTATTGATCGCCACATCCAATGAACTTTGTTCATCAATATAAGCTCTTTGAAATGTAATGGATGACATTTAGTTCATGATATTTAATTTATGCAATTAGAATAGGTTTCTTTCCTTGTATTTTCATTCTTCCAATAGGTTAAGGTTTCCATTTCAAGCATTTCATTTTATGCAATTAGTTTAGGATTTGATTTCATTACATGCATTCCATTACATCATGACAACAAAGGAAGGACACATTGCATGTTGCACATATAGTTCCTATACCTATTAAGCTTGTATTAATGTCAGATTGATAATTAAGGTTGGTAGCCATGGGAGCTGCAACATTCTTGTTGCAATACCGAGGCTCATTAACAATCATATGTGGAAGCTCGAAAATGGAGTCCTGGTTTGAAATTTACAACTAGTGAAAATTTGGTGCCATAAACTATAAGGTAGCATAGTTAGAATTTGGTTGGATAAGCTTTGCAGCATAGCCAAACTTGGAAGAAGTTTCAAACCTAACAACAAATCTTAGTGGACTAGCCAAAACTAATGACTGCACGGACAAGGCTGATAACTTAACATCAATAAGTGTTCTTCTTGGGTGTTTGTGGAGCCCACCAGATGGACTTACCCCATCAAGTGCACCTCGGAGGATTGGAAATGGTGGACAAATCATGATTGTTGGGAGATAGGCACCGAGACAGGACATTGGAGGACGAACCAAGTGCCAAAACAAAAGGGGCTAAAGGAAATATGGTGAACTTTGGAAAAAATTTCATAATAAAAATTAGAAGGATGTGAATTTTATTATTAGAAGTGAATTTTGGCAAAGGAATATTAAAAGGCCTCGGGCCTATAATAATGTTACTTAGGCACATGCATGGGATAGATGAATCAACAATCATTTTGATAGATCTTTTTTGGGCTAATGTGTGGATGAGTCAACAACTTTGGTAAGTGACAGTTTAGTGGCACTATTTGGTAGGTAAGTCAAACATAAGAATAGAATGAAAATCTCATGAACACGTTGGCAAAAATATAGAGGCATGTTTGGAAACTGTGACAAATATTGAGGTTCATCGAAAATAGGAAAACATTGCCAAAACCTGTAACTCACCCAAATTGAAAATGACAACAGTTTAGCTATCAAGTTGTTGAAAATGTTGGGAAAAATACTAAGAAGGGGCATGGGGGGGTGAATTAGTTTTTAAAATTCACTTCACCATTTATTATCTTATTCTGATTTCCATATGCTATTTTATTTAGGTAACCCATGTATGTACATGATTGTGATGAATACAAACAATGTACCGAGTTAACTACTTTTCTTATTTTTCATCACATTTTCGTCTTTTAACTAGTGTGTCATTACTTCAGTATTCACTAATTAAACATTAATCATGAGCAATAATAAAGAGATAGATCATTAACACACAAGAAACATATCAACGCACATGAACACCAGGATTTTAGTGGGGGACAACAATGTGGGAGAAAACCACCACTGTCGTTGTCTCTGCCTTCTTTTTATTATAAAGGAAAACTTCTTACAATCTTGTATTGGCATAGAATTGTACCAATACATAGTCACCCACCTTGCGAATGATATAACCTTCTTTCATTCTCCAACACCCACTCGAAGGGAGCTCCATCCCACTGATCTCGTTTATGAACTCTTAGAGGAAGGGAGATCCTATTCCCTGCACAAATTATCTGGCTACTAAGGGAAGGAATATTCAACTCCCTCACTGAAGGATATAAACCTCAACACATCCTGTGGACCACACTTAATAATGTTTCATATTAGATCCACCGTAATGAAACACATGTCAGAATGTATACGCTACTTCTATGAATAACACCTGTGATTGTATGTTTTTCCTCTATACTAAAAATGCGTACATGTCATAGAGCACTGAGTAATGAATCATAATTCACTTAAGAAGAGTTAGATCATTCCATGAGTCATAGATTAGCATAGATTACTGAAACAAACATAAATCATTATATTGTAGCATCATTATCAATCAATATACCATATATAGATCATCACATCAGATACATCATAGAACAAAACTGATCAAATGTCATCAACAAGTCCTACCGCAAAAACCTAGTATGTATACATGACTTTCAGAAAGTGTATCAACATATGTACATTATTTCCATTCACAATACATGTTTATAGTTCTATAAATTTTGAAAGCACTTCATGAAATATATATGTGACTACCGAGAGGGTTATCCGCATATATGCGTGACCTTTAAGAGGAAAACTAGTCTAGAGATCTGAAATCACTGGATCATACCTTTATTGCAACCATAACACATACTTCACAAACTTTGTTGTCACACATTCATATCAAAGTATCATTATCACCACAAATCTATCACTATTAGCTGAAGTCACAAACACATCAAGCAAGCATTTTCATTACTATTATTTTGGATCTATTAGATTTGAGCCTCTTCCATGCTCCTTGGTGCACACTTGTTTTAGATCATATTAAATGTTAATAACCCATAACTTGCACACATAACACTTTTATCTCTATCTTTGTATATAAGTTCAACTTTAGCCAATACCTTAAGCCAATCGTTTAGTAATTCCATTGGTATTCTTTGAAGGGATAAAATAACCATTGTCACACTCATTACTATGGGCTAATATCATGGTAAATACCACTGGTATTCAAGTTACCACAGTGTGGATTTTATACATAGATTTTATTCTTAGTACTTGCATATGTACATGATCTTGCTTTATAAGACCCGCATATACTTTCTCAAGCTTTGTCTTTGCCATCAATTTGTCACTAAATTGTGCTTTCTCCTTTCGAACCAGCTATGGAATATGTATCACTCAGTACAAACATCCTATTATCATAATTTTGACATATTTATCAAGTAAGTTTCCATCAAGGACAACACATTAGCCATAACTTCAACAATCAGCCCGTTCAGACTTGATGACAACCACTTTGGTGTTTGGTAACCACCTGTAAACACTTCCAAATACATTTGTAAACACACCAAGTTAAACACCAATCTTCTCTCTACCTTTCACATCAAGGGAAAATGGCCAACCATTGTTGAACAAATACATTTATCCCCACGGTATAGAGAGGATCACTATAAAAATGATCTGTTGAATATGAAAATTTTATATTGACCATGCTCCCCCTGAGCATATGTTGAAAACTCTGAAGATATACAATAAAAGTACAAGACTTTATGACTCAATTCAATATGACCTTTCCTGTCACCAATGAATCGTAATTAGCTCAATCACCCAACACACTGGGGTTACATATTTGACTTAGCATTACATCAAATTCCAAAAAGATTACATACATAAATGAATTGACCTCAATTGCCCATACATGGCTGAATTTTGCAATCATTTACAACATGGGTCTTTACATGACCTTTATATCAAGAGGCATATATGACCTTTATAACAAAATACAATAACCTCACTCACGAGGTAGCAAGAACATGATAGTCATCAACAACCATCATCGACCATGTGGGAACTTGCAATATGAATATTTGATCACAACAACACAGACATCAAAATGGACCTCCTTGTCATCGTTAAGTAGGACAATGTAGTCATCAAAGTGTGACCAAATGTGGAGTGTTTACAAGAATCACCAAGTAGTTGTACCAATAGTATATCACTAAGCATCCTCTTGACTTCATCTGACATGCCTTTCCCCATATAAGAAGATCTATAACCAGTAATGTTAATTCCATCATATTATCTTCAAGCACCCAGTAAATACAAGGATAACCTTCAATATCAATAATGACCATAGTGTATACTTCATCAAGCATATCAAGTAGAATTATCACACCATAAATATCCTCATCAAAATTAAACTTAAGTAATCATCTGTAAAATCCCTATCTGCAATCCATCCATCATTGGTAACTGAAGACATAGTGACAACAATATATATATATATATATATATATATATATATATATATATATATATATATATTCTCATCAATGATAGAGGCCAAGAACAATGATTAAATCATCAACCAATCGTATAATAAGATTGTGCAATCAAGCTTTTTTAGTAATGCATATCCTTGATCTAATCTCATCAAGATCAACATGCTCTCTTCACACATATGAAAATTCACAATCCTTAAGAAGCATATACATCATCATATGCATCAACAATATGTGTGCAAACAATGAAGAACATCATAGCCACATTTCACATGTAGCTCAAGCAATATATAGGCATCTTCCATAACTTCAACATATGCAACACATGTATCATTGATGACATAATGAGCGTAGCATATGTATATTGACTAATAACAACAACAACAACTAAACATCATCAATGATATGTATTCATCACAAACCCATCAGGCAACAAGAAGTGCTCAAGAAACCATAATTCCAACAATACACTATTATAAGCATAACAAATTCTCCCCTTGAACCTGTGTCATCTTATACTTACCACATTTGAACATATGACACTCATCAATAATCAAATACATCAAAGAATCACAACATCAATGATACTTTGCAGCAACTCATGAAGCATCACAAATCAACATTATTTCTATGTAACATCAACATAGTGTAACCCATTAATGTCAAAACTATAAAGCCAAATAATAAATTATTGAAACATATCATAAACTCCCCCTGAGTCTGTCATATTGTTTCTTCATCTTAGAGAAACATACGTGTCCATCTAGATAAACACTCACATATATACACAAATGTCCTTCATAATGTAAGCATACATAAAGTAACATGTTGAACTACTCATGACAAAGAATCCTCCTTAGATTATACACCAGTGATCCTCATGAATTGATAACCATCACCTGCTATTCATGAGGACATGTACCTTAGATCACTTCCACATTCACTGTTAGAAGAATACCTTAAGAGAAACGGACTACAATAGGGTACTACTATTCTTTTATTTTGAATCTGAAGAAGAAGAGGAGTTACACCTCTTATTTATGCCTAAATTATTCATTGCTATCACAAATAATATGTGTGGATTTATGTATCCTCTTGCTATAACCTTTCTAGTTTATTCATCTATAATTTTTCATTTAGTTGAGGTGAACACAATTATACATTCTTTGTAAGTCATTTGACCTACACTTAGAATATGTTGATTTAGCCCTTCAACTAATAATGTATCACTTGCTTTTGCATGATTCTCAGGCTTGATTCTACCTTTTCCCATAATTTTTGTCGGAGAACTATTTCCAAGAATCACGTTACCATCTTTATTTTTCTTGAGAAACTCAAACTTTTATTTATCTCCAGTCATGTGATGAGAGAATCCACTATCTGTGTGCCATTCTTCTTCATATTCAAATGAGAAAATATCAAGGCCACACCTTGCACGTTTGATCCAGGTGGATATTGGTGGCCACCCCCCAATTCCACTTGGATCCCCACCAATTGCTTCTTTCAGTTTTTCAGTTTCCTTAATTGTAGCACACTTTACTATTTTTAACAGTTTCTTCAGTTTGGAGCCATTTTGAGGCCCTAAAAGAAGTTTTTTGTAAATCTACCCGCCAATGATTTGTTGCCTAAAATCGTCTTTTCCATCATAGTCCTCAGAGAGATCTTTCTAATGGGATATCATGCGCATCAAATGGAAATAATATTACCAAGTCATAGCCCTAGGAAGTTGGTTGTCCAACTCACCCCAACGAGCCCATAAACTCTTGGTGTTACATCTCCTCGGGTTATGATTTTGGTTGTTTAGGGTTTGCTCTTATTGTTCAATAATAAAAAAGGCTCTTGAGCCTCATTCTAAGGCAATTTGGAGGCATGTAGCCGCCACATCTCTTCTCAGAGATAAGCTACCATTGCCCTAGCTAGTTTATTTCTATTGCTATTTGTAAGCTTTTTTCAGTATTTTACATTAATGAAATGAAGTATTATTTCCATTGCATCTCTGTGTTTATGGTTATCTCTGTAATTTATTGCATTTCTCTTTAAATCCGGATCAGTGGGATCAGAGCGGTCTACTTTTTTTCTCTGTTTTTCTTTGCATTTCCCCAATGAGGTCAGGATATAAGGAGTTAGGGCTTGAACTGGTCCAACATTTGCAAGACCAGTCTCACAAATCCTGACGGCCTCCCATGGCAGATGAAAAAAAAGATGAGGGGGCAAGAGATCCTATAAAAATCTTGCTCGAAGAAGCCCTCGAGCGACAAAGGACTACGATGATGGACAACTTTTCCCAGATCCTTCAGTAGCTATCCAGAGGCGACCCATCAGCTTCCAACAACTAGTCTGGAAATGCCACACCATTTAAGGTACAAGTTAATTTTGAAATCCCCATATTTGAGGGTCAGATAGACGCAGGTCTCATCGATAAATGGCTAAATCTACTAGAGGGTAACTTTTCTGTTCATGATTTTTCCAGTTGGGAAAAGATTATTTTCGCTATTCTCAAAGAGGCCCCCATGTCAAGGATTGGTGGGAAACCTACTGTGAGTAGAAGGATGAAAGTACAAGCTCACTATTTTCAGTCGCACCCACTTGGAATTCATTCTCGGATGCCATTAAGGAGTAGTACTATCCTATCGGAATCCATGAGGATCAATACATAAGGTGGACCATGCTGTGGCAGGGAAGGGACCAAGACATGCCGGATTTTACCAATATTTTCCATACCCTTCACACAAATTTGGTATCAAGGATACGGAGCAACATTTGGTACTCAAATACTGCAGCTGCCTACACAAATACATCTAGAAAGAAATATAATTCCTGAATATCTCCTCACTTGCCACGTCATACCGATATGCCATCAAGGTCGAGCAAAATCTTAAACAAAAGAAGCGAGACTTTGGATCTGTGAATCCGAAGCAAGGAAAAGGTGCCTTCAAACCACACAACAAAGGACAAAGCCAAGGTGGGGCTTGTTATAGACATATTTGGGCACTGCAACCTCAAACTCATATGTCCATAAACTAAGGGCTCCTTAAGTCCCTAAAAGTGTTGTTTCATACCCTAAAGGATCATAGTCAACTAATTACATCATTTCCCAGAAGTTCCACCTCAAAAACTACTCAGAACTGGCCAAAATTGGACCATATGGACCACTCCATGGGCAAGGTGCGATGCATACTGACTACCAAACTAGCCTGGTGCGATGCATACTGAAATGGCCTTCTATGGGGTGTGATGAGTGAGAATAGACAAATGGAAGAGACAGTTTTCTAGGTCGATGATCATGGAATCTTCCATAAACTTCTCTTGTGACACTTGCCTCTCTGAATTTGCCTAGGGATGAGTAAGAGATCAGTGAAATCTCTAAGTGGAACCAAGAACTATCAGTGGAATTACACTAATAAAAAACCCACAGATGACTCACACCCTTGCAAGACATCTATAAATGGATCCCTCATCTGAGAGATCTAGATGCTGGAATTTTGTAATTTGTAAGGAAGTGTTGTTGGTTTGTTGGTGAGAAGAGACATTGCATTGTTGGGTGATTTGCTTGTTCATGAGGTCAAGAGGGCTTTTACACTGGGAGGATGATGCTGGATTAGACAACTGGGTTGTAATCCTCTCTTTCACCACTATTAATAAAGTTCTTTGAGTTTTCCTCCATATAATTGTGTGTTTATGAATGCAATTGTATGGTTAATGTGTTTTTGATTCCGCATTGTTTATGATGTTTTAGATAGAGATTCTTTGATAGTTTGCTGTTACTTTGACTCTACAGGTACTTTTTGAAGCGGGACAAGTGGGAGAGGAGTGGAAAATTCTATCAAGGAAAGGAGAGATCAAGCTAGGATCAAAGCGGAAGATCCATGTTGGTCCTCTTTTCTTCTCTTCCATCTATCACACTTAAAGGAACTCTTAAAAAGCTTTCATTGTTTATTTCTAACATAGCTACGCATCCTAGTGGGACTAGTAGTTTGAATCGACACTAGTTTTCCTTGAAACAACATGGTGACTCCACTAGGGAACAAATAGTTTGTGTTGTTTATTTATTGTTTGCTTTATAAACTATATACAGAGCTTGGCGTTAGCCTACTAGCCTTCAAAATGCCTTTGTTATGCAATTGCAAAGTAGATGAATGCTACTTTAGTCAATCTCCAGGTTGGTTGAACATCTGACTTACAAAGAATTCTAAGTGCTCTTGTGGTAGCTCAGAACCTCATCAGATCTTACCCTTATGTTTTTTTTTTTATTGTCCATCATTACTCAGCCTAAATCACTGGACTTAGCTGCAAATTTTGAGCAAAAACCAAGCTCAGTTTCACTCCTTGGTCCATCGCACTGTCTATAACTGTGCAACCTGGATGCATCGCACCTCTTGTGTGCTGCAGGTGAGATGCATCCCTATTTCCCTGTGTTGCAGGTGCAATGATTGAGTGATACTGTTTTCTTTTTTGAAAGTTGGTTTTCTCCTCCTTGTTTTCAGCTTTATTCAGTAGTTTTTCTGTTCATGATCAGTATCTTCTTGCTGAAACCTTCTTCCTTCACATTTTTTAGCCTTCATTAGTTAGGAATTGTAAATGTTTTGCGTATTTTTCAATCATTTACAGTCTTCCTTTGTCGAAAGTAGCCTAATCGAACTGTCGTTTTTGATGCAAGTGTTGTAATTGTCATTTTGAATCAAAAGAAGAGTGTCGTAAAGTCTTCCTTTTCTAGATAGTTGATTGTGCTTTTATCATTGTACTTGAATTGAGCTATTAGTATTTGAAGTGTCATTTTACAATTTTCATTTTGAAATCGAAAAATGTCGTCTTAGTCTTCCTTTCGCTTTGAAAAGAAATTGTTAGAAATGCTACTTTGAAAGAAAATAGTTCAGATCTATACCTAGATTTCCTTTTTGACATTCACACATTAAGGAAGTAGAAAAAAAATACATGCATGTGCATTTGCATTTTGGTTGCATCCAAAATTTGATTTAGGAAAGTGCATTTAGTGTGTGCTCTATGCTCTCTGCTAAAATAAAAATCATTATCTTCTTTCCTTTCTAGCTAGGACTTTCATTGCTAAAAGAACATAAATGATTGTTTATCAATATAGATTGCATATTTAGGAATTTCACATCTACATCACGTGTTGAACCTTGAAAGACAAAATTCTAAGTAAGATCAACTCTAAAATAAACCTCAATGAACATAGAAACTCTTTGTAACCTAATGCAACACATCTAGAAGTCTAGGCTAGAGATGTGTTCTGGCGTCGTAAAACTTGGTAACTATCATTTTCATCGTAGGTTGGGTGATTCCTCCTCTTTGATATGACAAGTGCCAGTACAGGCTTGTTCTCCCCATACTGTTGAGTATATATTGGGAGACCATATAGGCTGATATCCTTTATCCTTAGGAAGCCGTGTCTACCTCCCTGTCGATCGCAATGCACTGAACACAGCATTCGAGAAGATTGACTATTGTACATAAGTCCTTTGTAATTTCTCTATCATTTATCACCAAGGTTTATTTTGTAGTTTGGTGATTGGTTTTGTGATCTTCCCTTTTTACTCCTTAAAAGAAAAGGTCTATCTAAGCACTTGTCACTTCAGGCTCATTAAAAATCGAAGGCGACTAGAGTCACCTTTAGCTTTTTCTCGACTCTTAAAAATTGAAAAAGCAAGTTGCGTCGAAGTGTCTTAAAATTGATTTAAATCAGAATAAAAATTTTCCCCTTTAATTTTCTAGTTGATCAAGTAATCCACATTCGTGGAAGAAAGTCAATCAAAACCCCGTTGTTTGTGGAGACTAGTGAGTCAACCATCTTTGACCCTGGAAACGAAACCATCCTGGGAAAAATGGTCTCATTTAACTGAGTCCAATTCACTTGATTTGTTTGAAACTTATGTTTCAAAATCGTCAGAGACTACAATTACTCCAATTATCTCTGGTACATCTACCTTTATAGAAAAAATTTTGTAGTTACAAGAGGACACTAGAACTAATCCTAGTGTAATAGTAGACAACTCTATTCCTAAAGCAGCTCCACCTAAGACTGATACAGAAACTGAAGTTCACTTACCTGAACATCTAGAAGTTCAGTTCCAGAATTCAGAAGGTGTCACCCCTCTAGTATCTGTTACTGCAGAAGCTACAATTTCTTCGGCTCCAGAAATATTTTATGGACCTGACGGTCTACCTCTTCCACCTGGATTGGTTGCCATAGAAGAGATAATAGAGGATCTTCCACCCAGTACTCCAGTGCATTTTGGAACTGGGATCCACCTACATCCTTCTATTACAGAAGTTAGTCCTTGTAATCATCCTTCATAGCAAGTTCCTGTCAAATCACTAGGAGATCTTTTGGATAGACTAAATATGTTTGAACAACCATGAACATCTAGGACTGTGTCAACCGACACAGTTACAACGGAACTTCCTGCTGTTGTTCCTAGAATGTTTGTTGGTATACCATCTATCCCAACTAGTTATCAACAACAAGTCAGAGTCCACTGAAGGACTGTTTCAACGACATGGTCTATTCCTATTTCTTCATCCAGAATCTCGTCTGGTATTTCTTATACTGAAACTCAACATGTTGATCCAATGTGTCTTCAAAGGCCAATCTACCCTTTAAGTACTGGATTACCACCATATGGGGGGAAACATTCCTTTTCATTATTCCCTCCTTGAGAACAACCATATGAGAGTTTACAACAAAATTCAGGTCAAACTAGAATTACATCTAGCGGTTGGGTACCAATACTGCCTCAACAACCAAGGGTTGTATATTCAATGAAACCAATCCATATTGTGTTGAATATTCCCACTACACCTGCTATTGTGATTGTATCACAAGTACAAGTGCTACCTATTGTATGTCAACCTCAAGTCTCTCAGGTTGCAATACAACAACCTCTCATCTCAGCGATTCAATTACAACCTCAGGTTAGTGCCTCCTTATCTGGAGTGACTCAAGCTCAAACAGGTACTATCACTCTACATCTTTGTCAATCATCTAGTATTGGACAACAGCAAATGGTCCAACAACCATGGCCAGTACAATATCAACAATTGAAATTCCAGCAATCATACCAAGGACCTGAGCAACAAGGCTTTGTAAGTAATGGGCAACCGCATTTCCAAAGTGGTTATTAACAACCATACTATAATGGTTATGCCCATCAACCTTATCAAAGTTACCAGCATCAAATACATTATGCTGGTATGCAAAGACCTACTGCTCAGGCGATTCCATCCTATCCTAGGTGTACTTCACCTAACGTGAATCAACAGTTGCCTTTTGTATCAACTCTAGAATTACTAGATCTAAACGAGCTGATGAATGATCCAATTGCTTACATCCCTTGGTGGCCTGCAATTCCTCATAAACTTCCCTCTGATATTCCTAAATTCAATGGAAATCCAGGTGAAGATCCATCGAATCATGTGATGACATTCCATTTGTGGTGTTCATCCAACACCTTGAATGATGATTTCATTAGGCTTCGCCTTTTTCAGCGAATGTTAATTGGTCCAGCTGCAAAATGGTATATAGAATTGCCTAGAGCTTCGTTTGATAACTTCAACACCCTTGCCAGTACCTTTTTAACTCATTTTCAGTTACCCATAAGGTACGAAACAGGGACAAAACTCCTTACCAACTATAAACAGATGACAGCCACTCACATATCTGATCATATTCATGAGTGGCGACGTCATCAAAGAATGGTCAAGACATACGTTCCTGATCAGTTTTTAGCTGAATGGTTTATAAAGTCATTGTTAACCTCTATTACAGAGGATGTGGCTAAGGGAGGAGTTGTCACTGAATAGCAAGTCATTGCTCGTGCACAATATTTAGACTTGATCTATACTCAGTCTAGCATGCTCTATGACAAAATTCATGATGCTCTTAGACCATAATTTTTTGTTCCTATGCCTCTTAAATCAAACAAGGACTCTCATGCTGGAAATGGCATGATCGGTACCACAAGCATGAAAACCGCAAATGCTACATCTAAAAAAGCCCATACGGTTTCTAGTCAAAAAGTAGATGAAGAACCTCTCACCTTGGAGGTTAATGCCATGTCAACTAACAAAGGCAAAAATCCTAATCAACCAGGGGGAAAGAAGAAACAGGAAGTTCAACTCCTGAGAAATCTTCTGGAAACCCTGCTGGGAAATAGAAACCTCGTTATCCATGTTTAATATGTAACGACGAACATTTCATGAGAGATTGTCCACATCGAGCTGAGGTTGCGAAATTTTTAAAAACTTCAACTACCTTCAACTACCTCAGTGATGTTGACTGATCTAATTCCAAACCCAGAAACTAACCTGGTTGTTATAGATCATGCTTCCAAATCCAAAGTGCTTATGCTATCCATCTTGAAACAGAAAAATGATTCTTTGATATCAATAAGGAATAAAGATTATGGGAATCCATAGTTGTCAAACAACAAGGCTACAGATTAAACCAATAGTTTGAGAATAGCTTTGCCAGAAGTTGTTCCACCCATCATCCCTGAATTAACTACAAGGCCGCCCAAAGGAGTCGACATTTAATCCTCGTGCTTGAGCAGCACAGATGATCCAGGTGGATGTTGGTGGCCACCCACCTATCCCATTTGGACCCCCACAACTGTCTCTTTCAGTTTTTCAGTTTCCTTAATTATAGCACAGTTTACTATTTTTAGCAGTTTTTCGGGTCCTAAACTTCTGGAGCCGTTTTGAGGCCCTAAACGACGTTTTTTGGGAAATCCACCGCAAATGATTTTTATGATAAAAATCGTCTCTTCTGTCGTAGTCCTCGAAGAGATCTTTCCAACGGGCTATCATGCACGTCAAACGGAGATAATACGACCAATTCGCGACCCCGGGAAGTTAGTTGTCCAACTCACCCCAAAACGGGGCCCACAATTTGGCGTTTCATCTTCTAGGGTTAGGTTTTGGAATGTGAAGGGTTTTCCATTGTTTCTCAATAATAAATAGGCCTTCGAGCCTCATTGTAAAGATAGTTCGAAACAGTTCAGAGGCAAGTAGCCGACACATCTCTTCTCAGAGATAAGCTACCATCGCCCTAGCTGGGTTATCTCTATTTGTAAGCATATTTTAGTATTCTCCATTAATGAAATGAAGTATTATTTCCGCTGCATCTCTATTTTTATGGTTATCGCATCTCTGTATTTATGGTTATCTCTGTGATCTATTTCGTTCTTGCTTAAATACAGATCAATAGAATTATAATATAGTGGAGGATTTGGCTCAGTCGCCATCCCCTATGTCGACACTTGAAGCACTGCAGAATTGCCCCTCCCAAAAGCAGGATTTATTATCAACAATAGGTGGGATTGATCCAATGGATTCCAATCTTGTGGCCTTTAACCATAAAGGATACGAACCTCAGTTACCAGCCTTACTCGCTTTCTTTCTACAGGTAAAATCCCTCAACAAAACTGTTCATCAAACAATCATTGATGAGGTGGCATCTACCTGTATTATGTTAATGAGTTGCTGGAAAACTTTAGGCTTGCCACCCTTGTCACGATCATCAACGACATTAAAAGTCTTTGATGGAAGAACATACACGCCATATGGGATATTAAGTAACTTGCAAGTTGAACTAGGGGGCAAGACAGTAGAAATTGAAGTCGAGGTCATTGATGGAAACCTTGACTACAATATCTTAATGGGAAGGCATTGGATTTATGCTATGGCTGTCATTGTGTCAACATATTTTAGAAAGATTGCATTTCCTTTCCAAGGTGGAATTAATCACCTCAACAATCTCTGATGGTTCCATTATAATGGTATTCGAAGTACAAACGAGATGGATGTTCATTTCATTCATTTTTTTTTGTTGTTTCGATAATATTGTATGTATACGATCGCTTAGATGCATGGCGTTCGACATCGAGACCATCATATGCGATGCCAAGGTCTAATTGAAATCTGAGGTTTGGATTGATTCATCTATTGAGATCTCGACAAGATAATTCCTATAAATCATCTATATTAGTTCTTTTCTAGGGAACTGATATCATGCCGCGTGAAGGCAGAAGGCCCACGGGTCATGAACTTCTTTTCTCGGAGAAGAAAAAATGACGGTATCTGAGGAATAAGCATCGGCTAACTCTGTGCCAGCAGCCACGGTAAGATAGAGGATGCAAGCGTTATCCGGATGCTGAGAAAGAGGAATTGGTCCAGGGTTTAGATATTATGTATCAAATTTCTAATTGAACTTCGGCGGTAATCTGGTGGAAGTGGCCACAGTGGAAAGTTGTCATATGATATCTTCTACATCATCAAATATTAAGAAGAACTCTGACCATTTTGATACTATGGGTCACCGAGGATGGTTCCTATCTTGTGTTGACCTCATTACAAAATGAAACAAGGGTTATGAGGATAGTCCTTTTACTGTGTCAACCTCATTAAAAAATGAAACAACTCCCTTTCCAAATCGAGTCTTTGATTATGATATCATAAAATACAAGTCCAGTCTTTCAAATATCTCGAAGGTAAGCCTTCCTTCCAACCACTGCGTTGAATGCAATGAAGCTTGGACGGCATGCACCTCGATTTGCGTCATTATGTTGGGGGCATGCGAACTTATAACAATCATAGTTTTTCATTTTAAGCTTGTCTAAACACGAAACCTAGTAAGAGCAACATTCCCGTAAGGGTCAAGCTCATTAAAAAATCAACCTGCATTGAGCACATGTTGGCACAAGGTTCAAGCTCATTAAAAAATAAACCCGCCTTTGGTAAATAACCTTTGTGATTACTTTGCTATCAACCCTTTTGAACTTTGGTTGTGTTCCTTCTATCACCTCCATTCATTTGGCTGACCATACACTTCCACTTGATTCTTTACCCTTTTGAGGAACATCTATGACGAGTGATTCTGATTTCCACGCTCTTCACACTGCCATGTTTTGAGAAGTTCCAAACTTACCTGGAACTAGCTGCTACCCAAAAATACCACTCATTCCTAAAAAACGAGTCCCCTTTAAAATCTTTTTAGACTCATTAAATATAAAAAGATTGTCAAGCAATTGGCCTCTCCAGCTCGTTAAAGTGATTGGAAGTGCCATCCCTCTTGTATTTTAATCTTTTGGACATGAGGGATCATCCCATAAAAAGATTGAGAGCTTGTCTTTTTCGGCTCGCTAAAGTGATCGGAAAAGTCATCCCTTTTGTATTATTTTAATCTTTCTCGGACTGAAGGGATTATGATATGAAAAAGAAATGTTGGAGTTTCATTTTCATCCCTTTTCAATCTCTCTAAACATGAAAAGGACTGAGTTATCCTTGTCATTAAACTCATTAAAACAATAGCGACAAACTTTTCCATCTAGAAAAGAACGAGTTTCACTATCGCTAGGCTCGCTAAAACATAGCGATAGGTTTGCCCGAAGGGCAAATTATAGACCAAGCATATGTTATCCTCTTCAAGCTTGACAAAAATAAAAAGGTATTGGTCATCAATGACTGGGGAAAAAGGGAAGAAATATTGAAGGGCATTATTGATAGTAGGTCACTCTTTAACATGACACTTTCACTCCATCACCGTGATTGAGTTGGGTTGGGTTTTTTCGTTCACCATCACCATTGGTCCTCTGTACCATCCATGGGGTTAACACTACCAAGTCCACATCAGTGTCACCAATATGTTCAAGAGAAGTAATTCATAGAATTCACCACCTAGCAAATGCCTCATCCACTGCATTACATCCACCCTTCATTTTTCATGACCACCATTCCTGAACCTTATATCATCAAATCGTTTTCACCTCCACAAAAATCATTTGCTCTATTTCGCATCATAGATGTGGGATACATCAAGGCCCTCCTATGATAGGTCACTTCTTGTCAACATCATATCATTATCCAAGAAGCTGACTTAGAAACAACCCTTTCAGTACTTTGAAGCTTGCATGCCTCAATGGCAAGTTTCTCACTTCCAGTGACAGGTTTACATCAATGACCTTCGACCGAAAGACTTTGCATGGTGTTCGACATCAGCTTGTATATTCACACCACATGAATTGCAATGTAGCACCTTGAGGGTCATCATCATTATCCATGACTCCTCTCGCGTCTATTAACAGCTCACATCATTGGCTGGTAATCAGGCAATGTCTTTCCATGTTCGACTTTAGAACATCTTTTCACATGGATCGACTTGTACATTAGGTGAAGATTGGATGAGCTTTGAAGACCCCATAACTAGTTTCATCCATCCGAGCTGTGATATATTCAGGAAAATAAAGACATCAATTGTACACAAAAGCTGCACAGATTGTCATCTAAGCCAGGGAAGATGACTCTTCATGTGAAGAATCACCAGTCTACAACAACAGACGATTGTCTGTCGTATGTACATGAAAATGAATTTATAAAGATGAGCATGGGAATGCCCACCTCGGCTAGATCATGAAAATAATATGATGCTGACGTATTGTATTGTATCTTATATAGGTCACCTTCTAGTACAAATACCTCAGATCCTCATGATAAAGCATTTCTCCCGACATCAGAAGATTTATGACCTCATGCTTTAGGGGGCAGCTATTATAGACATATTTGGGAAATGAAACCCCAAACTCATATGTCCATAAACTAAGGGCTCCTTAAGTCCCTAAACGTGTTGTTTCATACCCTAAAGGATCATGGTCAATTGATTACATCATTTCCCAGAAGTTCCACCTAAAAAATGACTCAGAACTGGCCAAAACTAGACCATACAGACTACTCCATGGGCAAGGTGTGATGCATACTGACTACCAAACTAGCTAGGTACGATGCATACTGAAATGGCCTTATGTGTGGTGCAATGAGAGAGAATAGACAAATGGCAGAGATAGTTTTCTAGGTCGATGATCATGGAATCTTTCATAAACTTCTCTTGTGACACTTGCCTCTCTGAATTCACCCAGGGATGAGTAAGAGATCAATGAAATCTCCATGTGGAATGACACTAATCAAAAACCCAGAGCTGACTCACACCCTTGCGTGATATCTATAAATGGATCCCTCATCTGAGAGATCTAGAGGCTAGAATTTTGTAATTTGTAAGGAAGTGTTGTTGGTTTGTTGGTGAGAAGAGACATTGCATTGTTGGGTGATTTGCTTGTTCATGAGGTGAAGTGGGTTTCTACACTAGGAGGATGATGCTGGATTAGATAGTTGGGTTGTAATCCTCTCTTTCACTACTATTAATAAAGTTCTTTGAGTTTTCCTCCATATAATCGTGTGTTTATGAATCTTTTGTTCATGAATGCAATTGTATGGTCAATGTGTTTCTGATTCCACATTGTTTATGATGTTTTAGATAGAGATGCTTTGATAGTTTGCTGTTACTTTGACTCTAAAGGTACTCTTTGAAGCGAGACAACTGGCAGAGGAGTGGCAAATTCCATCAAGGAAAGGAGAAATCAAGCTAGGATCAAAGCGGAAGATCCAGGTTGGTCCTCTTTTCTTCTCTTCTATCTATCACACTTAAAGGAACTCTTGAAAAGATTTCATTGTTTATTTCTAAGATAGATACCCATCTTAGTGGGACTAGTGGTTCGATTCAACACTAGTTTTCCCTGAAACAGGGTGGCCCAAGACAACTTGTCAAAGCTACAAGCAAAGAAAAGTGCTGCAAAGCGGAAAAAGGACATAGGAAAATGGTGTGAGTTCCATAAGAGCTCCACTCACAACACAAGTGAGTGTCGGGCTATGTAGTCACTGTTGGTTGAGCTAAGGGTTTTATAATTGGATTTATGTTCCAACTCAGAGTTAGAACCTGACAAGGGAAATGAAAAAGGGAAGCATATTATCAATGCGGAGCCCAATGCCACCTTTTCCACCATGAAGATCTAGAAGGAGGAACCCAGAGATCCAGAAGAGGAGGAGCGTCTCTTCCACTCCCAGATGTGGGAAAAGGCTCCCCGCTATAGTTCATTGTCAACAGCATGAGCCGAAAGAAGCTCATTTCGGTAGAGGTCGTGAAGCTACTGGGCTTACCAACCACAACACATTCACAATTGTACACCATCGGGTGGATTCAACAAGGATGGGATCTTCATGTGAGCCAGCAGTGTCGCCTTCCATACAACATCAAGCCCTTCACGGATGGGGTATTGTGTGAAATTGCTCCCCTTGAAGTTTGTGATGTATTATTAGGATAACCATACTTGTGGAAGTGACATGCTATGTATGAATCAATGCCCCGTGCTATTATTGTTACTTTGGGAAACAAGTTGTACACGATACCAGAGGTATCACTACCTACCATCATCTCTTTGGTTACTACAAAACAATGCAGTAAGCTCATTTTCAAAACCAGGAAATTTGTTTTCCTGATGATATGCCCTCAAGGAAAGAATAAGATAGTGGCCACGACCTCTAGATAGGGCCCCTCTGCATGAAAACTACAGATGGACAAGGTCATGGAGGAGTATGAGGAGATCTTCACCTCCCTCGTAGGGGTTCCTCTGCACTGTAAGGTCAAGCACTTCATCGATCTAACCCTACGTGCGTCGTTGCCTAATGGACCAAGCTATCAGTGCTCTATTCTAGAGAACGATTAAATCAAGAGGCAGATTTAGGAGCTGCTACAAAAAGGTCACATCCATCTGAGCTCATCACCTTGTGGGAGCCTGATTGTGTTGGTACAAAAGAAGGATGGGACTTGGAGACTCTGTATTGACTATCGGGTGCTAAGCAAGATCACTTTTCGCAATAGGTACCCGATCCCACGGATTGATGACCTCCTAGACTACTTGAAGGCGGGAAAATATTTCAACAAGATCGATTTGAAGTCAGGATATCACCAGGTACCAATCCAACCCTCCGATGTGTGGAAGACTGCCTTCAAAGCCAAGGAGGGCCTCTTCGAATGGTTGGTTATGCCTTTTGGATTAACGAATGCTCCTACAACCTTCATGAGGATAATGTATGACATCTTGTGGCCATTCACCAACTCATTTGTAGTGGTATAGTTCGATGACATCTTGATCTTCAGCCAGAGTTGGGAAGAGCACCTCCACCACATCCAACAGGTTCTCCAAACACTGTGGCAACAAAAGTTATGTGCCAATTTGGATAAATGCACTTTTGGCATGACTTAAGTTTAGTATCTAGGTCACATTATTGATGAATAGGGGGTGCATGTGGATCCAGCCAAGATGCAAGTCATTGGGGATTGGCCATCTCCAACCACTCTAACAGAGCTTCGTAGGTTTCTAGGTCTTGCCAAGTTCTACCACGGGTTCATGTTGGGATTTTCTCATATCACTTGGTCCTTGAGTCAAGTCACAAGGGGAGGAGCAAAAGCAAAATTATTTTGGTCTAAATCTCAATAGAAGGCATTCACAAAGTTGAAAGATTGCCTTTGCTCGACACCAATGCTCGCATTACCAGACTTGCAACAATGACTTGAGGTCGAGACAGATGCCTCTGACTATGCCATTGGAGCAGTCCTTACTCAATACGGGCATCCAATGGCATATCATAGTGAGACACTTTCAGACACAGTTCAGAAGTATCCCACTTATGACAAATAGATGTATTCCATTGTGCAGGCCTACTAACAATGGAAGCATTACATTTTGGGGAAGGAAACGGTCATCCACACAGACCACTGACCCTTGCAGTTCATACAGACCCAAGGGAAATTGCAGAATGATTGCCATTAGAAGTGGTCCACATACCTGCAACAATTCCATTTGAATATCAAGTATAAGAAGGGCAGTGCCAATAATGTTGCAGACTCCCTCAGTTGACCACTGATCATGGCGTTAACCATTGTGCTCAATACTTATGAGCACGAGACATCTAATTGGCCACTTCTCTCCAAAAGTGACCCAGAATTAAGCCACGCGTACCAAAAACTCTTGGAGGGTCAACATGTTCTAGATTTTCACCTCCAAGATGCGATGTTATGCCACTGGGTCACCTTTGTGTTTCTTCAAGTGAGTGTGCAAGATGATTTTGGAAGCACACTATAGTCAGGTTGCTGGGCATTTCGAGGTCGAGAAAATGGTGGCAGTACTGCCGAAGTATTTCTATTGGACGAATCTTCGATAGGATGTCAGGAAGTACATCAGATCATGCATTTCTTATGCCATTGCCAAACCGAACATCAAGAAGCAAGGCCTCTATAGCCCGCTGCCTACCCCTAGTTGACCTTGCGAATCCATCTCCATGGATTACATGTAAGGCCTTCCTTCCACTAAGCATGGAAATGATTGTGTTTTTGTGGTCATTAATACGTTCTTGAAGATGGCCATTATGGCAGCCTGCAAGAAGAATATCACAACAAAAGCCACTGCTAAATTCTTCTTTGAACGAGTGTGGGTATGCTTTGGGATCCCATAGTATATCATCTCAGATCGGGACAGTAGGTTCCTCAGTACATTTTGGTCTAGTCTCTGGTCGATGCTGGACACCAAAATCATTGAGTCCACATCCTTCAATCCTCAAACTGATGGCTAGACAAAGGTTGTCAACATGATGATCATACACATTTTGCACATGTACAACTCAAGGCATCCACATACATGGGACGAGAGCCTCCCCTATGTTTAGCATAGCTACAACTGAGCTCTCCATAGCTCGACTGGCCACAACCCTTTTCAGGTGGGTTTGGGATTCCAGCCACTATGTTTCGTTGATATGGCCATGCCATTTGCAGCTACTCACGTAGATTCATCTCATGTCTAGCCCAAAACAGATAAGGCAAATAGCTTCATTGAGCACATCCAACATATTCCCCAGTAGGTCCATGACATTCTAGAGAAATCAAATGCCAAGTATAGGCAGCGACATGATCAACATTGGATGCCACACAAGATTCATGTGGGCGAAAAAGTCTGGTTGCATTTGTAGAAGGAATGCCTTACCGGAGCCTATCGAAAACTCATACCAGTCCGATATGGTCCTTACACCATTACCAAGGCTATGGGAGACAATACATTTGAGCTCAACATTTCCCCATTCCTTGGCCTAAACCCAGTGTTCAATGTGGACTGCCTTCGGCCATACTTTCTACCATTATTAGACACATATGATATTGCAGAACACCTCGCACCTACTGAGTTAAATCCAGATTGCATGGAACAAGCTGCAACTGATCGGATCATGGACACACAGATCAAGCACACTCGTGAGTAGAATATCCAATTGTATTGAGATGTCAAAGCAGGCCAACTCTTTCAGTAGGGCAAGTGGCTCACCACGGATCAAGTTCAGCAGAAGTTCCCTCATCTCATGGAGGAACTCAACGCAATGGGGACCATTGCTTCCTAAGGGGGAAGGAATGACCTAGGTGGATATTGGTGGCCACCACCCAATTCCAGTTGGATCCCCACCATTGCTTCTTTTAGTTTTTCAGTTTCCATAATTTTAGCATAGTTTACTATTTTTAGCAGTTTTTTTGGTCCTAAACTTACGAAGCCATTTTGAGGCCCTAAACGACGTTTTTTTTAAATGTACCTTCCAACTACTTTTTGTCTAAAATCATCTTCTTCGTCGTAGTCCTCAGAGATATCTTTCCAGTGGGCTATCATGCACATCAAACAGAAATAATATGACCAAGTCGTAACCGTGGGAAGTTGGTTGTCCAACTCACCCCAATGGGGCCCATAAACTCTTGGTGTTACATCTCCTCGGATTAGGGTTTTGCTTGCTTACAGTTTGCTCTTATTGTTCAATAAGAAAAGAGGCCCTTGAGCCTCATTTTAAGGAAGTTCAGAGGCATGTAGCCACCACATCTCTTCTCAGAGATAAGCTACTATCACCCTAGCTAGTTTATTTCCATTCTTGTTTGTAAGCATATTTCAGTATTTTACATTAATGAAATGAAGTATTATTTCCACTACATCTCTATGCTTATGGTTATCTCTGTAATTTGTTGCATTCCTGTTTAGATCTGGATCATTTTTCTTCTTCTTTCTGCTTATTATGAGAAGGGTTGATGGATCCATATTTCTTAGGTCTTTTAATGTTCTTATCTGATTGTTTTCCTTGTTGTATGTGGAGGTTCATTGACTTTTTCATGCATTCTTTTTCAACATGCCCAAACTTGTTACAATCATAACTCTTATATGACTAGAAAATGGAGTTGATGAATGATTGTATATTTGTTTCATATTCCTTCTATTGCAATAAATAGCTTTATGGCCAAATATGTTGCAAGCAAACAATCTCCCTTAAAGATACTTGAGTACCTGGGAGCTGATGATATACATGTGAAGTGGCTTGTTTGAGATTGAAATAATCTACTTCTGCAATTGGTTGCAACATGTCCATAATTATGACATATAAGGAACTCAACATTATTGATCAGAGGAAAGAATCGGTTAATGTTTCTATTATTGGGAGAAAATTGTTTTTCTTTAAAAATCATCTTGGATGTTGATCTAGTTCACTTCTTATCTCTTTAATATGAATTTCATATTTCGTATTGTTATCCTTCAAGATCATTGTACAAGTATGTGAATTAGATCCTCTTTTTACACTTTCATGAAAACCAAGACAAAATTTAATAGAAGGAGACCTTTTATTACTAAGAATGTTACCCAAAATCTTAGTGCTATCTTGTAACCTCAAGTGTTTATTCTTTTCTTCCAATTTACCTTTTAGAATATTTACCTCAACCTCCATTCTTTGGTATTGTTCTTCCTTTACCTAATATTTCTTCTTGATTTCTTCTTCAACCTTTCTTCCTTCTTCCAATTTCTCCTTCAATTCAATAGCCTCTTTCTTCAACCCATTTTATTTTCCTTCAAATACTTGAAGTAGCTCTTAATTTTTTTTGGTTTGAATTTTCAAGGTATGCTCTTAGAGAGATGAGAAACTTAGCCTTTAGATTGATAATCCTTTTCAAAGAAAAATCATGTTTTCTTCTAATTTTAAGAACTTCCTCGAATGTGTGAGGTTTTGAATCAATAAATCCATCTAAAATCACAAAGGTTGATCTATTATCATACTCATCCTTTAATACATCTTTAGAAATAATATTACCTGCTGATTTTCCTAATGAAAAATCTTCCTTTCATTTTCCCTCATGAATGACCTGCAAATTATCCCATACTTTGCAATTTCATAATGCATAACTTCTCCTAATGTTGAATCAGTTATGTTACTAATGATCTAAAAGTCACTCGTGAATGATCTCAGTTAATTTATGAAGGTATTATAGACTCATGTGTTGGGGTGTGTCTATGTTATTTTAAGAAACGAATCGATAAGATTGTGAAATACACAGACACTTGAAACAGTAAGAGAAACACAGTAAGCAAATACAAAACACAAAAAATTTAATAAGGAGTTCACCCAATCCTCCTGGGCTATGTCTCCTTGTCCAGCCTTTAGTGGTGACCTTTCTATTGTGTCTTAAAGCAGAGATTTTACAATAAGGAGCTCAATTTTAGTATCACATAATAGATGATGATCAGTAGGGTGGTACTTGGATCCCCCAAGCCTCTAGAGTACACAGACTCCCCCTTACTAAATCCCGACCTCAACTAGTCTCGATGGTATGAGCCCAATTTGGTACTCAATTCCAAACAGGTATACATATAGGACTTGCTTGAACCTCTCAATCCTTCTCTGGAGTTCACAAACTATCGGACTCTCTCTATCTTTGTCTGCTCGATGCTACCCTTGCTCTGTAGGTCAGCTTGGCTTCTCTGTTCTCTACAATTTGCTTCTTTCTCTACTTCTATTCCCCCCTGCTCTTTGTATGTTCATGGCTTAAAGGCCATCTGCTCTCTAACTATTTGTTTCCTCTTCCTGGCTCTTTGGATTTCCTACCTCTGTCTACTGGAATTCCCCTGCTCTGCGTCATCATCGTTGTGTAACGCTGCACAGAGAGGTGGCCACTTGTCGCCTTACAAACTGAGTGTTAGTCTTCTTTGAACAGTCGTTATTTCCAGTACTCTAGGATTTTCCCGTGAAATTGATTCTTCTACCAGCTCATGGGTCATGCTGGACCTCAAATCTTTATACGCCTTAGTCTATTTCCCTGTCGAATCTAGTCATCCAACGGGTTGATTCTCCATCGTTGATCTGGAGCCTCCAAATCCTATAGTCTCCATTTATATCAAGCGAGTAAGTTGCTCAACCATTACTCATGCGATGTAAGTAGTCTTCTCTCTCTTCCCCTGGACACATGTCGCCTAGTCTATGGCATCACAGTGAACTCAGCCAAACCTGCTTACCGCTCAAAGTGCACGTGATATCCTGCTGGTTTTGGGCGTAGGACCTACCTTTTGACGGTTTTTGCACGGTTTCCTGTTTTCCTCGTGACCGAGCGCTCGGGGCTTTCCTTCTCTGAGGGTTTTGCTAATCGTATATCAAAAACTGCTTTTGCTTCTGGATCTGAGCTTCTGATTGCCCATTTGCATCCATGCGCGGTCTCCATGGGCCAACAGTCACCGCGCTTTAACCGAGGGTCCTTGTTGTTCGGTGCTAGCCACAAACTGCTACTATCCAGAGGTCATTTCTGATAAGCTCGTTATTCATAAGATTTGATATTACATAATTTGAAACAGTCATGAAAATGTTTAAGGATACAATTCGGATCACGACCTTCCCTTTGAAAAAGCTTTTGGACCACGAAAATTTGGTTTTCAAGCATCGACTAAGTGAGGGTATAATTGTCTCACTTTTCCAATCTCTATCCATTTTGCACTGCTTGGCTTTGAACCCTTCAGTCCAATCGTGAGGGACTCAACATCTCCCCTACGTGTTGTCCTCACCTTCCTGTCTAGAACTATGTCTTCCTGCAATTCATTGAGATATTCAAGTAACAGATCATCAATAGAAGGCAATTAACTTTGCTCTTTGGTATCTTCAATTGATGAAGGTTCAAATAGTCTGAAGTTGTCTTCATTAACGATTGAGTAGATGTGCATGTAAGCTGGTAAATCAAGGTGAAAATCATTCTCACCAATTTTCTCAAGTATCTTGAAAGGTCCATACCTTATTGGCTTTAGCTTTTTACCTTCACCTTGCATTCTGTCTTTGTTGATGTATAGCCAGACTTGATCACCAACTTGGAAACTATGCTCCATCCGATGCTTGTCATTCCTTGCCTTGTAATTGGCTTGGCTCTTTTCCAGTTGTTCTTGTACTGCCTGGTGAATCTCTTGGATTTGTTCAATGAACATGGCTACCTTGTCCACATCACTATGTCCATCAACTGCTATGTCTTTACCAAAGACAAAATCCAAGGGAGACCTTGGTGTGAACCCAAAACAGGTCTCAAAAGGAGATCTCTATGTAGAAGAATGTTTTTCTTGGTTGTAAGCATGCTGCACATAACACAAATGTTCATCCCAAAGCTTGGGATGCTTGTTGCAATAGCCTCAAAGAAACTGGATCACTATCCTCTTGACGACTTCTATTTGGCCATCTGTTTGTGGATGAGAGGTTCTGCTTTTCTTTAGTCTGGTGTCCATCAGTTCCCATAGACTTGACCAAAACTTCCCAAAAACTCAGGTGTCTTCATCAGATACAATGGAAGTGGGTAATCCAAAATGAACCCATACATGTTGAAAGAACAACATTGTGGTTTGTTCAGCTATAATATGTTTGTTACAAGGTATCAAAATACACATTTTTCTTAATCTATCCACAACAACATATAAATAGTCATGACCTTTCCTAGATTTAGGAAGTCCTCCAACAAAGTCCATGGAAACAATTTTCCGAGGATGAGAAGGAACTGGCAGTGGAGTGTACAAGCCTAGTTTTCTATTTTTGGGCTTGCTTTTAGCACACATGGTACATCCTCTTACATATCTAGAAACTGTCTCATTCATTTTTGGCCAATAACAAAATCTTTGCAGTTGTGCAACTCATTTACTTACCCCAAAGTGACATGATATTAGAAAATTGTGTGCTTCTCGAATTATCTTTACTCTTTCAATTTGTGGAATGCATAGCTTCCCACAATGATACAAGAGTTGGTCCTTAACATGATAATCCAATTCCTATACTCGTTTGCCATGACTTAAAGTTGCATATACATATTTGAAATCTATATCTTGAGCATATTGTTCAATGTAGCTCTCATGTAGTACTGAATTATGCTTAAGTATAGTAGATGCATTTATAATATGTCTAGATAACATATCTGGAACTTTATTGTGTATTCCCTTTTTATATCTGATGACTAAATGAAACTATTGTAGAAAACCCATCCACCTATAGTGTCTTGATTGCTGCAATTTAGTTTGGGAGTGTAGATATTGAAGTGGTTGATGATCAGTATGGGTAACTGTCTCTCTTCCCATTAAGTAATGTTTCCACTTTTTCACACTTTGTACTAATGCATACAATTCTTTATCATATGTAGGATAGTTAACTACTACAAAATTAAATGTCTCAGAATGATAACATATGGGTTTATCATGCTGTATCAACATTGCTCCCATGGCATAGTCACTGGCATCTGTTTGGATCTCAAATGGTCTTTGAAGATATGGCAGTGCTAGTACTGGTGTTGTACTAATCTTTTCTTTCAAGGTGTCAAAGGATTTTTGCTGTTTGCCCCCCCATTGAAGCACCTTGTTCAATCCTGTTAAAGCATTTAAGGGAGCCGCAATTGAGGAAAAGTTAGAAATGAAATTTCTCCAATATTGTGCTGCTCCTAAGAAGCCTCTGACTTCTGTAGCAGATTTGGGTTTAGGTCAGTTTACAATGACTACAACTTTAGAGGGATCTATCTTCAATTCACCACCCCCTACTATATGTCCCAAATAATTCAAAGATGTTTTGCCAAATTCACATTTCGAGATTTTAACATAAATTTTTTCTCTTTTCAAAACATCTAGTTTCTAATTAACATGCTTTAAATGCTCTTCCCATGTTTTGCTAAATATAAGAATGTCATCCAGATATACAATAACAAAATCATCAAGAAAAGGTCTAAGTACATCATTCATTATTCTCATGAAAGTAGCAGGATCATTAGTTAAGATAAAAGGCATAACCCGCCACTCATACAATCCCTGCTTTGTTTTGAAAGCAGTCTTTCATGCATCTTTCTCTGCAACTCTGACCTGGTGATATCCACTATGCAAGTATAACTTGGAAAAATAAACAACTTCCTTTAACTGATCTAATAGATCATCTACGCGAGGGGATAACGATTTTTTATCGTTATCTTATTCAGTGCTCGGTAATCAATGCACATTCTCCACGAGCCATCTTTCTTTCTCACCAAAAAAATTGGCGACCCACATGGTGAAGTGCTCGGTCTGATGAATCCCTTCTCGAGCAACTCTTGTAGCTGCTTCTTGATTTTTGCATTCTCTAAAGCGGACAACTTGTACATTCCCATGTTAGGCAATGGAGCATCTTGCTGCAAATTAATATCATGCCCTATTTCCTTTTTGGGCGGCAGACCTTTAGGTTCTTGAAACAAGATATCATACTCTGAAACAACCTTTTCTAAATTAGCTTGTTGTTTAGCATCACATCCCTCAAATACATTGGTTTTATCAGGTTTCTTTTCCTTTACAACCATCAGTAAAAATTGTTTGCATGAATTTACAATTCGTTTCATCTGCCATGAGTTTATAAGACTATAATTATTCTTGAGCTTATGAGGTCTTACAAAGTATTCGATTCCATCTTTAACAAGTAGATACTTGTTCTCATGTCTATAGAAAATAGCTTTTCTATCGTACAAGTAAGGACTTCCTAAAACAATTCCACATATATCTAGAGGAATTATATCTAACTCAACCTCATCTACAAATGCTGACCCAAAAGAAAACTTAAGTTTACATTTTCTAGTCACTTGTAGTTGTTCTTTATCACTTAACCAACCTAATGTGTATGGCTTCCTACGAGATGTAGTCAGTAATCCCAACTTCTTTACAATTGCTTCAAGAATTAAACTTACTTGTAAGCCACTATCAAACAAAGTATCAGTCTTTTGATGTTTGAAAATAACTCGAATATGGAAAAGCTCATGTCTTTTTCTCTCATTTTCTTCATCATTAATAGATTGTGTAGAATTACTAGTAGATGCTTCAGAATTTTTACCTTTTATACCTGTGGCTGCAATGGTTGTTTCATCTCCTGAGTCCGACCCCAAATCTTTCTGAATAGCTGCAGTAGTCTTCTTCTTCTTGCCCTTGAACTTCTTAGGTCTCAGCTCTAGATGCAGAATCCAACAGTGCTCATCATCATGCCCATCCTTTTTAGAGTGACTGCATGAAGACTTTTCCCTTCGTGCAATATTCGCCTTCCTTTCTTTCCATTTCTATTTTCTTTTCTCCTTATTCTTGCTTGCAATTGGCTTGGATGATCCTCCAAATTCTAGGTTCCCATTCTTTCCTCTAGCTTCTAGATGCGTAGCTTGAACATATACCTCATTTACACTAGTGGGATTAAACATAAGGATAGTGTGCCTCATGTAGCTGTGTAGACCCCCTATGTACTTCGACAGAGTCTTAGGTGAGTTTAATGAAATTCCCAGAATCAAAGCTCTCTTCCTAAATTCTTGACTGTAACCCTGTACACTTTGCCCTTTTAATTGGTGAAGAGTTTGCCAGCTCATCATGGTTTGCTGCATGTAGGCTAGTGGACAGAACTGTTTTTTATTGCAGAAACAAATTCACTCCAGATAGAAAGAATCTTACTATGTTTCTTCATGTTAGCTTGGGTCCTGCCTTCCCACCATACGAAGGTAGTGCCTCTGAGGCATAGGTTGGCCAGCTGAATCTTACTCTTGTCTGAGTCGATACTCTGCACTCTACAATACACATCAATTTGTCTGATCCAATTATCGAGCTTCTCTACATTCAACTCTCCATCATATATTGGTAAATCAAATTTAAGATCTAATTTAATCAAAGATGTCTTCTTTTTATGTTCAGTGCTATTAGGAGGTGTGAGAAATCTTTCTTCTTTCCCTTTGCCTTTTGAATGGTCATAGAGGGGAGATTCTTCTTCTCCTTTATCTTGTTTGGAGCCTGATGAATCTTCATCTTTATGTTTCCTGAAGTCCTTATACATTTCCTCTACCATGGACCTCATGACCAGGAAAGTATCTATAAATTAGGGATCTGGTCCCAAGGGACTTTCTTTTGACATTTTCTTCTGAGGATAGACTCTTCCAATCTCTGGGTTAGTTTTGACCAACTCTCCTTCTCCTAATTTAAGCTTTGATCTAGTTAGCGTTCAACAACAAAATCCAGCACAAGCTTGTCTAACCTTAAACAACCTTGGAGCTCTGATACCACTTGATCTGAAAATCACTCGTGAATGATCTCAATTAGTTTATGAAGATATTACAGACTCATGTGTTGCAGTATGTCTATGTTATTTTAAGCAACGGATTGATAAGATTGCAAAATACACAGACACTTGAAATAGTAAGAGAAACATAGTAAGCAAATAGAAAACACAACAAATTTAGTAAGGAGTTCACCCAATCCTCATGGGTTACATCTCCTGGTCTAGCCTTCAGTGGTGGACTTTCTATTGTGTCTTAAAGCAAATATTTTACAATAAGGAGCTCAATTTGAGTCTCACGTAATAGATGATGATCAGTAGGGTGGTACTAGGATCCCCCAAGCCTCTAGAGTACACAGACCGCCCCTTACTAAATCCCGACCTCAACTAGTCTCGATGGTATGAGCCCAATTTGGTACTCAATACTAGAAAAGTATACACAGAGGAGATGCTTGAATCTCTCAAGCCTTATCTGGAGTTCACAGACTCTCAGACTCTCTCTATCTCTATCTGCTCTATGTTGCCCTTGTTATGTAGGTCAACTCAGCTTCTCAGTTCTCTGCAATTCGCTTCTTTCTCTACTTCTGTTCCCCCCTGCTCTTTGTCTGTTTGTGGCTTAAAGCCATATGCTCTCTAACTATTCATTTCCTCTTCCCAACTCTCTGGATCAATTACCTCTGTCCATTGGAATTCCCCTGCTCTACATCATCATTGCTGTGTAACACTGCACAGACAGGTGGCCACTTATCACCTTACGAACTGAGTGTTAGTTTTCTTTGAACGGTCATTATTTCCATTACTCTAGGATTTTCCCATGAAACTGATTCTTCTTCTAGCTCATTTATCATTCCAGAACTCAAATCTTTATGTGCCTCAGTCTATTTCCCCGTCGAATCCGGTCATCCATTAGGTTGATTCTCCACCATCAATCTGGAGCCTCCAGATCCTACGGTCTCTGTCTATAGCATGTGGGTAAGTTGCTTGACCATTGCTCACGTGACGTAAGCAGTTTTCTCTCTCATCCACTCAACACGTGTCGCCTAGTGTATAGCATCACACTGGACTCGGCCAAACCTGCTTACCACTTGAAGTGCATGAAATATCCTACTAGCTTTGGGCGTGGGATCTGCCTTCTAATGGTTTCAGCACGATTTCCTATTTTCCTCTTGACCGAGCGCTTGGGGCTTTCCTTCTCAGAGGGTTTTTCCCTGCGATATGCGATTAGTGGTATCAGAAACTGCCTCTGTTTCTGTATTTGGGCTTCCGATTGCCAATTTGCGTCCATGTGCAGTCTCCATGGGCCAACGGTCAACGCACTTCGACCAACGGTCCTTGTTGTTCTGTGCTCGCCACAAACTGCTACTGTCTAGAGGTCATTTCTGATAAGCTCGTTATTCATAAGATTTGATCTGATATAATTTGAAACAGTCATGAAAATGTTTAAGGATCCAATTTGGATCAACCAATGATTTCATTTAATGCTACATTATTATTTTGTAACTGTTCACTTGATGGAGGAGTATTAATGCAACCATTACATACTAAAATATGAACATAATATCCTATACTTATTCATTGAGACTTCATATTTTATTTCCATTCGTGATAGTTATCATCTCTTAGCATAAACATACCTTTATTTTCCATGGTTTTTGACTTTCCTCATTCTTCTACTGTAGATTGTTCTTTACACATAAACGTAGTTATTGCTATCGCATCAGATGCATCACTCTCATTATTCTCATGAATTGACTTGTTCCTTTGGGTTTCCTTCTTCTTTTTCATCCGTCTTATCATTCTTGATCTAACTATTGTAGGTAAGCTTCAACTAAAGTGACCTGCTATGATTCCAATTGTTGGGAAAAATACTCAAGGGGGGTGAATCAGTGTTTTAAAATCACTTCACCTTTTCTTTTCTTATTTTGATTTTGATAGGCTAATGTTATTTAGGTAATGTTTGTATGTACATGACTGTGATGAATACAAATAATGTACACCGAGTTAACAAATTTTGTTGTATTTCATCATTTGTTCATCTTATTGTGGGGGAGTTTTAGGGGGGTGGTAGCCCCCCTGCATGGGGTTCAGGGTATCACCTTAGGATTTTTTTTGGGACACTATATTAGGTTGATGGACATACCTATGGTTTTGTGCCTAGGTTTTACACATGGTTTTGGGCATGATGGTTTTCTTCCCATGGTATTTCGTAGATACAATCAAGGGAACTACGGTTATGTTCTAATCCAAGGCTAATAGATTGGGATTTATGAATGCTTAATAATGTGTAGATATATATATATATATATATATATATATATATATATATATATATATATATATATATATATATATATATATATATATATATATATATATATATATATATATATATTGTAACATTGAAAGGAACATAATGAAAAATCAACCTCTTAGTTCTGCTTTTAGGATCTAGGGAAAATCTTTGAGTACTTTTTTTGTGTTTCTCGCCATTGGATATTTAAAAAAAAAAAAATAAGAATTCATTTGCAGGTAATTGTTCTACAAGATTAAAATCTACATTAGGTATGAGAGTTCTTTTAGCTTCAAGGGGATTCCTTTGCTATGGAGGGCTTTTCTCGGCCTATGGTAGAGCTTCTTTAGTGGGAGATATACGAGATTGATTCTTGCGGTGAAAGAAGATGGTGAGCAGTGGACATATAGAGATCGATAAATTTAATGGTTAGAGTTTTGAGTTGTGGAAGCTTAAGATGGAGGATTTTCTGCTGGATAAAGATGAGTGGATTGTAGTAGATCCGGGTACTAAACACGTGTCAATGTAAACATAATATTGGGCGAAGTTGGATCTAAAGGAAAAGAGAAAAATATTTTTGTGTATCTCAGATTCAGTATTCTTTAATGTATCAAGGGAAGCATGGAAAAGGATTTGTGGGTCATGTTAAGGACTTTGTACCAATCTAAGTCTCTGGTGAAAAAATTGTTCTTACTGAAAAAGTTGTATAACCTAAGGATGAAGGATGAAGACTTGGCGACAGAGTATATGAATGCCTTTAATATTATTGTAAGCCAATTTTTATATGTTTCTATAAAAATTTCAATTGCAGATAAGATCATTAGTTTGTTGTGTTCTCTACCAATTTCATGGGCTAGTCTAGTTGTTGCTATAGATAGCAATACCAATACCTTGAAGTTTCATGAAATAGTCTCATCCTTATTGTCGGAGGAGATGAGATGAAAAAATATGGATATCTAGAATGGATATGCCTTATCTGTATGAGCATGGTCCCAGAATAGAAACAAAAGCAATTCCGAGTGGGAAATCTAAATCTCCAGGAAAACCTATAAAGGTATGCTGGAAATGTCAAAAGGAAGGGCACTGAAAAAATTACTGTCAATCTAAAGCTCCTGAGAAAGTAAAGGGATTTGATGATACTCCTTCTGCAAATGTGAAAATCACCTCAGACGAAGGTGGAGATGTGTACTTAGATTCTTCTTCAGGTATATGTGTAGATCATGAGGCATGATTGATTGACTTAGGTGCCCCCTTTCACTTCACTCCCCATAGGTAGTGGTTCTACGAGTATGATAAATATGACGGTGGTGATGTCTTCATAGATGATAAAAGGAAGGCTAGAATCGTCACAGATGAAAAGGTCAAGTTGAAGTTGCAAGGTTGAAGGATTAGAACACTTCCGGGTGTTCTGCATATTCCTGCATTCCCCAAAAATTTGATTTCTATAAGCAAGATGGATGATGCAGGTGTAAAAATAGTGTTTGAGGAAGATACCTACAAGATGGTTCAGGGAGCACTGATTGATGTGGTAATTTCGGATTGGAACTCTATACAATCTTCTTAGTAGTACTGTTATTAATGAGTGCAACAGTTTTGTGGTTCCTAAAAGTGGAGAAGAAAATCTAGTCATCTTTAGACAAAAGGCCATGCTATGGAATCAAAGGCTTGGAGATATTCGAGAGAAGGGACCTCAAATACTTCATGGTAATGGTATAGTAGAAGGTATTTATAATTCCTCTCTGGATATCGATTTTTGTTAACATTGTGTATATGGGAAGCATAATCGGGTGAGCTTCCCCTTTGGTGCTAAGAGGACAAAAGGGATATTAAAGCTTGTGCATAGTGATGTGTTTGGACCTTTGTCAGTTCCATCATAGAGTAAGTTTATGTACTATGTATAATTTATATATGACTTCTCAAGGAGTACCTATATATATTTCCTCAGGAAGAAATATGAAGTCTTTGACATATTTAAATAATTTAAGGCTCTAGTTGAAAACCAGACAAAGAAGAAGACAAAGGGGATGATGACAGATAATGGTGGAGAGTTGTGCAAGAAGGAATTTGAAGAGTTCTATAAGAAGTGTGGTATAGCATGAAAAAATACTACTCCATACACACCTCAAAAAAATAGAGTTTCAGAACAGGACATTGATAGAAAAGGAAAGAATCATACTTAGTCATGTCAGATTAGGATATGAATTTTGGGTAGAGGTGGTGGAGATTACATGTTACTTGGTTAATAGAAAACCTTCATCATCATTGCAGGATAGGACTCCACATGAAGTATGGACTGGTAAGAAACCCTCTCTTTAACATGTTAGGGTATTTAGTTTTGATGTATACGTATGTGTTGCAAAGGAGAAAAGAACCAATTTGGATAGTAAATCTGAAAGGTGCATATTTATTATGTATAAGGATGGTTTAAAAGGTTATAATATTTTGAACTCAGAAACAAAGAAGGTTGTGTACAACGAAGATTTGATGTTTATAGAGACGAAATATGTTATTAAGCATGAAGTCCTACCAAAGGAACTTGACAATATAGAGTTTGAGCTAAAAGATGAAGAATTAGACTCTACAACAGAACAAGAATCAGAAGATGAGAGCCACAAACCACAGTTGTGAGAAGATCAGTTCAAGAAAGAAGGCAACCAGAAACGTATAGTCCATCTAATCTTTGTTCAAAATTTTCTTTATCTATTATTGATGATGATCCCAAAAATGTTAGGCAAGCAATAGATTTAGAGGATGAGAATATTTGGAAAGAGGCCATAGTTGATGAAATGACATCTTTGGAGAAAAATGAGGCTTGGTATTTGATGGAGTTGCTAGCTAGAAGGAAACCCATTGGAAGAAAAGGGGTGTTTAAGAAGAAGACAAATGTAGAAGGCAAGGTGGAGAAATAGAAAGCTTGATTGGTAGAAAAAAGTTATTCCTAGGTGTCAAGAATTTATTTTGGTGATATGTTTTCTCCTATTTCCAAGGTAGCTCCTATTAGATTACTTGTATATGTTGTTGCTCATTTTAATTTTGAGGTAGAATGTATGTAAACTAAACATTTCTTCACAGAGATCTAGAACAAGAGATATACATTAAGAAAACTGAGGGCTTTGCAATGAAACAAAATAAAGAACTGGTATGCACATTTAAAAAGTATATGTATGCATTAAAACAATCACCAAGGATGTGGTATTAGAAATTTGACACATTTATATGGGGACTTGGCTTCACCAGAAGCAAAGCGGATCAGTAAGTGTATTTTAAATTAATTGGTGACCCTCTTATTTATCTACTCTTATATGTGGATTATATGTTGGTGATTGGAAATGATAAAGAAATTTTCTATGATTTGAAGACTCGATTCTCCTCCAAATTCAATGTGAAGGATCTTGGTGCTGCAAACTATATTTTCGGCATGGAAATTAAATGTAATCGGGAAAAGAGGAAGCTTTGGTTAAACAAATGAAATATGTTGAGATAATACTGCAGAGGTTTAATATGCAGGATAGTATATCAGTGAAGGTTCCTATTCCTACAGGTGTAAAGTTATATGTTGAACACTGTCCCAAGAGAGAAGAAGAGGAAGGGGACATGTCTTTTGTTCCATATGAAAGTGCAATCAATAGAATGATGTATGCAATGGTCTTTACTAGACCATACATTTCACATGTAGTGGGAGTATTGTGCAAGTTTATGCCAAAACGAGGGAAGGAGCATTGGACAATAGCAAAGCAGATTTTCAGGTATTTATATGGCACTAGTGATTATGGTTTCTGCTACCAAGGAACACTAGGGTTGGACACATTTTTGGAGATCCATGGATTTGTTGATGCAAACTGGGTTGGAGATATGGATCAGATAAGATCTACAAGTGGGTATGTGTTTCACCTATTTGGTGGTGCAGTTAGCTAAATGAGCAAGAGACAATATGTACTGGCACTTTCAACTACAGAGGAAAAAGACATGGAAGCCACTCATGAAAGAAAGGAAGTAGCTTGGTTGTAGACATCGTGATCAAGTATGGGGTTGGTGCAATGAGATATAAGGATAGAATTTGAAATACAAAATGCAATTTTCTTGGAAAATAACCGTGCTTATTATTCAAAGACAAAACACATTGATGTTCAGTATCACTTTGTGAGGGATATGGTTGAGGAAAAAAAATGTTGCTGGTAAAGATGGACACTTTGAAGAATGTTCCAGATGCATTGATGAAATCTCTGAAAACTGAGAAGATTTCTTAGTCTAGACAAACGATTGGCATTACAGGGTCAGAGCAATGACTAAGCTCTCTTGTGATCCCCTGCGTGGAAAAGAAAACAACAAGCGGGAGAATGTTGGGTGTGCATTATATTCTTTCCATGACTAATCACACGTGCGGGGGAGTGACAATTGTTGTTGCTCGTTGCGCCAAGTGCAACAAGGGTGTCACAGGGGGGGTGTAGCTCCTCAGTTAAGGGGTTTCAAGGGGACAATATCCACCATGCACTGGCTCTATGGCAATGCGTTAGTCAAAAAAATTAGGACATTATATTACGTGCACGAACCTACCTGCAGTTTTGTGCGTCAGTTTGGCACATGGTTTTGGGCATGATGGTTTTTTGCCCGTGATATTTTGTATATCCGGTCAAGGGAATTACAATTACGTTCTAATGTAGGATTAATGGATTGGAGTTTATGAATGCTTCAACATGTATATATATGTATTGTAACACTGAAAAGAACATAATGGAAAATAATTTTAGTAGTCTTGATTTTAGGATCAAGGGGAAAGTTTATGTGTATTTATTTTTTGTTTCTCACCATTATATATTTTCTATTTTTTTTTAAGAATTCATTTGAAGGTAATTTCTGTATAAGATTGAAACCTACACTTCTAACAAGTATGTCATTACTTCATTATTCATTAATTAAAAAATAATTATGAGTAGTAAGAATAAGATGATCATCAACACACAAGAAACACATCAACACACATGAACACCATGATTTTCATGAACCTCTACTTAGTCGGATAATATTTTTTTATTTTTTATATATACTTATATCTAATTACTTTTATTCCAACTATTAAATAAGAATTATTTCCATAATAAATTAACATCCACTATTCCATATGGCAATGTAGGTTATGTATTTCATAATCTCTCTTTGGTGAGAGTTACCTAGTCACTTATTCCCTCATCGTTCCAGTACTATAGTCATTCTCCTTATTTATATTGTATTATACCATATATACTATTAGGTCTTGATGGTTGTTTTTGTTCTCGCTCAGTTACCACATAATTATATGCTCATTTCACTTGGTATATATGAGTATGTTTATGGTTCAAACTCTGTGGAACATTGCATTAAATTTCTTACTTTACTTACATTAGTGGATTAACAATATCAATGTAGGACCTCATGGAAACCACATAGCGCCAACACCACATTAACAATAATACTCTTTTTTGTTCTGCCTGGAGAATGTGTTCTCATCATTTATGGTCACATCTCATTGTGTTTGTAGCACGTCGTTGTTGTCCATGCGTTGGGAGGTGGTCATCTTTCCTTGTTCGACGAACGATGATAATGAAGGTTTAAGTTATCGATGATTTTAATATAAATCCCCAATTTTAACCCTAATTCGCACCTTCCTCTGGCATTTCACAATTTTCTTTCACATCTATCTTTGTTTCCTCTCTCACCACCAGTTACATGTGAAACCCTGAAATCTCCACTGATAATCATCCTTCCGTCAATCAAGGTTGGCTTTAGGATGTAATGACACGACAAGGAACTTCGTATCCATATATTCATATGTCACTGGTTTCCAGATCTTGTTTTAGGAGGCTAGTTGGAGCTGACGAAGGAGTAATAAGTATGAATATATCCATATATTCCTAATTTCTCACCCTATTTTGATTTCCATGGTCAGATTGACTTCGGTAAATGAGCTCCCTTATGTTGTTTTTTTTCCAAGTATATTGTCTACTGAGTGTTAATTATCCGTTTTCCTCTTCCAGGTAGCACAGTCATCATGAGGAGTTCATCATATGTCCCTCCTGGTTACCTTTTCGCTCCGTCCACTCATCTAAAGGTAACCCTCTAAAGTTCGATTTACCTTATTTTATTCAGGACGTGATGTCTTCTTTGGTTAACTATAATTTTCATTTTCTTCGAGGTACTTCAGTGTAGGTTAATGATTCTGGAGGCCATTATGAACTAGCTCCCATTCAGCGGTCTAGAGCCGTGGCTATTTTTTCCCCAAGAGGTATATATTTTCAGAGCCCTCATTCAACCTCAACCCATGGGTTTTATTACTGCTTTGGTGATTAGGTTTATTAATTAGAGAGGTTCCTTTGCAATTACTTCAGAGGGCACATGGTGTCAATTTTCTTTTCCAAGTAAAACTTACCTTTCACCATTTTCCTTACATAAATTACAATTACAATTTGACTCAGCCTCACTGATTGAATTACTAAATTAATCACTGTAATTTTCCTTGCACGTACGACGTTTCTCCATTCGAGTGATTTTGGCAGTATTGGCCCTCCTAATTTCGGCTAAATGAATGAGTTTAACCCTCTATTTCCCTTCCCCTCCAGTTCGGTGACTTACTATGCCTGCCGTAAGGGTTGGAAGTTGTTATTGTAGGTCAGAAAGAGAAATGGCGAACTCGGTTCCGATGTTTATGTAACCCTTGTAAGATTATTTTGAATTTTGATTTCTTCTTCTATTTCTTGGTTTCGTCCCCTATAAAATATGGCGAAGAACGAATCTTGCATATGTTACTTAGCTCTTTAATTTTAACGCATATGTTGTCCCATTGTTGACACTAGAGATCTCTTCTAATGTATATATATACTAAGCGATGGTTTCAGACATTAGCTTCATCTCTCCAGTAAAGATAATTCGGTGATATGCATGCCATTCGTTCCCTCTATAAATGCAATTAAGTCATTTTCCTGCTCAGGCGTATGGGTGAATATATGACTTCTATGTTTGATATGTCTGTACAAAGTGTTTTATGGGACCTCGATTCTCTATAAGATTATGCTATTTAAAATGGTGAATTATTTTTCTATTGATTTGGAAAACCCCAGGCTTAAGTGGGTGTCACAATTCCTGCACTTTATTCTATTAAAGTCTTCTTCGATTTATATTGAATTCTATGTTGTGTTTGTCCATTCCCACGGGATTCTAGAAAATTCTATAATACTAGTTCCAACTTCCAGTTTAATGATTCTACGGTCATTTTTTTCAGGGATTTATTCTAATTATTTCGATCCTCTATAAATTAACTACGCACAGGTTATATATTTCTTAGTATTATTGAGTTTAACGGCTTCACTCTTTGCTGGACCGGGTGATACTACTTAGCTTAAACCTCAAATGATATCATTTCTTCAGTTTTAATTTCTGCTATAACTAAATTTGTACATCTGAGATTGTACTGTCCAATTGTTTCCGATTGATTACATCCTTACTAGTGTACTCATAATCTAGAGAGATGAAACTTCTGTGTTGTTTATGGAGTTTACCTTCAATATTTTCTTTTCCTTGCCACGATATACACAGATCCTTGTACCCTAGTTATAGCTAGAGAACTTATTTTTATATTTTTCTAAACTAGAATGATATTTTAATAAAATTTATACCAAGGATCCTACCATATGGAAAGGGCTCTTTCCCCATCCTCACAGCTATAGACGGCAACTTGCATTCGTGACCAAATGAGTTATAATATCTTATATTATTACTGCATGTACCTTGCATAGAATCATTCTACTCACAATTTTCCTACGCTTTGTAACTCATATAGCTAATTTTGGTTGACATCCATTTGTCACAACTACCCCTCATTTACTGTTACCGATACAACTCTACCTATGAAGGTTGGTATACTGTTACCTATACAACTCTATCTCAGAAGGTTAGTTTCATACCAAGAGTAAAACTAATCTCTTAGAATAAAGTGTATTGACTTTGGCTATACCAAATTATTATGACTTAGGGCATTTTCTTTTTGATAGATTTGATCCTTTTCAATGCTCCGTAAATCCAAAATTAAGATCTATCTATGATGGTTTTACTAATAAAATAATTTGATACATTAAATATTATGAGTAAGAAGTTTATATACTCATTAAAACTCCATGCAAAAGAAATTCCCTTTATCTCTTAGAGAAAATAATCCGGTTTAAAGAAAATAATCTCATAGTGGAATGTTATACCATCCAAGAGGGAATCTCTGGCCTATTATGATAAGGCTTAAGGAGTATACTCCCCTACCCTCTACGCATCTCTTTCTAAATCATAAATTTGTAGAAATTCCTTGTAGATTCAAACTACTAATAGTAATTTAGTAAAACAATAGACTTGAATCTACTCTACCAACTAACTGTGAAAACAATTAACTAATACAAAATCATGAAGCATATAAGAGAAAGAATTCAATCAACACATTACACAATGACTTCCTAGGGAAAGCAAAAAACATGAGAAGATTACAATACTTTCCTCTTTCTTAAGTCCCTATTTCCTTGTACTATTTCTAATGGAATTAGCCCCTATTAATTAGGGAAATCCCCATCATGAATTGAGAAATTCCTCTAGCTAGGGCTACATGCACCCACTGTACAAGTGGGAAAATTATACAACTGATAGTACATTGCCCTTGAACTCCAATCTCAACTCAATAACTTGTATATCACACATGCATGACTTATTTATGGCTGATTTATCAATCAAATGGTTGGATACATTAAACTACACGACACTGCAATACCTCCTACTATTTCCTCCAACAGTTGAAACTAGTTTAACTCACATTAACTCTATTTAACTAAATTAAACAATTAAAACTCAAGTTAAACTCAACCTAGGATACTAATATTTATGAACCACTCTACATGACTCAAGTTAGTACCTCAACTCGAATTAACTTAGCCAACTAAGTGAAATTTACTTAGCTAACTAATACAACTTGTCTTATGTTGTGAAATTACAATTTTCTCCTAATTGAATTCAACAAAAACTTAAATGAGGATTTTCTTGTTTCCATTTTAAACACCCCCTCTCAAAAAGAAAGGGATTCACATCTACCCTATCTAACAACTTTTAAATGTAATGCATGAAACATCTCACATTGTTGTTGCTCCTACTACAAAAATTGCAACTGAGAATAAAAATAAAATAAAAATAATCACTGAATCAATGTGTTTTTTCTCACTCTGCTACTCAGCCTCCTACTCTTTCATGAATTCTGAGCGACACTCCTCAATATTTGACCAACATTGATCACTCCTCAATATTTGACAAAATTGATCCTGCTGCTACTGAATACTATGGGCCCACATAGCAAGGTAATGATCCATGACCCTAAAATACCTCAATGGACCCTGTCCACATTTTCGCAAATGTTGGGACTATTGCTTCACAGCACCCGAGCTAAAACCCAGAGGTATGGATGCAACTTCTCCCTCTTCCCACTTAGCTCGAAATTTCACAGTAATCGAGTTCTCTTCTTAAGTAGATGTTTCCACTCTGTGTCCTCAATTATTCTCCAACTGTGGTTTCTCAACAACTCACTGAGGCTAGTTCTGAGCATCTATTTTGAGATGTAAATTATGTTCCCTCTCAACCACCAAGTCTTTAACCTTTTCCTTGTTCCTTAGGGCTTTGCATGCATCTTGGACCTCAAGTGCACACAATTTCTTCACTTTTCCTATGTAGCCTGTTATCATATATTATTGCCTCAATATGAATCTTCGATGCCAAAAAAATTTTGGTTTCTTCCCGAGCGTACTCAAGTCTGAGTCCGATGAAAGTCATCTTCTCATTCATGGAGAAAACGGAGAACACTAATCTTGTAATTTGAACCTCTTGCACAAAATTCAATTTTTCTTCTCTTCTATTACGATTCTTTCTTGAATACCATGTATAAATTTCTTGTGGATTCAAACTGTGAATTGTAATTTACTAAAAAAAATAGACTTGAATCTACTCTACCAACTATAGAAATAGTGAAATCATGAGGCATACAAGAGAAAGAATTCAATCAACACATTACACAATGATTTTCCCGGGAAAGCCACAACTAAAGGCCCCTACCATATGTATATTTCATTAGTCACAAAAATATGAGAAGATTATAATGCTTTTCTCAAGCATGAACAACCTCTACATTATCTCTATTTGTGTCACTACTTCCTAGACAAGAGTTAGACAATACATAACCAAAGCATTGGACAATACATAACCAAAGCATTGGACAATACATAACCAATTTTCTACTTACGCAAGTCCCTATTTCCTTGCAATATTTCTCAAGGAAATATCCCTCTATTAATAGAAATACCCATCCTTAATTGTGAAAACCATATAGGTCCTTCTCTAATTGCATGGTCACCTCTACAACTCGAAAAATTATAAAACTGATAATACATTGCGGTTGAACTCCAATCCTAACAAGGTAAATCATAGATCACACATGCATGAGTTAGTTATGGCTAATTTATGGATTACCTGGTTGAACACATGGAGTTTCACCCCATTGTTAAACCTCTAAGTTCCTCGGAGAGTTGGAACTAGTTTAACTAATATTAACTCATTTTAACTTAATTAAACTATTACAACTCAAATTAAGTTCAACCTAGGCTCTTAAAATTTAGGATCTACTTTTGATGACTCATGTTATATCCTCAACTCAAAATAACTAAGCCAACTAAGTGAAATTAACTTAGTTAACTATTGCAAGTTGTCTTGTGATGTGGAATTACAATTTTCACCTAATTTAATTCAAGTGAAAATTAAATTTTGATTTTTTTGATGTCATTTTCAACAAAACTCCTACTATATTTGGTTATGGGGGCTCCTTCTAAGTCATAAATTCTTAGTATACATGGTTTAATGAAGATCTTATTATTTCGTAAATTCCTAATGTATCTAGCTTACAAAGGTTTTTGGCAAGTAATAAATTCATGGTCTATTTTGCTTAGAGGATGTTAGATATACTGTTTATGTTATAGTGGTAGCCACTACTTTGACCTCCCACAATATTCCAAAGTGTTATAGTGATAATCACAACCTTTGATAATGGGTAGCTGAAATTACTTCAACTAATTAAGAATTAACCATACTAAAAATAAATAAATAAAATAATTTGATGTAAAATATATAATTAAAAATTAAAAATTTATTGGGTGAATAGGGGTTCACCAACCTAGTATGGTAGAGGTGATATAAGGTAATATTTCACATTTTGACTTGAGTCAAATTAATTAACAAATAAATAAATAAATATTAAATAAAATAAAAATAAAAATATAATGTAATGTACATCTTTTAAACTCAAAAAAATAACAAAATAACAAAATGAAAATATTCTTATAAAAATGAAAATGACTCATAGTATTGAGAACCTATGGTATTGATCCATGGTATTCGTGTGGAATATAGCATATTTAGAGGGGAGAAATTGAACAAAATAGATCCATCTTAATTTCTAGATTTGACTTAGTGAAATTACTTTATATATATATATATATATATATATATATAGATATATATATATATATATATATAATGTAAAGTAAATATTTTAAACTCGTCCAAATAAAATAACAAAAGAACTTTCCTATAAAAATGAAAATCACTCATGGTATTGAGAACCTACGGTGGTATTGATGGATGGTATTCATGTGAAATATAGCATATTTAGAGGGGGGAGTTGAACCACCCTAAATCCATCTTAATTCACAATTTGTTGTTTTTATTCTTCTATATTTAAATGTATAATTTTTTAAAATAACATATATGAAAAAGTCAACCTAAATTAAGAAAATTAAATAATATAAAACTCTGGTGATGAACCACATTGTGTGTTCTAAACAATTCCACTATAAACTTATCTATGGGATTTTTCGGGAAAAGATTTGTATAAATTTATATCTTGTTAGAGTAGTAATCTTAACTTGATAGTAATTTGACCAATATAGTTTATGAGCACCTATTAATCTTTGGGATTTTAAACTGATGATATTCCATATGAATAACATGGATCAATACATTGGATTCTAAAAAATAGACCCAAAACTGATGATATTCCATATGAATATCATGGATCAATACTAAAAAATAGACCCAAAAAAATCACACAAATTGAATTTAATAAAAATGATAGTAAAGTGGATTCCTCGCACTTTAGCTTTCTAGTGAGATATGTTCAAATATTGGGATACTAATACAGTAAAAAAACATTGTGTTCGAAGCTTCCAGTCATCTCTGTAGTGATGGCCGTAATTACCGATCTTCCAGGTGATATTGTTCGATAGTTCTTGCTAAGAGTGCATTACCACTCACACAAGAATCTCAAAGCAGTTTGTCGAAGGTGGAAAGATATGTTGAGTGATCCTAACTGTCTGGAAAGAGCACTCAACTTTTATGTTTTCATGAAATAAAAAAGCATCCTAATCTTGATGAGATAACATTCTATGACCCTGCGGAGGGCATTATCCCCCACTGTGATGGAATTCCAGTGTACGTAAGTGTGTTTCTGTGAATAGAAAACTGTTTCTCATAGGCGGAGTGCATCCATCCAGTGAGAGATCAATGAATAGTATTTATATTTATTATTTTGTGTCCACCAAATGGAACCACAGAGCTGACATTCCTAATCTCCACTACTTCTTTACGTATGTCGCCTGTTCTTTTACTTGATGTGTTTGCTTTGCTGGCGGCCACGAGGATGGCAACAATCTAGCTACTGCAGTCTTATGACGGGAAGGATGATAAGTTGGAAGTTTTGTCTCCCATGAGCATCTATGCATCTAGGCTACTTCTGAGCATCTATTTTGAGAGGTAAATTATGTTCCCTCTCAACCACTAAGTCTTTAACATTTTTCTTGTTCCTCAAGGATTTGCATGCATCTTCGACATCAAATGCATACAATTTCTTGACCGATGTAGCGTGTTATCAACTAATACTTACTGCCTCAAGATGAATCTTCAAGATGAATCTTCAAGATGAATCTTCGATGCCACAAAATTTTTGGTTTCCTCCAGAGCATACTCAAGTCTAAGTCCGATGGAAGTCATCTTCTCATTCGTGGAGAAAACCAACAACACTAATCTTGTAATTTGAACCTCTTGCACAAAATTCAATTTTTCTCCTTTTCTATCGCATTCTTTCTCGAATACCACTTATAAATTTTTTGTAGATTCAAACTGCTAATTGTAACTTACTAAGAAAAATAGACTTGAATCTACTCTACCAACTAAAGAAACATTTAGCAATAGTAAAATCATGAAGCATACAAGAGAAAGAATTCAATTAACACATTACACAATAATTTTCCCAGGAAAGCCACAACTAAAAGCCCCTACCATATGTATATTTCATTAGTCACAAAAATATGAGAAGATTATAATGCTTTTCTCAAGCATGAACAACCTCTACATTATCTCTATTTGTCACACTGCTTCCTAGACAAGCGTTGGACAATACATAACCAATTTTCTACTTACGCAAGTCGCTATTTCCTTGCAATATTTCTCAAGGAAATGTCCCCCTATTAAAAGAAATACCCATCCTTAATTGTGCAATCCATATAGGTCCTTCTCTAATTGCATGGTCACCTATACAACTCAAAAAATTATAAAACTGATAATACATTGCTCTTGAACTCCAATCTCAATAGGGTAAATCATAGATCACCCATGCATGAGTTAATTCTTGCTAATTTATGGATTACCATGTTGAACACATAGAGTTTCACCCAATTGTTAAACCTCTCAGTTCCTCCTCCCAGAGTTGGAACTAGTTTAACTAACATTAACTCATTTTAACTTAATTAAAGTATTACAACTCAAATTAAGTTCAACCTAGGCTCTTAAAATTTAGGATCTACTTCAGATGACTCATGTTATACCCTCAATTCAAAATAACTAAACCAACTAAGTGAAATTAACTTAGTTAACTATTGCAAGATGTCATGTGATGTGGAATTACAATTTTCACCTAATTTAATTCAAGTAAAAATTAAATTTGGATTTTCTTGATGCCATTTTCAACAAAACTCCTACTATATTTGGCTTATGGAGGCTCCTTCTAAGTCATAAATTCTTAGTATACATGGTTTAATGAAGATCTTATTATGTCATAAATTCCTAATGTATCTAGCTTACAAGGGTTTTTGGTAAGTCATAAATTCATGGTCTATTTTGCTTAGAGGGTATTAGATATACTCTTTATGTTATAGTGGTAACCACTACTTTGACCTCGCACAATATTCCAAAGTGTTATAGTGATAGGCACAACTTTCGATAATGGGTAGTGGAAATTACTTTAACTAATTAAGAATTAACCATACTAAAAATAAATAAATAAAATAATTTGATGTAAAATATATAATTTAAAATTAATTATTTATTGGGTCAATAGGGGTTCACCAACCTAGTATGGTAGAGGTGATGCAATGTAATATTTCACACTTTGACTTAAATAAATAAATAAATATTAAATAAAATAAAAATAAAAATATAATGTAATGTAAATCTTTTAAACTCCAAACAATAACAAAATGAAAATATTCATATAAAAATGAAAATGACTCATAGTATTGAGAACCTATGGTAATAGATCCATCTTAATTTTTAGATTTGACTTGAGTGAAATTACTATATATATATATATATATATATATATATATATATATATATAATGTAAAGTAAATATTTTAAACTGGTCAAAATGAAATAACAAAATAAAAAAATGAAAATATTCCTATAACAATGAAAAGCACTTATGGTATTGAGAACCTAAGGTGGTATTGATGGATGGTATTCATGTGAAATATAACATGCTTAGAGAGGGGAGTTGAACAACCCTAAATCCATCTTAATTTAAGATTTGCGGCTTTTATTCTTCTATATTTAAATGTATATTTTTAAAAATAACATATATGAAAAAGTCAACCTAATTTAAGAAAATTAAATAATTTAAAACTCTGGTGATGAACCACATTGTGTGTTCCAAACAGTTCCACTATAAACTTATCTATGGGAATTTTCAGGAAAAGATTTGTATAAATTTATATCTTGTGAGAGTAGTAATCTTAACTTGGTAGTAATTTGACCAATATAGTTTATTAGCACCTATAAATCTTTGGGATTTTAAATGGATGATATTCCATATGAATATCATGGATCAATACTAAAAAAATAGACCCAAAACTAATAATATTCCATATAAATACCATGAACAATACGTTAGAATCTAAGAAATAGACCCAAAAAATAAGACAAATAGAATTTACTAAAAATAATCGTAAAGTGGATTCCTTATCTAAGTAACTCGCACTTCAGCTTTCTATTGAGATATGTTCAAATATTGGGATACTAATACGGTCAAAAACATCGTGTTCGAAGATTCCAGTCATCTCTGTAGTGATGGTCGTAATTGCCGATCTTCCAGGTGATATTGTTCGACAGTTGTTGCTAAGAGTGCATTACCACTCACACAAGAATCTCAAAGCAGTTTGTCGAAGGTGGAAAGATACGTTGAGTGATCCTAACTTTTATTCTGATAGAATACTCTCTGGAAAGAGCACTCAACTTTTATGTTTTCATGAAATAAAAAGCATCCTAATCTTGAATTATCCCCCCCCACTGTAATGGAATTCCAGTGTACTGTAAGTGTGTTTCTGTGAATAGAAAACCGGTTCTCATAGGAGGAGTGCATCCATCCAATCAGAGATCAGCGAATAGTATTTATATTTATTATTTTGTGTCTGCCAAATGGAACCGCGGAGCTGACATTCCCAATCTCCACTACTTCTTTGCCTATGCCGCCTGTCCTTTTACTGGATGTATTTACTTTGCTGGCGGGCAGGAGGATGGCAACGATCTAGCGACTGCAGTCTTATGACGTGCAGGAGGATAAGTGGGAAGTTTTACCTCCCATGAGCGAACCACGCATCAGTTGTATTAGTTGTATTAGGCGGATGGAAGGGACGGAACGGAGCGTACGAGAGAAGTGCAGAAGTTTTCTATCCGAGGGGGCGAAGTTGGACAAGGTGGGAAGTTTTCTTTTCTTGTTTAGGCTTTTTATTAGCTTACAATTTCAATATTCATTTCTTACAGTTTCATTGATTTTTTTTTTGCTTTTCTTTTTCTTGTTTGGGCTTTTTTTAGTTTATAAGTTTAATACTTATAATTAAAAGTTTGACAATCATTTTTAGATATATTTTAAGTGATGAAATGGGAAGGTTTAGAAAGTTGTTTTAACATTGAAAAGCAATATTAATTTATTGAATTTGATTTGATTTTTTTTCTTTTCTTGTTTAAGTTTTTTCTAGTTTATAAGTTCAATATTCATTTCTGAGAGTTGAGAAAATTAAAAGTTTCACCATCATTTCTAGATTTATTTTATGTGATGAAATGAGAGGGTTCATAAGGTTGTTTTTTTTTTTTTTTTTTTTTCCGAAGGTGGCAAAACCTATCAAACTCAGGTGTCAAACCAACAATGAGGACAGCCATCTCTGGCTGCTATCCGCGAATGTCGGTTTGACTCATCACCGTTATCAAGGAAAACCACGCCACCTGTAATAACCCGCTGGTGGTCCGTAAGGGAGCAGACTTTCACTCCTGCCAGATGCCTCTGGGACTTGGGCCGTTAACCTGTTTCCTTACGTCCGAGGAAGACGAGCTCTTAGCCAAGCAGAAGCAATGAAAAAGAATATTAGTTTTTCTCTAATATTATTAATTAAAAATCAAATTTTATTTTTTATAAACATTTCAAATTATTTTTAGTTCGCTAAAAAGTTAATGTTTTTTTAAATAACTAAATAAGTTAAATTTTTAAGAGTAAGTCTATTTTCTCGCTTATAGGTGTACAACTCAGTATGGGGTAGATCTCATGTAAAAATGTAAACACATAAAAGTAATGTTTAACATTTAACATATGGGGGATCTCACCTAAAAATGTAAACACGTAAATGTAATGTTTAACATAACTGAAGGGAAGGGTCTCGTAAATTACTAAAACCTCTTTTTATACTTACTTCAAGGTATGGTAAATAAATAAAAATATAAATAAACTAGAGGCATGGTAAATAAATAAAACTTGTTTTTATATTTACTCCATAAACTTTTCTCTCGTAAATTACTAAAACCTCTTTTTATACTTACTTCAAGGTATGGTAAATAAATAAAAATATAAATAAACTAGAGGCATGGTAAATAAATAAAACTTGTTTTTATATTTACTCCATAAACTTTTCTCGTAGCGACATTTTTAGAAGCTTTTCCTATTGGAATTTATTGAAATCAATGGTAACCCCTCTACAATTGAAGTACCCTCAAATCAAACGTGAATATATTGAAATGGATGGAATTTATTGAAATCGAAGTACCTTAAACTTCGATAGGAATTTACTGAAATCGATGGAATGACTGAATTTATTGAAATCAAAGTACTCTAAAATCCAAGAGGAACTTATTGAAATATATGGAATTGATTGAAACCCCAGGGTTTTTCAGGATGTTGGCTTCTATGGGCCTAACCCAGGTTCAAAGGTGATTTAGCCAAGCAAATTCTAGTACTACTGGCCCTTTTCGGCAACAATCCGTGGAGCGCGGACTGAGGTCTCACCAAAATTAGTATGGGAGGGTGATAGAACCAGCTTTCCACACCCTAGGGATGTCTGATGAGCTTCTGGCAGTCCGCGGTTTGACCCTGCGTGCACATCACTACACGCACCTATTAGTCCTTCGCAACCTGTGAGGCCGCCTTCACGCAACCCTACCCGGGGCGTGATGCGTATTATACTCAAGTTATTTTCTATTTAATCTGTTATTACTCAATCACTTAACTGATCAGTGTAAGGTCAATGATAATTAACAATATATCCAGTAAGCATATAAGTGTGCGCGATAAACAAAATAACGTAGATGTAAAGAATGCAATACACAAGTAGATGCATAGAAACTAGAATCTGTTGAAAATGAAACAAGATGATGGAGCTTAGTGGAAAGGAGTCGCCTTCACTAAGTGGGCCCACAGGCTATTTTTGGCGCAAAGTCTATTTTTAGACTATGTCTACTTTTAGACATATGTATCATGGTCTATGAGTTGCAGGATGCTATTTATGGATGATTGGTCATGGTGGTAAAAATAGATGGACCTCTATTTTTAGACTGCCAGTCTAAAAATAGAACAGTCGAATATTATTAGCTCTTAATAATATATGGACTATAAACATTATCTTATCCTCTTGCAGCACTTCAGTTCGAGCTACGGATGTGGCACATGCAACTGCCAGAAGGAAATATGCTTTTCTTATGGGTTATTTGAGCTATTGCATGATGGACTTCAGTTAGAACTTAAGTGATTGAGTTTGGTGGAGTTGATTGAGGAGTTGATGGAGTTGTGTTCAGTTTGACTTAGTTGAACTAGTTGTATTTAGTCTAACTGCCAAATACACTAGTGATGAGTGATGTGAATTAATTATTAATTAATTCACTAATTATTAACTCATAAATCAACTAAAGAATACATCAGTTAACTCAGTGCAGGGATAGTTTAGTGGAGACAAGTGTTAGAGGTGGGTGAAAGAGTGAGACTGCTATCAGTTGTGACTATAGCTATGCATGAGATTTGCACAATCATTAATTGAGGTTGCCAATGAGGATTTCACAGTACAAGCCAAGGAAATAAGAGCTTCGATTGTTCCAAATCCTCATCTTGGATTGCACAGTAGAGGCAGGCAAACAGTGGAGGAGATTTGAAACTATGACTTGATTCAGATCTGAGCTAGTTTGTTTGTAACAGGTGGAGATAGTACTGAGTACTTGTGAGGAGTATTGTACTATGTATTGTTACATGTCCTCTATCATTATAATATACAGATATTTGGGGGTTTTTAGCTGCATGCTTTCCCCAGTACATACTGTGTTGATATGTGTGATTGATGTTTCAATGTGCACATGTGATTGTTTTTGATTCCGCAAATTGATGATCAACACCGAGGAGGTTATGTATTATGCATGCATTCCGAAAATAGTGTATAATCAGGATAATCTCTGTGAATAAGTGTTATATTATTCAAAATTTCTACAGAATCAACTTCTCTTTATTATTCTATGTTCAAGATTATAAACTCAACCCCGCCCTGCACACTCAGCTGCAGGGGTCCGTGCACCCAGCTATAGACTCTACTAGGCCTCTGTGCACTTAGCTGTAGAGCCTCTTCCTACTATAATGACCCAATACTCTTAGACTCTTACTCTATGCTCGAACCATTTGTATTTATATCTCCAACTCACTATATTTACAACTTAGAGCCTCGCTCTATTTATACAATCTAATGGTCCATAGACCATGGGCAGGTCGACATGACTTTACATTATATTACAATACTTTAGGGTGAACAACCCTATGAATCAACCTATACTTCGTGCTCCACGCTAGGAATTCATGGAATCTTACAATACATTTGACCAAAACTTGGGCTTTGAGCCCCAAAACATGTTGTGGGGGGATTCCATGCCCACGAGGCCCCCAACACAATCATCGTGACTCGTCCCCGAGTCACTTAGTCGGCGCAAAAATCTTGGCATGGAGTCCCTCCAACTGGTCCTATACTGCTTGAAGGTCCGCGTCGCACTGTTCTGTGGTTTGTTGGATCTGCTACATTCTTGCTTAAGAATCATCTGTATCTGAATTGTGTCCTTACCTCAGTACTGGTATCTGCTGCATGTGTTTATAGTACCGCACCCTAGTCGAGCTCCGCGGGTCACAAAGACTGTCATTTACATTGCTTGGGAAGGGTTCTCCATTTAGTTTAACTAGCTGGACCGCACCTCCATCTGTTACCTCCTTAACCACATATGGTCCCAACCAGTGCATTCTGAATTTTCCCAAAAATTTTTCAAACATACTGTCATACAACAACACTAACTCATTTACCTTGAAGGTTTGCAACTTGATATGGCGGTCATGCCAGGCCTTTTCACGCTGCTTTTGTACCTACTGATGAAATCCACGCAGAAATAGTTCCTCCTTGAGTTCTTCTAATTGCGCGAGCATTTCTTCTAGAGCTTCACGGTTCATCATACCTATCAGTGCTACTATTCGCAAACTAGGTATGATGTATTCCATCGGCATGACAGCTTTCGTGCCATAGACTAACCAGAAAGGTGTATGTCCCATCAATCTTTTGCACGTTGTCCTGTACACCCATAATACAGTAGGTACGCATAGGTCCGAGTCATCTCGCTATGTGTTACATACTTTGGTCAGCGCAGTCTCCAGTATTTTGTTGAATGCCTTTACTATCCCATTAGCTTGCAGGTAGTACGGTGTACTTTTCTGATGATACATATGGAACTCTTCTGTGTGTGCGCTGATGGTTTCATTCAAGAAATGTGTTTTGCAGTCACTCATTAGGATTTTTGGACAACCAAATTGTGTCAACACATTTTCGAACAAAAAATTCGTTGTCGTAGCAGCCATGCAGTCCTTGACTGGCTGCACTTCCACTCATCGTGTCAGGTACTCCATCCCGGTGATGTTGTAGCACACACCCATCTTTCCATGAGGTTTGATCCGGCTCACAAAGTTGATTGCCCATTTCTCAAAAGACTACAGTGTCATTTGTGGATTTAGTGGCATATCGTCTTTTCATGATGTTTTTCAAGTCCTTTGACATATATTGTAGGCCCTATAGTGTGCTTTTGAATCCTGGTGCAGGGTTTGCCACCATAACCCTGTGCAGAGAGTCTTCTATGCACTTGTGCATCCTACATAGTGTCCTCCTGCAGCACCCCCATGTGCTTCTGAGAGGATCTAACCTCGTTCAAATTTAGGTACATATCTTCGCAATTTCTCATCATTTCCCATTTTGTAGAGGTGTCTCGCGATGACAGAAAAGTTTGTCACGTGCACCACCAATTCCTTCTTCTGTTGGACTGAGTATTCCTTCCATGTAGTCCTTGTTCTTAGAAAATGGATTATATCTTCAAAGTGTCCATCTGCGATGCATACTGCAAAGAGTTGTGCGGCAAGTAGTCCCTCCTCCAAATTTGTTAGTTCCTTGCCCATCTCAATTAGTGACAAGTGACCTGGTCCTGCGTTTAAGTGCCCTAGCTTGACTATGACCTCAAAATCACATTCTTGAAACAATAAAATCCATCTGTATATGCGCCCCCCCAACACAATCTTGTTCACCAGATATTTCAATGTGGAATGGTCAGTATACATCTTGAAATGTCCTCCAAGTAAACAGCGTCAATATTTTTGGAGTGCGTACACCATTGCCAACCCCTCGCGCATGGTGATAGAGTAGTTATTTTATGCTTTGGAGAGTCTCAGACTTGCGAATGCGATCGGGTGATCCACACCCTTCGCACCTTCCTGTGTGAGTACAGCTCCCAGCGCAATACACGATGCATCAACATGTACATGAAATTCCACATCCCATTTTGGGAAGACCAGGATTGGAACGGAGGCTAGTTTCCCCTTCAGGACATCCAAAATCTTCATGCAAGCATCATTCCAGCAATATGTAGTCTCCTTTTTCAATAGCGTTTCCATCGGCGCTTGTTACAGGGAAAAGTGTCTATTTAGAACTGCTCTATCCCACTAAGGTGTGACAGCTGCCTTAGAAACAAACAGAGAAAAACTACTTTTGTATTTCCTTTATGAATTATAGATAGAGAAGAATAGAAAAAACCAACCTGTGTCTTGCCCTAATCCTTTGATCCAATCCCTCTATTCTTTGATAGTCTCCAGCTACCTGCTCCCTTGCATGCCCAGCTTCACAAAGTACCTGTAAGATCATAGAAGAAGAGCACTATACAAAGACATGGATCTATATTCATAAACAACTTAGGATCAGATTTAAGTTAACCATACAAATGTAACTAGCATCAATGATACAAAAGCATGGAGGAAAACTCAAATAGTTTTTATTGATAAACAAGAAAAGATCCAGGAGGAGTTACAACCCGTGGTTCCGACCCAGCATCAACCTCCCAGCAAAGAAGCCCCTCTTCACCTCAAACAAAGCATAAATCACCCAACAACAACCTCTAGAAACCAACAACAATTCCTTACAATATGAAAACTTCCAGCCTCTGGATCTCTGGGATGAGGGATCCATATATAGATATCTGTAAGGAGGATGAGTCAGCATGTGATTTGATTAGTGTCTTCTCTCTTTCAGTTCTTGCTTCCACTTGGAGACTGAGGGCCTCTTACTCATCCTTGGTCGAATTCAGTGAGGCAAGTGTCGCAGGAGAAGATTCTGGAAGCTTCCATTGCCTCTCCACCTCGCGGAATGACACTGCCATTTGTCATTTCTCGCCCATCGCACTCTACAGAAGGGAGTTTTGAAATGCAACGCACCCTCACAGTGTATTTAGCTGCAATGCAACGCACTTAGCCAGTGGAGTAGCTGAAATGATCCTGTTTTGACCAATTCTGAGCAGTTTCTGGTGGAGAAATTCTGGGAGAAGCTGTAATTTGTTGACATTGTTCCTTTAGGGGTTAGAACAACACTTTTAGGGACTTAGGAGCCCTTGGTTTATGGACATTTCATGCTTGCAGTTGTAAGGCACAAAAATGTCTATAACGGTTGCCCCCTAAAGTATGAGGCCGTTAACCTTTTGCTGTCGGGTGAAATGCTTTATTATGAGGATCCGAAGTTCTTTCAATGCTGGGAGGAGACCTGTAATAAGATACAATACAATACATTATCTTCATATTGTTTTCATGATCTAGTTGAGGCGGGCATTCCCATGCTCAACTTTATAAATTCATTTTCATGTACATAGTACAGACAATCGTCTGAGTGTAGACTGATGATTCTGATAGAGCCATCATCCTTTTGGTAGGATGATTATCTGTGCTGCAATGATGTACATTTAATGTCTTTATTTCCCTGAATATATATCGCAGCCCGGATGGATGAAACTAGATCTGGGGTCTTCAATCTCATCCGATCTTCACTCGAAGTACAAGTCGATCCATGTGAGAAATGTTTTGAAGTCGAACATGGAAAGACATCGCTGGATTACCAGTCAATGATGTAAACTGTTAACAAGAGCGAGAGGAATCACCGATAATGATAATGATCCTCAAGGTACTGTAGTACAATTCACGTGGTGTGAATAAAGGACTTGGCATCAAACACCACGCAAAATCTTTCGGTCGAAGGCCATTGATGTAAACCTGTCGCCGGAAGTGAGAAACTTGCCATTGAGGCATGCAAGCTTCAAAGTACTGAATGGGGTGTTCCTAGATCAACTTCTTGGATAATGAGCTGATGTCGACAAGAAGTGATCCATCACAGGAGGGCCTTAATGAATCCCACATCAATGACACGGAACAGAGCAAATGATTCTGATGGAGGTGAAAACGATGTGATGATATAAGGTTCAGGGTGGCGGTCATGAAATAATGGAGTATAATGTATGGTAGTGGGTGAGACACAGGTGACTTCTCTTGAACATATCGGCGACACTGATGTGATGGATTAGTAGCATTAACCCCAAATGTGGATGGTATGGTGTGACCATGGTGATGTGACCGGTGAATGAAACAACCCAACCCGACTCGGACACGGAGTGGAAGTGTCATGGTCAAGAGCGACTTGCTACCAAAAAAGTTTCTTTGAGTTTTCTTCCCAATTTTTCCCCAGTCATTGCTGACCAGTACCTCTTTATTTTTGTCAAGCTTGAGGAGGATAACATATGCTTGTTCTATAATTTTCCCTTCGGGCAAACCCATCGCTATGTTTTAACGAGCCTAGCGATAGTGAAACTCGTTCTCGTCTAAAGACAAGTTTGTCGCTATTAATCTTTTTAACGAGTTTAACGACAAACATAACTCGGTCCTTTTCAATTTTAGAGAGTCTGAAAAGGAACATAAAGCTAACTCCAAAATTCCTTTTTCGTCATCTAATCCCTTAAGTCTGAAAAAGTATAAAACAATACAGAAGGGATGCATTTTCGATAGTTTTAATGAGCCGAACAAAACAAGCGCTCGATCTTTTTGTGTAATAATCCCTCAAGTCCAAAAAGATTAAAATCTAGAGGAGGGATAGCACTTCCTGCCCCTTTAATGAGCTGGAGAGGCCAATGGCTCGGCAATCTTTTCATATTTTACGAGTCAGTTGAAAAGAGCTTAAAGGAGACTCGTCTTTTGAGGAACGAGTGATAAAACGGGTAGCAGCTGATTCCAGGTAAGGTTTGGAATTTTCCAATCACGGCAGTGTCACAAGGATGGCTAGTGAAATCACTCTTCGCAGCTGTTCCTCAAAATGGGTAAACAATCAAATGGAGGTGACGGTGCAAACACGACCAAGGCTTTAACGGCTGAAGTACTACATTCACGATGGTTATTTACCGGGGAATAGTTCATTTTTTAATGAGCTTAAATGCGGGTGGAAACATTTGCTCATGTCTTATGTTTATTTTTTAACGAGCTTGAACTATGTGCTAAAACTGCTAGATGCGGGTTTATTTTTTAACGAGCCTGAACCTTGCGGTAACACTGCTCGATTAATCCAGTCTTGTGATAAGAATGTCTCATATAAAAATGGAAACTTTTAGAGTTTCACCCCACATCCTTTCTTTATGCAAGTTAGGAAACGACCAATCCAAAAAACAGATAAATGATCGCTCTTTGCTTGCACTCCAAAAGGTTTGCATGCCCCCAGGTATAAAACAGAGTTTCAAGGTTACCTCTCCTTTATTCCATTAAAACATTTGTTTTACCGAGAGAGTCCTACCTCTTACAGGTTACCCAAAGATTGCTCTATTCAAAGCGTAAACAAAACACTTCTTCAGCGATGTCTATCGAAAAAAACAAAGGTGAGCGACGATGCCCGCCAACTCACATAACTTTGACAAGAGAATCTTGTTCTAGAATAACCCCCTCTTCCAATCACGAACGGGGGTACAGACTAGTCATATTCTCCTGCGGAAACCTACCCTATACCCGAAGTTTTCCTGCTGAAGCAGACCAGGGTGCATGCCCCCTGGGTTTCAGTCATATCCCTCCGAATCACTCGCACTCATCGGGAGGACGGGCTGGAGATTGAGACATTTCTTGCGTGAAAAGATCATTCAGGGATGGTATATGACTATTTGCTATGCGTGATTTGGGAAATGAAAGCTGGTCCACGAGCTTGACCACTCTTCCTTCGTGCGGAAAACACATCACTCTAAAGAGTGATGAGACAATGGTTCTCATGCAATAAATATAGTCTCGTCCAAGGAGTAGATTGTAATCTAGAGGTCCTTGAACTACCATTACGTTCATGTGAACGGTTTTCCCTCTCAATGTTATGGTCACATCGAGAAGGATCCCTAATGGTCGATTGGTTCCTTTATCAAAGCCTGTTAGATTTCTCATCTCAGGCAAAAGCGATGGCGAACCAAGCGCTTTCCAAGCAGTTGAGGAAAGGATACTCACAGAAGCCCCCTCATCTATGATGGTACTAGCCATAACCATTCTATATATTTTAACAATAATCCGGAATGGTATACTGGCTGGTAAACGGGGTCTGCCTAGTTGATTCCAGTCGAAGGAGACAACTAGGTTGCTTGGAGGTGGGACCGAATAGACGGTCGGGTACGACTCTGACGAACTTCCTTCCTGCGGTAAAGGAATGGATAAATTGCCCCCATGTTCGTTGGAGTCTGTGCTTATGAAAAGAATTTGGACGGTGTCATCCTTGTTCTCTTCAGTGATTGTATCATCTGAAGATGGAACCTCTAAAGGCAAGACCGGGTCAACTGCCGCCTCGACCTTTTGACTTTTGTCTGGTATGGATTCAGATGGTTCATCTTGAATGACAGATGCTTCGGCCGGCCACCTGAGCGGGTCAGCCGGATTTTCAACTAGTGACAGACTCGGCAAGAGTTTTTTATATCCAGGAGGAAGTCGTAACGGTGAAACCAGACGATCATCCAAAACTCTTTTAGCTTCGTCTAAGAAGGGACAACGGTGGACGGCATGATTGCCTTCGCACAATTTACAAGGAAATTTATATTTTCCTTTTTGTCCTGTGGCTTCACTTTCGTTAGTTGACGGTGTGTTTTCAACATGATCATCAGAGGTTGACGACACCGGGTTGTGCAAACGAGGAGACCAGTCCCTTAAGATCCGAGGGATGCAGGGACAATCTCTGTGAAAATGGTCTCCTTTGCAAATGACACATGGTGATTTAGGCCTGGTCGATGCATTGTGTGGATTTTCGTTAGACGACACTCGTTTGCCCCCATTCGCTTTCGACTCCTTCTTCTTCTCTTTCTTCTTGTTTTCTTTCTTCTCCTTAGGAACTTGAATTTTGGCTTTACCAGCCCCATCAAGTGAAGAGGAAGGAGGAGAGGAAGAATTAGAGGAAGTAGAAGGTTCGTGGGTAACTCTGGACTCGTCTAATTGCTGATTCGATTGTTCAGGAATAGTGTTGTTCTGAACGAAAAAGGTTGAGAAGAGCCATACAGGCAAACCAATTGTTAGTCCTGGAAGCGACAATGTGGCCATATGGGGTGCACCAACATCTCCCCAAGAGGAGAAGGGACTAGGATTTCCTCCAAGGGGAATTCCTTGGTTGGTGGACTCCATTTTCTCAACCCAAGATCAATGTAGGAAAGGGGTAATGAATATTCCGTTTAAAATAAATTTTTAGACGCTTTGACACAACTTGTTTTTTCAGTTTTTAAGAGTCGAGAAAAAGCAAAAGATGACTCTAGTCGCCTTCAATTTTTAATGAGCCTGAAGTGACAAGTGCTCAGATGGACCTTTTCCGTTAAGGAGTCTGAAAAGGAACGAAAGGGACTACTCTGGAGATCTAGGTAGAGGGAGTACCAAACTAATCGCAAAACTGCAGAATACTTTTTACGGTATGGCAGTCAATCTTCTCGAATGCTGTGTTCAGTGCATTGCAATCGATAGGGCGGTAGACATGGCTTCCTAAGGATAAAGGATTTAAGCCTATAGGGGTCTCCCAAAATATACTCGACGGTATGTGGGAGCACAAGTCCGTACTGGCACTTCTCGTCTCAAAGTGGAGGAATCACCCAACCATCAGTGAGGACAACAGTTACCAGGCTTTACGATGCCGGAAGACGTCTCTAGCCTAGACCTCTAAATGTTGTGCGTTAAGTTCCAAAGCGTTGTTAGATTCATTGAATTTATTTTAAATTGATCTTGTTTATGAAGTTTTCCTTTCGAGTTCACCATGAGATGTAGATGTAATTCCTAAAATGCAATCTAAAGATGATAAACAAACTTTTATCTCTTTTGTGCAATGAAAATCCTAGCTACTAGGGGAAAAGAAAGACATAATCTTTTCACAAAGAGCAAAGAGCAAACTGTAAATGCACTTTCCTAAATCAAGCCAAACATACTGTCTATATGCAAATGCACATGCATGTATTTGTCTTCTACTTTCTTAGTATTGATGCTAAAAAGAAAGTTGATGTACAAATCTGAATTTCTTTTCAAGCGACAAATATAAACAAGCTCTTTTTCGGAATCAAAAGCATAGATGATTACGACACCTTACAATTTTGAAATGAACACTTGTCCTTGACACTAGAAAATCACAAATTCAGACCAAAGGCAATAGTAACAGTATAATCGACCATCAATAGCAATCAAACTTTCTCCTATGATCGAAATCGACACTTGCGACAGATTCAAATCAAAGGATGACAGTACGACTATTCTACTTTTGCAATGGAAAACTGTAAACGACTCAACAAGCACACAAAAATATCTACAGTTCTTTTGTACAAAGGAGGTGGAATAACAACAAGGAAAAGAGGTTTCAAATAGACATATACTGATCACAGGCAGCGAAATTCAGGGATAGAACTGGAAAGAATGAAGCACATGAACCACAGCTGCACACAACTAGTCTGATCAGTGCACCTGTAACATAGAGAATCTGAAATGCAACGCAAGTTGTCCCTTCGGGAAGTGTGCTGAAATTCAGGATCTCTGAACAGTACCTGCGCTGGGCCAGAAACGAGACTCTGTCCAGGTTCTGGGTCATAGTTTGTAGTTCAGTCCTTGGTTTTTGTCCGAGTAAAAAGCAATCAGTAATGCAATAATCAGGGGTAGATCTAAGGAGGATCTAAGAGCTATCACAGGGGCAATCAGATAGTTTGTGAATCAGCTGTTTAAATCATAAACAGATCCAGTGAATGGATTGAAGTAGCAATTATCTACTTTGCATTTGTTATGGCAAATGCAGTTCGAAAGCTACTTATAAGTTTATGAAACAAACAACAAAGAATGATACACAAACAAACTAATTAGACATTCCCTAGAGGAGTCGCCATTTTGTTACAGGGAAAAGTGTCTATTTAGAACTGCTCTATCCCACTAAGGTGTGACAGCTGCCTTAGAAACAAATAGAGAAAAACTACTTTTGTATTTTATTTATGAATTATAGATAGAGAAGAATAGAAAGAACCAACCTGTGTCTTGCGCTAATCCTTTGATCCAATCCCTCTCTTCTTTGATAGTCTCCAGCTACCTGCTCCTTTGCATGCCCAGCTTCACAAAGTATCTGTAAGATCACAGAAGAAGAGCACTATACAAAGACATGGATATATATTCATAAACAACTTAGGATCAGATTTAAGTTAACCATACAAATGTAACTAGCATCAATGATACAAAAGCATGGAGGAAAACTCAAATAGTTTTTATTGATAAACAAGAAAAGATCCAAGAGGAGTTAGAACCAGTAGTTCTGACCCAGCATCAACCTCCCAGCAAAGAATCCCCTCTTCACCTCAAATAAAGCATAAATCACCCAACAATCTGATGTTTTGTCTCTAGAAACCAACAACAATTCCTTACAATATGCAAAATTCCAGCCTCTGGATCTCTGGGATGAAGGATCCATATATAGATATCTGTAAGGAGGATGAGTCAGCTTGTGATTTGATTAGTGTCTTCTCTCTGTCAGTTCTTGCTTCCACTTGGAGACTGAGGGCCTCTTACTTATCCTTGGTCGAATTCAGTGAGGCAAGTGTCACAGGAGAAGATTCTAGAAGCTTCCATTGCCTCTCCACCTCGCGGAATGACACTGCCATTTGTCATTTCTCGCCCATTTCACTCTATAGAAGGGAGTTTTGAAATGCAACGCACCCTCACAGTGTATTTAGGTGCAATGCAATGCACTTAGCCAGTGGAGCAGCTGAAATGATCCTGTTTTGACCAATTCTGAGCAGTTTCTGGTGGAGAACTTTTGGGAGAAGCGGTAATCTGTTGACCTTGTTCCTTTAGGGGTTAGAACAACACTTTTAGGGACTTAGGAGCCCTTGGTTTATGGACATTTCATGCTTGGAGTTGTAAGGCACAAAAATGTCTATAACAGTGCTGTTGTTTGGGCATAACTTTTGATGAACTTCCTATAATATCCAGTGTTCCCCAAAGTAGCGTGCAGTTGTTTAACACTTCGCAGTGCTTCCAAATTTAGAATAATGACAATCTTCGCAGGATCCACCATTAGGCCTTATTTGCAGACCACATGTCCCAGTAGGTTTCCAAAGGGAATGAGGAATGTGCACTTCTTAAGGTTCAGCGTAATCTGGTGTCGGAAGCAAGTATCCAACATCAAGCATAAGCTCGCTACATGGTGCTTAACTATCCAAAGACAATCCAATAATCTAGATAGACCTCGAAGAACTTGTGGATGTATTCTTTGAACGCGGCCACAATGATGCACAAAAATATAGCTGGTGCATTTTTTAGTCCAAATGGCATAATAATGTATTGAATGTAGCCCCATTCTTTTGCGAAGGTTGTTTTTCTCCTATCTTCCAACGCGATCTTGATCTGATGGTACCTTGAGAACCCATTCGTGAATAAGTATGCTTCCTGTCTGCCAACATTTTCTAGTACTTCATTTGTGAATGGTGTCGAGAATGGGTCATGTACATAGGTGTCATTCATCTTCCTGAGGTCCATGTATATTCTTATTTCACCCTTCTATTTTATCTCCTATACTACCATAGGACTCAACTTGTTAGATTCTTCTACTGGTTCAATAATTCCGGGTATGAGCATCTTATCTAATTCATCACGGGCCTTCTCTTTATACTTCAGATTCAAGCAGTAAGGCTACTGCTTAACTGACTTCATGTCGGGCTTTAGAGTGATCTTCATCATCCCTAAGTTTCCAATGATCCCTTTTAAGTCCATAATTTTGGTCGGGAACAAGACTTGGTATTCACGGAGTAACTCAGTGACCTTATCCACCGTGGAATCATCCTAATAGTCCCCAAGCGTTATGTGCTTTGGCTCTGTCTCTGTTCCAATGTTTACCTTCTTTGTTTTTAGCAACATGGCGATGTCAGGATCCTCAATTGATTATCCTCGAACCTCGCGACAACCCTCCGTTTATGGAATATTAATATTGCGTTGGTCCTCATCATCCTCCTCAAAATTTACGTTATAACACTCTAGCGCACTGCTTAATTGTGTCGCCCATTCTGGCTGAAGTACTTCCATTGGCTCCTGTGGTATTTTCGAGATAGTGGCTTTTACTGCTTGTAGCACATTGTCAACAGTATCTGACCAATGATCTTCAAATGTGAAGGTTAACAAAAATCCCTCATGCAAGATATCCCATTCGCTCGTACCACGGTGGAGCTTCGTCTCAGTATACCAATTCATCGGTATGACATCCACGGTATGGTAGAATAAATGTACCCATTCAGGCTGTGGCTCTTCCCCGTAGACCTTGGTCCATTTCGCGAGGTGTGTGTGTGCATCATCTCATCTATCATGTTTATCTACTAGTTGTGTTTGTGGTTTCCCAAATCATAGGTGCATCATTCTTTTGCAGCCACGCTAATCATGAAAACTTCCTTTATGTGCACCCCACCTTCATGTGGGCATCACGTGCAACACCCAGTTCAAAGCATCGAATTGCTGTTGTTCTGGTACTGCGCGTTCAAAATTACTCAGGAATTCATCAAACGTTGTCAATCCATCATATGTCGGCAGATCCCTTGCCTTTGTTGTCATGCAACGCAGTGATCTAACCATCATGTTGTAGTAAAGCGTTGTTACTTCATGGAGCCGATTCTGCTAGCGCTCTACTTCTTCATGTGAATACAAAGTGCAAGAGCTTTTGCGTTCCCACGAAATCCTTCCATCTGCTGTTGGATTCACCCAACCCTGTTGTCGTGCAGTTATCTTCTAAATACAATCAAGATCGTCATCACTATCATTTCCGTGCACGAGTTCAATGTATCACACTCCTTCGGCTAGATCTAGTGGTACTACTACGTGTAGTGACTTTTTCTCAAAGATCATTTTGCCCTTCTTCATAATTACGACTCCATTCATATCGGTGGCCTAGTTTATTCCTAGTAGTGTGGGATAGGGATTACTGTCATTGACAATATCTATCATGTCAAAATCTACCTGCACGCTCACACTTTCAATATCTACTCTTACTCCTTGCAATCTTCCCATGGGAATAATATTTTGTTGGTTCACCATTTGTAGTTGGATAGGAGACCACTATAGCGTGAGTCTGTCCATGCGTTCCCATGTTTGTCTTGGCAGTACATTCGCATCCAATCCGAGATCTAGGATTACCTGATCCATTTCATACTCATTGATTTGCGCAGTCAACCTCATTTCCCTTCCTATGTGCAATGCATGCTTTCCAATTTTGTGGACCACGCACGATTCTCCTGACCTCGTGCACCTAGTGATAATTTCCTATAGTCCTTTCAATTCCTTGCTATCACACAACAGTTTGATGCATGTCTCTAGAAAGGTAGTGAGCATTGATGGATCCACCCCTAGTTCTAGTTTATCCTTACTACCTAAAGTGGAGGCCTCCATGAAGCTCTTCTTAGCTTCCATCAATGTGTCTTTCGCATGTCCTAAATCAAATTATGGTTCCTTTGTAGGAGTCTTGTGAACCCACGCACTTTCTTCTGGCTGCTTCCCTTTATCATCGCCCATGGTCATACCGCTCTTGGGCATTATGTTTACATTTGGGTCTTCTTCACGTGGCTTAGACCTCAACATCTGCAAGTTATGAGTCAGATGGGGCTGGATTACCCCTTTCTCACACATTCTCACTATTAGCGAAGAGTAGTCTTCTGCCCGATGATCAAACTGAGTACAGTAAAAACATGATGTCCTTGTTGGGTTTGTACAATTATGGGTATAATTCCCTGGCCCTCTGTAATTGTAACAAATTAGTTGTTGGAAACCCCTTCTTGGTTCCATTCCGCCTCGACCTTGACTGCACCCCTGAAATATAGTGTGTGCTATCCCTACATTTGGGTCAAGGGCTTGCATTTCGGTCTCCACCCTATAGGTAGCAGTCTGATCCATCATTAGTCTGTAGCTTCGGTAGGTGTGTTCATCATTACCTACCGACCTACAGAAATTACAAAACAATTGTTGGGACGTCTGTGTATACTTCTGCAATGTGTGACAATTATCCGTAGTATGTTTTCCTCCTATCTAACAGATCATGCACCATAACGCAGGTGCCGCACTTGGTCTTGCCTGCACCTCCGGTCTTAATGGCACCGACCCTCCTCCTGCTAAGTAATTCGTGAATACTGGACAGTAGTCCTTGTCATACCCTTGGCCTTTGCATTTCATGCACCATTCCTCCTCGCACGCCTCTGGTCGAGGTGCCCTGTCCTATTTCAAACTCTGCATCTCCAAACATAAATTTTGCAGTTGTGCATGGATTTGTTCGACTCCTAACCTAGGGTCTTGTATAGGGGCCTCATGTAATCTCATTGCGATCTCCAAAGCTTCGGCCTGGCTGAAATTTTTTTACAGTGACAACGCCATCCATAAGTGCGGTGTAACTGATGCTACAAAACATGCATGGTGTTGTCCATCTGTCAAAGTCATATTGGCTTCGCGAATCATACTCTTCAGTCTTTGGTCTAGATCCCAGGGGGTCTCACCTGGGATCATCGTGATCTCCATAAACCTGAAGATTGATTGTATTTCTGACTTTGGCCTACTAAATTCCCTCTTCAACGTGGCCTGGATTTTTTCGATTCCTGCGTTTGGATGGTCATTAGAATGCTTGATGTGCCATGTTAATGCATGATCCTGTAGCACGCTCACCAGTGTAGCCTTCTTAATATTGTCATCCATGATGCCTTCTGCTTCCCATACTGCTCTTACCATGAAATAGACTTGGTCTGGATCTTCATTCCCCACTACTCTGAACACCGGTGGTTTGATCGCACTCGGCATATTTAATTATGGTGGTGGAAGAGATGGGGTGGGTGGAGATGGAGGTGACGAGGGTGAGACAGTTGGCGGTGTGGGTGGAGGTGGTAAACACGGAATTCATTGCCTTATCAAACTGATAGAGATTCTCGGAAAAACTCTCGCAAGCTCTTCCTCGATTTCCCGTGAGGGTGAAATTAAGGGACTGGTTTCTAATTCTTCACTACCTCCGCTTCTGTAGATCTTCCAACTTTACGTAGCTCCAAACATTAATTTATTCACATAACCTGCTTTTCACACAATAGCATCTTAATCCAAGTGTTCAAATATTTAATATACTTACCTCGCAGTCCCTTGAGGAAACTTCACTCCACCCCACTGTAGTTAACGGTCATGTCTACCGCGAACTCAGCGATAAATCCTTCTATTGTTCGGTCAAGCCAATGGTCCATAGCTCGTGTGATCTTATCTCCTGATGCTTCTAGTCTACGCACTAATTCCTGACACCACACTATTGGTTCATCGAGTCTACACCCTCCTTGGTTTTCCACTAACTTTGTGATCCACTCATACAGCTTAGAAGGAAAGGATTCAAAGAAAATTTCATGGATTTCTGTATACAAGTAACGCTCCAACCGATGTTCCTTAAATACTCGCGGATTTTTGTTTTCCTGTGCTGCGAACTCGTGAATATTCTTGTCCAAGCACTCTTCAATTCCTTTCTTTGTTGGATTCCAGTGGCACGACATCAGACGTCCCTTATGCAGATCCTGGCCCTGGCAATGGAACCATTTGTTGGCTTGTAAGGGCTTGACCTAGGTTCAGAGGTGATTTAGCCAAGCAAATCCCAGCACTACCGGCCCTTTTCGGCAATAGTCCACAGAGCGCGGAATGAGGTCTCACTGAAGTAGTATGGGAGGGTGCTAGAACCAGGTTCTTTCACCCTGGGGATGTCTGATGAGCTTCTGGTGGTCTGTGGTTTGACCTGCGCACACATCATTATGCGCATCTATTAGTCCTTTGCATCGTGTGAGGCTGCCTTTGCACAACACTACCATAGGAGTGATCCGTATTATACTCAAGTTCCTTTCTATTTAATCTGTCATTACTCAATTACTTAACTGATCAGTGTAAGATCAATGATAATTAAAAGTATATCTAGTAAGCATATAAGTGCGTGTGATAAACAAAACAACATAAATGTAAAGAATGTGATACGCAAGAAAATGCACAGAAACTGGAATCAACTTCTCTTTATTATTCTTTGTTCAAGATTACAGACTTGACCCCTCCCTGGGCAGTGAGCTGCAGGGGTCCATGCACTCACCTGCGGACTCTACTAAGCCTCTACACACTTAGCTACATAGCCTCTTTCTACTACTATGACCCAATACCCTTAGAATCTTACTCTATGCTCGAATCATTCGTATTCATCTCTCCAATTCACTATCTTTACAACTTAGAGCCTCGTTCTATATATCCAATCCCATGGTCTGCGGACCATGGGTAGGCCGACATGACTTTACATTGCATTACAATACTTTAGGGAAAACAACCCTATGACTCAACCTATACTTCGTGCTTCGTGCCCGCAATTCGCAATCTTCCAGTACATTTGACCAAAATTTGGGCTTTGAGCCCCAAAACATGTTGTGGGGGGATTCCATGCCCAACATAGGGTGCTCTGTATATATAGTAAAAAAACCAATTTAAATAACAGAAATTAAGATTTTACCTCAAATTTTTCTGTCGGATTCTGGGAAAGTTGAAAAGGTCCCACTAAAAACAACTCCCTCAAAAAATAAGTTTTATTTTGGTGAAGCCCATGAGCCAAATACCATTTTTAACAAGGGCTAAATAAAATGGGCCAAATACCATGGGTCGAATTATTAATAATACCTTGCAAGAAAATATTATTAACCCTAATATTAAGATAAAAAGATTAATATTATCATTATTATGAAATCTAATATTCATATTAATATATTATACTATTAATATTATAAAATTTAATAATTTTGAATTAATACAATATTAAATTTCTAATATTATAATATATATTAATATATCATGATATTTATTAGCTTGCGATATATATGGGAGTGTAGAACAAATACATAGAGTGATAGAGGTGGAGAGACAGGGTGACGATAAGGGAGAGATGGAGATAAATTGAAGGAGAGGGGAGACGAGTGAGAGAGGGAGAGGGAGACACAAAGATGGAGGGGGGAGAGAGAAGAGAGAGGGAGGGAGATAGTGAGAGGATCAGAAGGCATAGAAAGAGATAGAGAGATGGGGGAAGATAGAGGGAAGTGGGAGAGAAATGGAGAGAGAGAAAGGATGAGAGAGAGGAGAGAGTGAGGGATAGAGAGATGGAGTTGGAGGGGGAGAGAGAGGACTTGGGAGAGAGGAGAGAGGGAGCGATAGAGATATGGAGTTGGAGAGGGAGAGAGGGAAGGAATTAGAAAGACATAGAGAGTGACAAGTGTAGAGAGGGAGGGAGTGACAATGGATAGATGGACAGAGTGTGTGTGTGTTTAGGGGTGAGATAAAGAGACAAAGAAGGAGAGATGGAGAGAAGGGGGGAGAGAAGGAGAGATAAGGAGAGAGAAGGGGAGAGAAGGGGAGAGGGATGGATATAGTAATAGAGATGGAGAGTGAAGAGAGATAAAGAGAGAGACAGAGAGGTGGGAGAGAGAGGAAGGAAGAGAGTGAAGAAAGGGAGGGAAAGAGATGAAGTTGGAGGTGGAGAGAGAGGGAGGTAAGAAGAAATACATAGAGAGATAAAGGTGGAGAGAGAGAGAGAGATAGAGAGAGTGATAAGGAAGATGGAGAGAGAGGGAGAGAGGACAGCAAAATGAAAGAGAGAGAATCATGGGAGAGGGAGATGTTGGCTTAGTGGGTCCTTACCCAGGTTCAACGTTATGTTTTCCAAACAAATCCCTTCACTACTGGCCCTTTCAGCATCAACCCATAGAGCACAGACCAAAGTTTCACCCAAAGCAGTATGGGGTGATGTTGGAACCAAGTTCCTACACCGAGAGATGGTTATGATGTAATTTTTTACGCTTTATCTGCCTTCGCACAGATTGAAAAGCCCTCGAGGCTTATCGATATAGCCTCCTCTTACCAACCTATAGACCTTCGCGAATGTCTACGACTGTCTTTCACAGACCCTAACCAGGTGAATCAACCACTTACGTGTCTGTGTAATCACTCCTAAGTCTCTTATTACCCATATCATCTTAAGTATCTGATATCTTTAGCATGCATTAAGATATTCTTCAAGTAAAGATATATTATTACTTGAGGTCATGTAACAATGTAAAACATATATATTCACGCATCAATACAACAATAAATCATAAACCCATTATTCATCATAACATAAACACATTCATTCATAACAAAGTAAATGGATAAAACATAGATATTTCCAAAACAGTCTCTTTATTGATACTTGAGATTTTCTTACAGACTCAAAACTACCCTGCGCACTTAGCTACAAGGGTCCGTGCACTCAATTGTAGACACTACTCTTTGCCTCTGTATTGACCCATTACATTCATCCTCAAAACATCTATGAACTTCCTTAGACTCTCTATGACTCTCCTTTTTATACAATTCCATGGTCCACGGACCATGTGTAGGTCTATAAAAGCCAACACAACATACATAAAAGAAGGATAAAGACCCGTTATGAAACTTTACATCTATTCTCTCTATGATCATAACTTGTGGAGGCTTTACACATTACATCACATTAACTTGGGCTTTCAACCCCAAAACTTGGGCTTTTGCCCCAAAATTGACCTTAGGAGACCTTATCCCAATAGGCCCCCAGCGCAAAATTGTGACTTGCCCTTCAAGTCACTCTACTGCCTGGTTGTTGTTCCCACGATATATTCCTAGATCTTCTCCTGTGACCCCTGCAGGTTTGCCAACATCTCCTTAATGGTGGTGGAGATCACATAGGCCTCATCCAGCGAACACCCCAGTATTTCCTTGCAAACTACCTCTTTCCGCTGCACTGCTTCCACCTGTTCTTGCGGTTGCTTTTCTTCCTGCAGCTTTGCCAATCTCTACATGACAATGATGGTGTGCGTTGTTGCCTTTGCTTTGTCATAATATTGCTATAGTTATTGGGCCTCCATGTTCAGCCTCTGTAGTTTAGGATCTTCCTGTAGACTCGTGATTATCTCCATAGACTGCTCGAAGAGCACAGTGCATTCTGCCACCACGACATCTACTGCAGTGACTAAATCCCTCACAGCATCTTCACGTTGTTCTTTGACCTATGGTGGAGTTGAAGGTTGTGTATTCAACTCAAGCTTTGTAATTTTTAGGTTCAATTGAAACTGAACCTTTGCCATCTCGGTGTTTGCTTCGTGCACACCTGTAGCCAACTAATGAATCTTGGCTTCCACTAGTGCTTCTTCTGGGATATGCAGTTCCAGAATGGTTCTACATGCTTTGGCTACTACCATGGTGGTGTGCTCATTCTTCTCCTAAAACTTCTTCCAGGCTTTTAATGCAGTTGTATCCTCAAAGAATATATGTTCCTTGTTGATTTTTTGCTCACTAATTGTCCATAGTGCGTGGTTCTCTTGGGCTTTAATCTCTTCAATCACACTTGCTTGCAGTGTGTGAAGGAATTCACAAGGGAGCATGGTAAAGTTTAGTCCAACATTCCTCAAAGCGTTGACTATCGCCTTGTCAGCATCCACCTCCACTCTCAAGGCTCCATCAAGCAGCACGATTTCTTGAAGATCCAAAGAGTGAACTAGTTGTACCACTACCATTTCCCTTATGCTAAACTTGTTGAGGCCGCGATGCTATGCCTTGCTCTAGCCCTTACTCTAGTGTTTTGGATCTATGGCTTGTGCAGACCCGTTTGTATGGCACTGAGTTCCTGCTTCTGCTGCTGCTCAAACTACTGCAATAGTTTTGCGGCTGTATCCCTTACCTTCTCCGTAATGTCATCCAAGTCTCCCTCTGTCAAGGTGATGATGTCTAGGAACAACTTAGTGGCCATGGTCTTCATCCATGGTCCTTTTTTTCCCTATTGCCTGTTCCACTTCACCTGGAAGGGAGTGCCTTCCAAATCTACCCTATTTTGATTACTCCTCTTGCTCTGTCTATGGCGCAGGACATTTCTGACTTCTGTCAGAGTCGTTCTCTTCCTCCTGTTCCTTGGCAGCTCACTCTGCTTCTGCGCATGACTTCTCCTCAATCTCCTTCTTTCTCTTTTTAGCCAGCTGTTGAACTTTCAACTGATCCACTTCCATTTTTTGCTTTTTAGTGGACTTACTAGACCCGGTGAACAAATCAGATGTTGTACGCCAATCTGCTAGCCAACACTCGAAGACCACTGCAATTTCATCATCCGTCGTCAGGTATATTAAATCATACCACTTCTATTATGGGTCCTTTCACAGCCGAATGGAAATCTGGTGGAAATCCACTTTGGACATGGCGTACCCAGATAACTGCTCAATAATAGTTGGCAACAACCATGGGTTTTGATTGATGGCCATAATTCTCATTTCCATCAATAGAGAAAAAACCTTGCTCTCTCACACCCACTCAACATCCTTTGTGGCCCATAACGAAGCAAACTTTATCGCTTATGGCATATCTGGCATGATAGGAGGAAATTGGCTATCCTCTGGCAACTGCCACGTAACCAACACAATTGAAAGTAAGACCGATGAGTAGTGAAACATCTTGCTCTAGTCCTGTGCCTCCCTGCAGTTTGTGAGGAACTCGTTGCACAAATAATGTGTTGAGTTGAATTTTATGCCCTCCATGCACTATGCCACTAGTGAAACAACTAGTGTCGACACCTCATCTGCATGACACTTCCTCTTTATTTTTCCAACCAAGATCTGGGCATACACCTTCACCGCAGGGTCGATATGCTTGAAATTGAATACCCACATTGCTTCTTGACAAGATTAAACTTGTCCTGAATCTACTAGTAAGATGATCCTAGGGATCAATATGTCAATTATAGGCATTGGCTCCTCCAACCACATGTACATGTCATGCACAAGGCACATCAACTGTTTGATAACAATCAAATTTATGGGAACATGGTGGTAATGCGTCACTCATAGAAAATTCAAAAAACTTTCCATTTCCACCCCAATAATCCACTTTGTCAGCTCTAGTGTGGTGACACCAGACTCCTTGTAGAGTACTCGTTGCATGACATTATCGGTTGCCAGGTGGGGGAACTACTAAGTGTCCCCCAAGTCCCAATATTCAAGCTTAAGATGTGCAACTCGTGCCAAGCATAGACCTTCAAACATGATATTCGCCCACAGTAGGGGTGTATGAAAGAGAAAGTTTCCCTCATCTGGGTCATTCGGGACCTTTACCTTGCCTTGGCGTGGAGGGAGGAATTCTGGCAACTTCGAAATAACATCTACCCCCTCAATTTCAATTTCCTCTATGCCCTCATCACTCTTCAGGTCAACCACCTTTTCCTTTTCCTGCATAGTTGGATTTTCTTTCCTCTGATGTTTCCTTGGTAACTCACGCATGGGCACCGTCTTCTTTTGTTTATCCTTCTTTGACTTGGGAACCTCTCCTGCTGGTGTAGGCTTCGGTCTAGGCGACATCGGTGATTTTGGAATTGCTACGAATAGCTCCATACTTACGACCTCAAGGGAAACTCCCTTAAAGGCAATACACCCTCCACCACCTGTAGTTTCCTGTTGAGTTTCCACAAGTAACCTGTCAAACACAGAACTAGCCACCAAATCATCAAAGAATGAACGGTTCATGCACACCAGACAGTGTGACACATAAACTCTCATAATGAAAAGTGTCTCTCATTGGGCATCCATCTATAACTTATAGTCATGCTCGAATCCAAATTCGACTGTTCCCTCCAAAATCACTCATAAATGCTAGATTGGCTACATATTTTAAAAGATCACGCTCTTAAATTCAACCTTAAATTCTTTCCCCTGCTCCTCTTAGCCATTTTTTCACTATCAAATCATAAACAATGATGGTAATGGTCACTTTTTGGCTACGCTACATCATCTCTCATCCTGTCGCGTAGCTCCCTTCATGCATCTCCTGACTTTGTGACTCCCTTCTATTCCATGCAGGCCCCTCATCGCATAGCTCTACAATGCAAGAAGTGTAGTTTATAGTCCCGCATCTCCTTGCAGCTTCCTGGAGCACTAAGATTGTTCTACCTTCATATAGTCATCTGGCTAGATCCTCGGTGTATGGCTTCAATCAGCTTCCATTTACCTTTTTTGGAAATATATCTCCATTCAATTTCACCAGGTGAACTGCTCCGCCATCGGTAATCTCCTTGATCACATATGACTCCATCCAATGCATCTAAAATTTTCCTGGAAATTTATGAAAATTGCTAATATAATAAAAATAAATCGTTTACCTTGAAGGTGCACAGTTTGATGTGCCAATCGTGCCATGCCTTTTCGCACTCCTTCCAAGTTTGTTGATGGAATCGAGCCAAGAATCTATCTTCCTCTAGCTCTGTCAGTTGTGCAAGCGTTTCTTCTAAGGCCCTGTGGTTTTCCATTCCTATGAACTTCGCTATGTGTAGGCTAGGTAAAATGTACTCCATCGACATCACAACTTCTCTGCCATAGACCAACCTGAAAGGTGTCTATCCAATCAGATTTTTACAAGTAGGTTTATAAGCCCATAATGCCACTGGTACGTGCACATCCCAATCATTCCTCTATGCATTGCAAACCTTTGTTAGCACATTCTCCAATATTTTATTAAACACTTCCACCATCCCATTAGTGTGAGGGTGATCCAACTCTCCCTCATCGACCTGTGTCAGTACTACTCCCAACACAATACATGACACATCCACATGCACACGAAATTCCTTCTTCCAATTTGGAAAAACTAGGATCGACGTGGTGACCATATTCTCCTTTAACAAATCAAGGGTCCACTAACATTCTTCATTCCAACAGAATTTGTCATCCTTCTTCAACAACTTTTCCATTGGCACAGTAATCTGGGCATAAATCTTGATGAAATTTCAGTAATAATCAGTATACCCGAGCGTTGCGTGCAACTGTTTGACACTTCTTGGCACCTCCAAATTTATTATAACAATGATCTTAGTTCGTTCCACCATTAATCCTTTTCTGCATACTGCATGACCCACCAAGATTCCAAATGGAACACAGAACACATGTTTCTTCAAATTTAGTGCAATTTGATACCTCTAGCATGTATCCAACATCAAGTGTAGACTAGCTACATGGCATTTCATGAGCTTAAACATCATCCAATCATCAAAGTATACCTCCAAAAACTTGTGAATGAAGTCCTTGAACACTGTGATGACAACGCGTAAAAATATCGTCGACACATCCTTCAGTAAAAAAGGAATTACAATATACTGAAAGCATCCCCATTCAGTCGTGAAGGTCATCTTACTCCTATATTCTAGTGTGATCTTGATTTGATGGTACCCCGAGAACCCATCAATGAATGAATATGCTTCCTGTACTCCTACATTATCCAACACTTCATTCGTGAACAAAGTTGGAAAACTATCATGCACGCAAGTGTCATTCAACTTCCTAAGATCTACATATATCCTTATTTCATCCTTCTACTTCTTTTTCTGAACTACCATAGGACTGACCCAATCAGACTCCTCCACTAGTTCAATGATTCATGCTGCCAAAATTTTGTCCAATTCTAAGCGGACCCTTTCTTTGTACTTAGGATTGAGGTGATATGGCCTCTGTTTCATAGGCTTCACATTTGGTTTTAACGTTATCCTCATCACCCCTAAATCACCTATAATCTCTTTCAGGTCTGAACATTTTGTAGGGAAGAAATCCTGGTAATCACGGAGCAACTTAGTGACCTTATCTATGGTAGAATCATCCTAGTAGTCCCCTATCTTCGTAAATTTCAGCTTCGCCTCTGTCCCAATGTTTACTTGTTTTTTTTCAGCAATGCGGTGATATATAGGTTCTCTATCTAGGGCCCCTCGGCTTCGCAGTGGTCTTCTATCTCTGGGATATTAATGTTGCTCAGATCCTCCTCTTCTTCTTTAGTAGTCACATTACAGCACTCTAGTGCATGGTGCAACTGGATGGTCCAATTCGGTTGAATCATATCCAAGGGATCCTGTGGGATTCTGAAGATCACTGTTTTAACCTCCTGTAGCACTTCATCAATGCACTCGAATCTATTTTCAAAGATGAATGTCATCAGCAATCCCAGTCTCAAAATATCCCATTCATCGTGCCATGGCAGAGCTATGCTCCAAGTACCAATTCATTTTTATTACATCCAGGGTGAGACAAAACAAATGCACACACTCCGGTCATGGTTCTACTCCATAAGCATCAGTCCATTTGGCTAAGTGATCGTGCACATCACTCCTCCCATCATATTTCTCTATCAATCGCACCATTGGGCAACCAAACTGCACCCTCATCATTCTTGTATATTCACACCATCCATCAAAATTGTCTTTGTGCATACCCCACCATCTTGCAGGCATAGCACGCAGCGCCAAGTCCATGGCTTGGAAGCGGTGCTTCTCTCGTACTTCCCTTTCAAATGCATCCATAAATTTATCAACGTCAGTTAAACTATCATAGTAAGGCAGATGTCTTACCTCCGACAATAAGCAGTGCAATGATTTGGTCATCATGTTACATCATAGGATAGACACTTCGTTTAATCTATTCCACCAGTGTTCCAATTCCTCATCTAAATCTGATGTGCAGGAGCTTCTACGGTCCCATGCAATACGTCCATCTACTGTTGGATTCACCCAGTCTTTGTCTCACATCGTTATCTTATAAATCTGGTCCAAATCGTCATCACTTTCGTAATCACGGACTGGTTCAGTATAACACGGTCCTTCTACAGGGTCCAACGATACTACTACACAGAGAAATTTTCTTTCAAACGACATCATCCTCTTCAAATTTATCACCCCATTCATGTCAATAGCCCAGTTAATCCCAAGGAGCATGAGGTAGGGATTTTTGTCATTGATAATTTCTATTACTTCGAAATATTCCTGCGTTCGCGCCTTCAATATCGACAGTCACTCCCTATAATATTCCCATGGGGATAATCTTTTGTTGATTCGCCATCCTCAATTGAATAGGAGACCACTACAGTTGAGGTCTCCCCATTCTCTACCATGTCTATTTTGGAAAAACATTCACATCTGACCCAAGATCCAGAATAACTTGGTCCATTTCATACTCTCCTATTTGTGCGGTGAGCCTCATCTAATGCCCTATTCTTGCCTTATGCTTACCAATTTTCTTGACCATGCACGGTCCCTCAGGAGCATTACCAACACATTTATTGATCAACTTCTGTAATCCCTTTATGGCCTTGCTATCGCATAGTATCTTCATACAGGTCTCCAAAAAGGTAGTAAGCATGGATGGGTCCATTTCTTCAGACTTCTTATCCTGACTTCCTAAGGTAGAAGCATCAGTGAAGTTTTTATTTACTTCCATAAAGGTTTCCTTCGCGCACTCCAAATCAAATCCAACCTCCTTTTCTGGAGCTTTGCAAACCCATTCACATTCTTCAAGCTACTTTCCCATATATTTTCTAGTTTTCATTGCACTTCCCAGCACAATATTCACATTGGGGTCCTCTTCGCAGGTTTTAGACTTCACCATCTGTAGGTTCTGTGTAGGTTGTTGAGGCAAAATCCCCTTTTTGTCCATCTTGGCTATTAATATAGGGTAATCTTCAGTTGTGTGGTCAAACTAGATATAGTATCAGCATGAAAGATGTGTCGGGTTCGTCCATTCGCGTGCATAGTGTCCTAGACCTCCTTAATTCTAGACAATAACTTCCCCTCAACCTCTCCCAAGTCCTCCTCCGCTTCGAACTCATCTACGCCCCTGATATCCTCCTCATAGCTCCCTAATGCCTTGATCCGGAGGTCGAGTTTTTTTTTGCATTTGATATGTGAGCGTTCTCTCCATCATTAACTCATAACTTTGGCAATTACAATCATTGTGACCTATTGGGTGGAAGAAGTTCCATAAGAGTTATTGCGGTGTCTGTACAAATTTCTGCAACAAGTGGCAATTATCTGTCGCATATTTTCCAGCTACCTGATAGATGACACAAGACAGTGCAGACCTTGCACTTGGACCTCCTTGAGCTTCCAGCCTTAGAAGCATCATTCCTCCTCCTACAACATAATTCACCAAGATAGGGCAATGAACTTTGTCATGCCCTTGACTCTTACATTTCAAACACCGAACCTCTTCACGCACATCTGGCTGAGCCGCTCTATCCTTCTTTGGAATTTGGAATTCCAAGCAAAGGTTATGTAACTCTCCATGAATCTATTGAACTCCCAAAGAGGCATCTTGAATTGGTGTCTGGTGTAGTCTCATTGCAATTTTCATGGCCTCTGCCTAGGTCCCAATCTTTTGTTGTGATAAAGCAACCCTCAGATGAGGCAACAACAAAGCCACAAACCATTCGCGGTGATGCCCATCGGTAAGATTCATGTTAGCTTCACGGATCTTGCACTTCAATCTCTGATCCAACTGCTATGGTGTCCCGCCAGGCTTCATCATGATTTCCTTGAATCCAACGATTGATTGCACTTCAAAATTGGGCTTACTAAATTCCTTATTTAGCGTAGTCTAAGTGTCCGCCAATCCAGCAATTAGGTTATCAGTTGAGTAATTAATGTACCATGTTAGCATGCATTTCAATGTTTTCTTCTTCGTCTGATCATCTGTAATGATGTTGACTTCCCACACAACGTTCTTGATGAACCAAAACTAGTTTAGTTTCTCATTCCCTAAGCCCTTCAAAATGGGAAATTTTACTAAATTGGCCATGTTGAATGGTGGTGGGGGTGGTGGGGGTGGTCGCGGTGTGGGCGAAGGTGTATGCGGTGGAGGTGAAGATGGAGGTGGTGTGGGTGGATGTGGTATTTGTGGGAACCCTTGCTTTATTAACTAGATAGTGCTATGTAGAGAAGCATGTGCCGCTTCTTCGTCATCACTGAGAGAAGGCTCAATCAATGGGCTGTATTCAGGCCCTGTTCCTTTTCTATCCCTGAATAAATTTCCACTTTGTGTAGCTCCAAACATCAAGGTAATTTCATAACCTTCTTCTCACACAAGAGCTTTTTAATCCAAGTATTCAAATACCTTAAATACTTACCTCACAGTCCTTTGAAGAAGCGTCACTCTACTTCGTTGTAGCTAACCGAGGTGTGAACCATGAACGCTGTCACAAATCCTCCTATGATACGATCAAGCTAGTGATCGACAGCACAGTGCGATATTATCTTCAAAGTCTTCTAATTTTTGCACTAACTCCATGGTCCACACTATCAGATTGTCAAGCCTCCACCTTCCTTGGTCTTCTCGCAATTTAGCAATCCACTCGTATAATTCAACCAATATGGAACGAAAAAAAATCGTGTATATCTGTGTACAAATACCTTTCCAACCACTGTTCTTCTGTCAATCATAGGTTCATGTTCTCTTGCACCCTGCATTCGTGGATCTGTCCATCCAACCAATCTTCAATTTCCTTCTTAGGTGGATTCGAGTGATGCAACATCACACATCTCTTTATACAAATCTCGGTACTAGCAACATAACCATTTTTTGGCTTAGTGGGTCCTAACCCAGGTTCAACGTTAAGTTTAGCAAACAAATCCTACATTACTGTCCCTTTTGGCATCAATCAGCTGAGGATAGACTGAAGTCTTAGCCAAAGCAGTATGGGGGGGTGTTGGAAGCAAGTTTCTGCACCCAGAGATGGTTATGATGTTGTTTTGTACCCTTTATCTTCCTTTGGATAGATCAACAAGCCCTCAAGGGTTATCGATATAACTTCCTCTTACCAGCCTCGAGAGCTTAGCGAAGGTCTAAGACTGCCTTTCACGAACTCTAATGAGGTGAATCAACCACTTACATGTCGCTGTAATAAATCCTAAGTCTGTTATTACCGAGATCGTCTTAAGTGCCTAATATCTTTAACAAGCATTATGATATTCTTCACATAAACATATATTATTACTTGTGTTCATATAAAAATGTAAAACATATAGATTCACGCATCAATAAAACATTAAATCAGAAACCCATTATTCATCATAACATAAACACATTCATTCATAATAGAGTAAATGGATAAAACACAGATATATCTAGAACAATCTCTTTATTGATACTTTATATTTTCTTACAGACTCAAAACTACCTTTCGCACTTAGCTGTAGGGGTCCGCGCACTCAACTACGAACTCTACACTAGGCCTCTGCACACACAGATGCAGAGCCTGTCTTCTACTCTAAGACTCTTCACTCTTAGCTCCTATTGACCCATTACATTTGTCCTAAAAAAATTTATGAACTGCCTTAAACTCTCTAAGACTCTCCCTTTTATACAATTCCATGGTCCGCAGACCATGGGTAGGTCTATACAAGCCGACACAACTTACATAATAGAAGGGTAAAGACTATTTATGACACTTTACATCTACACACTCTACAATCATAAATTGATGAGACTTTACACTTTACATCACAAAAAATTGGGCTTTCAACCACAAAAATTGGGCATTTTCCCCAAAATTTACCTTAGGGGACCATGTCTGAATAGGAGAGAAGGGGAAAGAGAGAGAGAGAGAGCGAGAGAGAGACGGGGAGGAGGACAAAGGGGTAGATAAATAGATTGGAGAAAGAGAGTGTATGTTTTGGGGGTGATATAGAGAGACAGAGGGAGATAGAGATATTGATAGGAGATGAAGAGAGGGAACCAGAGAGAGATGGAGAGAGGGAGGGAGGGACAAAGAGATTGACAGATATGGTGTGAGAGAGGGTGTGTGTTTCTGGGGGTGAGATAGAGAGACAAAGAAGGAGAGATGGAGGGAGATATATATATAGATTGAGGGGGCGAGAGTGAAGAAGATTTGTTGCACTAAATGCATTTATTTTAGTGTAGATGGCAATTACTAATCCCATTTTATTTCTTACACTAGAACCATCGATTTTAGTGTAGATTCTGATTTCTAGTGATATTTGACTCCTTGCAATAGATGCATTGATTTCATTGTATATGACTTATGATCATATTTTATTACTTTCACTAAATGCATTGATTTCAATTTAAATGGCGATTTCTAATCGTATTTAATTTCTTACACTAGATGCATTAATTTCAATGTAGATGTTGATTTCTAATTATATTTGATTACCTCCACTAGATGCATTGATTTCAATGTCTATAATTTCTAATCATATTTTATTCTTTGCACTAAATGCATTGATTTTAGTGTAAATGGTGATTCTTAATCCTAGTCGATTTCTTGCACTGGATGCATTGGTTTCAATGTAGATGTTGATTTCTAATATGATTTTCTTAGTTGCACTAGATGCATCGATTTGAGTGTATATGTTGATCTATAATCCTATTTGATTACTTGCACTATATGCATTGGTTTCAGTGTATATGTTTTTTTCTAATCTTATCTGATTGTTTGGATTAGATGTATTGATGTCAGTGTAAACGTTGATTTCTGATTTGATGTAATCGAATGTATGATGGTACATTAATGTTAAAGTGATTGAATTAACATTGTGCAGTGATTTTAGTGTAATCACAAAAAAATTTGACAATGCACATTGATTTTTGTGTTATAGTGATTCAATGTATTGACATTGGAGAGAAAGAGAGACAAGTTATGTTGCTCACTACAACACCTCAAGTTAAATATTTAAATGGTTTACAATTTCAATATCCTTTGTAGAAAATCGATATGAAATGATGACAAAACTAACTAGGGTCAAAATTTTGATTTCATCATTTTTCATCATTAGAGTTACTAACAATATTTATTATGTCAACAAACTGAGCTAACTAGGCAAATTTAAAATTAATATGACCAAGTAAATATCAGACATATTTGACATATTTAAAACGATTATATTACTATTAGATGTATTTACATATTATCCATAAAATTAATCATATGTTTGACAAATTTTCCTTGGCCACAGACCATTGAACGCAACCTAGGTCCATCTTAACTCAGGATCTATCAAGTCCCAAGAGGGATCAAATCTGTCGAGGTGCAAACCCTTAGTCAAGTTTTTAACTCAAAAAATAGGTTTGCACCTCGAGATTTTTGATCCCTCTCTGCGCTTGATAGATCTGGAATTAAGATGGATCTAGGTTGGTTATAATTACTAATAGCTTATTTTATCTTGGTTTTTATGGAATAATAGTTATGAATTTAGATTCATTATCAATAATTATAAAAAATGGTTATTGTTTTATTTTAGTTGATGAAATGGGAGGGGTGAGGATATTATTTTAATGATAAAAGTGGATATCGGTTTTGTTATAATTATTATTAATTAAAAAATATATTTTAATTGTATAGAAATATATCAAAATATTTTTAATTTTTTAACAGTTTGTGTTTTTCTCGGAGATAAGTAGATAATTTAACTCTTTAATGGTGAAATCCTACTTTTTGTAAATTATTAGCAAATTATTTCAATTGATGTCGTTAGTAGTGAATAAAGTTACATTACCAAGAGAAATAACAAATGAAACTTAGTTTTACCCATTAAAAAATGAGTTATGATAAGTTTTACCACCATTTTGAAAAAAAAAAAATTAAAGTAATAATAAATTACTTAACAAATATAAATAAAAGTTGTTTATTTGATTCCTCAATAGGCTTGGTAGATCGGAGTTAAGATGAATCTAGGTTGGTTAATATTCAATGATACATTAACATGCATTAATAATATCTACATGCTTGAAATGTGGGGAGTATTATTAATTTAAGGATTATTATGATAGAAGGATTGGGTATATATTAGGTATTGATAGTTAACAGTGGATATAATGAAACTTGATTTTATTTACATTAGCATTTACATATCTTATGGTTATTAATGGACATTGAGTATATATTATTATTAATATTTATTGTGTCGAGAAGCTCTCCAGTCCAATGTGGAAGATATATTGTAATGTTTTGTCTCATCGTGTTATGTAAACATTTTGACTAGATCAAATTACTTAAATATAAAGATAAAATAATTATATATATATATATATATATATATATATATATATATATATATATATATATATATATATATATATATATATATATATATATATATATATATATATATATATATATATATAGATATAAACAAACACAATTTCCATAAATTGACTATTTCATCTCAAAATTATTTAAATTCATAATTAAAATAATTTTGAGATGAAATAATCAATTTATGGAAATCGTGTTTGTTTATCTATCTATCTATCTACCTATATATATATATATATATATATATATATATATATATATATATATATATATATATATATATATATATATATATATAGATATGCATTGTCCAAGCGTAGATCCACACACACACACACACACACACACACACACATATATATATAGATAGATAGATAGATATGCATTGTCCAAGTGTAGATCCACCTTAACTCTAGATCCACCATGATTTGAGAAGGATCAAATCACTTTCGATCTAAAGGAGGTTTACAGATCAAGGGATTTGATCCACATCAATGCTTGGTAGATACGTAATTATTAAATTTGGCTTATCTCAAAAAATCAAATTAGTTTGAGTTAATATTGAATCAATCATTACTAGATTTATCAATGGTTCTTTATAGACCCACAATGTTGCATAACCCATGGTATTTTCTCATGGCTTTAGCATGTGATGAACCTATTTAAGGGCTTGCAAATTCATAAAATACTTGAATTTTTTAGGAAATATCATTATCGTAATAGGAATCTAAAAACTATAAATAAATAATTATGTTGTTATAGCAATTTTTTGAGAAGGAAGCAATGTCAAGTTTATGAAAAGTTAAATGTATCTAGTGGAGAATCAACTTATTGTTAGAAACACAACTTGCAATGAATTTGCACAAGGGCAAGACAAAGTTTAAGATAAATAAGGTAACTATTCATTCATGGAAAACTTATTAGAGAAAAAAAGGGGGATATGCTAAGTTGATTCAAGATAGAATAATTAATTAGTTTATTTAGATGTATATAAAGAATGATTGATTTTTGAAATAGTAATTACCCATTTCAAAAATGCTACATAGTTTTATTTCAAAAATAGATTCCCCAAACATGTTGATTGATTATGAAAACATCACAAAGAAAATACAAAGTACTTTCTCTACCCAATATAGTACATTCTAAGAATATTTGTATTCAAATATGGAATCTATGATGAACAATCATAAATTTAATGTGCTGTAATGCCCTTGGCTAGAGATCTTAATCAATTCTCAACTAATCATCATAGAAACAAAATTTGAGCTTGGTGAAGTAACTTGGATAGAAAAACAATCTTGCAGTTGTATAAGTAGTGTAATGGAACGGGCAAGTTGGATGCACTATGTGAGCATAGACTTTATTAGGTAAATTTGAAGTCATGAACAAATTATACACAAACTAAATAGATTGAGCGCTCTACACATGGTTTATTTTAATGAGATGACAAGGTACCTCAAGGCACACACTATTCGCCACACTAATTAGGAACATGTCTTAGGCATGCCTTGCTGGGCATACATGTGTGGATTTTAATTAGTAGACAAGGTGCCTTAAGACACATACTTTTAGCCACATTAATTAGGAATGTGTCTTAAGCATGCCTTTCTTGGACATACATTTGATGAACGCATCACAACAGATGGACAAATGAGGCATAAGGGTCAAGAAAAACATGTGATGGGTGACTTAAAGTGCATATTCTAACAAAGAGGTAGACTTTTTGCAACTCAAGGTAACCAAATCGTGCAATAGTCATCTTAGCTTGGTTTTTTCTAATACTTGTGATGTTTTCCATAATGAAATAATATTCATATATGTTTAAAGTTGCTAGAATGAGCTAAGGAATACAATGATGGATAAGTAAGGAAACTAGGAGTTTTGCATTGTGTAATTCGACCATAATGGGATGAATTGGCCTGCATTTTGAAGATGATTATCAATATTGGTTTTGGAATGGTTGCTTGAATGAGATGATGTATGGTTTCTAGAACAAAATGAATTCAAATATTATTTAAAAAAAACTTTTGATTTAGATGTGGATGGTTTTTAGTATATGTTTGGAAATTACTTTGAGAATGATATTTTTTGATGAGAACAAAACATAGAATTATGTGAGAAAAAACAAGGTTGATTTTGGGGTTAATTTGCGTCAAGGTTGTTAAGTATCAATAAGAGAGAAATTATAATTCTTGTCCTGTTTAATAGATCTGTAGTTTGAGCCAAGCTCCCCTCAATGAATCTTGTAAAATTATATTAATAACATCTTGTATCATATTGCTAAATGGATGTAATGCACATATTGGTGCCACCAAAGCATATATACTATATAATTAGTTACATGTTGTATACTTTTATTTAGTAATGTTAAATTGAATAATTATATGACTATAACTACATGATAGGTGTAGCATACCTAGCCCCTTAATGTCTAATTAAGGTTTTCAAGTATCCAAGAACAACCTTCTATGTCACCTTAAGAAATGAGGTTAAAAAAACTATTCCTCTTGGAACTTGAAAATTATTTTTTGAGTCCACCATTATTTTATAATTGTATAGAGCTTTCCAATTATACAAAATTTATCTCATTTTGAGTTAGAAAGACCAATATATCTCCCTTAAAATAATTTTACTAATGGCACATAAACATATCTATACATTTGAAATATGGAAGATGACATGGCAACAACTTCCATATATCACCTCAAAGGTGTGCCTCGCTAGCACTAGGACCACCTAGACATGCCATGTCCTTTTTCACTACCAACATAAATTCCTTTGAGTGCTAATTTCTGGAGAATCTGTAAATTCGAATTATCAGCACTATGACACTAGATACAGCTATTTCATAAATGCGACAAATGGGTTAGTCAAAATGTTGTCAAAAAATATTCTAGAGACTGGGGTTCTCCTTCAAGGGCAAACAAAGGGATTTTCTTGTAGTCTAGCTTGCACCGACATTTTCAGTCCTCCATAGGGGAAGAAGGTCCTGTGGTGAAGTAAAATTACAAGTGTGGACACAAACAAATTCCTTTAGCCCGATAATGGGTCTAGCCACAACATATACATTCTATGGAATATTTCCTTAGGTTAGAACCAATTAAAAGGGCCTACCTCTTAGTACACTTATCAGGTTTGATGATGCCCTTGCTTGCTCTCTCCAGCTATCTCTAGCTTCCTTCTTCAAGCACCTGAAACAAGTAAACAACAACAATCAACAACCGTGATAATAGACAAATTGTAATTCAACCTACTTAACAAGTCAAGAAACATTAACCCATGAATATGTAAGATGACAAAACATGTAGGAAGTCAATTGATAGTTGCATATATATTGATATCAGAGATAGATTACAACCATTGTCTTGATGTTGTGGTTGTCCCATGGCAAGACTAGGTTCCCACACACTTTTGCTAGCATTCCATGATGGCCTCAATCAACAATAGTTTTAAGGCTCTTTCATTTAGGCTTCACTCCAAACCAAATCACACTTCTCCCTCACACAACTAGACAGCTACAACTACGAATAGCTTGTTGTTTACCCCAAACCAAAATAGCACTAGCACACCAATATCAACACTTCAACACTAGCTTATGCTTGGGAAGAAGGGAAGTTTATATAGGATGAATGGATGGGAGAAGGATCATGTTCTCATGGGAGAAGGTATTTTCCCTTGAGGTAGTTCAATCATTATAGGGGAAAGGAGCCAAAACTGACATCCTCAACCCCATCCAGCCAAACCATTTACCAGACTTCCATTACGAAGCTTCTAGAGTTGGAAGCTTCGGCTATTAATTTAAAAAACTTTCCATAAAAAGACCGACGTGACTAGAATGTAGCTCTCTCACTCTGGTTGGTGCTACGGATAGTGAAAATCTCTACACATTGGCGCAGGGGAGAGAAATTTCATTAGAGTTGGTCTGGTAAACTGGTCAAAACATAAGTTTCAGGGCAAATGGTGCAAAAGGGAATTGATCTACTCATGAAGAGGGACACAATGAGAGTTTCTTCATGAAGGAAAAGCATGTGGGGTTCACTATAGAGGTCCTCTAGGATTAAGGAACGGGGAGTACAGAGACACAATAAAAATTTTGTGTAACAGATGCCCCCCTAAAGCATGAAGGCCGAACTAAAGTGAGGGATGAAACACTTTATAAATTAGTGCAGGGAACTGTAGTCTGCCATCAGAAAACTTGCAAGAAAGTACATATACATATACATAACTGAGAAATTTATCAAATGATACATGAATTGTTGCATGGACGCAGTCATCCAAAGAAAGATCATTTAAAGAGATGGATCTGTCAAAGAGGATCATAATGAAACCAGGGTATGGTCTTAGCCATACAATAATGAGAAGGATCACATATGATAACTCATAGTATGGTCGCAGCCATCCATTTGAAAGGGACATCCATATCAACATAATCATGTCACATCACTTTGCAACCTAGATTTTTTGATTTGAGTCCAGGGTCTTGCGCTACAACACAACCTTATCAAAGTACAAATTCTAACATGTGAATATATGTGTTGACGCCAAACATGCTAGAAAGTTGTTCGATTACCAGTAACTGATGTAAATTGTTAACAAGCATGATAGAAACCACTAATAATGACAATGGTCATCAAGGTACTATCAGCACAATCCATGGAATGTGAATAGAGGAACTGAAGTTGAACACTCGTGAAATCACTCGATCAAAAGTCAATGATGTGAACTTGTCATTAAGTGCGAAGAACCTGCCATTAGGGAATGCAAGCTCTACGGTACTGGAAGGAAGTCCCTCGGTCACTTCCCGGCTAATGAATTGAAGTCGATGGAAAGCGATTGTTTCAAAGGAGGGCCATAATGTTTCCCACATCATTGACATGAGACGAAAGCATGGAAAATGATTTTGGATGATACAGAGAATCAGAGGTAAGTGTAACTGTAGAAGGACAACTCTTGAACATATCGACGACACAACTCGAAGTTTGGTAGCTTTTGGATCCATGGGACCGGTGGTCATGATGACGTGGTAGAGATCAAATTGAAGGAAAAAATGAATGCCACAAACCCATGAAGGTCAACGATACAAACGAGGATATCCCAACCCAACACAAACCAGAAAGTGTCATGTTCAAGAGTGAGTTGTCGACACAATTGATAGATTTCAAAATCCCCCCCCCCAAACTATTCCTGGCAGGCACCCCAATTATTTTTTTAATCACAAGCTTGAAGTGGATAGCATATTCTTGCACTGTAAGTCCATCCTTCAGATGAATCTGACCTACTAAGTTTAGCAAGCCCTAGGAAGGAGAAGCTCATGTTTGTCATTATGACGAATCTGATGCCGTTTAATAGTTTAACGAGTCCAACAAAGGTGTAACTCAGTAACATTTTCATGTTTAGAGAGTTTGAAAAATACATGTAAAAGAAAACTCCACATGGTCCCTTTTCGTACATTTGTGTCTCTCGCACTCGAAAACGTAGAAAATGATACTTGAGAGAACCACCTGACCATTTCTGTCAAGGAGTATCTTTTTTGTAAATAGTGCCTCCTAGCTCAAAAAAGGGGTAAACTTATACTACACACACGATGTTTTGCATCCATTAGCAGTTTTGAAATGATAAGGGATTGACCATATTCTCACTTTTAAAGGGTTAGAAAAGAGCTTGAAAGTGGACCCCCCATTTTATTTTTTTTACGACTCAAAAGTGAAAAACACTCAGCAATATTTTCATATGACCTTAACGAGTCGAGAAAAGAGCTGAAATGTGACTCATCACCATCGTCGAACATCCATCACGTGTCGCTGTGTAAAAAGGTAAAGTGTATTATCTAGTTCTTGAGGCAAAATAGGTTATTATTTACAAGAACCTAATATTTTCATGAAAAAGCGAATAAAAAGGAGAAAAGTGAATATATGTTTACCATTTATCATTTTACCTTACTGTGAAAACCTTTTAGTCACTTTTTCCCTAATTCTTCCAGAGCAGATTGTGGGAGATTTTGGAGGTCAATCACCGAGCCACCAGTTACAGGTAAAAGCCAAAGCCCTGAGCTCCATTTTCATGTCCTTTATTTCTATTTTTAACCATTTTTTAGTTTTTTTAGGGGGTTTTGTAAAAAAAAAAAATCGCCCTCTATCGGTGCAACTTTCGAGCATGGAATTACGTTGGCCGAGGGTGATTAACAAATCCAATCGTGCCATCAGCACAACTATTTTTGAAATAGGCACGTTGGCACTATTAATAGGAAAAAACCGTATTTCCTCAAAACATCACCGTTAAAACTCAAATTTTATGGGCCAAGCATGATTTTCAACTCAAAATAATGGATTTTACAGGAAAGAATCGTTGAAAATGGTGGATTGGAAACAATGGGAACATGAAGATGTTGACACCAAGGAAATGAATTATCCAAATTGACTAGAGGCTTTGAGGGCTTGTGGGCTCATCAATTCTTTGTCACACCAGGGATATGGGCCCAACCTGAGTTGCTTTGGTACCTGATTAGTCTTTGGGACATTAATCGAGAGATATTTGTCATTGGTGACCAGGAGCTGGAGTTGGATACTTCAGATATATACTTGATGACTGGACTGTCCTGCCAAGGGGAACCAATGAACTTGTATGGGTCACGACCGATTGGGGCAAGCATATCTTCATTTCTTGTTGAACACTGCCCTGAGGCCTTGAAATCCAAAAGTGGGAAGATAGAGATTTCCAGGGTTTGGGATCTAACACTGAGAGTCCTTCTGTTGACGATCAATAGTGTGGTGGGATCTTAAGTGGAACATGAGACCAACAATTCAAATTTCCTTTATGCTATCGAATGTATAGCTCCTATGATCTTCAACTAGGCCGGGGCCATGAAGATCAACATAAAGTGCTAGCTGTCTAAAGCTAAGGTCGGGAATCTAAAGAAATTTTGCTTTGGATCTATTCTTGTGGCCTTCTTCTCGGAATGGGTATCAGTATTCCAGTATTAGATGACTAAGGTAGATCCTCCTATGCCACGCGATCCACGAATGGACCATTGGAGTCATTTGATGCCTAGGATCACTGGGGCTCAACACATGTCATATTGAGCTAGATTCTCTTCATGGCTACGATGACAGAAGATTGTCATGGAGGACTAGCCATATAGTGGCACCAACTTTCCTGGAGATCCATATATGCCCTTACCAGATGGAGAGGATTTCGATGACGAAGGTAAAAAATCAGCTTTTGAATTTTGATATTTTAATTGTTTTTGGTATATATGTGCTGATAAAATTTCTCTTGTTAATGTAGAAATTGGACCAGAGTCCCCTGTTGGGATGTCCCTAATAGCTAGGTGCATCCCTCGCCCTATTGATCCTGTCACTCCTTATCAGCAGGGCAGTGACAATGAGGAGTAGATCGTGAGGAACCTTGAGGGGTTGACTCTTGTCATCCCAGAGTATGCTTGGGTAGGAGACATTCCTCGTCCATAGTAGAGACACACTATGGAAGTCTCGGATCAGATCCACCGATTATTGACACGTTTTACATGATCCATATCATGTTACCACGATCACCATGCTCATTAGTTCCTATGTCTAACACCTACATTTTTTGAGGTTTGCGTGCCACAGATATATGAGGCCTGTGAGTCGCTGATGTTATTTTGGACACACATATTATTTTTTGGGGTTCTGATGTATCAAACATTATCACCATCCATATATATATATATATGTGTGTGTGTGTGTGTGTGTGTGATGTATTTTCTTGTCTACTATGGTACAAATGGTTTGTTTTATCTTTTCACATGTTTCGTAAATGTCTATCGAACACATGATTAGCTAATGCATCTGTCAATGTATTCATGCATCTAGGAAAATGATGATATGTAATGTAATCAAAATGTCTTTCCAATAAATGGATACAAAGATACATTGTCAATATTTGAGGGTTTCTAACAGAATATTTCCCATTGAGTTGAAGGACGACAAGATGTGAATCCAGGTTGACAACCAACTCTCTAATGTCAAGATCAATGGCTTCTGACAGCATTTTGATGACCGCACTGTATTCAGCAATGTCGTTAGTTGTGTGACCTACATAGATACCTTGAAGGTCAATCAACTCACCGTTAGGGCCATAAATATCCCTTGTCATGGATGATAGGTTCCATGTACTACGGAAAGCACCATCAACAAAACCAATGTGAGGAGTCACAGACATCTGCAAAGCAAGAAAAGCAATAGGAATTTTTTTGAAAACTAACACACAAAACCACATTGCAGAAAAATGAATGACGCACTAATGTACACAAGTAACCATGCAAGATGACCTAAGCATAGTACTTCTTGAGGTTGTCCATGCTGAGACTCGGGTAATCAATCAACACAGATGAACAATGGAGTTTTATCATTGACATGATGAGTAAGTATTGACTCAGCTAAATAATAGAGTAGAACTCATATAAGGCTTTTCCCCCATGCCCCTTGGTCAAGGGATGGTTACGAGTCAGAGGAAAATCGACGAAAACTCAGGTAGGGTGAAAAATCTTCAATCCATGAAGGGATAAAGGAGTCCTCAGTTGAAACATCTTGACCATGTCAAAATAAACTAACACGTCAATAAGCGGCTGAGAAGAAAACTTCTCAAGACATATAGACATGACCACCGGATGAGGCAAGAACGAGGAGTGATGATGAGTATCGATCCAAGGTGGTTCCTTGAGAGACATGACTTCCATGATACCTTCATTAGCACAGGAGGTCTCTGCTAAGGGATTAGGTGATTCAAAAGTGCCAAGACACAGGGATTGAGAGTACGTATCGAGAGAGGTCTTCGACATAAAATAATCAGAGGATGCACAACTCGAAGCCAAAACAATTTCCACGTAATTGACTCCGGCGAGACTAAATGCCTAACCATGCACCAAGTATCAAAAATATTGGGTGAAGGTATGACCCAAGGATTAGATTTAACTGAGATCATGTTGACAGAGGCAGCATGAGGAGATGGGAGTGGAAAAAGTCCAATCAAGGCAGAATCTTTGAAAAGGCCTACCCCCACACTCTAATAGCGAGCACCAGTGTTCTTGACATATGAAACATTTCCATATAAGGAGGAAGAGGCAAGGAAAGATAGTTGGTCGATAATGACAATCTTCCCTTGATGGGGAAAACAAATCACGTGAAATAAAGAGGAGGCCATGGCATGCATGGCATGGTTCCAGCTTCAGACGAGTAGAAGATTATAAATGAGATTGGCGCAACAATTTCTACCTCGAATTGCACTGTCTGGCCTTCCAGAGTGATGGCAGGGTTAGGTAAGACACTGAAGGGTCATGAATCATGCCCATCAAAAGCTTCCAGACTGTTTGGAGACTAGTTGAAAGCAGGAGAACCAATAGCCTTCTGGCATTAAAACAAAAAAGAAAGCAACAAGAAGAAAAAGAGCTAAGTGGCCTTAGGGAGAGAGAAGCAGTTGAACAATCAAACCCCATGGCCCTAATCAGCATCTAATTGCAAGTAATCCTCATCTAACACTTAGATATATTACTATCCAAGGGCAAGCAAGTACACATTATGAGGATCGGTTTAGGCTGCTAAAGAAATGATAATATACATTCCTGCTAAAATAGATAACACACTACGACATAGCTTGAAGATCAAAGAATATCAGTGGGGAGAAGGAGAAAGGGAAGCAGACTGCAGACTACTATGAACAAGAAGGAAAGACCACAACAAAAGCATGAGATGTCAGTGAGGCTACCAGAGCCACTACGTTTCTTAGAGGATGAGCAAAACTTTGAGTAGGGGGCATTAATTCACGTCCTAGCTTAGCCAAACCAACTATTCTCACAACTTACTACATACTTTTGATTATATTTTGCTTATCAGTTTAGTTAGAATTGGATATTTTTCTTTGCGGTCGAGTGTGCATGTAATGGAGGAATAAAGGATAAAAGCAAGGGAAATTTAGGGATAGAGGATAAAAGCAAGGGATAGGGATAAAAGGTAAAAGCAAGGAAGTATGGTAAATGACCTTGGTAAAAACTCGAATGAGACAAGGGGGAGGAATTGCATGAGGTAAATCCTCCTCATTGACTGTCCATCCATTCAAATACCCCTCTGTCAGCTAAAATTACACACAACCAAGTCAGGAGTACTAAAAGACAACCAGGAAAGTGGAAGTACAAGCAACCTCCCTACTAGAAGGCATCCAAGTTAGTGAAAGTGAAAGGACAAGTTACCATTAAGTTGGGAGTTGTACCTCCCTAATTTTGAGGGAAGTCGCTGAGAATTCAGATGTATAAATACAGAGGCTTGGGACCTCAATTTTTTTAGGTAGTTAACTAATAGTCAGTCAATAAGTTAGCAAGTATTCAAACCTTTTGACTTGTAACAGTTTGATGTAATACAACGTTCTTTGATAATGAAGTTGAGTTTTGATTTGAGTGAACACTAAGTTAACTCAAATGGTTGAAGCTCTTGGGTTAGGGCCTGACCCTAGCAGCCAAAGTTCCTCTTTATTGTATTGTTAGGTAGCATAGCTTCCTTATTTTTTGTCCATTTGTTTAATGAGATGCATTCTCATTACAAAAATAGTATAGATTCATGCTTCCTGTTCATTAACTTAAGAAGTTCATTTCGATTACAACAATAGCATAGATGCATGTTTTGATTATTAATTTGGTTAAATAGATGCATTTTCATTACAGTGGCTCAGCATCGATTTCTGGTTTCCTGCTCATTTACTTAAGTAGTTTCGTGTTTCCTCTTCATTTGCTTGAATAGTCGCAGTCCATTACAACAGGGTAGAACATAGTAGTTGTGTTTTAGTTTGTTCCATTTATGCTTTCCTTTAATTAGTAGGTTGGCAAAGAAAAGGTCCATGAGGATTCTCACAGGTGTCTCGGCCTCACCTTGTCCCTATAAGACCATGATGTGAGGAAGAAACCCTACAACAACCCAAAAAACACGGGGTTTTGGTTTTCATAGGGTTTGTCATTTAATGAAATCATGTGGTTCATCATATCATTGCTTGGTTCGTTTCATGATCATTCACTCATTTCTTGGTTATCTATCCCTTCACCCTCTGCCTAAGACCTCACTCATATTGTCATTCTCCTTCAGCCCGAAATGCTTGCACAGGAGCTGATAATTCATGTTTAAACTGTTTTACTGGTAAAACGAATTTCACAAGGCAAATCGTCCAATCACCGCTCAAATCCGCTTTTCATGTTTGACTTTTTTTCTCTTTAAATTCCCACCATTGATCTGCCTTGTCAGATCTATTGGCTGTTGCGCACCTACTCACCAACCTGGCCGGTCACATCCCCATCGTATATCTGCCTTGCTAAATCCAACGACAGTCGCGCAATATTGTGTGGATTTTTGTCCGACCGTTATTAGGCTGAGGGTACGCGATATGGGCAGTTTCCCCGTGCTATGTGTCGGTCTGGGAGGCTAATTGTGCAAAATTTTACAAAACCATTTACGGCTTTGAGGGTGCCTGAGATACAACTTACTGCCCTCCAAAATCGATCTTCATTTCCATAGGTTTCTTTTCGCACTTCAATCTCCTTTGTCGATCTGCCCTACGAGATCCGATAGTTGTCACATCACCCGATCACTTTATCACCTTGAACTCTCCATCGTCGATCTGTCTCTTGATCCGATGGCTGTCTCTTCACCCAATTGCCAACTAGCTTGGCCGATCTCTGCCATTCATCTACTGATCTCCTCCACGATATAATCCCATTCATCCATCTTGTTAGTCCACCATGTCTGCCCATTTGCCTACATACCCTCCTACTTTTTGATCTCAATCATTCATTTACCCTACACCTGCCTAATCCAATAGTCTTTATGTGTTGTTGCTCCCTCACATCGTCTTTTCACCATTTTGATCTTCGACCGTTCTTCCGCTTAAACACAAACTTAGCCTAGTTTCTATTGTTTACCCCTTAGCCTAGTTTTGATGCTTTTTGCCTCTAAAACTCAAATAGTAGCAGTAGGTTAGTGTTAATTTAAAACTTTGTTAAGGCATAACTATTTCCATGGTTAATTAAGTTATGGTGTGATTTAGGATTGCATGTTTCTTTCTTGATTTCTGCAGTAGAAAAACTCTCCCCTAGACTAGGCTTTCTTTCCTTCCATCAAAATCAAGCTTCTTCTAACCATATAGAAGTCTGGCTTGGAACCCATGGGGTATCTTGCCACATGATCAGTGACAACATGCAGTATCTTCACTTCTAATTGTGTATATAACACAGTCACCTCTAAGTTTGTACGAACCCCAAGTTGATAAGTAAAGATGGTAGCCCTGGGAGTTGCTGAATTCTTGCTGCAATACCTAGGCTCATCATCACCATTCCCACCTTTGCATACGATATCAATATCCCATGCTTGGGGGCATGATATTTCTTCCCTAGCCATCTTCTTAGTTAATTCTTGGCCTAGATCCCACTAGATATAGGTACAGTCATCTATCCTATCATTCCTTGGATAGTTTTTCCTACTAGCCTTTCTAGTGAGCACTATGCACATCACATATCATAGATGTTTGATACCATATCTTCAAATTTTTTACTCTATGTCCACATAGTCCCCATGTTTGACTTCATGGGTGAGGATGATTCTAGACCTCCTTTAGTAGTTTGTTCTCATTTCCTCTTCCCTTGAATCTTCACAAGGAACCATCATTCCAAGAAGCATTAAGGCCATCTTTAGACAAGTAAGTCCACTTGCCTAAAATTCTTAGATCTTGATTCCAATGGTTAGTTTGTCCACCATGATCTTCACAAGATTTAAGGCCTTCTCCTCCTCTCAAATTGAAGGGAAAACACCCTTTTATAGGAAAATCCACAATTTTTATGTCACACATTGCAAGCAAATCATAGCTTTGTTTGATTAACCATCAACACCATTGGAAATCTCTCATCGATTTTTATAATGGGTCTTTCTCAATTTTTGATGATTTGACACTTCACCCGGAAACCATTTTTCCAAGAAGGGTCACTTCATCGCCTCTAAAAATTGAATTTCATCATAAAGTTACACTTGTACTTTGAGGTCCACCTCCTCTTAATACTTGTCATACCATATGTCAACCTTTTTGATGAGTAACCATCATTTACTCATGTTTTCATCATCCCCACCGAACCTAGTCTATGTGGCAGCGTCATAGAGTCACCCTTGTTCAGGGAATTTGCGATGAGTCACCCTTTCATTCTTGGAGTCTCTTTAATGTCCCATCATACCATGTCACACTATTCCATCTATATTTTCATACCATTCATCCCATGTTTCCCACTTTTGGCCTCGAGTCATATTGTCCCCATCCCCTCCGGAGTTGAGTGAGTTGCTACCATGTAAACCATGCACTTTATGCTTTGACAAGGGTAGTCATATGTTTGTCCCTCAATCCCATTTTTCCCCATTTTTCCCCATTTTCCCTGGTGTCAGTCCATGAATCATATTACTATTTTCCCTCATGCTATCATTGAGGATCCTCATGGCCTCCTATATCAAGGGCCCTCTTCTTTCGACATCAGCTCATTTATTCCAGAGGAACGACCTATAGGGATGTGTATCTCGGTTGCAGCTTCCATTCTTGTTTGGTGCCTTGGATCAAGTGGAGGGTCTCATGATTGCCCTTTCACTTGGTCATTTCATGTTCATGATCCATACACTTGATGTTCTAGTGATGAAGCAGATTGTAATAGTGATTCCTGGGCATGTGTGATATGTTTCTGACCTAATGAGTGGGTGGCCCTTTAGGTAGTCCCCAACATGCCCAGATGCATACCTACTATGCTACACCCTCATCTGGAGTTCCCCAGATTTGACGTGTTTGGTTCCTACTGATCGTAGTGTTCATACCTTGGACACACTACAATACAAGGAGGGCTTTAAGACAGTATTTAAGACAATTTCCGAGTAAATTGTCTTAACTTGAGGCAAAATAAAACTTGTGTAGTGTCTTAAAATATTGTCTTTATAAAGACAATATATAACACAAGCATTTTTGTCTCTCCAGAGACAATTTCATTTTTGTCTCTCTAGAGACAATAGTTGGGATTAAAGACATATTGTCTTTAAAGAGACAATATCTTTGATCCTAACTATTGTCTCTCTAGAGACAATAAAAAATTACATTCAAAGATAATAGAACATCACTTTTGTCTCATTAGAGACAATAAAATAATGAATCTAGAAAATATCTCGCCATTGAAATAAACCAATATTAAAAGTATTTAATTAAAAATAAACTACAATATCATTGATTAATTCATATTAGGACACAATGGAATCGAACCACCAACCTCCTGCTTATAAAGCAGACGCTCTTCCATTGAGCTAGCACCCTTTAAAGAATTATGTGAGAGTTATGGTAGTCCTTGAAATTGCATATATAGGCATTGATTTTAAAACTAGCAATTGCACCAAGAAGTGCAAAGGAACATTGATAGAAGTGGGAGTGTGGAAGCCAATGAAAAAGTGAATAATATGGAAAGTGAAATACAATCAAAATTTGAGTTTCTATATATCTTCTAAAGCATGTAGCAAGGAGGTTAAATTTAAAAAGAAAGTTACACACATAAATGTCCCAGAACATTGGAAATCTTTACAGGCACAAAGTATATCAATGTCTGACAAAATCCCCCAAAAATGGAAATTTTGTAGAGATGTTACAAAAATCGAAAGGACAATAGAAATCATGTGTTTACTAATTTTGGGGATACCTAATCCCCTTTGATCACTTGGTAATGTGCAATTACAAAAAACTCAGAGACACCGTATCAATCTTTTTTACCCCACCTTGCTTGCCCAATAATTTTTTTGGAGTACCTGTTCCAACATTTTATAGGCTACTTGAGAAGAAAAAAAGACATAATTTTTTGGAGTACCTATTCCAGCATTTTATAGGCTACTTGAGAAGAAAAAAGACAGAAACTAATCTGACCCACTGCTAGAAATTTATCAACAATTGCAATCTTCTTGGAAGGTAGTAGGTCAATATTACTCCAAGCTTGAATTTTTCTTTTTTAAAACTTTGCTATTATCCATCTCCAATAATCAACAACTGAAAAACTATTTACCAAAGGACCTACCCAAATAAGAAATAATCTCCCCGAGATTCATAAGCTTTCATTTATGATTCAACCAAGTAGGGGATTCATCTTGGCCAAAATGAAACCCTGTTTTTCCTCTCTAACAACTACTCTTTCTCCTTTTGCAAAAGTGTCAGAGCAAAAATTAGTACCCTCAATAAATTGTTGAATCAACGAATGTGTTAAATCTAAGGCATCTGCAAAGTGGAAATTTGGGTATATTACAATACATATCTTGAAATTTGATATCATATGAATAACTTGTATAAGAGAAATAATGAAAATATTTTTCAAGTGAAGTTTCCATGGTTGAATGTCAATTCTCCAACACCTGTATTAGAGGTAAAAATACTTCGATATTTTTTCCAAAGAATATCTAATACTGAAATAATGAGGTGGAGATTGCAAGTTACATTTAAACTGGCGTTCATCACTCATTCTAGCCACTGAAATGGTCTATATATCAATGCATGTTTTGTACATAGTAAAAGTGGTCAGCTTTTAGGAGCTCTTTCTGGTGGACAAAGACAAATTCTTGGACTAGCCATACTAAAACATCTTGGAATATTTATGCAGAATTAAAACCATAGTGAGAAGCAAAGAGATTGCATGTACCTTGAATCATATAATTGAACTAATTTATATTTATGCAGAATTAAAACCACAGTGAGAAGCAAATATAAATCATGTAACTTGAATCATATAATGGAACTCATTTCTAATTGAAATATTTCCAAGCAAAAATATTAATGTAAAAGAAGGCTTGAAGTATGTAAAATTGTCAGGAATTTTGCATGGATTCTTCAACAAGGTCATTCATGGATTTTTCTGTAAATAAATAGAATCATCAGCTAAAGCAACATACTTCTCTACTCACTGTTTAAGGTTTTGAAAAAAAAAAATCATTCCTTGTACTGGTTCTTCTAGGGGTGAATTTTGTGGATTAAAATCCACATCACACAGACATAAGCCAAAAACTATAGTTTCTTCCTGAAGGTGTACTTTTCAATAGAAGACAATTGTATGCATGTGATTTGGCTAAAATGCCACCAAGACTCACATCCACAATATCTTGAAAGATTTACCTAGGATTTGCTCAACCTTGTGCTTGAAGCCATTTTTTGGCATGCCATATGTAACCTCAGATGTTAATGCTTTGTTGCAACTATTTGTAAGACACTTGGAAATGAATACTTCTAACAACTAGGATAGCAGATCTCTACTTAGGTTGAGTTTAGTAGTGAATGTATTTATTCAAGTCATCTCCCTCGTCCTTTATGTCCCACGACACTCACTGCCCTGAGCTAGCCTTGACTAGCCTACCAAAACTATCATAAGGCTTAAGGTGCCCTTAATGATGAAGTCCAGCCCTGATTTCAGATAGTTTAATCCATCTTTTGGAGGATATAGAAACTAAAAGTCCTCTATCTAATAGCCTTAACTATTAGATAGAGGACTTTTAGTTTACAACTCCTCCAAAAGATGGATTAAAAGGTCTAAAATCAGGCCTAGACTTCATCATTAAGGGCACCTTAGGCCTTATGATAGTGTTGGCAAGCTAGTCAGGGCCAGCTCAGGGCAGTGAGTGTCATGGGACATAAAGGACGAGGGAGATGGCTTGAATAAATGAATTCACTACTAAACTCAACCCAAGCAGAGATCTACTATCGTAGTTGTTAGAATTATTCATTACCAAGTGTCTTACAAATAGTTGCAACAAAGCATTAACATCTGAGGTTACATATGGCATGCCAAAAAATGGCTTTAACATTATGAAGTGACTTACTTATTTATCATTTTAAGTTTGTTATTCTTCATGCAATGAAATATATTATATAACACAACAATTATTCACAATCTAAACCTTTAAACTTCTGATTGCAATGGATATCATAAAAATTGTGAATAGGATAAGATGTATGTATACTAAATTACTTACCGCTACAGCTTGGAATTCATCAAAATTGGTTGCTGTGGTTTCCCACTGGCAAGCACAAACGACATTTACCCTAGTCTTATTTTTTACCTCAATATTTTGAATCTCCCTGTATAAATGGTCACTGAAAATGGAATCATCCTCATACCTTAAAATCAATCCAACATATAAGTATTAGAATCAATTTTTCACAACTTCCTAGAAAATTCAAATAAAGAATACAACATGATGAACACATCAATTATAAAATTAGTAAATACTCAAATAAAAAGACCTGGAATGTACCAAAAGGAAGCAAAAATATAGGTTTGACACAACAAGCTCTAGAGCTACGGCTCTTTAATACCACTTGTTATGATCCTACCTATGGTCCCACTCAACAAAGCAAGCACCCACATACTTAAAATTTTGTTTCTTTTGTGAAATCTATTTCCATAATCTCCACCTTATAACATTTAAGGCTTAGGGTATAAGTTCTAAATCATGAAAATCGCAACAATCTATAAACAAGAATGCAACATCAAAGACTCCATAATATCGACAACTTTACCAGTAGGAAGTTCCATGTGAATCCCCCTCAATCCCCTCATTACAAAATGTTGAGATCTGAACTCAATGCTTAAGAGAACTATAGATATGGAGTTGAATATCCTCTCACTATCATGTATGAAAGGCCAAAAGATAATTGTCACATTAATTATTTGTTCTTAGAAAGATTAAACGTAAGAAAAATATGCAACTAAAGAGAATCTGAAAAAACATGGATATAGATGTAATGTTTTGCAAGTATTGGCACCACCAAACAAGCACCTAATGAATTTTTTGATTGCAAAAACAGAGATCTTGTTATCTGTGAAGTATTTTGGAAGCAATACAATAGAACTACAATGTTGATCATGAGGCAACTAAGAACAACTTTGCCTAGAAAAAATGAAATTTTATTTAAAAATATATATTATCACGAAAATAACACTGAAGGTAAAATATCAACAAATTCATGATTTTCTTTAAACTTGGTCACAACATATGACAAATGGAATCATTGCATTTTGATGATACCACAAAAATAGAAATGAAAATATGTTTTATACCTCAACCCAAATCTCACATAGTGCTTTCAAAATCAATGCCCGGGAACCAAAATCAAGCTACTTGTATGCTATGTTCTCCTCTCTACACAAGAAGGGAAGCCTCAGATCACAGACAAATAAAATCCATACAGGCAAAAAAATATTTGAGGCTTAAAGACTCACCCACAGGCTACAATAATTGGAAATTCCCCTTCAGCTATCTATATATGAAAGTAAATAGGCTAGTTCAATCACAACACATTTAAAAATTTGATTGCATTCAATTTGGAATAACAGATTCTAGAACTATGTTGTTGAACTACAATGATCCTGTCCTATTGTTATAACTGACCTGGTACCAGCGATCCTTAATCTTCTTACATAATGTAGACACCCACAAGTCATGCCCAACGACATTTCTGATTACAAGAGGAATCGCCTGCAAAAAAAATAACTAAAGGTTGAGATGCATTTCAATTGATATGTTCGAACGATCTTATTGAAATATACATTAATAACAAAGGAATTCCTAAAACATATTGATTCTCTACCCTTCCAACCATGTTCCTAAAGCATTCAAAGCATAGCCAAACAAAAGAATAGGCTATAAACAACCACATCCTCTTGTTCTCCGGTAGCTTTTCTCCTTCACACTACATGTCTATAATAATCTTTCTAGAATCTAGACTCATTTTCTCCAAAGATTCCATCTTTTGGATTGTCTCATTGCAAGTAGTCTTGAGTTCTAGCCTACCAACCCATATTTAAACATTCACAAACAGTTCCCTTCCCCATTCTGATCATGCATAGACCCATCTTATATGGACTGAATTCTCTGCTTTATATCCATGATTCACATATCGATAAGAGATTATGTCAACCCAAAGAACTACCAAGAGCTACCACTAGTGATAATGACTAGCAGTAAAGAAAAAATAAGACATACATAGATTGAAAAACATCTATTCCCATTGATACCATAAACTTAGTGAGAAGTCTAATGAAATTGCCTTTCAAAGCGACAAAATTATTTCAATCCAAGTGTGTCATTAAGTTAGATTTGCCTATGGAGGAATCTGGAAACCTGTTAACATAAATCTTCCTAGAACTCCGAAAATTCAAGAAATAGATTTGTATATGGCATGGGGATATTTTGATGGTGTCAAGGATCCCCACGTATGTGTGAAGCAGGGGACATCCCATTCTTGAATGAAAAGCATTTTATTTCTTTCAAACCTTTTGTTGGGCAAGGGGCTAACAATCAAGCGAAATGTATGCTTCATTGTTGCATCTATAACATACCCAACACCCTCTGTCAACCATTGAGGATAGGGGGTACTTCTGAATTTTACATTTTTTCATTTTTCTATACTGCTCTTATATCAATTTCTGCACTGCCCTACCATGAATATAATAATGCATGTGACAAGAAGGCATATGCAAATATAAGCAGAATAGAATACACTTTGATCATCAATACCTATAGGATATTTGTATATGATCAAGCTGGTGGCTTATGCATATTAGACTATGTGTTAATAGTTGTAATGATACCAATCTATGCACTTAATCTTATGGAATAATCATGACCTTGTTGAATAGTACTAATACTTATTACATTGTGTACAAGCCATCTATATGGGTATTTATCATCGGTCAATAATAGTAAGGTTGTGACACAATTATGGTAGCATATTAGAGTAGTCATAGTCATGGGATTAGTACCCTTATGAATGATAGTATAGTTCAAGCTCAATACACTTAGCTCAATCATGCCCTATTTCTTTACCACTATAAGCATTGAGTACACTAGTTTCCATAATCAATGATCTTCACAACCCACAACCTGTATTCACAAGTTTGTACATAGTTAACATAGCTATGACCTTGACAATATGGATAAGCTATATTAGGTGATCACACTATATATTAGTATAAGCCTTTCTATTAATCCCATATAAGGTGACACTATTGATTATGGTTGGTATTACTATTATTAACACTTTTACTGGAATGGAGCTTGTATCTTATAGATAAGCAATCACTTCATACTATTCATGTAACCTGTAATACGGTAGTTATGAGTGAATAAAGTTATGAATCTAAAGAAGAACTTCAAGAAAGATTTGTTTTCTTCAACATTATTTCTTGCAACTATTCTAATTTACTTACAAGATGAGATTCTAGACTTTATATTAGGTGATACAAAATAACACAAAAACTGTATGTACAGAGATGCCAGTATGTAGCAGCCAAGCTTGAAAAGATGGGGGAAGAGCTTACAGAACTGAAAGAACTTTTGATTGCAACAAAACATGAAAAATAATAGGCTATATTGGAGATGGGAAAAATGATATGTCTCATAAAGGAATTAACATTAAATTTGGAGGGTGCTAACACTTTAGAAAGGCAAGTAACAGTTGACTCTAAATTTGCAAGGCCAGGAGTTGTGGAGAAGGACAATGCTGATTTGGATGAAGAAAATATCATTATGAAGACACAGCTAGAGGTTGAAAAGGAAAGAAATGCATCAGTAATTTTAGAACTACAAGCTATCAAACAGGAGCTTGAGCATGATATTTCATAATACCTATGTTCAGTTAAATTGAGGGAAAATTCTATTTAAAATGTAATCGATGCATTGGCAGCTTCTGAAGAGGTGCAAAAATAGGCAGATGCACTAGCCATAGAATTTATAACCACAAAGAATTTATTGGATAAGCTCAGAGCTTATATATGGAAACAAAAGAAAAGCAACATGCTGTAGCTATGGCCAAAGACCGAGAGTATGAGGAGAAGGGGAAAGAAATAGAGCATGTCAACCAGGAACTGATTAGGCTAAATCATGAAGTAGTTCTTGTTAAGGATCTGATGTTAAAGCTCGATGCCTCATCCTCTTTATTGCAGAGCTTGAAACTAGAATTAGCAGCTGTTAAAGAGTCGAAACTTAAACTAGGAGCAGATATGCATGTAGTTGAAAATTCCCTCTCTAAAGCATTGGATGACCTAGATCTTGCAAAGAGTCAAGAGGTTAAAAAAACTAAAGTTGAATATATAACTCTAGTAGAATAGGGAAGATGAGAGAAAATCTAAACAAAGCCACACAAGAGGTAACTTATTTAGCAACTTCCATTGAACCACTCAGAGAAGAGTTGGAGAGGGAAAGTGAAATGCTAGAAGAAACATGGGAAAGGGTAGCAAAGTCTTATGCAGTAGTTTCTTCTCTGGAGGCTGAATTGAATCAAACAAGACAAGTAATTAAATCAGAAAGATGGAGAGAGGAAATCCAAGGAAGCTATGACAGAGCTTTACAGCAAGCAGCTGCTGAGGCAGATAAAGACAAGATTGAAGCTGAAGCAGCTAGAAAGGATATGCGCAAAGCAAAGGAAGAAGTTGCACAATCAAATGTTGGTACTAGGACTGCATAGAGTAGGCTACAAGTAGCTATAAAGATGGCAGAAGCAGCTTGGACATCAAAAGTATTGTCTCTTGCTAGGATTGAGGATATGAATTAGAGTGAGTCAATTGTTGGATATTCTGAGGCCAAGACTGTATTAGTTACACTTTCACTTAATGAGTACTTTGCACTGACCAATCAGGAACGTGAAGTTGAGGAACTTTCTTACAAGTGGGTGGCAACTATTGTAGCCCAAATAGATGAAACTAAGGATAGTGAATGGGAAATAGTGAAGATATTGGAAGAAGAAAATAAAGTGATAATAGCAAAGAGGGAAGCTCTTCAAGTTGCCTCATAGAAGGCAAAGAGGGAAAAAGCAGCGAAATTGATAGTTGAGGATCAGCTCAGAAAATGGAGAGCACAAAATGGACAGCATAGAAAAGTTGGTGATTTAGCTACCACGACGAAGAGATATGGTGCGCCACACAACTGAGTCAGTAATTGGAAAAACCATGCATATTCTGATCCAAATGATCTGGACAATAGCAATGAGCAAGAAAATATTCCTGTCATGCCAATAACATCATTGGGTCAGGTGTTGAGCATGAAAGCTTCCATGGAAAATAAGTTTGATGAAAGGCCTTTAGATAAGCCACTTGTGTCTAAGAGGAGGAAGTTCTGGTTTCCACAGTTTGCATTATCTATGGGAAAGCAGAAAAAAAATCCATTGAAATAAATGACAGTTTGCCTATTTTAGAAGAAAAATTGGGCTTCTTATATTTAATTTGCTACATGGGCCATTAAGGTCACTGGATTTTTCATTTGGTCACTGATGAAATTTTTGTAAAAATGGGAAGGTAACAAACTTTTCCTGCAGAGACAAGCTTTTCCTATTTCTAAGATGCAATGATTTTCCTTAAATACTTTGATATCAGTCATGAAAATGTCTATATGTTATACATTTGTTGTTAAAATTGGCAACTAGGGAAAAACTTCATGTGGGTCATCTTATTCATGGCTGATAATATTTTTATTAGATTCCTCTCGTCGAGAGGTGTAGGATTGATATAAATATCATCCGATTTCGATAAGTATTCATGGAGATATGAATTTATTTTGATTATGGAATTATTATCAAGCCGACCTACAACACATGTAGGCTTAGAAGCCCAACGGTCGCATCTATTCAAACACCAATATTGTGTATAAATACAGAAGGAATTTTACTCATTTTGACTCACTCATCTCATCACATCTCTCTCTCTCTACTATGCAGAAAAGAGTCTCTTCTCTACTGCATAGAAAAGGGTCTCTCCCTCACACATGTGAAGCCGGAAGCTGCTGAAACTGAAGCTGCAACTGCAGAAGTAAATATTGTCCTATGTGGACTAGAATATCTCCTCATCTGAACTTCACTATAGGTTCATCTGAACCTCCTCTGAAAGCTACAACTTTTGGTGGTGGAATCAAGTCAATCGGACGGACGGTTTGCAAGATATCAACTGCCCTAGATTGAAGCCAGAAGCTGCCGAAACTAAAGCTGCAACTGCAGCAGTAAAGTTTGACCTGTGTGTACTAGAAGATATCCTCATCTGAACTACGTTGTAGGTTCATCTGAACCTCCTCTAGAAGCCCCAATGTTTGGTGTTGGAATCAAGTCAATCCGACAGACGGTTTACAAGATATCGACTACCCTAGTTTGAAGCCAGAAGCTTCCGAAACTGAAGGTGCAACTCCAGAAGTAAAGCTTGACCTGCATGGACCAGAAGATCTCCTCATCTAAACTACATTGTACGTTCATCTGAACCTCCTCTAGAAGCCGCAACTTTTTGTGGTGGAATCAAGTCAATCCGACGGACGGTTTGCAAGATATCGACTGCCCTAGTTTGAAGGAAGCTGCTGAAATTGAAGCTGCAACTACAGAAGTGAAGTTTGACCTACGTGGATTAGAAGATCTCCTCATTTGAACTATAGGTTCATCTAAATCTCCTCTAGAAGCTGCAACTTTTGGTCATGGAATAAAGCCGATCCGACGGTCGGTTTGTGAGATATTGTTTTCCCTAGTTTGATGATGAAGTCGCTAATGTTGATGCTACTAATATAGGGTTTGCTACTACTGATATGAATCAGATTTATTGCACTATTTCTCTCTGCTGAACATGGCACAATGAATTTGTGTGTGATATTCAGTTGGAAGATATTTATGCAAGTCTGTATTTGGTGAAGTGTGATATAACTCTTTCCAGAGGAGAGCATCAACTAGGTAAAAAGAAAAGTAAGGCAAGGAAATTTTGTAGTGGGATATGTCTGCTCCTAGTTCTAATATGTGTCATTTGGGCTCCTATGTTGGTATATATATACTTCCCTATTTTTTCTTGTTAACACATTGAAGTTTTATGTGGGGAAGAATTTTACCTCATTCATAAGGCACCAAAGGATGGCCCTATTGAATCAACTAATGTAACACTATCCGTAGGGATAAGGCTTTATGACAAAACGAAGGCCAAGGAATTGGTGAAAAGCTCACTCACTATACCCACACACTATGAATCATAACCTAAGCACATCAATGTATCTTAAATATGAAAGAACAACCAACTTGATCATAGGATTTTCAAAGTCAATCTTCAACTTAAGGCATTTTTTCCCTATCTCTCTAGCCCACTCCATTGCCTCCCAGGATGACCAGACCCCTGGACAAACCTAGTCCACTTCGGTCACACTACATACTTGGAAACTCACTAGATCCTCAAAGCAAAAGCCTTTGCCACAAATTTGTAAGCAATGGTAAGAAAAGTAATAAGCTACCAACCATCTATAGAGTCTCTCATTTCATTCTTAGGAATAGGCTTCATCAAGCCATAATTGAGACTTGAGAGACTCAAAGAGGAACCTAGAAAAGAAAAATCTACATCTAAACAACAAATGTGATCCCCAATAAAGTCCCACGTGAACTTAGAGACTTCATAAGGCAAATTATCCAATATTGAGGAACTTCCATTTTGCATAGAATTAAAGGAAGCACACAAATCATATCTCATACTAAAATGAACCAACATATCATTGTCCCAAATAATGACCTTGCAAAGGATTATCATGCAATAAGCATCTTGGGAAACACCCACACTATTTGTCAAAGAAAAAAGAGAAAACATAGACAAAGGGATACCACTGCTACATATGTACAATATATAAAGTCCATATATAAAACCCCACCTCCACACTTGTCTCCTTCACACGCAAACATTGTCAGGTGCCCCCTAAAGATTAATTAAGTTGTCAACAAAGAATAGGTCATACAATTGCACAACTATTCTTGCTCAAAGCTAAGGATAGGGGCATACAAAACAGAAAAATGGATCACGTGGTCCTAAATCAAGAACATGACCCAAACACACATGCCTACTGAATCCAAATCGAAAGCAATCAAATGATTCTGCAAAGACAAAGAAACAGAAAGCACTATGCCTCTACTCCCTTGAAAATGCTCAAAATTCCTAAAATGGGTCATTCCAACAATTGCTCATTTGCTTCTGAAGCTCCAAACCAAATCCCCCTAAGTTAAACAAACAAGTCTATGTCAACAGGTTTACAAGGGATATCATCCACAAATGTGGGGAAGCATCCCTTGGATTTCCCATGAGATTTTCCTTCGAAAAAATAATAATAATGACTATATATATGGGGTTTGTAATAGTTTCAAGTCTCATTACCAAAGTGGCACATTCCGATGTCGGGATTCCATTCCTTTGGAGTGTAGGTCCCCAATGTTATAGCATCCTCCTTCACTCTTCCATTAATATCACTAATGGTTTTGGTGTCATGTCTTGTAGGCCCTCTTTGGTTTGTGGTTGTTATCTATGTTATGCTCATAAGAATTGTAGGTCTTACTACTACAATGCAATATCCCTATGTTGGGAGTCCATTCCACATTAATAACTTTCTCCTTCCTCCTATGATTACTTTCCACTACTACAAATGTACAATATATGAAGTCACAATGTAGGTCTCCAATGAAGTTGGGATATGAAGTCACAACACACGCCTCCAAGGAAGTAAGGATGGATAGGATGGAAAGTGAAAAGAAGAGGGTAAAGTATCATCCCTAGATCTATGAAACAAAATCCCAAAAATAATGAAATATATCATGGAAACATATACACCATAAATAATAACAGTAATGAAAGAAAAATGCATGACTACCAACCTATGCTTTCACAAACAAATAAGTTTGGTCGAATAATATATTTAGAGTTAACAAGGAAAATGTCACCAATATATAGATGATTCATGGGAACATAGACACTTCAGAGTTCTTCATCTCCACTCTCAACCTGCATATGACAATGGAAGAAAAGTAAGAACTACATACCTCACAAACTGAAATAATATTTATTTAAACTGTAGCATGTCAAAAGACATTGCAAGTTTACCAATAAATGTGGATTTTTATTTATGACAATAATGATAATTTGCAAATAGATATTAATTTGCAGATATGCAAGAAACATTTCCATCTACCACTCAATTTCAACGTTCATGTGGAAAGCTTCAGTATTAACTCAACTTCAAGGATATCTAAATCATCCTCAAGGATATCTAAATCATAAGAAATAACCGGAAGGACAAGAGATGATGTAATAAAACTAGAGGCATATTCCCGTACATGTGGATGACGAATAATTGCAACCTCTTTAATGGCCCTTGTGTTCTGGTATGCAAAGAATAAGCCATGTATAAGCTTTAAAAACACTTTCTAACAAAACAATAAAAAAATACCAGCTTATCCACAATCATAACTTCAACTCTTCAATTAATAATACATGCATCCAAAAATTTATTGTATTTGACCAATTCACATCTCAGTGAATGGAAAGCTAGGAATCCATGATATTTCAATTTATGAAAAATCTTCAGAAATTAAATCAGATAATTTTTCTACAATATATTCAAGAGTCACATTCTCAAGTGTTTGGTTGTTGATGTCTAATGCCTCAGATTCTTTCTTTACTTCTAAGTTTCTCTATGAAACCAAAGGAAAGAAAGGTTCACTAACTTCTGAATCTTCACTGACAACTGATACAAACTTCTAGTCATGGTTAGGAAGGATGGTAGTTTCAGGAATCTTATTAATGTCTGCTGCTTTAGAAGCATGTTCATTGATATTATCTACTTCTTAAGAATGAACCATAGGTAGAGATTCCTCAGAAGCAGCATAAATGTCTATTCTATATGAAGAAGATGAGAACATAGATTCCCCAAAACCCTTTTCTCTACCATATCTATCGTTTTCATCATCTATGTCAGAGTAGGAGGATAAAGGTATGTCTAAACGAGGAAGGGTTTCCGGAGAAGATAATCGCATGAAGTCCCCATGTTCATGTGCTCCAACTTTATTCTCTTTTTCTTGCATTCCAGGGGATGATGGGTTCTCATATGCACTGTGAAGATAAACTTCAAGCTTAGTATTCCCCTCTGGAACATGGTCTCCCTCCCTTGAACTGGCTATTTGGGTGGACAATTCATTATGAACTAAAGTGGCACCAAATTGATCAAATCCCTTCATAATTCCCTCTATGCGACAACCATTCTCCAGTAAGCTCTCATCAGAGGAAAGGCTATGGTCCTTGATGTCCCTTTTTACAATAGTTTCCAAGCCAAGATGATTACCCATTCCTTCAATACCATTGTTATGGGTTTTCTCAAAGGAGTTCTCCATGGTTCTTTCCATCATATAATTTGTTAGCACCTTTAGCTTAGCCAAGGATGAATCAAACCGAAACTTAACATTCTCTACAATAACATCAAATTTTGTCCTTGAATACTGTAAAGGAGAAGGATTCATATCTTTGACAGAATCATGTCTCCAAAACACTTCTAAATCTTTAACAACATTCATTGTAGCGGAATAAAACTCACCAGTAGCCAATGCATTGTTCTGCAAAGATGGTGGCAGAATACTGGGGCTTCTAGATCCCAAAAAAGCAACTGAAGTGCACAAAAAAACAAAGACAAACAACAATGATATTCTCAACCATCTAGAGTGCTTCTCCTCCTCCTCTTCATCTTCATCATCATACATTGCCCACTCTTTTTCAAAAAAGTTGAACCTCGGTTTAAAGGCGACACATCTAGTGTTGCAGGGCTTTTCTTCAGATTTATCAATTGATGCTATTTCTTTTTATTCAACCTCATGGATTTCTATACAATCAGTGAATAAACCTGCAGAAGCCATCTGGTCTCCCAGGGACTGTCTTTCCTTAATCTCTGTGACTTAGGTAATTCCCCTTTTCAGTTCAAATTCCAAAACCTCATGCTCCCCACAAGCTACTCCCCTAACTTCAAACTCTATGTCTCTTTCTCGATGATAACAGAGAAATTGAGGTTGGGGAGATAGATAATTAGTCTTAGGATTATGGGGTGGAAGGATTGTGGGCTCGTTGCCAGGATCAGGAAACTAAGCCAGAAAGGCTAATGACTCACCTTCCTCGCTTAATTCATGGTTAGGTTCATTTTCCTTGTTGGAATTGAAAACAACCGTAGCTTCAAAAAGAACCTTGCAGACTTCGCTTTTAGGCTGCAACGTTGATTGAACCTCATCCACGTCCATACAATCCACTGAAACTTATTCACACTCTTCTCTAACATGGGGGCTATATTCTACCATAGGCTCATACAGGGCCAAATTTTAAAACTCTCTGAGGTAATTGCAATAATTGGAATGACAAGTCTCGAAAATGAAATTGATGAAGCTACCAAGGACAACAGATCAACCTCTATGAAGTGTTTAACGAGGGTGATTCCCTGAGAGTATACAAAGCTACTTCTGAAATAATTGAAGGCCCTGATTATTGAAACTTTTATGAGAAAATCAAAGTCCTATCTCAAGGAATAGTCTAAAGAAAATAGTAGAATTGTTCTCTTTTGACAGTTTTTTATCTGCCAGTAAAAGAAAATACAAATCCTTTTTAATTTGGCATCTTGGATAAGGGTTATAACACTCTTGAAGTGATCATTCATGAAGAACTGTTAGAAGCAGAAGCCACTGGTAGAAAATTCGAGCAGCTATGACCTGGTCTCATATATATATCCCATCCCTATCTTCTAAAGAAGTAAACCTATTAAGGGCGTTTGAATAGGCTAATATTCTTGTTTCTCCTTGAAGAAAATTTTCTAAATGTGTTGATTAGGTAATAAGGCCAAGAGCATGCATTGAAAAATCCTCAAATAATCCATCGCTGTATGAAATCATACAATGGGAACAATCCTATTACAACCTATTGCACATGGAGCTTAGTTGGTCTAAACTTATAATTTTTGTTGATGCAATGCATATATGAGATATAGAGACCAAGATCCTCTTTACAATTACATATCTTATGCTATAAGAAGGATCATGACCTGAGATATAGAGAGCAAGATCCTCTTTAAATTTCCATATCTTATGCAGTAAGAAGGATCATCGAAGTAAGAGGGAGTTGCCGCCTTGGTTTGATCAAGCCTCAAAAAAAAAAGGGATTTTGTATCTTAGTAAACATATCCTTGAAAAGAGTATTAGAAATTTGCGAGACCCTCCTCTATTATCAGGTGCATTTATTTGTTGAAGAATATTGTTTATGGAATTCATATCTAGATCTTTGTTAAGGAGTGGTGCGTCACCTATACAAGCAGAACAGAGACTCATATCCAAATAATATCTCTATGGGATCTAAGGAGACATGTTATGACACCATTCTAAGGCTTTCTAATCCATATTGAAATAAATAGGTTAGGTAAGGTGGGTCTACACTGGTTGTCAGATGATGGGGTTTAAAATATCCAAATACTATATCAAATTGTTGATGATCTTGATCCAAGAAGTCCAAGAGTTAATCTACATATTACTCAATTTACACATGATTGAATTAGAGTAGTATATGTCATACTAAGTTAGAACATGACATCTAAGTTTATGTTATCAAAATGCTACAAGAGATCGGAATCTATTCTTCTAAGATTGTTCATAATTTGACAAAAACGAAAGGAATACAACATGCTAAAATTATGGTTATAAATTAAATGATGTGATGGCTAAATTTTGAACAAAGAGTGACAACCAAAATAAGGGTATGTATGAATCAGCTCACCGAGACCCTTCACTAGATGAAGTATATAATATATATTATAGTTATAATGAGTGTGCCATTCCTCATTAAAAATATGTCTTCCTAAGAGTCTTCATATTAAAACTTGTTTGACGGTGACAAGTTCAAGGATGTTTTGCTATATATAATTTATAGCATGCAAATATTATACCAAATCCTTATATTCATTACAATACTCAGATGTTGGTACAACTATAGCATAGCCCAGATAATTTATTGAATCATTGTGTTAAAGATAGCATAGAGAATACAGAACAACAGGAGTAATATTTGAAGATTCCCTGGTCCATGATAGGATCCTCTCATGCATTTTTGGTTACTGATTATGTCTATGACATTTTATGAGCATCTCACCTCTAACATCTCTTCAGTCTCAGAGGGAGTTTTCTGTTGAACCCTCCCCGCAAGTATAGCAAAAGACATTGTTGTTTATGGAAATGCATTGCCAGAATCATGGAATGCTTAATTTCAATAATAAATTATCTTCAAACTTAATGGATCTCATGCTGAGCAGATTTCCAGATGGATACTTTGAGGGAAGTCTAATCATATGAAATATTGAAGAACCATCTCTGGAAATTCAAGCTTAGGATTGTGGTATCCCTGAGTAAAAAGGGAGTAAGATTAGTTAAGTATTTTCTTTATCAAGATTTGGAATCCTAAATATGTAGAAGTCTAAGGATTGCTGCTAAGATATCTGCTAAGTTGTGTGCTTTCATACTTACATACATCTATATGCTGTTGAGTGGAGAAATGGGGCTTTTATTGACGAAATGATCATCAATACCGTCACGAAGATCTAGTCTTGATTTTCATAAAGTAGCCCGACATTATTCCCTATATGAAGGGATATTTAGTTAAGACCATGTAATTGCCTAAAATAGGTGTACTAAAAATAGTAGTGACCCCTTCTAAAACACAGAGTCTCAAAAAGTCTAGTTGAGCCTCCAAAAATATAGGAACCTTAAAATTCCAAAATATGTCCCATGTCAACACTTACTATAAAATAAATGTAAATAAAATAGCACCACCTGGCATGTCATCCATCATCAAACTCTCTACCTCCAAGGAACCTCAATATGTGCCTTACTTTTCCATGCAAGCTCTGAAGAGTCTCGATTATCCAACCTTTCCATGAAAGAAATTCTCTAGCTACAAAAGATTGCAGTACCATAAAACACCTCACCTGTCGGGCATTATTCCCTTGGGACTATCATGTCTTTGGCATCAGTTTTTGGTTGGCATTTATATCATATGGATGTAAATACAATCTTCCTCAATGTTGTGAGAGGTATACAATGTACATTAATCAATTGAGAGGATTAATCAAGTACACTTCATGTTAATCAACAATTCTTCCTTGTTGTAGAGGTCAAACTACATTGATGTCTCCTTCAAGGTTATTTTTGGCAAAAGCATCCAATTTAGAATCAGAAAATTCAAGATATACCACATACCACAAGCCAGAGAAATGGAATTGTTATTTACTGCAACAAAACATTTCAGCAAAAGCTTTCATTTTATTATATAATGTTTCAAGATAAATATTTCTCTTGTACAAAAACCAAACAAGTGGTTGAGGTGATATATTTGTAACAACTTAGGCTTTAAATGAGCTAGAATTTTAATTGTGATAACACTGCTTACAGTTAGATATCTACAAGGGCATGAAACCTGACACCATCAAATTCCTATGAGTGGTATTAATTATCTCATAAATATACACACTCTAGAATCCACTGCAATGTAATGGTGACTTCAAATAGTTTAGCTTTATGAAGGAGGTGCCCAAAATAATATATTTCAAGATCAACATTACAAATGCCCATTTAGGCATCTCTCCTAAAAAAATTCCATTTTACCATGAATATTTCAGTTAGCCTGGTAGGCTAGTTTGAGTGGAGTGCCTTGAGCTTCATGTAGGTGTCTCTGGGTTGATCTCGTGCACCAACTATCTCTGTTGTGTGCCTCACACAATGTCCCTACTGGGTTGGGCACTGTAATTAGCACCAACAGGTTTACACTGGGTGCCATCTGCAAAATACAAGGAAGTTCTCAGAAGTTTCCCTACAAGGATTTCCTCGGAAAATAAAAGGAGAGTGTATTTCAGCAGCAACTGGAAGATAATGATTTGCGGCTGTAAGGCTATTCAACCAAAAAACTACATAAACATCATAATTAAGAAACCAATTAGTAGTTCCAATGGTTAACCCAGTGATCACCAATGCCACATTGCATGAGTTTTCCCCCTTATTGCATACTCCACACGTTTTAAATGCGACCATAAGAAGAGTATAGTTGTCAAGGAAAAAAATTACCCTTCGAGAGCTTCATGTTGCCACAAAGAGAAGCCTACTGCGATACTTCAAGATTTGTCAATAAAAGTAAATTGCCTCATCTGGTTGAGTCCTCTTAAGGATCGGAAATGCTATATTTGTCTGGTTTTTTTACTGTGAAGAGACAACAACTTGGGTTCTTCTACTATTTGGAAATTGGATGATTGCAAGGCTACCACTTATGTTCTATCATGGCATAATGACTTCTCACTGAATTACATGTCTTAGCACTGATATCTACTTTGAATCAAGTATCCAAAAGTTTTGGAACATCAAGTGTGTATTAACAAAATCATTAAACCATTGGTCGAGTGTTAGTGGGGACAAACCAAAAGCAATATTGCAAGGCCAAATTCTCACCTTTGTGTTGAAGTTAATCTGATATGGAATCTCTCTGAATTTTGCTAGCAACTCTTGGGATAGATCCATATTCTAAAGGAATCTATCTTAACTTACTGATGCTTGCTCCACTTACCTTTCACCAAATCATTTATCCAAGTAAATTGCTTCTTTGGAAACAAATAAAAGAAAAATGAGAATCTCGTGCATATCTTCCTAGAATCCATGAATTTTTCCCACGTATAGAGGAAAAACCGATATCCTCAAATCACCTATTTCCAAGACATTGCTCATGTGTATGGCAAGCATGTCTTCCCCATTTCCCTTACTAGGTGTTTCCATGGGAGATGAGATCAAGAGAAGTGACAATTTTAAACTCGATGAGGTGATAACTTCCCATCTTATATCGTAATTCATATTATGTGTTGTAATGTTGAAGGCACCCCAAAAATTTTAATTGAAGCTCTCAATAAATGCTGGGTCAAATATTCGTCTTTTGCAAGAAATCTAAGTGATGGGATTCTCAATTCAGAATGACAAGGATGGACAACATGTGCAGTATCCCCTTCGTTGACGTCTTTCATTCTAGATAGTGGGTAAGGTCCACTTGCATATGTTGTTAAATGACAACTTTGATTGCTAGAATAGTATGTGGTTTTTGTCATGTATACTTCAAATGACTTGTTCACATAACACATTTTTGGGATTGGATGTACCAGTCCTTACCAATAGCTCAGTGAGTGATTGGTCATGATTTAAATATTTGTTCACTAGACTGATCACTGAACTAGGGATAGAGCCAGAACTCTCAAGGCCATGAAAGGGAAAAATACGAAACATTTGAATTCTATGTTGGAGATTTTAGACATCAGACATTTTAGAAATCAATCTCAAGAAAAAACTATTGGAAATAGTGGGTTGCCATGGATGGTCTAGTCAACAAAGAACAACAACTAGACTGTAAGTGCATATGGATAGGCCTTATGTCATCTTCACCAGTAGATCTAGACAATCTATCTTACTGCAGGATTTCGTTAGTGTCCAGCCAGTTATTTTTACCACAATGGTTATTTGAAATCCCAAGTGTATTGACAGCTCAAGTTTCACTTTTAGTTTTAAGAGTTATAATGTCAAAGGGACTAAAATAAGGGAAAGTTGCTACCAAGGACAATGACACTACAAAAAAATGTTTTAAACATTTAAGATAAAAACAAGTTTTTGAGAGAACCATGTATGATGACCCTTGAAGCCTATTCATAGCTAGTTACCTATGTCTTCACTAATTCAAGGAAGCTAGATCCTGCCCTTAATTAGAGCAGTTAATTTAGCTATTATTTTAATATATTTTAATTGACTAATGAAAACCCAACTGAAACCAATATGGAAATCACTGTTGTTTTCGATATTATATTATCCCTCTTTGAGAGTCCGAAGTAATGAATAGAGTGCTTTCTTTCCATTCTGTGTCTCTATCTTTCCTTGTGTCTATTCTTATCATTAGTAATCATTGGTAAGGAGATCGTGGATCATCATCATCAAAACTAAAGATCTTAGGAGGATAGTAGGGTGATGACAAAATATAGGAATAGAATAAAGGACATTTTTAAGCGCTAATACAGAGAATCTTTACAAAGGATTGATGCTAATAGAAATGAAGCCAATGAGCATGAACTGTTGGAAGCTCTAAGAAGAATGGCTAAAAGACAATCAGTCATGTTTGGATGCATTGCCTTGTGAATTCTACTTGATCCCTTGGTTTGTGCTTGATGAGGAACTCTTAATCATGTGCCAAGGTGTTGAGCCCCAAACTTGCATCTTTCCTATACACCTTTCTAGACTTTTTCCATTTACCTGGACCTCCTAAGCTATCAACATCATTACATATTAGTTTAAAAGAGCATATAAAGTGGTTTCCTAACTATGTTTTGTGTCTGTTGTTTGAATTAGGTTTTTTCTCATTGAGCTGCAGAATCTTGTCACTTTCCACAGCCAGTTCAACTTTCTGCAGCCTTTTTGTTAAAGTCTATATTGCAGGTGTCTTCAGCCAAATCGAGCCACATGGGCAAGTTGGAAATGATGTAGACATGGACTGAGTCCTATTGGCTCAGTCGAATTCATCAGAGGAGGCCATAGTCAATGGGGGTCAAGCGGTGGTCAACAGAAGAGTCTTATGGTAACAGGACTCTGTTTTTCAACACGTGAAGACTTGCGTGGCCATTCCTAGATCTCAGGGGACATATCAACACCTGTGGACTGCTCCATAAGGTGAATCCAACAACCACCCTCAATAGATTTAATCATCACGGCAGCCATGATGCTAGATCCCTAGACGTCGTTGTTCACCTGTCCTCTGTCAACGCAGTTTTTAGGAAATTAGTTATGTAGCCCTTTGTTATAAATAATGTGTTCCCATACACATAATAGTTAGTCTTGGTAATGAGATTTTGCTGTCAAGAAACCCCATTGTGCCGTGACATTATTTCTTTGTTATGGCTGCGTTTTGAATACATGAGAGGACTCTGTTAATAAGCATAATTCATGGTTAATAGTTGTTTCCCTAGGTTGTCCAAAGGGCCCCTACACACACCGAGGTTTTGTTTATTGCTGTATAGTTTCATGCTTTATTTCTATACGTTCATTATGCCATAGTTATTGGCGTGTATATATTGCATCTCTTATGGTATTAAAGTTTTATTTCTGTCCATAATTTTTCATGATTTATATTGTTGTTAACTGATCAGTGTCTTTGTTCTAGATTACAGTAGGCAACCTGAGCATTTGCACATAGTTTTACAATGACTAATGACATGGAATCAGTCTTGTCCTTCTCCTGATTTATTTTTCTCAATTTTAATTCCAGCACTATTTTATTTATTTCAGTTTTGATCATTTGCTTTATTAGTTAGATTAGATATTAAATTACTCATGTCATTATCAGTTACCTCCGAAAGCCATAGTGAGACTAATGGTGAGGGATTAAAGTATGAGTGTGTAGTTTGATATTAGTTTATTTTATGCAAGTTAGATATTAAATTTCTCATGTCATTATCAGTTACCTCTGAAAGCCATAGCGAGACTAGTGGTGAGGGATTGAAGTATAAGTGTGTAATTTGATATTAGTTTATTTTTCTACAAATTAGATATCAGATTGCTCAAGTTGTTTATGATTACCTCCGAAAGCCATATCGAGACTAATGCTGAGGGGTTAGAATATGAGTTGATGTAATTTGATTTTAGCATTACTTTTCTTGCAATTTTTGGATTTCTTTGAGTACAGTTTCTTTTGTATTTAGATAGCAGCAAGGATAATGGTTTCATGATCAATAGTTCACTGTTTTTTTAATTAGAATAGTGGCACATTGTCATTCCTTTTTAGGAATTAATTTCATCATTGCATGTTTTAAAACCTTTTTGAAAAGTTCGAAGTTTTGGAAATCATTTTAGAGGATATCATTGCCTTGAAAATTTATATCCATACTTGTCTTTTATAATTTCCATCTCACATTACAAAATTAACAAAGATAAACTCAAAAACAAAACAAAAATAAAAAACGACAAAAAGTAAGAAATAGGTTATCTTGCACATATAGTGCACCACACTTCAACAGTTTACGACTCTCGGATTGACAATTAATATAGCAATTTAGGACACTCTAAATTGACCAAACATTTTGGCGTCGTTGCCGGGGAAGTGTAACTAGGTAGCCAATTTCTTAAAAAAAAAAGGAAAAATTCAAAGAAGGGAAAAATTGATAACTTCTCAAAATATGCTCTCCTCTTGCACCTAGTTTGATCTCGAGGATGAGAAAAGAGAGTTACTTGTTTAATAATTTCTTGAGTATGTTCTCTTTTTGCACCTAGTGTGATCTGGAAGATCAGAAAGAGAATTATTAGCCCGGCTTGAAGATAAAAATAAAAAATGACATGCATAGAGCAAGAGATTCTAGGGGAAGGTTTATAGCTAGGGCCAAGAGTTAGATTTTTACAACTCTATCTACTTCAAGGCATAGACAAGATACACATCCATCATCTCCAACTCACAATCTTAGCCTTAGGATTCCTAGAATTCAAGGGGCAATAGTTGAATTAGGAGACTCTCCCACAGTATCCATCAAATTTGACCTAGGGAAAGAATATTTCTTCACTTCTACATGGGAACATATTGTAATCAAAGAAGTAGAATCACCTGAAGAAGAAGAGGGAGAAATTCCTCCTCATTCACCATTAGTAGAAGAACCAGAGGACTCTAAAATATCTGAGGAAACTATCATGATAGAGGAAGTAGTAAATGGATTTGGAGGAGGAGGTAGAGGTAGAGGTAGAGGTAGAGGAGGAGGAAACAATGGAGGAGGTAGAGGTAACAATGGGGGAAATAGGGATGGAGATAACTCATTTGGATCTCCTATAGTTGATGAGGAATCTCATACAACAATGAAAAACATCTCACCATCTATCCTCCCAAACTTTTATGGGTTACTGAAACATTTCTATTTGAGTTTGAAGTCGTGTGCCAAACTTATGACTATATGGAAGACTCTCAAAAACTCAAATTGTTTCCTTCAACATTGAAGGGGGTTGCTTTGAAGTGGTTCATGGGATTAGTCACTCAATCTATTAGGACTTGGAATGATATGAAACAAACATTTTTGGATAGATACTTGGACTATTGCATGCCCACCAACCATAAGGATGAGGTATTCAAAATGGTGCAAAAATAAGATGAAAACTTGGATGATTTACTTGAAAGATTTCAATAGAACCTGAAAAGAGAAAAAATGAGTAACTTAGATGAGGAGACCTTGAAAGCCCTTCTATTAAAAGCCATTAGAGATGAATGGATAGATATTTTAAACATGATGGGAAAGGGAGATATTTCTCAACTTACACTTCATGACATAGCAGAACTATGTGTCCATCTCTTGAGGGGAAAATCTAAAACTGGAAAAGGGCCTAGAGATCCTTCTCTTATTAGAGCAAACAAATCTGCAACTGGATCAGTAAGTAGGGCAGAGGTTAGCAATATGCTTGATGAGTTAAAAACTGATATTTTAGGGAGCCTTAGTGAACAGCTAGACACCCTTAAAATACAAAACAAGCAGAAAGTAGAAGCTGAAGCTTTGGCCATCTTTTGTCCAAAATGTAGGAAGAAAAATGCTCTAAGGGAATGCCCCTTGGACGCCAAAGTTGTAGAAACATGTATGATTTGCTGAAAAATCCATGAGACCAAGGATTGTCCTTCAATTCCTGGGCTCAAAGCTGTCTTTCAAGAAGATCCAAATTCAATAGAGTCTCTCTATTTTGTTTTAAGCAGACCTTGGCAGGGGCAACAAAATCAAGGGTTCAACAACCCCATGAACTTTCAACCCCCACCAAATTGGAATCCTTGGCAACAACCTTGGTCCCAACCTCAAAATCCATATCAATAATGGGTACAAGGTATGCAAAATCCTTATGGGAGATTTGCTCAATTTTATCAGTATCCTCCACCTTTTAAAAATCAACAATCTCCTCAACTTCCAAATCAAAATCCACAATTTTCATTACCATTTCCACAACAACAACAACCTTCTCAACAAAATCCAAATTCTCAACTCTTGCTTCCATTCCAACAAAAGACAAATCAACTACCATCCCAGCCATTGCCAAATCCCAATAATAAAAATCCTCAAAATGCTTACATGGTAGAAGGACAACAATTTCCTACCTATATGATTGTTCCTCTCAATGATGTACAACTTAGATCTGGTAGAGTCCTAGAAAAACCTTCTATAGATGCTCAAAAGCAAAGTATTTCTGAGGAAGATTCTCTTAAAGGCAATAAAGGTTCTGAAGCATCTCTTCAAAACCTAAACACTCAAAAAGAAAAAGAAAAAGAGTCAACCCCCACAACTCCTATAGTTGAGAAACTTGCATCTTCATCCACACCTCCTTTCCCTGAAAGATTACAAATTGACAAAGGGGTGGAAAAACAAATCTTGTTGTCTGACTATGATTTCCTAGATGAATTAAGGAATGTCTATATCAAGATTCCATTGCTACAAGCCATTAGAGAGATTCCTATTCTACAAAAACAATAAAGGAGTTGAGTCTCAAAAGACCAGGAAGAAAACCAAGAGATACAAGAAGAATCCACCTGGTAGGAAAAATTGCAGATATCATGATGGGAAAAATTACCATGCAGAAATATGTAGATCCTCGTAGTCCAATTGTCAAAACACATATAAATGGGGTAGAAATTCCAAATAATTTGATTGACTTAGGGGCTGCTATCAACATTATGAGTAAACAGACTATGGAACAACTAAAACTTCCTAATCTTCTTTTTACACCTACTTTACTGCAACTTGCAGATCAATCAATTATCAAACCAGATGGTGTATTGGAAGATATTTCAGTCTCCCTATATTCTTGGGAATCTCCAGTAGATTTCATGATTTTGACTCCCAAGAGTAATTTAGGAGGGCACCCACTCATCTTAGGAAGACCTTGGCTAGCCACAACTGATGCTTTCATTAGTTGTAGATTTGGAGATATCTACATTTTTGATGGTAGTTCCACAAAGAAATTCAATTTGTATCCTCCAGCAAAAGCAATTACAGAAGTAGGAGATAATGAATGGGTTGATGATGAGGACACTATATAGCCTGTCTTTACCATTTCAAAAATCAGTGAAGATAGTCAAATTCTAAAAACATTAGAAAATTTTGAAACATCTTCAGAATATGACCACACATAGTTTCAGTTAGATTCTGACATTGAGTATCTGTCATCTAAACAAATGTCTCTTTACTCTATGGAAGAGTTTGGTAGTTCCACCATTGAGATTTTTCCAGGTAAAACATTGAATATCAATAAAATTTGGAAAGGTCACAACAGGAAGAGCTAACCAAAATCTTGCAAAAACATTCTACTGCGTTTGCATGGGAGTATACTGATATGAAAGGTATTGACCCTAAGACTTGCATTCATCACATCTACATCGAGGAAAATAGTAGACCAATCAGACAACCTCAGAGAAGGATGAATCCAAACCTTAGGGAGATAGTGAAAGAAGAGCTCCAGAAACTACTCAATGTAAACTTCATTATCCAATTTCAGATAGCCGATGAGTTTCTCCATTGGTTATAGTACCTAAAAAGAATGGTAAATGGAGGGTATGCATTGATTACAAGGAATTGAATAAAGCAACTTTGAAGGATCACTTTCCTTTACCATTTATCGATCAGGTATTAGATACACTAGTAGGCAAAAAGTACTTTTCATTTTTGGATGGTTTTAGTGGCTATAATCAAATTCACGTAGCACTTGAAGGTCAAGATAAGACCACATTTACCTATCCATGGGGAACTTTTGCTTATCGAGTACTTCCTTTTGGATTATGTAATTCACCTACAACATTCCAAAGAGCAGTACTAGGAATCTTTTCTGATCTAATCCATGATTGCGTAGAGGTTTATATGGATGATTTTATATTTTATGGTGATTCATTTGAAGTGGCATTAGAGAATTTGGAAAAAGTCCTTATAAGATGTAAAGAAACAAACCTTTCATTGAGTCATAAAAAATGTTTTATGATGTTTACTGAAGGTATTGTTTTGGGACATCACATTTCATGCGATGGGATTAAAGTTGATAGATCAAAAGTTGAAGTCATCTCCAAGTTACCTATTCCAAATTGTGAAAAGGATGTTAGAAGTTTTCTGGGATTTACTAGGTACTATAGAAGATTTATAGAGAAATTCACTAAAATAGCATCTCCACTCTTCAAATTGCTTACAAAAGACTGTGAATTCAAATGGGATCCTGATTTCCAATCAGAATTTGAAGCTTTGAAGACAAGAATATCTGAAGCACCTATCTTGACGATGTAGAAAAATAAACTAGTAGGTGCCTGACATCCTCAAGGCATGTCGTGATGAACCATGTGGCGGACACTTTGTTGACAAAAGAATGGCCTATAAAATCCTTTCTTTAGGATATCATTGGCCTTCCCTCTTCAAAGATGCAAAAGAATATGTCAAAAGGTGTGACAGCTACCAAAGAGTAGGGAAACTGACCCTTTCAAATGAAATGCCATTCCAACCACAGGTACTCATCGAACCCTTTGAAAAATGGCCTTTAGATTTCATTGGACCTATTAATCCACCATATAAACAAAAGAAGTATATATTGGTATGTACTGATTATGTCACTAAATGGGTAGAAGCCAAAGCATTACTTTCTGCTACTGAAAATTCAGTTTTTAGTTTTCTTTATGAGGATATTTTTACTCGCTTTAGTGTTCCAAGAGAAATTGTGACAGATCAGGGAAGTCAATTCACATCTAACCTAGTGGAGACGCTGATGGAAGAATACAAAATCAAGCACAAAAAATCTACTCCTTACCATCCACAAGCAAATGGCCAAGAGGAGTTTACAAACAAAGTTATTGAAGGCATCATCACCAAAACTATTCATCTACATAGAAGAGATTGGGCAGAAAGGCTTCCTGAAGCCTTATGGGCCTACAGAACTACATGGAGGAATACAACATGACATTCTCCCTATGAACTTGTTTATGGGAAAGAAGTCCTGCTCCCCATTGAGTTTCAAGTCAAAACTTTCAAGATAGCAGTTCAGTTGGGGATGGATCTATCAGAAGCCCAAAAGCACAGAATGGAGCAATTGAATGAGCTAGATGAGATCAGACAAGAAGCAATCCTAAGAACTAATCTATCTAAATATCAAAGAGCTAAGTGGCATGACAAATACATCAAAGAGAAATAGTTTCAAGAGGGAGCTTGGGCATTACTATTTGATTCCAAGTTTAAAGACTTCAAAGGAAAATTTTAGACTCATTTGCTTGGGCCATATGAGATTGAAAAAGTCTTTAGTAATGGAACGGTAAGAATCAAAAACATTGATGAATTTCATACTCCTCTTATTTTGAATGGCCACAGATTAAAGGTTTATCATAAGCCACTCTCAAAAGAGGAATTTGTCAAAATGTTTCAAGATAGTTCTGCAATAAGGCTGGTGAAGAAGAATCCTTCTTCTCCACCAGCCTAGCCTTTGTTCCTTTTTGTTTATAAAAATAAAAAATAAAAATAAAAATGTATAAGCCTGAAAACCAATCACTGATTGGCAGTATTATACAAAAAATATAGAGTGAAAATCAGAAATGCCTGACACCCTATATTTTCCAAAAAAAAATATCTCTCTCTCATCTCACAAGTTTTGTGACACTCCACTCCATCTCATTTCACATCATTTCACTCCACTCCTTTCCATTCCACTCCATTTCATTTCATTTCACCAATAAAAGTTTCTTTTATGACTATTTTCATTCAGTCAGTTATCATTTATCCATATCCATTCCTTCAAATGGTTGTTGTGTTAGTTTTCGCAACAGGAACCAGTTTCCACAGCCAGAAGCAGTTTTCGCAGCTACCACTCTGTTTTCAAATTGACAGTCAAGATGTTAGTTCAATAATCATGAAAGCAAATGCAGGTATGACTGACGACATATTATAAAGACATGGAGCACCTAAAGGCATCAATAAGGAGTAGTTGATCAAGGGTTAATGGACAAACAAATGGAAAATATTCCAAGGTATGAGTACAAATTTATTTCAAATAGCAATGAAAACACATTTTTGCATAGTTATTAAACCATAAGCTCCAATATATGCAATGATTGCAATGACAACCTCCATAACCATTCCACGACATTCCTCCATGAACCATGCATTTATTTTCCAAATGGTCTTATGATTAGCCTTCGGATTTAATTTGTGTTGGCTGCATTTTAACACTCCACTTGTAATCATGACATGGTCGATTTGACTACGGCTCTTCTCAACCGCATAAAATCCGCAGCTATTTCATAAACGTGTTCATATCTACTCTGCGGCCACCTAATTTAAAATTCTACTGAATGTACTTTATTCCCCCTACTGTTCTATTGACATCACGACTGCATTTCCACCTTGTTCACATAAGCCTTCACCCCATTTCACGAATTCATTTCCACTGTCTGTCCTCTGTTTTCCACTCACAGTCACTGGTTTTCTCCATAAACTCTGTTCACTCCCATAGCCCAGCCATCGCACTTCCGCTAAATCGTCCTCACGCAGAAGAGCTTAAGAGCAGAAGGAAGGATGGGTCGGTTGTTGAGGGTAGAACCGGAAGGGCCCAAGTTTTTGGAAGGATATCCGCAAGTGAAAAACATACTGAAGAAGGCAAAATGGCTACGGTTTATTCAAAAGTTCAAAGGCTACAACAAGGATATTATAAAGGCCTTTGCGAGGTCTTCTAATGGCCAGGAGATGGAAATTGGGGACCTTAAGTTTACAATCACCGAGGCATCTATAGTAACTACTACAGAACTTCCCCAGGAAGGTGAACGTTGGTTCAAGAACAAGAGCTTCGACGAGCAGGCTTGGAGAGTCATACTACAGAACCTAGGTATGGATGTAACTATATTCAAATGAGGAATTCATGTCCATGCTTTAAAAGAGGAGTGGGCCAGCTTATTGTTAATTATTCAAAAGTTCATTACTTGTGAAGGCCATTTTGGGGCAATGTATATATGTCATACCTGGTTGTTCATGAAATTTTTGGAAAGCCAAACCCTCAATTTGCCCTACTTTTTATTGCTGAGCTTGAAAAAGATGTGCACAATAGTCCAAAATAATATAGAAGACATAAAACCCCATTTGTATCATCATGGGCTTGTGAGAATTCTAATTGAAGACCAATTGAAGAAAAATAGGGACACCTGGGAACGGTTTTTGGTGAGAAACTACTTTCAAGAGCCACCCGAGGTACCTGAAAGCAGTACAACAAGAAGGAGTAGGAGAAAGGAGAAAAGTGTAATAATCCAAGACCCTCCTATTAGCAAAACCAAAGAAGTTGATCAAGAAGAGAGGTTGGAAAGAACCAAGGATAGAAACCAAAGAAAATCAAAAGGGAAATGAAACATAGAAGCTGTTTATCAAACTTCATAGCCTTCTCAAAAATGAGACCACCAAACACTGTCCAAAAGATTAGTTTCTCTTCGAGAACAAGCGGCTGTAGCCAAGAAGAAACGAAAGGAAAAACAGAGTAAGGAGGAAGATACTAGTCCACAACATGTGAGAAGAAGCTCTAGGCTTAAAGGGAAATTAAATATAGTAAAAACCAAACAGCCCCACTTTATTGATTTGGGGGAGGAAAACCCACAAAAGGCTCCAACAACCTCTCCTAACTGTAGCCCACCCCATACTTCAATTTCACAGCTAGATGTTGACATGAGTCCTTCTCGGCCACAGTTTGAAATCAGTCCCTCTCAACAGGATCTTGGGGTCAGCCCAAGGGAGGCTACACCCGAGGTGGACCCAAATCAGTAGGAGATGTATGATTACATAGAATCCTTAGAGAAGACAACTGTAGGTTCAAGCACGTCATCCACTCAGCCTCACACAACACAAGAAGCTCTAGTCCAATTGTTGAAACAAGAAGTCTTTGAATTGGAGATTTTAAATAGACATATTAAAAATGAAAATGAAGCATTAAAGGAGCAAAGCAGATTGGACAAGATCATTCATGACAACACTATGTTACATCTGGGACTGTGGCAGAAAAAGAACAAGAAATTAAAGAAAAGGTGCAGGAATTTGAGTAGGGAATTGATCAGTCTCAAATTCGGATGCTTGATAAGGAAGCCCAAGAGGGTAGTAGTACCAAGGAAGAGGAGAAGAGGACTAGATGTATTGGGAGAAGCTTCAGAGCACATGGACTAAAGCAAGGATGATCAAAATTTTGGTTGCATGGGGACATGCAACACCTTCACAGTGGGGGTATGTTGGGCCCCAAACTTGCATCTTTCCTATACACCTTTCTAGACTTTTTCCATTTACCTGGACCTCCTAAGCTGTCAACATCATTGCATATTAGTTTAAAAGAGCATATAAAGTGGTTTCCTAACCATGTTTTGTGTATACTGTTTCAATTAGATTTTTTCTCATTAAGCTGCGGAATCTTGTCACTTACTGCAGCCAGTTCAACCTTCCACAACCTTTTTGTTAAAGTCTATACTGCAGGTGTCTTCAGGCAAATTGAGCCACATGGGCAAGTTGGAAATGACGTGGACATGGACCGAGTCCTATTGGCTTAGTCGAATTCATCAGAGGAGGCCATAGTCAACGAAGGTCAAGCGATGGTCAACAGAAGAGTCTTACGGTAACAACACTCCGTTTTTCAACACGTGAAGACTTGTGTGGTCGTTCCTAGATCTCAAGGGACATATCAACACCTGTGGACTACCCCATAAGGTGAATCCAACAGCCACCCTCAATAGATTTAATCATCACGACAACCATGATGCTAGATCCCTGGATGTCGTTGTTCATGTGTCCTCTATGAGCGTAGTTTTTAGGAGATTAGTTATGTAGCCTTCTATTATAAATAATGAGTTCCCATACGCATGATAGTTAGTCTTGGTAACGTAATTTTGCTGTGAAGAAAGCCCACTGTGCCGTGACATTATTTATTTGTTATAATTGTGTTTTGAATACATGAGAAGACTCTATTCATAAGCATAATTCATGGTTAATAGTTGTTGCCTGAGGTTGTACAGAGGGCCCCTGCACACGCCGAGGTTTTGTTTATTGTTGTATAGTTTCATGCTTTATTTCCTTACGTTCATTATGCCATAGTTATTCACGTGTATATATTGCATCTCTTATGGTATTAATGTTTTATTTATGTCCATAATTTTTCATGCTTTATACTGTTGTTAACTGATCAATGTCATTGTTCTAGATTACAATAGGCAGCCCGAGCATTTGCACATAGTTTTAAAATGACTAATGACATGGAATCAGTCTTGTCCTTCTGCTGATTTATTTTTCTCAGTTTTAATTCCAACACTGTTTTATTTATTTCAGTTTTGATCATTTGCTTTATTAGTTAGATTAGATATTAAATTACTCATGTCATTATCAGTTACCTCTGAAAGCCATAATGAGACTAATGGTGAGGGATTGAAGTATGAGTGTATAGTCTGATATTAGTTTATTTTTCTGCAAGTTAGATATTAAATTGATCATGTCATTATCAGTTACCTCCGAAATCCATAGCGAGACTAATGGTGAGGGATTGAGGTATGAGTGTGTATTTTGATATTAGTTTATTTTTCTGCAAGTTAGATATTAAATTGCTCATGTCATTATCAGTTACCTCTGAAAGCCATAGCGAGACTAATGGTGAGGGATTGAAGTATGAGTGTGTAATTTGATATTAGTTTATTTTTCTGTAAATTAGATATCAGAGTGCTCAAGTTGTTTATGATTACCTCCGAAAGCCATAGCGAGACTAATGGTGAGGGGTCAGAATATGAGTTGATGTAATTTGATTTTAGCCTTACTTTGCTTGCAATTTTTGGATCTCTTTGAGTACAGTTTCTTTTGTATTTAAACAGCAGCAAGGATAATGGTTTCATGATCAATAGTTCACTATTTGTTTAATTAGAATAGTGGCACATTTTCATTCCTTTTTAGGAATTAATTTCATCATTGCATGTTTTAAAACCTTTTTGAAAAGTTCGAAGTTTTGGAAATCATTTTAGAGGATATCATTGCCTTGAACATATATATCCATACTTGTCTTTTAGAATTTCCATCTCACATTAGGAAATCAACAACGATAAAACCAAAAACGAAATAAAAATAAAAAATGACAAAAAGTAAGAAATAGGTTATCTTGCACATATAGTGCGCCGCACTTCAACAGTTTACGGCTCCCAGATTGACAATTAATATAGCAATTTAGGACACTCTAAATTGGCCAAACACAAGGGACCTTGGAAACAGAGTACAATTGGAGGCCAATTACTTTTCTTAATGTCTCCTATATGGCTTAGCTGTAACCATGTATATTGTCACTAAACTAAAAGACCTGCCAAGGGGCCTTGGAAACAGAGTACAATTGGAGACCAATTACTTTGCTTAATGTCTCTTATAAGGAATTTGATTAATGTCTCCTATATGGCTTAGTTTTAACCATGTATATTGTCACTAAACTAAAGGACCCCTCCACCCAAGTGGCCTTCTAATATTTTTAGTGATTTAGTTATGTGAAAGAACTGACATAATGCCTTTTAGTCCTAGTGCAACTCACAATTTCTTATTCATGTATTTGCTCACTAGGCTACAGAGAGATCTCCCCTATCAATAGGTCTTTGTGGCAGAAAATCGTCATTATTATCAAACCACTAGAAGCGGCTACTCAGACCAGCTCTTCATAAATTTTTAAACAAATATAAAAATAGACATCACTTGCTATGTCTAAAATAGCATAATATGTACTATAGAATGTTCTTGAAATACTATGTTTAAAATCAGACTCATGTCAATTTACAGAAAGAATAAATGCAACAAACAAATCTTAAACCGGCCTTTTCTTTATCCATCATGTGCTTCCCACATCCATTGCCCAAACTAGATCAAAGTTCCCATATGGAAAAGGTTGGTCTAATGTGTTCGATACTTGAAAATCAACCCGTGCAAACATCGTAAAAATAAACTCCAGCTTCAATGCAAGAAACTGAAAAAAATATTGAAATCATGATAGACTAATTCCAATCTAAATTGAAAATTCCACACCCCACGTCCACCACACACCTTAGCCACTGATCATAGAGTTCTTGTAACTAAAATCCAACCACTGATAATAGAGTTCTTGTAACTGAAATCCTCATCATCTTCATAATCCATATCAAATTGAAATTGTTCAGGCAAATGTTCCTCTTGTGAAAAAGGTTCTGAATGATTATCCTCTCCATGAGATTTAACGACAAACATTTCTTGATCAACTTCCAACTTACACATCACTTGACTAACAACAATCAAGTAAATCACTTGAAGCTACTAGATTCCTCCACTCCATGAAACTCACAACTCATCATTGCACTGATTTCTGCAAGACGAAGACCAATTTCAACAATTTTTTTAGGAATATAGTGCACAACATCAAAACCCTTAAACAAGCCTCTCCTATCATGGGTAACTCCCGTCTCAGTATTTATGCATCCTTGATAGCATCAAACTTATAAATATATTCCAATTCATCCTCTGAGAAGAAGAAGCTTGACGCCAATGGAGCCACTTAAGGTAAGGATCCTCTAGATTTTTTTAGAAGCAAAGACAATGATCTATACGTGTAATATCAAGGGATTCTTCTCCAACTTCCAGCTTCAACATTTTTTTTAGGAATATAGTGCACACCATCAAAACCCTTAAACAAGCCTCTCCTATCATGGGTAACTCCCATCTCAGTATTCATGCATCCTTGATAACATCAAACTTATAAATATATTCTAGATCAGCCTCTGAGAAAAAGAAGCCTAAGGCCAATGGAGCCGAACAAAGTAAGGATCCTCTAGATTTTCTGAGAAGTAAAGACCGTGATCTATAGGTGTAATATCAACAGATTCTTCTCAAACTTGGGGATATCCTCCTACATTCTCAATATTCTTCACAAGAAGATTTCCTGCATATCTATCAGTATTAATTATCCTAATATCTAGTATTCCAATCCTATGTACAATGGTCACTGGGAAACTAGATGTTCCATGGTCACTGGCATCACAATCATGTGGGACAAACTGCTGAAATGACGCAACCTTACTAATAGTCTGTCTCTTATTTCTTTTCTTCCTTGTAGTCACATTACATTAAAAATTTAATGTGTTATTTTGACAAGCATAGGAGGAAGAAAATTTGCAAAATGATCATGATCTAGAACTTATACTGCAACTCCTCTGATACCTGTTTTCTACAACTCTAACCTATCTCTTTAAACCAGGTTTTTCATCGTCATATTTTTTCACTATTGCATCTAGGTTTCAGATACGTTGTTCAATATTTCATTGATTTTCATTGTATTTTATATATTATGGTCTATGGAGCCACAAACTCATGAGAATCAGCCTCCAATACCTCAACACAAAAGTTGTTCCCAATTGATTTGTCATGGAAGTAACATTTACAATCTGATGTGAATGAAATGTTCACTGAACCCGATGATTTTGGACAGAACATGTGAAAACAAAGTAGCAGGTAGAAATAATGGATGGGTGCATCATTTAGAGAAATCTATGGCTTGTGATGACTTTCTTTGAAATAAATTTGTACCAGAACAAAAAAACCAGGTCCTAGTCAGGGTGACCTTCCTCATTGAATTCTCTTCAGAGAACAAACTCTAATTTCATCTATGTGATTCAGTTCTCACTGGCAAGGGATCCAAGGTATGCATATACATATTGTCCTTCATATTCTCTCCATTGTCATTTCTTCCAATCACCTTGCTCATTTTTCGTTGGCAGAACCAATTGGTCATTTGTTGATATTTAGATTTTTTGGATGTAGAAATCCTCAGCAACAATGGGTTACATGTTAATTTATAGTAATCTCCAGTGAAAATATGCAAATGGTGATCAATGTTGAATATAAGCTACACATCCCATCTCTATCCATTGCTTTCCATGATCATAGTGAGATGAAGCTGAAAGAATGTCAAGTATAGTCTTGCGATCCATTACCATTTTGCGTCAAATAAGTTTTAAAAGTTGTTCATCTTTGTTAGGCCCCTATACTACTAGTGTAACCCCTTATTTTTATTAGTATAACCCACTTATTATATTGATGTACCCATGTAGTGCCCATATTGTTACTATTGTGCCCCATAGAAGCCCACTACTGTTATTATTGTGCCCTTACATTATTATTGTTATGCCGGCTCTGATTATGTTATGACCCCTTAGACTTCTATATATAGAAAGGAGGTCTTTTCATTTGTATCATCCAAGAATTGTTTATTTATGTAATGTAAAGGAGGTTGCCCCCTCGAAGAGGCTAAATTCTAAGGCGTTGATCTATCTTTTCTTTCTTTTCTTGAGCTGGTTTCATAACATTTGGTATCAGAGCTTTGGATTCTAGGGTTTCGCTGCTCCAACCAGGTCATCGTAGCATTTTCACTATAACTTTTTTTCCATGACGTTTCAGAAGTCACAAGAAAAACCCATTTGAGAAGAAATCGCGCTGAAACTTTGGTCCAAATTTCAGAGCTTTTGGCACGACATTTGCGGAGATATGATCTGAGGAAGTTGGTCTTTTGGCAGACTCCTGAATTACATTCAAAACAGGTGACCTAGGAAAACTCGTCATAACGTTCTCTCTAGGGATCAGATTGAAATTTCGTCAGAAGGTACAGAAAGAGGACGGACTGTAGTTTCTTATATGCATTTCTCATATCCAAAGGTTGAAACAGTGACTCGTGGCACGTCGTACAAGCTCGCTCTACTAAACTAGTCTATAATCAGGTCATCTTGGGAGATCGTGCATAACTCTTTCTTGGAGAATCCAATTTGGATCAGATTGGTGGCATTGGAAAGAGGACATAGACGGATACTACAGGTCACAATTTCAAAACTTAGAGATCTGAAAGTACAGAGTTACAGTCGTTTCAAGGTAGAGCTCCTAAAATCAAGAAAAAGCAAGATGAGGAAGTTTGATGGAAAGGATCCGATAAATTGGATACTTCAGATGGAGCAATATTTTGATATACATGGTGTACAAATGTTACAAAAGGTATGTATTGCATCTTCATATTTAAAACCAGATCAATTTTTATGGTACAAAGGGCTTTGTTCTCGTAAACAACTTGTTATGTGGTCAGTTTTCACGGAGGAAATGATAGAATATTATGAGGATACAAAGAGCAACACCTTCTTTAGAGCAACACCACAACAATTGGAAAGAGTAAAAGGGCTTTGTGACATAGTGGAAAGCAAAATTATGGAAACCTGGAAGTATACCCCTCACAACTATAAAGATAGAAGTGTTGTTTCTCCTAGCCTTCCACAACCTACAAGGGTTACACCACAACAATTGGAAGAAAAAAGAGAAAAAGGGCTTTGTTACAATTGTGATAGCAAATGCACTAAAGGTCATAAGTCTATTGAGAAGAAATTATTTTACATAGAATATGAAGAGGAGGAAGAAAAGGATCAAGAAACAACAAAAGAAGAAGATATACGCCAGGACCCCACCCCAGAGAAAGAAGAAATGAATCATACCATATCTTGTAAAGCATTGACAAGGATTACCACTCCTCAAACTCTCAAGATAGAAGGACATATCAAGAGGAAAAAGGTGCAAGAAGTGAAAGATCACATCGAGAAAGAAGAAATGAATCCAACCATATCTTGTAATTCATTGTTCGAAATTACCACTCCTCAAACTATCAAGATAGAAGGACATATAAAGAAGAAAAATGTTCAAGAAGTGAAAGATCACATCGAGCATCAAGAAATAAATCCGACCATATATTGTAAAGGATTGGAAGAAGTTACCACTCCTCAAACTCTAGAGATAGAATGACATATCAAGAAGAAAAAGGTTCAAGCAGTGAAAGATCACATCAAGCATCAACAACAAGTTCTCCAACTTTTAAAGGATAACGCCACTTCGGTGCAAAATCAAACGAAACGACAGGCACTTAAAAAATGGTGACCTTACCGAATGGGAAGACTCTTCAAGGATGAGGATGTGGAAGCATTGTTTTGTGCTATTTATATTATCCAACCAGATTAGATAAACGAAGCAAGGGATGAATGGAAGAAGGACGAAGAAGTATGGCCACTTATTCAAAAGTTGCAAAAGATCCCAATTCAAACAATATTGCTAGAAATTAAAGAGGAAGGAAAAATCATATTGGAACCTAGAGCAGTCACAGAAACAGGAACCTGACAACTACGAAATCAATCAATTTCAGAGTATCTCATCAAGTGGAAGAACTTACCCGCTGAATATTCGACATGGGAGGACAAGAATTTTATACACAAACATCAAGAACTACTCAAGCGTTGAGGACAATGTTTTTTGATGGAGAGGGGCATGTTAGGCCCCTATACTACTAGTGTAACCCCTTATTGTTATTAGTATAACCCACTTATTATATTGATGTGCCCATGTAGTGCCCATATTGTTACTAGTGTGCCCCATAGAAGCCCACTATTGTTATTATTGTGCCCTCACATTATTATTGTTATGTCGGCTCTGATTATGTTATGACCCCTTAGACTCCTATATATAGAAAGGAGGTCTTTTCATTTGTATCATCCAAGAATTGTTCATTTATGTAATGTAAAGGAGGTTGCCCCCTCGAAGAGGATGAATTCTAACGCGTTGATTTATCTTTTCTATCTTTTCTTGAGCTGGTTTCATAACAATCTTATGAAAAACCCAATACTAGAGATATCAAAGGAGAAAGTCATTCTTCAGATATTGCAAGAGAAAGAATCTATCTAAAACCCCTGCAATTTTTGGAAAATTTTCTAGTTTATTTTTTATCTAGTTTGTGCTAGTTGACATTCATTGAAATCACAAGTTTGACATCAAAATTTTTGACAGGTGAACTGTTCACAATCGAATGTGAAATGATTCAGAGGTTTTGAGGGTATTAGAATCCATATATAGAAAAAAAATACTTGATAGCCAGAGCCCAATCAACTCATTATATACAAAGGATGAAGAACAACTCAAGACATCCAAAGGGCATGGTACACATTTAAGCAATAAATTAATAGGATAGCCAAATAAAACCCTTCACATCAATCGTACAAACCCAATAGACCTTTTTTCGCACAAACCTTCTCATAAATGGATGTTGAAACTATAAAACATGAAATGTAGGCTTAGACCAACATATAAGGGAGTTAAGAGATAAATCAATCATGGATTTCTCAAATATACTAGCAAATGACGAGGACCCGAGGGTGCATATTCATACAACATGGAAAAAGGCCAAAATGAATTTTCACTGATTAACTGCAATACACAGAAGAAAAGATAAGTTTTTAACAATCGCGTTATATGTACTCACCTGAGTTTCTAGCTCTCCTGCAAAACTCAAAAGGGCATGTTACAAAGAATTTGCAAAACTAAATGATCGGCTTGGGGAATTGTTGAGATGCTCAGAGTTCGAATCTATTGCGTGAAATTTGCAATAGAACTCGCACCTTTTTCTTCAATCTCAACACAATGTGCACTCTGGAGTCCTTTTTTTCCAACCACGTGATCTCCTACTCAAATATCCCAATTTTAAATTGGGTTAAAAGAAAATCTATGCATCGACCTATGTTTTGAATGGTGTGGTGACATTTAATTTCTTTTCATTTTTCTAGCCTTCTCACCGTGGATGGGGAATTTTTCCTTCCTATTGCAATTTTCTTTTTCACATTCTAGTGGAATTTGAGAGAATGGGAATGGTTCCCGCCCACGTTTGCAAGTACTTGCCTTTTGTTGCTAGGACTTCCTCACACTTGTGTTCGGGTGAGTAGAGCCACTTGAGTCCTTGTTGGTCCACTTCGGTAGGAAAAGGGTTTTCATGTAAGTGCATGTAATGAATTTAATGGAGGGTGTTATAAGATCAACTTAAGAGAATATTTACAAAATGGAGAGGGTCATGACATTAATACAAGTATTTCCATGGGGTTGAGGGGTAGGGTATGGGTAGTCAAAGTAGTAGTAGATTGTAGTTAAGAGTACCGCATATTACTTTAGAGAATTTTGATTACAAATATTATATTTTATGGTGCAAATGTAACAATGTTTTTAAATTATTTTGTCAGGCATGAGAATGGTTAAGTTTACCATGCCTTTTAGATATGCATGTGTACGTAATGGTAGAGTAAAATATTTATGGTGGGGAATGAGGTTGAATCCCAACAATCATTTTGATGCCCTTGTACATACTTTTTGATTAATAAAAAATCTTCAACTTACAAAAAAAAATAACACACTATACTCACACACAATACAATCAGCAAGCCCCCATCGATGTTATGGACTATTTTAAATGGATTTAGTAGCGTTGGATGGCTCCAACAAAACATGCCTTCGACAATGCTAACTAGACTTACACTCCATTTACTACATTAAACAATCAAGTCAGGCTTTAATAATTGTAACCAAACATACAAGTTGTTGATCAATTTAACCAACCTAACACACCTTTAATAGTGATAACAAAAATGTACATGTTACTAATCAAGTGACCATTCTGTCATGCCTCAAACATGTTCAATTGAACATAAATGTTGTTGATGGGGTTGACCTATCTAACATATCTCCCACAATTGTAGTCAAACATGCATGTTGATTCAATTAATCTCCTAGATAATGTTAAGCAAAAATACATGTTAATATCCAACCTAACATGTCACTAATAGTGAAAATGGAATGTGCATGTCAATGACTAAGCTAATTGACCTGATATGTTGTTCACTAAGATGATTAACACATAACTCACTAAGCTGGCCAAGTTAAACCTGTAAACAATCATGACATGCCTTTAACAATAGTAACAAAGTGTGCAAGCTCTAGATTGGGAAAATCAAAATCATTTACGTATGATAATCATAATTGACCATACATGTTTGTTGTGATCAACCCTTCAAGTTTTTCCTTGCTTCTATACAAAATTAAGCATGCCATGCAACTCTCAAAGTAAATTTGATACATATACAAATTAAGTTTGTATTTACTTGTTCAATTTGTGTTAAAGTGTTTCCTCTTTAAATGTCATGGGATTGGATCCAAAGGAAATAAAGGTATTTACACCTGCATAGATTAAATAGTTAAAGCATTGAGTGGAGGGCATCCCTTGTCTCACAAACAAGGTGGTCTCATATGTCAACTTGGTAGCTACCTGCATTATAACTTAATATTAAATACTATTCTTATTTTTTCTATTAATATGAATGCTTCTAATATTTAATATATTGTTAAGGAGATTACCTGTCGACTAAGTAGTGAAGTATTTAATATTAGATGAGATAGTTGTAAGGCTGAAATTTTGGCTACCAACGGTTAAATTTGGTGTTTGTATTATGTCAATGCAAAATTATATTTCACACCTCTCTGAGAATCAATCAAAATCATTTACACATACCAATCAAAGGCTTTCAATAGATGGTTAAAGTAGTGGTTGGGAGGAGTTCATTGTCAGGTCCATCCAAGGGTTTCCAAACTAGAGAAACAAGGGCATGTGTTTGATTTATGGGCTAACGTTTGAAAGATTTCTACGAGGAGAGGAGTTGATGGGAGTCCTTCTTATGGCAAGTCCATGAACCTCTTCCTTTTTTTCTTAAAGTAGGCTTGAAATAAGTGATTATAGATATATGATACATATAATATGCAAACCACTCACAACACAACAATATTGAACATTTGCATGAGAAATAACTTAATTTATTTTCAATATATTTTTTATTTAAAAAAGGTAAGATATGCTACCATGATGCAATACAATGATTCACCAACATTAGGCAATGTCTGATGGATGAGTCGTTCTTGCGGACAAGACTGACCTCCCTAGTATCTAATGATATCTAGCGACAAGAAAACCAAACAAATTCTATCTTTTTCTAAATATGCAATTTATAAATAATGGCAAACAAGTGTTTTAGGCTTACCTTGGGTCCAATGCAAGTGTGTGGAAGCCTCTCTCCATTGATCCAAATGAGCTCCCTTGTAGAGAATCTGCAAACACAAACAAGCACACAAATTAAATAGCACCTGAAAAGCCAATATAATAAAGAATACTTATCATGATGATCAAGGAATTCATGAAACAAATCATATAAGACAATTTGTTGAGAAAAATGAATCTGATTGTATTAACTTAAATCAAAGAAGAACTTTACAACCTTATGCCTTGATGTTGTACAGGCTTCTACCAGGGTCTAGCAAGAAGTATCCTCTACTTTGACAAGTTTCACTCTCTTCCCAATGAAGCCAAAAGGTACGTGATCTCTCCTCTCAAGCTTAACTAGGAAGTCTCAATTCCAATAGAATTTACCCTAAGAAATGTTCAGCTTCTAACCTCCCTAGCAACCAGCCCAATGCCTTAATTTATAGTGCAATGGAGGGAAGTTACTAGGTCCTCCTTCAAAGGGATAAAGCCCTCCTTCAAAGGGATAAGCTCCTCTCCTCAAGGGATTAGCTCCTTCAATTTTGGGATGCATGAACCACCTAGGAGCGAACCATCCACGTCAAGATTCCTTCTAGAGTCATCTAGAATTAACCCAAAGTGAGTTTTTAAGAATAAACTTGCGCCTTTTTGACTTTCACAGGGGTCCACACCCACTCCTTTAGAGACAGAGCAGGCATGTCCACAGGTAACATGAACAGGGGGTGCGGGACCGCAGGCAACAGTGAGAGAAAGTGCGGAACTAGAGATTTATTGATTTTTAAGGTCTTTCTCTCATTTTCATAGCTTGACATGAAGAGTTGAGGTTTGAGACTTGCTTAGGAGGAGAGTATGAATGATGATAGACCCATACTGACTGCAAATAGTCATGGTGACAATATTTTGTGTAACAGACACTAAACAAATGACTTGGACCATGGACGTTATGTACGATGACAAACATCCACTATAAAATATGATTATTAGCCACTCTGAAATCCCTCATTTATGGTCAGTCTTGAACATGCTCGTGAAATTTGAGATCATTGGACATGGTTAACATTCTTTGTTTAACACAATCTAGTATGTTGTGAGGGTCTTGCCTACAATGCAAGCTTTCTAACACGCTTTACAACAATAATGCTTCACGAAAAGTTTTTCTCACTTGAATACTATCCTCAAAGGCCACATCAATATACTTATAGATCCGTGTGGAAAAACCCATTCATGTGTCACCATCACATTGTTCCATGCCATATCAGCTACAATAATTGCCTACCTAGTTAGTTTGGTGTTTTGTAAGCTATTAGCCCCCTAAGCAATACTTCACCAAATTTTCCTAATCCATTTCCAATTAACCAATCTAGATATTGGGGCATTAGTTGAAAAAACGCATCCTTTCATCACCTGCCACACTATCAACTGAGTCCCCAAGCCTCTGGGTCACACTACAATTCCATTTTTGTTCCTCCCAACACTTGATAACCTGATGTAATATTGGATTATCACTAGATGGAGACTCCACTTCTCGCCATTCATCATTTTTTGTATTGGGCCCCTATGCCACCAACCACTGGGCATAACTCATTGTTTCAATTATGAGAATCTATTGATAACTGATACCTGACATGATGATAGGTCGACATCTCAAGATGTCAATAGGCCAATAGCTTGACATGTCGATAGATCGATAGTCTTCCATTAGGATAGCATGGCCTTAAGAAATGTAAGGAAATCCCCGACTACCGATACTTGATAGTCTGACATCCTAACATCCATGTCAGTAATAACTTGGGTGCAACCTAGTCAGCAGCTTAACACCATTGTGCATTATGATCAACAATGTCCCACCACATTGGCTACCACACTATTAAAAATCTAACCTTGCGCCACATCATCATGTTATGAAAGCAGCTCAAGAAAAGATACAAAAGATAGATCAACGCCTCAGAATTCAGCCTCTTTGAGGGGGCAACCTCCTTTACATTACATAAATGAAAAATTCTTTCATGATTCATATGACAAAACCTCCTTTCTATATTTAGGAGTCTAATGAGTCACAATATAATCCATCCGACCTAACAATAATAATATAAAGCCACAAAAATAAAAATAGAGGGATTCTATGGGGCACAGTAATAACAATATCGGGGCAATACGGGCACAACAATATTAATAAGGGGTATAACTACAATAGTAATGGGGTAATCACTAGTATTATAGGGACCCAACATGCCCCTCTCCTTCAAAAAAGTGTTGTCCTCAATGCTTGAGTAGTTCTATATACTTCTGCATAAAATGCTCATCCTCCCATGTGGAATATTCAGCGGATAAGTTCTTCCACTAGATAAGATACTCTGAAATTGATTGATTTCGTAGCTATCGCGTTCTTGTTTCTGTGACTGCTACCGGTTCCAATATAATTTTTCCTTCCTCGTCAAGTTCTGGCAATATTGTTTGAACTGGGAGCTTGTCGCTTATAACCTTCTTTAAACATGAAACATGGAAAACTGGGTGCAATCGAGAAGCTGCAAGAAGCTCCAATTTGTATTCCATAGTACCAATCTTTTGCAACACCTTGTACGGACAATAATACTTTGGTGATAATTTATTATCCTTCTTAGCTTGCTTGAGGGACATTTGCTTATATGGTTGTAGCTGTAGGAATACCCAATCACCTACATCAAAACTTCTTTCACTGCGATGTTGATCTACCTGTTGTTTCATTCTATTATGTGCCAACACAAGGTTATTCTTTAAGAGTTGGAGGACTTGTTGTTGATGTTCGATGTGATGTTCCACTACCTGAACCTTAAACTTTTCTCTTAAATATGATGTGATGGATGGTGGTTGATACCCATAAAGTGCCATAAATGGGGTCATTTTTGTTACTGTATGGAAGGAAGTGTTATACCACCATTCAGCCAGAGGCAATGATTTGACCCATTGTGTCTGTTTATCAGATACAAAGCAACGAAGATATCCTTCCAAACATTTGTTTACTATCTCAGTTTGCCCATCAGATTGAGGATGATAAGATGAGCTATGAGCTAACTGAGTACCAAGACAAGAAAATAATTCTGTCCAAAAATTTCTAGTGAAAATGGGATCTCTGTCGCTTACAATAATCTTTGGGTTTCCATGTAGCTTTTGAATTGTTTCCATAAATGCAGTAGAAACTGTACTGGATTTAAATGGATGTGATAATGCACAAAAGTGTGCATACTTGGTAAGTCTGTCAACTACCACCATGATGACACTGTTTCCCTCAGACTGGGTTAAACCTATGATAAAATCCATTGAAACCTCCTCCCAACGTTGGCTTGGAATGGATAAAGGTTAATAGACCCGGTGTCTTAATTGCTTCAAATTTATTTTGTTGGCAAACCAAACATTCCGCCACAAACTTTTGAATATCTGATTTAAGGCCATCCCAAAAAAATTCCTTCTTAACCATGTGGTAAGTTTTTGAAAATCCTGAGTGCCCTCCTAAGGGAGAAGTGTGCAATTGCATAAGAATCTTTTGTTTTAGCTGGGAATTCTTACAGAGGTATAAGCAATCCTTGTACCATAACGAATCATTTTGCCAGCTAAATGTATGAGACGTACTAGAATCTTGTTGTAACTTTTGAATAAGTTCTCACACTTCTTCGTCATTCTTCCATTCCTCCCTTGCTTCATTTATCCAATCTGGTTGGATAATAGAAATGGCACACAACAATGCTTCCACATCCTCATCCTTTCTTGAGAGTGCATCTGCCACCACATTTTGCTTCCCTTTTTTGTATATGATTTCAAAGTCATAACCCAACATCTTCGTGACCCACTTTTGTTGCTCTTCAGAGGATAATATTTGTTCTAAAAAGTATTTAAGGCTATCATGATCCATTTTTACCTTGAAGTGTCTTCCCATTAGGTAGGGTTGTCATTTCTTAAGTGCATGGAGTATTGCCAACATTTCCTTTTCATAAATAGCTTTGCTTAAAAACTTTCCCTTGATTGGACGACCTTCAAAAGCAATGGGTCTTTCATCTTGCATTAGAACAACACCACTTCCATTTCCTGAAGCATCACATTCCACAATTAAGGTTTTTGTGAAGTCCGGTGTACTAAGACCGGTGCTTGGCACATTGCCTATTTAAGATGTTCAAAGGCCTTTGTTGCTTCTGGAGTCCATGAAAATGCATCTTTCTTCAATAATGTTATTAGAGGTGCTGCTATTCTCCCATAATTCTTAACAAACTTGCGATAATACCCTGTCAACCCGAGAGATCGTCGTAGATGCTTTATGGATGTGAGGATTTTCCATTCCTTAATGGCTTTAATTTTTCTAGGGTCTACCTTAACTCCTTCATGAGATACAATATGACCCAAATATTCCACCTCCTGGACTCCAAAAAAACATTTAGATCTTTTTGCATATAATTGTTTCTCCTCCAATACTTGTAGCACCCTGTCAACATGTTCAACATGATCCTTCCAAGACTTGCTGTAGATTAGTATATCATCAAAAAATACTAACACAAATTTTCTAAGGAATGGTTTGAAAATTGAATTCATAAAACCTTGAAATGTTGAAGGTGCATTGGTAAGACCAAAAGGCATGACCAAAAATTCATAATGACCCTCATGAGATCTAAATGTTGTTTTCGGAATGTCTTCAGTCTTCATTCTAATTTGATGATATCCTAAACGAAGATCCAACTTCGTGAAGTAAATTGATCCATGCAATTCATCCAGTAATTCATCAATGATGGGAATGGGGAACTTATCTTTAATAGTGAGCTTGTTGAGCTCCCTATAATCCGGACACATGCGCCATGATCCATCCTTCTTGTGCACCAATACTACTGGAGCAGAGAAAGAACTTTGACTCGGTTGAATTATACCAGCCTCTAGCATTTCTGCAACCATACGTTCAATTTCACTCTTTTGGACATAGGGATATCTGTACAACCTGATGTTTGGAGGAACACTTCCTGGAATCAGATGAATAGCATGATCATGATCACACATAGGTGGGAGACCTTTGGGAGTCTCAAATACCTTGGAATGATTGTACAGGACTTTTTGGAGATCTGGAGAAATAGATTATTCCGATGTGGAAACATCTAGCAAACATAATTGTGCAATTACATCTCTTTGTTCCTTTTTTAGAAGCTTTATCATACCATTAGAGCTAATTATCTTTCCTGATTTCTCTGCAATACCCCTTAATTCAACTTCCTTTCCTTCCATAGAAAATTTGATGAAAAGTTCTTGAAAATTAAAAGCTATTGTACCCAAGGATTGTAGCCATTGGACTCCTAGTACAACATCACCACCTCCCATTGGAATGGAAAGCATTGGACTAGTCAATACATATTCTCCCATGGATAGCTTGATATTATGGCACTTTCTAAAGCAATTTATTGTTCCTCCATTTGCAATCATCACTTGACACTCTGGTGCTGGATATAGGAAGCAATTCAATTCTTTTGCTACCTTACAATGAATAAAATTGTGGGTGCTTCCTGAATCAATCAACACTATTACCTTTTTCTTCTTGATTTGTCCCTGTATCTTGATGGTTTGAGGAGCGGTAATTCCTGCCAATGAATTACAAGATATGGTCAGATTTATTTGTTCTTCATCTAGGCTTTGTTCCTGGAGTATATCCTCATCTTTTGACCTTTCTTGCTCCTTTTCTTCTTCCTATTCACAATCTGTGTAGAATAATTTCTTCTCAACACACTTATGACCTTTAGTGTACTTGCTATCACAACTATAACAAAGCCCTTTTGCTCTTTTTCTTCAAATTGTTGTGGTGTCAACCTTATAGGTTATGGAAGACTAGGGGCAACAACACTTCCGTCTTTACAGTTGTGAGTGGTATGCTTCCTCGTTGCCATAATTTTTCTTTCCATTTTTCTTGCTAACCTGAATGCCTTCACTAATGAATCAGGTTCCCAAAGGCGAACATCATGTGTGATATTATCCTTTAAAGACCCTATGAACACATCAATCCTATGCTCCTATGGAATATATTTTACCCTTATGTTCAATTTTTGGAACTCCTCAATGTGCTTCATTATTGAACCCTTTTGTTTGAGACTTATCAGTTGGCTAAAAAAAGTGCTGCTTTTTGTATCCTCATAATGTGCTATCAATTCTTCCGTAAAAATTTCCCAAGTGATAAATTGTTTATGAGAGCAAAGCCATTGATACCATACAAACTAATTTAGTTCCAAATATAAAGTTTCCATACGTACCTTTTGTGTGTTTTTCACATTATTGGGATCGAAGAATTGCTCCATCTGTAACATCCATGTGGCGGGATCCTTGCCATCAAACTTCCTCATATCGATTTTTGGAACATGGTGAGTCTTTGATCCAACATTAGAGTCTATGGAATCATGATTAACATTTCTTTTGTTCTCATCATGAGTTTCTTTTAGTACCCTTTCACCCTTAGTGACCATTTCTTGTAGCAACTTATTCATATTTATCTTCAATTCTTCCATCTTATCATCCATGCCATCAATTTTAGCATCCATGCCATTCACCTTAGCTTCCATGCCATCCATCTTAGCTTCTACGCCTTTCTTTAAACCATCCATCTTAGCTTCTACATATTTTCTTAAACCATCCATCTTAGATTCTGTTGCTTTTTGTGCAAGGGACACTCGTTGCACTAGTTCTTGTAATTTTGATATATCATATAACATTTCTTCTTCTTCTTCATGAGTCATGCTAGAGATTTCAAGTTCCTTACTAGGTGTTTGTATTTTCTTTCCTCGGGGCATCAGTTACTGATAATAATGCTCTATTATGCCCTCTGAATTCCTTCAAAATAAATTTTCAAACCAAGCTTAAGCAAAAATTTAAGAAAATCTACACACATTTTTTCACTTTGTAGGAACTCAATATTGCCTCTGATGTATCTCTGTAATTTTCAATCGTCTAGTTCTGAATTTTTGACCTGCAATAGCCCTCTGTGTTCTCTTTGCAATGCCACAAATGTGACCCAAATTGGATTCTCCAAGGAAGCGTTATTCGAAATCTCCCACAGTGACTTGATTATAGACTAGTTCAGTAGAACGAACTTGTACGACGTGCCACGAGTCACTATTTCGACCTTTGGATCTGAAAAATGCATACAAGAAACTACAGTCTGTCTTCTTTCTATAACTTCTTACAAAATTTCACTCCGATCTCCAGAGAAGAAGTTATGACGATTTTCCCCAGGTCACCTGTTTTGAATGTAATTCAGGAGTCTACAAAAGGACTAACTTCCTCAGATCATATCTCTTCAAATATATTGCAAAAAGCTCTGAAATTCGGACCCAAGGTTCAGTACGATTTCTTCTCAAATGGGGTTTTTTTGCAACTTCTGAAACATTGTAGAAACAAAGTTATAGCGAAAATTCCATGATGACCTGTTTGGAGCAGCGAAACCCTAGAATCCAAAGCTTTGATACCAAATGTTATGAAACCAGCTCAAGAAAAGATAGAAAAGATAGATCAACGCCTTAAAATTCAGCCTCTTCGAGGGGCCAACCTCCTTTACATTACATAAATGAACAATTCTTTCATGATTCAAATGACAAAACCTCCTTTCTATATATAGGAGTCTAAGGAGTCATAATATAATCCAGCCGACCTAACAATAATAATATAAAGCCACAAAAAAACAATAGAGGGATTCTATGGGGCACAGTAATAACAATATGGGGGCAATAGGGGCACAATAATATTAATAAGCAGTATAACTACAATAGTAATGGGGTAATCACTAGTATTATAGGGACCCAACACATCATCGTTAGTTACCTTAGCGCATCAGCTACTACCTAGCGTGCCATATCACCAGGTCTAATATTCTACCATGCCATGTCATCTAGCCCATGTATGCACTTTATTTGTCGTTATTGGTATTGATAAAAATTCCCAATGGTCGGGTCATGGTCTCCCAATAGCAAACACTTGATGACCAACATTCAATCTCCATATGTCATCCATAATAAAAAACTCCCATCTAATAACATATTAGGTTCTATATATTGAGGTTTCCTTTGAATCTTCCACTTTTTCTCAAATGAAATCCTAATAAATGGAGAGTCAAAACGGTGATAAGTGACCCTTCATTTTCCCAAAGATGATACATGATCACCCAATACCATACCTTTCCTATCAGTATGATGACTTGTTGTCGAGATATGATTTCGTAGAAAGATAACGGAAATGAACGTAGCATTCAATGGTTATCATTGGGATCTATTAGTATCAGGTTATTCTCATTGGTATTTGTTATACCATGTCCTAACCTTTGACACCAGATACATTGGTAAAGTATATGTCAGCTAATTGATACACTATGTTAGAGTTCAATTGCAATAGAGGTATTCATTATGTCGTTAGCCCAATACTTGACAAATGATATTATGTACTTTGGTTCTTAATATCTGTTTTGGATAGCCCTTGGTCATAGCCCCCTTATTGCACATATTACCAAGCATTGAGGCTAGGATCCCCAAACACCAAATTTCTAAATAGTCCAAAAATCTAAAGGGGAACCAATCTCTAAATTTCTCCAAGGCAAATAGCCATATAGAATGGATTTCCTCAATTTGTCTCCAAAGATGGAAGATATTTTTAGAGGGCATGGGTCTACCAAAATGACTTCTAAAACTACAAAGTTCCTTGTTATCCTTGAATGTATCCATACTCCTTCATCTCACTACCATATTCTAGGCCTTTCCTTTAGTTTCTTTAGTATACTTTACCATCTAGAGAGTTGTTTAGTGAAATCTTTAATAATTTCCACTAGATGTTCTGAGAATACTCTTTCCCTTAAATATCATTATTTGAGATCAAGGCTTATATTTTTGTCTCAAAGTCCATATCATCCACAAGACTCTTTGATCAGTTCAATAAACTTAGAGAATTTTTGGCCCCTTTACGAATTGACTATGAACACTATTAATAATTGTGACTAGTAGTCCGTTAATCACATGCTTAAGTGAACCATTACATCCCTATTGATAGTCATGAAAGCAAAATCATAAAGTCACATTAAAAATTGATTAAAATGCATATGAATACTATACAACTATTGAATCCAACTCTCTTATTCACATTATAAATAGACATCACATATGCCATAATATCCATTTAGCATATTAGTGCATACATATACCCATTTCATCAATCATCATTTTTTTTTATTAACATGGCTTACATTTCAAAGTTGAACTCCGCAAGGCTACTTATGTAATGAATACTATTATGTGTTGCCTACAACTCATGAAGGGTGAGCCATGTTCTTCCTCACCATAGTCTTAGCTACATTGCATTCATTCTTACATCTAGCCACCCCCATGCTAAACCATGAAGCCGTCAGGGAATTCTTCACTCAACATTATAGGGCGGGGTTAGGAAGGTCATTCCCCTTCACGAATTTAACTCATTAGTTCCATTAAATTCTCATTAAACCTAGAGTATGCCCAATCATTATGGGTGATGTCTCAACTACAATACATAACAAGCAACGAGAAAAGGGAAAATATCTTATAGGATATCGATGGTGTAGGTATGAAGGCCAATTCCCTTCATCCACATAGAGTTTAATATCATATCTTTCATACCATTGATCCAAGGATGGTTCTCATCAAAAATGTGGCCACAATGGACCCACACAACACAAAGAGACACATTATCAATGCTTCCCTTCTACACTTCTCATGTGTGGTTTCAATAATATTTCTAAAAATATGGACATTCTAGGAATGTGTAACTCAAAGGGATTCTTTCACACATCGAGTATTCAATTGATCCTTCACCAAATGATTTTATGCATAGGTTTTAGCTACTAGAACCACCCTCCAAAATTTTGAATTCATCTAATTTTTGGAGCCCTTATTGATAATATTCTTGATATGCCTAAGTGATCAAGGTCACTCTGAACTTGCTTGAAATCCCCTTAGTGTTTGAATTCATTCGAGTTTTCTTTGAAAATCTCTAAGTGTAAACACACTTTTCCCTCATAATCTTAGTGCTCTTTCCCTTTGTAGTGCACCTTTGCTTGGAAATCTTGTTCACTTCTAAACACCAACGCCAATCGTGATCAGTGCAAGCACGTCCATAAACATTAGTAGACCCCTATTGTCACAAGAATATGTGTTCGGTGAACTTCAAAAGCCCAAGGAACTCACACATGTGAGCTAGTTATAAATATAGGCCCTCCCCAAGAATTCATTTTATATTTTCTTTTGTTGCTTGGAGGTTCACACACTTTCTGAGTATATAACAGGGCTTCCATTTGTGATTGCACTGCACACTCCTTATGGGTAAGCTCTCCTCTTTTTCACTAAAAAAGTGCACTTATAAGTCCGTCATATCATTCCCTTGTTTTTCCATATGTGCGTCTTTGTGTACCTTGAATTTTTGCTTTCCTTGAATAGTTGAACGCATATATCTGTATGTGTGTGTGTGTGTGTCATTTGCTGAATTTTCATTTTGATTGGTTTGCTATGTGCTTGCATTTTTTTTGTGTCTATACTTAGTTAAAGATTTGCATTCTTGGTTTACCTATCCATCTCTTGTTGTTAGAAACAAGACTCCCTATGAAATGTGGTATCGCCACATTCCTTCGGTGAGGCATGTCGGGGTTTTTGGTTCCTCCTATTATGCCTTCGTAGCTAAGGAACAGATAAAAAAATCAGTGAAAGGAATCACAAATGTATCTTCTTTGGGTACTCATACCTCCAAAGAATACCATATCTATGATGAATTGAGTAAGAATTTTATAATATCTAGAGATGTGATCTTTTCTGAGTCTTCTACGATTGACAATGTTATTGAGTGGAAGCTTAATCGTTTGGATACATTCGAACATGAAAATTATTTTCAAGAGTTTGATAGTGATATTCCACATCCCCTTCTCTTAGTTCTATTCTTTGTATGAAGAGCCTTGAAGAAAAAGGGTTGAGGAAATTCCTTCCCTTGCTTTGTCAGGAAAGAGCTAAGAGACTACTGGGAGCAAGTAGCCAAATTTGACAAGTAGTGAGGGTACATTCAAGATACAAAGAAAGGATTAATGCAAAGGAGTAATGCAAAGGAGTGTACTAAGTATATAAATATTATCAAACATCTTTCATCCCAGTTAGGATGCCTTGCATCATGCCTCATTAGTCATAATATCATGTTGGTCACAACCTCCGTAGCTTAAATAAACAAGTGGTGTTGCTCTTCATATTCTAAGCTATGTAATAAAAGTAAAAAGGAGCAAGACATGTAGAGGAAACACATGGAATGACTTTCTGTTCTTGCAACCATGCATGTCATTGAAGACATAATGATACGAAAATGATAAGCAAACTTTTAAGCTATAGTAAGAGGTGTATTTCAAAAGATGTGCTTTGTTTTCCATACCTAGCCTCCAAAGGGTTATGCATCAGATGGAGTCTTCATGTGGTTCCGATATTATATCACACCTTGGGTTCCTTGGTCTACTTATTTTTCTCCTCATCTCCTTGAGATTCATCTATCATGTCATCTTTCTTCGTGGCCCCTGAGAGACATAATTGTGTAGTTTCAATGAGCAGTAACTGTTCTGGGATGAGGCCCTAGGAGGACACATTTACATAGTTTTAGGTAGATGAAAGGCACTACTATGGGATGAGGCCCTAGGAGGACACAACTACGTAATTTCAGGATGTGAGGTAGACTTGGTAGTCAAGGGACAAAACTGCACAGTTTCTAGAGACATTAGGTTCCAGCTGAGGGAAGGACATTGGAGGAAACCACTGTGCAATTTTGAATGCTAAGGGAGGTTGGGATTTTTTCACATTGCACATTTCCAATAGGCAAGGGAAAAGCTTGAGGGTTACATATGTGAAGTGCGCAGTTCAAGAAAGTTGGATGAGACTAGGTTGATAAGGAAGCTCAGAAATTTGGCTAAGCGTGGGATCAAGGGAACCGATGTGAACAATGATAAAACATGACTATGATCACACACTTGAATTCTTAGCGACATAACATAGACCATCCAAAACATATAACATACTTCGCTTAATGCAGCAACCTTTGTGGCAGCTTACGACAAGTGCGGCTCCGATGATAGACTTTGGGAGGATAAAGGCAACACTTGTGTAAGAGTGTGTGAAATGAATGTGAAACATGTCTATGTGGTGAGGACAACCCATTCTCATAAAGATTTCCCCTTGAAGCAAAACAAACCTCCCTTTGCATGACAAGTGATAACCCCCATGCCCAAAGATGACACATTCTATGTAAAGATAAAAGCATGAACGACTATTAAGATTGAAAAGGGGAGCTTGAGATCATCAACTTACCAACAAGTGACTAAGGAACAATTGATCACAATATCCATAATAAGATCTAAAATTTAAGTACAGGCCAAAATTTTGGAGGGTGTTGCAGCAGCTACAACAGAGTCTTCACCTTCTTGCTAGCTTCTTTTTCAACAGTGTCTTGAATTCTATGAACTTGGAGAATGTCTCATCTTTCCACATGAAGAAGATCCAACACTTCCATGAGAATTCATCAACAGAAATGACAAGCTATTTGTGTCTGACAGTGTAGGTTGTCGAGAAAGGTCCATAAACATCATAGTGGATCCTTTCTAGGACTGCATGTGCTTTGTTGTCCCAATCATGGAATGCAGATTTTATGTACTTCCGCAACGTACATCCTTTGCATATATCTTACTGCTTAAGTGCTCCTTTAGGGAGGCCAGTGGTTATTTGTTGTATAATATTCGAGGTACCATGATGCAAATTACCAAGTATTTTGTGCCAAAGTTCATTGACATCACGACCTACACTTTCTCTGCTATAGTGCTAAATGCAACACAATCTTCCACATCTAGCTTATACAGGTTCTTCACAGGAACCCCAATCTGCTTCACCTATCCTGTGGCTATGTGTCTCAAGAACTCTTTACCTTTGTTGAATATCACTTCACAACCATGGTAAACCAACCAGTTGGTGAATGCTAGTAGAGGGACCCCTAATCCTTTACCTTTACCTTTTTTTACTAGCACCTCGTATTGAAATTTTGAAGAAAAAATATTTCTATTCTCTTAAAAATTTGTCTTAAAATCCCCCTCCATGTAGTAGTGTTGAATGCAACGATAGACAAGTTGCTTGTAAACGTATCAGCAGATATGAAAGGGACAAAAGAAGAATTGATGTCTCATAAATCTTGTCAGTAAAAGTTGTCGAATTCTTCTTAGTTGACTACCCCCAAAAAACAAAGAGCCCAACAAATTTGTGTCTTTATAAAAAATAACTTGAATGGTAAGTACAATAACAAACTCAGTATAGGCGCAAGACAATAGTTTCTTGCAAGTTGGCGGACTTAAGGTGCACTCTCAGAGTCAATTTTGCAGTTGTTAGATAATATTGCTTTAAATTGATATGTTTGTGCCTTAATTGTTAATTGTATTAAATAGGTTTTATCTAAAGTGGTCATTACCTTACATATAAAGTTTTGTCTTAAAATATTTTTGTCTCAACTATTTTTGTCTTAAATATAAAGTTGTCTTAAAAATAATTTTGTCTTAAATATAAATTTTTGTCTTTAAATGTTTGTCTCAAGCTACTTTTGTATTAAATATAAAGTTTTGTCTCAAAATATTTTCGTCTTAAATGATTTTTGTCTTAAGTATAAAGTTTTGTCTTAAAATATTTTTGTCTCAAACTGCTTGTGTCTTAAACTATTCTTGTCTTAAACTATTTTTGTCTTAAACATAAAGTTTTGTCCTAAAATATTTTTGTCTCAAACTATTTTTTTCTTAAAGTTTATATTTAAGACAATTCACTTGATATTAAACTTTAATGTAAAATAACTAAAATAAAAAGTTATTTTTTAAGACAAAAGATTTCTTTTTTCTTAAAAAAATGTCTTCAAAGTGCCCTTGGTGTAGTAGTGACATCTCCTCTAGATGATCCATTCAATTTTGCAGGGCCATTCCATGTTCAAGAGGACTCCTTTGGTTGTTCTACCCTCTCCCCCACCCTTTTTTAGGGAAGGGACATTATATCTCATGAACTCATATATTATTGTATTCAGTCCTTGCTCATGTTTCTCGAGGTGCACTATGTATATGAGATGCATTATATTATTTTCTGGCTCTGTTATGCTAGCATGTAATATACCATTCAACATTTACCTCATTGTTGACTTCTATATTTCTAGGCGAACCATTATTTTTGTACAAAGTTATCTCGGCGGGTATGGGTATGCCTCCCCCACCTCATTGAGTTTCGGTACAACAACATAAAATGAGACTTGCATTAGTCTTGCCCCCTTTGTCCTTATCTTCTTTCAATTGAGCTTCATTGGTCTCCCTCTCTCTCTCTCTCGCCTTGACTCCCTTGTGTTGTTTAAGTGATTGTGTCCTCACAATGTACTTCAGTCATACGTTTTGCTCCTAACACTTGTACGTTTTTGCTACTAACACTTGTACGTTTAGGGGAAATCTGTTATCACCAAAAAATTTATCATCTAGCCTAATTACTAGATGGATCGAGGTATACCATGTAAAGCTAATTTTACCATAGTAAAATTTCTTTGAGTGTGAAAAATTACCTAATAAACCACCTTTATTAAGTAATTTATAGTTAAACCCATGAAGAATAATTAAATAAATCATTATTTATTTGATTTTCTTCTAGGAATAATTAATTCCATTGGTTTATTATTATTCCTTGTCAAATTAGAGCCCATCATCAAAAATAAAGAAATAAATCATTATTTATCTTATTTTTCTCTAAGAATAACTAATTAATCATTGATTAAATATTATTCTTTGTTAAATTTGACTAAATTCCTTATGAATAATTAAATAAATCATTATTTGTTTGTTATTCCTTAACTAATTCATTGAGACGATAAATAAATCATTTATTTATTTATTATTTCTAAATAAAAGTTTAAATACTTTTCCATCCTAAACAAATATAATAAAATATTCGAGGTAGTTATTACAAGAATGAGATCAATAATATTTTATTATTGGTCATTATTCGAGGGGTTTTAATTTTTATTTGCTTTTGATTATTTTCATTGTTGCAATCACTCTTGTAACACTCATTATTTTCATTGTGCCACATCATATTTTTGTTGGGTTAACACATTATAGAGGAGATAGACTCTACACAAGCTTAAAACCTTTGAGGATGGCCAAGAACCCATCCTAAGGGAATTGGTAACCTTTATTTTTTCCCTTCACACTTGTTATAATAAAATTATTCTTTCTATATCTCATTTCCATTAGATGATTTGAGTTATTACTCTTTCTTTTGGATGTTTAACTATGATTGTCAGGTAGATATAGACTTTGGCAGGTTTTGTGTCTATGAGTTGTTCTAGATCTACAATGTTGAAAAGCCATTTGTATTGTTGAGATTGTTTGTCATCCATAATTCTTTTAGTAGATCTTTGAGAAGAAAACACTACAACACTAACAAGTATAACCTATAGGGAATGTTTTGATTTCAATAAAAATACTCAGTGAGAAAATGCATTTGAAATCATTTTAAATGTATGCTAATTAGGAATGTAAAATCAATTTATTTGAAGATACTATTTTTTATACTTAAAAACCTAATTTGAATCAAATTGGTTCCATGTTGGATCTAGTTCTATGCCACTCACTCTCTTGGAAAATTTTAATGAAATTGAAGATTGTCACTCTCTTCGGGGCTGATTTGCACAAGCATTAGAGTTTTTGAGCTGCAATGGCATTAAATATATTTCAGAAGTTTTCCTATTCAATTTTATCAAGGTTATAATAACAAAAGAAATTAAATTATGACCACCAATAAGAAAGAACTTGAAGAGAAAAGGTACTGGAATGGCACCTAATGAATCTTGAACCAAATGCATTAGCTAGGAATTCCTAAAATCACTAAAAAACTGCCATGTCATTATGAAATCTGATTTCAAAAAGAGACAACAAATACAAGAGGAAGTCATAAATGAATAATAGGGAAACTCTTTTGAACCTTTCAGATAGTTGCAATGCAACTATAACTATAGGGTATGTGGTTGTTTTTGGTTGCTAAGGTAGATATAACATCACCAACAATAGAAAGAGATTTTCTGATTGATTGAGCTTCCTTAAGGCACTCCAATTGAACATTTATTTTTGGTATTCTCCCACTTCCTTTTAGATCAACAAGCCTCAACTTTCTCTTGGTACATAGTTTTCTCCCTTTACCATCACACAAAGTACAATATACATGGTAACATTAAAATTAAAAACCTTCAATAACTGGTTACCAAAGAAAACAAAAAAGGAAAATAAGGATTGCCTCACTGTTTGATATTGTCATATAAATCAACTAATTCTCACATGCAATAATAAAATTAACTGTAATTTTCTTTGATTAGGTATTAAACTATTCAAATAATTACTTTCTATGACATAAGATAAATTTTGATAATTACTTCATGTGCGTTATCAACTATTTTACAAATTAGTATTGTTCGACTCAATTTAGTCAATATTTTTGACCTAACCAAACTACTAAATAATTTGTAACATAGGGGCAATTTTATTATATGTTCTTTGTTGAATTAATCGTGATTTATCATGTTATGTAACAGTGTTATGTAATAGTTTGAAGTGAGCATTGATGAAAGAATGCGCATCAGTGAGAATCGCTACTATAATTAGTAGATCCAATGACCCTTGCATTGCTTCCAGTTTGTAAAACTTCCAAAACCTCATCCATAGTGTGTACTTGTCCCTGAACAAGTCCTAGAACATGATGGACACCTTTTGCTACCTACTTTACTTCAAGCCTAACGACAGACCACCTAGTCATTCACAATTAAATATACCAAGTTTCTTTCCTTGGATATAACATTATATGTATCAAATGTATCTCAACTCTGTTTAGGAAGCTAGAAATGACTTTAAACACTAAGTTAGACAAAAGTTACTTTTCAATAGTATGCCCTCGCTTAGTTGGGGATGCAAGTAGATTAAGAATCTAGTTATTATAAACTTCCAATACACTTAATGAGATACCATATTTAAATAATCCATTTTTCTCATTAGCTACATGAAAGTGCTCCTCCAATGTTCGATAGTTTACTCCCCTATCGTCTTGTCTTCCCTCGATGGTAATTGTATTCCCATCTCCTTTTTTCCCATAAGCAAAGATACACACATTATACCCATCCAAAAATGACATTAAAACTGGTGCAATATTGGAAAAAACAACAACTACCCATGGAAATGATATAATCAATGGATTTGTGTGCTTATTAATAATAAATTTCATATCCAAAAGATATTATTTTGTACATATTACCTTGATTATTAAGTACTAAAAACACGATCAAATTTGAACTCATTGTTTGAAGAACCATTAATAGGATGTTCAGTTCATTGTCTCTACTTGTATACAATTCTAGTATTGAAGAAGCTATCGCTAGTATTTTTCCATCACTCAATGGACAACATCTACAAAATACTATGATGTTTGCTGAAAATAACCAGAAAATCACGTTATCTAATTTGATAATCCTTTTGTAATGCATAAAACCAATGCAATCAACAACTTGCCTATAAGATCCAACACTTTATTGTAAAGCTTTTTGCTTTCCATTGTCTCTTTGTTGAACTTCTTCTTGGGGCCTTCACGCTGCAAAACTTAACAACTTTCATAAAAATTAATAAAACATTAGCAATGATTTTCTCAAAAGTATAATATTTATCACACTTACCCATATATTGCACAACATATGTCATCCCAGAAATGTTAGGGATAGCGTTAGCACATTTATGTGCCTCTTCTGGAAGTTTATCATAAACTCTCTTTAGTATTTTCTACCAAGTAATTGACAATATTATTCATAGAATATCTAACGAGGTGTAATACATGAATAAGACTTACCTTTAATTTTTATGCTAATATTATCCAATACCCAAGTTATCTGAATTATAGCCTTCAAGTATTGAACTAATGAATCCCAACAAAAATTCTTCCTTTGGTAAGCATCTTGAAGCTCCCTTAATTGAGAAGTCTGGCCTTCTATACCTTGATCTGTAACAAGGAATTTTTTGCATCGGATAATTCCAGTTCGTTGGCTTATCGGTAATCAGAAAAAAAAAGATTAGTTTTCTCCACCTAGACATTCAACATGAAATGACATGTTATCTAGTTTATTCCATAGGTTTTCATTTTAATGATTAGAGTCACCAAGGGACATCCAGACCTTGTGGCATTCATTTTATTCAACTCATACTCCCTATATGCTCTTCAATCTTCCTTTCATACTTTGATATACATTAAGGAGTATTTATTCTGATCTTCAAACTGATCAGTAGAACTAATGTTAATCCGTCTCAAGAGTATTTAAAATGAGTACAAGGATGGATCTGCCAACATCTCTGAATACCTTCTGTTCCTAGTTTTCATGAGTCCTAGCAATTGGAATTGAGCATTCAAATGTTCTCCATTCTCTTTTGTTGTAGCCACATGAAGACTCTTGAGATAGTCCGGACTTCCTACCATCTGTGATTTGATTCATGAACCCATCATCACATTACAATAATTGAACATATCATATCAATTTAGCCAAATGGTAAAATTTATAATGATAGTAAGGTTCAGTTGGATATCCCCAAGCGAAGGATTACATTGTTGTTTCAATTTTTCAAGAACTGGCAAATCAACTTCTTTTAAAAGATTACAGTGAATTGGACATATCTTATAAATATATTGATTTCAATAGTGAAAATCTAGAATATGATGTCAACAATTGAAATACAGATGTTTTGGTTAATGTACCCCATCTTCTTCAATTCCTAAAAAGGACAAGATGTTAGCTAAAATGGATAGACAATTTGCTTGTAATCCTTTTCTCTCTGAAAATATGCATCTATATAACCAGAATGTGAATCGTCCCAAGCAAGTGAATACAAATCTGGAGGAGTACGTTGATCCCAACCTAGAGGAACATTCTCATTATACTTTTTCCTCAACTACAAGTGCAAAATAAATCAGATATTCTATGGACAAGCCTGGCTGTGCTCCTTCTAGAGTTGTTTTCAACTTTAGATGTAATGACAGAGTTGATAAGTCTAAAGATTTTTTCATAAAATTAGAGGAAAGGTTGAATGTAAGGAAGCGGAGAAAAACCAATTGCAAGTTAAAACAAGGGGGCTTGAAGAAGCTGAGAAAGAATGGTCAAGAAAAGTTTGACATTTAAAGCATCTCCCACGCCATCATTCTATCATGAAGCAACTCCACAAAAGGTTGGGCTGAAGAAGATACCTCTTACCCGCCCAAAATCCCCTGAGTTAGGGCGAAGAAAGAGCTATAATGGTGTAGAATCTAAAAGTGATCCAAATCAATTCTATAGAATATCTCGCTTTAGTCCAGACTAGAAAAAGAGAAATGTGTACGTGCAAAATTACATAGGAGAAGGGAACATGAAGACAACTGCAGAAAGGGACATGAATGCAAAAAGAAGTACTGGGAGATCATTAAAAAGAGTATCTTATGAAAAATATTTACAATGAAAGTCCACTGAAAGACCTTTTAGTTCCGAACAAGAAATTTCAAACAGTCCAAAAGAAGAAGATGTTAATGCATCTACCAAGGATGGTAATTTAATCAAAAGCATCACTTCAATAAATTCTTCTGCTAGAAGTGATATGAACGGATTAACTTGTCAGCAATTTGATTTTTTTGAAAAGGAAAAGGAAACTAAACCTTTAGATGCTAAGATTGGAATTGGAAACATTGACCATGAGAGAGACAATGAAACTTTGCTAAATTCTGAAGTTGCTGAAGAAGACCCAAATGGGACTGAACCCATAATTAAGAAGAATGAAATTGCAAAGACTATTGAAGTGAGCCTAACTATACAAAAGAATGAAGTTGTTTAAGAATCAATTGAAGCTAAAATCTTACCAGGGAAGGATGAGATGCTAGAAACTAAGGTTCACGGTGTCATATTGGAGGATTTTGGTTCTTTAATTGAAACTTATGAAGGTGGAAACAACACATCAAACTTTGTTACATGGGTCTTAGCTGAACATTTGTAGGTTAAAAATGGCTTGCATGTAAGGGGTCGATCCAAGGTAACAAAATTGATATGAAACGAATCGCCCCGACTTTGTTTGGTCATCTCAACATGGTTGAGCAGAAGAAACAAATGGGAAGGGAATTAAGAATACTAAAAAAGAGAAACTTAAATCTATGATGTAGTACTTCAAGAATTCAAGGAGAGATAATGGAGGAATTCGTGATTTGAGTTTTCTATTTCCCTTGAAAAATATCTACCTGTATTTTGGAGTGAGTGGGGACAATATTTTATTTTTGTATTGATAAGGTTCGTAGATGGGCAGGTTGAAAGTAAACAACAATAATATGTAATGTGGGAGTGTGTTTACCTCCTTTATTTTCATAGGTTCAATGATTGGGTAATTTTGATCTGTTATGCTCGTTATACTATATAGAACATTGATTCTATTTCCATTAATATTTTAAAAAAAAATGTTTTGGTTCCTGGTTTGATACGCAATGGCTAGCAAACTCCTATCAGTGAGATTTTCTTAGCTCTAATGACATGGAAAATTCTCCAAACTACCTCCCCAGCAAAAATGACTTGGAAAGTGGTTCTTGTTGGAAGGATTCCCATCATGAAATATGCATGCTAACCAAGTTCAAATATTGAGGTAAATTTTCAACATGGTGTAAGAGCAAGGTCTGGAAATTGATTGGCAGTGACTAGGAGATCTTAGCCAAAGTGAAGCTTGAAGAGAGGTGTTGGATCATCACAACAATAGCTGATAAATGAAATTCATAAGCCCCTAACTATCTCAAATCCCCATGCTTCTGAAAGAAAATTCACAGAACAACTTCTTCTAGTTTTCAACTTCATTAAACCTTAAAAACCATAAACAAACAAACAAGTAACCAACAATAAAAACAAAAATAGTCTTTCATTTCAATTGCAAATTGTGAATTAGTCCTTCATTCTTAGGGGGTCTCGACCTTTCCTTCGTCGATCTCGACCTGGACATCCTTAAGATCTTTTCCATCATGGATCCTGCCAACAATGAGGCTTGTACCCAAAATCGCTTTCGTCATCTCGGACAATTCCTTCACCATGGACCTCAACCTCATAATCTTAGCGATTTCAATGACCTTCACCATGGAAATATTGTCTTTCCACCTTGATCCTCTCTCTTGATTAGGGGTGTAATGAAGACCATAGGAATGTATGTTATGTTCATTACTTGTCTACGCTTCTGATGGCTTCGACCGACGAACCCTACGATCTGCCATACGCCCTTATGTGCTAGATTTATCTATTTCACCCCATGATTTTTTTTACCAATGAAAGCCTTGTTGTAGGAACCAATTAACCTATCCTATTAATACGGGATAGGGAAACACAACAATAAGAAAAGAACAACGAGTAGCACCAAGACATCAAAAATAAAAGAGAAGATAATTGGTCAAGTAGCCAGGTTAGTAAGATCGAAAGGTCGGGGGACCAAAGAGACTTGTTATCATAATGCTTCGATTACCACCTAACCCAAACCAGAGAAAAACATTACGATTCACAGGGAGGGGGGCACATTATCTTCATAGGGAAATTGCATTATTTTCATACGGAAACTAGAGACCCAAAACTAGGCTCTTGACCAGGGTAGTTGCACTCAGCACCACAACGAACTTGGACTGCCAATTCGGAACAATTATCTCTACCGTGACCCTCAACCCTTCCATGCTTTTCTTTTCAAAAATGTCTTCTCCGATTTTCTTGGGTGACATGACCAAAGACGAAGAAACTCCCACTTCCCCACTTTTCCCCTTGTGTCCCTCATGCATACCTCCACCACTTGGGCGGGATCGATCTTGGGAGGCATCGATGTCAATTTTTTAGAGGCTTCCATTCTCCTTCAACTGCCCTTTGCAAATCAAAATGCCCATATCCCTGAACTCGAGTTAATATGAAATCGAAATTCCCTTAACCCCAAGTCGCAGTTATCAATTCCAATGAGAGTGATTTTTTTATTGTCTTAATTTGAGACAATACTTGACCCATGGATGTAGCTAAAAGGTTGTTTAACCCGTGTTTCTTCCTATTGTCTTAAATCAAGACAATCACATGTAGCGAAAACATCGTTTTTCTTAATTGTCTTGATTCAAGAAAATTACATGTAGCAACAAATTTGTTTTTCTTAGTGTTAATGGAAGATGATTAAAAGGTTAGCACTAGTGTAGGGTTTTAAGGAAAAATTAAATTTTTGTCTCAATTAAATGTCTTAATATACTCCATCCTACTATAGAGTTCTCATAAGTAAAATATACAACGGAAAAAAAACATTTCTCTATGGAATACTCAACGTACAAATGCAACTTCATTAATTGTGCCTTCATGGATACTATAATATGAATGCATATTATTATATAAAGGTGGAAGTCAATACTTATTGTAATATTAACTTATATTGTAATATCAAAGTGGATTGCATAGTTTTGTAAATAGCAACCAAAGGCAACAATATCGATCACATAGTCATTTTATTCTCTTTAGCTCGAACATAGGAGGTGGGATGGTCATATCTACAGTAGGAAGGCAAGAATTTGCAATGGCCTTACAAAAATCTTTGCAAATTTCTATGTCAACTAGTTTCTTTTAAGGGTGGACTTTCACAGTAGCTTCCCTTTCAATTTCTCTTTACCATCAACTTGTAGTTGCTAGAAAAAACAACCAGAAAATCTTTATATAATGGGAAGAACCATATAATTGGCTTGAAAGCACAAATTAGAATTCAAATAGATAAGAGCAATATTTGAACAAATTTATTTCAAGATCACACAAGCATGCACTTGTTTCCCGCCCTCAAATCCCTAATGGATGCATGTTGGATCGTAAAGCCGGATGGAACAAGACATATTGATATGAATTCCATTATGTCCATTGTAGTAGCATCAACAATTTTCATGTATAAAGTTCGCACTTGACCATTCAACTCTTGTCAATGAGAACACATAAGCTTTTACACAATTTGTATGTAGTCTAAGTTGGTGATACTAGGAGGAGTAAACAATGAGCATAATCAATGTTACAATAGTAGAGAATGTTTGAGGGAACTGACAAAGTCAAAATGGATAGACATAATGTAGAGTTTTTGTCAAACAAAGACATGTTAAAAAAAGTGTGGATGAGAACGGAGTTACTGAGCAAGAGAGAAATGGGGGACCTATGCTCTCATACAATGTGAGGCTAGGAATATAACTCCCCAAATTGAATTTCTTTCATTAAGTGGAGGGTAATTAAATACAAATGGAATAGTGAACCTCACATTCATTTTCCACTCTCTCTCTCCATAGTGTTAAGAGACATTATATTCCCAACAACACATTACTTAAAACGAGAATAGCTCCATGTTAACTGTACATAAAACCAAAGTTAAAACCAAAGTTAAGATCCATCTATGATAGTGGGTAAAACCAAAGTTAAGATTGATCTATGATGGTTTTACTAATAAAATAATCTAATACATTAAATATTATGGGTAAGATTTTATACACTCATTAAAATTCCATGCGAAAAAAATTCCCTTTATCTCATAAAGAAAATAATCCCCTTTAAAGAAAATAATCTCATTTATTAATTAATATGGGACAACTTATTTATTGGTATAGTGGAATGTTATCCCTTCCAAGAGGGGGCATCTCTTGTTATATACCTAGGGCAGATAATATGGGGTACAAAGGGAGGTACCCAAGGGAATAATCTAATAATGGGATGGGCCATAGTAATAAATAAGGTGGTTAACCCGTATCATGTAAAGGACCACAAGTAGTTAGTAATAATGTAATGGGCCCATGGTATTAGTTCGATGGTATGAAGGAACCATGGTAATGACCCATGGTATTGTATGTACGAGGCCTATATAGAGGCTAGAGACTCCACATGGAGGGATGTCAAGGAATATTGTATGAACATGCATATGGCTTGTGGATTGTTCTCCTTCCTTAAGGAGTGAATGTATGGTGTTGCCCTACCTTAAGGGTTTGATATCAATAAAGAAGCATTTCTATTTTATATTCAGATCTTTTTATTTATTGAGTTATTTCTATTATCATATATTTTTGGGTCAGATCTATAACAAGTGATATCAGAGCACTTTCTTGGGCCAAAGTGGAGAATTTTTTTTTTTTTTTTGCAGGATTTGTGGGGCGGCGAGATTGCCGATCGGATCTGTATATTTTGGGGAAAAATCTACAAAATATAATTGTAGATATGGATTCTTTGTGAGAAAATACCTGATTTCAAAAAAAAATCAGTCGAATCGAAGCTCGAATGAGGGAGATATCACTGATTTAAAATGAGTTCTTTTTTCAGAATTTTTGGTGACGGCAAGGGAGTCGCAGCGTGGATCTGAAATTTCAGTGCCTGGATTAGGATTTCTATTACATAGGAAAATGCAGAATGGTTGTTCCATTTCTGGAAAGAGGTCATAATAGAGATTCATAGCAATATTGACAGAATTGTGGTCATTTCAAATTTTCGCCAAGTAAGTGAATTTTTCTCAAACCCTCTTCATGGAAAATTCTACAGGAAAAGATGATAACCCTACTATTGAAGAATTCATAAAAAAATTAAAGAGCATATATGGGGTATTTTGGAAGTCTATAGTACCAATTGGTTTCAAAGAAGAGGTCGCCATATGGTGGAACTCACTTCGCACCAAAGACTTGTCCAAATTTTTGAATGAAGAATTGGAAAAACTCCTTATGGACAAATGGTCTCAGACTAGAAAACAAGATAAGCGGAAACATGTGGGGTTATTTCCTACTGGTATATCGTTATTACAGGTTCATGGATTGATTCAGAAGGAGAAAATAATTGTCTATAAATCCGAGTTGCAAGCAAAATATCATAAATGTCAACCTGGTAAAAAAATTGCAAGTTCCAGCAAAACACATTGAAAACACACAGGTGGATGATGAGGATGTTCAAGTGTATAAGGATTTGAAGATATCTATGGATAAGTATGTGTTGCATGGTGATTCTTATACTTCAGAAATGGATAATATGGATGTTTTTTGGGATATCCTTGGATGGAATCTATGGGTACTATCAATATTAATGTGCAGAAGAAATTCTTGAAGCTTTGGTATAAAAAGAAGAAAATTACTTTGCAGGATATTTCCATCAATAAACAGGTAGAGTACATGGAGGCTGAAGTAGAAGATCATCCAGGGACTGACATATCAGGTGATGAGCCAGTGATGATCGACAATCAAACACAAAGAGAGGCTGAAACATAAAAGGTTATATGTGTTGATACATCAGATGAGGGCTCAGTGGTTGAAGTAATATTGGAAGCTAAGACACCACAGTAGGCACCACAACATGCACCAGATAACAGCGAGGTTCTAATAAGGGGTGAATTAAAGAAAAAGACACCGTGGGTTAAAACTTCAACATATCATCACCCACATCACCCCGCAAGACAACAACCAACAAGATGGCAACCAATTAACCACAAGGACAACAACCCTCGTAGGACAGATAGAGAGGAGCGAAGATCCACATACTACACATCAACCCAGAAGAGATACCACAGACAACTTCCATTTCAAGCAAGCGAGCCACCAGCAAGATCAAGGGTTCACCTTTCTCTTGGATGGCTAGATGAACGTGCATGGTACTAGTGGACTACTCTTTTGAGTAGATCTTATTATTTGTGTTCTTCCCATGTTTCGGGGACGAAACATGGTAAGGGGGGTGGAATGTTCTATACCTAGGGGTGATAATATGGGGTACAAAGGGAGGTACCCAAGGGAATAATGTAATAATGGGATGGGCCATAGTAATAAATAAGGTGGTTAACCCGTATCATGTAAGAGACCAGAAGTAGTTAGTAATAATGTAATGGGCCCATGGTATTAGTTCGATAGTATGAGGGAACCATGGTAATGACCCATGGTATTGTATGTATGAGGCCTATATAGAGGCTAGAGACTCCACATGGAGGGATGTCAAGGAATATTGTATGAACATGCATATGGCTTATGGAGTGTTCTCCTTCCTTAAGGAGTGTGTTGGCATTATGATTCAAGTGTTGTCCTTGATGGCAACTCACTCAGAGGTTGGTACAGGTACAAGTGATGGCAACTTAATCAGAGGACAGATCTGAGTACAGCAGGCCAAGACAGTTCATACACGCAGGTTCGTTAAGCCCAAGTCGCGTGTACACGCAGGTTGGCTTCATTAAAAGCGCGTGTATGTGGAAAACTCATTTTGGTCCGTGGCGGTTATTCCTTGGAAGTTGTGCCTATGGTTTCGGACCATGGTGTCTCGACGGACGTGTTGATCCCTAGTTTTGAAGTTGATGGTATTGTGTTACTATGGTTTTCGACCGTGGTATTGTAAAGGGCCTAAGGCTATATAAGGAGAAGATCATTAGGCAACTAGTGCAAGCAAGGTGCAAGAGTGTGTGAGTGATGAAGATCTGAGGAAGTGTGAGATCCAAGTGCTGGTTATGGGTTGGTGATCTGAACCAAGGTTTCACTCATGTGGAGGATGATGAATGATGGAACGAGATCTCAAGTCTTGGAATGATTATCTTCATATGGTTTTCCTGTGGATAGATCAGATCTACTGACGCATGTTTATTATTATGATCTAGGTATGTTTTGATGTCTGATATAGCTGCAGAGTTATAAGTTAGAATTTGCAGATCTGTACGCGGGTTGGCTTTGGTAAAAGAGCGTATACACGCAGGTTGGGTTCATCCAAGTAGCGTATACAATGTGAAGTATGATATTTGAAGATGAAGTTGGATCTGGTTGTTGTTATGTTGTCTGGTTGTTGTTGACAGGGTTACAGTGATTCAGAATTGGGTGTTTCAGTGATTGATGATGCAGGTTGTTCTACAATGATGATTGTTTCATGGATCCAGTATGAAAATGTATGAAACGTGGTCCCGGGAAGATCGTAGGCCGGCACCTACGTACTGGTAAACATATCAGCCAGTACAAGAGCCAAGGGGGTTGTAGCTCTCTTCCAGGAGCAGCTGAAAACGAGTGAAGGTTGTAGCCTTCTGTAGGGTTGGCACCTACGTACTAGTAAATGGATTGGCTAGTACAAGAGCTATGATGGTTGTAGCCTTCTGTAGGGTTGGTACCTACGTACTAGTAAATGGATTGGCTAGTACAAGAGCTATGAGGGTTGTAGCCCTCTGCAGGTTGCAGCCTGCGTACTGGTAAATGACTGCACCAGTGCATTGTAAAAGAAGTTTCTTATTAAAGAAGAAAGAGACGAATTGCAGCAGGTGGTTTTCACCCACATTGGGTTTCCACCTTATATCATGGTGTTCATGTGTGTGGCTCTTGTGTGATGTTCTGTTCTGTTATACTGTGCCAGTTTACTGTTAAATTGCTTAATAATGTTCTGATGCATTTACTGAAGATTAAGCTAACTGAATTATAAGATCTCTTGGTATACGCTAGTTGCATTAGACACAGTCGCGTGTACACGCGGTTTCACTTATATGAAGTCACGTATATGTTTCTGAGTATGAAATTGAAAAGTTTTATCTGATCTGATAATACTGATTCACCCCCCCCCTCTCAGTATTATTTCCAACAATTGGTATCAGAGCAGGTCCTTCAGAGAAGCTTGATCGCTTGAAGGAGATTCGTAGAACAATGGGGAAGAAAGCACGTCAGAAGAAGAAGACAGCTCAAAGGAACAATGACAACCTGCCGTTGAGTGGAAGTAAGAATTCAGATCCTGAATCACCTCAGAATGAAGATGGACAAACAAATGAAGCATCAGATCAAACCATAGATCAGCAAGATCTACCTAGCAAAAAGGAGAATGCCCTCAAAGAAGAAATCATCAAATTAGAAGATCTGTTGGAATGTGCCTCCAGAACTCGACAAATGCTGCTAGCACTGAATAAAGAGCAAGAAAACGAGATCCTCAAACTAAGGCATCAGTTGGATGAAGGAAGGAAAGCTGAAGAGACCTTGAAGAAGCAATGTCTAGACAAAGAAGAACAACATCAAGTCGAGGTAAATATCTTGAAAAGTAAATTAGAAGAAAAGGATAAACTATTACGATTTCAAGATAGTACTAAGATCTTGGATGATATTCTTAGTAGTCAAAGGTCCCCTGCTATCAAAACTGGTCTTGGTTTTCATGAGTCTATTGAAGGTGAATCTGGTTCACAAATTAAGACAAGAATCTCTAATGCAAAATCTGAAAGGCTCTACAAGGAGATGAAAGGTCAACCTCATCAACAATCAAGGAAAGAGACTCCTCAAAGAAAATCTTTTACTCCTCCCATGAATAATGTTTAATGTTATGTATGTCATAATCTTGGACATGTTGCAGCCATATGTAGAAGAAGAAGGTTTCAAGACCATCATGCAGAAAGATCATCACATTCAAGGTACTTTAATGGATATTGCTTTTCTTGCAATATGTTTGGCCACAAAGCTGCTGATTGCTATAGGAGGAATATGAAACATGTAAGATGCTATGCATGTAACAAGTTTGGACATAGAGCAAAGGATTGCAGGAACAAAACTCATGATAAGAAGAAATCATCAACATGATTGAAGATATGGAAGAAGAAGGAAGTTCAGCCAGAAAGATGTGGCACAGCACAAGGTACTCAGCACAGCACAGACATAACAGACTCAGGGGGAGCTGAAGATGTAAAACTTCAGTGTTCTAATTCTCATACGCAAGTTTCATGAAGTAAAGCCGCATATATACGCGAGTTTCACACTGCAAAGTCGCGTATATGTCAGTTTTTGAAAAAGCAGTGGGGACAGACTCAGAAAAGGGGTCTGATATGATCCAGTCCAATATATGCTCTATTGGTTAACAGTTACAGTCTGCTGAGGATGTTTGGAAATGTTTTGATACTTGTAAGATGTTAGAAGTGTTTAATCCTAACTTGATGATGATGAGATCTTGATGCTTATTACTGATGTATGCATGATCAGATCTAACTACAGATGGCACAGGCTCAGGAGGAGCATATACTTCAAATAATGCATTGTTGGCATTATGGTTAGAAGTTGTTGATAAAGTCTATGAAGCTAAATCAAAGGAATGGAATTGCAGGCTGATGGTACAGATCATATATGATGAATGATAGTCATGGTCTTGAATGAATTGCTGGTCCTAGAACTTGCATCTACTCAGGGGGAGCATGGATGGATTGATACAACTTGGAGCCCATTCAGAAACTTCAGCATGTATCTCTTTTGTGATATCTCTTTTATGGTGTCAAGGTCATGTAACGGCCTATGTTGGTTTCCCCACTATGCCTGGGATGAATGATGAGTAAACTCTTAATGTATCTCCACATGGTTAGGTGGATGAGTCAATATTGGTATATCCCCACTAGTTTGGGTGATGAATGTATGTATTGAGTCTTTTGGTGATAGGAAGGTCTTCTATGGTGTATAAGTCTTTGTTCTTCTTGAAGAACATCTTTTGCAGATCTTGTCTACAGTCAAGGGGAGCATGAACAGCACAATTCAGCAAGAGCAGGATGGATAGATTGGTACACTTTGGCATACACAAAGGGGAAGCACATTTGGAGATTGCAGAAGGTACTCAAGGGGAGTATGGACAGCAGAAGGTATACCAAAGAAGAGGATATCTTGGTTCGCCCTTTGCCCTTGATGTCAAAGGGGGAGAGTGACTTGGTGTGGTGGTTGCCATCAAGTCCAAAGGGGGAGATTGTTGGCATTATGATTCAAGTGTTGTCCTTGATGGCAACTCACTCAGAGGTTGGTACAGGTGATGGCAACTTAATCAGAGGACAGATCTGAGTACAGCAGGCCAAGACAGTTCATACACGCAGGTTCGTTAAGCCCAAGTCGCGTGTACACGCAGGTTGGCTTCATTAAAAGCGCGTGTATGTGGAAAACTCATTTTGGTCCGTGGCGGTTATTCCTTGGAAGTTGTGCCTATGGTTTCGGACCATGGTGTCTCGACGGACGTGTTGATCCCTAGTTTTGAAGTTGATGGTATTGTGTTACTATGGTTTTCGACCGTGGTATTGTAAAGGGCCTAAGGCTATATAAGGAGAAGATCATTAGGCAACTAGTGCAAGCAAGGTGCAAGAGTGTGTGAGTGATGAAGATCTGAGGAAGTGTGAGATCCAAGTGCTGGTTATGGATTGGTGATCTGAACCAAGGTTTCACTCTTGTGGAGGATGATGAATGATGGAACGAGATCTCAAGGCTTGGAATGATTATCTTCATATGGTTTGCCTGTGGATAGATCATATCTACTGACGCATGTTTATTATTATGATCTGGGTATGTTTTGATGTCTGATATAGATGCAGAGTTATAAGTTAGAATTTGCAGATCTGTACGCGGGTTGGCTTTGGTAAAAGAGCGTATACACGCAGGTTGGGTTCATCCAAGTAGCGTATACAATGTGAAGTATGATATTTGAAGATGAAGTTGGATCTGGTTGTTGTTATATTGTCTGGTTGTTGTTGACAGGGTTACAGTGATTCAGAATTGGGTGTTTCAGTGATTGATGATGCAGGTTGTTCTACAATGATGATTGTTTCATGGATCCAGTATGAAAATGTATGAAACGTGGTCCCGGGAAGATCGTAGGTCGGCACCTACGTACTGGTAAACATATCAGCCAGTACAAGAGCCAAGGGGGTTGTAGCTCCCTTCCAGGAGCAGCTGAAAACGAGTGAAGGTTGTAGCCTTCTGTAGGGTTGGCACCTACGTACTAGTAAATGGATTGGCTAGTACAAGAGCTATGAAGGTTGTAGCCTTCTGTAGGGTTGGTACCTACGTACTAGTAAATGGATCGGCTAGTACAAGAGCTATGAGGGTTGTAGCCCTCTGCAGGTTGCAGCCTGCATACTGGTAAATGACTGCACCAGTGCATTGTAAAAGAAGTTTCTTATTAAAGAAGAAAGAGACGAATTGCAGCAGGTGGTTTTCACCCACATTGGGTTTCCACCTTATATCATGGTGTTCATGTGTGTGGCTCTTGTGTGATGTTCTGTTCTGTTATACTGCGCCAGTTTACTGTTAAATTGCTTAATAATGTTCTGATGCATTTACTGAAGATTAAGCTAACTGAATTATAAGATCTCTTGGTATACGCTAGTTGCATTAGACACAGTCGCGTGTACACGCGGTTTCACTTATATGAAGTCGCGTATATGTTTCTGAGTATGAAATTGAAAAGTTTTATCTGATCTGATAATACTGATTCACCCCCCCCCCCTCTCAGTATTATTTCCAACAGAGTGAATGTATGGTGTTGCCCTACCTTAAGTGTTTGATATCAATAAAGAAGCATTTCTATTCTATACTGAGATCTTGTTATTTATTGAATTATTTCCATGATCTTATATTTTTGGGTTAGATATATAACAAGTGGTATCAGATCTATAACATCTCTAGCCTATTATGATAAGTGACAAGGAGTATACTCCACTACCCTCGCGTCTATGCTCTTTCTAAGTCATACATTTCTAGAAATTCCTTGTAGATTCAAACTAGTAATCGTAATTTACTAAAACAATAAACTTGAATCTACTCTACCGACTATGAAAACAATTAACGATCGCAAAATCATGAAGCATATAAGAGAAAGAATTCAATCAACACATTAAACAATTATTTCCTAGGGAAAGCCATAGCTAAAAACCTCTTCTATTTTTATATTGCATCAGTCAAAAGAATAAGAGAAGATTATAATGTTTTTCTCAAGCTCAAGTAACCTCTACACTATCTCTATATGTCTCCTTTCTTCCAATATAAGCCTTGGCCAATACTTAACAAATTATCTACTTTCTCAACTTGCCATTTCCTTGCGTTGTTTGTAAAGGAATTGTTATCACTCAGGTTGTTCCCCTTGACTCCTAAGGGAATACGGCCTAGGTAACCACTAACCAATCTTTGGATTACAGGTTCTAGCCCACCTGCAATCAGAGAGGGCTCTCTCTTTCTGATTTAGCTTTGTTCTGGGAGTTTTAGGCTAGCTATGATGCACTGAATTTAGTTTAAAGTTTGGTTGAATGATATCTTTTAACAGCTGCAATGCAATGTTCAGAGGGTTTTAGTCCATTGGGTAGTGGAGTCGATGATGATGTGTTGCTTGAGGTGTTTGGTGAGAATGATGATACTACAGAGCCAGATGGGAATTCATGAAACAACCTTTCAGATTTAAGAAATATGGATTGCAATCAGTCAATGAGAGGCAATTAAGTTTCTTTCACTATGCTGGTGAGGTGGGGAAATGAAATATTGCTCAGGAGCAACTCAGAATTCCTGAAGAGTATTTACTATGAAAGATTCAGTGTAAATGTGAGCAATTAAGAATTTCACTCATAACTAATTCTGAAGGAAACACAATTAACCGCAGAGATTGAGCTTAGGGTGTTTAATAAACAAATCCTAAACTATTCCTTTTCTCTGATGCTAAGACCATTGAACATACAACATATGCGGGTTTGTAAACGAAAAAAATGTAAATACGCGGTTTAGAAAACTTATTGTGTCACGGAATAACGCAGGAATCCTGCAGTAGCAAACAGTATCATCATAACACATCAAACAACGCAGAATTTTAGGAACTTCATCAGCTTCTTGTATTCAAAGTCTGTAATTACAGTGTATCTCTTCAGAAGAAAATCAACAACCCCAAACAAGTTATGCGTGGGGGTATATATACAAAAATGTTTCATAAAATATCTGAAAGATGAGTCATGAACTCATAACTTTCTTACCAACTTTCTACGAATAGTAGCTACAAAAAGTTATTGCTATTAAAGGATTTAATAAACAACTATTTATCTTTGTCAGAGATCCTTGACTTTGGAACCAACTGGGCTTGCCGACTGATTTTGCATTTATTTCGGAAGTCTTCGCTTTCTTGCTGCCTTGCCACGATGCTGCTGTTGTGGTTGCATCGCTTGTAATCATCCATTGGTGCCTAGTCATCATTTTTGTCATTCAGTTGCTCTTCCAGATTTGATTTCTCAGAGAAATGTTTCTATCATGCCTCTCCACCAATCTTCAGTAGGCAATTGGTGTCTCTGCATTTTAATCAGAGTCTCATTGGCTTCAGTATATTTGTAGTAATTTGGAGGTGTTTCAAAAAGGTGCTTGATCTCATGCTCAATAAAAAACAAATTCTCCAATTTCTCCTAGAGAGTTTGCCCAGATGGGGGCCCTGCTTCCTCTCGACTGCTAGCAGATGCTGTTATTTGATTTGTTTCATAATTGTTAACCCTCTTGGCATAATTTTCATGTGATAACAACCTTCCTGCACTAGTTACCATGCTGGAGAGACCTTTGTTATGCAATGCAGTGATTTTTGCAATGAATTCATTTGCCTCTGTCTGCATTTCTTGACATCTTTTGTCCAATGTTTGCACATAGTTCCTCAAGGTAAGCACCCTCTTGATTAGTAATATGGTATCAGTCCTGTCTTTGATACTCATTCCTGCTAGCTGAAGGCCGGTGCGGTTGTTAAGCACTTGGATCATTCTGTTGGCTATTTCAGGCATACTTCGAAAGGATGCCCGGGCTCTTTGACCTTATGCTTTTTCCCTGTTTAGGAGATCCATTTGCTCATGGATAGTTTCAATGGACTGCCATTGATCTGTAATGGATTGACCAATGTTAGCCCATAGAATTTTCTTGATTTCACTTATAGTTTTGTCCAAAGTGAGCTCTTTTTCTAACTCTTTTATCCTTTTTTCAGGAGCCCTTACCTCTCTTGTTCTTTCAACTATATTCTTCTTTGATTTGTCATATTTTTCTTCCAGCGTAGCTAATTTCTCTTTAGCCACCTTTAGTTATGCCATCTGTGCTTCAAGAGCCTCTAGTTCTTTCCTCATACTTTGCACGTCAAGGCTGGGTACCTGTTCTGATGTCGTTGTTGGTGTTGTCGCTTCTGGAGCTGGTGCTGAGCCTGAAGGGCATGCCTCGTATGTTTGTCCAGTGGGAGGACCTGCTGAAGTAGTTACAGGAGGCACATCTTCAATGGCTGTAGATGTCTGCGTTGGCTGAGTTAGTAATTCTCCTTGATTTGCCTTTAATTCCACCTCCAAGGCGCCATCTATTTCCACCAATCTCTTATGCAGGGTCAAGAGTAGAGCTACCACATCTTGATCTTTCTTTTGTTCTGCAACCCCTTCAGTCTGAGGGTGATGGGTAGGTGGTGTTTTAATCTGCTTTCTCAAAGCTGTTATATCCTCATCCTTTTTCTTCATCAATGCCTGCACACCCTTAGGATCATTTGGGTCATGTCCTAGCTCTATGATAATTCCTTTCAAGGACTTGATTCTGTTGTCCTTGGCTTGAGACGAAGCCTTCTCTAATTCTAACTGGGCAGTAGTGTTGTGTAGAGAATTTTGTAAGCGGTGTGCTAATAGAGTTTTATCAGCCAATGTAGAATAGAGCATCTCGCCTATTTGCTTGTGTACCTCGATCTGGTCCATGGGGTGGATGTCTTTGGCAAATACCTCCAAGTTAGTTCTGATGTAGTCTGCAGCTGATTGAGGTTGCTGCATAGTAGGCCTAAAATGGCTAAGAGTCATTTTTCCTTTTTCGATGTCATAGGCCGACATAAGCCTTTCTTGATTAGTTGGCACCATTTTGAGCAGCTGGTTATAAAGCTGGAATCTAACCGGCTCATTTCTTGCTTTTATGTTTGTAAACTTCTTCTTTATGCTAGAATCTGCCTTGGTGCACTGCCTTGAAGAACTTACTTCTATTCCTTGTTACAGTTCCTGCTCTTGTTGTAAGGAGCCGGCTGATGTTTCAATGCTAGGAGGGAGCATAGTATTAGTTGGTCTTTCAGGCATTTCCTCCTCAGAAAAGGGATTCAGCCTTTGCCTTTTCTCACCTTGCTGATCTGTTGAAGTGGTAGGAGGAGTTTGCTCTTTCCTTTCTCTTTTCCTCGTTCTTTCCTTGTTTGCAGGTGTCTATAAGATTGTAGTCTCAACTGTCACCTCCTGCCTTGGAGGGATCTACTCTTGGGTTTGCTGCCCTGTGGAGGTAGACATTTTAGCCATTTCTTCTTGTTGCTCTGCTTGCTGCTCCAAATTGGGAAGTGACTCCTCGTGTTGTACTCGTTTTCCTTTAGTTATATTTGCTACTTGACCAATTACTTTGGCAAACTGCTAGGGAACAGTGGAGGATGAGGCACTTTCTCCAAGATGCCGAGGGGCTGGAGACCAAACCTGTTCAAAATATTCCAAGTCAACTGCTTTTTCTAGATTTTTAATTGCTCTTTCTGTTAATTCTTCTTCAGAATAGTCCTCCAATAATGTGCCTTCTTTACACTCTAGTTGGTTAGCATATTTTTCAATTTGTGGAATGCTAAAGTGATCATAGACAGTAAGCCTATACTTGATTCTTCTGAGGCTTATGAAATGATTAGGGTCATATGGTGCCCAATAGAAGCTTGTTTTCAGCTGGAGGCTTTTTAGGATCTTATCTGCTTCTCCCCAAGCTTCTTCCCTTTTATTAAAGATGAATGGACCCAGTTGGTGTTTAATTTTCAGCTGTGCTTTTTTATTTCTGCTATGAAAATGGATCATGTCTGCATTTCCAAATTGCCGGAAATATTCTAATGCAAAAAGTCTCATGGGAACATACTTTGGCAGTCTGTAAGGGGCTAGCTCACAGCCATATACTCTAATTACTGTGTGGTCTTGGTAGAGGTACCAATCTCCAATGCTATAATTCTTTGAAAGCTGGAGGATCTTCTGCATTTCATCGGTGAGTCTAGGAAGAGGAGAACTCTGCAGCAGAGATAAAGCCGGATAGATGAATAGATCAATGAACTCACAATAGTTGTATGGAGAGCAAGAGATATGGTGACACACTAGTGTCCAAAATACCACTGACCTCCTGTTTCCTTTTGCATCCAACTTTTTTAAGAAAATAGGGAAACTGTCAGGCTGATAGTATAATATCAAATGATATATATAGGATGTGTACTTGAATACCCTCTCTCTCTCCAAATTCATGAATTGCTCATGAATTTTGTCAGCAATGAACGTGGCATAATCATACTGGGCAGCAGGGGGCTGCCCTGGAGTGAACATGGATAGCATTACCAAGGTTGTTTCATCCACAAACTCACTGGTATTGAATCCTAAAATGCAGGATATCATATCCACTAGTAGTCTCCCTGTTTCATTGAACCAGACATGTAGATAAGGAGGAGGTTGCCGTGGCTGATATTCTGGCTTCATGAACAACTGGCCAATCCTTGTGACCTCTGAGTTGGGCATCTTGGCAGCTTTTTTGAGCAGAAAATTCATAGAAAGGGGCACCCGAGGTTTAGTTGGCTTAAAGTTTAGCATCTGATTTATGGATTGAGGAGTGATGTGAAATAAAATAGTCCCAGATGAACCCAAAACTGCTCTTTGAGAAGGTTCATAGTGTTCACAACACTGATGGATTAAGTTTGGGAACACATTGACATGGGGAAGGTAATAAATGGGCAAGTTAGACTCCCAGATACTTATGTCATCAGCACCACTCATGTATTTTTTCTTCAGCTCACAAACAGTTTGTATGTGATATTTGTTACTTATCTCAACTGTTTCTTTGATTTGATAATCCGGTCAACAAGGGCCAACCATTCTAGGTTCTTATGTGGGGCATTCAGGGGAGTAATATTCAATGCCACTGGGGTCTCCATTGCTTAGTTCTCACTTGAAGTTGAATTTGAGCTTTTGGTTTAGCAAAAATGGCAGTGAACAGTAGATTATGGTTGATGGGATAACTTGCAGAGATGAGAATGAAGATGAATTGGGCTAACAGGGAGAAATAACTTGTTGAGATGGTGAAAGTGACCAATGCTGGGGGTGAGTGCTCCCTTTTCAGTGGATTTTGTCTGCTAGTGGTTTTAAGTCGCAAATGCGCAGGAAGCTGTGAGAGTTCAACGGAATTTAACCAATGAGACCTTCTCCAGATGAACTTGGGGCTAAGCTAGCAGATGGAGGTTCTTAGTAGTTAGGAATTTGAATAGTTCTCATGGCTTTTTCTTTTCTTTTAATATAGTGAACTTGGAAGACTAGGGTCTGCAGAAGTAATAGGTAAATACCTGAGGACTGTGAGGGCGACGGTGTTGGGGGTCGATGAACTCACAGCGCCAACAGCTCAGGGCGGGAGTTTTGCGGTTGGCTGACAGATGACGTAAACGACATGCAAGGGTGCATGGCAAGTGTCCCATAGAAATACGAAAAAAACGATGATTTTGGGCGAATATATGGAAAAAATAGGAATTTGACGCCTTTTGGTAAATGACGTCAGCATGACGTGATTGGTTGGGCCTGAGTATGGCAGGGATGACGTGGTGATGTATGACAGGGCTGACGTGGAGGGATGATGCGGCGACCATGTCGGATAACGTGAAACGATAGTTGGCGTGTCTGCTGACGTAGGCGATGGCATAAGGGCGGGAAGCCAACGGTGGTAAGCGGTATTTATCGGACCGCTTTTTGTATGGGCCTGGTAATGGTCAGAGGCCGCCCGATCCACTAACAAATGGGCATGTGTCCTTGGCCCTACGTCATCCTCTGACAGTTTTCGGGTGCTAATGGATGGATAGTAGAGGGGCTCCAAAATGCCCGATGACCGTCATATGGGAGGGCCCAGATCCGATGGCGGACGGGAGGACAAGCCGCCAGCGCGATAGCAGCGGGACCCAACTATTAAAAAATTATTTCTTTTGATACCACGCAAAGAAACAAAACTTTAGGTAAATGGAAAATGTGGGTTTATGGAAAATTTACATGAGTGATGAAGAAACGAGGGATTTTAACATTAAGGAGGGTATAGCGGGTGAGGGTTATTAAATTAACCAGGTGTTAGTTTAATTCCCGAACATAACCTGGAGAAATACACATAAAAGCCTTAGATTTCCTCATGCTTCCTGAACTTTGAAATATATGGCTATAATGCCCAAAAAGGGGGGGTATGTACATATTTTTGGTTTTTTGTATAAAATATGATAATAGTAGGGGGAGGGGAACACTTAGGGAGTTAAACAGTAAGGTAAGAAGTCAATCTGAATTGGAGATGTGAGAGGGGACATGGAGCTAAATTTTTGAGGAGTAAACTTAGATTTAGGAGCAGATGAGAGTAAGCAATGATTTTACACACGAAATGTGGCTTTTTTGTGTGGTAGAAACTAACACCTTGGCTTAGTATTTCACAGAAGGTAAAGTGATGCTAGGACTTGTTGAGTGAATTCCAAGGTTTATTAGAGGGATGTTAGAAAAAAATTTCCTAGGAAAAAGGGGAAGTTAGACATGCTTCCATATTTTGTTATCAAAATGATGAGTATCAGTTCTATTCTTGCTGATATCAATTTTCTTTGTCAAGCTCACTCATGAAAGAAATCAGGCTTCGGCAACCCCTAACAACCTACCCATCTTAGTTCCTAGCATTTTTTGTTACTTCAGGGAAGGTGCAGTTAGACTTGCAAACCCTCAATTGATCTTTTCTTTTTCTTTTCAAATAATTTTCTCTCTAAACCTACCCTTATCATTTCCGAGGGCCCAGATTAAGCAGTTGGGCACCTTTGTTCTCTACCTAACTACCAATTTGCCAAGCTTAAACTGTTTGGACAAATTTTTCTTTCTCTAGTCTAGAATAGGCAATTTAAAACATGGCATGGCCCAGCTTGCACTGTTGGGCCATTTATCAAGATAGCAGTGGCATTTTGGTTGGCCACTTTCCTTGTCTTTCTTTGGGGTTCATTTCAATTATTTTTTCTGACCAATTCATTTTTCTTGCCTTTTGATTATTCTTTTAAGGCATACCCTCTTTAAAAATGAAACCCTATTGGTATAGGAGGCTAACAGGAATTAGCCCCCTATTAATTAGGGAAATCCACATCATGAATTGCACAATTACTATACACCCTTCTCCCACTATATGCACCACGTGTACAATTCTGAAAATTATACAACTCATAGTAAATTTCCCTTCAACTCCAATATCAACCTGGTAACTCACACATAACACATGCATGACTTATTTATGAATGATTTCTCAATTAACTAGTTGAACACATGAAGTTGCACCCCACTTCAAGACCTCCTACTAGTTCTTGTAACAATTGGATCTAGTTTAAGTGACATTAACTCAATTTAAGATAACTAAACTATTAAAACTTAAGTTAAAGTCAACCTATGATCCTAATATTTATGAACCACTCTACATGACTCAAATTAGGACCGCAAATCAAATTAACTAAGGCAACTAAGTGAAATTAACTTAGTTAACTATTACAACTTGTCTTATGTTGTGGAATTAGAATTTTCTCCTAATTGAATTGAACGGAAAATGAAATCAAGGTTTTCTTGTTTCCATTTTCAACACTACCTATCAACAAGAAAGGGATTCACATCTACATTAATCTAACACCTTTGGAATGTACTGCATGAAACACCTCACATTGTTGTTGCCACTACGTCAGCATCTATAACTGAGAATAAAAATAAAATAAAAATAATCATTGAATCAATTAGCAACTATCTACTAGAAAAATTATGTTTTTTCTCACTCTGCTCTACACTCCTCAATATTTGAATGACATTGATCCTCTTGTTACTGAATACCATGGGACCCCTAGCAAGGTAACGATCCATGAGACAAAAATACCTCAATGGACCCTACCCACATTTTCACAACTCTTGGGACTATTCCTTCACAACGCCCCTCCTCACACCTCGAGGTATGGATGCACGTGATCCTTCTTCCCACTTAGCTGAAAATTTCACCCTACTAAAGGTCTTTGCTTTAGTAGATGTTTCCAATATGTCTCCTCACTACTTCTCCAATCGTGGTTGCTCCACAACTTGCTCCGGCTCCTTTTGAGGCTCCATTTTGAGAGGTAAATTATGCTCCCTCTCAACCACAAATTCTCTAACCTTTTATTTATTAATCAAGGCTTTGCATGCATCTTCAACCTCAAGTGCATATAGTTTCTTGAATCATATGCCGATCTTGTTAACTTGTCTTGTGACAATGTGTCTAAGGAAAACCTTTTCTTTTTTGAATATCACATCGTAGCCATGGTCTTCCAACACCACAAAGGAAGAAAGATTCTGCTTTAGAACCAGAACAAACTTCACATCCTTAAGTCTAATAGGGGAGCCTCACTCCCTCTAAAAAGTAACTATACCAATACCGGTCGCACTATACCTCCCGTCGTCTCCAAAATCAATGTGTTTTTTGAGGTCTTTTTCCTCCAAGTCACTAAAGAGATCTATATTGCTTGTCATATGGAACGAGGCACCATTGTCAAGATACCATATACATACCATTACTGTGATTCTCGTGCATGAAATGAGAGTAAAATATAGCTCGAATTGTGAAGCTAGAACTTCACCTGTAGCTACTACTACAAGCTCCTTCTTCCTCGCCTTGTTGTTTGGAAATTTTGCAACATAGTGCCCGAATTCATGAGAGTGAAAGCTTGACGTTGGGAAATTTTTTCTTCTTTCCCTCCTCGCCTTTGGACTTCTTTCCCTTTCTTTTATTTACTTTTCTTACTAATGAAAGGGAATTTTCCTCTTCTTTGGATGAGGTGTCATCTTTATTGTCGTGCCTTATTTCTTCCTACACTAGAACGGACCATGTCTGCTCCCAACTCAGTAGTTTGTCTCTCCCATTCATGGAATCTTGATAATTGTGCCATCTCTTGGGAATACCCAACATAGCTAGATCTAACGAATGTTCTTCACGGACAGTAACACTAACCCGTCCAAGTTCATCATGACATTGTGAAAACTTGCTCTAGTATTGCAGAATTGTGTCATTCTTTTGCATATTGATGCTAAGAAGCTTTTCGTGCAGTGCCAACTTCTTGTGGTCACTATTGTTCTCAAACAAGTCAGTTAGTGTTTTCCACATAGCGAATGGAGTTTCTTTCGCATGCATATTCAAGATAATATGATCTCAAACCCTCTCAAATATGATCCTCCTCACTTTATCTACATCCTTTTTCCACTGAGCGAGTTCCTCGGCATAAACTGTTGGGGGTTTAGCTAAATCTATCTTATTGTAATCTAGTGGCCCATTATCATCTAATACTGCATCCATATGAATCTTCCATGCCACAAAATTTGTGGTTTCTTCTAGAGTATACTCAAGTGTGAGTCTGGTGGAAGTCATCTTCTCAATCCTAGAGAAAACCTGCAACACAAATCTTGTAATTTGAGGCTCTTGCACAAACTTCAAATTATCTTCTCTTCTATTGTTATTATTTCACTAATACCATGTAGAAATTCATTGTAAATTAAAATTGCTAATTGTAATTTACTAAAACAATAGACTTGAATCTACTCTACCAACTGTGGAAACAATTAATGATCGCGAAATCATGAAGCATATAAGAGAAATAATTCAATCAACACATTACACAACGATTTCCTCAAGAAAACCACAGCTAGAAACTTTTGCCATCTATATATTTCATTAGTTAGAAAAATATGAGAAGATTAAAATTCTTTCCTCAAGCCCAAGAAACCTTTACATTATCTCTATCTATCTCAGTGCTTCCTTGACAAGCCTTGGCCAATAGTTAACCAACTCTCTTCTTGCCCAAGTCACTATTTCCTTGCACTATTTCTCAAGGAAATATCCCCCTATTAATTATGGAAATACCCATCCTCAATTGTGAAATACATATAGGTCCTTCTCTGATTGCATACACCACCTATACAACTTGGAAAATTATAGAAGTGATAATACACCACCACTGAACTCCAATCTAAACTAGGTAAATCATAGATCACACATGCATGAGTTATTTATGGCTAATTTATTGATTAACTAGTTGAACAAATCTAGTTGTAACCCACTGTTAAACCTCTTACTTCCTTTGACAGTTGGAACTAGTTTAAGTGACATTAACTCAATTTAACTTAATTAAACTATTACAACTCAAATTAAGCTCAACCTAGGCTCCTAAAATTTAGGATTTACTCCATATGACTCAAGTTACACCCTCAGCTCAAATTAAGTGAACCCACTAAGCGAAACTAACTAAATTAACTATTGCAAGTTGTCTTGCGATGTGGAGTTACAATTTTCTCCCAATTTAATTCAAGGTCAAATTAAATCAATCTTTTCTTGTTGCCATTTTCAACAAAACTCCTACTATATTTGGCTTATGGAGGCTCCTCCTAATTAATAAATTCTTAGTATACATGGTTTATGAAATATCTTATTATGCCATAAATTGCTAATGTATCTCACTTACAAAGGTTTTTTATAATTCATAAATTCATGGTCTATTTTTGTTAGAGGATGTTGGATATACTCTTTATGTTATAGTCGTAGGCACTACTTTGACCTCCCACATTATTCTGAAGTGTTATAGTGATAGGCACAATGTTTGATCATGGGTGGCCGAGATTGCTTCAACTAATTAGGAGTTAACCATACTAAAAGTAAATAAACCAACATAGATCCATCTTTACTCTTGATGTACTAAGCATCGAGAGGGATCAAATATCCTCATATGCAAACTATCATAGAGCAAAAAAACATTTGAACACGCTACATTAAGGTTAATAATGTTTTTTTTCATAGTATTAATAATAATTTGGCCCATAGGCTTGACCTAAATAAAACCCCATTTTTTAGTGTTTTTAAATAAAATGTGAATTATAGAATAAATATAAAAAAAAAAATTGATTTATTTAGCATCCCTCTCATTTATTTATATTTTTATTAATTTACCATAACTCTTTTATAAAAAGTGTATTTAGCCCATGGTATTTAGCCCATAGTATTAAACTAGTATTTCACCCATAGGCTTCACTTAAATAAAACCACTTTTTTGAGTCTTTGCAAATATAAAGAGGTTTATGGACTAAATATAACTAGCATTTCCACCACATGTTGCAAAGGAAACACGGTAACGCAAAAGAATGACACTTGATATTGCAAATTATCATCAAATGTTGGTAGCAGCATCATCATAACTTATATGAAACCGATAGAGTTGTGAATTTATCCTTTCATCCACTAGTACTTACACAAATTGCCTACTCATCATCCAGGTGAGCTCTAGATGTGATGTTGGGAGAAACAATTTATAGTGAGAATATTATTGCAAGGTCATTTAAGTTATATTAGACAGGAATATATAGTGTTCAATTTCAACATTTAAAAGACAAGATACCCTATCCATGAAGCTATGTGATCCATTAGCTTTTCTGTTTGTCTAATGTCTCCTATAGTTCTTTATTTGTTTGCAACCTTGGGTGCGGAAGTTCCAGGACTGTGGTCACCACTGTAGAATCAAAACGTTTTTGCAGTCAAAGCATTTCTTCCTTGGTTAAAGATAGATTATTGTTTATAAATGCTTCTTACCCTTCACCAAGTGAATAGAATATAGGGTGGTCTACCTTGCTAAGAGCTTCAGTGAGTTTTGAGTACTTGTATTGTTTTTATATGAGGTCTATACAAAAGTCTATAGCTATGTATGGAAATTTTATTCATAATGCAAATGTTTGGGTATCTTGCCTCTTGTGTCCAAGTGGCTTTACTGCATGTATTGTATATTAAATATACCAAATTAATAAAATTTAAAATTAATCCGAGGTGACAAATAAGACGAGAAGTAACTAGACTATAAATATAATATAGCCTATGGTTTATTCAAATTATAAACTAATTATTAGTTATACGATTACAAATTTTAAATAAATTTAACACTACTCGTAAAAGAACTTCCCATAAAAAACCACCAATCATTTTTCAAACTTTAGAAAATTCCGTGATGGGTTTGGGTTTTAATATAAAGTTTGGATTTTAACATGATGATGGAATAAGAACATTATTGACTATTAATTAATAGATCATTTTTGTTGGGATCAGTGTGTCATCCATATATGAACTCCACTGTAACTAATTGAATAATATAATAAGGACAAATATAATTTCAGCATTGAAGATTTCTAAATGAATTGCTTAATAGTTATTTTAATTTATTATGGCTAGAAATATATTATGCAATCATTACTAAGGTTATAATTTTAAATAATTAAAATATTTATTTTTAATATAAAAATGAATTCAAGAATATTAAATATATTTAATTTATTTTTTTATTTTTTATCATTTACAGATGTTAGAAAGAATCATTTCATAAGTTACAATTTTAAATATTTTTTAACTCCAATAAGAATTTTTAAAACATAATTACAAAATTATAAGTGTTTATCAATAAAAGAATGACTTCACCTCACTTTTTGGCTCATTTTCACAAAAGTTTCTAGACTCATCAATTTGTTGTCATTGGGTAATCATTTTTTCTTTTAATTCACTCCAAGTCAAAAAATAATTTTCCTTTTAACAGTTTTGGACTTCAATTCATCTAGAGGTAGGAGATGGTGATGCAACTTGCTTTCATATTTCTTGTATCCTCTTATACTACAGGAGTATGAGTATGGGTGATACCTCTAGAGATTTGAACACTGGCAATTTAGTTGAAAACCCCACCAATCTCATTGAATTGGGTGAAACTTCGAGTTATCACCCTAGACTTTGACTAATTGAATAATCTAAACTCCAAACACAACACACAAATTCCTAAAATATATATACAATGTAAATCTCATTGTTCACATTCATATTCCTTTGTTTATGTTAACAAGAATGGTAGAAGCCACATGGGATTAGAAGGAATAAAAATGGGAGAGAGGAGTATTCTGATCAATGGGTATGAAGACTAAATTCAATTGCAAAAATGTATTGTCTATCAAATATTGTTGTCTTAGTAGTAGACATAATATCATATGCATTGCTTAGGATCATAGCACTTGTATCAATGGTATTAATCTAGATATTGAAAGTCCCTCGAGAAATAATGTTTTTTGTTCTCAGAAACATAATGCATGGGTTTTCAATATTTTTTGATTGTATGATTGGGTATCTCACAGATTTGATTGTTACATTAGCATTTGGGTGTATGAGGTTGATTCAAGGTGCATTTAGTGGTTTAGTGGGCTTCTTCAGTACGGTGTTTTATGAATTTTTGTATTTCTTTCACGTTGCCCTCCAAGCATGTGTAGACCTTGCCCTCCAAGCATGTGTAGACCTTGTTTCGGTATTCCCATGGAATGCCATATAGATGTTGGGTCATTCACTATTGACCATATGGAACAATTTTATGGATGTAGTAGCCTCCTTTATAAGTAATTTATAAGGCTACGAAAAGATAAAAGCTGAAAAATAACTCCTGACTTGGGAGGTCGGTCTGCATCAATAACTTATGAAATTTTTATAATATACTTGAAAGAATGAGATTGAAGAGAGGCCTTGCATTCAAACAAAGATTTGTACCACAGGTTGCAAAGAAACATCGTAAGGCATAAATTCAAGAAGAAGGGCACCTGATATTGCAAATTATCATCAAATGTTTGTAGCAACATCATGATAATTTATATGAAATTGATAGAGTTGTGAATTTATCCTTTCATCCACTAGTCCTTAGATAAGTTGCCCACTGGTCATAGTGGTCAGCTCTAGATGAGATGTTGGGAGAAACAATTTATAGTCATAATATTACTGCAAGTTAAAAAGAATCATTCCATAAGTTACAGTTTTAAATATTTTTCAACTCCAATAAGAGTTTTTAAAACATAATTAAGAAACTATAAGTCTGGTTAATTAATAAAAATTTGACTTGACTTTAGGTTTTGGCTCATTTTCACAGAAGTTTATAGACTCATTAATTCACTGTCATTGGGTAATCATTTTTTCTTTTAATTCACTGAGGTCAAAAAATCATTTTCCTTTTAACAATTTTCAACCTTGGTTCATCTAGAGGTAGGAGTTGGTGATGTGACTTGCTTTCATATTGCTTGTATCCTCTTACACTACAGGCATATGAGTATGGGTGATGGCTCTAGAGATTTGAACATGGTCGAATCACTTGCAAATCCCACCCATCTCACTGAATTGGATGAAACTTCTAGTTATGACCCTGGAAGTTGATGAATTGAATATTGTAAACTCCAAACACAACACACAAATTCCTCAAAGAGATATACAATGTAAATATCATTGTCCACATTCATATTCCTTTGTTTCTATTAACAAGAATGGCAAACTCCAAACACAACACACAAATTCCTCAAAGAGATATACAATGTAAATATCATTGTCCACATTCATATTCCTTTGTTTCTATTAACAAGAATGGCAGAGTCAACATGCGATTAGAAGGAATAAAAATAGGGGAGAGCAGTATTCTAATCAATGGGTATGAAGACAAAATCCAAATGTAAAAATGTATGGTCTATCAAATATTGTTGTCTTAATAGTAGACCTAATATCATATTCAATGCTTAGGATCATAGCAGTGGTATGAGTGGCATTAATCCAGTTATTAAAAGTCTCTAGAGCAATAAACTTTTTTGTTCTCAGAAACATAATGGAGGGGTTTTCGATAATTTTGGATTATATGATTAGATATCTCACAAATTTGATTGTTACATCGGAATTTGGGTGTATGAGATTGATTCAGGATGAATTTAGTGGTTTAGTGGGTTTCTTGGGTACTGCATTTTATGAATTTTTGTATTACTTGCACATTTCCCGCTAGGCCCGTGTAGACCTTGTTTGGGTATTCGTATGGAATTCCATAGAGATGTTGGGTCTGTTGAACATATGAAACAATTTTATGGATGCAGTAGCCTCTTTTATAAGTAATCTATAATGATATGAAAACATAAAAGCTCAAACATAACTCAATGATTTGGGAGGTCTGTGTGCATCAATAACCTATGAAATTTCTATAATACAATTGAAAGAATGATATTGAGGAGAGGCCCTACATTCAAACAGAGGTTTGTACATGTGAAGTGCAATTTTTCATAGATTGGTCATGGAAACTCTAACCTTCTCTGATAAGTTCATGTGCTAGCTTCATTTTATCTTGAAAAGCTTTACTGGGTCTTTCACCTGAGCTCAAAGAATTCAATGACTTCTAAGTGAGGTAAGGTCGTACACTTTGTTTGGTTTTTTCTCTTGTGCAGGCTTTATATGTTCTTAGATTTCATTATGACAATCAAGGGAATCCTTGGGTGTGGCCTAGCAGAAGCATAAGTAGCATCTCAAGGTTTTTTGGATGTTTTTTCACTCTATAGTAGAAGTAAATTTTGGCAATTAGAAAAGGGCATATTTCTTGTTTTTGTTGAGAAGATGGATTGGTTAATTCCTTTTAATAATACATAATTTCTTGCTTAAAATCCTAATGGAATGCATAGACTAAAAGTAATGGAACATGGCTATTCACTCTATAAAATTTAGCTAGAAATAACTTAATTAAAAATTCTAAAGTAATTTATGCACCATAAATGGTAGAAAATTGACTTCATTTTGACTGTCACATGATTTCATCCTTTGCACATGCCCTGACAGGATGTTAGTTTCATCCTTTGCACTTTCCCTCCAAGATGTTGCAAGAAAATTCTGAACTAGAATTATCTTTCCCAATGTCTCCGATCTGAATTTAAATTCAATTTTGACTAGCACGTCTCTTCTGCCGGTCCACATTCATATTTTTCTAGAATGTCTAATTCAAAGCCATACATAAATATATTAAGATAGAGAAATATGAGGATATCATACCCAAGGCTAGTAAAGGGTATTCTCAAACGTACTAAACAACTCCATTATTCAAAAAAAATTGGCTTACATAACTTATCACAACGCAGTGGTTATTCATGCATTGATGTTGAACTGAAGCTGAATAGGGCCTTCTATTCCTGGCTGAGAAGGATACTTCTTGGTAGTGATAGCTGGGGATGAAATATGATCCTAGTGGGAGCCTATGAGAGCCTGTAAAGAGACAAAATATGATTGCGGGGTTTCTGCATAATGAGAATGAGAATGATGAGCATGCTACACTGTCTTTTGGTACATATTTGGTAAAATCCTTGACATGGCCCAAAATTTCCTCAAGTATATGTTTTTTATCTTCCATATTCCAAACATGAATGCGTTGTTAGCAATCAGAAATCTACGTGAGGCCATCGACCTATGAAAAACTATCCAAAAAAGGTTTAAGGTGGGAGCATTGCTTTCTTTCATGCTCATGAATCAGATTTTGAAGAAGCTTAAGAGTAGCTTCCTTAATTTCTGCAAGAAAGTTCTAGCATAATTTAATAAAAACAATATTATTGATAAGACAATCATGGAAAAACCAACATCAAGCCATAAGCATCGTGTTCTTACCATGTGATTTGAAGTTGAAAAGAAGGGGGAAAAACCAACATCAAGCCATAAGCATCGTGTTCTTACCATGTGATTTGAAGTTGAAAAGAAGGGGCATAGGGCAGCCATTAGGCAAGCGAGCATTGGGATCTCGAAGCTCATCGAAAAAAGGGTTTATACAAGATTCAAGCTTTCATACAATGGGTGAGCATCATGAAGAACACTACACCTTATAGGGGATTTCAAGGCACATCTCACAAATAATGTTGTTTGTGATGGAATTTAGATTTAATGATTGATCAACAGGTATTGTGAAATAGGATCAGGGTTCTAGGAGGCCTAAAAATGGAGTTTTCAGATAAATGGAGAAAGTTTTTAAAAGTGCAAGGACTGATGTATGCGTTCTGATGAAATATGCAATTCTAGTTGCAACATTTGACTACACAAATAAATTCAGCAAGAGAGATAAGGTTGCACAGAGACTATGCAAAAAGATTTCCCAGGTACTTTGAGTGTGATGTTGTTACTTCAACTGCACTCCATGATGACATCATTGATAACGAGAAACATGAAGAGGAAGTTATCACAGGTTCTCATGATGAAGACAGTTACAAAGTAACAAAAACACTCATGAGGTAGATGGAAATTTGGTAGACATTACAGTTATGATTAAGCCAAAATCGTCACCAAAGAGATTGAAGAAGAATCCCATGTTCTCATAGAGGTCTTCAGGATCAAAGATACTTGCAGAGCGAGAAACACTACCCCATCTGGGTTGAATAAGAATCCCATGTTCTCATAGAGGTCTTCAGGATCAAAGATACTTGCAGAGCGAGAAACACTACCCCATCTGGGTTTTGATATCATACACTTCAGTCAATTTAAATGTGATCTCCAAGTTAAGTCGATTTGGCATCATCAAGAAATGCAATGAAACTAAGGAAATCCAAAACTGTACTAAACCTACCATGTCATTTGTCTCGATACAGACAACACATGAAAACATGAAAGGACTTTTCTCTTTTTCTTCTTAACATTTTGATATGGCATACTCTCAGGCTAGGCACATAGGACTGAGACATTAAATCAACAAAAAGGGAGAGGAAGGAATCTGAAAGAAAAAACCTAGTTTTGTCATTTCGATCTTGGAGCTCCTAAAATGTGAGAGTTCTAAATAATCTAGAATTAATTTTCCAATAGATATATATCTACTGGAAAAAAAAACCACAATGGAAATCAAGCGAGCACATAGGCTAATCACTTCCTCCTCATCATATGTTTTCATCATATGTTTTCACACTAGGACTTTACCTCCTCCTCATCAGAGCTTTTCATACCTCATGCAGCTGCCTCTTGACTACTTTACCTATCAATATAGTGTCACTATATCCCATTATTCATCCACTGACAATGATGTTGTGTGATTGGCATAGCATGAGACAGTTTAGGCCCTATTTAGGCAAGTATGGCAATTTGATTACTTGAGATATACGCTGCTTCTGGGCTGCAAAAGCGTCATTATTCCATTAGTTATCAAGTTCATGGGCTGCAAAAGCGTCATTATTCCATTAGTTATCAAGTTCATGAGCTAACATCCACTTCATAATTTACCAGTATTGCAGAAACAAATTTTAAAATAAAAATATATTAAAATATATTCGAAGAGACTACAAACCATTTTCTATTCATTTATATCCTTTTCCGAAACTTCCTTTTGCTGCTTTGAACTTCAATTTAACATATGCTTCATGTGGGAAATTTGGTTTCTGATGTACGAAGATGCAAAGGCATATTTAAAAGAATTTCGCTATATTACAAATAGCTCCAAATAAGCAATGCATATTTCCCTACTACAAGCTTCGTCCAACATGACTAGCTCATAAATAAGTTTTGCCCCATTAAGATTTTAAAAAAGATTGTGGATCAATAGTATTTAAGATTGTGAATCAATAGTATTTTTCAAAATAGATAAAAACTATTGGTTATGTAATACCTAAAAGCCAAGGAATGCTCTTTCAACAGTGGATTATCTATAAATTTATAATCCACAAATTCATTTTCAATTTAGCTTTTACACCCTAGTTTTCTGATATCCCTTGCAATCTGAAGATATTAGAGGTCTATCAGGGCCAACACTGGTATTTATATCACGTGAGCTACTCATTCTATGGCGAGCCTGTATTTGAGCATTTCTTTTGACAACCCTTAGTCTTTGTCTATTTCTTTCTTACCAGATGGACTACTATACCCTGTCAGATTATTGTGGTGAGCTCATAACTTTATTTTATGGGGTCGTTCTACTATGTATTATTTTTCATCATGAGAATTTTTATATTTATATTTAGCTTTCTCAGTATTTGCATAACATTAAGATCTACATCTATTACATAAAACAATGTGAGTGATGATCACAAGTCATAAATAATAACAAATAAAACAAATGGAGTCATAATAATGGGGTAAGTATTATGAATTCCAACAAAAAATTGCATTTAGAAGGCTAGCCAAGAAGAGCTTACTCCCATCATTATCCATGCAATCAAAGATCTTAAATTTCAAGCACATACAAGTAGCATAAAACCATGCAATCACAAACAAGCTCAGAATTATGTTATGGACACCAATAAGAATTGTATCAATTTCTTCCAAAGACAAACAATGTATTTTTATATTCATCTTTGGTATGTTTCTCAATGTGCTTGAATATGAGATATCATTTGGTCATGGAAAAAACCTTGAAATAAGCATAAGTTATATGATATAGAAAAAAATACCTCAAGACTATTGGGTTCCTTATGGTATATTCTGAGGCTAGGTACATAGGACTGAGACTTCAAAGAAATAAAAAAGGGAGAGGAAGGAATTCCAAAGAAAAAACCTAGTTTCCGGATCTTGATCTTGGACCTCCTCAAATGTGAGAGTTCTAGAGAATCTAGAATTAATTTTCAAATAGATCTAGATCTATTAGAAATTAAAATAATGCAAATCAGACCCGCCCATAGGCTAGTGAGTTCCTCCTCATCAGAGGCTTTCACACTAGGACTTTACCTCCTCCTCATCTTTTCACACATTATGGAGCTGCCTCTTGACTACTTTACCTTTCAATATAGTGTCACTATATCTTGTTATTCATCCATGATGTTGTGACATTGGCCTACCATGAAACGGTTTAGACCCTGTTTAGGAAGGTCTTGCAATTTCATTACTTGAACTATACATTGCTTCTCGGCAGTAAAAGCATCATTATTCCATTAGTTACCAAGTTCATGAGCTAACATCGACTTCTTAATTTACCACTATTGCAGAAACAAATTTCAAAATAAAAATACATTCCATTAGACTACAAACCATTTTCTATTCATTTATATCCTTTCTAAGGCTGCCTTTTGCTGCTTTGAACTAAAACTTAACCATATGCATCAGCTTGGAAATTTGGTTTCTACTGTACAAATACACAAAAGCATGTTTAAAAACGTTTCTCTATATTACAAGTAGCTCCAAATAAGCAATGCATATTTCCCTACTAGAATATTTGTCCAACATAGATAGCTGGCACATAAGTTTTGCCCCATTAAGATTTAAAAAAAATCGTCGATTAATAGTATTTAATATTGTGAATCAATAGTATTTTTCAAAATAGAGAAAAACTATAGGTTACATAACACCTAAAAAGTAAGGAATTCTCTTTTAACAATGGATTATCCATAAATTTATAATCCACAAATTCATTTTCAGTTTAGCTTTTACACCATAGTTTTCTCACATTGTTTAGATATCCCTTGCAATCTGAAGATATTGGAGGGGTATCAGGGCCACCACTGGTATTTATATGATGTGAGCTACTCATTCTATGGCTAGCCTGTATTTGAGCATTTCTTTTCACAACCCCCTGTCTTTCTATGTTTCTTGCTTACCACAAGGACTGTTATGCCTTGTCAGATTATTAAGGTTAGATAATAGCTTTATTTTATGGGGTCCTTCTACTATGTATTATTTTTCATCATCAACATCATTATATTTATATTTAGCGTTCCAAGTCTTTGCATAACATTAAGATCTACATCTATTACAAAAAACAATGTCAGTGATGATCACAAGTCATAAATAATAAGAAATAAAACTAATGGATCCATAATAATGGAGTACATATTATGAATTCCAACAAAAAAAAAATATATTTAGAAATATAGCCAACAATAACTTATTGCTATCATTATCCATGCAATCAAAGATCTTAAATTCCAAGCACATACAAGCAACATAAAACCATGTAGTCACAAACAAGCTCAGAATCATGATATGGATACCAATTAGAATTGTATCAATTTCTTCCAAAGACAACCGATGTTCCCTTTATATTCAACCCTGGTATGTTTCTCAATGTGCTTGAAGGTGAGATATCATTTGGTCATGGAAGAAACCTTGAACTAAGCATAACTTATATGATATCGAAAAAAGACCTCAATACTACTAGGTTTCTTCCATGACCAAGTGACATCTCACCTTTAGCCACATTGAGGAATAGGGCATACTAAACACATATTTGAAGACTACCTAAGATATTTAAATTTTCGAAGACTACCTAAGATATTCAAAGTTATCTAGGTTGTCAGAAAGGAACCATCATCAAATGGGGGTGAAGGGAATCCATTTTCATCATTTGCAAAATCTAGCAAGGTAAGGTACCTGCACCATGTAAAATGATGCCTATGAACAAAAATACCTTCTAGAAAAGCATAGGAAATACTTCAATAACTTTGGCACATTACCATGCCTGCAAGTTGCATTAGTCTTCACCCATTCTTCAAGTTATTTCCAGCCACTGCAGTATACCACAGAGAAGAAATAAGCACGTTTAAGCCTTTAGTAGGTATGTAGGTAACCTCACATCACATTTTGCAGAACTCCTCCCATCCCTATTTTACATAAAATAGGGAACTGTGTTCAACTCTGCCATGGAGCACATTTTTCAAATGACTGAAAAAACATACTTTGAGGGTTTCCACTATGATTTGCATCAATTCCAATCTTCTCAAGCACTTGTATAATTGTCTATCAGACAACAATACAAAACAAAAGGGGATTGATTTTTCAGAGAAATGAGTGAACCCTTGTGCATGCACTTTTCAAAACTTGTTATTGTTTCAATAAAATATGCACCACACTCACAACATCACACTCACAGCACCTACGAAACCTAGATGCATACAGTCTATGTGCAACCCTACCTCCTTGTGAATTCACTTGGGCAATCAGAGGCTGCAACTAGGACTTTATACTCAATCAAAATACATATATCACTCTCTATCGCTTTAAAAAAACATTCTCAATTTTTCTACCTAATCTATTTTTAGGCCCCCTGAAACACTAATCATATTTCACAAATCCTTGATCAATCAAGAAACTTAGGATCCACAACAAACATTGCGTATTAGATCGTCCCACAGGCATGAATCGATGGATCCTTTATTTCATGACCAAATGTGCTCAAACCACCAGATTTTCCTTCCAAACTCCATAATCTATAGAAAAGCTAGAATTGTGCCTTGAATTTCCCTAACTTTACCCAGATAATAAAGTGAGAAGATTTCCCTAACTTTACCCAGATAATAAAGTGAGAAGGTGGAGTGTAGTTGTTGTTGACACTCTCCTGCTTATGAAATTGATAAATCTTTAAAAGCACTCGTTGATAAAAACAATTTACATTAGGATTGGACTAAAAGAATGATGGTAGAAATAACTAATACTGTAACTCAAGATTTTAACATAATTATTCATTTACAAGGTAATATATACATGAGTATTGACACATAAAAATGACGATATACACAGAAGAATCATAGCGCCATGAAAGACATTCATTCATTTATTCTTAAGACCTGAGTATTGACATATAAAAATGACGCTATACACCAAAGAATCATAGTGCCATGAAATCCATTCATTCTTAAGACCTATGTAAGACAAACATGACAATTTAAACATGAAAATAAAACCTGTTTGTCTAGGAAAAAATTAGAACCCTCGGAGCACCAACTCTGCTTTGCTTTGCATTTGTGTAGACACACGAATCAAAAACTGAGTACATACGTTTTTGTTGAAGGGAGGAAAGTTAGACAAGGTTGAAATATATGAGGAGTCTTTCTATACAAATTTTTGCTTCCTCAAAAACATAAGATTTTCCAGTACTTCTGTGTTCTGTCAATTGTATCTAAATGGAACCTGATGGCTGATCCTTATCTACCATTTACCTAAAATTTCTATCTAGTATTATTAATATCTTAATTGAAATTATTTCTCAAATCATACATACCGCAATCCTCTTGATCCTTCACAGGAGTTACTGCTCCCTCCCTGGGCCAATTCACAGCGTCTGGCAAGTTCTGGTACATAAACGATCCATTCTTCACAGTACTGTCTCCACAGCGTCTGGCAAGTTCTGATACATAAATGATCCATTCTTAAAGCCACAGCGAATTCTTGATTCAATCCAAGTTGGTACGTAAGATTCTTCTTATTCACAGAGTCGATGTATTTCACAGTGTCTAGAAATATTGTGAATCGCTCATCCGATAAAGGATGAGCGATTCACAATATTTGTAGACGCTTTGAAATACCCGCTTATGATAAAGGAGTCGCAGACTTTCTTCAGACTCCAGGTCTTTGTCTGTGAATCCAGCAGGAGAGGCATTCACCGATAAAGCCCACAAGGCTGCCACGAACAGAAATAGAAACAGGGTCGCTCGTGCCATAACTAAAGAAAACAATAACTCGTCGATATAATTCACAGAAATAATATGAATTGGTGGAGATAAAGCAGAAGGGGATCGTGTTATATAGCAACTCGGACCGAGTTTAACGGGCATGGAATCCAGTAACAGAAAACATTCATCTCACGGCAGAAATGGTGAAATATTATTCAGGGTAGAAGGAAGCGTGAATAATTTCAGTATCAAATTTGTTTCAGTATGTTTCAATGCGGATCACACAAACGCTTTGAAAGAGAAATTTGGTAGTGCCATTATGCGACTTTAATGGGTCCCACTTGTAAGTAGATAGAAAATAGTATATTTTTTTAAACCTTCTTTTCATGACTTTAGGAAGGATGATGTAGTATGAAGTAATAAAATATTGGTAAGTACATTTATGAGTTTATTTATTTTTATTTAAGTATATTTTTATTTTATATTTGAAATATAGAATATAATTTAATTCTTTTAAAAGTGGTTGTTAGCGGAGTTAATAAGATTTTAATACAAATAATAATATTTAATAAAACCATGAATCTCATATTCAAAAGGATTCCATTAAACTAGTTTAATTAATTAATATGACTTTAATTAACTATTGAAGCATCATGAGTCACACATGATTATAAAATAGAATTAATTAAGGACTCCATTAAACTAGTTTAATTAATTAATATGACTTTAATTAACTATTGAAGCACCATGAGTCACACATGATTATAAAATAGAATTAATTAAGGACTCCATTAAACTAGTTTAATTAATTAATATGACTTTAATTAATATGATTTTAATTAATATGACTTTAAAAGAAGTGGTTTTTGGTCAATAAAGTTGTTTATTAATGAGATTTTAATATAAATAATGATACTTAAAAAAACCATGAATCTCACATCTAAAATGTCAAACTAATTAATTAAGGTGAATTTAATTAATTATTCAAACAAAAGCCATGAGTCACACATGATTCCTAAAATACAAATAATTTTATTAATTTAATTACATTAAAAATTAACATGAGCCACCCATGTTTGGTAAAAACCAATGTTCTCCATATCCTTGATAGTTATATGTGACTAAGGAAAAAAAAATGCATTAAAGAAGGAATATAAATGCTAACATGAGTAGAGTATCCATGCAATTGTGTATATGGATGATAACATTATTACAAAACTATGAAATAACCCAATCATGCATATGCAAAATGAGTTGAGACACGTAAAACACACATTTTTGTGAATGAAAACATATTAATAAACACACAATAACAAATCTGATGCATGCCCAATAGGAAAAACACAAATAAGTTGTATTGATAATGTTGTTTTTCTTTGTCCCCATGATAGACATATATAAAACACATATAAGTGATTCACATATAGGTGATTATTGATATATTCCTACTTATGTAGGATTACCTATATGTACATGAAAATATAGATTTTATAGGTATTGAGTGTGTAGAAGTGAAGTAGGAATAATGGTAAGAAGGGAAAGAATAGATAAAGTAGGCATAAAATAACTGTGTATGTGGGAAACATAAACGTTTTTGTGTAGGAAGACAAGAAGTTAGGCATATGACAACAAAGTGAAAAGTTGAGGAGCTACTAAGGAAGAAAACATGTAAAGCCAATAAAAGAATATGATCGATTGTTATGTTAAGATCGTTGGAGGACTGAAAGTTGAACAAATTTCGAAAGTTGTGATGGTTAAAAGGGAAAAGGAGAAGGAATTTAGGTTAGTTCATGAGAGGAGAGTAAGAAATAATGGTGTTTGGTAGGCTCAAAGAAAGTAAAGATTAGCTTAAAGGAAGAGATATTTCTTTCAAAAGGGTGATTCCATAGGAAAAATATATAGAAGAAGTCCAAGAAGTTGATCTTATGAAAAACAGAATGTCAGAATGATTCTATAAGAACATGATCTCAATACCTAGGAAAAAGGTTCATGAGATTAAATGATATGTCTAAAGAGAAATCAATTTTTTTAATGAAACTAAGTTAATATGTTTATTATTAGTGCAATTTGTTGAAAATAGCAACAAGAAATGCTAAATATAGAAGTGCTAAAAATAGCATTGCTATAAATAGCATTTCGGGATACATTCCAATTTTAGTTAGTCCCTGAACTAAAATTGTTAATTAAAATTCGAATTTGGTGTTTGTAAAATAATCAATTAATTCATCTTGAGTTAATTAGTTGAGAAAAATCAAACATGAAGTCTACGTGAGGACATGCAACAATTATTCCTTTGATTGAGGAATTTATCCCTTAGTTAAATAGATAATGATGAGTTGTAATTAGTTAGCTTAGTTAACTAAGTTAAGTCTAGTTAGATTAGTTCCAACAGTTGGAGGAACTGATTGTGAGTTCAGTTAGTTAATGCATGCATGCATGTAACTACTGCACTTCAAATAACTAAATATTCTCTCATAAATAACTCATGCATGTCAGTTCTGTCAGAGACCCAGTTGAGATCAGATGGTGGGACAATGTACTATCAGTTGCAGGAATATTCCATTGTGAATATCTCTTACATGCAGAAGGAATTCATTCCTTAAGGATTGCGCAGTTATTTATGAGTTCAGTGAGTTGTATGAGGCCAGACTTCACACAGGTGGCATCATTGGACCCCAAGAAAAACTGCGCAAGGAAATAGGAGGCTTGGAGGATTGAGGGAAGGCATATGTTGTGTCTATTCAGTCTGTGAGCTGTATTGAGGGATTGTACTGAGAGCTGGATAGCTTCCGAGCTAAGGCTTTGTGTAATCCAAACTATTTTCACTTGTATGATAATACAGAGATCGGGGTTTTTAGCTGAGGCTTTCCCCAGAGTATTCTTCTGTGTTTCATGTGTATGATTTCTCATTCTCTGTTATATGTGTTCTATTTGATCTTGCTCAAATTGATTAAGCTTCCGCAAAGTTTGTTGTAGAAGTAGATCTAGTATTTTGCTTTAGTATATTGCATTATCAGGTGATCTACAGTGGGAATTTCTACATGGTATCGAAACATAGGTGATCAAAGCAAAGAAAAATGCACAAGAAGGGAGAAGTTCGAAGTTTCAAGTTCCTGATTATACAAATTGAGATCTTATCACATCTCAATTTCACCAATGGCATTCAACAGTTTGAGACTCGAGTATGCTCTTGATGGCAACTTGAATTATATAGCCTCGAAAGATCGCATGGAAGCAAGTATTACAGGACAACTATTTGAAGGACTTCATTGATCAAGAAGTCCCCAAGCCCGTAGCGGCTAATGCCTAAGAATTAGCGAAATGGAAGAAATGTGTGGCTAGAGCGAGGAGAATCCTCCTGGAGGGAGTTTGAGACCACATTGTCTCGAGTCTCCATGGGAAGGAGACACCGTATTTGTTAATTTTAGGTATGTTCTATGCTAGAGGACTTTATTTCAATTTTCAGAGTTAGTTCAATATCTTTAGCAATCACATTAGCATTAAAGTAAATTGTAAATAGAACATGAATATAAATCGCAGAAGACAAGCCAAGACAAGAGGACACAAGATGTGGCACCAACCAGGGACAAACCCCAATGTGGGGAACCCTTGATCAATTCTTCCTTTATGTTCTTCAAAGTTCAGTAGAGAAAGAGAGAAAGATAGTACATTTTCAACAGAAGTCAACACTTTGACTTTCTATATCTATATGAGATCAGTTGAAGACATGTTGCTTCAATTGATTCTCCAAGGTGACTCCTTCATCTATCATTGTGCTACATTTGGTCCACTTGCTGCACCACTGCATATTGCACCATGCTGTGCTAATCATGATTATCATCATGTTGCCCATTTCCATGATCTTATTCATCATCATGCTGCCCTTGTCCATGATCTTATTCATCATCATACTGCCCTTTAAGCCCATGATCATCATGCTGCCCTTTCTAATGAACATATCATCATGTTGTTGTGCACCATTCATTCACATGCTGCCTGTGCATCATTCATTATCATGTTTCCTGTGCATCATTCATTAACATGCTTCATGTGCATCATTCACTAACATGTTTCCTGTCCATCATTTATTAACATGCTGCTTGTGCATCATTTATTAAGCAAGTAGACTTAGGCTCCTCTTTATAATGGATACTTTTGTCCAGCAATATGGATTTATCATCTACAACAATATGCCTAACACAATCCACATGAATTTATCATCTACAACAACATGCCTAACACAGTCCATGCTGTCATCTACAGCAATATGGATTCATCATGACAATGGTTTGGTGACTACAGTTAGGTTGCGTATTAGATCTCTTTTAGGATTGCAGCTAAGTCTTCTTATGATGGCTGTAGGATTGCCTTTGACCAACGGATTATGGCTCCTCTTGTAGCTACATATTAGAGTCAACTTCTTGCATAATAGGATCATTTTCTAGCTGTGAATTAGGGCCCAATAGACTGCAGATTTAGGGCACCTCTATTTAGCATATAAGGGCCTCTTTGGGCAACGTGTAAGGGCTCTTTAGAACTACATATTTAGGCCTTTACATACTGTTGGTTCAGGCCTTTCCAACTGTGGCTTAGATAACCTTTACGACTGCGGCTAGATCTCTTTGAGGTTTTCCACTATGATTTGCATCTATTCCAATCTTCTCAAGAACTTGTATAATTGTCTATGAGACAACAATTCAAAACAAAAGGGGATTGATTTTCCAGAGGAATGAGTGAACCCTTGTGCATGCAAATTTTAAAACTTGTTATTGTTTCAATAAAATATGCACCACACTCACAGAACCTACGAAATCTAGATGCATGCAGTCTATGTGCAACCCTACCTCCTTGTGAATTCACTTGGGCAATTAGAGGCTGCAACTAGGACTTTATACTCAATCAAAATACATATATCACTCTCTACCACTTTAAAAAAACATTCTCAAATTTTCTACAGAATCTATTTTTAGCCCCCCATGAAACCCTAATCATATTTCATAAATCCTTGATCAATCAAGAAACTTAGGATCGACAACAAACATTTCTTATTAGATCATCCCACGGGCAAGAATGGATGGATCCTTTATTTCATGACCAAATGTGCTCAAACCACCAGATTTTCCATCCAAACCCCATAGTCTATAGAAAAGACAAAATTGTGCCTTGAATTTCCCTAAATTTACCTAGATAATAAAGTGAGAAGGTGGAGTGTAGTTGTTGTTGACACTCTCCTTCTTATGAAATTGAAATATCTTTAAAAGCACGCGTTGATAAAAACAATTTACATTAGGATTGGACTAAAAAATTGATGGGTAGAATTAACTGATATTGTAACCCAAGATTTTAAGATAATTATTCATTTACAAGGTAATATATACAAGAGTATTGACACATAAAAATGCCGCTATACACAAAAGAACCATCATGCGTATTGACACATAAAAATGATGCTATACACAGAAGAATCATAGCGCCATACTATCGCTACAGTTCCCGGGCCTCTCTGTTTAATCTCTGCATGTTAGGATCTTCCTACAAACTCATGATTAGCTCCATAGACTCCTCGAAGAGTCCAGTTCATTCTTCCATCGTGCCATCTACTGCAGTGATTTAATCCCTCATAATAGCTTCACTTTGTTCTTTGACCTTTGGTGGAGTTGAAGTTTGTGTATTCAACTCAAGCCCTATAATTTTCACGTTCAAATCGAACTAAACCTTTGCCATCTCGGCCTTCACATCATGCACACGTGCAGCCAACTTCCGAATCTTGGCTTCCACCAATGTTTCTTTTGGGATATGCAATTCTGTAATGGTTCTGCATGCTTTGGCTACTACCACAACAGTGTGCTCATTCTTCTCCTGAACCTTCTTCCAAGCTTCTAGCACAATTCTCTTCTTAATGAATATATGTTCCTTGTTCATTTTATGCTCACTGTTCGTGCACATTGCGCACTTCTCTTGGGCTTTAAGTGCTTCAATCAAACATTCTTGCAGTGTGTGAAGGAATTCGCTAGGGAGTACGGCCAAGTTTAGTCCAACATTCCTCAAAGCATTCATTGTATCCTTGTTAGCATCCTCCTCCATACTCAAGGCTCCATCAGGTAGCACGATTTCATGAATATTTAAAGAGAGAACCAACTTTTCTGCTACCATTGTCCTCGATGTTAAACTCGTTGAGGTAGCACTGCTCTACCATGCTCCTACCTGTAGTTTGGTGGTTTGGATATACAACTTGCGTAGACCCGTCTCTATGGCACTTAGTGCCTGCTTCTGTTGCTGCTCAAACTCTTGCAGCAGTTCCATGGTTGGATCCCTTCCCTTGTCCCCAATGTCATCCAAGTATCCCTCTATCAAGGTGATAAGGTCTAACGACGACTTAGTAGCCTTGGTATTCATCCGTGGTCCTTATTTTTCCTGTTCCTTATTCTTCTTCACCCGAAAGGGAGTGCTTTCCAGATCTCCACCACCCTGTTCTGATTTCTCCTCTTCCTTTGTCTATGGCGAAGGAGATTTCTGACTTCTGTTACAGTTGTGCTCTTCCTCTTATTCCTTGGCAGCGCACTCTGCTTCTGCGTGCACCTTCTCCTCAGTCTCCTTCTTTCTCTTTTTAGCCAACTGCTAAACTTTCAATTGCTCCACTTCCTTTTTCTTCTTTTTCGCATACTTACTAGACCCAGCAGACAAATTGGATGTTGTGCGCCAATCTACTAGCCAACACTCGAGGACCACTACAATTGCATCATCCATCATGAGCTATGGTAAATCATACCACTTCTGTTATGCATCCTTTTGCGCCTGAATGGACATCTGGTGGAAGTCTGCTTTGAACTCCGCATACCTAGATAACTGCTCAAAAACGATTGGCGACAATCGTGGCTTCCGATTGATGGCCATATTAATTCTCATTTCCATCGATACATACAACACATTTCTCTCCCTGAAACGCTCAATGTGATTTGTGTCCCATAGTGAATAAAACTTCATCGCCTCTGGCAAATCTAGCGCGATAGGAGAAAAATTGTTGTCCTCTCGCAACTGCCATGTGACTAGCAAAATTGAAAGTAACTGCGATGAGTAGTGAAACATATTTCTTTGGTCTTGTGCTTCCCTACAGTTCGTGAGGAACTCACTGCATAGGTAGTGCACCCAGTTGAATTGTACGCCCTCCCTGCATTGTGCCGTTAGTGAAACAACTAGTGTCGGTACCTCATCTACGTGACACTTCCTCATTTTTTTTCCAACCAAGATCTGGGAGGCCACCTTCACTGCACGGTCGGTTATGCTTGAAATTGAATAACCACGTGGCTTCCTGACAAACTTAAAATTGTCCTTCATTCACTTGGTGAGGTCGCGCTCACATGCCTTTTCGCAAAATACCTTTACCAGATTTAGTCCTTAATCTAATAGTAAGGTGATCCTATGGATCAACATGTCAATTCTAGGGATCAACTCCTCAAACCACAATTACCCATCATGCACCAGGCACACCAACTATTTGATAACAATCAAATTTATGGGATCGCGGTGGTAATGCAACACCCATAGCAGATTCAACAAACCTTCCTTTTCCACCCCATGAATCCACTTCACCAGCTCCAATGTAGTGACACCAAAATCCTAACAGAATACTCGCTGCATGAAATTATCGGTAGCGAGGTGTGGGAACAACTCAGTGTCCCCCAATTCCCAATCTTCAAGCTTACGATGTGGGACTCACATCAAAGACGAACCTGCAAATCTGGTATTCTCTGGGAGCAGGGGTGTATGAAAGAAAAAGTTTCCCTCATCTGGGTCCTTTGGGACCTTTACCTTTCCATGGTGTGGAGGGAATTATTCCGGAATCTTCGAAATAGTGTCTACCCCCTCAATATTGTCAGGCCAGGCAGTAACTCTCCAAAGGCAGTAAAAATGATTCGTCTATTATTCCAAAGGTAGGCTATTGTTATATACAATAGGAGTGATTGTTTAGTTCATCTCCCGATGACTGTTCACATTCCTAATTTATTTATTTACAAATTCCCCCAATCATGAAGGTTAGGTGTCAACATTCCCCCACTTAATCTAAAGGGATGTTGTTGAGTCCAAGAATCATTATGAATCGTTCAAGCTTTTCCTTTCCAAGTGCTTTGGTGAAGATCTCTGCAATTTGCTCATTTGTGGAACAATGACGGAGATGGATTGTTTTGGCCTCAACATGATGTTGAATCAGATGATATCCAGTATTGATATGCTTTGTTCGATCATGGAACTTTGGGTTCTTGGCCAAATTTATTGCAGAGGTGTTATCAATCATGAGTGGAGTTGATTGTACTTGTTTTACCTGCAAATCTTTAAGAATTTTCCTGAGCCACACAATTTCTTTCGTTGCTTCAGCTGATGCCACGTATTCTGCTTCTGTTGTGGAATCTGCTGGAACTTATTGTTTGCGTGATCTCCAAGAGACAGCTCCTGATCCAAGACTCATAGCATATCCTGAAGTAGATACCCCAGTTTCTTTGTCTCCATCGAAGTATGAATCAGAGTATCCAATCAAGCTGAAGTCGTCCACCTGTGTATACTTGATTCGAAGGTCTTGACTTCCCTTCAAGTACCTTAGAACTCTTTTTGCAGCAGACCAATGTCCCTCACAAGGCTTTTGCATGAACCTGGAGAGGGTTCCAACAGTAAATGAAATGTCCGGTCTGGTAGTAGTGAGGTAGATGAGACTTCCTACAAGCTGTCTATACTTTGTTGCATCCTCAAATTCCTTTCCTTCAACAGATGTGGGCTTCAAGTTTTGTTCCATTGGAGTAGAAAGAGGATTGCACTTTGTCATGGCAAATCTATTTAACAAATCTCCAATGTATTTCTTTTGAGAAAGAAATATGGATTTTGGATGTTAGGTTACTTCAATGCCAAGATAGTAATGAACATAGCCCAAATCAGTCATTTCAAAACTTTTCCCCAATTCTTTCTTTATGGATACAATGTAGCTTTCATTGTTCCCTGTCATTAAAAGATCATCTACATATACCACAAGATACACAACTGCTTTGCCAACTTTCTTGACAAATAAAGTTGCATCATCAAGATCAAAATGATTGAAGTTGAGTTTCAGAAGATGCTCAGTTAGTTTTTCATACTAGGCTCGCGGTGCTTGTTTGAGGCCATACAAGGAATTAACAAGTTTGTATACTTTATGTTCATGTCCTTTCACATCAAATCCTTCAGGCTGGGACATAAAAACATTCTCTTTTAGATCTCCATTCAAGAATGCAGTTTTTACATCCATTTGATGGACTTTCCAACCGTTCTGAGCTGCTAGTGCAAAGAGTGTCCAGATGGTGGCCCATTTTGCTATGGGGGAAACATTTTCCTCATAATCGACCCCTTCCTTCTGTGCAAAACCTTTTGCCAGAAGCCTAGCTTTGTGCTTGTCAAGTGAGCCATCAGCTTTGTACTTGTTCTTGTAGACCCACTTGTAGCCAATTGGTTTGGTTCCAAATGGAGGATCAACCAGCTTCCAAGTGTCGTTCTTTATGAGGGCATCATACTCCTTTTGCATCGCTTATTTCCATTCATCATGAGAAGCAACTTCTTTGAAGGAAGTTGGTTCAAAATCTGTAGATAAGTTCAATTCACAATCATAAGTAACATCCATATCAACAGGTGAATTAGAGTCATCTACATCACCTCCATTTTGTTGGTTTGAGTTTCTGGTTCCTATTTTTCCAATTTCATCAGGATGAACACTTTCAAGTGTCTTTGTCAGCCACTTTGGGGGACCTTTCTGAGATGGTCCAGGATGCTGTGTTGATTGAGTTGGGACTGAATCAAGATTGAGTCTCCCAATTCTAACAATTACATCACTTAAAGCATCATCCGTTGTTTGAGTTTCATGTAGGGGAGATTGTTCGTCAGAAGAAGATTCCACATGTTGATCTAGTATAGGAATCCCCCCTTCAAGATGTGGAATCTGATTATCAAACTCTTGAAATGATTTTTTTTTTGCGAATCTATCCAAGCGATCAAGTTGTCGCTCAACAACATTGTCAGATTTGGATGATTCAAGAAAAATTACATATCTAGATACAACAAACTTTTTATTTACTTCATCATAGAGGCGGAATGCTTTGGAGGTGTTTGAATACCCCAGGAAGATACACTTACGACTTCTAGCACCAAGTTTGTTTCTATGTACCTTTGGTATCAAAGCATAACAGGTGGAACCAAAGATCCTGAGATGTTTTACCGAAGGAACATGTCCATACCATAATTCATAAGGAGTCTTGTTTCTTATACCATTATGGACATCTATTCTTTATATATGCAGCGCATAGAACAGCATCAGCCCAAAACATTATCTTTACATTTTTGAAGAAAAGCATGGATCGTACAATATTCAAGATTGTTCTATTCATTCTTTCAACTACACCATTCTGTTGGGGATTATAAGGCATAGTTGTTTGATGTTTGATCCCATGTTGGCGAAGATAGTTTTCAAATTCATTTGATGTATATTCTTTTCCATTATCAGTGCGAATAGACCCAATATGAGATTGTTCATCATTTTCAATCCATTTATGAAAATTCTTGAATGTTTGAAAGGCATCATATTTGTTCTTCAATAAATAAACCCAACACATTCTGGTGTAATCATCAATAAATGTCATGATATATTTATTTCCATTTGCAGAAGGAACAGGCATTGGACCACATAAATCTGAATGAATGAGTTCAAGCTTCCTATGTGCTCTTGAATGTGAATCATGAAAAGACTGTTTGCTATGCTTTCCTAGAATGCAAGCATCACATTGCTTATGTTTCCTAGGAATTGTAGGCAAACCAACAACACCATTTTTCTTCAATAAGCGGAGACTGCCATAGTTTAAATGTCCAAATCTAGCATGCCATAATAAACATGATGGAAGTGTACCTTCTTCATGATGAGAAATATATGAGAAATTTTGTGCATGAGTAGAGGTTCCTTGCAGTTTGAGAAGTCTTTCTTCTTCTATTCCCTTCATGACAAGTGAGTGGTTAGAAGCTTTTCTTACCCTAAGCTTGCCATCAAACATATGAATGGAGTGACCTTGCTGGCGGATGTGGACCAAGGACAACAAGTTTCTCTTGAGCTGTGGGAGATATAGAACATGATCCAGAAGAAAGTCTGGAAGACCAGGCAGTTTAAGCCTGATTGTGCGAAGCACTGATGGCTTGATTTTTGACTGATCTGCAAAGTATATTGCTCCATCAACATTGTCAGTGAAATCTTCAAAAAAATCTTTTCTATGAGTCATATGGCAGGTTGCTCCTGAATCAAGCAATCAATCATTTTTTGAAGAAGCAAGTGAAGCATTAAACAAATCTTCATTTACGCCAATGTTACATTGTGCCTCAATATAGTGAGCAGATTCAGGTGCTTTACCTTTGTCTGTGTCATTAGTTTTACCTTTCTATTGGTTTCTTTTCTGCTCAATTTTGTCCCATGGTAGATTGCATGTAGAGGCATCATGTGATCCATTTCTTTTGCATCAAATGCGATGTAAGTCCGCCTTTTCTCGTTGAGAATGTCTGCCCCCCCACCTCTGAAGTATCTTCCTCTTCCTCTTCGTCCACCTTTTCCTCTTGTAGAATCTTAAGCAAGATGCTTTTCTTTATGAGCAAGGCATACAGTCTCTTCAGAGGATTCAGGGGCTATCTTCTTTCCAAAGGCTTTCTCTCTTTCAGCAAACTTTTTCACAAGAGAGTCAAAGTTTATATCTTTAAGATTTCCATTTGCTTGTAAAGACTCAAGATAATTGGAGTAAGTAGGATAGAGTGCCTTAAGAAAAGCAATAAGAGGGATATCCAGCTCAACCTTAGTGGATTTCATATCATGCATTATAGATTTTACTTCAGATGCAAGAGCAAGAGGATCATTATTTTTCAGTTCAAGAGTGAAGAGTTTAATCGTGAGCTGAACAACTTCAAGTGCAGAATGTGAGTCATAGAGTTATTTCAGCTTTTGTAAAGCTTCAAAGGGAGTTGAATACGATGAAATATGGCGACTTACTTCTTCATTTACAGATGTTGCGGTTAATGCATAGGCTTTTCTATTCTTGTTTTCCCAAATGACGAGCTCTTTATCTAATTTAGGCTGCACTGGGTCATTGTCTCCTTCTTCGACACACACTCCTTTCCACAAATCATTGAAGATGAGGGTGTGTTTTATCATCCGGGACCATTCAGGATAGTTCTCCTTGCCAGTGAGAACTATTCCTACCATAGAGATGATTGAATGCATTCTGTAAAAAATACTTTTGCTAATAGAAAAAACTTCTGCTGATGTACAGTGAAATTGTACTCAGATATATTAAAAACAGAGGTATTATTTTGTCGTGGTATATGGGGGACAGCGTGGGAGCCAAACGCAAGAGCGTTAATAGCATTCCAATACGACAACAATAATAACATTCCAATCGTACAAAGTTAATAACATTCATATATAACGTGGAAGCCAAACGCCGGAGCCAAAAGCAACAATGAACTAATGTATATCAGCATTATATATGTATAGAACAATGTATTTAGGTAATATGGAACAACGTATTTAAGTATCAGTTCTGCAATGGCGCGGTGCCTCTTAATTTTGTTGCTTCCCGCTATTCTCTCCCGCTATGAACTTGTTCAGCCTGGCCAACAAGAGGTGGACAATCCTCTGGTTCTCCACGATGCTTTCGAGCAAAACCCCCTCCGCCTACCGAGCGAGAAAAAGAATGAGATGATGAAGGACGTTCCCCTTGTGCGAGATATGAGAAATCGAAGCGGTGAGGGAGGTATGTTATGACAGTGGGATATGAGAAACCGAAGCGGTGAGGGAGGAATCAAACAGAGTGATGAATCAAACAGTGTTATGGAGTGATGAATCAAACGGTTCACCGCAAGAGTGCACGGAGGTTCACCGCAAGAGTGCTCTGATACCAACGGAGGTGGTTTAATACAGTGCGAGAGGCCGAAGGCTGAGACTGCAATTAATCAGAATGAAATCCGGGTGACAACTCAAGGGTTGATAAGGAATTATGTCAGTTATGCCTCGAGTCTCTTGCAGGACAAGGCAACTCCAGAAATTGTGTTGAAAGCAATGGGCCAAGCCATCAGCAAGGCTGTAGCGATTGCTGAAATAATAAAATGAAGAGGTGGTTTAATACAGTGCGACCGAAGGAGAGGGCGCACAATGAATACACTTGTGGGAGCTGAGGGGACTGCATACATAGTTACTCTAGTGTATAGCGTATGGAAATGGTAAAGCAGTGGATACAATCACTCCAATGTACAATGCCATTCAACTGACTTAAAAAATTCATGCATTCACCATATACGCCATTTACCATCAATCTTCTGCAATTTATGAGCTTGATAACGAATTTCGATTAAAACACTTACCAAACACCGCAACACCTCCAAGCTTTAACCAGGCTCTCACACTAATTCTTCAATCGTTTTGAACTTTCCAAAACAAATGTCTCAACACAGCAATACGACCCCTTCAACACAACATGCAGTGACGTGCTTCAATGGATGTATTCAAGAATGAATGAGATTTGTAGAGTTTCGACAGAGATTTTAGCATAGAAGCGTAGAGAGCAAAATGTGCTCGGACAGGCCATCATCAAGACATAGGGGAATATGGCAGTGACAAATTATTTTAGGACAGAGGCAGAGTAGTTCTCAGTGGAAAGAACGATAGAGGCGTTTCAGGACAGAGCTCAGGCCAGCGTACAACCCACAGTAGCAAAACTGAAGTGAGTTACAACTATTTTTAGAACTGGCTATTATACCATGTCAGGCCAGGAAGTAACTCTCCAAAGGCAGTAAAACTGATTCGTCTATTATTCCATAGGTAGGCTATTGTTATATACAGTAGGAGTGATTGTTCAGTTCATCTCCCGATGATTGTTGACATTCCTAATTTATTTATTTACAAATTCCCCCAATCATGAAGATTAGGTGTCAACAAATATCAATGTCCTCTATGCCCTCATCGTCCTCCAATTCGATCATTTTGTCCTTTTCCTATGCGGTTGGCTTTTCTTTCCTCTGATGTTTCCTTGGTGACATGTGCACTGGAAACATCTTCTTCTGTTTATCCTTCTTCGACTTGGGAACTTGTCCTGTCAGTGTAGGCTTCAGCCTAGGCGACCTTGGTGGTTTTGGCATTGCCGCTAACACCTCCATACTTACGACCTCAGGGGAAACACCCTTAGAGGAAATAGACCCTCCGGCACTTGCAATTTCCATGGGTTTAGACATGAATCTATTAATGAGCTACTGAGTTTCCGAAGGTAACCTGTTAAACATAGAACTAGCCACCAAATTCTCAAAGAACGCATGGTTCATGCACACGAGACATGGCAATGAATGAATCTTGCATATCTTACTTAGCTCTTTAATTTTAACACATATCTTCATATGTTGGCATATTGCTGACATTGGATATCTCTTATAATGTACATATATACTAGGTTAAGATTTCAGACATTAGCTCCATCTCTCTTCAGTAGAAAGAATTCAATGATATGCATGTCATTTGTTTGCCCTATAAATGTAATTAAGTCATTTTCCTTCTCAGGCGTACAAAGTGTTTTATGGGCCCTCGATTCTCTATAAAATTTTGGTATTGAACATGGTAAATTCTTTTACTATTGATTAGGAAAATCCTAGGCTTAAGTGGGTGTCACAATTCGTGCACTTTATACTTTTAAAGTCTTATTTGATTTATATGGCATTCTATGTCGTGTTTGTCCATCCCCGTGGGATTCTAGAAAATTCTATAAGAATAGTTCCAACTTCCATTTTAATGATTCTATGTTCATTTTTTTTCTTGGATTTATTCTAATTATTGTGATCCTCTATAAATTAACTGCGCACAGGTTATCTATTTCTTATTCTTATTGAGTTTAAAGGTTTCACTCTTTGCTTAACAAGGTGATACCAGTTAGCCTAAACCTCAAATGACATCACTTATTCAGTTTTAATTTCTGATATAACTAAATTTGTACATCTGAGATTGTACTCTCCAATTTTTTTATGATTGATTACATCTTGACCAGTGTAATCATAATCTAGGGAGATGAAACTTTTGTCTTGTCTATGGAGTTTACCTTTAGTATTTTCTTTTCCTTTCCATGATACCACACAGATCCTAGTACCCTAATTACAGCTAGAGAATGTATTTTCATATTTGAGTAAACTAGAATGATATTTTAATGAAATTAATAGCAAGGCTTCGACCATATGGAAAGGGCTTGTAGAGTCTGAGGACTGTGTTATCTTGACATCCCTTTTTGCCTATATTTCTCCCCTTTTTCCTATACTTATCAGCTAAGTAATACAATAGACATAATTTTTTGTTAAAGATAAGTATTTACATGTATTCTTCTTCCTGTTTGTTTATATACCTTATTTCTTTGTTAAAGTATCCGTTCGACTATGGAATTGGTCTGTTTCTGTAGCTAATCCAGATTTCTGCAACTGCCTCCATTGTTCATAGGGTTCAGAAGCACCAGCTCAGTGAGGAAAGATATAGATGGATAAGTAATAGGCCCCTCATGGATTCCTTCCTATTCCATCGAACATATTCATCAAGAAGTTCGCATGATAACACGGTCAACCCCAAAGTCAACTACAAGATTATCGCAAGGACAAAATCCGAGTTTCAATGAAATCTTATCGATTTTCTTTTCTGAATAGAAAATTGGTTGTTTAGTGATATAGTTTGATTGAAATAAATATATTTATGCTTGAAGTTCTCATACTGTTATGCCGAAGAATTATTATAAAAAACTATGGTCACTATGTGTTTTGGGTGCGCACCGATTTATGTAATTTTTTAGAACAATTTGTTGAGATTTGTTTTGTAAGTAATAGACTTGGTTTTATGTTTGCTATACGCTGCATTGATTGGAGATTATTGACTATTTCCTGGAGGGTCCCTACAACCAGTAACAGGTCTTTAACCGATTTCACTTAGATCTCTTTCATTACTTAAATACTCTGTTTTGTGTGAAGAAATGCAGTATGATGAGTTCACCATTAAATCATTGTATGCATAAACAATTTCCTTTGCTTTATACCTAGTTTAACTCTTCCATTTGGTTTTCTTTTTATATGGTACAATGTGTTCATTTTCATTTTCTTTCTATTTAGCGTAGTCCAATTGTCTTATTTCGTAGCATAGCTATTGTTCAAAATGTCCTTTTTGGAAGAAATTGAATAAGTAAAAGAGTGAGAGTCTTCTCCTTAGAAATTAAATTCAAACATTATTCATTTACAGTTTGATAAAATAGATTTCTCCTACACATAGTAAATTAGATTTGGCTGCAGCATAAAAATTCAAGACAAAAATCCAAAACAGTCTAACACAAGTAAACCTAGAGTCACTTTCATATCATCCATAAACCGACTCAATAGAGAATAACTCCTAAGAAATTAGCTGACAACTTTATGGATTAAGACAATAATAGAATTAACGATACCATCTCCATACTAGTTTTATGTTTAGAGCCTAACAAGAACATAACAACATAAAAATAGCTTCTAGCACATATACTGCACCTATGCTTCATCAGTATACCTACCCTGGTCGATAATTTATGGTTGAAAATTTAAGGACATTAAATTGGCCAAACATTTTGGCGCCGTTTTTGGGGAAGTACAAATAGAATTTAAGAAAAAAAAATCATTAGTTCAAAACATGATATGCATAGGGATACAAACTCTAGAGGTAGTCTTGTAGGGCAAGGAAGAAGTTTAATTCCCACAAATCCACTCACTTCACCATGATTTCGAGATTCCACAACACCTACTCAAACCAGAATCGTGTTTAGAGGTCGACAAAGACTTCCTAAAGTCTCAAGATCATAAATCCTATCCAGAGCATCACCCACTTCCTCTAGTGAAGCTGTAATTGAAGGAAATCCTACATCCCTAACTACAGGAGTAATTTTTCTATCCTCCACTAGTGAACAAATTTTGGGAGAAGAATTATAAGTTCATGGTGAAGAAGAGGAACATGAAACTTATTTTGAACAACCATTGATAGAGGAACCAGAAGGATTAGAATAACGCTATATTAGTTCTGAAGAATTTATCATGGATGAAGAAGGGGAAGGAGAGGTACACAATTTCCATGGTAAGAAAAATATGATTGGAGGAGGTAGAGGTAGAGGTAGGGGAGGAGGTGGAGATAGGAACAGAGGAGGGGTTAGAGGTAGAGGAAGCCAAGATCCTTCTATATTTCCTATTCTTGATGAAGATACAACCCTCAAAATGAAAAACATATCACCCTCAATTCTTCCTAATTTCCACGGAAAGAGAAACGAAGACCCAGAGATATTTCTCTTTGAATTTGAAGCATTATGCAGGTCATATGACTATCTGGATGACGCTCAAAAACTAATTTTTTTTCCTGCTACATTAAAAGACTTAGCATTGAAATGGTTCATGAGTCTAGGAGTTCATTCTATAACAACATGGGGAAAAATGAAAGAGGATTTCTTAGGAAAATATAGAGATTATTGTATGCCTAGTAACCTTAAAGATGAAGTCTTCAAAATGACACAACAGAAGATGAAAATCTTGGAGATTTAGTGAAAGATTTCTTTACAATGTTAAAAGAGAAAAAATGGACAATTTGGATGAGGAAACCTTAAAAGCCCTCTTACTCAAAGCTATTAAAGATGATTGGATTGATCTCCTTAACCTAACTCGGAAAGGAGATATTTCCCAACTACCATTTGTAGATATTTGTAATTTATGTGTACATATCTCAAGGGGTAAATCACGGCTTGGAAGGAGTCCTAGATACCCTCTCTTATCAAGAATTAATAAATCTGCAGCTCAGATAGTCAGCAAGGTAGAATTAGGAACTTTTCTTGATACCTTTAAGATAGATGTTTTAATGAGCCTAAGTGAGTAGATGGAAACACTTAAAATACAAAACAAGAAAAATTCTAAAAAAGCTAGATTATCTATCTTATGTCCTAGATTTGAAAGGAACAATGCTCTAAGAGATTGTCCCTTATATTCAAAAGCCATAGAAAATCATGTCATATGTGTAGATAATCATGATAGGAAGGAATGCCTTTCTTTTCTAGATCTCAAGGCTGTATTTAATGATGCCTCTTTACTTTATAGCCAAGAGACCATGGAAAAAGTCCCAACCAAATCACCCACAAGGGTTCATACCACAACAATTCGCTCAGTCTTCACAAAATAACTGGAATCCAACTTGGTAGCCTTGAGCTCAACCACAATCACAATCTTGGAATCGAGGATGGAAAAATCCTTATGGAGCCTATGCTCAATATCAACAATATTCACCATCATATCTTCTAGCAGAATTTCTAACTCCATCTAATCAAATTCCCCAAGCTAACTAATTACCGCAAATTCAAGTTCAGAATCAAAACCCATAGCTCTCCCTACCATTTCCATAAAAACCAAATCAACTACCCGCTCAACCACTTCCGAATCCTAATAAAAAAATACCACAACAACCTATGTACAACATGGAGGGGTAGAATCCTCAATGTATGTAATATTCCACTAGACCTAAATAATGTCCAATTAAGGTCTGGAAGAGTGTTACCAATAAAACCCCCTGTTGTGATACAAGAAACAAGACCCAATCTTCAAAAACCTAAAAACCAATCAGAAGGAGAGACCTCTCTCCCTCAAAAAGAGAATAAACAAATCGAAAATGTTCCAATAAATACTTCCATCATAGAACAACCCTCGATATCAATTAGACCACCTTTCCCTGAACTGTTCATAATTGATGAAGGAGTAGAAAAATAAATTATCTTGCATGATTACAATATGATGGATGAATTGAGAAATTTTTGTATTAAGATTCCTTTATTACAAGCCAGAAAAGAAATACAATTTTTTGTGAAACAATTAAGGAACTAAGTACATAAAGATCAGAAAGAAAAAGAAAATACATAAAAAGAATTCAATTGGTTGGAAAAATTGCAGACATTATGATGGGGAAGATGACAACTCAAAAATATTTAGATCTAGGAAACCCCATTTTAAAAATTCACATCAATGGAATTGAAATACCAAACACACTGATTTATCTAAGAGCAGTCATAAACATAATGAGTAAAAAAGTTATGGACACATTTAAGCTTCCTAACCTTCAATGCACACCAACCTTATTGAAATTAGCAGATAGGTCTTGCTAGCCTCCTGCTGCAGCAGGTATTCATTTTTCATGATTGACATTTTCACATGCCAAATATGTCATACTTTGCAAGCTACAATGTTCCATATTTCCACAAGAGCCATGAAATGTGCTGGTCCAAATGCCACTGTTGTATTCCATTTTTGATAAGATTTTCAGTTAAGGGAGAGCCAAATAGCTTAATCTTTGTCTCCCTAGGTTTCAATTTCCTGTTTTAGAATATAGAGAATGTATTTGTCCAAACAGTTTAATCTTGGCAGATTTGTAGATAGGTAGAAAATCAAAGGGACCCAACTGTTTAATCTAGGCCCTGGCAGAAATAAGTGTAGGTCTAGATAGGAGGAATTCAAAAGAAAATTGTAAATCTGGGTCTACAAGTCTAAGTGCACCCAAAAGAAAAAGAAAAAAAAATGTTAGGTGAGTAGGCTGGGTAGGTAGCTGTGGTTGCAAAATGATGATTGATAACCAATTTTGTGTTTCGAAGTGCTTTATCTTAACAGATCACAGTGCAAGCAGTTTTCATTCAAGAGAGCTCAAAGCTGGACATAACTAACTTTCCCCTTCTTCTAATTCCCCAAGTCCCTTACTAACATCCCAAAGAGGTCAAGATCTACTTGATTCCTCTTAGATTCATCATCATCCATATTAGTTGCCTTGGTGAAGATCTGCTTCACTCAAGGATCTCATTTCTTTACAAAGTTCTTTTCCCCAAAATTAGCCTAAGGTCCTTGACATTGGTGCCTGCTTATCACCTTCATATTAACTACTAACAGTATTATATAACTTCCTATCGGTTTTCCCCTTTCCCCTATTAAAAATTTGTATATAAAAATCCCCTATATAAATATTTCCCCGTGGCAATGTAGCCATATTTTTGTAAGTCCCGGAAAAAACGGTCCATCCAGGGCTGTTTTTAGCCCATCTGAGTCATCATAGGGGTTAGATGACACCTGGTCATGCTAACAACCTCTTCCCTAGCCCTAAAAACCCTCAAAACCCCGCGCATTTTCAACCCCATAACCCCCATTCCCTAAGTCTAAAACCCGGCCGCGCGCATATTAACTTCGGAATATTCCCTGCCCTAACTTCTCGCCACTTCACATTCGCCACCATCCATCCGATCGTCCTGTGCCCAGATCGACGGTTGGGGGGCCATCCCATCTTCAAAGCGCCCGCACTTTAGCGTCCCGGAGATGGGTGGTATTGCCGCTGTACCTCCTGCCACGCGTCAAGTGCTGGGCGGTGGCGGAGCCCCCTCTGACAGAACCGCTCCCCCCCCAAAGGTGGTGCGCCACAAAACCACTTACCGCCTCCTACCCGGTGACGTCGCCGCTTACGTCACCCCCCTGCACAGTCACCACCCTACGTCACCCCCCCTCTTCCCAGTCACATGTCGAGTCATCTACTTGCGTGGCCCCTTGCCACGTGTCATGCCACGCCACCGTCCGTACATGATGATGTCATGCTGATGTCATCCTGCCACATCATCATGCTGAAGTCATCGTTGACGTCACCCACCATACAACATGACATCATGCTGACGTCATCAGCACTTTTTTGGCGCGAAGGGTAAAAATCGCACTTCAGGGCCCCGGAATCAGATTATGAGGAAGTTTTTGATGAGCGATTTGCGCTAGATTTTTTGGGCCTAAATGGGGAATCTTCAGGGAATCTTTTTATTCTGCGACCCCCAACAAGCCCGAAAGGCACCGAAAGAGTCGTTTTTCTTTGCGAGGCACTGAGGAAGGAGCAGAAAACAGTTTTGTAGGAAACAGAGGCTGAACAACGGCCATTAAATGATGATTTAACCCACAACACGTCAGAACAGCATCAATTGATTGCCAAAGAGTATCAGAGGAAGAAGGAGAGCCAAAGAGTATCAGCCGAAGATTTTTTGGAGGCTCGAAGCACCTGAACATTAATGAGCCCCCTAGAAAGTCAAATCAAAAAGAAGTAAGCACATCCTAGCTCTCAAATCATAGTCAAAGCATTCAATGTCACCGAACAGCAAGGGTGCAAAGACCAATGCACAGTTATGACATATGAACATCACAGAGCCACCAGGACAAACATTAACTCATTTTGATACAGTTTCCCCCAGCATAGCCCAAAGATATTTTCTTGCATTTATTTCTGGATAAGATTAGGTTAAAAGTAATCTGTTTTCTGCCAGACCTGTTAGGTCGGCTGTAATAGATAATTTTGGATAAATCTTCCCTATATATACCACCCTCTGTATTGTTAAAGGGTTGGTCGATTGAGAATTTTCACTAGAGACTCGCACTGTATACCTGACTGTTTCTATAATCAAAGATTGCAGAAAGCTTGGAGAGCAGACTGTCTGTTGTAAATGAATGTTTTTGGAGACTGAAGATGGAATTCTTGTGCTGCAGCCTGAAGCAATAAGTGCCTCTTATCTCTGTTTATGTGTTTGCCATTATCTAAATAGCAGAAAGAAAGAATAGCCTAGAATTCGTTTAAACACGCTCTATGCTCAATTTTTGTTATTTCTTTATGTTTTCTTCTGAATGAATTGGTTATGAATATGAATTCCTGCTGGCTCATGTTTACCCCAATTCACCTGTGTTGGCCAATTATCTAGGGATTCTTAATTGCCCCTAGGTAGCGCCCTGTTACCTTCTCTGCTAATCTGTTGGAGAGATTCTTAATTGCCTCTCTTTCTTTAGCGTTCATTCCATCACTCAAAACCTGAAACATTATTTCAAGCGCAACTACCTTGCTCCATTTTCCCTCACTGTTATTAAAGAAAAGCACTAGTAGTTTTTATCCAGGACTCCACGCCCAATGGTTTGAAACATTCAAACTATGCTCTGCCTCTCTACCTGAAATATCAATTCTCCCACCAAAAACAAACAAAAACCCTCTGAACTCGAGACCTAGCCTAAAATCCTTTCCAAACAAAGCTAAACCTAAAAGAGAGAGCCCTCTCTGATTGCAGGTTGGCTAGAACCTTTAGTCCAAAGCTGGTCTATGGTTACCTCGGCCATATCCTTTTCCGGAGCTTAAGGACAACCTAAGTGATAACATAATGGCGACTCCGCTGGGGAACTTTCCTTAGATAGTTTCACAAAGAAGGTAAGAAAGCTCCACTGAGACAACCAGACCTTCAGAACTACTTTTTCAAGACTAGTTCGAATCTTTGATGGTGAACAGAGATCAAACACTCAAAGTTAATATATTCACCTGGCGACTCCACATCATCCTCATAATAAAGACTCCACTAGAGAAATGAACCCAAAAGAAATTTATGAGCAGACCAGGCTTTTGACCGGGATTATTATCCAAGAGGTCATGTTCTTTCTGCTCCGTGAAATCTTACTGTACATATTGTTTGAACTTCACTTTTATGTTTTCCCCGTAGAAAATGTTGAAGAAAGCCCTCCTTGCACACCCGAACAGCATCCTTTAAATGCTACTAATGCTCACCTTATACTCAAGGAGGACACTACTGTCAAAGCAAATCATCCTATCCCTGTTCATACCCAACCTAGTCATTTAGTCCCTGTACACAATCACGCACCTCGTAAGGTTCCTGACAGATATAAGCCACTCATTCTGCCTCCCGTGCTTAATCCTTTGCCCAAAAATCATCCCATGCATCTCCCAAGGTTTCATGGAGAGAATGGGGTTACTGCCCAAAAGCATATTCAGGCTTTTGAAGATTATTTGAACATTTTTGAAGTGGAGGATGAGGATGTTAGTGTTAGGCTATTTTCCCTTTCTTTGCAAAGTGAAGTTAGGACTTGGTTTAAAGCATTGCCTGAGGCAAGCATCTCGAATCTCCAGAAGTTATTCAAACTTTTCCTTGATAGATGTATGATCAAAGTAAATTTCCTCATGCTCATAGAAGAATACAATCAGTTAAAAAGAATTCCAAATGAATCTGTTCAACAATTTTCTGACCGATTCAATCAAGTTTATCATTCTATACCATTGAATATAGGACCTCCCCCTGATTTGGCCCTATTACATTATCCAGCAGCACTTGATCCAGAAATGGAATTTCATCTGAGAGAAAGGAGCCCCTCTACTATGCAACAGATGCAGAACATGGCAGTAGATGTAGAGGTTAATCTGAAAGTTAGGGAGGAGAAGTTGAAAGCAGAAAAAGAGGATGAACTTGACATCTTTTTAGAGAAAGCAGAGGAATTGAAGCAGATGTGCACAATGGAAGTTGAATGTTTAGAGCGCCAAAACAAATCTATTTTTCAAAAAGAAGGTAATGGTATTCATAAACAAACCAGCTACAAAACAGATGACATATTCATACTGCCATACATGATGGAGCAGTCTCCTGATATAATGTATGAATATAATAGCTTCTCTTCTTTCAACTGTCTGCCCAAATATGATCAGTATGATGATGACTGTGAGCCTAATGACCAAATCAGTCTTGCAGAAGAGTTACATCTTATTTTTGCAGAGAGCACAGTTCAGGATCAGCTGCCTGAAAACAATGATCAGCATGCCCATCTCAGCTATGAAGAAAAGGAAGAAAATGCAGAATGTGTTGATTTCAGTGAAGGAGCTTTACCATTTTGTTTCAAGTCTTTTCATTTTATTAGGGAAAAATATCATGCCATTAATAATCAAGTGTCACCATTTTTTGTTACTGATCAGCTAGAGGAAAGTTCAGGCCCTGCTCCTAAAGCATTAACACTAGATTTGCAGCCCCGAAGTGCCAGTGAATGTCAGATTGAGGATGACTCAGAAGCGGCAGCATGTGACCAAAAAATTCAATTGGATTCCCTGCCTATTGATTTTCAGCCATCTCGGATATTTGAAGAAGAAAAAGAACGGTCAGCACAAATCTGTCAAGTATCATCTGAGCCAGCTTTCAAAGAATCACAGGTACTATCCCATGTTTTGCAGAATTCATCTGATGGCAAGCTGTGTGATGAGGCAAATCACTGCTCTTCTCTGCTAGCAGGCTGCGAAGCACAGTATCCATTGGTTGATGATCCCCCAATTCTAAAGCATGATAGCTATCCCGAACTTTTGTACAGTTCTTTAGTTCAGTCCAGTAATAATTTATATATGCTACAGGACCCTTTTGTACAGTTTCTTATTTCAGCAAAGAAGGTCAGCAGTTACCTGATCTTCTCAAAAATTGACAAAGCCAAATCATATTGCAAGATCTCCATTTCAAATAACAACAAGCACAAGCAGCAGAGGCCATTCATGTTTGTAATGCTTAAATGGCTACATTGGCTGTTTCATTTTACCTAACGGCAAAGTAAGTGCTGGTTAGGGTAGGTAGGTAGGATTAATAAGGCAGCCGACCAAGCAAAAATTTTGCAGAATACTGCAGCAATTGAATACAAGGAAGTCTGACCTGTTGTTCTTGGCTTTTCACAAGGAAAAGCCATCCCCAAGTGGAGCCATTGTTAGCCTCCTGCTGCAGCAGGTATTCATTTTTCATGATTGACATTTACACATGCCAAATATGTCATACTTTGCAAGCTACAGTGTTCCATATTTCCACAAGAGCCATGAAGTGTGCTGGTCCAAATGCCACTGCTGTATTCCATTTTTGATAAGCTTTTCAGTTAAGGGAGAGCCAAACAACTTAATCTTGGTCTCCCTAGGTTTCAATTTCCTGTTTTAGAATATAGAGAATGTATCTGTTCAAACAGTTTAATCTTGGCAGATTTGTAGATAGGTAGAAAATCAAAGGGACCCAACTGTTTAATCTGGGCCCTGGCAGAAATAAGTGTAGATCTAGATAGGAGGAATTCAAAAGAAAATTGTAAATCTAGGTCTGCAAGTCTAAGTGCACCCAAAAGAAAAAGAAAAAAAAATGTTAGGTGAGTAGGCTGGGTAGGTAGCTGTGGTTGCAGAATGATGATTGATAATCAATTTTGTGTTTCGAAGTGCTTTATCTTAACAGATCACAGTGCAGGCAGTTTTCATTCAAGAGAGCTCAAAGCGGGACATAACTAACTTTCCCCTTCTTTTAATTCCCCAAGTCCCTTACTAACTTCCCAAAGAGGTCAAGATCTGCTTCATTCCTCTTAGATTCATCATCATCCATATCAGTTGCCTTGCTGAAGATCTGCTTCACTCAAGGATCTCAGTTCTTTACAAAGTTCTTTTCCCCAGAATTAGCCTAAGGTCCCTGACCTTGGCGCCTGCTTATCACCTTCATATTAACTACTAACATTATTATATAACTTCCTATCGGTTTTCCCCTTTCCCCTATTAAAACTTTGTATATAAAAATCCCCTATATAAATATCCCCCCCTCGCAATGTAGCCATATTTTTGTAAGTCCGGGAAAAAACAGTCCATCCGGGGCTGTTTTTAGCCCATTCGAGTCATCACAGGGGTTAGATGACACCTGGTCATGCTAACAACCTCTTCCCTAGCCCTGAAAACCATCAAAACCCCGCGCATTTTCAACCCCATAACCCCCATTCCCTAAGTCTAAAACCCGGCCGCGCACATATTAACTTCGGAATATTCCTTGAATATTCCCCACCCTAACTTCCCACCGCTTCACATTCGTCGGTAGCCATCTGATCGTCCTGCGCCCAGATCAACGGTTGGCAGGCCGTCCCATTTCCAAAGCACTCAGGCTTTAGCGTCCGAGAGATGGGCGGTATTGTCGCCGTACCTCCTGCCACGCATCAAGTGCTGGGCGATGGCGGAGCCTCCTCTGACAAAACCGCTCCCCCCCCAAAGGTGGTGCGCCACAAAACGACTTACCGCCTCCTACTTGGTGACGTCGCCGCTTACATCACCCCCCTGCATAGTCACCCCCCTACGTCACCCCCCTGCACAGTCACATGTCAAGTCATCTGCCTGCATGGCCCCTTGCCACGTGTCATGCCACGTCACCGTCCGTACATGATGATGTCATGCTGATGTCATCCTGCCACGTCATCATGCTGAAGTCATCGCTGAAGTCACCCGTCGTACAACGTCACGTCATGCTGACGTCATCAGCACTTTTCTGGCACGAACGGCAAAAATCGCACTTCGGGGCCCCAGAATCAGATTCTGAGGCAGTTTTTGATGAGGGATTTGCGCCTAGCGTAAATCGCTCATCGCTAGATTTTTTGGGCCTGAATGGGGAATCTTTAGGGAATCTTTTTATTCTGCGACCCCCAGCAAGCCCGAAAGGCGCCGAAAGAGTCGTTTTTCTTTGTGAGGCACTCGGGAAGGAGCAGAATTTTTTTTTGAAGGAAACAGAGGCTGAACAGTGGCCATTAAATGATGATTTAACCCACATCATGTCTGAAAATCATCAATTGATTGCCAAAGAGTATCAGAGGAAGAAGGAGAGCCAAAGAGTATCAGCCGAAGATTTTTTGGAGGCTCGAAGCACCTGAACATTAATGAGCCCCCCAGAAAGTCAAATCAAGAAGGAGTAAGCACATCCTAGCTCTCAAGTCACAGTCAAAGCATTCAATGCCGCCGAACAACAAGGGTGCAAAGTCCAATGCGCAGTTATGACATATGAACAACACAGAGCCACCAGGACAGACATTAACTCATTTTGATACAGCTACCCCCAGCATAGCCCAAAGATATTTTCTTGCATTTATTTTTGGATAAGATTAGGTTAAAAGTAATCAGTTTTCTGCCAGACCTGTTAGGTCGGCTGTAATAGATAATTTTGGATAAATCTTCCATATATATACCACCCTCTGTATTGTTAAAGGGTCGGTTGATTGAGAATTTTCACTAGAGACTCGCACTGTATACCTAACTTTTTCTATAATCAAAGATTGCAGAAAGCTTGGAGAGTAGACTGTCTGTTGTAAATGAATGTTTTTGGAGACTGAAGATGGAATTCTTGTGCTGCAGCCTGAAGCAATAAGTGCCTCTTATCTCTGTTTATGTGTTTGCCATTATCTAAATAGCAGAAAGAAAGAATAGCCTAGAATTCGTTTAAACACGCTCTATGCTCAATTTCTGTTATTTCTTTATGTTTTCTTCTGAATGAATTGGTTATGAATATGAATTCCTGCTGGCTCATGTTTACCCCAATTCACCTGTGTTGGCCAATTATCTAGGGATTCTTAACTGCCCCTAGGTAGCGCCCTGTTACCTTCTCTGCTAATCTGTTGGAGAGATTCTTAATTGCCTCTCTTTCTTTAGCGTTCATTCCATCACTCAAAACCTGAAACATTGTTTCAAGCGCAGCTACCTTGCTCCATTTTCCCTCACTGTTATTAAAGAAAAGCACTAGCAGTTTTTCTCCTGGACTCCACGCCCAATGGTTTGAAACATTCAGACTATGCTCTGCCTCTCTACCTGAAATATCAATTCTCCCACCAAAAACAAACAAAAACCCTCTGAACTCAAGACCTAGCCTAAAATCCTTTCCAAACAAAGCTAAACCTAAAAGAGAGAGCCCTCTCTGATTGCAGGTTGGCTAGAACATGTAGTCCAAAGTTGGTCTGTGGATACCTCGGCCGTATCCTTTTCTGGAGCTTAAGGACAACCTGAGTGATAACAGGTCTATGATTAAACCTGATGGTTTGTTGGAATATGTTTGCGTATCCTTAGATTCTTGGGAGTATCCTATGGATTTCATGGTCCTAACACCCAAGAATAATTTAGGAGGACATCCATTAATTTGAGGAAGCCCTTGGTTAGCCATAGCTGATTTTTTCATTAGTTGTAGATCAAGTGACATTTTTATCTCAAATGGAAATTATACAAAGAAATTTACATTATACCCTCCTGCAAGAACAACAATAGACACAGAAAATGAAGAATGGATAGAAGATGAAGAGGATATACAACCTATTTTTACTACTGAACAAGTAAGAGAAGAAGACCAAATTCTAAATGTACTGGAAAATAATGAATCTTCCTCACATTATGGTCATAGTCGAAATAATATTTTGGAATTCTGTGATAGAAATATTTCCAGTGAAAACCTTGAATGTTAATGAAAACTTCGAAGAATGACAAAATAATCAATTGATAGAAATTTTACAGAAACATTTTTCTGATTTTTCATGGGAATACAATGACATGAGAGGGATTGATCCTAAAACTTGCATACGTCATATCTACATTGAACAAAATGCAATACCAGTTAGACAACCTCAACAAAGAATGGACCCAAATTTAAAAGAAATTGTTAAATGTAAATTTCATCTATCTGATATCAACAGTGAGTGGGTGTTACAGGGAAAAGTGTCTATTTAGAACTGCTCTATCCCACTAAGGTGTAACAGCTGCCTTAGAAACAAATAGAGAAAAACTACTTTTGTATTTCCTTTATGAATTATAGACAGAGAGGAATAGAAAGAACCAACCTGTGTCTTGCGCTAATCCTTTGATCCGATCCCTCTCTTCTTTGATAGTCTCCAGCTACCTGCTCCCTTGCATGCCCAGCTTCACAGAGTACCTGTAAGATCACAGAAGAAGAGCACTACACAAAGACATGGATCTATATTCATAAATAACTTAGGATCAGATTTAAGTTAACCATACAAATGTAACAAGCATCAATGATACAAAAGCATGGAGGAGAACTCAAATAGTTTTTATTGATAAACAAGAAAAGATCCAGGAGGAGTTACATCCAGTGGTTCTAACCTAGCATCAACCTCCCAGCAAAGAAGCCCCTCTTCACCTGAAACAAAGCATAAATCACCCAACAATCTGATGTTTGTCTCTAGAAACCAACAAAAATTCCTTGCAATATGCAAAATTCCAGCCTCCAGATCTCTGGGATGAGGGATCCATATATAGATATCTGTAAGGAGGATGAGTCAGCTTGTGATTTGATTAGTGTCTTCTCTTTGTCAGTTCTTGCTTCCACTTGGAGACTGAGGGCCTCTTACTCATCCTTGGTCGAATTCAGTGAGGCAAGTGTCACAGGAGAAGATTCTAGAAGCTTCCATTGCCTCTCCACCTCGTGGAATGACACTGCCATTTGTCATTTCTCGCCCATCGCACCCTACAGAAGGGAGTTTTGAAATGCAACGCACCCTCATAGTGTATTTAGGTGTAATGCAACGCACTTAGCCAGTGGAGCAACTGAAATGATAATGTTTTGACCAATTCTGAGCAGTTTCTGGTGGAGAACTTCTGGGAGAAGCTGTAATCTGTTGACCTTGTTCCTTTAGGGGTTAGAACAACACTTTTAGGGACTTAGGAGCCCTTAGTTTATGGACATTTCATGCTTGGATTTGTAAGGCACAAAAATGTCTATAACAATTGCCCCCTAAAGTATGAGGCCGTTAACCTTTTGGTGTCGGGTGAAATGCTTTATTATGAGGATCCGAAGTTCTTTCAATGCTGGGAGGAGACTTGTAATAAGATACAATACAATACATTATGTTCATACTTTTTTCATGATCTAGCTGAGGCGGGCATTCCAATGCTCAGCTTTATAAATTCATTTTCTTGTACATAGGATAGACAATCGTCTGAGTGTAGACTGATGATTCTGATAGAGCCATCATCCTTTTGGTAGGATGATTATCTGTGTTGCAATGTTGTACATTTAATGTCTTTATTTCCCTGAATATATATCGCAGCCCGGATGGATGAAACTAGATTCGGGGTCTTCAATCTCGTCCGATCTTCACTCGAAGTACAATTCGATCCATGTGAGAAATGTTTTGAAGTCGAACATGGAAAGACATCGCTTGATTACCAGTCAATGATATAAACTGTTAACAAGTGCGAGAGGAATCACCGATAATGATAATGATCCTCAAGGTACTGCAGTACAATTCACGTGGTGTGAATAAAGGACTTGGCATCGAACACCATGCAAAATCTTTCGGTCGAAGGCCATTGATGTAAACCTGTCGCCGGAAGTGAGAAACTTGCCATTGAGGCATGCAAGCTTCAAAGTATTGAATGGGGTGTTCCTAGATCAACTTCTTAGATAATGAGCTGATGTCGAAAAGAAGTGATCCATCATAGGAGGGCCTTAATGAATCCCACATCAATGACACGGAATGGAGCAAATGATTTTGATGGAGGTGAAAACGATCTAATGATATAAGGTTCAGGGTGACGGTCATGAAAGAATGGAGTATAATGTATGGTAGTGGGTGAGACACAGGTGACTTCTCTGTATGATTTCTCTTGAACATATCGGCGACACTGATGTGATGGATTGGTAGCATTAACCCCAAATGTGGATGGTATGGCGTGACCATGGTGACGTGACCGGCGAATGAAACAACCCAACCCGACTCGGACACTGAGTGGAAGTGTCATGTTCAAGAGCGACTTGCTACCAACAAAGTTTCTTTAAGTTTTCTTCCCAATTTTTCCCCAGTCATTTCTGACCAGTACCTCTTTATTTTTGTCAAGATTGATGAGGATAACATATGCTTGTTCTATAATTTGCCCTTCGGGCAAACCCATCGCTATGTTTTAACGAGCCTAGTGATAGTGAAACTCGTTCTCGTCTAAAGACAAGTTTGTCACTATTAATCTTTTTAGCGAGTTTAACGACAAAGATAACTCGGTCCTTTTCAATTTTAGAGAGTCTGAAAAGGAACATAAAGGTAACTCCAAAATTCCTTTTTCGTCATCTAATCCCTTAAGTCTGAAAAAGTATAAAACAATACAGAAGGGATGAATTTTCGATATTTTTGACGAGTCGAACAAAACAAGTGCTCAATCTTTTTGTGTAATAATCCCTCAGGTCCAAAAATATTAAAATCTAGAGGAGGGATAGCACTTCCTGTCCCTTTATCGAGCTGGAGAGGCCAATGGCTCGGCAATCTTTTCATATTTTACGAGTCAGTTGAAAAGAGCTTAAAGGAGACTCGTCTTTTGAGGAACGAGTGATAAAACGGGTAGCAGCTGATTCCAGGTAAGGTTTGGAATTTTCCTATCACGACAGTGTCGCAAGGATGGCTAGTGAAATCACTCTTCGCAACTGTTCCTCAAAATGGGTAAACAATCAAATGGAGGTGAATGATCGGCCAATGAAAAGTGGAGGTGACGGTGCAAACACGACCAAGGCTTTAATGGCTGAAGTACTACATTCACGATGGTTATTTACCGGGGAATAGTTCATTTTTGAATGAGCTTAAATGCGGGTGGAAACATTTGCTCATGTCTTATGTTTATTTTTTAACAAGCTTGAACTGTGTGCTAAAACTGCTCGATTAGATGGTCTTGTTTTGATTTTACCATAAATAGCTTTGTCCTTTCAAAGATCGTACTGTATTTTCAACTGCTTCATCAAACTAGTCAGAAATGAACAATATATGCTTGAAAACGAGTTAGAACACTAATATTTTACTTTGGACCGTGTAACAGTAATGAAAAAGTGTTTTTTACCTCTCATTTTACCATTTCATTTGAAATTGGGTTGTTGGAGCTTTGGAGGTGCTTTTCCCCCTTGATTTTCATCAGTTGATTTCGGGAGATTCTGTGGACGATTCTCGGTGCTGTCTGGACCAAGTAGGAGCTAAACCTGAGCTCTTTCATTTCATGGTTTTCATTTTGCATTTTGAGCTTGATTCCTAACTTTTCTGAGTCCCTGTGGTTTAAAGAACGTGTTCTGCCATCAGCGCACCCTCAGTGTATCGAAAACTGCGTTGAATGTTGGCCTGTCTAAAGGCTATCTGACATTCAACGCACCTAGAACACTGCTGCAGGTGTGTTGGGCGCAAAAAGGTAATTTGATGCACAATTTTTGATGGAATTTTTGCCTGTTTCTCACCAAAATCAGGACCTAACTCCTCTCTTGTTTGTTTTTCAGAGATCTTTGGAGTAATATGACCATTACATGGCGAGAACGCGAGCATGAAGAAGAGGACATGATTTCCCTACATGATCCAGTTACAGTGAACGCGCTGCGGAACTGTGACTTGCTGAAGTTCCTCCGCATTTCTAGCATGAGACAGCAGATCAACTTACTGCAGTATTCGCTCGATGCTTGGGATCCTACCAATCAGGTTTTCCAGATCAGGGGAAAATCTATCTCCTTGACTGCAGTAGACATCTATTTCTTGACTGGCTTGTCGAGGCGGGGTGCCCCCATCTCTTTGTCAAGTTCGGCTCGAGGAGGCGATTCTGTGAGAGATTATGTCCGTCGGTACTGCAGAGAAGAATCTCAGCCGAGTAAAGACGGCAAGATCATCATCCGTGATGTCATTGACAGGTCCCTCAGGGCTATTCTGTTTACTTTTGGTAGGATGGCCGGTGGTGCGGCTCTTCATGTAGCCAACCGATCTTACATGCAACATGCCTTGGAATGCCTCCAACCGAAGGTGTTCAACTGGTGTGACGCAGTACTTCTTGTGATGAAAGAACAGTTGACCAAGATAAAGAGCGGGAGGTTGAATAACTTTGGGTATGGTTCTATTTTGACCGCCTTTTCCTTGAAGAAGATACCACTGATGCAGCCTCAGTACATTGCACTCGATTTACCTTCTCCTACTGAACCACGTATGCAGAGATGTGTTGACCATATGTCTAGGCATGCTGGCCAGTCTCAGATTTCATTTTCTGATACCTTCTTCAGGTGGTTTGATCATCAAGAGATGGTTTATTCTGAGTATCCATACGCTTGCATGGACTTTCGGGGTGATCCAGATTTAGTACTGCGGGATGGCGAGCAGTGGGGTGCCATTGGTAAAATCTTTGACCATATTCCTATTTACCATTTTTTGTTTATAATGTCCTTGTGCTTTATTCTATCAAGACTTTAATCAAACTCATGTGTACATCCAGATGTTGATCCCGTTCATCCATTAGTTCGCCTGAGAGTACCAGCTGCTGCCCCAGCAGGAGAGGCCGTCGGAAGGGATATTCTTCGTGACCTCGATGTGGCCGAGACTCTCACAGCATTACAGGAGCAGGTTGAGGGCCTCACTCTCGGTATTCCAGATGTGAGGACCGACGAGCTACCTTTGCGGTTACAGCGGCATACTACTGGCGTGCCCAGACGATGGACTCGTCTCTTACGCATGATTGCACAGGTTGTGACTTGCTATTACGAGCATCATTAGACTAGGGTTCCCCCTAGTATTTTGAGTTTTTGGGTCATTTGATCGATTTTGTCTTGGTTACAGAACATTATGTGTAAACCATAAACAGTTATATATATTTTTGATTTTCGGAGTTTTATTTTGGTTGAGCTACATGATCCACATGCAAAACTTTGATGGTGTGTTTCTTTTTACAAATGTTGCAAATGTCTATCTAACACATAGTTTGCTAATGAGTCAGTTAATGTGTTTAAGTTTTTGGAAATATGTTGATATTGAATAATATCAAATTGTCTTTCCAAAATCTTAACCCTTAGGAACACGCGATAAATAGTTGGGTTTCGAACGGAATATATACCATTGAGTTGTAGTATTACGAGCTGTGAGTCTAGCCTGACAATTAGTCGACGTATACCATATGTGATGGGATCAGAGAGAAGTTCTATCAACGCGCTATATTCAGTGATGTTATTTGTTGATCGACCAATACATACCCCTCTGAAACTTACTAACTCGCCGCTTGGATCAAAAATAGCCCAGGCTGCGGAAGATAGGTTCCCCGAACTACGACTCGCTCCATCGAGATATCCAACACATGACTCCAATAGGTTTGACATCTGCAATAAATGTAAAAAGTGGATTACCTGACCAAAATAAACACTTTAGCAAAAACAAAAACATAAGAAAAGCATACAGGTTACCGTTACGCATAGTAACGCTTGAGGTACAACCCATTACGAGGTTGCACCAGTGGAATTCTGTCATAATCCATTAACTCGTAGGCTCCTTTTGCTAACACTCGTTTAACAATATAGGGGCCCATCCATAGAGACTTAAATTTACCTGCTCCCAATTTGTCGGATTCTTGGTCGTAGAGCAAGACTAAGTCACCTTCTGAGAGGACACGGGGTTTGACATTTTTGTCGAACTGCGCCTTGACTCATTTCTTATGGGCTTCGTTAGCCAAAGCGGCATCACGACAGGTTTCATCCAATTGGATTAATTCCAAGAAATGAGCTTCTTCTTCTGAAGTTCTGGGGAGGAGATCAATTGTGAGTTTGAGAGACGAGATTTCACACTGGATTGGTAAGACTGCTTCCAGGCCATATAACAGTTGGAAAGGTGCGAACCTAGTTGCATTCCTTACCGACGTTCAGTAAGGCCACAAAGCTGAGTACGGGATTAGGTGCCATCTTCTTTTGTGAACTCCAATCATCCTTTGTAGCATGCGTTTGAGGACCTTGTTGATTGCTTCAACTTGTCTGTTGGCTTGCAAATAATATGGAGTAGAGCTGTCGTGAGACAACCCTAGTTTGGCAGCTAATTCGACCATCATGTGATTACGAAAATGCGATCCATGATCTGTGACTATAGCCTGCGGCACGCCAAATCTGGCGACTACATGATTAAAAAAGAAGAGGGCAGTTGTTTCACCAGTATTATCTAATGTAGGCATCGCCTCGGCCCATTTGGTAAAATAGTCAACTGCGACTATGATGTACCCATGCCTCCCGGTCGAGGTGGGGTTACATGTCATCAAATCGATGCCCCATTTGGCGAATGTCCCAACAGCAACTATTGGTTGCAGAGGTGCGGGTGGTCTTCTGTCTTTGCTATCGAAAATTTGACAAGCATGGAAACTTCTGACTGCGGTTATGCAATCTTTGAACATTGTTGGCCAGAAGTATCCTGCTCGTAAGATTTTTTGTGTCGTAGCATATCCAGATTGATGTCCCCCACACGTGCCTGAATGATAATCATTCAGGACTTTTTTGGCCTCCTCATGGGTGAGGCACCTTCTCAGAACTATATCGATACCACGACGGTAGAGTGTATCACCGACGATCATGTAGTCTTTTGCTTGGTATCAAATACGTTTTTGTTCGGAGTGGGAGGTGTTTGGCCTGTAATTTTGAGTTGGGAGATAAATTATTATATCTCCATACCACTCATTGCTTGCAGATATCAGAAACAAACTTTCATCCACGATTGTTTCTTTTGATGTGTCATCGTTGGACGACGATGGGAGATCGTACAATAATTCTGCGAAAACTAGAGCTTTCTTTGACTTGGATTTTACAAATTCCAGATCAAACTCTTGCAGGATTGCTATCCATTTTGAATATTTTCCCCCTAGCAACTATCGCGACAGTATATAAGTCATGGGGTTACAATCTAACAGAATGGTAGTTTTCCGAAAGAGGATATAGTGTCGAAATCTCTGTATCGCTTGAACAGCTGCGAGTGCTAGCTTTTCAACGTAAGAATATTTGCTTTATGTATCATTTAAGTTTTTACTTAAATAATATATAGGATGTTCAATTCCATCGACTTCTTGAACTAAAACCATTGCGATGGTCGTATCTGCTGCAGCTAGATACAGGTTAAAATCTCTTTGATAATCAGGGGCATACATTAATGATGCTTTCATTAGGGAATCTTTTAAAGTATCAAAGGAAGCTTGCGCAACCTGATCCCAGACAAAGGGTACCTCCTTTTTCAAAAGACGTGTATAACCTTTAGCAAGTTCAGCGTAATTTGGAATGAACCTCCTCAGAAAGTTCGCTTTCCCTTGGAGTTTCTAAATCTGAAGCAAATTCAAAGGTGGAGGCAAATTTATGATTGCCTGGACCTTACATGGGTTGAGATGAATCCGGTCCTTCGAGACTACAAATCCAAGTAAACAACCGGAACTGACGCAAAATACACATTTGTGTGGATTGAGTCGTATCTTGTAGTGTCAACAACGTAGAAATATCGCTATTAAATGCTGCGGGTGATCAGTCCACTTTCGCGAATGAGCCGGAAGGTCGTTGAGGTATGGTTGAACAATGTTTTTGATGTCATGGAAGGCATAATTCATTGCCCTCTGAAAAGTCGCCCCTGCGTTCTATAAACCAAAGGGTAATTTTCGATATGTGAATGTGCCCCATGGACAAATAAATGCAATCTTTGACTGGTCCTGTGGGCTGATATTTATTTGATTATACCTGGAGAATCCATCCATGAATGAAAAGATTTCACATCCGGCGCATTCATCAATTATCTGGTCAATGAATGGTGTAGGGTAGTTGTCCTTTGGACAAGCTTGATTTAAATCTCTATAATCGATGCACACTCTAATTGTTCCATGTTTTTTCATAACAGGGACAACATTCGATACCCAATTGGTTACAAGAACTGGGTAGATGAAACGAGCATGGAGAAGTTTTTCAACTTCTGCCTTAATGGCAGCAGATTTCTTGGGGTGCACCTACCGTAGCCATTGTCGTACTGGTTTGACATCTGGATACATCTTAATTTCGTGTTCAAAGATACTTGAGTCAATGCTTGGCATTTCATTATATGACCGAGCAAAGACATCTCTGAATTCGTGAAAAAGAGCGTTATATATCTCTAGTTCTGAAGAAGAACAACATTTGCCGACATAAATATTCCCTACAACATCTGTTTTGGTCGAGATATTCATGGCGATAGTCTCTTCAAATATTGGATAAGTTTCGCTCGGAATCCACCGTGTTTACAGCATTTGATAGGAATTCAAAAATTGAAGGATGATACAGGTCATCTTGATTATCTTCTCCACAATCCGGAAGAAGGGAATGATGGTGGGAATCATTCCATGGTGTCCCTTCAATTACCATAGATTGGACAATTCCTTTGTCGGTGACATGCACTCGCGACCAAGGATCTGAAGGGGTACCACATTGTCTAGACCTATCTATCCAAACGCTTGATGAGCGTTGATTTGGGTTTGCCTCCCATGCTAGGAACATTGATTGCTATAATATTTCCGTTGGGCTTGGGGGCAAAACCACTTCATGATCCATGTCGATATCGTTTTCTGAGATCTTTTTAGAAGATATCATGTTGCGGGTTCTTATCGACGCTACTTCCGCCAGATTGATTGGAGGTGGAAGAGCGAAAGTTCCCATTAGTATAGGATCTTTTGGTAGGCCTACTCCGATATTCTGAAGCGAATGGGGGCTTCCATGGATCATGGGAATGCTTCCAGTAACTTGAGTACCATTTGGAAGGAAGTTTTGTTGATCGACGATTGTAATCCCTCCTTGAAAGGGAAATGCAATCTTTCTAAAATAGGTCGACACAATAGCTGCCATGGCATATATCCATGGTCTTCCTAGTAGGATGTTGTAATCAAGATTCCCATTGATGACTTCAACATCTATTTCTACCGTTTTCCCTCTTGGTTCAACTTTCAAGTTACTTAGGATACCATATGGGGTATATGTCCTTCCGTCGAATGCTTTTAATGTCGTCGAAGATCGCGACAAGGTTGGAGATCCTAAATTTTTTCAGCAACTCATCGACATAATGCATGTAGATGCCCCCTCATTAATAATCGTTCGATGAACAGTTTTGTTGAGGGCTTTCACTTGAACAAGGAAAGATAGTTGAGCTGGTAATTGAGGATCGTATCCTTTATGATCGAAGGATACAAGATTGGAATCCTTTGGGTCAATCCCACCAATGGCCGATAATAAAGCCTGCCTTTGGGATGGGCAATTTTGTAGTACTTCAAGAGTTGACATAGCGGATGGCGATTGGGCCAAATCTTCCACTATGTTATAATGTTGTGCCGCTCTAGCGTGGGGATTAAATGTCGACTTGTGTACTACTCCCATTGGTGGTTTTATCGTCAATTCAGGAATGGTGGGTGGCACAACTTCTATCGAAGTCATTGTCGAACTACTTGGTTGATCTTTATCCTTGTTGTTCGACAACTGTGGATTTCCATAATCTTTGTTCCTTGTCAATATCAAAGCATCATTTTACTATTTTGAAACCGACAACATTAGCACTTGACACCGGGAAGGATCTTCACTTTCAACCAGATTCGTTCGTGGAGTTGGAAATGGATCAGTTAACACTGCAAAGGTTTTCGAATTCTTGAATAATTTTTTAACCTCAACTCTGTGTGGACAATCTGTGGTCCGATGATCCTCATCGCATATCATGCATGGAAATTTTGGTTTCCTATCTCCAGGAGGGTTTGAAGAGGATTTTTCAGGTGATGATTCGTCCTGTTTCTTCTTCTTCCCTTTGCCTTTCTTCTTGCTCCCTGGTTGTTTGGTTTCTTTGCCTTTATCTGTCGATACGACATTTACTTCTGAAGCAAGAAGTTCGTCTTTTTCATTTTGACCTGAAATCTTATGGGCCTTTTTGGATGTAGCCTTTGTCGATTTCATGTCTGTCGTGCCAATCATGCCATCGCCGTCATGAGAGTCATTGTTTGATTTAGGAGGAGGAGGAATTGAGAATTACGGTCTAGGGGCGTCATGTATTTTATCGTAGAGCATGCCGGACTGAGTGTAAATCAAGTCCAGATATTGCGCACGAGCGATAACTTGCTCTTCTGTTACGACTCCCCCCTTTGCCACATCTTCCATGATGGAAGGCAGTAATGACTTGATAAACCATTCAGCTAACAGCTGATCGGGGACATACGTTTTTACCATTCTACGACGACATCGCCACTCATGTATATGATCAGATATGTGAGTGGCCGTTGTCTATTTGAAATTGGTAAGAAGTTCTGTTCCCGTTTCATACCTTATCGGTAATTGAAAATGGGTTAAAAAGGTTGTGGCTAAGGTACTGAAGTTGTCGAACGAAGCTCTAAGAAATTCGATGTACCATTTTTCTGCCGGACCCATTAACGTCCTCTGAAAGAGGTGAAGTCTTATCGAATCATCATTTAGGGTGTTTGATGAACACCATAGATGAAAGGTCATCACGTGATTCGATGGATCTTCACCCAGATTTCCATTAAATTTAGGAATATCTGATGGAAGTTTATGTGGAATCGTTGGCCACCAAGGGGAGTAAGCAATTGGATCGTTTGTTAACCAATTTAAATCAGGTAACTCTAAAGTTTCCACAAAGGGTAACTGTTGGTTCAGGTTAGGTGAAGCATACCCAGGGTAAGATGGGATTGCCTGAGCATTTTGTCTTTGCATACTGGCATAATGCATTTGCTGCTAGTATGTTTGGTAAGGTTGATGGACATGACCATTGTAAAATGGTTGATTTTGACCGTTTTGAATGTACGGCTGTCCACTGTTAGCAAAGATTTGCTGCTCAGAACCTTGGTATACTTGTTGGAATTGCGGTTGTTGGTATTGCACCAGCCATGGTTGTGAAGCCATGTGTTGTTGCCCGATACTAACAGTTTGACCAAGATGAGGGGTAATTGTACCCGTCTGAACCTGTGTCGTTCCACTAGTTGGCGATTGTGGTTGAGTCGCAGGGTCAAGGGGTTGTTGCATTACAACCCGAGAAACCTGAGGTTGGCATACAACAGGCAGTGCTTGAACTTGCAACATCGTCACAATAGGTGGCGTAGTCGGGATATCTGACATAGGTACGCATTGTTGCATTGAGTATATAACTCTTGATTGTTGAGGTAGTATAGGTACCCAACCACTTGAGGTAATTCCAGTATAACCTGAATGTTGTTGTGAACTCCCATATGGATATCCTCCCGGAGGGGATAATGAAAGGGTATACTGCCCCCCATATGGTGGTAATCCAGAACTCAAGGGAATTGTTTGCCCTTGGGGGCCGGATTGCCCAAATTGACCTCCAAATGGATCAATTTGTTGAGACTCAACATAAGAGTTTCTGGATATTATTCCGGATGAACAAACAAGAATGGACCATACTGTCGAAATAGCTCCTGAGTGGGCTCCTTCTAGCGGTTGAGAGCTAGTCGGGACAGATGGTATACCGGCGAACATTGTCGGAGTGATAGCAGGGAGTTCTGCCGTCGCTGTGTCAGACGACACAGTCCTAGATGTTGATGGTTGTTCAGACATTTGTAGTCTATCCAAAAGATTACCCAACGATTCTACAGGAGCTTCTGCTGGTGGTAGACTAACTTCCAAAGAAGAAGGATATAGAATGATCCCGACTCCAAATTGCGTTGGAGTACTTGTTTGAGGATCTTCTACAATTTCTTCTATGGAAATCAGACCAGGTGGAAGGGGAAGACCGTTAGGTCCATAAAATATTTTTGGTGCCGAAGAAGGTGTGAAATCGGCAGCGACAGATGTTTGAAGAGTAAGACTCTCCGAACCGGTTGTAGATGGAACTGGTTCGGTAACACAAGTGTTTACTCTCAGACTAGGATCAATATCACTGTCCTTTTGTGGCTGCTGAACTTCTTCTGTAGAGGCAGGGATTCCAGAAATGTTTGGAGTAACCGGAGTCTCTGATATCGTTGGAACACTTGTTCTAACTTTAATAGGAGATTTGGAACCGGTTAAATGAGTTTGCTTTGTCCATACTGGTTTCGATTCGAGAGACAAAGAGAGTTGACTCGTAGGCCTCCGCGAACGACGGTGTTTCAATTGACTTTCTTCCACAATTGCGGATTACTCGATCAACTAAAATAAAGGGGAAGTATGTTTAGGAATTAAATGAATTTTAGATGCTTTGACACAACTCGTTTTTTCAGTTTTTAAGAGTTGAGAAAAAACAAAAGATGACTCTAGTCGCCTTCAATTTTTAATGAGCCTGAAGTGACAAGTGCTCAGATGGACCTTTTCCGTTAAGGAGTCTAAAAAGGAACGAAAGGGACTACTCTAGAGATCTAGGTAGAGGGAGTACCAAACCAATCGCAAAACTATAGAATAATTTTTACGGTACGACAGTCAATCTTCCCGAATTTTGTGTTCAGTGCATTGTGATTGATAGGGCGGTAGACACGGCTTCCTAAGGATAAAGGATTTAAGCCTATAGGGGTCTCCCAAAATATACTCGATGGTACGTGGGAGCACAAGTCCGTACTGGCACTTATCGTCTCAAAGTGGAGGAATCACCCAATCATCAGTGAGGACAATAGTTACCAGGCTTTACGACGTCGGAATACGTCTCTAGCCTAGACCTCTAAATGTTGTGCGTTAAGTTCCAAAGCGTTGTTAGATTCATTGAATTTATTTTAAGTTGATCTTGTTTATGAAGTTTGCCTTTCGCGTTCACCATGAGATGTAGATATAATTCCTAAAATGCAATCTAAAGATGATAAACAAACTTTTATCTCTTTTGTGCAATGAAAATCCAAGCTACTAGGGGAAAAGAAAGACAAAATCTTTTCACAAAGAGCAAAGAGCACACTGTAAATGCACTTTCATAAATCATGCTAAACATACTATCTATATGCAAATGCACATGCATGTATTTTTTTTCGACTTTCTTAGTATTGATGCTAAAAAGAAAGTTGATGTACAATTCTGAATTTCTTTTCAAGCGACAAATATAAACAAGCTCTTTTCGAAATCAAAAAGAGAGATGATTACGACACGTTATGATTTTGAAATGAACACTTGTTCTTGACACTAGAAAATTACAAACTCATACCAAAGGCAATAGTAACAGTATAATCGACCATCAACAACAATCAAACTTTCTCCTATGATCGAAATCGACACTTGCGACAGATTCAAATCAAAGGACGACAGTACGACTATTCTACTTTTGCAATGGAAAACTGTAAACGACTCAATAAACACACGAAAACATCTACAGTTCTTTTGTACAAAGGAGGTGGAATAACAGCAAGGAAAAGAGGTTTCAAACAGACATATACTGATCACAGGCAGCAAAATTCAGGGATAGAACTGGAAAGAATGAAGCACAAGAACCACAGATGCACAGAGCTAATCTAATCAACGTACTTATAACACAGAGAATCTGAAATCCAGCGCAGGTTGCCCCTTTGGGAAGTGCACTGAAATTCAGGATCTCTGAACAATACCTGCGCTGGGCCAGAAACGAGACTCTGTCCGGGTTCCGGGTCACAGTTTGCAGTTCAGTCCTTGGTTTTTGGCCGAGTAAAAAGCGATCAGTAATGCAACAATCAGGGGTATATCTAAGGAGGATCTAAGAGCTATCATAGGGGCAATCAGATAGTTTGTGAATCAGCTATTTAAATCATAAACAGATCCAGTGAATGGATTGAAGCAGTAGTTATCTACTTTGCATTTGTTATGGCAAATGCAGTTCGAAAGCTACTTATAAGTTTATGAAACAAACAACAAAGAATGATACACAAACAAACTAATTAGACAATCCCCAACGGAGTCGCCATTTTGTTACAGGGAAAAGTGTTTATTTATAACTTCTCTATCCCACTTAGGTGTGACAGCTGCCTTAGAAACAAACAGAGAAAAACTACTTTTGTATTTCCTTTATGAATTATATACAAAGAGGAATAGAAAGAACCAACCTGTGTCTTGCGCTAATCCTTTGATCCGATCCCTCTCTTCTTTGATAGTCTCTAGCTGCCTGCTCCCTTGCATGCCCAGTTTCACAGAGTACCTGTAAGATCACAGAAGAAGAGCACTATACAAAGACATGGATCTATATTCATAAATAACTTAGGATCAGATTTAAGTTAACCATACAAATGTAACAAGCATCAATGATACAAAATCATGGAGGAGAACTCAAATAGTTTTTATTAATAAACAAGAAAAGATCCAGGAGGAGTTACAACCAGTGGTTCCGACCCAACATCAACCTCCCAGCAAAGAAGCCCCTCTTCACCTCAAACAAAGCATAAATCACCCAACAATCTGATGTTTGTCTCTAGAAACCAACAACAATTCCTTACAATATGCAAAATTCCAGCCTCCGGATCTCTTGGATGACGGATCCATATATAGATATCTGTAAGAAGGATGAGTCAGCTTGTGATTTGATTAGTGTCTTCTCTCTGTCAGTTCTTGTTTCCACTTGGAGACTGAGGGCCTCTTACTCATCCTTGGTCGGATTCAGTGAGGCAAGTGTCACAGGAGAAGATTCTGGAAGCTTCCATTGCCTCTCCACCTCGCGGAATGACACTGCCATTTGTCATTTCTCACCCATCGTACCCTACAGAAGGGAGTTTTGAAATGCAATGCACCCTCACAGTGTATTTAGGTGCAATGCAACGCACTTAGCCAGTGGAGCAGCTGAAATGATCCTGTTTTGACCAATTCTGAGCAGTTTCTGGTGGAGAACTTCTGGGAGAAGTTGTAATCTGTTGACCTTGTTCCTTTAGGGGTTAGAAAAACACTTTTAGGGACTTAGGAGCCCTTGGTTTATGGACATTTCGTGCTTGGAGTTGTAGGGCACAAAAATGTCTATAACAGTGGGTTTCACCCCTAGTAATTGTTCGAAGGAAAATTGTAAAATGGAGAGTATGTATCGATTACACGGAATTAAATAAAGCAACATTAAAGGACCACTTTCCACTACCTTTAATAGATTGGGTCTTAGACACATTAGCAGGAAAAATGTATTTTTCCTTCTTCGACGGGTTCGATGGATATAACCAGATTTAGGTAGCCCCTGAAAATCAAGATAAAACTACATTCACTTGTCCATGGGGAACTTATGCTTACTGAGTACTTTCCTTTGGATTATGCAATGTTCCAGCAACATTCCAAAGATAAGTCGTCATAATTTTCTCTAAGCTTATTCATGATTGTGTGGAAGTGTACATGGATAATTTCATAGTTTATGGGGATTCTTTCAATGAACCACTGGAGAATTTAGAAAAAGTATTAATAAGATGTAAAGAAAGAAATCTCTCATTAGGCAATGAAAAATGTTTCATGATGTTTAACGAAGGATTTGTTTTAGGTCACCATATTTCAGAAGATGGAATTAAGGTAGACTCATATAAAGTTGAAGTCATTTCTAAGTTATCATTGCCAACTTGTCAACGAGATGTTAGAATTTTCCTTGGTTTTATTTGATATTATAGAAGATTCATACAAAACTTCACAAAAATTGCATCCCCACATTTAAATTTCTTACCAAGGACTATGAATTCAATTGGGATTTTGAATGTCGAGTGGCCTTTGAAACTTTGAAAGAGAGAATTTCTGAAGTGCCTATCTTAAAATGATCTAACTGGAAATTTCCTTTCCATATCTCAACGGATGCTTCAGATGTAGCCTTAGGAGTTGTGTTAGGATAAAACGGTCTTACTCCTTATGAAATCTATTATACTAGTAAAAATTTAACTCCTGCAGAGTTAAATTATACTGCAACTTAAAAGGAGTTTTTAGTTGTAGTTCATTGCATTAGCAAATTCTGAAATTACATATCTCACTATGAAAATTTTGTTCACACAGACCATTCTTTCATTAGATACCTAATGAATAAACCAGTTACTAATGGAAGAATAACTAGATGACCCTTACTATTACAAGAATTCAACATAACCATTCTAGATAGGCTAGGAAAATACAACACAATTGCCGACTTTTTATCTAGAATACAAAATGTAATAATGATCAACCCGTAGAGGATAAATTTCCTAATGGATATCCTTTTGCAGTATCTACTAAATCACCTTGGTATGCAGATATTGCTAACTATTTAGCTACGGAAAAAATTCCATTTCATTTATCTCTTAGAGAAAGGAGGAGAATAATCCACAATAGCACATCTTATTCATGGATAAATGAAGAGTTATACAAGACAGGACCAGATCTCAACATCAGAAGATGTGTTCGAGAGGATGAAATACTAGAAATACTTAAAGCTTGCCACAATGAGCCATTTGGGGGACATTTTTCTGACAGAAGAACTACTTAGAAAATATTGCTTTTAGGATATTATTGGCCTTCCATTTTTAGGGACACCAAGGAATATGTTACGAGATGTGACAATTTTCAGAGAATGGGCAAACCCACTCTTTCAAATGAAATGTCACTGCAACGACAGGTACTCATCGAACCATTTGTGAAGTGGGCACTAGATTTTGTTGGACCAATGAGCCCACCTTTAAAGAAAAAGAGGTATATTCTGGTATGTACTAATTATGTCACTAAAGGGGTAGAAGATAAAGCACTTCCTTTTCCTACTGAATATGTTTTAGTTTCATTTCTTTTTGAGGATATTTTCACTCTTTTTGGTGTTCCAAGAGAAATTGTAACAGATCAAGGGACACAGTTCACATCCAGATTAGTGGAGAATCTTGTGGAGAAATACAAGATCAAACATAGGAAGTCCACTCCATACCATACACAAGGCAATGGGCAAGTTGAGTTCACAAATAAGGTGATTGAAGAAATCCTTACCAAGATTGTACATCTACATAGAAAGGACTGGGTGGAAAATCTTCGAGAAGCTTTATGGGCCTATAGAACTACATGGATAAATAGTATAGGACATACTCCTTATGAACTTGTTTATGGGCAAAAGTCTTACTTCCGATAGAGTTACTGATCTAGACCTATAAGATAGTAGTCCAATTAGATCTTGACTTATGAGAAGCACATAAGAAAAGGATGAAAGGACTTAATGAGCTTGATCAAATCAGACAGGAAGCTCTCCAGAGAACTACCCTAGTTCAACAACAAAGATATAGATGGCATGATAAGTACATTAAAGAAAGAAAATTCCATCTAGGAGATTGGGCATTACTCTTTGATTTTAAGTTTAAAAATTTTCAAGGAAAATTCCAAACCCACTGGCTTGGACCTTATGAAGTTGACAGTGTCTTTGATAATGGTGCAGTTAGAATCAGGACTACTGATGAAGAGAAAATTCCTCTATTAGTAAATGGACATCGAATTAGACTTTACAAGAAGCCATTGGAAAAAGAGGAATTTGTTAAAATGTTCCAAGATAATTCAAAACTGAAGATGGTCAAGAAGAATTCTTCTTCTTTTCCACCTTAGAAATTTTTACCCAATTTTACTTAAAAAAAGGAAAAAAAAATTTATATATATATATATATATATATATATATATATATATATATATATATATATATATATAGATAGATAGTTAGATAGATAGATTTCTACAGAAAATTTAGAGTGAAAACTAATTTTGTTGGAACTTCAAATTTTCTTTTGAAAAAGAAAATAAAAAAGTTCGTTTATTAAAGTTATTTTCTTAACTACAAAATTAACAAATTTCCACAGCTTGGACAAGTTTTTGTAGCTAAGCCAAGTTTCTATAGCCTAATAATTTTTTTTTTTTGCAGCCTATAGGGACACTTGGCGATTTGAAATGAAGGAAAGTTGACAAATCAAAGTACCTGCAGGAGATATCAGAACAAAAAACAAGGTTAGCAAAGTGAATTACATTTATGTGCTACTTTAATTTAGCAATATATGACTAAGAACACATAGTTTTGCCAAAAAAATAAAACGAAATCATTGCAATTTAAGGGTGATGGCTGCCTATTAAAACATCATAATCCACCACTTAAAAGTCAGGTCATGTCTTCATTATGAATCCCCTGAAGTAATCACCGAATCATCATTTTAAATGCACTCCAACGGTCTGATTCATTCGTATAACCCTTATTATAATCAACCTATTTTTACACTTCTCTGAACTCTCAGAGCCACTTCGCCCCTCCGCCACTGAGCAAAACCCTACCAACACCATTCCCTTGTCAAGGTAACCAGTCTTTGAGGCAAAGAATCAGCCAAAATGGGTGTCATTATCAAAACCAAGCCAGCAGGGAAAAATTCTTGGGGGAATATCCTCAGGCTAGGGACCTGCTGCAAAAGAAATAATGGTTGTAGTTGATATAAAAATTCAACGATTTTCACACAGAAGTGACAAAGAAATTTACAAACTCATTTGATGGAATGGAAGCTGAAATATGAGACATTAACATCACCATAACGGATTCCATGATTGCAGAATCTACTGAATTACCTAGGAGTGGAGAACAATGGTTCAGGAACAAGGGAATTAATGGAGAAGATTGGAAGGTCTTCCTGAAAAATCCAAACATGGACACCACTGTTTTCAAGAAAGGTATTCCTAGTATAATCCTTAAGAGTAAATGGAGAAATTTACTACTTCTACTTCAAAAATTTGTCGTTGTGAGGGTCAGTTTGGGTATATGTATTTTTACCATGTTAGGATAGTGATGCATTTTCTTGAAGATAACCAGATGAATGTTCCTTATTATCTCTTGCATAGTCTCAAGAAAATGTCCAAGAACAATCAAAAGAGAATCCAGTTTATAGAAAATACCATGTATCATCATGGGTTGATAAATATCTTGGTTGAGTTATATCTTCGGAGTGTAGGGGATGACTGGGAAAGTCTTCTAGTGAGAAACCATTTTGAAGAAAGATCTCTAGAACAATCTAGCAGCACCATGACCCTCAAAGGAATGAAGAGAACAATAGAAGTAATAAAAGAATAGGAACCCCTGACTCAACTAGAATTATTAGAAGAAGAGCTACCCATAGTGGATATTTTTTAGAAAATGAAAAAAAAAAAATTGAAGGAATAAAGCTAGAAAAAGAACAGAGGATTTACCACAAAATAGGACCCTTCCTCAAGAAGAAAAGTCAGAAACCAAAAGAAGGAAACCACAGGGTTTACAGACCTCAGGACTAAGGAGGACTACAAGGTTGAGCACAATGCAACAGATAGTCTCAGAAGCTACGAAATACATTGATCTCGAGGAAAATGAGCTAAATAAAAACACTAAAAGTTCTCGAAGAAGATCACCGAAATCATCACTGAGAGCGTCACCACCACCTTGCAGCTCACCTCTAATGAGCCCAGTGCATAGTCTAGGTGTTGACCCTGTTCAACAAGAGATTTATGACTACATAGAGTCATTGGAAAGAAAAGAGACATAAACTAAAGAAACAATTCAAAGTCCCAGAGAAGAGAGAAATTAGTTCAATGAACCACAACAACCTTCAGCCTCAAACGTTTTAAAGCAAGAGATTTTTTAGTTGGAGATATTGAACAGATATCTCAAGAGTGAGAATGAGGCATTGGAGGCACAGAGTGAGATCCAAATTGCAAAAAGTGACAATCTCATCGTTCATTTTAGTTTGTGCTACAAAAAGAACAAAATGCTGAAGAAGGAAAACAGGGCAAAGAAAAGAGAAATTATCAACTTAAAATATAAAATTCTCATGAGAAAACCAAGGGTGGAAGTAGTTCCCAGAAAAAAGAAGAAAATGAATCTTGCAGGTGATGATCAGAAGGTACAAGTGACTGACAATGATGAAGTGTATGAGGATATACAAAACCTCTAGCATGGGGGAATGTAGAGTCTAAGGACTGTCTTACCTTAACATCCCTTTTTGCCTATATTTCTCCCCTTCAACCTATAATTATCACCTAAATAATGTAATAGACACAAGGTTTTTTTAACGGTAAGCATCTATGTGTCTTCTTCTTCATGTTTGTCTATATACCTTATTGCTTTGTTAAAGTATGCATTCGGCTACAGAATTGGTCTATTTCTGCAGCTAATCTAGATTTCTGGAGCTATCTCCATTGTTCGCAGGGTTCAGAAGCTCCATCCCAGCGAAGAAAGATAAAAATGGATAAGGAATAGTCCTCTTGTGGATCTGTTCATATTCCCTCGATCCAATTCATCAAGAAGGTCGCATGATAACACGGTCAACCCCAAAGTCAACTACAAGATTATTGCCAGGACAAAATATGAGTTTTAATGAAATCTTATCGATTTGCTTTATTGAATAGAAAATTGATTATTTAGAGATATAGTTTGATTGAAATAAATATATTTCGGATTGAAATGCTCATACTATTATGCCAAAGAATTATTGTAAAAGAACTATTGCCCCTCTGTGTTTTGGGTGTGCGTCGATCTATGTAATTTTTGAGAACAATTTGTTGAGATTCGTTTTTCAAGTAATAGACTTGGTTTTATATTTACTATACAATGCATTGATTGGAGATTTTCGACTGATTCGTGGAGGGTCCCTATGACTAGTAACAGGTGTTTAACAGATTGCACATAGATCTCTTTCATTACTTAAATACTTTGTTTTGTGTGAATAAATGAAGTATGATGAGTTCACCATTGAATCATTGTATGCATAAGGAATTTCCTTTGTTTTATACCTATTTTAACTCTACATTTGATTTTCCTTTTATTTAGTATGGTGTGTTCATTTTCATTTACTTTCTATTTAGTGTAGTCCAATTTTTTTATTTCATAGCATAGCTATTGTTCAGAATGTCTTGTTTGGTTGAAATTGAATAAGTAAAAGAGTGAGAGTCTTCTCCCTAGCAATTAAATTTAGGCATTATTCATTTAAATTTTGATAGAAAATATTTCTCCTACACATGGTAAATTAGATTTGGCTACAACATAAAAATTGAAGACAAAAAAATCCAAAACAATCTAACAAAAGTAAATGTAGAATCACTTTCATATCATCCATAAACTGATTGAATAGAGAATAACTCCTAAGAAATTAGCTGACAACTTTAGGGATTAAGACACTAATAGAATTAATGATACTAGCTCCATACTAATTTTAAATTTAGAGCCTAACAAGAACATAATGACATAATAATAACTTCTAGCACATATAGTGCACTTGTGCTTCATCAATATACCTACCCTGGTTGATAATTTATGATTGAAAATTTAAGGACATTAAATTGGCCAGATAGGGCTCTTTCCCCATCCTCATAGCTATAGACCACAACTTGCATTTGTTACCGAATGAGGCATAATTTCTTATATTATTACTACATCTACCTTGGATAGCACTGAATCATCATACTGACAATTTTCCTATGCTCTTTAGCTCATATAGCCAATTTTGGTTGGCATGCATTTGTAACAACTACCTCACATTTACTGTTACTGATACATTCATTTCTAAACTCTACCATAGAACGTTGGTTTCCTACCAAGAGGAAAAATTAATTACTTTGAATAATATGTATTGACTTCAGCTATACCAAATTATTATGACTTAAGGAATTTTCCTTTCATAGATTTGATCCTTATCGATGCTCAGTAAATCCAAAATTAAGATCGATCTATGATGGTTTTACTAATAAAACAATCTGATACATTAAATGTTATGGGTAAGAAGTTTATATAGTCATTAAAATGCAATGTAAAAGAAATTCCCTTTATCTCATAAAGAAAATAATCTCATTTAAATAAAATAATCTCATAGCTAAAACCCCCTTCTATTTGTATATGGAATTAGTCAAAAAAATATGAGAAGATTACAATGGTTTTCTCAAGCTCGAGCAACCTTTGCACTATCTCTATCAGTGTCCTTTCTTCCTAGACAAGCCTTGACCAACACTTAAACAATTTTCTATTTTTCAAGTCCCTATTTCCTTGTACTATTTGTCAGGGAATTAGCCCTTTATTAATTAGGGAAATCCCCATCATGAATTGAGAAATTCCTATAGGTCCTTCTCTAGCTACATGCACCACCTGTACAGCTAAAAAAATTATGAAACTGATAATACATTGCCCTTGAACACCAATATCAACTGGGTAACTCATAGATATCACATGCATGACTTATTTATTGATGATTTATAAATTAATTGGTTGAAGACATGAAATTTCACCCCACTACAAGACCTCCTACTATTTCCTCCAATAGTTGAAACTACTTTAATTGACATTAACTTAGTTTAACTGAGTTAAAATATTAAAACTCAAGTTAAACTCAACCTATGATCCTAATATTTATGAACCACTCTACATGACTCAAGTTAGGCCTTCAAATTGAATTAATTGAGCCAACTAAGTGAAATTAACTTAGCTAACTAATACAACTTGTGTGTTGTGGAATTACAATTTTCTCCCAATTGAATTCAAAAAAAAATTAAATCAGGATTTTCTTGTTTCCATTTTCAACACCCCCTCTCAAAAAGAAAGGGATTCACATCTACCCTGATCTAACAATTTTTGAATGTAATGCATGAAACACCTCATATTATTGCTGCTACTACTGCAACAATTGCACCTGACAATAAGAAATAAATAAAAATAATCATTGAATCAATCTACATCTATCCACTAGGAAAATTGTGCTTTTTCTCACTCTACTACTTAGCCTCTTACTCTTCTATCAGCTCTGATCGACAGTCCTCAATATCTGACTGACATTGATCCTACCACTACTGAATACTATGGGCCCCCGTAGCAAGGTCATTTTGATTAGACAAAAATACCTCAATTGAACTTGTCAAAATTTTGGCAAATTTTGGGACTATTGTTTCATAGTGCCCCACCTCACACCTGGAGGTATGGATGCATGTTCTCCCTCTTCCCACTTATCTTGAAATTTCACCCTACTGGAGTTCTCTTCTTAAGTAGATGTTTCCACTTTGTCTCTTCTCTTATTCTACAATTGTGGTTTCTCCACAACCTGTTGAGGCTCCTTCTGAGCATCTATTTTAAGAGGTAAATTATGCTCCCTCTTAACCAACAATTCTTTATCCTTTTCATTGTTTGTCAAGGCTTTGCATGCATCTTCAACCTCAAGTGCATGCAATTCCTTGACTCATACATGATCTAGTTCACATGTTCTGAGGTTATGTGTCCAAGGAAAATCTTTCCTTTGTTGAATATCACATCATAGCCATGGTCCTCCAACACCACAAAGGAAGAAATATTCTTCTTCAGACCCAGAACAAACTTCACATACTTAAGTCTAAGAGGGGAGCCTCACTCCCTCTAAAAAGTAACTCTACCAATATTGGTCACACTATACCTCCCGTCGTCTCCAAACTCAATGTGTTTCTTGAGGTGTTTTTCCTCCAAGTCACTAAAGAGATCTATGTTCCTCATCATATGGAATGAGGCACCACTGTCGAGATACCATATGCTTCCCATTACTATTCTTTCCATCCATGAAATGTGAGTAAAATCAAGCTCGAATTATGAAGCTAGAACTTCACCTATTGCTGCTACTGCAGGCTCCTGCTTGCTTGCCTTCTTTTGTGGACATTTAGTGGCATACTGCCAGAATTCATGCCAGTGAAAGAAGTTGACGTTGGGAAATTGTTTCTTATTTCTTCAATCTCCTTGGGATTTCTTTCCCTTGTCTTTCTTTAGTTTTCTTACTAGTGCAAGAGAATCTTCGTCTTCTTTGGATGAGGTCCCATCTCTATTGTCCTACCTTATTTCTTCCTACACTACAATAGACTGTACCAGCTCTTGGAAAGACCCAATGGAGCTAGAGCAACCAAATCTTCTTCAAGGACAGTCACATCGACCCCACCATGTTCGTCAGGACACCTCGAGTATTATAGAATTGTGTCATTATTTTGCATATTTATCCTACAAAGCTTTTCCTTCAATGCCAACTTCCTGTGGTCACTATTGTTCTCAAACACGTTAGTGAGTGTTTTCCACATAATGAATGGATTTTCTTTCACATGCAGATTCGAGACAATATTATATCAAACTCCATCAAATGTTATCCTCCTCACTTTATTTACATCCTTTTTCCATTGAGAGAGATCTTAGGCATCAACTGTTGGGGGTTTACCTAAATCTATCTTGTTGTAATCTAGTAGCGAGTTATAATCTAATACTGCCTCCATATGGATCTTCCATGCCACAAAATTTTTGGTTTCTTCTAGAGCATACTCAATTTTGAGTCCTGGGGAAGTCATCTTCTCCGTCCTGGAGAAAACATGCAACGATAATCTTATAATTTGAACCTCTTGCACAAACTTCAAATTCTCTTCTCTTCTATTGTGATTCTTTCTCTAATACCATGTATAAACTCCTTGTAGATTCAAACTTCTAATTGTAATTTAGTAAAAGAATATACTTGAATGTACTCTACCAACTATAGAAACAATTAGCGATCATGAAATCATGAAGCATACAAGAGAAATAATTCAATCCACACATTAAACAATAGTCTCCTTCAGAAAGCCACAGCATAAAACCCCTATCATTCGTATATTTCATTAGTCACAAAAATATGAGAAGATTATAATGCTTTCCTCAAGCCCGAGTAATCTCTACATTATCTCTATCTATCTCACTACTTCCTACAGAAGCCTTGGACAATACTTAAAAAATTTCCTACTTGCGCAAGTGCCTATTTCCTCGCAATACTTCTCAAAGAAATATTCCGTTATTAGTTAGAGAAATACCGATCGTTAATTTTGAAATCCATATAGGTCATTCTCTAATTTCATGTGCCACCTATACAACTCGAAATATTATAGAACTAATAATACATTGTTGCTGAACTCCAATCTCAATAGGGTAAATCACATATCACACATGCATGAGTTAGTTATGGCTAATTTATCGATTAAATCCTTGAACACATGGATTTGCACCCCACTTTTAAACCTTTGAGTTCCTCTTAGAGTTGGAACTATTTTAACTAACATTAACTCTGTTTAACTTAATTAAACTATTACAACTCAAATCAAGTTCAACCTAGGCTCTTAAAATTTAGGATCTACTTCAGATGACTCAAGATAGACCGCCAACTCAAAATAACTGAGCCAACTAAGTGAAATTAACTTAGTAACTATTGCAAGTTGTCTTGTGATGTGGAATTACAATTTTCACCTAATGGGAAAATTAAATTTGGATTTTCTTGTTACCATTTTCAACAAAACTCCTACTATATTTGGCTTATGGAGGCTCATTCTAAGTCATAAATTCTTAGTATACATGGTTTACTAAAGACCTTATTATTCCATAAATTCCTAATGTATCTCACTTACAAAGGTTTTTGCTAAGTCATAAATTCATGGTCTATTTTGCTTAGAGGATGTTAGATATACTCTTTATGTTATAGTGGTAGCCACTACTTTGACCTCCCAAATTTTTCGAAAGTGTTATAGTGATAGGCACAAGGTTTGATAATGGGTTGCCTAGATTACTTCAACTAATTAGGAATTAACCATACTAAAAATAGATAAATAAAATAATTTAATGTAAAATATATAATTTAAAATAAAAAAAAATTATTGGGTGGATAGGGGCTCACCAACCTAGTATGCTAGAGGTGATGTAACATAATATTTAACATTTTGACTTGAGTCAAATTAATTTTATATATATATATATATATATATATATTAAATAAAATATAAATATAAATATAAAGTAATGTAACTAGGTCACATAGAATATCAAAATGAAAATATTCCTATAAAAATAAAAAAGACTCATGGTATTGAGAACATATGTTATTGAAACATAGTATTCATGTGGAATATATCATATTTAGTGGGGGAAATTGAATTAGCCTAGATCCATCTTAATTCTGGATTTGACTTGAGTCAAATTATATATATATCTTTTAAACTGGTCAAAATAAAATAACAAAATAACAAAATGAATTTACTCTTATAAAAATGAAAATGGCTCATGGTAGTTAAGCTATGGTATTCATGTGGAATATAGCATATTTAGAGGGGGTATTGAACCGCCCTCGATACATCTTAATTCCAGATTTGTGGGTTTTATTCTTCTATATTTAAATGTATAACTTTTAAAAATAACATATATGAAAATGTCAACCTAAATTATTAATATCAAATAATAAAAAAAATTAAATAATTTGAAACTTCGGTGATGAACCACCTTGTGTGGTTCGAAAGAGTTCCACTATAAAACTCTCTATTCGGGTATCTTGTTAGAGTAGTAACATTAACTTGGTAGTAATTTGACGAATATAGCATCTATGAATGTTTCCCATTTTAAATTGATGATATTCTATAGGAATACCATGGATCAATACCTTGGATTGTAAAAACTGACCCAAAACTCATGATATTCGATATGAATACCATGGATCAATACCTTGGATTATAAAGAATAAGCCCAAAACAAAACTAATGATATTCCATATGAATACCATGGATCAATACCTTGGATTCTAAAAAGTAGACCCAAAAAAACCGTACCAAACAAATTTAATAAAAATAATATAGTAAAGTGGATTCCTTATATAAGTAACTCACACTTATAACTCAAATTAAACTCAACCTAGGCTCCTAAAATTGAGGATCTACTTCAAATGATTCAAGTTAGACCCTAAAGTGAAAATAACCGAGCCAACTAAGTGAAATTAACTTAGATAACTATTGCAAGTTGTCTTGTTACGTGGAATTACAATTTTCACCTAATTTAGTTCAAGGGAAAATTAAGTCAGGCTTGCTTTTCTTGTTGAACTCCTACTATGTTTGGCTTATGGAGGCTCCTCCTAAGTCATAAATTCTTAGTATACTTAGTGTACCAAAGATCTCATTATGCTATAAATTCCTAGTGTATCTCGTTTACGAAGGTTTAATTCATAAATTCATGGTCTATTTGGCTTAGAGGATGCTGGATATACTCTTTATGTTATAGTGGTAGCCACTACTTTGACCTCCCACATTATTCCAAAGTGTTGTAGTAATACACACAAAGTTTGATCATGGGTCACCCAAATTACTTCAACTAATTAGGAATTAATCATACTAAAAGTAAATAAATAAAATAATTTAGTGTAAAATATATAATTAAAAATTAAAAATTTATTTGGCCAATAGGGACATATTAAGGAGTATGGTAGAGGTGATGTAACTAAATGTTTAACATTTTGACTTGAGTCAAATTACTTAAAAAAATAAAAATAAAAATATAATTTATTATAAATCTTTTAAACTTGTCAAAATAAAATAACAAAATAAAGAAATGAAAATATTCTTATAAAAATGAAACTTACTCATGGTATTGATCCATGGTATTCATGTTGAATATAGCATATTTAGAGCGGGAACTTGAATCAACATAGATTAATCTTAATTCTGGATTTGACTTGAGTCTTCTGGATTTTAAACTTATGATATTTCATATGAATACCACGGATCAATACCTTGGATTGTGAAAAAAAAAACAAAAAAAAACACAAATCAATAGTAAAGTAAAATAGATTCATTATATAAGTAACTCACACTTCAGCTTTCTATTGAGATATGTTCAAATATTGAGATACCGATGAGTAAAAAACATTGTGTTTGAAGCTGCTAATCATCTTAGTACATCTCTGTAGTGATGGCGGTAATTACTGATCTTCCAAATGATCTTGTTCGACAGTGCTTGCGAAGAGTTCCCTACACCTCACACTAGAATCTCAAAGCTGTGTGTCGAAGCTGGAATGGTATGTTGAGGGATCCTAACTTTTATTCTGATAGAAAACTCTCTGGAAAGAGCAATCAACTTTTATGTTTTCATGAAATAAAAGAACATCCTGATCTTGATGAGATAACATTGTATGACCCTGAGGAGGGCACTTCGGAAAGTTTACAGATCAGTATCCCCCACTGTGATGGAATTCCAATTTCCTGTAATTGTGTTTCTGTGAAAAGAAAACTGGTTCTCATAGGTGGAGTGCATCCATCCAATCAGAGTGGAATGAAGTGTATTTACATTTATGATTTTGTGTCCGCCAAATGGAGCCGCGGAGCTGACATTCCCAATCTCCGCTACTTATTTGCGTATGCCGCCTGTTCTTCTTCTGGACGTATCTACTTTGCCGGCGGGGTCGAGGAGCATGGCAACCAATTGGCCACGGTAGAAGCTTATGACGTGGAGGAGGATAAGTGGGAAGATTTTTCCTCCCATGAAATTCATGGTATTAGGGGGATGGAACGGAGCCGAAGAGAGTACAGAAGTTTTCGATCCGAGGGAGGAGAGGTGGACAAGGTTGGAAAATATGTGGAGTTTTGGAGGAAGTTCAAGTTGGTTTGTGCCTTCGGTTTGCTCTGGGCAGTTGCATTCATTGTATAAAAAATGGGTGATGAAGTATGAGAGTGCGAGTAACGTTTGGGCAAGGTTGGAGAATATGTGGAGTTTTGGAGGACGTTCAAGTTCGTTTGTGCCTTCGGTTTGCTGTGGGCAGTTGCATGCATTGTATAAAAAATGGGTGATAAAGTATGAGAGTGCGAGTAACGTTTGGGTGATGAAGTATGAGAGTGCGAGTAACTTTGCAACAACCTCCAAAACTTGGAGCTATGCTCTTCAAAATGTTTTCGATCTGGCTTCAAGTAAACCCATGGAAATGCGACGAGAATCTCAGTCCTATCATCTTTACATACACTGCCAGTAATAAAAGGGTTGTTTGAGTTCATGCTTCCTGTTTAAGTTGCTTCAATGTTTACTTTTATAAAAATATTTATTTATTTAGCATGTTTGGTGATGTCTATTTATATGTATAATTTTAGACGTCAAAAATGTTATTTGCAAAATATAAATTTCTATAATGTTAAGGTGGAATAGTGACGGTTAAATTTTGTTAAATTTGATTGATAGATATATAAGTTATAGATTATCTAATGGCAGAGTTTTTTAAACATAGTTAATTGATAGAGATGTTGTAATCATGCCTAGTCCATTTTAACTAAGTAAAATTATATAAAAATAAAATAAATTAATCATTAAAGTAAAATAGTTAATTTTCTAATAGCATATTCAAAATTGTAAATTTTGAATATACTATTTTAGAATATAATGTATTATTTTCAGAATTCAGGTTTCTCACATAATGAGTTAAGAAATTTTTTTCTATAGAAATCACATAAGCAAAATTTAGAGAATTTTTGGCAGGACCAAATTTCTAATAATATAATACTTTTTTATTTTTTAAATAAAATTACCTATAAATAATACAAATAAAGTAAAATAAAAATAGAAATAAGTTTTGAGCCATTGTATTCACTTATGCATTTTACAATACTATTCTTAATCCATAGTTTCTTCCCTAATATTTTTATTTAATGTGAGTTATTTAAAAACATGAATTTTCAATTTCTCCAAATAAAAGCATTTAAGTAGGGCTTTCAGTGATATCTCTGTTGCATCCTTCACATTAAGATTGTCAAATATTCAATGGTTAAACATTGAATCCAAACAACAATAGAATCAAAGTTAGAGTTATAATGGTTATTCAATGGTTAAACATTGAAGGTAAAGAATAATCATAATAAAAAAAATAAAAGTGAAAAGTCCAAATATCGTGAAAACTCCAAATATCTTTATTTGTTCATTTGATTTACACTTAATTTTGTGAAGTTTATTAGTTTTGTATTTTTAATGAAAATTTGGTCAAATTTACCACTTAAATTATTGCAATGTTTTTATTTAATAGCCAATGATAAGCATAAAAGGAATAAGCATGAAAACCATTTCATAATCGTGTGAACAATTTCTAGGCTTTTCCTTTTTTATTCCCATTACAAACTACATTTGGCTCATATTTCATTGTGTTTTTAATAAGAGGTGGTTGATTGATTAAGTTTGATTGTGTTTTTAGTAAGAGGTGGTTGATTGATTAAGTTTGATATTAATTTCTTTGTTTGCTTTTTTTTAGTTTTTAAGTTCAATATTTATTTTTGGAAGTTGGGAAAATTAAAAGTTTTGTCATCATTTTTAGATTTATTTTAGGTGATGAAAAGAAATAGTTAAGGAGGTTGTTTTCACAATGAAAAAAGAATATTAGTTTCGCTATATTATTATTAATTGTTGAGAAATGACAACTAGAAATTCCAGTTTAATTTGTCCTTGAAGTAAATTGAGAATTAAAATCAAATTATATTGTCATAGCAATTTGTAAATAGTTAATTGAGTTTAATAAACATAATTAGCTTAGGGAATTTGAGTTGGAAGTCTTTCGGAAGTCATGTATATGTCCACCCAAAGTTTTAGGGGTCTAGTATCAGTTGAAATTGAGTTGGAAATTAGATAACTCAGTTTACTAACTTAAGTTAAGTTCAATTAGTTCCAAACTATTTTAGGAACCGATAGAGAGTTAAGAGTGAGTTGATGCACTAGTGCATCCACAAGTGTCCCTCTAGTTAAGATTCCCTGGTGAGAAACTTATGCATGTCAGTTCAGAGAAACACCCAATTGAGACTAGAGAGTCAGTTGGTCCACTAGTACATCCACAAGTGTCACTCTAGTTAACTAAAGATTCCCTCATGAGAAACTCATGCATGTCAGTTCAAAGAAAGACCTAGTTGACACTAGAGTGCACAGACAGTATACTATTAGGTGTACTATTTACTGGAGCGTAAATATGATGCATGCATAAGGGATTGATCCTATGTTTGGATTGCGCAGTTTTGGAAGCATGAATTCACTTTAAATACGGGCTATTCATCCTAGGAATTACATAAGAGATTATGAGCCCAGAGAGCTACAAAATTGGTTAAGTGTTGGAAAATATCTTGCTTGTGAGCTGAGAGAGTCAAGCATACTTGCGTAAAACTTTTCTAGCGAAAACAAGATTTGTACCTACACTCACATTTATGATATATGTAATACAAATAGCGGGGTTTTGAGAGTGGATTTCCCTAGATACATTTGGTGTTACTCCCATTGGTTTATCTTATTCTTGTTCATATTGTGTTCATTGATCTATTGGCTTCCACTACTTGAAGGTAGAAGTAAATTGTTGTCTCATGATTTAGTGCTTTAAATAAGCTTGTTAATCTACAAGATTTTCTACATGGTATCTGACATGAGAATAATATACTAGAGGAAATTCAGAAGTTTTGTGTTTTGGGTTATAGGTGAAATTCGAATTTGCAATAATACTTCAGGATTGGCAGATGTCATTCTATGGTTTGTGGCTCGAGTATGCCTTGGAAGGTAGCTCAAATTTTATAGACAGGAGGGACAAAATGGAGGTTGTTAGAGTATAATCATTTGGAGTTCACTGATCAAGAAATTCTTAAGCGAGGAACATCAAATGCATAGAATTTGGCTGAATGGAAGAAGCATGTGGCAAAACTAAGGTGAATAATTCCTAAGGGAGTTTGAGACCACATTGTCTTGAGTCTCCATGGCAAGGAAAATTTGTATGCTATGAGGAAAACATTGATGGACATGTATCAGAACAATAGTGACTGAAGGGAATTGGCACTGAAGGACAAACTTCGAAAAATAAAAATTGAGAAAGGCAAGATGATTCCAAAATACTTGACAAAGTTCACTCAGTGTCGTGATGAACTTGGAAGTCTTGGAATCATAGTTGCAAAGTATAATATGGTGAGTCTTGCTCTCCTAGGACTCCCAAAGAGTTTGTATAGTTACCAGGACTTTGTCAATGGTAAGGAGAAGTTGTCGTATTAGGAATGACTATGGTCAAATTTGATGTAGGAGGAGCTCAAGAGGAACACCAGGTATGACTCTTCTTCAAAGATTGACGATGAAGAGAACTGTGCCTTAGTGATTAAGGCAAAGAAGGGGGAAGGGAAATCTTCACATTCCATATTGGATTCTTATCATTGAGGTAGGAAGAAAGACGTGAAGAAAGTTAAGTTCTTGCATTGTCATGAGCTGGGCCATTTTGCTACAAATTGTCCACTCAAGAAGTCTAAGAAGAAGTCCTCAGGAGGAGCGGCGAGTGAGCCTTTGGAATCTCAATTTGAATTGGACTTTTCCCTCATTGCATGCATGGTGTCATCAATGATGGGAAGTGTATGGTACTGAGAAAGTGGTGTTTCATTCCACATGACTGACGACAAAGAGTTATTCAGTGATCTAGAGGAGAAAGATATCCAAATGCATATCAAGATGGGTGATGATGGGTAGTATAGTGTTACTGGATTGGGCACGATTACCTTTCAGAGGGAGCATGAGGTTGCACTCACCTTGAAGAATGTTATGTATGTGCCCGGGATGAAGAAGAACTTGGTATCCATTTCCATACTTGAGGATAGAGGCTATGATGTTATCTTCTCGAAAGGGAACATGTTCCTTTAACAAATAGCCACAGGTCAACTAAAGAAGATAGGAAATCAGGCGAAGAATCTCTCTAAGCTCGAGGTAGAGGCGTGTGTTTCTTTGAGCACAAAACTAGAAAGGATGCATATATGAGATATTTGTAAGTTGTGGCATAGGTGATTGGGGCACTTGCATCATGGGGCTCTGAACATATTGCAGTAGATCCCTACTAGTATTCCCAAAGGTATGATTGAGAAATTTATTAGATGCGAGGGGTGTACAATTGGGAAAATACACCAAGTCTTCCTTTCACAAGATAGATAGTCAAGCAGAAGCTACGCTAGAGTGAGTCCATTAAGATGTGTGTGGACCTTTCATGACAACATCCACGGCCAAACACAGATATTATGTTATATTTCTTGATGACTATTCTCATAAATGCTGGATTATTTTCATGCTGAAAAAAAACCAACTTTCACAAAGTTTTGTGAGTTTAAAACATTGGTGGCAAAAGTATCAGGCAAGAAGGTCAATGCGCTATGGAGTTATAACTGTGGTGAGTATTTCTCAAATGAGTTTAAGAACTTTAGTGCAGTAGAAGGGATTAAACATGGTGGTGGAGAGGAAGAACATCATCATAGTAGGGGCAGCAAGGACGATGGTGCATGATCAAGGCCTACCACTACACTTGTACACTGAGGTGTGCAACACAATGTTTTATGTTTAGAATCATAGCCCACATCAGATACTTGAGATGAAGACACTAGATGAGGCTTATTCCAGTAAAAGGCCAAATGTTAGTCGCTTCAGGATTTTTGGGTCATTGATATATTCCCATGTGACCAAAGATGCATAGAAGAAGCTTGAGCCTACAACAGAGTTCGGGATATTTGTGGGGTACATTGATACACCTCACAAATATTGAGTGTAATTCTTGACCAGCAGAATGATAGTGGTGCACAGGGATTTCAGATTCGATGAGGAGAAGGCCATGTGAGTTTCCCTTAAGAGGGAGCTTCAGATACATTCAGATGAGGAACTATTAGCTCTTAAGGTTGAGGAGCCTTAGTTTGAAGTGAATAATCCACATGCAGAGGATCTGGGAGTGGAGACATTACCTCAGGCAAAGTCTTCTAGAGAGGGAAGAAAGCGTACGAGAGAGTCTAACAGATTGTTGGATGATGCACAGGAGAATGTGTGGGCACCCACATCTCATCGTAGGAAGAGGAGGTCACGTGAGAGGTACACTAGATACATGGATCTTATGGTCGAATGTGTTGTGATAGAGCCATCTTCCATTAAGGAAGCAAGGCAGTAGCCGCTTTGGGTTGATGCCATAGTGGAGGAGTATGAACCCATAGTTCGTAATAGTGTTTGGGATGTGGTCCCGAGGCCGGAGGAAAATTCAGTGGTGAGCTCTCGTTGGCTTTAAAATGTACAACAATCTTCATATATTTAGGTGAATTTAGGAATATCTGACTTCTATGTTTGATATGTCATGTAAAAAGTATTTTTTGTGCCCTCAATTTTCTATAAAAAAATTCGCATTGAACATGGTGAATTCTTTTTCTATTGATTGGGCAAAGACTAAGCCTAATTTGGTGCCACAATTCCTAAGTTTATTCCATTAAACTCTTCTTTAATTTATATGGAATTCTATTTGTGTTTGTCCATCCCTAAAGGATTCTGGAAAACTCTATAATAATAGTTCCAACTTCCATTTTAATGATTCTATGGTCATTTTGTTCTGGGCTTTATTCTAATTATTTAGATCCTCTATAAATTAGCTACGCATAGATTATCTATTTCTTATTCTTATTGAATTTAAGGGTTTCACTCTTTTCTTGACCTGGTGATACTAGTTAGCCTAAACCTCAAATGACATCATTTCTTGAGTCTTAGTTTTTTCTATGACTAAATTTGTACATTTAAGATTCTAGTCTCCAATTTTTTTCTTATCGATTACATCTTCACCAATGTACTCATAATCTATGGAGATGAAACTTTTGTCTTGTTTATGGAGTTTACCTTCAGTATTTTCTTCTCCTTGACATGATACTAAACTATTACTAGTACCCTAATTACATCTAGAGAACTTATTTTTATATTTGTCTAAACTAGAATGATATTTTAATGAAATGAATACCAAGGATCCGAACATATGACAAAGGCTCTTTCCCTGTTCGCACAGCTATAGATTGCAGCTCGCATTCATGACCAAATGAGGTATACCTTTTTTTATATTATTACTACATCTACCTAGGATAACACTAAATCATTCTACTCACAATTTTCCTACGCTTTGTAATTGACATAGCCCATTTTGGTTGACATCCATTTGAAACAACTACCTCTCATTTACTGTTACTGATACATTCACTTCTAAACTCTTCCGCAAAACATTGGTTTCATACTAAGAGGAAAATCAATCCGTTAAAATAAAATGTACTGACTTTGGCTATACCATATTATTATGACTTAAGACAAGATCTAACTAATCTTGTAATTTCCTATAATATGGAGGGATTGAACCTAAAATGCAAGAATATGTTAGTTTAATTTTTTTATGAATTATATATCACAAGAATTATTATTACCAATTCATCCTCGAAGACAACACTGTAAGGTTCTATAACTGAAAATTTGTTAACATCTACAATGAATTCTTAAGTAGCAAATAATAACAAGTTCTTTAATACCACAAGATTATGTATATAACAATTTCTTTATTAAAAGAGAGTTAATCAAATCAGATATCTTTAGTCATATAAAATTTGCATAGAATGTTCTAACCAGAAAGTAGTAGTCGTGATCACATATGGACATGTACTAGAGTGAGAGACTAACCACCCAACCTTGAACTCCCCATCAATTCCCCCCAAGCCGAGATTGTCTTGTGAGGAAATCAACCCCCTCATTGATTCCTTCAACCAATATTTAATACCTTTCTTTCATAGTAAAGTTTCCTCTAGTAGCATCCCACTTTTGTGGACCTTTTTATCCACTTGCCTAGGATTTTCATTAAAATCTTTCCTTTCTCTCCCGAAAAACTTTTATGATTTTCCAAGCTTAGCATATTTCTCAAGCTAAGTAAATTAATGGATTTTTCTCTCACATCCATTAAGCTTATCTATTATTTGTCTATAATTATTATCATTGAAGAATTATCCAATGTCATTTACCAATTAGATTTTAGTTGGAAAGAGTCTCATTCATAGGTATCTAATTCCCATGTACATAAACCCTATTAATTTATTAATTAATAATTATTCCTCTACATAATTATTCCAAAACGTTTTCATGGCTTTTCCACCACTACGTCCAACATAACTCAGCCTAACCAATATAGTATTATGGAAATGGAGGTGTTATAGACATTTTTAGGTACTGTAACCCCAATCATATATGTCCATAAACCAAGGGTTTGTGATTACCTAAAAGTGTTGTTTCATGCCCTAAAGGAACAAGGTCAACTGATTACATCATCTCCCAGACGTTCTCCGCAGAAAACTGTTAAGAACTAGTCAAAACTAGACCATATAGGTTGCTCAGTGCTAAGTGTGCGATGCATCTCACCTACCCAGTGTAAAAGGTGTGATGCATACTAGAAATCCCTTCTGTAGGGTGCGATGGGCGAGAATGGAAAAATGGCAGAGACAGTTTGCGAGGTTGTTTATCATGGAATCTTCTAGAAACTTCTCCTGTGACACTTGCCTCTCTGAATTCGCCCAGGGATGAGTAAGAGATCGTCAATCTCCAAGTGGAATCAAGAACTATCAGAGAGAAGAAACTAATGAAAACCCCAAAAGCTAACTCACCTCCCTGAAATCATCTATATATGGATCCCTCATCCCAGAGATCCAGAGGCTGGAATTTTGTATCTTGTAAGGAAGTGTTGTTAGTTTCCTGCTGGAATATCATAGTGTTGGGTGATCTAAGATTTTCATGAGGTGAAGAAGGGCTTTCGTGTTGGGAGGATGACACTAGGTCAGATCAATGGGTTGTAATCCTCTCTTCTAGTCTTTACATCAATAAAGCTATTCAAGTTTTCCTCCACATTCTCGTATGTCTGATAGTATATGGATTTGTGTGGTCAATATATATTTGGTCCTATATTGTTTATGATTGTAGATCTCTACAATTTGAAGGTATTATGCTGCTTTGACTTTACAAGTGCTCTTTGAAGCAAAGTGGCCAAGGGAGAAGCGGCAAAGACCTGCTGGTGAGGAGATGGAACAAGCAAAGAACCAAGCGAAAGATCGAGGTTGGAATTCTTTGATCCTCTCCTATCTACTTCTCATAAAGGAAAACGAAAGTAACTTTAATCTGTTTGTTTCTAAGATAGCTACCCATCTTAGTGGGACTAGCAACTCTGCATAGACACTGGATTTATCGATAACAAAAGGGCGACTCCACTGGGGAGCTAATAGCTTGTTTGCTTGTTTATACTTGTTTGTTTTATAAACTTACAGATGAAACTTGAAGTTAAGCCAGCTAGCCTTCGAACTACATTTTCTATGCAAGTGCAAAGTAGATCAATGTTGCTTCAGTATATCTCCGAGTTTTGTTTATAAACTAAACAATCGATTTGCAAACATCCTAATTGCCCTAGTGGTGGCTCCAGTAACCTCATAAATCAACCCCTTTGATTTCTATTTACTGACTATCATTAGCTCGGCCTAAATCCCTGAACTAAGCTACAAACTGTGACCAAAAACCAAGTTGAAGTCTTGTCCCTAGACCATCGCACTTTCTCCTCTTGGGAATCAGGATGCATCACACCTCCTGTGTGCAGTAGGTGCGCTTCATCGCACTTTCCCTGTGTTCCAGGTGTGCTGATCAGATAAGACCTCTTCTGTTTCCAGATTTTGGTTTCTTTGTTCACTCTCTTCAGCTTTATTCAGGAGTTTTGCTGTCTGTGATCAGTATACCACTATGGAAACTCCATTCCATTGCATGATTCTGCCTCCATAGTACAAAGAATTGTGAATGTTTTTATGTATTGTGTGCCATTTACAGTTCTCTTTTACAAAAAGTAGCGTAATCGAACTGTTGTCTTTTGATTTGGAAGTGTCGCAAGTGTCATTTTCAGTCAAAGAAAAGAATCCTATCATTCTTGATGGTCGACTATACAGTTACCCTTGTATTTGATTTGAATTAGTAGTTTTTCAAGTGTCAAAAGCAGTTTTCAATTCAAAGTCACAAAGTGTTGTCATTATCTTTCTTTCGTTTTTGAAGAGAAATTTGTTAGTACTGTCGCTTTGAAAAGATAATTCAGATTTGTACTCAACATTCTTTTTGTCATTCACACATTAAGAAAGCGGAAAACAAATACATGCATGTGCATTTGCATTTAGACTGCTTGTTGGTTTGATTTAGGATAGTGCATCTAGTGTGTGCTCTCTGCTCCATGTTGAAAGAATATCATCTCCCTTTCTTTAGTAGCTAGGATTTTCATTGCAAAAAGAAGATTAAACGATTGTTTATCATCATAGATTGCATTTTAGGAATTGTATATCTGCATCAGGTGGTGAACCTGAAAGGAAGATTTCTTAAGAAAGATCAACTGTAAAATAAATTCAATTAACATAAAAATGCTTTGGAACCTAACGCACAACATTTAGAAGTCTAGGCTAGAGACGTATTTCGGCGTCGTAAAGCCTGGTAACTATCACTTTCATTGTTGGATGGGTGATTCCTCCTCTTTGAGATGACAAGTGCTGGTATGGACTTGTGCTCCCACGTACTGTCGAGTATATATTGGGAGACCACAATACGCTATATCCTTTATCCATAGGAAGCCATGTCTGCCGCCCTATCGATCGCAATGCACTGAACACAACATTCGGGAAGATTGACTGCCGTACTGTAAAAAGTATTCTGTAGTTTTTTGATTAGTTTGGTAATCCCTCTGTCTAAATTTCCAAAGTAGTCTCTTTCGTTCCTTTTCAGACTCCTTAAAGGAAAATGTCCATCTAAGCACTTGTCACTTTAGGCTCATTAAAAATCGAAGGCGACTAGAGTCATCTTTTGTTTTTTCTCGAATCTTAAAAATTGAAAAAGCAAGTTGTGTCAAAGTGTCTAAAATTTATTTAATTCAGAATAATTTTCCCCTTTACTTTTTGTTGATCGAGTAATCGCAATCATGGAGGAAAGTTAATCAAAACCCCGTCATTCGCAGAGACTTACGAGTCAACCGTCTTTGTCTCCGGAAACAAAGCAGTTCCATACAAAGCGAACTCGCTTAACCAGATCAAAGTCCCCTGGTTTGGTTGGAACAAGTGTTCTGACACCCTCAGAGACTCTGGTTACTCCAAACATTTCTCGTATCCCTGCCTCTACAGAGGAAGTTCCGCAGCCACAAGAGGATAGTAGAACTGATGCTAGTGTGACGGTAAACACTTCTATTCCTGAATTAGCTCCATCTACAGCTGATTCAGAAGGTGTTATTCCCCAAACATCTGTCGCTTCAGAATATATACCTTCTTCGGCACCGGAAATATTTTACAGACCTGATGGTCTCCCTCTTCCACCTGGATTGATTGCTATAGAAGAGATTGTGGAGGATCCTCCATCTAGTACTCCATCGCATTTTGGAGTTGGGATAACCATGTATCCTTCTTCATCAGAAATTAGTCTCCCGTCATCGGAAGTTCCTGTAGAATTGCTAGGAAATCTCTTGGATAGACTAAATACATCTGAACAACCGTTGACATCTAAGACTGTGTCATATAACACAACAGTGGCAGAACATCCTGTTGTTATTCCAACAATGTTCACCAGCGTACCGTCTGTCCCAACTAGCTCTCAATCGCTAGATGGAATCCATCCAGTTGTTGTTTTGACAGTATGGTTTGTTCCCATTTGTTCATCTGGAATAATATCTGGAATCTCTTATGTTGAGTCTCATCAAATTGATCCTTCGCAGTGTCAATTTGGGTAGTTTGGTCCTCAAAGGAAAATCATTCCTCTTGAGCACTGGATTATCGCTGTATTGGGGGTAATATACCCTTTCATTGTCTCCTCCGGGAGAACAAACATACGAGGGTTCACAACAAAATTCAAGTTATGCTAGAATTACATCCAGTGGTTGGGTGCCAACACTGCCTCAAAAACCAAGAGTTGTATACTCAATGAAACAAAGTCTGCCTATGTCAAATATCCCCACTACACCAGTTATTATGACGGTGTCACAAGTACAAGCGTTGCCTGTTGTATTCCGACCTCAAGTCTCTTAGGTCGCAATTCAACAGCCTCTTGTCTCTACGACACCACCACAATCATCGATTAGTGGCTCCTTAACTGGAGTGACCCAGGCTCAAACGAGTACCATCACCCCTCATCTTGGTCAAATAGCCAGTATTGGACAACAACAAATGGTTTCACAACCATGGCTGGTGCAATATCAACAACCGAAATTCCAACAAGTTTACCAAGGATTTGAGCACCAAATTTTTGCAAGTAATGGGCAGCCGTATATTCAAAACGGTCAACATCAACTATTTCATAGTGGTTATGCCCATCAACCTTACCAAAGTTATCGACATCAAATGCACTATGCTGGTATGCAAAGACCTGTTGCTTAGGCAATCCCATCTTATCTTGGGTATGCTTCGCCAATCCTTAATCAACAGTTGCCCTTCGTGGAAAATTTAGAGTTACCAGATCTAAATCGACTAACAAACAATCCAATTGCTTACACCCCTTGGTGGCCAGCGATTCCACATAAACTTCCGTCGGATATTCCTAAATTTAATGGAAATCCGGGTGAAGACCTGTCGAATCATGTGATGACCTTTCATTTGTGGTGTTCATCTAACACTCTAGGCCATGATTTGATTAGGCTTCACCTTTTTCAGCGAACGTTAACTGGTCCCGCATCAAAATGGTATATCAAATTACCTAGAGCTTCATTCGATAACTTCAGCACCCTAGCCACAACCGTTTTAACCCATTTTCAGTTACCCATAAAGTATGAAATAGGAAGAGAGCTTCTTACCAATTTCAAGTAGACAATAGCCACTCACATATCTGATTATATTCATGAGTCGCGACGTCATCGTAGAATGGTAAAAACATATGTTCCTGATCAGCTGCTAGCTGAGTGGTTTATTAAGTCATTATTACCTTCTATTACGGAAGATGTGGCAAAGGGAGGATTCGTCACTAAAGAGCAAGTCATTGCTCGTGCGCAACATCTAGACTTGATATATAATCAGCCTGGCACGCTCTACGATAAAATCCCTGATGCTCCTTGACCGGAATTCTTCGTTCCTCCCCCTCCTAAATCAAGCAAAGAATCTCATGCTCACAATGGCATGATAGGTGCGACTAGCACGAAAACCATAAAAGCTACATCAAAGAACGCTCTTATGGTTTCAATTCAAAATGCAAATGAAGAGCTTCTCGCCTCAGAGGTAAATGTTGTGTTGACTGACAAAGGAAAAGAACCAAAGCAACCAGGGGGCAAGAAGAAAAAGAAAGGGAAGAAGAAAAAATAAAAGGATTCATGTCCTGAAAAATCTTCTGTAAACCCTTCTGGAGATAGGAAACCAAGTCATCCATGCTTCATATGTGATGAGGATCATTGGACGAAAGATTGTTCACATAAAGCCGAGCTTAGAAAATTCTTTAAGAATTCAAAAATCTCAGCAGTATTGACTGATCTGTTTCCGAATCCAGTAACAAATCTGGTTGCTAGTGACAATGCTTCCCCATCCCAAGTGCTTATGTTGTCCATTTTGAAGCACCAAAATGAAACTTTGATATCGACAAGGAATAAATATTATGGGAATCCACAACTGTCGAACAACAAGGCTAATGATCAACCTAGTATTTCAACAACAACTTCGACTGAAGTTATGCCACCCATCATCCCTGAGCTAAGTATAAAACCGCCGAAGGGAGTAGTACACAAATCGACATTGAATCCTCGTGCCAGGGTAGCATAGCATTATAATATAGTGGAGGATCTAGCCCAATTGTCGTCCCCTATGTCGACACTTGAGGTAATACACAATTGCCCCTCCCAAAAGCAGGCTTTATTATCAGAAATAGGTGGGATTGACCCAACGGATTCCAATATTGTGGCCTTTAATCATAAAGGATATGACCCTCAGTTACTAGCTCAACTAGCTTTCCTCATTCAAGTGAAAGCCCTCAACAAAACTGTTCATCGGACAATTATTGATGAGGGGGAATCTACATGTATTATGTTAATGAGTTGCCAGAAAACTTTAGGATCTCCACCCTTGTCATGATCTTCGATGACATTAAAAGCATTTGATGGATGAACATACACCCCATATGGGATTTTAAGTAACTTGCAAGTCGAACTGGGGGGCAAAACAGTAGAAATTGGTGTTGTAGTGATCAACGGAAACCTTGATTACAACATCCTACTGGGAACACCCTGTATATATGCTATGGCTGTGATTGTGTCGACCTACTTCAGGAAGATTTCATTTCCCTTCCAAGGAAGTATTACAATCGTCGACCAACAAAAATTTCTCCCCAATAGTTCACTAGTTACGGGAAGCATTCTGACGATCCACAGAAGCCCTCATTTGCTTCAAAATATCGGAGTAGGCCTACTAAAAGACCCTACATTGATGGGGACATTTTCCATACCGCCGCCAAACAATCTGGCGAAAGTGGCCATAGTGGGAACCTGCAACATGATATCTTCTACACTCAGAAGATTCCTAAACATTTTGTCAGCATGGATCATCGCCCTAATAGAAATATTGTAGCAATCAATTTTCTTGGCCAAGGGGGAAAACCCAATCAACGCTCATCGAGTGTTTGGATAGATAGGTCTAAGGAATATGGCACCTCTTCAGATCCTTGGTCGCATGTACATTCTACAAACGAAGGAATCATTCAATCAAAGATGATAGGAGAGGCACCATGGGAAGATTACCACCATTGTTCCCATCTTCCGAATTACCAAGAATATTATTACAACAACCTTAATCATCCTTAAGTTTTTGATTTTCTATCAAATACTGTAAATATGGTGGATTCTGAGGATAGTTCCTATCTTGTGTCAACCGTCGTGTTGAATGCAATTAAGCTTGAGGGGCCTTCACCTTGATTTTTGTTATTATGCTGGGGGCATGCAAACTTATCACGAGTAGTTTTTATGCGAAGTTCAAGCTCGTTAGAAATTAAACCTAGCAATCAAAAAATGTTCCACCAGAGTTTAAGCTCATTAAAAAATGAACCAATCTCCGATAAATAACCATCGTGAATGCATGATCATCAGCTTTTGAGCCATGGTCGTGTTCTCATCATCACCTCCACTCTATTTTAGCTGATCATACGGCTCCATTTGATTGTTTACCCTTTTTGAGAAACAACTGTGATGAGTGATTTTGTTAGCCATCCTTGTGACACTGCCATGATTGGAAAATTCCAAACCTTACATGGAATCAGCTGCTACCCGAAATTATCACTCATTCCTCAAAAAATGAGTGTCCTTTAAGATCTTTTCATCTGACTCATAAAATATGAAAAGATTGCCGAGCGATTGGCCTCTCCAGCTCGTTAAAGCTACCAGAAGTGCTATCCCTCCTATAGATTTTAATCTTTTTGGACCTGAGGGATTATTAGACAAAAAGGTCGAGCACTTGTCTTGTTCGGCTCGTTAAAACTATCGAAAATTCATCCCTTTCGTATTATTTTATACTTTTTCAGACTTAAGGGATTATATGACGAAAAAGGATTATTGGAGTTTCCTTTCTGTCCCTTTTCAAACTCTATAAAATTGAAAAAGGACCGAGTTATCATTGTCGTTAAACTCGTTAAAATTAATAGCGACAAACTTGTTCATATAGACAAGAACGAGTTTCACTGTCGCTAGGCTCGTGAAAACATAGCAACGGGTTCACCCGAAGGGAAAATTATAGAACAAGCATATGTTATCCTCCTAAAGCTTGATAAAAATAAAGAGGTACTGGTCAGCAATGACTGGGGAAAAATTGGGAAGAAAACTTGAAGAAACTTTATTGGTAGCAAGTTGCTCTTGAACATGACACTTTCACTCCATGTCTGAGTCGGGTTGGGTTATTCCATTCACCGGTAATATTACCATTGGTCCATCGCACCATCCATCTTTGGGGTTAACAATACAAATCCATTTCAGTGTCACCGATATGTTCAAGAAAAGTCGCTCAGAGAATTCACCTGTGTCTCATCCACTACAATACATTCACACTCCATTGTTTCATGCCCGCCACCCTGAACCTTGTATCATTAGATCGTTTTCACCTCGACAAAATCATTTGCTCCGTTCCATGTCGTAGATGTGGGATTCATTAAGGCCCTCCTACAATGGGTCACTTCTTGTTGACATTAGGTCATTATCCAAGAAGTTGACCAAGGAACAACCCTTTCAGTACTTTCAAGCTTGCATGCCTCAATGACAAGTTTCTCACTTCCGGCAACAGGTTAACATCGACGGCCTTTGACTGAAATATTTTACGTGGTGTTCGACGCTAGGTCCCATTTTCACACCACATAAATTTTACTATTGTACCATGAGGGTCATCATCATTATCAGTGATTCCTCGCGCGCCTGTTAACAGCTTACATCATTGGCTGGTAATCAGACAATGTCTTTCCATGTTCGACTCCAGAACATTTTTCACATGGATCGACTTGTACTTTGTGGGAAATTTGGACGAGTTTGAAGACCCCAGATCTAGTTTCACCCATCTGGGTTGCGATATATTCAGGAAAATAAAGACATCAAATGTACATCATTGCTGCACAGATGATCATCCGAATCAAAGGATGATGGTTCTATCAGAATCATCAGTCTGCCACACAGACAGTTGTCTGTCCTATGTACATGAAAATGAATTTATAAAGCTGAGCATGGGAGTGCCCACCTCAGCAAGATCATGAAAATACTATGAAGAGAATGTATTGTATTGTATCTTATTACAGGTTGCCTTCCAGTTCGAAAAACCTCGGATCCTCATGATAAAGCATTTCACCCGAAATCAAAAGATTAACGACCTCATGCTTTAGGGGGCAATTGTTATAGACATTTTTGGGAACTACAACCCCAATCATATATGTCCATAAACCAAGGGATTATATGTCCCTAAAAGTGTTGTTTCATGCCCTAAAGGAATAAGGTCAGCTGATTACATCATCTCCCACAAGTTCTCCACAGAAAACTGCTCAGAACTGGTCAAAACTAGACCATATAGGTTGCTCAGTGTTAAGTGTGCGATGCATCTCACCTCCCCAGTGTAAAAGGTACGATGCATACAAGAAATCCCTTATGTAGGGTGCAATGGGTGAGAATGGACAAATGGCAGAGACAGTTTGCGAGGTGGATGATCATGGAATCTTCCAGAAACTTCTCCTATGACACTTGTCTCTCTGAACTCGCCCAGGTATGAGTAAGAGATCGTCAATCTCCAAGTGGAATCAAGAACTATCAGAAAGAAGACACTAATCAAAACCCCAAAAGCTGACTCACCTCCCTGCAATCATCTATATATGGATCCCTCATCCCAGAGATCCAGAGGCTAGAATTTTGTATCTTGTAAGGAAGTGTTGTTAGTTTCCTGGTAGAATATCATAGTGTTGGGTGATCTAAGCTTTTCATGAGGTGAAGAAGGCCTTTCATGCTGGGAGGATGACACTAGGTCAAATCAATGGGTTGTAATCCTCTCTTCTAATCTTTACATCAATAAAGCTATTCAAGTTTTCCTCCACATTCTCGTATGTCTGATAGTATATGGATTTGTGTGGTCAATATATATCTGGTCTTATATTGTTTATGATTGTAGATCTCTACACATTGAAGGGATTATGCTGCTTTGACTTTATAGGTGCTCTTTGAAGCAAAGTGGTCAAGGGAGAAGTGGCAAAGACCTATCGGTGAGGAGAAGGAAGAAGCAAAGAACCAAGCGAAAGATCGAGGTTGGTATTCTTTGATCCTCTCCAGTCTACTTCTCATAAAGGAAAACTAAAGTAACTTTAATCTGTTTGTTTCTAAGATAGCTACCTGAACTAGCAGCTTTACATAGACACTAGATTTCCCGATAACAGGAGGGATATTACATTCTTGTCCCCTTTTATTAACATCGTGCTCAGTGTTCATTGTCCAGTTCTTCTTTCATAACTTTTCTTCTTTCCATCTTCTTGTGCTCATGTATTTTCTTCAGACATAAAGGCTTAACTTGTACTTCATCCTAAGCAACAACTCATTTCTGGAGCCTAATCTCTTTCTAATTTACAATACAACAGGTTCTGCGAGAAGGTCTCGTTCAGCTCTACCTGTAACAATTGTCACTCAATTAGGTAAAAGTTATCATGTACCGATTTCTTAAGTAGTGATACATGAAAACATTAAATTTTCTAATATGACTGGGAAATACTAATTAAGACACTACGATTCCAATTTTATCGATTCTATGTGGTTTTTTTACCTTCTTAACTATTTGAGTGTCAATTTTTTTTTCTTAAGACCAAAAAGAAGATACTTCCCATCTTTCATGATTTCAAACAACACTTTATTTCATCTGTTGTGATGACACAACTCTGAAGCATACATCCTCTTGCCTTTATACCATGCTCCTCTTCTAACACATTTGTATATATGTTGAATATGTGCTTCCTAAGTGGCACCTGCACTCAACATTCTATCCACATGCATTCAACAAGGTCAGTACCATTAATGTCTTATTACAATAGACTCGGTGGTCATGCCCATTAACATGAATATTGTTACTTATAACCTTCAATATATGAAATTTCTTTTCATAGTGCTCACTTAAAGGTAACAATCATCAAGGGGCTAGTTTTAGCATGTTATAGAGTGGATATGATTGTATCAATTGTGAATATACTATTTTAGCCATTTTTGTGGCTTCTATGTTATGATTAATACACTTCAAGTGGACTTAACTATGTCTACTCTTGTCTATTTTTCCTAACTATTTACTGTCACTAATGTTGGTACTCAAATTTATATTGTTATTCACTAATTTTCATAATTGAAACATCATAATTCACTTCACGATATGTTAATCCTTTATTATTTAACCATACATATGTCCAATCCAAACTTGTTTTGGGATCATTTCGTTCTTATTACTACTACTAATTTGAACATTTTTTCTTTTCCTTTTTTCCTTTTAGCTCATGCTAGAAACTAATTCCCTTTATAATTTTTATTTTAATACCCTCTTATCGCTACACAAATGTCTTGCAAATTTTGGTGAAGAACATTGTGCACATGGTTCTTATATCTTATTGATTTCATCCCAAGGTGGTTGAATCTAGTCTCTTCTTAGAGTGTTGCCACTTAGTTTCTTGTGTAAATTTTCACTGGTTACACTCCATTCTCCTATTATTGTGGGTATTTAGACATTAAACGATAATCTACACGAAAAACATTTCTAACTTCCTTAATCTAGGAGGTCACCACTTTTTCTATCTGCTACCTTGGGAACACACTATTTTTTTTTGAAAATCTTATGAGTTGTTCAAATATTTGCATTCAAATTATTCTTTATAATTTAATCTTCAATCGTAATGTTATAATATTTAGAATATGATGTCATTCGCTTTTGTTTCCTTGATAATAATATTTTAGTTGTATCATCATGTATATCACTATGCTTAATAATTTTTATTTTTTTTTGAATTCTTCCTTGTACTAACTTTATATAATCCCTATTCCATGTAAAATATAGGTTTTTAATTTCAACATAATGGTTCAATGCAGTAACCTTATGACCTTCGAATTCATTCTCAATTGATTTATTGAATCCCTAAAATATTGATTATAATAGGATTTGCATACCATTTATTTTTTTTATAAAAAGAAGTTTACTATACTAGATCTTAAAAACATCCATAAAATTATTTATGAATTGTTTACTTCTACTCTTGGTGATGAACCATAATTGGTTTCTCAATAAAATAACATTCAATCATTTTACTTTCTAAAACCACCTTCAACCCATCAAGTTTGTTTAACACTTGACATTCACCCTTGATCATATCGCACTTGGCCTACATGCCTTAGTTGTATTTTTTTTTTAAGTTCCCAGGAACACTTAATTACCAATATTACTGCAATTTATAATGATATTATATCATGTCATGCATATATACCACATTCTTTGTAGATCCTTCATCTCTATGATTACCCATTTTCATACATCTTTAAAGAGGATGTTTATCAATAATCTTTTACCCTGTCAGTGCGAATAGATTTTCATTATAGCATAATGGCTATTCAGTCAAGTAATGTTTCCTTATTTTACTGATGGAGATACTATACCCTGAATCTTGATTATCTTATTCTAAAGTTTTAATCTTTTATATGCTCAACCTTGGTGCTAGAGTTTAATCGTCTTTTAATTGGTTTCGTGAACTTAAAGATTGAATCTTTGGAACATGTGGCCATAATAAATTTGGAGGAAATTGTACCTAACGATACTTGTATCCTCCATTTAATTCTTACTTTCTTATTTTACTCCATTGTGAGAGCTTATAGTGAACTTTATGTGTTACCCCTTGATCTTGATTTCGTAGGTTTGCTATTTTCCTTTGTCACTTATTATCCTACCTTAGGTTCCCAATATTGAATACCATTGTATTTACCTTCCTTTGTCCTTAAGGAATGATACTTCATGTATTTGATAAGAAAACTTATGCATCCAAACCATATTTCAACCTTATTTTCTCTTACAAAATCGTCTCTAGCACACTTTTCTCTTTAAAGTGTATATTTTACACAAATCGTCACTGATTTGAGTGACTTTCTCCACTTTTCAACATTATATGCCTTACCCTACTTGTCCCAAACTGATCATTTCCACACCACATGAGACTATAGGTGTTAATAATTCAATGTGGAGTTTATATATATATATATATATATATATATATATATATATATGGATATGGAATTATTAACTCCTATAGTCCCATGCGGTGTGGAAATGATTAGTTTGGGACAAGTGAGGTAAGGTATACAATGTTGAAAAGTGGAGAAAGTCACTCAAACACATGAAATATCATTCCTTAAGGATAGATGAAGGTAAATAAAAGGTATGCAATACTATGAACCTAAGCTAGGATAATAAGTGGGAAAGGAAAATATCAAACTTAGGAAATCAAGATCAAGGGATAATGCATAAAGTTCACTATAAGTTCTTACAGAGTAAAATATGAAAGAAAGAATTAAATGGAGGATACAAGTATTGTTAGTTACAATTTCCTCCAAATTTATTATAGCCACATGTTCGAGATATTCAATATTTAAGTTCACACAACCAATTAAAAGATGATTAAACTTTGGCAACAAGGTTGAGCATATAAAAGATTAAAACTTTAGAATAAGATAGTCAATATTCAAAGTATCGCATCTCCACTAATAAAATAAGGAAACCTTACTTGCATGAATAGCCATTATGCTATAATGAAAATCTATTCACACCTATAAGATAAAAGATTCTTACTAAACGTTGTCCTTAAATATGTATGAAAATGGGCAATAACATCGATGAAAGATCTCTGAAGAATGTGGTATATATGCATGACATGACGTGTACGCCAAGTGTGATATCATAGAGATTGAATGTCACGTGCTAAAGAAACTTGATGGGTTGAAGGTGGTTTTAGAAATTAAAATGATTGAGTGTTATTTTTATTGACAAACCAATTATGGATTAGCACAAAGAGAAGTAAACACTTCTTAAATATTTTTAAGGATGCTTTCAGCATTTGGTATTGTAAACTTCTTCGTATAAAAAATTTAAATGGTAGGAAAGTCCTATTACAATCAGTAAGTTAGGGATTCAATAAATCAATTGAGTTCAAGGTCATAAGGTTATTGCATTGAACCATTATATTGACTTTAAAAACCTATACTCTACATGAAATAGGGATGTTATAAAGTCGATACAAGGAATACTTCATAAAAATAAATTTTCTTAAGCTTAGTAATACACACGTTGATATAACTAAAATATTATTATCAAGGAAAAAAATGATAATAACATCAGTATTCAAATATTGTACCTTTATGACTAAAGATTAAACTATCAAGGATATCTTCAATCCAAATATTTGAACAACTGATAAGCTTTTCCAAAAAAAAATGTGTGTTAGCAAAGTAGTAGATAGCAAAAGTCGTGACCTCCTCGATTGAGGAAGTTCGAAAAACTTCCATGTCAGTTAACTTTTAATGTATAAACACCCATAATAATAGCAGTATGGAGTGTAACAAGTGAAAATTTACACAAGAAAATAAGTGGCAAAATTAGTAGAAGGGATGACACAGGAAAACCTACATATACCCATAGTATGCATATAAAATGCAAAATCTGCTTTTCCCTAGGAATTTTAGACTCTCTACTGAGTCAAATCCTCACAAATTAATTGTTTACGACCCCCTTAATCATATTTCAATGTAATGCAATTTTTTACTAACCACAGTCTACCCTTAATTCATTCTTTCCATCGGGACTCTATACATCCACCTTCATTATACTTTGGTTAATCCTTAATGGCTGCACATATATAACCAACCCCACTCTTTACTTTGGTTATATTTGACTTAACCCATAAAACCTTATTTAAGCTTTAATTCTATTATAATTCTTTTATAATAGAAATATTTCACAAACATACATGAACTTACCTTTTATTTCATTTCCTTGGTATTTTCACATTACTTGATGGTTCCTTTATTGCTATCACAATCACGGGTTTCGAAAGGACTCTTTAGAATCCAGAATTCAAAACATCCGATCTACGGGATGCAATCACACTATCCACCATTCTATGACCTTTATATATTTGTTCCTGATTCTCTATCTTTATTGCATTCATCCCCACCATTAGCTTACTCCATTGGATCCATTAGATGTCGCAATTCTCACGAATCCCACTAACATGCCTTCCTCCTTTCGCATCAGATATTCGATTAACACAACCGAATTCCAAATACAATAAAACTATGTCCATACGTTCTTAGGTCCGCTCACATCACATATCACAAAACTTCTTGGTCCGCTCAAAATCGCATGTCGCAACACCTCATATCATAGTTGTTAAGGGCCAAGATACATCTACCATGGATATTGCGATGCAAACTAATCACATTGGACATTGCATGTTGCACATCACACTTTCTTGTGGGCCAATGTTAATTCATTCATAATTGAAATGTTGCGATGTGGGGTTCATCAGTGATCCTCTATCGCTGATTAAAGCACTCGATCCAACGGTTAGCAATGATATCGCACATCGCAATCGAAAATCTCTTAAGGCTAGGGTTTACTTACTCTTAAGATATGTTGCGATGCGATTCCAATTAATGAATCTCCACCATTCATTTCGTGGCTCCAACTTATGTGACTTAATCCTAGCCACTTTTCATGAAAAAATCTCATTCATTTTTCTGGTAGATCCAACAACTCCTGTGCATCAACACTTCACTTCTTCATCTGTCACTTTACTTGGGTTTTTACACCATTACTTCAGTGTTTTCTGTGGTTTTCAGGTTTCTTCAGGGTTCTTGTCCTTCCATTGTTCTGTTGTGCAACTCCTCCTAAGCTTAACTTTGTGTGCTCTTGTTAATCACAGTCACTCTAGATCTTTTACTTTTATTTTTCAATCGGATTCAATATCCATTATGATCCTTTGTATCATTCCTCTTCTCTCTATATTCTGCTCGAAACCTCGTGAAACCTCTGTTAGACAGAATAATCAAGATCATACATAGTCTATATCTCAATTTCTCAATACACAGATATGAACTCAAATCGAGTTGTTTGTAATAATAAACAAGTATTTACATAAGAGTCTCTCTCTCTTTGGCCTAATCTTCAATGTCAGTGGCCTCTATTTCACAATCTTCTCGTAGGCTTACAATCACACTCTAATTATCTAACTAGCTAACTATATAACCATCTAACCATCTATCTAACATTTGTCTATGCCTTTTAGGCCAACATTTATAAAAAAGGATTCTACAACCAATTCCTGGTTTAGATCCATAAATCTCTCAACAAAATCCTAAAATCTCTTCCTTATCTATAAGGATCCTCTCTAATCCCCAAAATCATGAACTAACTCCTAATCTAAGCTTTACAATTAATTCTCAAATTTCTCAATCTCTTAATTATCCTAAATCTCTCATATTATCCTACATTCGAGAACATTTACAAATATGTCTCGCAATTCTTAATTAAATCCTATTCTCATTAAAATCACCCAAAAGCCTAAATAATTACATAATTCAACACTTATGAAACCAACTTCCTTAAAACATAAGACCCCCTATGTCTACTAAAATAAAATAATATTTTTGAGCTGAATGCTCCTGCATTAGACTCCCAAAGTAGAAAATGTTCATGACCTCCTGATCATATGTGTCCATATGTTAATAGAAAACCCCCAAGGTCCCAAACTTTAGTTTCTAACTACCCAAATGCCTTGCACCTTTGATGTTGTTGTATGTCTACTGTCTTTTGTTTCATCTTCCTCTCCTTGTTAATCAGGTTCAAGTTTTGATTGATCATCCTTCCATTTGCTATCAATCTCCTCCATATGAACCGTTTCATCATCAAGTGCCATAATTCTTCAATCTCCATTTCCAGCACATCCTTGGAATGGTCCATATTCTACCACTTACTTCTACCTCCTTCTATTTGTTTCAGGTTGTTGCTGATATCAACTAACTCTTCAATCTGTTGTTCTTCTTCTTGAAGGTTTCAAATTCTATCACTTACTTTTTCTGCCTTCCTTTCATCCTTACTCTCCTTCATGGTTATTTTTTTCTGCATTGAATCCTCACTTTCCAGCATTCTCTCCAGCAATTGAACATGTCTGTTCCATGCACTAAATTATTCCATAGAATCGTCTTCCACCATATTTACTTCACTGCTCATCTATGCCAAATTTCCTTCAGCTTCTGTAACTAAACTTGCACTCAAAAAACAATTACTAAAATAAAAAACATAAGGCCTCAGTACCTCTTCTTCCTTTGGCAACACTTGAGTATGCTGCTCTAATTTCTCCTCTTCTATCAACAAATCAATATGCTGATTCAACTTCTTTAAAGTATTCTCTAAAGAATTCTCTAATGTACTCTCAAGACTATCAATTGGTCTTCCCTCCACATCATCTGCTCTAATGATGTCTTTCTGATCTTGTCCACTCTAGTGAACTTCTTCCTCTACAATCACATTGTCATACTTTGAGTTTCTCAACAAATACTCAAGCAACTTAGTTTCTCTATGACACTTCATAAGTGCTTCATAATTACTTATGCTTCCTGCATTTATACACAAATTATGAATTCGAAAATTACAAGGTTCAACTATGTCAATTGTTGCTTCACATATGAGTTCTTCAGACTGAATTTCATCTCCTTTCACAAGAAATTTTTCTTGTGTTGTCATAGCTTCAAACATCAATATATTACTAAGTTCTTTTTGCTACAATAATTCACTTCTTTTCTCATTCAAGAGACATTCTCCAACATTCTTTACTTCAAAGTTTTTATCTTCTAAAAGATACTCTTCCATACAATTTACAGCTTCAAAATATTGCTCATCCTCTACAAAACCTATAATCACATCAAAATTATTAGATTCAACAATATAAGGTTTTACATTCTCTTATTGGTCTGCATTTGTCCAATAGTTCAGAAAAGCATTAATAATTTCTTCTTCTTCACCCAGAACTTCCCCCTGCTCTGGTTCACAAATAGACACTTCCATTTCCAACTCAACTTCTTTAAGCTTTCCCATCAGCCACCTTACTTACCTCTGATGTAGCCTTCTCTGTAATCTATGCCACTTCACTAGCTTCTTCTTTAAGACCCAGCTTTCCTCTAGTATCATCCTCGATACATCGAGTTGTTCTTTCATCTCAACAATATCTTTGTCAAATTCCTCTTGACTCATTCTCTTTCCATTTTCCTTGGCATCCTCCTTCTTCACTTTTCTTCTGTTGTGGCTTTCCTTAGAACCTCTGTTGTGACTATCAATATTCATCTTCTTCTCCATCTCTATGAGTTCCTCACTCACTCACTATAAGCTGCACTAAAGCCTTTGCAACAATAAGTCCTCCCTGCTACCACTTACCTCACCAAGATTTCCTCTGTACTTGGTCTTTTGGTAAGCACTTGGTTCTCTATCTCTCGAAGCTCCTTTGAGCACTTCTGTCTACTCCTTCTAGGCTTCAACTCATCTACACCTTTAAGAACACAAATGTCCTCTCGTATTTCAATCACCATGAAATACTTAGTTCTAACCACCTCTTCTTGCACATAGAAACTCTTACTAGCTTCCCTCATTACTTGGCAATTCTACCCACATCCTTTGTGGAATTGCCTTTGTGAGTTGCAACAATACCTCTGCAGTAAAAAGTCTCCTTCTCCCTACATATGCCTCACTAAGCTTCTCTCCTCTGAGTTCAATCTGTTAGCATTTCACTTGTTCTTTCCTCTGGAACCAATTGAGCACTCCTTGCTCTAGGTTGTTGCAATCTTCTCACCTTCTTATGCTACTACTTGTGCATTAATATAAAAACCACACATTCTGCAATCTTCAAATAAAATTAAGACAAAACATGTGATCTCACCTTCAAGATTTTGGCATGATCTTGTTCCACCATTTCGTATACTTCGAATGGATTGTCCTCTACCTCTTGCATCTACATGTTCTACTACAAATTATCTTTGTGTGCCTACTGTTTGTCATATTAGAATCTGATCTCCTCTTGCATGCATACACATCTTAACACATTACCCAATGCTTCTTTTATCTCTATTGCAATCACGGGTTTCAAAAGGACTCTACAGAATCTAGCATTTGGAACTTTCGATCTGTGAGATGCAGTCACACTATCCACCATTCTATGACCTTTATATATTTGTTCCTGATTGTCTATCTTTATCGCATTCATCTCCACCATTGGATTACTCCATCAGATACATCGGCTGTCACAATTCTCATGGATCACACTAATATGCCTTCCTCCTTTCACATCTAATATGTGATTAACACAACCGAATTCCAAATAAAATAAAACTGCATCCATACCTTCTTGGGTCCGCTCACATTGCACATCGTAAAAAATTTCAATTTGCTCAGCATCGCATGTCACAACACTACATATCGCAGTTGTTAAGGGCCAAGGTACATCTACCATGCAATATTGAAATGAGAACTAATCGCCAATCACATGATACATCGCATGTCACACATTGCACTTTCTTATGGCCCAGGGTTAATTCATTCACAATTGAAATGTTGTAATGTGGGTTTCATCAGTGATCCTCTACCATTGATCAAAGCACCTGATCCAACGGTTAGAAATGATATCGCACATTGCAATAGCAAATCGCTTAAGGTTAGGGCTTACTTACTCCTGAGATATGTTGCAATGCAATTCCAATTAACAAATCTCCACCGTTCATTTTCTGGCTCCATCTTATGCAACTTAATCCTGGCCACTTGTCACGAAAAAATCTCATTCATTGATCTGGTAGATCCAACGACTCTTGTGCATCAAAACTTCACTTGAAAATCATAAAAGAACTATGGGAGAGAAAGGCATGATTTTAGGGAAAAGCCTAGGAAAGTGGATAAAAGGTTATACAAAAGTGGGATGTCGCCACAGGAAAATTTATTATGAAAGAAGGGTAATAAATAATGGTTGTGGGAATAAATAAGGGGGAATCAATTGGTGGATATTTTAAGGTTGGGTACTTAGTGTCTCACTCTAGTACACGTCCTTTTGTGATCATGACTACTACTTTCTGGTCAGAACATTCTATGCAAATTTTATATGACTAAAGATATATGATTTGATTAACTCTCTATTTGTTGGGTGTAGGAATTGCGCTTGAGCAAAATCCTCAACACTTAATTGTCAACCGGAGGGTTTTGTAAACTTAGAGATGAAGCATAGGCAATTCTAGAAATGGTATGATATTTTCCTATCTCTAATCCTACTCCTTAAAGGAAATGCTTTGCAGAATCACATAGAAAACAATTGGAAAGGAAATTAACAAAAACACAACTCTAGTGCTGGAATGTAAAAGACAATTTGCATGCAAATCAAGTAAATAAATTCCACACAATGGAAACAGTCTTAAATTCTGAAATGAAATGCTATGTTCATGTTCAGATGGATGGTCAATAGTCTAAAAGTGGTCCCTTACAGAATTCTATCTTCCTTCTGATCTTCCTCTCACACAAACAACCCGTCCTTGCAATATTGCAATCTGCTTGCGCTAGTGCAAGTAGAGTAGTTTTGTGTAAGAGTATATTTGACCTTCCTTACTAAATACTTATTTCTGAGTGAAGGCTTTGTTTCTATGACACGAGACTAGCTCGTGCACTAATGTAGAGTTTCCTTCACCTAGTTTCTAAATTACTCTCGAAAAGACTAAAGGATGTGCTAGAAAAGAATTGCAACTGTAAATGAAATTCTAAACTAAATTATTTGTGAAAAAGGAAATACTTCAATTCATTAAACCTTGCAAAAGAAATAATCTTCATGAAATAAAATCACTTTAAAAGAATCAAACAGTAGCCTAAATATTTTACATGTATTACTCAAATATTGGTACTTCACCCAAAATTTTTGTGTTATTTGCAAGTATAATATGATAATTTGATACAAATGCTTCTAGATATTTTAAAGATGAAATTTTAATACTGAAGAAATTTACAGGTAAGTGATTCATTGTTTTCTGTAATGAATGACCAGACCAGAGTGCAGGAAACAACATGCACTAGTGCAAGAAAGAGTTCCTTGCACTATCCACTTGAAAATGAATTAAAAGAGAGAATGACAATAAAGGAAATGTGAAAAAGATATTCCATAAGAAAAATAAACAAGGCTATTCTCAAACCATGGATCCATTTCAACATTAGCTAGAAAATATATTTTAATTCAGAACTTAAAGATTAATAATTAAAACTATATCATCACATAGCTGTAAAATAAATAACCACACTGTATTTCTAAATAGCGAAGGCGAGAGAGGTAAACGCACTGGGTTGGCTGGGCCCTATCCAACAAGCTCATTCCCCTTCTAAGGAACGAAAAAGCTTAGAACTTCAAATGGAAACCAAGGATAAAATAAATGTTGTGTATGTAAATCATGACGGTTCTCTTGTATTTCTCGATTTGGAAAATTTATATTATAGAGCAGTCTAGCCCTAGAGCTAAGGCAATAACCAGATTACATAAAACAAAATTATAATTGATGGTTTTCTAGCTTCCTATCTATGACCTATATCATATATATCCTTTCGGCTCTACGATGTTTACACTAATTACATATATTTGTTGTTCAGTCCTTTCGGTCGAACAGACTTAGAAAACCAAAATTACAAACTTGGGCAACAGTTATGATACACATGAACTTCACTTGGCCATAACCTAACTTTGGGGAATAATCCATAAATGCACACCACCTATTATCCTGCTTGAGCTCATCAATAGTTAGACTCGGATTCAAGGATCGAGGCCCGTCCTCGTGAAATATTTAGCTTCTCGGAAATCTCAGACAGTCTTCATCGCTGTGCAGGAATCTACCTACACTAGTCAACTCATTCATCATTAACACTAAGTTCCATGATTATTGTAGCAAATCAATATGAGTTCCAAGAAGTTTGTAAATAGGAATGAAATTTGTATAAAAAATATTAATAAAGTGTTGTAATAAATCTTAATATAAAATATGAGCATGGGGAGGAATGGGTAACTATCTTGTACTATTGCAAGAAAGAAGGGTCTTTTATTGAGATACAACAAAGGTTGATATTGATTGAAATGGGGTAGAAAATAGGGAAATTTAGGATACCAACATCCTCCCATCCCTAAGTTGTTGTGTGTCCTAACATAACGTTTGACCTCTGCAAAAAACCTTCAAAAATGAATGGCCAGCTCCTCAATTTTATACGTCAATGTTTATTCCTATCGTTACTATATATGGCTTCTTGTCTTAGGTTTTTCGTAGTTGCTTAGTCACCTTCTTGAGGTGTATATAGCATCTGGAAGCCCAGTATTTCCATACCTTTACTGGTTGCTTCTACCTCTTCACTTCTGCCAGTAACTCCACCTCACTCTATTTTTTCCAACTCTGCTCTTTCATGACTTGGTTCAAAGCTTCTAGGTCATGGACTTGTTGCTCCAAGTCTACTACTTTGTATTGAGGAAAAGAGTGGAGGGTTTTGTGCTAATATTTTTGAATGTGAACATATTTTCTGCCACGGACTCGAAACAAGTCCCATCATCATTAAGGTCAAGGCTATCGAAAGCCTACTTTATAACATTGTTGAGGGTTTTTATACTTGGGATTTTCTCATTATTGATGGTTTTGATGCCCTCAGCAATCTTCGTGATAAGGATTCCAGTACCCTATGCACCTGAATCCTCAAGGCTCTTAACACCTTGTTCTCCTGGTTTCTGAGGGGATTCAACACCATGTCCTTCCAAATAAGTAGGGGTTTCAATTCCCCATTCTTATACCACTACAGGGACTTTAGTACCCTGTGCTTCAAACATCGAAGGATATTTAATACCATGGCCTTTTAAAATTGTAGGGCCTTCAATGCCCCGATCTTCAAAAACTGCAGGTTATTCAGTACCCTAATCTTCAAAAATTGCATGGTCTTCAATGTCGTCACCTTCAAAAACTGCAGGGTCTTCAGTACCCTGATCCTTGAAATCATTGAGGTTCTCTAGATTTGGTTTACTAAGATTATAAATAGGTTCTTCATGTTGTTCCTCTTCATCCTCCTCTACTTGGACTTCATGAGTTAGTGGTGTCGACGACGTCTTTCTTCTCTTTATCCTACTGAAAAACGTTAACAAAATGACATCATCTTCTGCATTCTCCTCATCCTCCACAGTGTGTGTTACTCCGTCTGCAAGCATCGAGAGGTTATGAACTGTGAGGGAACTTTGTGGTTTTTCATCAATTACGATTGGCGAACTCATCTGGTTCGACCCTTGTGTGACAATTTCTCTCCTCGTCGAGGATCTAGTCTTCATGTTCTTTTCCGTGGGTGCAATGTTTTCATCAACCCTCTGCTCTGCTTACACTGGTGAACTCTTACCTTGCCACTTGGCAAGAGACAATGTCCTCGCCTTTCTCTTCTTACCTGTACTGGTGCTAGTAGACTCTTTTGCACCCCTTTCTCGGAATTATTTTAGAAATTCCTCCAGCGTTATTTTCTTTTTTCTAACGTCTTCTTGACCAACACCATAATGAGTCCATGATGGTAGAGATTTTTTGCAACCTAGCTTGCACTTCCACTCTGCACACTTTTCTCCATCTTTTCAAGGCTTCTGAGCAAGAGGTGAGGAAAGTTAATCAATTTTCCTGCCTCAAAATGGAACATCAATTGAAGGTGGTATACAAATGCTAAGGTGTAGTGGCCATCCCCTGTGACATACTTCTGTAAGATAAATATTAAATCTCACCACTTCCTAACCATGGTGGTCTGTGGAAGTCCCTTTCTCCAATCGAGTTTAATTTTCTTATCAACCATGAAATGGTTCCAATGCTTCTTTGCAAGCCATTTATTTTCAAACCATCACTCCCCTGTGAGTGGCAGGTCAGTGGCTTTTGCAATGAACTCTTCTGTAGTTTTGAACATTAAAGACCCGACCCTGACTCAGCCTTCTTCGAACGTCCTTGAAAACTCTAACACTATCGCCATGTCAAACCAGTCAAACTTTTGTAGGAATGATAGGAATCTAAATTCTTGCAATAGTGAAAGATTGTTCTTATACTCGGTGGTTTGTTTAATCTCCTGTAGCGATAGCGGTTCACTCCTCACATGTTCCATTTCGAACCTCCTCCACTTCACTGATCACACCCTCAAAGGAATTCAGAAGTAACTCCAATGTTCATAGAGAGTTTCATGTGAGAGGTTCCTCGCCCTCCATCTTTTCAAACCCACTCACCCAGCTATGATGGAACTACCCCCCCATATCAGGTGTAGATTCATGTTAGCTCAGTATAGGTGAATCATAATAATTGGATGCAGTGGCGGTAGATGAAGAGATGATGCAATGGCTACAATGCTTAGATTGTGGGTTAGTTAATGATGGTTAGGCAATGCATAATTATTGCAAGGATGGTGGGTGTAGGTTATCGGGCAGTAGTACCCTTCCATAGTCATCATCATAATTCAATCAGACATATTTCAACATTTATTAAAAAATATTAGATTTCAAACCTTACACATCTTGCACTTTAAATATTTTTTCCTAGATTAGTAATTAATGAAGCAAATTATTAATTAAAACATGGAATGAGAGAACTTATCAACACATGTGCAAAACCTCATAGGCCCATAAACGCTCGATAAACCATTTCAGAACTGTGTAAGTTTCTTTCACAATCAACTATATTTCTGCACCAGTATTGCTTGCACTGCTATGCTTACACCAAAGATTTTTACCAAACAGAGAATCTGATAGGACATAATTCTGTAGCTAGACTTTAAAAAAATTGCCTCTTTATACAAGAAAAAATTATTCGCCATCCTTTGGTGTTTTTCGCACATGCCTCCTGGGTTCACTGCATCTAATTCTGCAATCAATTTATGAGGGAATAAAGAAGTGGGAAAAGGGTAAAAATTTTAGAATGGAAAAGAATATTACAATAGGGATTTCAGAAACAATATCACCAAGAGGCATAAATGAAACAGGATGTGCTAAAAAAATTTAAGGGAAAAGAGGGATTTTACGAAATCGGGTAAGGGTAGTTTCTTAGAAGAAAGAGGAAGGTAATTCATTGGGGAATTTAGAAATGAAATAGTGGGAATTTTTGAAATGGGAAATAGAACATAGGCAATCCTTTTACCTTGAAATTTTGTTGCACTTGTGTAGGAAAAATAACTGCAGCAGGAAGTAAACATTTACTTGGATAAAAATGTCCATGCTAGTTACCCGAAACTTGGGTAAGTGCTCAGTTTTGTCAACCTACTTCTTATTAGTGGCAGCCAACATATCTAAAAATCAAGTAAAATTCCCTTTTTATTAAAATTTTGATCTTTTTTCCAGCATGTTGGTTTTCAAGTTGATCCTTCTGTAATCATGTCAATCAACTGATTTCCATAATTACAGGAATTTTTTTCTTTTTATACTTTTTAATTTATGTCATTTTTTTCTTCCTTTTCTTTGTTTTTCTCTTTTAATAAGGACAAGAAGGAACCAATTCTTCAACACGTTGGTGTTTCCACCTACCAACTACTTTTCAAATGGCTATTGGACTTGCTACGTAAAATCTCCTCTAGTAAGGGGCTGAAAATATACCTTTAGTCTATGCCCATTTACCAGGAACATAGAATTCCATCCACCAATAGTTTTGATTTCTACCACTCTATTTTCAAACACTTTGACGACCTCATATGGTCCCATCCACATGTATGGAATTTTCCTTTAAAATGTTTGAATCTTGAATCATAAAGGAGTACCCAATCACCTGGTTGGAACTTCTTCTTCTGAATGGACTTGTCATGCCACTTCTTGCGCTATTGTTGAACCAAGCTATTTTGTTGAATAGAATTCCTTCAGATTTCATCTAACTCATTTAACTATAGAAGGTGATGCAATTGTGCTTCAGAGAGATCTAGTCCCAATTGGACCATTGTCCTAAAAATCCTGATCTGGAATTCTATCAGGAAGAGAAGTTGTTTCCCATACACCAGCTGATACGGTGTGTGTCATGTGTTGTTTCTCCAAGTGGTTTGATATGCCCACAATGCTTCTGGTAATTTGTCAGCCCAATCCTTTCTGTGCATGTTTACCATCTTTGTGAGGATGGACTCAATTACCTTATTCGTGGACTCCACCTGACCATTTTCTTGCAGATGATACATTGTAGATTTCTTATGTTGTATTTTGTACTGCTCCATCACACCCTATACCAGATTAGAAATAAACTGCGATCCATTGTGAGAAACAATTTCTCTAGGCACACCAAATCTAGTAAATATTTCAGTAAAAATAAAATAAACAACAACTCTTTTAGTATCAAAATAAACAGCTTTAGCTTCTACCCATTTTGTAACAAAATCTGTACAAACCAAAATATGCTTTTTATTTGATGATGCAGGATTTATTGGTCCTATCAAATCAATGGCCCATGTTTCAAAAGGCTCAATCATAACCTCATGACATAAAGGCATTCATTGATTTGATTAGGTTGGTTAATTCACTGGTAACTATCACACCTCTTGACATACGGTTTGGCATCCTTGAACAAGGAGGGCTAAAAATCCAACTTGTAATACTTTGTATGTAGTCCATTTATCAGCGAAGTGACACCCACAAGGTTCATCATGGGAAGATTTTAAGATGTCAAACACCTCTTCCTCTTTTACACATATATAGATAATGAGATTTTCTCATGTGTAAAAGAAGTCTCCTTGGATCCAGGAATATGCAACACTTTTCTAAATGATATTTCACTTTTCACGAGCGGATAAGTGAGATGGTAATTTCCCGTGACTAAATAGTTAGCTATTTCAGCAAACCATAGAGATTTGTTAACTTAGCAAAATGATGTTTGTCTGGAAAGTCATCATCAACAGGAATTGCTTCACTGGGATTATTTAATCTTGAAAGATAATCTGCAATTACATTTGACTTTCCTGGTCTATCAACAATGGTAATATTAAATACTTGTAATAATAACAACCACCTAGTCACTCTATCACTAGTTAATGGTTTATTCATCCAATATCTTATAGCGGAATGGTCAGTATGTACAAAAACTTCATATCCTATAATATATTGTCTGAATTTATTAATGGAAAATTGGTGCAAGCTACAAACCATGAAAACTCACTATCTTTAACAAAATGTCAAAAAAGGGAGGTAGCTATCCTTGATAAATTCTCAATGAATCTCCTGTAGTAGCCTGCATGTCCTACAAAACCTCTCACTTCCCTTTGAGTTTTGGGTATAGGAAGACTCAAAATGACTTCTATTTTTGCAGGCTCAACCAAGATAACTTTCTCGGAAATAATATGGCCAAGAACTACTCTTGCCTTGCACATTAATCTACATTTATTGTCACTTGAGGAGAGATGGGCTTCTTGGGAGCGAAGAATCACCTTTTCTAGATTCTTGAGGGCTTCCTGAAATGAATCACCAAACATAGAGAAATCATCCATATTTATTTCTACGCATTCAAGGTCAGCAAAAATAGCCAAGACTACCCTTTGAAAGGTAGTTGGGGCATTACATAGCCCAAAGCGAAGCACTCAATAAGAAAATGTACCTCATGCACATGTAAAAGTGGTTTTTTCTTGATCCTCAGGTGCTATATGTATCTGGTTATATCCGCTAAAGCCGTCTACAAAACAAAAGTACTTCTTTAACCAGCGAGGGTATCGAGTACCTGATCGATAAAAGAAAGAGGGAAGTAATCTTTGAGAGTGGCTTTATTCAATTATTTGTATCAATATAAATGCGCCAACACCCATCCTTCTTTGGGACTAATTCTAATGGAGAGACCCACTGGCTGTCAGAAATGGGATCAATAAAATCGACATCTAAGAGTTTTTGCAATTCTTCTTTTACAATGTCTCTTAGAGCAGGGTTCATTCGCCTTTAGGTTTGTCAGACAGGTCTAGCTCCATCTTGAATATAGATATGGTGTGTACAAGTTTCTGTTATGAAACCAACTCAAGGAAAGATAGAAAAGATAGATCAGCGCCTTAGAATTCAGCCTCTTCGAGGGGGCAACCTCCTTTACATTACATAAATGAACAATTCTTGGGTGATACAAATGAAAAGACCTCCTTTCTATATATAGGAGTCTAAGGGGTCATAACATAATCAGAGCCGACATAACAATAATAATGTAAGGGCACGATAATAACAATAGTGGGCTTCTATGTGGCACAATAGTAACAGTCCTCGATGCTTGAGTAGTTCTTGATGCTTCTGTGGAATCTTCAATAGGTAAATTCTTCCACTTGATGAGATACTATAAAATTGATCAATTTCGTAGCTGTCTGGTTCTTGCTTCTGTGACTACTCCAAGTTCCAATATGATTTTTCCTTCCTCTTCAATTTCTGGCAATATTGTTTGAATTGGGATATTTTGCAAGTTTTGAATAAGTGGCCATACTTCTTCGTCCTTCTTCCATTCATCCCTTGCTTTGTTTATCCAATCTGGTTCAATAATAGAAATAGCACAAAACAATGCTTCCACATCCTCATCCTTGAAGAGTCTTCCCATTCGGTAAGGTCGCCATTTTTTAAGTGCATGTAGTATTGCCAACATTTCCTTCTCATAAATAGCTTGCTTGAGATGTAGGAGTAAAAATACCCAATCACTTGCATCAAAACATTTTTCACTACGATGTTGATCTACCTGTTGTTTCATTTGATTTTGCACCGAAGTGGCATTATCCTTTAAAAGTTGGAGAACTTGTTGTTGATGCTCGATGTGATCTTTCACTGCTTGAACCTTTTTCTTCTTCATATATCCTTCTATCCCTAGAGTTTGAGGAGTGGTAATTTCTTCCAATCCTTTACAAGATATGGTCGGATTCATTTCTTGATGCTCGATGTGATCTTTCACTTCTTGAACATTTTTCTTCTTGATATGTCCTTCTATCTTGATAGTTTGAGGAGTGGTAATTCCGGCCAATGCATTACAAGATATGGTTGGTTCCTGGTGTATATACACTTCTTTTGATGTTTCTTGATCCTTTTCTTCCTCCTCTTCATAATCTATGTAAAATAATTTCTTCTCAGCACACTTATGACCTTTAGTGCATTTGCTATCACAATTGTAACAAAGCCCTTTTTCTATTTTTTCTTCCAATTGTTGTGGTGTCACCCTTGTAGGTTGTGGAAGGCTAGGAGATGGACAACTTACATAATTATAGTCGTGAGTGGTTGGATTCCTTGTTTCCATAATTTTTCTTTCAATTTTTCTTGCCCACTTGAATGCCTTCTCCAATGAATCAGGTTCCCAAAGACGAAGCTCATGTTGAATGTTATCCTTTAAAGTACCTGTGAAGACATCAATCCTTTGCTTCTCTGGAATATCATTTACCCTTATACTCAATTTTTTAAAGTCCTCAATGTGTTCTTCTATTGAACACTTTTTTTTGAGATTTATCAATTGGCTAAACAAGGTGTTTCTCTTTGTATCCTCATAATGTGCTATCATTTCCTCCGTGAAAATTGACCACGTAACAAGCGGTTTACGAGAACAAAGCCCTTTATACCATAAAAATTGATCCGGTTCTAAATATAAATATGTAATACATACCTTTGTAACAATGGTACACCATGTAGATCAAAATACTCCTCCATCTGTAGTATCCAATTTACCGGATCCTTGCCATCAAACTTCCCCATCTCGCTTTTTCTTGATTTTAGGAGCTCGATCTTGAAACGAATGTAACTCTGTAATTTCAGACCTTCCAGTTCTTAAATTGTGACTTACAGTAGCCCTCTGTGTCCTCTTTCCAATGCCACCAGTCTTATCCAAATTTGATTCTCCAAGGAAGAGTTATGTGAAATCTCCCACAGTGACTTGATTATAGACTAGTTCAGTAGAGCAAACTTGTACGATGTGCCACGAGTCACTGTTTCGACCTTTGGATCTAGAAAATGTATACAAGAAACTAAATTCCATCCTATTTTTGTACCTTCCTACAAAATTTCAATCTAATCCTCAGAGAGAAAGTTATGGCGATTTTCCCCAGGTCACCTGTTTGGAATGTAATTCAGGAGTCTGCAAAAAGACCAACTTCCTCAGATCATATCTCCGTAAATATAGCGTAAAAAGATCTGAAATTTGGATCCGAGGTTCAGTGTGGTTTCTTCTCAAATGGGTTTTTTCTGAAACTTCTGAAACATCGCAGAAAAAAGGTTATAGCGAAAATGCCACGATGACCTGTTTGGAGCAACGAAACCCTAGAATCCAAAGCTCTGATACCAAATGTTATGAAACCAGCTCAAGAAAAGATAGAAACGATAGATCAACAACTTAGAATTCAGCCTCTTCGGGGGAGGCAACCTCCTTTACATTACATAAATGAAAATTTTTTGGGTGATACAAACGAAAAGACCTCCTTTCTATATATAGCAGTCTAAGGGGTCATAACATAATGAGAGCCGACATAACAATAATAATGTAAGGGCACAATAATAACAATAGTGGGCTTCTATGTGGCACAATAGTAACAATATGGGCACTACATGGGTACATCAATATAATTAGTAGGTTGTACTAATAACAATAAGGGGTTACACTAGTAGTATAGGGGCCTAACAGTTTCAGGAGGGATTCCTTTCATATCTTCATAACCCCTTGCAAAGGCATCAAGATGGTTTTGCAAGAAACTCAAAAGTTGCTCTCGCTGAGAAGGATCCAAGTCTGAACTGATATACAAGGATTTACCTAGACTAAAGTCAAAAAGAGTAGTGTTAGGCTTAAGAGTACACAAAGGTGTCGGTAGAGATGGTGATGATGGAGGTAGAGAGTCATATCCTTCCTGAAAATCTAGACTAAAATTTTTGACTCAACGACTCGAAATTAGGCATGGTGTCTAGATTGTTTTGAAAGCATTGAATTTCACCCTCTTGTGAGGACTCAACATTTTTATGTATCAAGGAAACAGGCTGGTTCTCCTCATCACTACTATAGTCTAACCATAAAGTGTCTCAGAGCTCCTGAATAGATCTAGCAGGTGGATATAGGGTGACTTTATTTCAGGAATCTCCATGGGAAGTATACATATCACCACAACGACATCCAATCTCAGCACTAGTCATAGCAAGCCATGGTCACCCCAAGATCAAGGGATTCCCTCCCACAGGACTCTTTGGCTGAAGCACAGTGAAATCTATGGGATATTCCCAAGAATTTAGGGAAACGACCACATCATCCAATACTTATTCCAGCTTGATTTTAGATCTATCTTCCAATTCAAGCACAGTGGGAGTAGGATGCATATAGACCAATCCAAGTTGATCCATGGTTTGCTTGGTCGTAACATTAATGACTACCCCCCAGTCTATAGGTACATTGGAGACAAGAACATCACCTATTTGAACAAAGACAATAGGGTTTCTCAAGTTGGTATATCTTTCCATGTGCATACATGTCGTCATTAACTCTGCTACTCTACGAACAAATTGAATGATTTGGAGTTCCAATATTCTCCTTCCTGGCTGCTTGAGATAGAGTTCCCTAATGATTTTTGTGCATGTGGGGATCTCTTTAATAGCTTCGAGCCAAGGTACCCTGATGAAAAGGTTCCTAAGCTCAAAATCGATGCTAGACTCAAGAATGGGGTCTTTCTTCTCCACAACTAACCTCTATAGATAGGGAGGTCGGTTGGAAGAAGATGACAAGGGCTCAAAATGTATAGGGATGGGTTGAATGGTTTCATCTTTTTCAGAACGATTGGGAGTTTCCTTTTCGATAATCACCATGGGCTTCTTTTCATTTTCTAAGGTTACCACTTCCCATGATCTCAATTGGAGATCATTGATTCCAACTTGCATAGTCTGAAATATGGAAGAAAGTGGGGTCATAGAATGGATCATTTGTATTGCTTTATTATAGTGGTTGAGTAAAGGTTGAACAGGAAGTTGAGAAGGTCGAAACTTTGGAGGTAGAGGTAATGGTGGCATAGGTTACTAACTGAAGAAATGATGGTTGAGGCATTGGGTAAGATGCATATGTAGGAGGGTATGATTGCATAGGTGTATGATAGGAATTATGTGAATGATGTGAATGGATTGGCCCTCTCCATCCTTGTTGCTAAGATTGGGAGGGTTTTCCATATTGATATTGATTCCCATGATGCGAATGCTGAGAGTGACCAGTTTTAGGATAGGAATATGAGTGTGCATTATAACCAAAAAAAGTTTGTGGAGGTTCAGGAGCCATACCTACACTTACCTAAGGCCAATTCCTTCTTGCTTCCATAGCATGCAATGATTCAGCTTTAGGTTGTCCCCCCTCCAATATAGATTTCAGCCCAGGTATAGAGGGACATTTATCCATAACATGGCTATCTGCACAAATTGCACATTTATTAGTTTCTTTAATATCTAGAGGAAATTCTCTTAAATGGTGCTTTCTTCTACATTTAGGATAGAAAATAGACAATATCTCTTGCTCTTCTACAAGTTTCTGCTAAAAATTCAAAGAGTCTATTGGTTTACTAACAATATTCATTATTTCAATTTTCATATTGTCCATTTTTTTTCTAATCCAATAATTATAACACCAATAGATTCAGTTTTTCTATTTTTATTCTGAATTCCTTTACCAGATCTATATTGATTCCTTGAGAATTTCCTGCACAAGTCACTGATCTGATCAAATGTCTTTTGAGCAATATCCCCTTGTCCTAACAGATTTAAATTAGTTCTAGCATCATCAGTGAGCCCCCATAAGAACAAGGTTCTAATTGTACTTAGATCAAATTTGTGCTTTGACCTTTGAAGGATATACAAGAATCTCTCCAGGTATTCCTCCAAAGTTTCATCATCATTTTGCACAACAGTAAATATTTCATCCTGAATATCTCTAGTTTTAGAATATTCCTGATATTTTGACAAGAACACTCTCTTCATTTTCTCCCAAGAAGATATAATGTTTCCTCCTAGTCGCATGAACCAATGGAGTGTTGCATACTTGAGGGTTACAGGAAACAAGTTTAACTTCTTGGCATTAGATGAAAAATCATAACTCCTACACAAAATATCAAATTCAAATAAGAAAGAGTCTAGGTCTTACAAATTCCTTCAAACAATAGAAGCACATTGCAGGAAAAGATAATAGCAGACTTACTCGTATTACAAAAAAATGGAAAGTTCTTACCAATTCAAATCGCCTCCCTCGCAATGGCATGAAAATGTTGGGTGCAGGAATTGCACTTGAGAAAACTGTTCAACACTTAATTGTGAACCCGAGGGTTTTGTAAACTTAGGATGAAGCACAAGCAATTCCAGAAATGGTATAAACTTTTCCTATCTTTAATCCTACTACTTAAAGGAAATGGTTTGCAAAATCAGATAGAAAGCAATTGGAAAGGAAATTAACTCCAAGGAAACTCTAGTGTTGGAATGTAAAAGACAATTTGCATATAAATCAAGGAAAGGAATTCCACACAACAGAAACAATCTTAAATGCTGAAATGAAATGATATTTTCATCTTCAGATGGGTGGTCAATAGTCTAACAAGTGGGCCCTTGCAGAATTATGTCTTCCTTCTGATCTTCCTCTCACACAAACAACATGTCCTTGCATTGTTACAATCTGTTTACACTAGTGCAGGTACAATATTTCTGTGTAAGAGTATATTTGACCTTCCTTACTGAAGACTTATGTCTAAGTGAAGGTGCTCTAAGCCTAAGGGGTTAGAGCACTCTATTTCTATGACAAGAGACCAACTCTTGCACCAAAGGAGAGTTTCCTTCAACTAGTGTCCAAATTACTCTTGAAAAGATTGAAAGATGTGCTAGAAAAGAATTGCAACTGTAAATGAAATTCTGAAGTAAATTATCGATGAAAAAGAAAATGCTTTAATTCATTAAACCTCGCAAAGGAAATAATCTTCATGAAATAAAAAACTTTAAAAGAATCAATAGTAGCCTAAATATTTTTCATGTATTAATCAGATTTTGGTACTTCACCCAAAATTCTTATGTTGTTTGCAAGTATAGGAGGAAATTACTCAATTAATGGTTCATTCGCTTGTAAAATAACTAAAAATAATATGCAGGTAAGTGATTCATTGTTTGTTGTAATGAATGACCAGACCAAAGTGTAGGAAACAACATGCACTGGTGCAAGAAAGAGTTTGTTGCACGATCAATTGAAAACGAATTAAAACAGAGAATCAGAGTAAACGAAATGTGAAAAAGATATTTCATAATGAAAACAAACATGGCTACTCTCATACCACGGATCTGTTTCACACGTTAGCTACAAAAAATATTTTAATTCAAAACTTAAAGATTAATGATTAAAACTATATCATCGCACAACTGGAAAAGAAATAACGACATTTTCATTTTGAATAGTGAAAGCGAGGGGTAAACGAGCTGGGTTGGCTGGGCCCTAGCCAACCAACTCGTTCCCCTTCTAAGGAACAAAAAAACACAGCACTTCAAATGCACATCAAGGATAAACTGAACGCTACATATGTAAATCATGGCGATTCTCTTGTATTACTCGATTTTTCAAATTTACATTACAAAGCAGTCCAGCCCCAGACCTAAGGCGATAACTAGATTACATAAAACAAAATTACAATTGATGGTTCGCTAGCTTCCTATCTATGATCTATATCATATATATCCTTTGGGTTCTAGGCCATTTACACTAATTACATATATTTCTTGTTCAGGCCTTTCGACAGAACATAGTTAGAAAACCGAAATTACAAACCTGGCTAGCAGTTATAATACACATGAACTTTGTTTGGCTATAACATAACTTTGGAGAATAATCTCTAAATGCGTGCTTCAGTTCATTAGCAGTTAGACTCAAAGTCGAGGATCGAGACCTATCCTCGTGGAAGATTTAGCTTCTCGGAAATCTCGGACAGTCTTCGTGGCAGTGTAGGAATCTACCTGCACTATTCAACTCATTCACCATTAACACTAAGTTCCACGATTACTCTAGGAAATCAATCTGAGTTACAAGAAGTATGTAAATAAGCATGAAATCTGTATAAAAAAGAATTATAAAGTGTTGTAATAAATCTTAATATAAAATATGAGCCTGTGCTAAAATGGGTAACTATCTTGTACTAGTGCACGAAAGAAGAGTCTTTTATTAAAATAAAATAGAGGTTAATATTGATGAAAATGGGGTAGAAAATAGGGCAATTTAGTACCAACAATGTTATCAAATAAATTGGTGAATACATAATTCTTTGGTATTAAATAACTTCTTTGTATATTTTCTAATTAAGATTTTGCTCCAGATATTAACAAATTTTCAATTATAGACCGTTACAGTTTTACCATACATGATGGATTGGTAATAATAATTCTTCTGATATCTAATTCATAAAACATTGAACTAACATATTCTTACCTTTCGGGATCAATCCCTCCATATTATAGGAAATTACATATTATATAGATCTTGCCTTAAGTCATAATAATTTGGTATAGTCGAAGTCAATACATTTTATTCTAAGGGATTGATTTTTCCTCTTACTATGAAACCAAGGTTTTGCGGTAGAGTTTAGGAATGAATGTGTAGGTAACAGTAAATGAGAGGTAGTTGTTACAAATGGATGCCAACCAAAATTGGATATATGAGTTAAAAGGCATAGGAAAATTGTGAGTAGAATTATTCAGTGTTATCCAAGGTAGATGTAGTAATAATATAAGAAACTATACCTCATTCGGTCACGAATGTGAGTTGTGGTATACAGTTGTGAGGATGGGGAAAGATCCCTTGCCATATGGTCGAAGCGCTGGTATTAATTAAATTAAATTATCATTCTAATTTAGAGAAATATAAAAATAAGTTCTCTAGCTGTAATTAGCGTACTAGGATCTGTGTGGTATTGTTGGAAAGAAAATAAAATACTGAAGGTAAAATCCATAAACAATACATAAGTTTCATCTCCCTAAATTATGAGTACCTTGGTCGGGATGTAATCAATCGGAAAAAAAATGGCGACTACAATCTCAGATATACAAATTTAGTTATAGTTGAAATTAAGACTGAAGAAATGATGTCATTTGACGTTTAATCTAACTAGTATCACCAGATCAATCAAAGAGTGAAACCCTTAAAGTCAATAAGAATAAAAAATTGATAACCTATACATAGTTAATTTATAAAGGATTGAAATAATTAAAATAAAGCCCGGGAAAAAAATGACCATAGAATCATTAAAATGGAAGTTTGAACTATTATTATAGAACTTTCTAGAATCTTGTGGGGATGGGAAAACAAAGCATAGTTTGCCATATAAATCAAAGAAGACTTTAATAGAATAAAGTATAGGAATTGTGACACCCACTTAAGCATGGGATTTCCCCAATCAATAGAAAAACTATTCACCATGCTCAATACCATAATTTTATAGAGAATCGAGGGCCCATAAAACACTTTGTACACGAAATATCAAACACAGAAGTCATATATTCACGCATATGCCTGAGCAGGAAAATGACTTCATTACATTTATAGAGCAAATGAATGACATGCATATCACTGAATTCTTTCTACTGAACAGAGATGAAGCTAATGTCTGAAACGATAACTTAGTGTATATATACATTACAAGAGATCTTATATATACATTACAAGAGATCTTTAGTGTCAACAATAGGCCAACATACCAACAGATATGTTAAAATTAAGGAGCTAAGTAACATATGCAAGATTCGTTCATCGCCATGTTTTATAGCGAACGAAACCAAGAAATACAAGAAGAAACACAAATTCAACATAATCTCAAAAGCAGTCGCATAGACCTGAGAACCCAGATAACCATTTCTTTTTCTGACCTACAATAACAACTTGTAACCCTTATGGGATGCATTATAAGTCACCAACTTCCAGGGGTACGGAAATAGAGGGTTAAACTCATTTCATTTAGCCAAAATTAGGAGGGCAAATACTGCCAAAATCACTCGAAGGGAGAAAACTCGTACTTGCGAGTAAAATTATAGTGATTAAGTTAGTAATTCAATCGGTGGGGCTGAGTCAAATTCTAATTGCAATACATATAAGGAAAAAAGGTGAAGGGTAAGTTTTACTTGGTGAAGAAAATTAACACCATGTGTCCTATGAATTAATTGCAAGAGAAGCTCTAAAATTAATAAACCTAATCACCAAAGTAGTAAAAGAAACCCATGGGGTTGAGGTTGAATGAGGACTCTAGATATATATACCTAATGGGGAAATAAATAGCCACGACTCTAGACCGTTGAATGGGGGCTAGTTCGTAATGGCCTCTAGATTCATTAACCTACACTGAAGTACCTCGAAGAAAATGCAAATTATAGTTAACCAAAGAAGACAACATGTCCTCAATAAAATAAGGTAAATAGAACTTTAGTGGGTTACCTATAGATGAGTGGATGGAGAGAAAATGTATCCAGAAGGGACATGGGATGAGCTCCTCATGATGAATGTGCCACCTGGAAGAGGAAAACAAATAATGAACACTCAGGAGACAATATACTTGGAAAGAAAAATAAAACATAAGTGTGTTAATTTACCGAAGTCAATCAAACCGTGAAAATTAACCTAGGGTGAGAAACTATACCACTGCCTCCTGGAATGAGCTCTGGAAACCAGTGACATATGAATATATGGCTAGGAAGTTGTAGGTTTTAACACCACAAAAAAATTATGTTATAGATCTAACCCAAAAATACTATAGATAATGCAAACAAACCCATAAACAATAAGGGAGAAATAGATAGAAAGTGCTCTAATACCACTTGTTGTGGCTCTGATACCACTTGTTGTGGATCTAACCCAGAATTATATGATAATATAAATAAACCCAAGAATAACAAGATCAAAATAGATAGAAATGCTTCTCTTTATTGATCAAACCCTTAAGGTAGGGCAACACCATACATTCACTCCTTAAGGAAGGAGAACACTCCACAAGCCATATGCATGTTCATACAATAATCCTTGACTTTCTCCCATGTGGAGTCTCTAGCCTCTATATAGGCCTCATACATACAATACCATGGATCATTACCATGGTTCCCTCATACCATCAAACTAATACCATGGGCCCATTACATTATTACTAACTACTTGTGGTCCCTTACATGATATGGGTTAACCACCTTATTTATTACTATGGCCCATCCCATTATTACATTATTACCTTGGGTACCTCCCTTGGTACCCAATATTATCCCCCCAGGTATATAACATTCCACCCCCCTAAGCATGTTTCATCCCCGAAACATGGGAAGAACATAAATATTGTTATAGATATAACCCAGAAACAATAAGATAGAAATCTTGATCCAGACACTAGAATTTCAAATCTATGCTGCAACTCTTCCGTCGTCATCCAAAATTTCTGAAAAAAGAGCTGATTTTAAATCAGCGATATCTCCCTCATCCGGACTCTAATTCGACTGATTTTATTTTTTGAAATTGGGCATTTTTTCACAAAGAATTCAAATCTGCAATTAAATTTTGCAGATCTTGTGCCAAGACGTCCAGATCTGCACCGCAACTTCGCTGGCCCGAAAAATTGTCTGCAACCACACTGATTTTTAAATCAGCGATATCTCCTTCATCCGGACTCTGATTCACCCGATTTTTTTTTTGAAAACGGGTATCTTTTCACATAGAATCTAGATCTGCAATTAGATTTTATAGATCATTCACCAAGACGTACAGATCTGATATGCAAACTCGCCGCCCCCGAAATCTTACAAAAATTTAAAAAAAAATTCTCCACTTTTGCGCCCAAGAAAGTGCTCTGATACCACTTGTTATAGATCTAACCCAAGAATACTATAGATAATGCAAACAAACCCATAAACAATAAGAGAGAAATAGATAGAAAGTGCTCTGATACCACTTGTTGTAGATCTAACCCAGAAATATATGATAATATAAATAAACCCAAGAATAACAAGATCAAAATAGATAGAAATGCTTCTCTTTATTGATCAAACCCTTAAGGTAGGGCAACACCATACATTCACTCCTTAAGGAACGAGAACAATCCATAAGCCATATGCATGTTCATACAATAATCCTTGACTTTCTCCCATGTGGAGTCTCTAGCCTCTATATAGGCCTCATACATACAATACCATGGATCATTACCATGGTTCCCTCATACCATCAAACTAATACCATGGGCCCATTACATTATTACTAACTACTTGTAGTCCCTTACATGATATGGGTTAACCACCTTATTTATTACTATGGCCCATCCCATTATTACATTATTACCTTGGGTACCTCCCTTAGTACCCCATATTATCCCCCTAGGTATATAACAAATTACCTGCATACGAATTCTAAAACACAGAAAATAAACAATGTGAGAGCATAACACAAAAAACATATATACACAGATATTTTCCTCTGTATCCCAAAATGGGGACTGCCTGCTTGATTTTTCATTATGTTCCTTTGAATGTTACAATACATATTTATGCATGTTGAAGCATCCAATACAATGGACCGAAAACATGTTGAAAAGTGTGCAACAAGAAATGATAAATTTAGAAAGTGATAAATAGAATTGCTAAAAATAGCACTTCTAAAAATAGTAGTTTGGCCAATGAGAATTTTGGCCACCTTGGGTGAGAGGTGAAACGGCTAAAAATAAAATCTTCTAAAAATAACATTTATGGGTCCCTTCCTATTTTTAGCAGTCCCTAGTCTAACTATAGGAAATAAAAATGAATTTGGTCTTACCAGCAGTTTAAAATATTAATTAATTAATATCCATGAGTTAATTAGTTATAGAAAATTAAACTTGAAGTCTTTGTGAGAACATGCAATTAGTCGTCCCACTGATTGAGGAATTTGTCATTGATTCTCTCCACTGATTGAGGAATTAAGTATGAGTTCTATAATGAGAGAATCAGTTGACTTTGTTTAACTTAGTCAAGTGTAGTTAGATTATTTTAACACGTTGTTAAAATAATGAGATATAGTTTGTTAATACTTGCATGCATGTGACAACTATTATTTTCAGATAACTGAGTATTCTCTCATGGATAACTGATGCATGGCAGTTCAGAAAGAGACCCAGTTGAGATCAGATGAGGGATTGTATACTATCAGATGCTTGGATATTTCTAGTGAGTATTTCTTGCATGCAGGAGGAACTGGTGCCCTCAAGGATTGCGTAGTTGGCCCTGAGGTTGACAGTAGGTATGATCTCGGGCCAATTCACATATGTTTTGTAATTGGACCCCAATCAAAATTGTGCAAGGAAATAGGGGATTGGAGGACTTGTGGCCTATATATTCAGGCATAGGGAGTCTATGATCTTCATCTTTTGATTGCAGAGAGTACAGGATAGCTCTTGAGCTGCTTCTTTTTGTAAACAGAAGAGGATTTCCACTTGATTGATAATATAGTGTTGGGGGTTTTATGATGGTGCTTTCCCCAGTGATATATCTTGTGTTATTTGTGATTATTTCTCATGATTAGTTATATGTGTTTATGCTTGATGATGATCATGAATTCGATTATGCTTCCGCTTAATTTTTTGTAGAACTAGATCAAGTATTATGATTTAGTACATTTCATATATCAGTTTGATCTACAGGTGAAATTTCTACATGGTATCAGAGCACAGGTGATCAAGGAAGAATAGTATACATCAAGAGAAATTTGAAGTTTATTATTTTGGATATAGATATTAGTTCTTATCACATCCATTTCACTGATGGATTTCTATGGTTTGAGGCTTCAGTATGCCCTTGATGGTAGCTCAAACTACATAGCTTGGAAGGATCGCATGGAGGCAGTATTGGAAGATAACGGCCTTAAGGACTTCATTGATCAAGAAGTCCCTAACCCTACTGATGCTACTCAACTGGCAGAATGGAAGAAGTGTGTGGCTAGAGCTAGGAGAATCATCTTGGATGGAGTTCGAGATCACATAATTTCGAGCCTCCATGGGAAGGAGACTTCGCATGCAATGTGGAAAACATTCAAAGATTTATACCAAAATAGCAGTGATCAGAGGAAGTTAGCACTGAAGGACAAACTTCCGAAGATCAAGTGTGATAAGGGTGACACTATCTCTACATTCCTGAATAAGCTCACCGCCTGTAGAGATGATCTTGCAAGTGTAGGGGTCACTACAGCTGATGATGATATGGTGAGTCTAACACTCCTTGGCCTTCCTAAGGGTTGACATAGCTACCAGGATTCAGTGAATGGAAGGGACAAACTGCCAGATTGGGAACAACAATGGTCGTATTTGACGTAGGAGGAGATCAGACGGAGCACCAGAGATGGAGCTTCTTCATCAAAACATGATGATGAAGAGAACTTGGCTTTAGCATCTAAATCTAAGAAAGGGAAAGGGAAGGCATCCCAATCCAAGTCTTCTCAAGGAAGGAAGAAGTTTTACAAGTCAAAGGTGAGATGCTTTCATTGTCATGAGTTGGGCCATTATGCTACTAATTGCCCAAAGAAGAAGTCCAAGAAAGGTTCCTCCAGGGAATCTGATGGTAATGCACTAGCTTCATAGTTTGAGATGTATTTCTCACTTATTGCATGCATGGTTTCATCCAGCATGGGATGTGTTTGGTACTTGGACAGTGGAGCCTCTTTCCACATGTTAGGTGATAAGAATATTTTCAGCACTTTGGAGGAGAAGGATCTCCAGATACGGATCGAGATGGGTGATGATGGAAAGTACTGTGTCTCAGGTGAAGGTATGGTTATGCTTCAGAGAGTGCATGGTTCTCCCCTCACTCTTTCTAATGTTATGTATGTACCAGGGCTAAAAAAGAATCTTGTGTCTATTGCTATGCTTAAGGATAAAGGCCATGATGTAGTCTTTAGTTTGGGAAAGGTTTTCCTAAGTCATATCGGCACTGGATAGACCAAATAGATAGGGATTCGAATTAAGAATCTCTATAAGTTACAGGTAGAAGATTGTGTTGCATTGAGTTCCAAACCAGAGGTGGTGCATGTCCAAGGTATTGGTGAGTTATGGGATAGGAGACTGGGTCACTTGCATCACGGGGTGTTGAAGATCATGCAGCAAATTTCTACCAGATTACCCAAGTGCAAGATGGAGCAAACGAGCACATGCAAGTTGCACCTTGGGTAAGTATGCAAAAGCTTCCTTTCATGATCGGGATAGTAGAGCAGGATCAGTTCTAGAGCGAGTTCATTCAAATGTATGTGGGCCCTTCTCTACAACCTCCACCACAAAGCATAGGTACTATGTTATTTTTGTTGATGATTTTTCTCGTAGATGTTGGATCTACTTTATGAAAAATAAAGATCAAACCTTCTTGAATTTTTGTGAGTTCAAAGCTTTGGAAGAGAAAGAATCAGGGAAGAAAGTAAAGGCCTTGTGGAGTGATAACGATGGAGAGTATGTTTCCCAGCCATTTAAGGACTTCTGTGTTTCAGAAGGAATTAAACGGGAACTCACAACACCTCATAACCCACAACAGAATGGGGTGGTCGAAAGGAAGAACAGAACTATTTTGGAAGTAGCTGGAGCGATGTTGCATGACCAAGGCCTGCCACTTCATCTATGGGCTGAGGCATGCAATACAACAGTGTATCTTCAGAACAAAAGTCCTCATCGTATTTTGGGGATGAAGACACCTGTGAAGGCTTTTCGGGGAAGCGACCAGATGTGAGTTACTTCCACATCTTTGGATCACCAGTCTTCTATCATGTGACCAAAGATGCTCGAAAGAAGCTAGACCTAACAGCTGATTTGGGAATACTTGTGGGGTACATGGATACACCTCACAATTGTCGGCTGTTTCTTCCTGCTAGTCAGAGGACCATAGTGCGCAGGGATCTGAAGTTTGATGAGCAGCGAGCCATGCGAGTGTCACTTAGGAGGGAGCTCAAGTTGCATGGTGATGATGAGGAACTATTCGTTCCTAAGGAGGAGGAGCCTCCTGATGATGCGAAGTAGCCGCATGCAGAGATTCCACTAGTGGAGATCACCACTGCTGGAGAGTCGTCCAGATATGGGAGGAAACACTCACAGGAAGCTGACAGATTAATGCAGGATGTGAGAGAGAATGTGGGGCAACCATCCTCTCATCGCAGGCAGAGGATATCTCCTGATAGATACACTTGCTACATGACCCTGGTTGGGAAGTGCGTAGCGACTGAGCCTTCTTCTTTTGAGGAGGCAATGCAACAGCTAGTTTGGGTGGATGTGATGGTAGAGGAGTATGATTCTATCATGCATAACAATGTGTGGTATGTGGTCCCTAGGCTAGGGGACAAGTTAGTGGTTACTTCCCGATGGCTTTACAAGGTAAAGCAAACACCTGATGGTAGTATTGAGAAACACAAAGCAAGGTTTGTTGCTCGTGGTTTCTCACATATTGAGGGGATTGACTATGATGAGACCTTTGCTCCTATTGCAAGGTACTCATCGATTAAATCGATTCTAGCACTATCATCACAGATGGGTTGGAAGATCCACCAGATGGATGTGAAGACAACTTTCCTCAATGGGGAGATTGAGGAAGAGGTATACATAGAGCAGCTTGAGGGATTTGAGACATTCAATCATGAGTCACGTGTGTGCCGGCTCAAGAGAGCATTATATGGGCTGAAGCGGGCACCCCGTGCTTGGTATACCAGGATCGACAGCTATATCACCGAGTTGGGCTTCACCAAGAGGGAAGCGGATGCCAACCTCTACCACATCATGGTAGAAGGTAAGCTATTGATTATTGTACTTTATGTCGATGATCTGATTTTGACAGGTGATGATCAGTTGATCAAGTCTTGCAAGGAGGATCTTGCAAGAGAGTTTGATATGAAGTACATGGGCCTCATGCACTACTTTCTAGGCATGGAGGTGTGGCAGAGAGATGGGGAAGTATTTGTGTCTCAAGGGAAGTATGCCAATGAGATACTCGGGCGCTTCCGCATGGAGATGGAAACTCCTCTAGTAGGTAACTGAAGAAAGGAGGATGCTACTTCAAGTGAGATAGTAGCTGTTACAGTTTATCGGCAGCTTGTGGGTTCACTCATGTATTTGGTGAACAAACGACCGGATTTGTGCTTTGTGGTGAACCAATCGAGTCAAGCTATGGTTCAGCCAACCAAGTTATTTTGGAAGGTGGAAAAGCATGTGTTGAGATATCTAAGAGGCACTACATAGTATGGATTATGGTACAGGTGGATAGAGGGAGTGAAGCTCCAAGGCTTCACAGATGCATATTTGGGAGGTAGTCCATCAGACATGAAGAGAACTTCTAGAGGAATCTTCAACCTTGGGTCAGCTACGATTTCTTGGTATAGCAGGAAACAGAGATCAGTTGCACATAGCTCAGTGGGGGCTGAATACATGGTTGCAAGTCAAGCTGCATGTGAGGCCATCTGGATGTGGAAGACTCTAGTGGGATTGTTTGGTTAGATAATGGATCCTACCGTGATATATTGTGATAATTAGAGTTGCACTAAACTCTCTAGAAATACAGTGTTTCATGACAGGTCCAAGCATATAGATATTTGCTATCATCATCTATGGGATTGTGTGGTTAATAGGATCATGATGTTGTTGTACATTTCGACCGAGGAACAGGATGCAAATATTTTGACAAAGGCATTGTCAAAGGGCAAGTTTGAGTTCCATAGACATAGGATCAGAGTTGTTGATAATCCCTTTCTTGTTGAGAGGGAGTGTTGAAAAGTGTGTAACAGGAAATGCTAAATTTGGAAAGTGCTAAAAATAGAATTGCTAAAAATAGCACTTCTAAAAATAGAAGTTTGGCCAATGAGCATTTTGGCCACCTTGGGTGAGAGGTGAAACTGCTAAAATAAAATCTTCTAAAAATAGCATTTCTAGGTCCCTTCCTATTTTTAGCAGTCCCTTGTCTATCTATAGGAAGTAGAAAGGAATTTGGTCTTACCAGCAGTTTAAAATATTAATTAATTAATCTCCATGAGTTAGTTAGTTATGGAAAATTAAACTTGAAGTCTTTGTGTGAACATGCAATCAGTTGTCCCACTGATTGAGGAATTAAGTATGAGTTCTATGATGAGAAAATTAGTTGACTTAGTTTAACTTAGTCAAGTCCAATTAGATTATTTTAAAAAGTTGTTAAAATAATGAGATATATTTTGTTAATGCTTGCATGCATGTGACAACTATTATTTTCGGATAACTGAGTATTCTCTCATGGATAACTGATGCATGGCAGTTCAAACAGAGACCCAGTTGAAATCAAATGAGGGACAATGTACTATCAGATGCTTGGATATTTCTAGTGAGTATTTCTTGCATGCAGGAGGAGCTAGTGTCCTCAAGGATTGCGTAGTTGGACCTGAGGTTGACAACAGTTATGATCTGGGGCCAATTCACATATGTTTTGCAATTGGACCCCAATTAAAATTGCTCAAGGAAATAGGGGATTGGAGGACTTGTGGCCTATATATTCAGGCATAGGGAGTCTATGATCCTCATCTTTTGATTGCAGAGAGTACAAGATAGCCCTTGAGTTGATTCTTTTTGTAAATCGAGGAAGATTTCCACTTGACTGATAATACAATGTTGGGGGTTTTATGCTGGTGCTTTCCCCAGTGATATATCTTGTGTTATGTGTGATTATTTCTCTAGATCAATTATATGTGTTTATGCTTGATGATGCTCATGAATTCAGTTATTCTTCCGCTTAATTTTTTGTAGAACTAGATCAAGTATTATGCTTTAGTACATTGCATATATCAGTTTTATCTATAGATGAAATTTCTACAAAACCATCGTGTCCAAAACCATGTGTGAAAAATCATTCACAAAGACGTAGTTAGGTCTGCCCCGAACCCCATAGAGTGGGGTTACCTACACCTGTCACACCCCATTTTACTCGTCCCTCTATGCAATCGACGCAACGAAGGGGGGGCAGTTAACTATGTGGGCTAGTCGTGGAAAGAATATAACACAACCAAACATTCTCCCACTTGTTGTTTTCTTTCCACAAGGGGCAACAAGAGAGCTTAGTCGTTTATCCAGCCCTGCAATGCCCATTGTTTCTCTACACCAAGAAAAATTCTCAGAGCTCGGAGATTTTGTCAATGCATCTGGAGTATTCTTCAAAGTGTCCACCTTTACCAGCAACACTTTTTTGTCTTCTATCATATCCCTCACAAAGTGATACTGAACATCAATGTGCTTTGTCTTTGAATGATATGTAGGGTTCTTTGCCAAGAAAATTTCACTTTGGCTGTTAGAGTTTATCCTTATAGCTCCCTGTACTAATCCCATACTTGAACACAATCTCTGCAACCAAACTTCTTCCTTGCTTGCATGAGTGGCTGCCACATATTCTGACTCTGTAGTTGATAGTGCCACTACAGATTGTTTCTTACTCATCCAATTGACTGCACCTCCAAATAAGTTAAACACATACCCACTTGTAGGTCTTCTCTGATCCATATCTCTAGCCTAGTCTACATCAACAAAGCCACGAATGTCCAACACTTTGTCCAATCCTCGTCTTCCTTGTTAGCACAAACCATAATTACTAGTGCCACGCAAATACCTAAAAACCTGCTTCACTGTTGTCGAGTGCTCCTTCCGTGGTTTTGACATAAACCTGGTCAATACTCCCACTACATGTGCAATGTCTAGTCTAGCATAGACCATCACATACATGAGGCTATTGAATGCACTTGCATATGCAACACGGGACATGTCCTCTTCCTCTTCTTGTGTCTTGGCACACTGTTCAACAGATAACTTTACACCTATAGGAATAGGAACCTTCACCGGTTTACTATCCTGCATATTAAACCTCTGCAATATTGTCTCGACATACTTCCTCTGGTTTAACCAGAGCTTCCTCTTTGTCCAATATATTTTAATTTCCATGCCCAAAATATAGTTTGCAACACCAAGGTCTTTCATGTCGAATTTGGAGGAGAAATGGATCTTCAAATACTGGATAATTTCTTTGTCATTTCTAGCCAGCAACATATCATCAACATACAATATCAGATAAATAACACAGTCACCAATTAATTTAAAATACACACAGTGATCTACTTGGCTTCTACTTTGCTTCTGGTGAAGCCAGGTCCCTGTATAAATGTATCAAATTTCTGTTGCGACATCCTTGGTGTATGTTTTAACCCATACAGAGACTTCTTTAACTTGCATACTAGTTCTTTCTCACCCATCATCGCAAAGCCTTCAAGTTGCTTCATGTATATCTCCTCTTCCAGATCCCCATGAAGAAATGTTGTCTTCACATCCATATGTTCTACCTCAAAGTCAAAAGCAGTAGCAACAGATAAAAGTAATCTAATAAAAGCTACCTTGGCAACAGGAGAAAAAATATCACCAAAATCAATTCCTGACACTTGGGAATAACCTTTTGCTACCAACTGAGCTTTGTATTTCTCCACCTTTCCTTCTGCATTTGTCTTCTTCTTGAACACCCATTTACTGCAAATGGGTTTCCTTCCAACCGGCAACTCCACAAGATCCCAAGCATCATTTTTGTGCAAAGATGCCATTTCATCAACCATGGCCTCTTTCATGAGTTTTCCATCCTTTCAATGTATTACTTCCTTCACAGTTCTGGGATCATCATCAGTACTAGATAAAGCAAAATTTGAATAGAAATAAGATGGACTATACCTTTTTGGTTGCCTTCTTTCTCAAACTGATCTTCTCACACCCGGAGTTTGTGGCTCTTCATCTTCTAATTCTTCCTCTGTTGTAGAGTTTGATTCTTCCTCCTTTAGCTCAAACTCTATCTTCTCATGTTCCTTTGGTTGGAATTCATGTTTAATAACATCTTTCACCCCTCTCAACACCACATCTTAGTTGTACACAACCTTCCTTGTTACTGGGTTCCAGAGCTTATAACCCTTTAAACCATCCTTATACCCAATAAAGATGCACTTTTTAGATTTACTATCCAACTTGGTTTATTTCTCTTTTGGAACATGTACATATGCCTCACATCCAAATACCCTTAGATGTGAAAGAAAGGGTTTCTTACCAGTCCATACGTCTTGTGGAATCTTATCCTTCAACACTGATGAAAGTGATCTATTGACCAGGTAACATGTTCTCTCCATCGCCTCTACCTAGAATTCCTATCCTAACCTGGCACCACTAAGCATGCTTCTTGCCCTTTCCATCCACATCTTGTTCATTCTTTCTGCAACTCCATTTTGCTAAGGTGTATATGGAATAGTCTTCTCTCGTGCTATACCACACTTCTTACAAAATTCTTCAAATTTATTACTGCAAAACTCTCCACCGTTATCTCTCCTCGGTACCTTTATCTTCTTCTCTGTCTGATTTTCCAGCAGATCCTTAAACTCTTTAAACCTATCAAAGATTTCAGATTTCTGCTTAAGGAAATATATCCATGTATTCCATGAGAAGTCATCTGTAACTGATACATAATACATAGACTTACCCAGTGATGGAACTTTCATAGGTCCAAACACATCACTCTGCACAATCTCTAATATCTGTTTTGCCATCTTACCACCAGAGGGGAAACTCACCCAATTTTGCTTCCCATATACACAATTTTCCTAGAAATCAAAATCCGGAGAGATATTACTCATACCTTCTACCATACCTTTACCATGAAGTATTCGAAGGCCCTTCTCTCCAATACGTCCAAGCCTTTGATGCCACAACATGGTGTTCTCTCCATAGACCACTAGATTTTCTGCTCCACTTTCAGGAACCACAAAATTGTTTCACCCATAAACAACAGTGCTACCATGTAGCTTGTATAGAGTTCCAATCTAAACTCCCTGAATCAATACGCGTGATCTCTAAACCATCTTGCAGGTATCCTTCTCAAACACTGTTTTTACACTTGCATCATCTGACTTGTTTACAGAAATCGGAATTCTGGCCAATGTAAGAATATGTAGACGATCCATATTTAAACAGAAATAAAATAAAATATAGAGATAACGATATAAACAAAGATGCAGTGGAAATAATACTTCATTTCATTAATGTAAAATACTGAGATATGCTTACAAACAAAAATGGAAATAAACTAGCTAAGGCAATGGTAGCTTATCTATGAGAAGAGATGTGGCAGCTACATGCCTCTGAATTGTGTTAGAATGAGGCCTGAAGGCCTATTTATTGTTGAGAAGCAATGGAAAACCCTTAACATCCCAAAACCTTACCCTATAAGATAAAACGCCAAATTGTGGGCCCCGTTTGGGTAAATTGGTACATCAATTTCCCGGAGTTGTAACTTTGGCACCCGCTCTCCATTTGACACATACAATAGCTTGTTAGAAATATCTACTTGAGAAATATAACTTTGGGAAGAGAAACATTGGTCCATGTACCCATGTTTCTCCTAGATTTCCCAGAAAACATCCTTTAGGGCCTCGAAACGGCTCCAGAAGTTCAGGACCTGAAAAACTGCTAAAAATAGTAAATTGTGCTATAACTGTGAAAACTGAAAAACTAAGAGAGATAGTTGTGGGGGTCAAAGTGGGATAGGTGGGTGGCCACAAACATCCACTTGGATCATTCCTCCCCCCTTAGGAAGCAATGGTCCCCATTGCGTTGAGTTCCTCCCTGAGATGTTGAAGCTTCTGCTGAGCTGGGTCTCTGGTGAGCTGTTTTGCAATCTATGATGTGTTTAGAAAAGGTGAGAAGCATGGTCGATGATGGTACACATTGAACACTTGGTGTAGGTAAAGGAATGGAGGAATTTTATGCTCCCAAGCATTATTTCCCGCAGCCTTCGTAATGGTGTAAGGACCATGTCGGGGTGGTCTGAGCTTTTGATGGGCTCTTGTAAGGCGTTCTTTCTGCAGATGTAACCAAACTTTGTCACCCACCTGAAACTTGTGTGGTACCCCTGTGGGTGAGGAGAAGTTGTTCCTGTGTTCTGTCATGACCATATCCCTTTGTTGTTGTTGCTACGTGGAGGAACCTTTTGCGGGGGTCATGGATGTAGTAATGATCTTCCCCTTTCTTTGGGATTGAACTCAACAGAAAATGAATTTCCTAGTCTGGGATATGAGCTTGCTACCTTTCTTAGCAGTGACCAAAGAGGTGGCGATAGGCGGGGCTACCTCCAGTATCTTGTATAATGAGTTATTCAAAGAAATAATGACAGCACGAGACCTTGACTCATACACAGCATGTCGCCTCCACAAGTAAGGTTGGCTTGATAGTACATCACACAATACCTCGTCTGTGAAGGGCTTGATGCTGTACGGAAGGTGGCACTGCTGGTGAACTTTGAGATCTCGTCCTTCATGAAGCCACCTGATACTAAACGGTTGCGGGTGTGGTGTAGTCGATAGGCTCAACCGCTTCATGACCTCTGCTGAAATGAGGTCCTTTTGGCTACCACTATCAACAATGAATTGTAGCGGTGAACCCTTCAGCCACATCTATGAGTGGAAACATGTTCCCCCTCATCTGGATCTGCTGGCTATTTCTTCTGGATCTTGGGGATGGCAACAGTGACGCTGGGCTCCGCATCAATGATATGCTTCCCTTTGCCATTCCCCTTTTCGAGTTTTGACTCAGGCTCGGAACATGCATCTGATTCTGAAGCCTTCAACTCAGCCACTACTGACTACTTGGTCCAACACTCACTTGTGTTATGAGTGGGAATCTTGTGGAACTCACACCACTTTCCTATGTCCTTATTCGACTTCGTGGTGTTGTTCTTTTCTTGTGGCCTTGATGGGTGGTCTTGGGTCACCCCGCTTTGGCTTTGTCCTCTGGTCTTCAGATTTGCAGATCCAAAGGCTCGCTTCTTCTGTTTGAACTTTTGCTCGATTTTGACAGTGTATCAGTACGTCGTGCCAAGAGAGGAGATGTTCAAGAACTCCATCTCTTCCTGGATGTATTTGTGTAGGCAATTGCAGTATTTGAGTACCAAATGCAGCTGAGAATCCTTGATACCCAACTCCATGCAAAGGGTATGAAAAATGTTTGTGAACTCCGGCACATCTTGGTCCCTTCCTTGCCGCAGTGTGGTCAATTTGATGTATTTTTCCTCATAGCTTTTGACAGGGTAGTATTTCTCCTTGACAGCATATCGGAATGAATCTCAACTGGGTGCAGCTGAAAATAGTAAGCCCGTACTTTCATTCCTCTGGTCATAGTAGGTTTCCCACTAGTCCTTGACGTGGGGGGCTGCTTTGAGAAGAACAAAAACAATCTTTTCCCAACTCAAAAATTCATGAACAGAAAAATACCCATCTAGCAGATTTAACCATTTATCTACAACATCTGCGTCTATTTGGCCCTCGAAGATGGGGATTTCAAAATTAACTTGTACCTTAAATGGTGTGGCGCTTCCATAATAGTTGTTGGAAGCCGACGCGCCGCCTCTAGGTAGCCGCTGAAGGATCTGCACAAAGCTATACATCATCGCGTTCCTTTGTTGTGTGAGGGCTTCTTCAAGCAATATTTTGATAAGATTTCCTGCTCCCTCATCCTTATTTTCCTCTACCATGGGAGGCCATCAAGACTTGTCTTGCAAAGGTTCGACCAATTCGAGCCCTAACTCCTTATATCTCGACCTCGTTAGGGACATGCAAAGAAAAACAGAGAAAAAGTAGACCGCTCTGATACCACTAATCCGGATTTAAATAGGAATGCAATAAAATATAGAGATAACCATATACCCAAAGGTGCAGTGGACATAATACTTCATTTCATTAATGTAAAATACTGAGATATGCTTGCAAACAAAAATGGAAATAAACTAGCTCGGGTGATGGTAGCTTATCTCTGAGAAGAGATGTGACAGCTACATACATCTGAACTGTGTTACAATGAGGCTCAAAGGCCTATTTATTGTTGAGAAATAATGGAAAACCCTTAACATCTCAAAACCTAACCCTACAAGATGAAACACCAAATTGTGGGCCCCGTTTGGGTAAATTGATACATCAATTTCCTGGGGTCATAACTTTGGCACCCGATCTCCGTTTGATGTGTACAATAGCTCGTTAGAAAGATCTATCCAAGAACTATAACTTTGGGAAGAGCAACATTGGTCCATGGACCCATGTTTCTCCCAAATTTCCTAAAAAACGCCATTTAGGGCCTCAAAATGGCTCTGGAAGTTTAGGACCTGAAAATTTGCTAAAAATAGTAAATTGTGCTATAGTTACGGAAACTGAAAAACTGAAAGAAACAGTTGTGGGGGTCCAAGTGGGATAGGTGGTTGGCCACCAACATCCACCTAGATCAGTAGAACACCCAGAAGTGTTCTAACCCTTCCACCTTACAACTTCAACTTTACTTTTCTGCGACCAACGATTCTAGCCTTCCTGTCATCCCATAGGAAGACATCACCACCATCGTATTTCTCATATTCGCGGAACAACTCTCTTTGGGGATTGAAGTGAAAGGATGCACCTGATTCAATCAGCCATGCCTCGTAATCTACATATGTACTTGAAGAAGCCAAGTACACACCACCACCTTCATCTGAGGTGGTTTTCGCATCTGCAAAAGGAGTATCATCAGATCCCTTTCCTTTGTGAGGAGCTTTATATTTATAGTCCCTTTTATAGTGCCCTTCTTTTCCGCATTTCCAGCACACCACCTTTACAGGTTTTCCTGGAGATTTAGATCTCCCTCTAGATGTACATTTCCCACTCGATGACTTACTTTTGTTTTTGTTCTGAGACTGTCCTCATACAGACAAGGCATCACCATTATGGCTCTCTATATTTTTCCATCTCATATCCTTCGTTAGCAAGGATGAGACTATTTCATCAAACTGCAAGGCAGTTGCATTGCTACCTATTGCAATAACTAGACTATCCCACAAATCTGGTAGAGAACACAACAAACTAATGCAATTATCTTCATTTGAAATTTTGATATCAACAGACGATAATTGACTTACCATAGTATTGAACACACTCAAATTCTCTGTCATCGAGTCTGCATCTTTCATCTTCAAGTTATATAGATTTTTCCATAGGAACAGTTTATTCACCAGAGACTTAGATTGGTACAAAGTCCCTAACTTGTCCCACAAAGCCTTTGTCATAGCTTCCCCTGATACATTCAACAATACTAAATCTGAGACACACAATCATATTGTGCTCTTTGCCTTCCAATCCAACTTCTTCCATTCTTTATCAGACTCTCCCATTGGTTTAGTACTAGCATCTACCACGATCCACTGATCTTTATCCACCAACAGATTCTCCATCTTGAGTTTACACAACTCAAAGCTCTGATAATTAAATTTCTCGATCTCTATCCTTCCACTGCTCGCTATTGGGAAGTAAAAATGGTCTTTTTAACCTCTATATACCCTACATTAATTATCAATCTAGGTACATTTTTTTATCTCAAGAGTGTACTCAGTCTGAAGCGGTCACTTGTCAAGAGTAATGCTAGTAGTATAGTGCTTTTACAAAAGCAAACAAATACTAGAAACAAACTCTAAATGTAATGGCAAGAAATTAAATGCTTTGTAACTAGATCATTTACTTAAGAAGCTACAACAATCATCAGTCAAGGATGCAGTAATAATAACTCTTTCCATTGTAAACTAATGCAAATGAAAATTAATCAAAGAGAATATCTCCAATCTGGGAACTAGACAACAATAGTAAAGGTTCACTACAATTGTAGATCATTCTGTTGACACCAAAGAAAATACTTGAAATGACAATTCAATTAACATAAAAAGGAACAGCAAAGATTAACCTACAGCAATGAATTAAGCAGCAATCGTAACCGAAAGAAATTAAAAAGCAATCTTTAACTAGTAAATGAATTGAACAACAATCCAAGAATGGAACGACAAGCTTAAGTAATTCTACGAAATATTGAACAATGAACTAAATCAATTGTAAACACATAGCGAATCAGTAACCTGAGTTTAGCATAATAAGTATTAACCACAGTTACAAGGAAACAACAATTACAGCTATAATGGAACAATAATCGGAATGAACATCAATCACAATTATAGGTAAACAATAGCTAAATGGATAACAATACCAATCTGTAAATGAATAGTAATTGTAAATGAATAGCAATGTTAATCTGTAAATGAATAGCAATGTATGAATTAGACAACGCGATATGATTTCATAATGAATAACATAACATTTCTAGTTGCAAATAATAATCTCACTATTCAAGTACACATTCAATATAATAGAGAAAGTAAATGAAATGTCAAGGAAGATAAGAGTATTGAATAAAGTAAGTAAAGGAAATCAAACCACACACGACTTGTAATCGGAAAATAATAATACAGGAAGCAAGTGATCCACTAGGGCTAAGCCCTTAGCCACCAAGGATGCACTGCTGCGGTTACTTCATAATTAGATAACAAAATAGCAACAAAGTTTATGTATTAATCATAAAAACAGAGTTACAGTGATTGCTCTTTAAAGAGATTCGATGATCAAAGTTCAAATTGGAACAATAAATTCTATCAGTCCACAATAATCTGCCCCTTGGGCTAGCAGTGCTATCCCTTTTTATAGTGGCCAGGTGGAAATACCCAAAATACAGATAGTTTTGAGGTAGCAATCCCTCAGGATCAAAGGATCCTGAGGGATTCGCCATATCGTTATTCTTCAGTTATCTCTTCGTCCTCTTGCATTCATATGGCATTTCTTCTTCCTTTTCCTAGCCCATGCACTCCGATCTCAGTTGCCTTGTCTGGATGTGGTTCCCTGTCAAAGGGGCAGCAGTTAGTTTTTCCCTGTCTTTTCCTCTGAAATTGCTATATTCAATTTTCTTAATTTTCTGCATAGAAAAAGGTGATAATTAGTCATTTTACGTTAATCACAAATCTCTTTAACTTTATCACAATCCTTCATCATATGCCCATCTTGGAATGTAAAGAAGTTATGAATTAAGGGAAAAGATAAAGAAATAAGTGGCAATTACATACCTTTTCTAATGCTCAACACACCCTCGCTTCTTACCCTTTTTCACGCCCTTATGAAAACATTGTAATTGACATGCAAGGCAGTCAAGGAATAGGCTGGAGAAGGATTTTCAGTCAGTGGTCTAAAACCATGATTTCTAGCTAAGACTTCAACATATGCCATGTCTAACCTTCAAGCAAATGATATAACACTCTATACCCTGGTGCAGGATACCAAAATGATTGGACTTTGAAACCTATAGCCTAACCAAGACGAGCCTTCTCTCAAGATGAGGTCACCATAGACAACCAAGCGGTCAGCAACTAGCTTGAAATTCTCATAATTGAATCGCTCTTTGTTTTGGATATTCCAATTGGAAGTCTAGTATCAGAATTTGGTTGTTGCTATGGCAAGGTCTTTGGTTAGGAAGTATTATACCCCTTTCCGGATGACTATTGTGTGAATAGGTCCAAATGTCTGGATCACACCCTCCGTTCTCATTAAGCTCCTATGTTTATTCCATAGTTGCAATGGATTTCTAGGTTCACCCCTTATCCATAGATCTAACCCATTCTCCTATCTAACCTGAAAGTGTTGTTCCTTCGGAAAGGAACAACAAAAAGGCGGAAATGCCGTTTCTTCGGAAAGGAATAACTAAATGCAAAAGTGTTGTTCCTTCGGAAAGGAATAGAAAAATGGTGAAAATTTTGTTCCTTCGGAAAGGAACAACAAAATGCAAAGGTGTTGTTCCTTTGGAAAGGAACACCAAAATGACGAAAATGTCGTTTCTTCAAAAAGGAACAACAAAATGCAAAAGTGTTGTTCCTTTAAAAAGGAACAGCAAAACGATGAAAATGTTGTTCCTTTGGAAAGGAACAACAAAATGTGAAAGTGTCGTTCCTTCGAAAAGGAACAGCAAAAAGGCAGAAAGTGTTGTTCCTTTGAAAAGGAACAACGAAATGTAAAAATAATTGCAAAAATGTATAAATCTGTACAGAAAGTAATTTACACAAAAAGAACAGAAAAAGTTATGTACAAAATTTAAAATCAATAAAATTACTTAGTGGACAAAAAACGAGGAAGAATTCTCTTCCTCAGCTAGAATTTGCATGTCAGAATCTTCCAAGAGTTCCTGGTAGAAGGATTCCTAAGCAAGCGGTTTATGGTATAGTTGCACTCGGTGGCCATTTGCTTTAAAGGTATGTCCAGATCCGTCAATAGTAGTCAAAGTAATGGTGCCATTGTCATGAACTTTCTAGATTTCATACGGTCCAAGCCAGTGAGTCTGAAGTTTTCCCAAAAAATCCTGAAACCTGGAATCGTATAGGAGTGCCCAATCTCCTTCGTGGAAGATTTTCTTTTTGATCAGGGCATCATGCCATTTTTCTCTTTGTTGTTGGATTAATGCAGTATGTTGAAGAGACAAGAGCCTAATTTCATCTAGCTCATTGATTTGTTGTAGTCTATTAGTTTGGGCATCATTTAAATCTAGTCCGACCTCTTGTGTTGTTCTCAACGTTTGTATTTCAAACTCTATTGAAAGATGGGTTCCTTTGCAAATACTAGTTGATATGGTGAATAACCGGTGGTATTTCTCCACGTTGTTCAGTATGCCCACAAGGGTTCTCACAATCTTATAGCTCAATCACGTCTATGTGACACAATGGGTTTTGTTAATATTGCCTCTATCACTTTATCTATGCTCTCTACTGGCCATTTTCCTGTGGGTGATACGAAGTGGTAATCTTGTGCTGAATATGATAGTTTTTTAATGTTGCAGCGATTTTATTACCTACAAACTGTGGTCCTTCGTCTGTGATTATGTCTCTTGGGAGGCCATATTGCACAAATATCTAGAACAGGAAATGAATGACAGAGTCCTCTGTAGCTCTTGGAAGTGCCTCTGCTTCAACCCATTTGGTCACATTCTCAGTTGCTACCAGAATATATGTTTTCTGGTTTGATGATGGGTTGATCGGACTAACAAAATCGAGTGCCCAGTGCTCAAATGGTTCGATTACTAGCTTTGGATTTAAAGACATTTCATCAAACTATCTAGGGCGTCCTGCTCTTTGGCAACTGTCACAGGCTTGACCAAATTTCTTCACATCTTTGAATGTTGTGGGCCAATAATACCCTGTTTGCAGAACTTTGTGACTAGTTCTTTGATCTGCAAAATGTCTGCCACATGGTCTGTGGTGACAGGCTTTCAGGATGTCAAATATTTCATCTTCACGAATGCATCTTCTGATGTGCATATCTGGCCCTGTATGAAATAGGTAGCCTCCAATCCAAGAAAATTGGTTACTACGTTCCACAATCTGTTTCTGTTGATTGGGGGTCAAATGCTTTGGTAATTTTCCTACTACTAAATAATTTGCAACATCAGCATACCAGGGTGTCTTTATTGTAACAAAAAATAAATGTTCATCTGGAAATTGATCTTCAACTACTACTGTGTCCACTGGCTTCGGCATTCATGAGAGAAAATCAACTATAGGACTCCCTTTCCTAGGTCGATCTTTTATTGTGATGTCGGATTCTTGCAATAAAATCAACCATCTTGTTACTCTACCATTTGTAATAGGTTTATTTGCTAGGTATTTTACAGCAGAGTGATTTGTATATAAAACAACAGGATATCCAATGATATAATGCCTAAATTTATTTATAGTATGTATTATAGCTAAAAATTATTTTTCAGTAACAGTATAGTTTGTCTCAAAAGGAGACAAATTCTTGCTAATATAATAGATTGCATATGGTTTTTTGTCTTCTTCCTACCCAATGACTGCTCCAATAGCTGTGTCCGAAGCATCTGATGAAATTTGAAATGGCAAGTCCAAATTTGGGTCTCTGAGCACTGGTGTTGTTTACACAAGCTTTTTTAGATGCTCAAAAGCACAATCACATTTATTTGTCCAAGAAAAATCAATATTCCCTATTAGTGTGTATAGAGGTGCAGCTATTTGAGAAAAATGTTTTATAAATCTCCTATAATAAGAAGAAAATCTAAGAAAACTGCGTACCTCTGTCTATGTGGTAGGAGTAGGTATTAGCAAAATTATTTGAATTTTGGTCGGATCTACCTGTATTCCAGCCGCTGAGATATAATGACCTAGGATGAGTCCTTCATTCATCATCATATAGCACTTTTCATGTCTCAAGCAGAGCCCGGTGGCGATACATCGTTGTAGCACCTTTTCCAATGTGTCTAGTGCTGGGTCAAAATTATCTCCGTATGGTGTGAAATCATCCATGTATACTTCGAGCCCTTAATTTATTAAATATGAAAAGATGCTGAGGATGGCCCTTTGAAATGTGGCAAGGGCATTACATAGGCCAAAGGGTAGGACTCTGTAGGCAAATGTTCCCTAAGGATAGGTAAAAGTAGTTTTATCCAGGTCTTCAAGGGTAATTTGAATCTGATTGTATCCACTGAAGCCATCCAAGGAAGAAAATAATTTTTTCCTGCTAATGTATCTAATACCTGATCAATGAATGGAAGGGGAAAGTGGTCTTTCTGGGTTACTTTGTTTAATTCTCTATAATCTACACAAATCCTCCACTTTCCATTCTTCTTTGGCACCACTACTAGCGAAGGGACCCACTTGCTATCGGAGAACGGATAAATAAAGTTTACATTCAAAGGTTTTTGTAATTCAACTTTCACTATGTCTTTCAGGTCAGGGTTGAGTCTCCGTTGGGGTTGGTGAACGGGTCTTGCATCCTTTTCTGTATAAATGTGTTGTGTACATAGCTGAGGGTTGATTCCCTTCATGTCTGAATAATCCCATGCAAAAGCTTCCTTATATTTTCTAAGTAGTTGGACCAACTTTTCTTGTTATTGAGGAATCAACTTATTATTGATGTTCAAGGTTTTTCCTGGCTCAATCTCTATAGTTTTTCCTTTTGAAACAGAGGTAGTGGGTATTGTTTGATCATGAATGTCTTTGAGAGGATCTCCTTCTAGTTCATTGTCAAATGATACCTCTATCATGTGAAATTGTACACAGGATCTGTATTCAGCTTGGTTAGTGAAGTTGTTAATAACATCATCCTCTGTTTGATCTTTAAAATCGAGGGCATCTTCTATGGTTAATGGGGATATAATGTTTTCTATGAGGTATGATACATGATGTTTGTTAGTTTTTATTATTGTTACACTTGGCTGGGCTGGAGGGTATAGGGCTAGATTCTTGATATTACTCCCTCTAGTTATGGTCATACTGCCTTGTCGGTAGCCAATGTAAGCATCAGCGGTCGCAAGCCAAGGTCTGCCTAAAATTAATGGGTGTCCATCGAGTTGGTTTTTGGTGTTTATTATCAGAAAGGTGGCATGATATTCCTAGGAATCAATAGATACCATGACATCATGTAGTGTACCTTCTGGCCTAACTATTGCTCGGTCAGCCAGTTCTAATAAGGTGGAGGTTGGTTCCACTGATGTAATGCCTAGTTTTTGACAAGTGGTGGTTGTTAAAATATTAATTGCAGCTCCTGAATCAACTAAGACATTTGAAAAGGTTTGTCCATTGATTTGCACTGTCACTATTAGATTTCCTGGGTCTTCATATTTGACAGGTTCTTCTCTTCCTGATAACAAATCAGATAGGTTGCCAACTACTTGGATTGTTGGGTTATTTGTTCTTCTCCTCCTTGGTTTTCTTATACATAGTTATTTGATGGCCTTTGCATATATTGTGATATATTGGATAGCTTGGAGGAGTGGGATTTTTATGTACAAATTCTTTAGTTCTCCCAGAATATCAAAGTCAGGATGCTCTATAGGGCGCGGTATGATTAATCATTATGGGAATGTGGGAGAAGAGGTGGTTGCTTGGTGATGAGTCTATTGTCTGACCACATCTTCTTCTTGTAATGGTTGTTATGCAGGTAACTAATTTTCAACTTGAATATTTTTATCTCCCTCAGTTTCTATAATGTGCCCAGACCTTAATTAAAGGTCGTTGCACTCCCTTAGATTAGTTTCTAGTTCTGGTGTTTATATTATTTGAATGGATTGTACTAGTCTGTTATCTAGGTTTGGGTTGGGCTGGGCTGGGAGTTGCGGTCTTAAGTTGGACTAGGGATTTTGTTGTAGTGCTGGCAGTGTAGGTTAAGGGAGTGGAATGGTTCCTACGGGTTGATTCATCGGTCTTTGCCAGTTTGTCTACCTGGCTTGGCTCTACGAAGTGGGAGGGGACCATTGTGTTGGATATGAATTTTTTTTCCAATATGGTGGAGCATAGGGAAAATTTTCCAATTACATTGGCTTTCTTGATTCCGCCATGCTGATGATGAAGGAAATGGTTGTTGTGACCAGTTTGAGAAGGGAGGTTGATTTTGCCACATTGTATTATATTGCTTAGCATGATATTGCAAAGGCTGGAAAGAAGAAGATAGATCGGTGAACATACTTGATTGTTGCAGCTGCCATTAATGACGCTAATTAAGTAAGTACATTGGTTCTGGTTCTTCTTCCGCTTCTTTATATACTGCTTTCACACCAGGAAGTGAGGGACAGTTCTCCGTAGTGTGGTCTTTTGTACAAATTGCGTAGGCTTGAAATGCATCTAGTGCACACTCTTTGTGGTTGTGTTTCATTCTGCACCTGGGGCAGAATATTGCCAGATTTTGCTCTGCTCCTGCTTGTTTCCATTTCACTTGCATAATATTGAGTTGCGTTATCAGAGTCCCCAATATATCAGTTTTGAAATTCTCCAATAAATTTCTGATTTCTACATGAGTTACTCCATCTCTAGAGATCTTGTTATCCCTTGTGAACCTGTCATGTTCTGCTGGTTTTAGCCTTGTGCTACCTCGTGAGCTCCTGATACATAAATCAATAATGTCAACAAAATTTTCTTGATAAATATCTCATTTTCACATAATATTTAGTGTTTCAACCCATTGTTCCTTCATGCCTTTAATTAATGTTGTTTTTAATACATCATCAGGTAAGGGTAATGATGTATAAGGAGATATTTGAAGATTATACTGAAAACATTCAACATATTCTTCCAATGTCTCATTAGGTCTAGCTACCATCTGAAATATTTCATCCTTTAACTCTCTAGACCTACAATAATCCTGATATTTCTTTAGGAAAGCACCTTTCATCTGATCCCAATCATTTATAATACCTCTACCTAACCCCATAAACCATCGTAAAGAAGCCCCTTTTAATGTAGAGGGAAATAATTTCAGCTTTTGGCGATCGACAGTGTAGTCATACCCCCTGCATAGCACATCGAATTCAAACAAAAATGCGTCTGTATCTTCCGATGTTGGGCCATGGAATGTAGGAATGTGTTGGAGAGGAATGACCTTCATAGGTGCAATAACTGCAGTATCTACAATGGGATATTGCAGTGTGGAGGTTTGGGGGGTTTGCTGGTTCTGGGCCATTTAGTCAAATATGTGTCAATAACCTTCTGGGATTTCTAGGAGGGTATTCCTAGGCTAGCTAGAAGGAGCTGGAGTGGCCTTAACAACACTTCCTTTGTCTAGGATGATAAGAGTTCATTGCTGAACTAAGGTCTAGGGGGGTTTTAGCTCTTCAGGTTCTTCATCTTCGTTTTGGATGATTTTTACAGCACTTCCCTTATCTGGGCTACTTAATTGTTGAACTATTCCAATAGGAGATCTTAGTTCTTCGGCTTTCCCTATTTCTCCTCTTCCCTCGCAAAGATTACGAAAGTTACCTTCTTGCAATGATTTTGGGCTAGAATTCTCAATTTCTTGAAAATCTTGCTCCTCTATTTGGTTGTGCACCTCAACAAAGGCCATAGATGGTGATCCTGTGGCCTGAAGGGAACTAGTAGGTTGTCTAGAAGCAGCTTTTCTAGGTCCCATTGAAGGGTGAGATTCTACTTCTTTAAGGATTTCGTCTATAAAGGTCGACCAGCCAAGGGTCACTAGCCCCTTAGCTTTATTAGGCCTGGGTAGTGGTTTAAGTTTCTTTTCAGGTTTTTCTACTTAGTCATGCACACAAGTCAAATTCTTATTTCTACCCAAAATAACAACAAATCTGCAGGAAAGTAGGCAAGGGAGCAGGGCTGTTACATGCTCCATACGTAGGTTCTTACCTTCCGTTTTTAAAACCCAATTCTCTCCTAACAGGTACTTACACTACTCTCAAAAGAAACAAATCGCTACACTCTTCCCGAGCAATGACACCAAAATGTTGGGAAGTAAAAAGGGTCCTTTTAACCTCTATTTACCCTACATTAATTATCAATCTAGGTACGTTTTGTTATCTCAAGAGTGTACTCAGTCTGAGGCGGTCACTTGTCAAGGAGGGAAGTCGTTGAGACTTCAGATGTATAAATAAAGAGGCTTGGGACCTCAATTTTTTTAGGCAGTTAACCAATAATCAATCAATAAGTTAGCAAGTATTCAAACCTTTTGACTTGTAACAGTTTGATGTAATACAATGTTATTTGATAATGAAGTTGAGTTTTGATTTGAGCGAACACTTAGTTAACTCAAAGGGCTGAAACTCTTGGGTTAGGGCCGGACCCTAGTAGCCAAAGCTCCTGTTTATTGTATTTTTAGGTAGCATAGGTCCCTTCTTTTTTGTCCAATTGTTTAATGAGATGCATTCGCATTACAACAACAGTATAGATTCATGCTTCCTGTTCATTAACTTAAGTAGTTCATTTTCATTACAACAGTAGCATAGATGCATGTTTTGATTGTTCATTTGGTTAAATAGATGCATTTTCATTACAGTGGCTCAACATCTATTTCTAGTTTCTTGCTCATTAACATAATTAGTTTCCTGTTTCCTCTTCATTTGCTTGAATAGTTGCAGTCCATTACAGCAGGGTAGAACAGAGTAGTTGTGTTTCATTTTGTTCCATTTATGCTTTCCTTTAATCAGTAGGTTAGCAAATAAAAGGTCCATGAGGATGCTCACAAGTGTCTCACCTCACCTAGTCCCTCTCAAACCATGATGTGAGGAAGAAACCCTACAACAACCCCAAAAACATAGGCTTTTGGTTTTCATAAGGTTTGTCATTTAATGCAATCATGTGGTTCATCATATCATTGCTTCATTCATTTCATGATCATTCACTCGTTTCCTGGTTATCTGTCCCTTCACCCTCTGCCTAAGACCTCACTCATACTGTCATTCTCCTTTAGCCCGAAATGCTTGCGCAAGAGCTGATAATTCATGTTTAAACTGTTTTACCAGTAAAACGCCTTTCACAAGGCAAATCGTCCAATCACCGCTCAAATCCACTTTTCATGTTTGAATTTTTTTCTCTTTAAATCCCCACCGTCAATCTGCCTTTTCAAACACGATTTCTATTGTGCACCTACTCACCAACCTCTTCGGTTACATCCCCATCGTAGATCTGCCTTGCTAAATCCGACGACCATCATGTGATATCGCATGGATTTCTGTCCGACCGTTATGAGGCTTAGGGCACATGATATGGGTGGTTTCCCCATGCTACGTGTCGATCAGGGAGGCTAATCACGCAAAATTTTACAAAACCATTTACAGCTTTAAGGGTGCATGAGATACAACTTACCGCCCTCCAAAACCAATCTTCATTTCCACAGGTTTCTTTTTGCGCTTCAATCTCCATCGTCAATCTGCCCTTCCAGATCTGATGGTTGTCGCATCACCCGATTGCTTTATCACCTTGAACTCTCCATCATCAATCTGTCTCTTGATCAGATGGCTGTCACTTCACCCGATTGCCAACTGGCTTGGCCGATCTCTGCCATTCATCTACTGATCGCCTCCACGATATAATCCCATTCGTCCATCTTGTTAGTCCACCATGTCTGCCCATTGCCTACATACCTTCCTACTTTCTGATCTCAACCATTCATTTACCCTTCACCTACTTGATCCAACAGTATTTATGCATTGTTGCTCCCTCACATTGTATTTTCACCATTTTGATCTCCGACCATTCTTCCGCTTAGACACAAACTTAGCCTAGTTTCTATTGTCTACCTCTTAGCCTAGTTTTGATGCTTTTTGCCTCTGAAACTCAGATAGTAGCAGTAGGTTAGTGTTAATTTCCAACTCTGTTAAGGCATAACTATTTCCATGGTTAATTAATTTATGGTGTGATTGAGGATTTCATGTTGCTTTCTTGATTTCTGTAGTAGAATAACTCTCCCCTACACTAGTTTTTCTCTCCTTCCATCAAAATCAAGGTTCTTCTAACCCTATAGAAGTCTGGCTTGGAACCCATGGGGTCTCTTGCCACATGAGTAGTGAAAACACGTAGTATCTTCACTTCTAATTGTGTATATAACACAATCACCTCCAAGTTTGTACAAACTTTGAGTTGATAAGTAAAGCTGGTAGCCCTGGGAGTTGCAGAATTCTTGCTGCAATACCTAGGTTCATCAGCACCATTCCCACCTTTGCATATGATATCAATATCCCATGCTTTGGGAATGATAGTTTTTCCCTAGCCATCTTCTCAGTTAAGTCTTGGCCTAGATCCCACTAGATGTAGGTACAGTCAATTATCTTATCATTCCTTAGATAGTTTGTCCTACTGGCCTCTCCAACGAGTAATATGCACATCACATATCATAGATGTTTGATAACATATCTTCAAATATTTTACTCTATGTCCACATAGTCCCCATGTTTGACTTCATGGTTGAGGATGATTCTAGACCTCCTTTAGTAGTTCATTCTCATTTCCTCTTCCCTTGAATCTTCACGAGGAACCATCATTCCAATAAGCATTAAGGAAATATTTAGACAAGTAAGTCCACTTGCTTGAAATTCGTAGATCTTGATTCCAATGGTTAGTTTGTCTTCCATGATCTTCACAAGATTTAGGGCCTTCTCCTCCTCTCAAATTGAAGGGAAAACACCCTTTTATAGGAAAACCCACAATTTTTATGTCACACATTACAACCAAATCATAGCTTTGTTTGATTAACCATCAACACCATTGGAAATCTATCATTGATTTTTATAATGGGTCTTTCTCAATTTTTGATGATTTGACACTTCACCCGGAAACCATTTTTCCAAGAAGGGTCACTTCATCGCCTCTAAAAATCAAATTTCATCATAAAGTGAGACTTGTACTTTGAGGTCCACCTCCTCTTAATACTTTTCATAATATATGTCGACTTTTGTGATGAGCAACCATCATTTACTCATGTTTTCATGGTCCCCACTGAGCCTAGTCTATGTGGCAGCATCATAGAGTCACCCTTGTTCAAAGCACCTGCAATGAGTCACCCTTTCATTCTTGGAGTCTCTTTAATGTCCCATCATACCATGTCACAATATTACATCTATGTTTTCATACCATTCATCCCATGTTGCGCAGTTTTGGCATGGAGTCATATTGTCCCCATCCCCTCCGGAGTTGAGTGAGTTGCTGCCACGTAAACCATGCACTTTATGCTCTGACAAGGGTAGTCATATGTTTTTCCCTTAGTCCCATTTTTCCCCATTTTCAATGGTGTCAGTCCATCAATCACATTACTATTTTCCCCCATGCTTTCATTGAGGATCCTCATGGCCTCCTATATCAAGGGCCCTATTCTGTTGACATCAGCTCATTTATTCCAGAATAATGGCCTAGAGGGCGGTGTATTTCAGTTGCAGCTTCCATTCTTGTATGGCACCTTGGATTGAGTGGAGCGTCTCATGATTGCCCTTTCACTTGGTCATTTCATGTTCATGATCCATACACTTGATGTTCTAGTGATGAAGTAGATTATAATGGTGATTTCTGGGCATGTGCGATATGTTTTTAACCTAATGAGCAGGTGGCCCTTCAGGTAGACCCCCACATGCCCGGATGCATACCTACTATGCTACACCCACATCTGGAGTTCCGCAGATTTGACGGGTTTGGTTCCTACCGATCACAGTGTTCATAGCATGGACACGCTACAATACAAAGGGTGCTTTAAGACAATATTTAAGACAATTTCCAAGTAAATTGTCTTAGCTTGAGACAAAAGAAAACTTGTGTATTGTCTTAACATATTGTCTTTATAAGTACAATATATAACACAAGCATTTTTGTCTCTCCAGAGACAATTTCATTTTTGTCTCTTTAGAGACAATAGTTGGGATTAAAGACATATTATCTTTAAAGAATCAATATCTTTGATCCTAACTATTGTCTCTCTAGAGACAATAAAAAATTACATTCAAAGATATTAGAACATCACTTTTGTCTCATTAGAGACAATAAAATAATGAATCTAGAAAATATCTCACCATTGAAATAAACTAATATTAAAAGTATTTAATTAAAAATAAACTACAATATCATTGATTAATTCATATTAGGACATAGTGGAATCGAACCACCAACCTCCTTCTTATAAATCAGACGCTCTCCCATTGAGCTAGAACCCTTTAGAGAATTATGTGAGAGTTATGGTAGTCCTTGAAATTGCATATATAGGAATTGATTTTAAAACTAGCAATTGCACCGAGAAGTGTAAAGGAACATTGATAGAAAATGGAGTGTGGAAGCCAATGAAAAAGTGAATAATATGGAAAGTGAAATACAATAAAAAATTGAGTTTCTATATATCTTCTAAAGCATGTAGCAAGGAGGTTAAATTTAGAAAGAAATTTACACACATAAATGTCCCAAAACATTGGAAATCTTTATAGGCACAAAGTATATCAACGACTGACAAAATCCCCAAAAAATGGAAATTCTGTAGAGATGTTACACAAATCAAAAGGACAATGGAAATCATGTGTTTACTAATTTTGGGGATGTCCAATCCCCCTTGATCACTTGGTAATGTGCAATTACAAAAAACTCAGAGACACCGTATCAATCTTTTTTACCCCACCTTGCTTGCCCAAAAAAATTTTTGGAGTACCTTTTCCAACATTTTATTGGCTACTTGAGAAGAAAAAAAGACAGAATTTTTTGAAATACCTATTCTAGCATTTTATAGGCTACTTGAGAAGAAAAAACACAGAAACCAATCTGAACCACTGCTAGAAATTTATCAACAATTGCAATCTTCTTGAAAGGAAGTAGGCCAATATTACTCCAAGCTTGAATTTTTCTTTTTTAAAACTTTGCTATTATCCATTTCCAATAATCAACCACTGAAAAACTATTTACCAAAGGACCTACCCAAATAAGTAATAATCTCCCCAAGATTCATAAGCTTTCATTTATGATTCAACCAAGTAGGGGATTCATCTTGTCCAAAACGAAACCATGTTTTTCCTCTCTAACAAATACTCTTTCTCCTTTTGCAAAAGTGTCAGAGCAAAAATTAGTACCCTCAACAAATTGTTGAATCAATGAATGTGTTAAATCTGAGGCATCTGCAAAGTGGAAATTTGGGTATATTACAATACAGATACTGAAATTTGATATCCTTGAATAATTTGATATCATATCGATGGCTGAATGTCAATTCTCCAACACCTGTATTAGAGGTAAAAATACTTCGATATTTTTTCCAAAGAATATCTAATACTGAAATAATGAGGTGGAGATTGCAAGTTACATTTAAACTGGCATTCATCACTCATTCTAGCCACTGAAATGGTCTATATATCAATGCATGTTTTGTACATAGTAAAAGTGGTCAACTTTTAGGAGCTCTTTCTGGTGGACAAAGACAAATTCTTGGACTAGCCATACTAAAACATCCTGGAATATTTATGCAGAATTAAAACCACAGTGAGAAGCAAAGAGATTTCATGTACCTTGAATCATATAATGGAACTAATTTATATTTATACAAAATTAAAACCACAGTGAGAAGCAAAGAGAATTCGTGTACCTTGAATCATATAATGGAACTAATTTCTGTTAAGATTAGGTATGTTCTATGCTAGAGCAATTTACTTAAATTTTCACAGTTAGCAATCACATCAGCATTACGATAAACTGCAAATAGAACATAAATATAAAACGCAGAAGACAAGCCAAGACAAGAGGACACAAGATATGGCGCGAGCCAGGGACAAACCCCACAATGTGTGGGGAAACCCTTTGATCAAATCTTCTTTTATCTTCAAAGTTCAGCAGAGAAAGAGAGAGAGAGAGAGATAATACATTTACATCAGAAGTCAATACTTAGACTTATCTAGATCTGAGCATAGATCATCTCCTACAATGATGATACATGAGATCAGTTGAAGACATTCTGCTTCAACTGATTCTCCTAGGTGACGGCTTCACCTATCCATTTCGTTTATCTGCTGCAACTTACCGTGCAGCACCATCATGCTGCATCATGTATCATCATGCTGCTCATGATTGATGTGCTGCCCATACATCAAGTTGTCCATGACCTCATACTTCAAGCTGCCCATGTGTCGTGCTGCTTCATGATTTCATCATACTGCCCATACTTATGATTACATTTATCATGATACTGTCCATGCTCCATGTATCATACATCATGCTGCTCATAAGGCTGCCCATCATGCTGCTCATAATGCTGCCCATGCTGACCTTCTGTTCCTTCATTATGGAGTTCATACAATTATCAGCCTTAGCTGCTTGCTATGGCTTGCAGCCTAGCAAAGCAACTAGGCTATCCTCCACGTAGTCCCATTAATTGTTGCCCTTCAAAGATGACAACGTATATGTATGCCCAAATCATACATCATGCTGCCTTGACTGCATCATTTATGCCTGTGTATATATATATGCTGAACAGCGTGTAGTATAGCCTACGTATATATATGTTCTGAATGTTGCGATGTGTCATTTCCTCCACTACAGCTTCATCATGTGACTGCGTTCCATATAACTATGTTCCACTGACTATGTTTATCCCTAGACTGCATGTCGCTGAGTTAGGTTAATGCCATGACTGCATTCACCATTGGCTGCGTATGAGTCATGACTCTTCATGTCCTTGTAGAATATTTCATCATGCTGTGCGTAGTCTCCATTGCTGCATATATGCTAATGCTTCCATGACAGCATATGATCATGTACAATGTTGGTGGCTCCCAGATCTGCATATATATATATCTTCATTACTGAACAACATATCATCATGTACATCGTAGGTGTCTCCTGGATCAACGTATATCTCTTGCATGAAGATCCTTTTATCATTTAAACTCCACGGGAGAAGCTATCACCAGTATTTGATCACCACCTTCCAAGGGAAATTCTCCATTCATCGTAAGTCTGTCAATGCCCATATTGAGGTTAAGACTTCCATCCATTGGGAATGGGACCAAGCTACCGGCAATATACCAACAAGCATTTCTCCATTCATCGTAAGTCTGTCAATGCCCATATTGAGGTTAAGACTTCCATCCATTGAGAATGGGACCAAGCTACCGGCAATCAACAAACAAGCATTTCTCCATTCATCGTAAGTCTGTCAACGCCCATATTGAGGTTAAGACTTCCATCTGTTGGGAATGGGACCAAGCTACTGGCAATCAACCAACAAGCATTACGTTTAACTGACTAAAGAAACATGTGGTAAATAGAGAGAACTGGATAAAAGCCTGTAACAGTCATCTGGAGAAGCCTCAAGGTCTGCACAAAAGCAGTGTTCGGCACGACGTGCATCTTTGCTCGGGATAAAGAGATGATGAGCTTGGAATCTGATGCAAACCCACCATTCCTCCCTCCATTAACAAGATATGGTTTCAGTTGTAGATCCAAGAACAGTCGATGGCACGCGAAAGCCACTCTGGTGCCTATCGCACCCATCAAATCCTGGATCGACATTCTAGATGCTACAACGGAGGTAAGTTATAGTCGATCAGTGTTGCCCTTATTCAAAGATGACTGCATTCTCCATTCGGGCATCGTAGATATTAGGGCACTCCTTTTAGATCTCTTTCTCCATCAAACCCAAAACAGGATGAAGAGAGATTCCGAAAGTGAGTGTGAAGAATGACTTAAAGTCTTCTTCTATTTATACTAAAATGTATATAATGAATAGTCATGACGTTTGGGCTTCTAGAGCCTACATAAGAGCTGGTCGGCTTGAAAATAATTACATAAACAAAATAAATTCATATCTCCATAAATACTTATCGGAATCGGATCATTTTTGGATCAATCCTACACCTCTCGACGAGAGGGTTCCAATAAAAATATTAGCTGCCATAAATAAGTCAACCCACATGGAGTTTGGCCATAGTTTCCAATTTAACACTCCCTCTCAACTAGGGAGAACTCCATTCGTTGATCCATAAGTCCAACTATACTATCTCTGCCATCAAAGACCTGCACTGCTCTGCCCAGCTCTTCTTCCTCTTCTCAGCTCTGCTGGCTTTCTTCTACTCAACTCAGCGCTACTGGCTCTGCTAGCTCTGCTCTGCTGAACTATGAAGAAGACGAATTTATCGAGAATGTCTCATACCATTCTCCACTGACTCAAAGTCAGACTCAGAGTGCGTACCACTGATCCCAGACCAGTCTCAATAGACCCAAAGTCAGCATCATAGTATGTACCACTCCTACTACTGCTCCCAAACCAGTATCGCAGTTTCAGAGAGTGTACCACTGGTCCCAGACCAGTCTCAGCGGACCCGAAGTCAGCGTCATAGAATGTACCATTCTCACTGGTCCTAGACCAGTACTGCACTGACACGAAGTCAGTCTCGGAGTATGTACCAATGGTCCCAGACCAGTCTTAGCCGACCCGAAGTCAGCGTCATAGTATGTACAACTCCTACCACTAGTCCCAGACCAGTATCATTGATCCCAGATCAATGGAGGACATCTTAGCGTAGGCAGTACGGTAGATACAACGATGCATCCATCGGTACTACTATGGTCCCTAACTTCATTTCCCTGCTCATTGATTGATCCAGGTGGATATTGGTGGCCACCTGCTAATTCCACTTGGATCCCCTCTAGTGCTTCTTACATTTTTTTTAGTTTCCTTAATTATAGGATAGTTTACTATTTTTAGCAGTTTTTCAGGTCCTAAACTTCTGGAGCCGTTTTGAGGCCCTAAACGACGTTTTTTGGGAAATCCACCGCCAGTGATTTTTCTAATAAAAATCGTCTTTTCCGTCATAGTCCTCGGAGAGATCTTTCCAACGGGCTATCATGCACGTCAAACAGAGATAGTACGACCAATTCGCGACCCCGGGAAGTTGATGTACCAACTTACCCAAAAACGGGGCCCACAATTTGGCGTTTCATCTTCTAGGGTTAGGTTTTGGAATGTGAAGGGTTTTCCATTGTTTCTCAACAATAAATAGGTCTTCGAGCCTCATTGTAAGACAGTTCAGAGGCATGTAACCACCACATCTCTTCTCAGAGATAAGCTACCATCGCCCTAGCTGGTTTATTTCCATTTCTGTTTGTAAGCATATTTCAGTATTTTACAGTAATGAATTGAGGTATTATTTCCGCTGCATATCTATCTTTATGGTTATCTCTGTATTTTATTGTGTTCCTGTTTAAATCCGGATCAGTGGTATCAGAGCGGTCTGCTTTTCTTCTCTGTTTTTCTTTGCATGCCCCCAACGAGATCAGGATATAAGGAGTTAGGGCTTAAACTGGTCGAACCTTTGCAAGACCAGCCTCGCAAATCCCGACGACCTCCCATGGCGGATGAAAAGAAAGATGAGGGGGTAGGAGATCCTACCAAAATCTTGCTCGAAGAAGCCCTCGAGCGACAAAGGAATGCGATGATGGACAACTTTGCCCAAATCCTTCAGCAGCTACCCAGGGGCGATGCATCGGCTTCCAACAACAACTCTGGAAACGCCACACCATTTAAGGTACAAGTTAATTTTGAAATCCCCATATTCAAGGGTCAGATAGACGTAGATTCCCTCGACAAATGGTTAAAGTTGCTAGAGGGTTATTTTTTTGTTCATGATTTTTCCAGTCGGGAAAAGATTATTTTCACTCTTTTCAAAGCAGCCCCCCACGTCAAGGATTGGTGGGAAACCTACTGCGATCAGAAAGATGAAAGTATAGGCTCACTATTTTCAGTCGCACCGACTTGGGATTCATTCCGAGATGCCATCAAGGAGCAGTACTACCCTGTCAGAAGCTATGAGGATCAATACATAAAGTGGACCACGCTACGGTAGGGAAGGGACCAAGATGTACCAGAGTTTACCAATATTTTCCATACCCTTCGCACAAAGTTGGGTATCAAGGATACAGAGCAGCATTTGGTACTAAAATACCGTGAATACCTGCACAATTACATCCAAGAAGAAATATAATTCTTGAATATCTCCTCGCTCGGCACGGCATACCGATTTGCCGTCAAGGTCGAGCAAAAGTTTAAATAGAAGAAGCGAGACTTTGGGTCTGCGAATCTGAAACAAGGGAAAGGTGCCCCCAAACCGTAGAACAAAGGACAAAGCCAAGGCGGGGCGGCCCAAGACAACCCGCCAAAGCTGCAAGCAAAGAAGAGCGCCGCGAAGCCGAAAAAGGACACTAGAAAGTGGTGTGAGTTCCATAAGAGCTCCACTCACAACACAAGTGAGTGTCGGGCCAATCAGTCACTGGTGGCCGAGCTAAAGGTTTCAGAATCAGATGCATGTTCTCACTCTGAGTCAAAACTCGATAAGGGGAATGACAAAGGGAAGCAGATTATCGATGCAGAGCCCAACACCACTGTTGCCACCACGAAGATCCAGAAGGAGGAACCTGAAGATCCAGAGGAGGAGGAGCGTCTCTTCCACTCCCAGATGTGGGTAAAGGGCTCCCCGCTACAGTTCATTGTCCACAGTGGGAGCCAAAAGAACCTCATTTCGGCAGAGATCGTGAAATGGCTGGGCTTACCGACCACAGCACATCCACAACCATACACCATTGGGTGGTTGCACCAAGGACGGGATCTTCGCGTGAGCCAACAGTGTCGCCTTCCATACAACATCAAGCCCTTCACGGATGAGGTATTGTGTGACATTGCACCCCTTGAAGTTTGTGATGTGTTATTAGGACAACCATACTTGTGGAAGCAACATGTTGTGTATGAGTCAAGGCCCCGTGCTGTTATTATTACTTTGGGAAATAAGTTGTACAGGATACCAGAGGTAGCACCACCTACCGCCCTCTCTTTGGTTACTGCAAAACAATGCAGTAAGCTCATTTCCAAAACCGGGAAGTTTGTTTTCCTGATGATACGCCCTCAAGAAAAGAAGAAGACGGTGGCCACGACCTTCAGACAGGGCCCCTACGTCCGACAACTACAGATGGACAAGGTCATGGAGGAGTATGAGGACATCTTCACCTCCCCCACAGGGGTTCCTCTGCACTGTCAGGTCAAGCACTCCATTGATCTAACCCCAGGTTCGCCACTGCCCAATGGACCAATCTATCGGCACTCTGTTCTGGAGAACGATGAAATCAAGAGGCAGATTCAGGAGCTGCTGCAAAAAGGTCACATCCGTCCGAGTTCATTGCCCTGTGGGAGCCCGATCGTGCTGGTACAAAAGAAGGATGGGACTTGGAGACTCTGTATTGACTATCGGGCGCTGAACAAGATCACTGTCCGTAATAGGTACCCAATCCCACGGATTGATGACCTCCTGGACCAACTAAAGGGGGCAAAATATTTCAGCAAGATCGATTTGAAGTCAGGATATCACCAGGTACCAATCGAACCCTCCGATGTGTGGAAGACTGCCTTCAAAGCCAAGGAGGGCCTTTTCGAATGGTTGGTTATGCCTTTCGGATTGACGAATGCTCCTGCAACATTCATGAGGCTAATGGACGACATATTGCGGCCATTCACCAACTCATTTGTAGTGGTATACTTGGATGACATCTTGATCTTTAGCAAGACTTGGGAAGAGCACCTCCACCACATCCGACAGGTTCTCCAAACACTACAACAACACAAGTTATGTGCCAATTTGGAGAAATGCACTTTTGGCATGACCCAGGTTTAGTATCTAGGATACATTATTGATGAACAGGGGGTGCATGTGGATCTAGCCAAGATCCAAGTCATTAGGGATTGGCCATCTCCAACCACTCTGACAGAGCCTCGCAACTTTCTAGGCCTTGCCAACTTCTACCGCAGGTTTGTGTTGGGATTTTTTCATATCACTTGGCCCTTGAGTCAGGTCACCAAGGGAGGAGCGAAAGAAAAAAAAAATTGGTGCGAATCTCAACAGAAGGCATTCACAGAGTTGAAAGATCGACTCTGCACAACACCAATTCTTGCATTACCAGACTTGCAACAACCATTTGAGGTCGAGATAGATGCCTCTGACTATGCTATTGGGGCAGTCCTTACTCAACACGGGCATCCAGTGGCATATCACAGTGAGACACTTTCAGACACAGTCCAGAAGTATCCCACTTATGAAAAAGAGATGTATTCCATTGTGCAGGCCTGTCGACAATGGAAGCATTACATCTTGGGGAAGGAAACAGTCATCCACATAGACCACTGACCCCTGCAGTTCATACAGGCCCAAGGGAAATTGCAGAATGATCACCATCAGAAGTGGTCCACATACCTGCAACAGTTCCATTTGAATATCAAGTATAAGAAGGGCAGCACCAATAATGTTGCAGATTGCCTAAGTCGACCACCGATCATGGCATTAACCACCGTGCTCAACTCTTGTGGGCACGAGACTTCTGATTGGCCACTGCTCTACAAAAGCGACCCGAAATTCAGCCACACATACCAGACACTCTTGGAGGGTCAACATGTTGCAGATTTTCACCTCCAGGATGACCTGTTATGCCACCTAGGTCACCTTTATTTTCCTTCAAGCGAGTGTGCCAAGATGATCTGTGAAGCACACTACAGTCGGGCCGTTGGGCATTTTGGGGTTGAAAAAACGGTGGCAGGCCTGCAGAATATTTCTATTGGCCGAATCTTCGACAGGATGTCGGGAAGTACATCAGATCATGCACTGCTTGCGCCATTGCCAAACCGACCATCAAGAAGCAAGGCCTCTATACCCCGCTGCCTACCCCTATTCGACCTTGGGAATCCATCTCCATGGATTACATGTCAGGCCTCCCTTCCACTAGGCATGGAAATGACTGTGTTTTTGTGGTTGTCGACAGGTTCTCGAAGATGGCCATTATGGTGGCCTGCAAGAAGAATATCACAGCAGGAGCCACTGCTAAACTCTTCTTTGAACGAGTATGGGTACACTTTGGGATCCCACAGTCTATCATTTCAGATCGGGACAGCAGGTTCCTCAGTACATTTTGGTCTAGCCTCTGGTCAATGCTGGACACCAAACTCACTAAGTCCACAGCCTTCCATCCTCAAACTGATGGCCAGACTGAGGTCATCAACAGGATGATCGTACACATTCTACGCATGTACAACTCAAAGAATCCACACACATGGGACGAGAGCCTCCCCTATGTTCAGCACAGCTACAACCGGGCTCTCCACAGCTCGACTGGCCACAACCCTTTTCAGGTGGGATTGGGATTCCAGCCACTATGTCCCATCGATGTGGCCATGCCATTTGAGGCTACTCACGCAGATTCTGCTCATGTCCAGTCTGAAACAGATAAGGCAAACAGCTTCATTGAGCACATCCAACATATTCGCCAATAGGTCCATGACATTCTGGAGAAATCAAATGCCAAGTACAAGCAGTGACATGATCAACATCGGGTGCTACACAAGTTTCAAGTGGGTGACAAAGTCTGGTTGCATTTGCAAAAGGAACGCCTTACCGGAGCCTATCGGAAACTCAGACCACTCCAATATGGCCCTTACACCATTACCAGGGCTGTGGGAGACAATGCATTTGAGCTCAACATTCCCCCATTCCTTGGCCTGCACCCGGTGTTCAATGTTGACCGCCTTCGGCCATACTTTCCACCATTACTAGACACGTCCGACATTGCAGAACAACTCACACCCACAGAGTTAAATCCAACTTGCATGGAACAAGCTGCAACTGATCGGATCATGGACACAAAGATCAAGCACACTCACCAGCAGAATATCCAACTGTATCGAGTTGTCAAAGCAGGACAACTCCTTCACCAGGGCAAGTGGCTCACCAGGGACCAAGTGCAGCAGAAGTTCCCTCATCTCATGGAGGAACTCAACGCAATGGGGACAATTGCTTCCTAAGGGGGGAAGAATGATCCAGGTGGATATTGGTGGCCATCTGCTAATTCCACTTGGATCCCCTCTAGTGCTTCTTACATTTTTTTCAGTTTCCTTAATTATAGCACAGTTTACTATTTTTAGCAGTTTTTCGGGTCCTAAACTTCCGGAGCCGTTTTGAGGCCCTAAACGACGTTTTTTGGGAAATCCACCGCTAGTGAATTTTCTAATAAAAATCATCTTTTCCGTCGTAGTCCTCAGAGAGATCTTTCCAACGGGCTATCATGCACGTCAAACGGAGATAGTACGACCAATTCGCGACCCCGGGAAGTTGATGTACCAACTTACCCAAAAACGGGGTCCACAATTTGGCGTTTCATCTTCTAGGGTTAGGTTTTGGAATGTGAAGGGTTTTCCATTGTTTCTCAACAATAAATAGGCCTTCGAGCCTCATTGTTAGACAGTTCAGAGGCATGTAGCCACCACATCTCTTCTTAGAGATAAGCTACCATCGCCCTAGCTGGTTTATTTCCATTTCTGTTTGTAAGCATATTTCAGTATTTTACAGTAATGAATTGAGGTATTATTTCCGCTGCATATCTATCTTTATGGTTATCTCTGTATTTTATTGCGTTCCTGTTTAAATCTGGATCATTGATCAGATGAGAGGTACTTCCCATGAGTCCCAGACTGCATGGGTAGGATGCCCCGACAGGAGATCTTAATCAATCCTGTCCTCATAGGAGAACACATCAATCCTGCTACAATCGCCATGGAGAACACATCAATCCAGGCTACCATGGAGAACACATCAATCCAGGCCTCACAGGAGAACACTTAAATCATGCTACAATCGCCATGGAGAACACATCAATCTAGGCCTCATAGGAGAGCTAATCATCCTGCTACACAAGAGAGCGAATCATCTTGTCCCACAAGAGAGCGAATCATCTTGTTCCAATGCGCACCACCAGGGGAGGGTGAGTCACCCTGTGGTCGCATGTTGCTCCAGTAGAACTGCAAGCCCCCCAGAGCTCCCAGAGCTCAATGTATGCAACATGAAGGACCCTTTTACAAAGGTCTCTCGATGACTCCAAGTTGTTCAGGAAAATCACAAATTTGATCTTTCCTCGGGGCTCTGTCCTGTACATCATCTCAATTCGATGGAGCCTCCTTGATCATCGACTTACCATATCCTGTTAAAATTGGCAACCAGGGAAAAACTTCAAGTGGGTCATCTTATTCATGGCTGATAATATTTTTATTAGATTCCTCCCATCGAGAGGTGTAGGATTGATATAAAGATCATCTGATTCCGATAAGTATTCATGGAGATATGAATTTATTTTGATTATGGAATTATCATCAAGCCGACCTACAACTCATGTAGGCTCAGAAGCCCAACAGTCACATCTATTCACCCACCAACATTGTGTATAAATATAAGAGGACTTTTCCTCATTTGGAGTCACTCATCTCATCACATCTCTCTCTCTCTCTACTGCGCAGATATGAGTCTCTTCTCTACTGCGCTGAAATGGGTCTCTCTCTCTCGCACATGTGAAGCCGGAAGCTGTTGAATTTGAAGCTGCAACTGCAGAAGTAAAGATTGACTTGCATGGCCTAGAAGATCTCCTCTTTGGAATTGCGTTGTAGGTTCATCTGAACCTCCTTTGAAAGCCACAACTTTTGGTGGTGGAATGAAGTCAATCCGACGAACAGTTTGTAAGATATCGACTACCCTAGTTTGAAGCCGGAAACTGCTGAAACTGAAGCTGCAACTGCAGAAGTAAAGATTGACTTGAGTGGCCTAGAAGATCTCCTCTTTGGAACTGCACTGTAGGTTCATCTGAACTTCCTTTGAAAGCTGCAACTTTTGGTGGTGGAATGAAGTCAATCCGACGAACGGTTTGCAAGATATCGACTGCCCTAGTTTGAAGCCGGAAACTGCTGAAATTGAAGCTGCAATTGTAGAAGTAAAGATTGACTTGCGTGGCCTAGAAGATCTCCTCATCTGAACTATACTATAGGTTCATCTGAACCTCCTCTAGAAGCCGAAACTATTAGTGGTGGAATGAAGTCAATCCGACGGTCGGTTTGTGAGATATGGTCTGCCCCAGTTTGATAATGAAGCCGCTAATGCTGATGCTACTGATCTAGGGTTTGCTATTGCTGATATGAATCAGATTTATTGTACTATTTCTCTCTACTGAATTATTGAAGATAAAATAAGATTTGACCAAAGGGTTTCCCCACACATTGTGGGGTTTGTCCCTGGCTAGCCACCACATCTTGTGTCTCTTGTCTTGGCTTGTTTTCTGTCGATCGTTTAATGTTCTATCTGCACTTTACTTTATGTACATGTGATTGCTAATCGGTGGAATATAATAAGAAAAAGAAGTAAACTGTTATAAGCATAGAACATACCATAACTTAACGTGGTATCAGAGCTGAGGTGAAGACAAAGCCCGAGCAAGAGCAAGAGCAATCATTGAAGAGAAGATTGGCAAGGCTATCTTAAAAGAACTATGGGGTCCTCAACACTCTTTCCTGCCGAAGACAAGCTCCGTGAGAAAGCTGACTATCACGGATGGAAGATGTCTATCGATCTAACCCTTGAAGATCAAGGAGTGCTGGACCATGTAAGAGGCAATATTGTTGAGCCTTCATCAAATGCATCCGCTGCTGCCTGGAACAAATGGAAAAATGGAGAAGTCAAAACAAAGAAGATCATCCGGGACTCTATCGACAAGCACTTGGTGGCCTACATCTTTGAACTGGACACCTCCAAGGAAATCTACAATAGACTGGTGAGTTTATTTTAAAGTTAATATGCAAATCAAGTTTTGTTTCTTAGAAATAAGTTGAGGGAAATCAAGAAGGGTAAAGATGAGAGTATGCAAGCATACTTCTTAAGGATCACCGAAGTCAAGAACGATCTCCTATATATTGGGGAGGCTATTACTAACAATGAAATGGCACTCACGACTTTTGGAGGATTACCATCCGAATGGTACGTGTTCAGGACTACTCTTTTGAACAATAATGTAATTTCTGGTTTCGAGGAATTAATGGCTAGATGCATTCAAGAAGAAACAAAGGTAGAAGAGCAAGAAATGCCCTTGCCTAAAGATCCTCCTGCTGCCTTTTCTTCTCATGCGAAAAAAAGAAATAATTCTGGGACTAAATCAAAAGGAAAGGCTGGACCTAAGGGTGGAAGAAAAGGACGGTGTTACATCTGCGATAAAGCAGGTCACTATGCAAGGGAGTGCCCTGATAGAAAGGACTCACACCGGGACGATGATCAAAAGCCCTCTGATGGCAATCAAAGGAATGACAAATTAAATAGCAAAGGTAAAAGGTGAGCTGGGAATCAAGGAAGAGGACAAGCATTCAAGAAGGCTCGAAATTCCAGGATGTATGCAATGCACCTAACCCCAAAAAGAACCTAGTGTCCATCTCGACAATGGAAGACAAAGGCTACAAGGTAACCTTCAGTGATGGCAAGGTACGTATATGAAAAAATAATGTTAAAGATGCCTTTACTCTTGGGTTTCATGTTGATTCATTATATCAGGTCGATGGAAGTCTGCTAGGTGTCATGTCTTATGACACATCTCTTTCGTATGAACTTTGGCATCGGAGGTTTGCCCGCATTCATTACAAAGCTCTACTCTATGTAAGACAGATGGTAACAGGGATGCCTGAATTCCAAGTAGAGAAAGAAGGTGTATGTTTGGATGTGCTGAAGAAAAGCTCAAAAGGGGACCATTCCCCTCAAGTCAAGGCAAGACCTCCAATATATTACAGTTGGTTCACTCAGGCATATCTCAGGCTGGCATTAAGAGGGAGACTACTACACCACATACTCCTTAGTAGAATGGTGTGGCAGAAAGGAAGAACCCTACAATTGTGGACGCTGTCTCTATGGGTAGATGATGTAACAATGCCTGATGTGGAGGAACCCATGGATCCTATTTATCCACCTGAGCCTCCCTCTTCTAGGAAGAGGCCTTCATGGCTTAGGGGGATACTTGATGATGCTGAAGGACATGCTGCACCCCGAGGAACCTTCTGTGAAAATAAGAAACCTAACAGGTATCAGGAATACCTGACCATCATTATACAAAATGAGCCTTCATCATTCTTAGATGCCATCAAGCATCAAATATGGAAGGATGCTATGACATAAGAACATGAGTTTATTATGAAAAATGATGTCTGGGAAGTAGTTCCCAGACCCTCGGACGAGAAAGTTGTCACTTCTAAATGGATTTACAAGATAAAGCATGCCGTAGATGGAAGTACGGAAAAGTATAAGGCTCGTTTTGTTGCTCGTGGTTTCTCCCAGAAGGAAGGTATAGACTATGATGAGATATTTGCACCTGTTGCCAGATATACGACCATCCGCTCGATCATAGCCCTTGCCGCTTCACAAGGATGGAACCTACATCAGATGGATGTCAATACCGTATTCTTGCACGGTTCGATCAAAGAAGAGGTCTATGTGGAGCAACCCAAAGGATTTGAGATTTATGATTGAAAATCTCATGTATGCAGGTTGAAGAAGGCTCTCTATGGGCTGAAGCAAGCATCCCAAGCATGGTATGAGAGGATCGATAGCTACTTGATGAAGTTGGGATTCACTAGGAGTGAAGCTGATCCTAACCTTTACTTTAAGGTTGAAGATGACAAGCCTCTCATACTGGTGTTGTATGTGGATGACCTCTTTCTAACAGGTGCAAACCCTCTCATTCACAAATGTAAGAGGGATATGGCTTCTGAATTTGAAATGAAGGACCAAGGACTTGAAGTGTGGCAGAGGCCAAGGGAAATTTTCCTATCTCAAGGAAAATATGTGGTAAATATATTGGAAAGATTCGGTATGATGGACTGCAAGCCTGTGACTACTTCGAGGATCTTAACTTTTAGAAGTTATATGGTAGTGATGTCGGACCAGACTTGGGAAATGCCTCTGAGTTTCAAAAACTCATTCGCATTGATGTTCTTGGTGAACCTCCGTTCGAACATATGTTTTGCAGTTAGCATTGTTTGAGCTCATATTTGGTTGAGCCTCACTGGATTGATGCCAGGAATCTTCTGAGATGTCTTCAGGACACAATCTCTCATGGATTAAGATACACTGCTGGAGTTGTGAGACTACTCGGATATACTAATGTTGACTGGGTAGGCAGTGTGGTGGACTGTAAGAGCACTTCCGGGTACTGTTTCACCTTTGGATCTACTTCGATATCCGGGATGAGCAGGAAGTAGAAGTTGGTGGCTTTGAGCACTGCCGAAGCAGGATATATTGTTACTAGCATAACCTCGTGTGAGGAAGTCTGGTTGCGAAAGCTCTTCAGTGAGCTGTTTGGATTTACATTGGATACCACTGTGGTTCTCTGTAACAACCAGATGTGGGATTTGATTATTGAGGAATCCCATTTTCGTCAGTTGCTCCAGCAGATAGACATCATCTGGGATATGGTAAGTCGATGAGCAAGGAAGCTCCATCACATTAAGATGATGTACAGGTTGATATACATTGTCAAAGCCCCGAGGAAAGATCTAATCTGTGATTTTCCCAAACGACTTGGAATCGTCAAGAAACCCTTGTACAAGGGTCCTGCATATTGCATACGTTGAGCTCTGGGAGCTTTGAGGGCTTGCAGTTCTGACTGGAGCAACATACAACCACAAGGTGACTCACCCTCCCCTGGTGGTGCGCGCTGGAACAAGATGATTCGCTCTCTTGTGGGACAATATGATTCGCTCTCTTGTGGAACAGGATGATTCACTCTCCTGTGTAGCAGGATGATTAGTTCTCCTCTGAGGCCTGGATTGATGTGTTCTCCATGGAAATTGTAGCAAGATTGATGTGTTCTCCTGTGAGGATAGGATTGATTAGTTCTCCTATCAAGGCATCCTACCCATGCAGTCTGGGACTCATGGGAAGTACCTCTCATCTGATCAATGAGCAGGGAAATGAAGTTAGGTACCATAGTAGTACCGACGGACGCATCGTTGTAACTACCGTACTCCCTACGCTAGGATGACCTCCATTGATCTGGGATCAATGATACTGGTCTGGGACCAGTGGTAGGAGTTGTACCATACTATGACACTGACTTCGGGTCGGTTGAGACTGGTCTGGGATCAGTGGTACATACTCTGAGACTGACTTTGAGTTAGTGGAGGATGATATTGGTCTGGGACCATTGGAGTTGTACTCCTTATGACGCTGACTTTCGGATGGTTGAGACTGGTCTAGGACCAGTGGTACATACTCTGAGACTGACTTTGAGTCAGTATGATACATCCTCGGTCATTTCTTCTTCTTCATAATTCAGACAAAAGCAGAGTAGAACAGAACAATGCAAGAGCAGAGGAGAACAGAACGAAACAGTACAGATCAATGCAGGGCAGAACAAGACAAAGCAGAACAGGAAAAATAGAGCAGAGCAAGGCAACGGTCAGGCTGTACAAGGCAGTGCATTTGATGGATGAATAGTAACGACCGATAGACAGATTGCAGATAAAGTTCTCCATGGTTGAGAGGGAGTGTTAAAATTGGCAACCAGGGAAAAACTTCATGTGGGTCATCTTATTCATGGATGATAATATTTTTATTAGATTCCTCTCGTCGAGAGGTGTAGGATTGATATAAAGATCATCGGATTCCGATAAGTATTCATGGAGATATGAATTTATTTTGTTTATGGAATTATTATCAAGCCGACCTACAACTCATGTAGGCTCAGAAGCCCAACAGTCGCATCTATTAACCCACCAACGTTGTGTATAAATATAAGAGGACTTTTCCTCATTTGGAGTCACTCATCTCATCACATCTCTCTCTCTCTACTGCACAGATATGAGTCTCTTCTCTACTGCGCTGAAATGGATCTCTCTCTCACACACATGTGAAGCCGGAAGCTATTGAATTTGAAGCTGCAACTGCAGAAGTAGAGATTGAATTCCGTGGCCTAGAATATATCCTCTTTGGAACTGCACTGTAGTTTCATCTGAACCTCCTTTGAATGCCGCAACTTTTGGTGGTGGAATGAAGTCAATCCGACGAACGGTTTGCAAGATATCGACTGCCCTAGTTTGAAGCCGGAAACTGCTGAAACTGAAGCTGCAACTGCAGAAGTAAAGATTGACTTGCGTGGCCTAGAAGATCTCCTCATCTGAACTACGCTATAGGTTCATCTGAACCTCCTCTAGAAGCTCAAACTATTGGTGGTGGAATGAAGTCAATCCGACGGTCGGTTTGTGAGATATGGTCTGCCCTAGTTTGATAATGAAGCCGCTAATGCTGATGCTATTGATCTAGGGTTTGCTACTGCTGATATGAATCAGATTTATTGTACTATTTCTCTCTGCTGAATTATTGATGATAAAAGAAGATTTGATCAAAGGGTTTCCCCACACATTGTGGGGTTTGTCCCTGGCTAGCCGCCACATCTTGTGTCTCTTGTCTTGGCTTGTTTTCTGTCGATCGTTTAATATTCTATCTGCACTTTACTTTATGTACATGTGATTGCTAATCGGTGGAATATAATAAGAAAAAGAAGTAAACTGTTATAAGCATAGAACATACCATAACTTATCATATCCCAGATAAGGCAGTATTTGATGTCTATCTGCTGGAGCAATTGTCGAATACGAGATTCCTCAATAATCGAATCCCACCTCTAGTTGTCATAGAGAATCACAGTGGTATTCATCATGTGTACAAACAGCTCACTGAAGAGATTCAACAACCAGACTACCTCACAGAAGGCCATACTATCAGTAATGTACTCTACCTTGGTGGTGCTCAGAGTCACCAACTTCTACTTCTTGCTCATCCAGCATATCAAGGCAAATTGCAAAAAGAAACAGCACTGAGAAGAGCTCTAGTGATCCTCCATACTGCCTGCCCACTCATCATTCGAATAATCATGTGGTTTCATATTTCTAGCAGTGTATCTCAATTCATGAGAGATTGTGCCCTGAAGATATCTTAGAAGATTCTTGGCACCAATCTAGTGAGGCTCAACCAAATATGAGCTCACCATGCTAATTGTAACACATATGTCCGAACGGAGGTTCTCCAAGAACATCAACGCAAATGAGTTTATGAAACTCAGAGGCATTTCCCAAATCAGGTCCGACATCACTACCATATAACTTCTTGAAAGTTAAGATCCTCGAGGTAGTCACAGGCTCCACATTCAGAATCCAACTCCCTCTGTCTCCTATAAATGAGAGGGTCTGCACCTGTCAAACATAGGTGCCGGTACGAGAGGTTTATCATCCACAACCTTCGAGTAATGGTTTGGATCGGTTCACTCCTAGTGAATCTCAGCTGCATTAGACAGCTATCAATCCTCTCATACTATGCCCGAGGTGTTTTGCTTCAAGCCATAAAGGGCTTTCTATCACCTGCATGCATGAGATTCCCGATCATGAATCAAACTCCTCGGGTTGTTCCAAACCTATGGACTTGCTGCATGAGGGGAATGGTCCCCTTATAATATTTTCCTTCGGTACATTTCAAACATGTACCTTCATGCTCCTTTTTGAATTCAGGCATCCTAGTCACCATCTGACTCACAGACCTCTGGTGCTGAGTCAATGGACATGGTCCCCAGTGGATTTCCTGCAACTTGATACAACCCTGAACTCAAAAACATCTTTGAAAGATCTATTTTCAAACACGTACCTTTCCATCGATAAGTGTCACCCTGTAACCTTTGAATTCCATTTCGGAGATGGACACCAGGTTCTTCTTGCGATCAGGTACATAAAATAGATTCTGGGGTTCCTTGCTTTCGTGGAAGAGTTGACCATTTCCTTGATGACCTGCATTACCAGTCATTCCTTTAATCACGGAAGATGTCCCAGGAATGATTGTTATCTTCATCAAGAGATGTGTCTCTGCCATTCGTATACTCCTTTGCATAACGGCTGAACTTATTTCAACAAGGCATTCGCCTTTCCTTCCACCCTTAGATCCGAACTTCCCAATGAAGTGATCTTTTAGATGGGCCATCAGAAACTTCCGCTCCGCCATTCTGATAACATTCGCCGGTTCAACTTCTCCTTCGTGAATGAGAAGTGGGATAATGATCCCATTAATCCATCTGTCTTATCCCAACTGTCTTCGGTGATTGCTCTTTCACTCTTTCTTGGGCATTGTCTTCACCTCAGCTCTGGTACCATGTTAAGATTAGGTATGTTCTATGCTAGAGAAATTTATTTACATTTTCACAGTTAGCAATCACATCAGCATTACGATGAACCGCAGATAGAACATAAATATAAAAAGCAGAAGACAAGCCAAGACAAGAGGACACAAAATATGGTGCGAGCCAGGGAAAAACCCCACAATGTGTGGGGAAACCCTTTGATCAAATCTTCTTCTGTCTTCAATGTTCAGCAGAGAAAGTGAGAGAGAGAGAGATAATACATTTACATCAGAAGTCAATACTTAGACTTATCTAGATCTGAGCATAGATCATCTCCTACAATGATGATACATGAGATCAGTTGAAGACATTTCGCTTCAACTGATTCTCCTGGTGACGGCTTAACCTATCCATTTCGTTTCTCTGCTACAACTTACCATGCAGCACGATCATGCTGCTCATGATTGATGTGCTGCCCATACATCAAGTTGTCCATGACCTCATACTTCAAGCTGCCCATGTGTCGTGCTGCTTCATGATTTCATCATACTGCCCATACTTATGATTACATTTATCATGATACTGTCCATGCTCCATGTATCATACATCATGCTGCTCATAAGGCTACCCATCATGCTGCTCATAATGCTGCCCATGCTGACCTTCTATTCCTTCATTATGGAGTTCATACAATTATCAACCTTAGCTGCTTGCTATGGCTTGCAACCTAGCAAAGCAACTAGGCTATCCTCCATGTAGTTCCATTAATTGTTGCCCTTCAAAGATGACAGCGTATATGTATGCCCAAATCATACATCATGCTACCTTGACTGCATCATTTATGCCTGTGTATATATATATGTTGAACAGCGTGTAGTATAGCCTACGTATATATATGTTCTGAATGTTGCGATGTGTCATTTCCTCCATTGCAACTTCATCATGTGACTGCGTTCCATATAACTATGTTCCACTGACTATGTTTATCCCTAGACTGCATGTCGCTGAGTTAGGTTAATGCCATGACTGCATTCACCATTGGCTGCGTATGAGTCATGACTCTTCATGTCCTTGTGGAACATTTCTTCATGCTGTGCATAGTCTCCATTGCTGCATATATGCTAATGCTTCCATGACAGCGTATGATCATGTACAATGTCAGTGGCTCCTAGATCTGCGTATATATATCTTCATTATTGAACAGCATATCATCATGTACATCATAGGTGTCTCCCGGATCAGCGTATATCTCTTGCATGAAGATCCTTCTATCATTTAAACTCCACGAGAGAAGCTATCACCAGTATTTGATCACCACCTTCCAGGGGAAATTCTCCATTCACCATAAGTCTCTCAACGCCCATATTGAGGTTAAGACTTCCATCCATTGGGAATGGGACCAAGCTATCGGCAATCAACCAACAAGCATTTCTCCATTCATCGTAAGTCTGTCAATGTCCATATTGAGGTCAAGACTTCCATCCGTTGGGAATGGGACGAAGCTACTGGCAATCAACCAGCAAGCATTTCTCCATTCATCGTAAGTCTGTCAATGCCCATATTGAGGTTAAGACTTCCATCCGTTGGGAATGGGACCAAGCTACCAGCAATCAACCAACAAGCATTTCTCCATTCATCGTAAGTCTGTCAATGCCCATATTGAGGTTAAGACTTCCATCCGTTGGGAATGGGACCAAGCTACCGGCAATCAACCAACAAGAATTTCTCCATTCATCGTAAGTCTGTCAATGCCCATATTGAGGTTAAGACTTCCATCCGTTGGGAATGGGACCAAGCTACCGGCAATAAGCCAACAAGAATTACGTTTAACTGACTAAAGAAACCTGCAGTAAATAGAGAGAACTGGACAAAAGCCCGTAACAATCATCTGGAGAAGCCTCAAGGTCTGCACAAAAGCAGTATTCGGCATGACGTGCATCTTTTCTCAGGATAAAGAGATGATAAGCTTGGAATCTGATGCAAACCCACCATCCCTCCCTCCATTAACAAGATAGGGTTTCAATTGTAGATCCAAGAACAGTCGATGGCATGCGAAAGCCACCCTGGTGCCTATCGCACCCATCAAATCCTGGATCGACATTCTAGATGCTACAGCGGAGGTAAGTTATAGTCGATCAGTGTTGCCTTTATTCAAAGATGACTGCATTCTCCATTAGGGCATCATAGATATTAGGGCACTCCTTTTAGATCTCTTTCTCCATCAAACCCAAAACAGGATGAAGAGAGATTCCGAAAGTGAGTGTGAAGAATGACTTAAAGTCTTCTTCTATTTATACTCAAATGTATATAATGAATAGTCATGACGTTTTTGCTTCTAGAGCCTACATAAGAGCTGGTCAGCTTGAAAATAATTACATAAACAAAATAAATTCATATCTCCATAAATACTTATCGGAATCGGATGATCTTTGGATCAATCCTACACCTCTCGACGAGAGGGTTCCAATAAAAATATCAGCTGCCATAAATAAGTCGACCCACATGGAGTTTGGCCCTAGTTGCCAATTTAACGATTTCTAATTGAAATCGTTCCAAGCAAAAAGATTAATGTAAAAGAAGGCTTGCAGTATGTAAAATTGTGAAGAATTTTGCATGGATTATTCAGCAAGGTCATTCATGGATTTTTCTTTAAATAAATAGAATCATCAATTGAAGCAACATTCCTCTCTACTCATAGTTTAAGGCTTTGCAATTTTTTTTTTCATTCCTTGGACTGGTTCTTCTAGGGGTGAAATTTGTGGATTAAAATCTACATCACACAGACATAAGCCAAAAACTATAGTTTCTTCTTGAAGGTGTAATTTTCAATAGAAGACAATTGTATGCATGTGATTTGGCTAAAATGGCACCAAGACTCACGTCCACAATCTCTTGAAAGATTTACCTGGGATTTGCTCAACCTTGTGGTTGAAGCCATTTTTTGGCATGCCATATGTAACCTTAGATGTTAATGCTTTGTTGCAACTATTTGTAGGAAACTTGGTAATGAATACTTCTAACAACTAGGATAGCGAGTCTCTACATAGGTTGAGTTTAGTAGTGAATGCATTTATTCAAGTCATCTCCCTCGTCCTTTATGTCCCACGACACTCACTGCCCTGAGCTGGCCCTGACTAACCTGCCAACACTATCATAAGGCCTAAGGTGCCCTTAATGATGAAGTCTAGGCCTGATTTCAGACATTTCAAACCATATTTTGGAGGATCTAGAAACTAAAAGTCCTCTATCTAATAGCCTTCGCTATTAAATAGAGGACTTTTAGTTTATAGCTCCTCCAAAAGATGGATTAAAAGGTCTAAAATCAGGCCTACACTTCATCATTAAGGGCACCTTAGGCCTTATGATAGTGTTGGCAGGCTAGTCAGGGCCAGCTCAGGGTAGTGAGTGTCGTGGGACATAAAGGACGATGGAGATGGCTTGAATAAATGCATTCACTACTAAACTCAACCCAGGCAGAGATCTACAATCGTAGTTGTTAGAATCATTCATTACCAAGTGTCTTACGAATAGTTGCAATCAAGCATTAACATCTGAGGTTACATATGGAATGCCAAAATATGGCTTCAACATTATGAAGTGACTTACTTATTTATCATTTTATGTTTTTTATTCTTCATGCAATGAAATATGTTATATAATGCAACAATTATTCACAATCTAAACCTTTAAACTAGCAAGGACAAACGACATTTACCCTAGTCTTATTTTTTACCTCAATCTTTTGAATCTTCCTGTATAAATGGTCACCAATAATGGAATCATCCTCATACCTTAAAATCAATCCAACATATAAGTATTAGAATCGATTTCTCACAAATTCCTAGAAAAATCAAATAAAGAATACAACACGATGAACACATCAATTATAACAATAGTAAATACTCAAATAAAAAGACCTAGAATGAACCAAAAAGAAGCAAAATTACAGGGTTGACACAACAAGCTCTAGAGCTATGGCTCTTTAATACCACTTGTTATGATCCTTCCTATGGTCCCACTCAACAAAGCAAGCACCCACATACTTAAAATTTCGTTTCTTTTGTGCAATCTATTTCGAGAAACTCCACCTTATAACAATTAAGGCTTAGGGTATAAGTTCTAAAACTGTAACAAATGAACTCATAATAAGGCTAAGATGGCCTTAAAATCATGAGAATCGCAATAGTCTATAAACAAGAATGCAACATCAAAGACTCCATAATATCTACAGCTTTACCAGTAGGAAGTTCCATGTGAATCCCCCTCGATCCGCTCATTACAAAATGTTGAGATTTGAACTCCATGCTTAAGAGAACTATAGATATGGAGTTGAATATCCTCTTGCTATCATGTATGAAAGGCCAAAAGATAATGGTCACATTAATTAGTTGTTCTTAGAAAGATTAAATGTAAGAAAAATATGCAACTAAAGAGAATCTGAAAAAACATGGATATAGATGTAATGGTTTGCAAGTATTGGCACCACCAAACAAGCACCTAATGATTTTTTTGACTGCAAAAATAGAGATCTTGTTATCTATGAACTATTTTGGAAGCAATATGACAGAACTGCGATGTTGATCATGAGGCAACTAAGAACAATTTTACCTAGGAAAAATGCAATTTTATTTAAAAATATATATTATCACCAAAAGAACACTAAAGGTAAAATATCATCAAATTCATGCTTTTCTTTAAACTTGGTCACATCATATGACGAATGGAACCATTGCATTTTGATGATACCACCAAAATAGAAATGTAAATATGTTTTCTATCTTAACCCGAATCTCACATAGTGCTTTCAAAATCAATGCCCGGGAACCAGGATCAAGCTACTTGTATGCTATGTTCTCCTCTCTACACAAGAAGGGAAGCCTCAGATCACAGACAAATAAAATCCATACAGGCACAAAAATATTTGAGGCTTAAACACTCACCCACGGGCTACAATAACTAGAAATTCCCCTTCAGCTACCTATATATGAATGTAAATAAGCTAGTTCAATCACAACACATTTAAAAATTTGATTGCATTCAATGTGGAATAACAGATTCTAGAACTATGTTGTTGAACTACAATGATCTTGTCCTATTGTTATAACCTACCTGGTGCCAGCGATCCTTAATCGTCTTACATAATGTAGACACCCACATGTCACGCCCAACGGAATTTCTGATTATACGAGGAATCGCCTGCAAAACAAATAACTACAGGTTGAGATGTATTTCAATTGATATGTTCAAATGATCTTATTAAAATCTGCATTAATAAGAAATAACTTCCCAAAACATATTGATTCTCTACCCTTCCAACCATGTTCCTAAATCATTCCAAACATAGCCAAACAAAAGAATAGGTCATAAACAACCACATCCTCTTGTTCTCTTGTAGCTTTTCTCCTTCACACTACATGTCTATAATAGTCTTTCCAGAATTCAGACTCATTTTCTCCAAAGATTCCATATTGTGGATTCTCTCATTGCAAGTAGTCCTGAGTTCTAGCCTGGAAACCCATATTTAAACATTCACAAACAGTTCCCTTCCCCATTCTGATCACGCATACACCTAGCTTATATGGACTGAATTCTCTTCTTTAAATTCCATGCTTCACATATCAATAAGAGATTATGTCAACCCAAAGAACTATCAAGAGCTACCACTAGTGACAATGACTAGCAGTAAAGAAAAAATAAGACATACAAAGATTGAAAAACATCTATTCCCATTGATACCGTAAACTTAGGGAGAAGTCTAATGAAATGGCCTTTCAAAGCAACAAAATTCTTTCAATCCAAGTGTGTCATTAAGTTAGATTTTCCTATGGAGGAATCTGGAAACCTGTTAACATAAAGCTTTCTAGAACTCTGAAAATTCTAGAAATAGATTTGTGTATGGCATGGGGATATTTTGATGGTGTCAAGGATCCCCACGTATGTGTGAAGTAGGGGACAACCCATTCTTGAACGAAAATCATTTTATTTCTTTCAAACCTTTTGTTGGGCAAGGGACTAACAATCAAGAAAAATGTATGCTTCACTATTGCATCTATAACATACCCAGCACCCTCTGTCAACCATTGAGGATAGGGGGTACTTCTGAATTTTACATTTTTTTCATTTTTCTATACTACTCTGATATCAATTTCTGCACTGCCCTTCCATGAATATAATAATGCATGTGACAAGAAGGCATATGCAAATATAAGCAGAATGGAATACACTTTGATGATAAATACCTATAGGATATTTGTATATGATCAAGCTGGTGGCTTCTACATATAAGACTATGTGTTAACAGTTGTAATGATACCAATCTATGCACTTAGTCTTATGGAATAATCATGACCTTGTTGAATAGTACTAATACTTATTACATTGTGTGTAAGCCATCTATATGGGTATTTATCATCGGTCAATAACAGTAAGCTTGTGACACAATTATGGTAGCATATTAGAGTAGCCATAGTCATGGGATTAGTATCCTTATGAATGATAGTATAGTTCAAGTTCAATACACTTAGCTCAATCATGCCCTATTTCTTTACCACTATAAGCATCGAGTACACTAGTTTCCATAATTAATGATCTTCACAACCCACAACCTGTATTCACAAGTTTGTACATAGTTAACATAGCTATAACCTTGACAATATGGATAAGCTATATTAGGTGATCACACTATCTATTAGTATAAGCCTTTCTATTAAGCCCATATAAGGTGACACTATTGATTGTGGTTGGTATTACTGTTATTAACACTTTTACTGGAATGGAGCTTGTATCTTATAGATAAGCAATCACTTCATACTATTCATGTAACTTGTAATACGATAGTTATGAGTGAATAAAATTATGACTCTAAAGAAGAACTTCAAGAAAGATGTATTTTCTTCAACATTATTTCTTGCAACTATTCTAATTGACTTACAAGATGAGATTCTAGACTTTATATTAGGTGGTACAAAATAACACAAAAACTGTATGTACAGAGACGCCAGTATGTAGCAGCCGAGCTTCAAAAGATGGAGGAAGAGCTTACAGAACTGAAAGGACTTTTGATTGCAACAAAATATGAAAAATCACAGGCTATATTCGAGATGGAAAAAATGATGTGACTCATAAAGGAATTAACATTAAATTTGGAGGGTGCTAACACTTTAGAAAGGCAAGTAACTGTTGATTCTGAATTTGCAAGGCTAGGAGTTGTGGAGAAGGAAAATGCTGATTTGGATGAAGAAAATATGATTATGAAGACACTGGTAGAGGTTGAAAAGGAAAGAAATGCATCAGTAATCTTAGAACTACAAGCTGTCAAATAGGAGCTTGAGCATGATATTTCAGAATACTTATGTCCAGTTAAATTGAGGGACATTACTCCTGAAAATGCAATCAATGCATTGGTAGCTTCTGAAGAGGTGCAGAAACAGTCAGATGCACTAGCCATAGAATTTATAACCACAAAGAATTTATTGGATAAGCTCAGAGCTTATATATGGAAACAAAAGAAAAGCAACATGCTGTAGCTATGGCCAAAGACGAAGAGTATGAGGAGAAGGGGAAAAAAATAGAGCATGTCAACCAAGAACTAATTAGGCTGAATCATGAAGTAGTTCTTGTTAAGGATTTGATGTTAAAGCTGGATGCCTCGTCGTCTTTATTGCATAGATTGAAACTAGAATTAACAGCTGTTAAAGAGTTAGAACTTAAACTAGGAGTGGATATGCATGTAGTTGAAAATGCTCTCTCTAAAACATTGGATGACCTAGATCTTGCAAAGAGTCAAGAGGTTAAAAGAGCTAAAGTTGAATATATAACTCTAGTAGAACTAGGGAAGATGAGAGAAAATATAAACAAAGCCACACAGGAGGTAACTTATTTAGCAACTTCCATTGAGCCACTCAAAGAAGAGTTGGAGAGGGAAAGTGAAATTCTAGAAGAAACATGGGAAAGGGTAGCAAAGTCTTATGCAGTAGTTGCTTCTCTGGAGGCTGAATTGAATCAAACAAGACAAACAATTAAATCGGCCAGATGGAAAGAGGAAATCCAAGGAAGCTATGGCAAAGCTTTACAGCGAGCAGCTACGGAGGGTGCTAAAGACAAGATTGAAGATGAAGCAGCTAGAGAGGATATGCATAAAGCAAAGGAAGAAGTTACACAATCAAATGTTGGTACTAAAATTGTATAGAGTAGGCTACAAGCAGCTATAAAAATGGCAGAAGCAGCTTGGGCATCAAAAGTATTGTCTCTTGCTAGGATTGAGGATATGAATCAGAGTGAGTCAATTGTTGGATATTATGAGGCCAGGACTCTATCAGTTACACTTTCACTTAATGAGTACTTTTCACTGACCAATCAGGCACGTGAAGCTGAGGAACTTGCTGACAAGTGGGTGGCAGCTGTTGTAGCCCAAATAGATGAAACTAAGGATAGTGAATGGGAAATATTGAAGAGATTGGAAGAAGAAAATAAAGAGATAATAGCAAAGAGGGAGGCTCTTCAAGTTTCCTTACAGAAGGCAAAGAGGGAAAATGCAGTGAAATTGATAGTTGAGGATCAGCTTAGAAGATGGAGAGCACAAAATGGACAGCATAGAAAAGTTGGTGATTTAGCTATCGCATCGAAGAGATATGGTGCACCACACAACCGAGTCACTAATTGGAAAAACCATGCATATTCTGATCTAAATCATCTGGACAATAGAAATGAGCAAGAGAATATTCCCGTCATGCCAATAACATCATTGGGGGAGGTGTTGAACATGAAAGTTTCCATGGAAAATAAGTTTGATGAAAGGCCTTTAGATAAGTCACTTGTGTCTATGAGAAGGAAGTTCCGGTTTCCACAGTTTTCATTATCTATGGGAAAGTAGAAAAAACATCCATTGAAATAAATGACAGTTTGCCTATTTTGGAAGCAAAGTTGGGCTACTTATATTTAATTCGCTGCATGGTCCATTAAGGTCACTGGGTTTTTCATCTGGTCACAGATGCAATTTTAGTAAAAATGGGAAGGTAACAACTTTTTCTTGCAGAGACAAGCTTTTCCTATTTCTAAAAGATGCAAAGATTTTCCTTAAATACTTTGATATCAGTCATGAAAACGTCTATATGTTATACATTTGTCATCTCATTGATTCATGACAGATCATGCAAAATTTTGATATATTACTCTGTAAACATGGCACAATGAATTTGTGTGTGATATTCAATTGCAAGATATTTATGCAAGTCTGTATTTGGTCAAGTGTGATATAACCCTTTCCAAAGGAGAGCATCAACTAGCAAAAAAGAAAATTAAGGCAAGGAAATTTTGCAGTGGGATATGTCTGTTCCTAGTTCTGATATGTGTCATTTGGGCTCCTATGTTGGTATATATATACTTCCCTATTTTTTCTTGTTAACACATTGAAGTTTTATGTGGGGAAGAATTTTACCTCATTCATAAGGCACCAAAGGATGGCCCTATTGAATCTACTAATGTAACACTATTCTTAGGGATAAGGATTTATGACAAAAAGAAGGCCAAGGAATTGGTGAAAAGGTCACTCACTATACACACTCACTATGAATCATAACCTAAGAACATCAATGTATCTTGAAGACGAAAGAACAACCAACTCGATCAAAATATTTTCAAAGTCAATCTTCAACTTAAGGCATTGTTTCCCTATCTCTCTAGCCCACTCCATTGCCTCCCACGCTAACCAAACCCCTGGATAGACCTAGTCCACTTCGGTCGCACTACATACTTGGAAACTCACCAGATCCTCAAAGCAGAAGCCATTGCCATAAATTTGTAAGCAATGGTAAGAAAAGTAATAAGCTACCAAACACATATAGAGTCGCTCTTTTCATTCTTAGGAATAGGCTTCATCAAGCCATAATTGAGACTTGAGGGACTCAAAGAGGAACCTAGAAAAGAAAAATCTACATCTAAACAACAAATATGATCCCCAATAAAGTCCCACGTGAACTTAGAGACTTCATAAGGCAAACCATCCAATCTTGAGGACTTTCCATTTTGCATAGAATTAAAGGAAGCACACAAATCATATCTCATAATAAAATGAACCAACATATCATTGTCCCCAATAATGACCTTGCAAAGGATTATCATGCAATAAGCATCTTGGGCAACACTGACACTATTTGTCAAAGAAAAAAGAGAAAATATAGACAAAGGGATACCACTGCTACATATGTACAATATATAAAGTCCATATATAAAACCCCACCTCCACACTTATCTCCTTCACACTCAAACATGGTCAAGTGCCCCGTAAAGATTCATTAAGTTGTCAACAAAGAAGAGGTCATACAATTGCACAACTATTCTTGCTCAAAGCTAAGAATAGGGGCATACAAAATAGAAAAATGTATCACATGGTCCTAAATCAAGGACATGACCCAAACACAAATGCCTATTGAATCCAAACTGCAAGCAATCACATGATTGTGCAAAGAAAAAGCAAGAGAAAGAACTATTTCTCTACTCCCTTGAAAATGCTCAAAATTCCTAAAATGGGTCATTCCAACAGTTTCTCATTTGCTTCTGAAGCTCCAAACCAAATCCCCCTAAGTTATACTAAAAAGTCTATGTCAACAGGTTTACAAGGGATATCATCCACAAATGTGGGGAAGCATCCCTTGGATTTCCCATGAGATTTTCCTTCGAAAAAATAATAATAATGACTATATATATGGCGTTTGTAATAGTTTCAAGTCTCATTACCAAAGTGGCACATTCCCATGTTGGGATTTGATTCCTTTGGAGTGCAGGTCCCCAATGTTATAGCATCCTCCTTCACTCTTTCATTAATATCACTAATGGTTTTAGTGTCATGTCTTGTAGGCCCTCTTTAGTTTGTGGTTGTTATCTATGCAATGTTCATAAGAATTTCAGGTCTTATTACTACAATGCAGTGTCCCTGTGTTGGGAGTTCATTCTATCTTAATAACTTTCTCCTTCCTCCCATGATTACTTTCCACTACTACAAATGTACAATATATGAAGTGATAATGTGGGTCTCCAATGAGGTTGGGATATGAATTTACAACACACGCCTCCAAGGAAGTAAGAATGGATAGGAAGGAAAGTGAAAAGAAGAGGGTAAAGTATCATCCCTAGATCTATGAAACAAAATCCCAAAAAGAATGAAATATATCATGGAAACATATACACCATAAATAATAACAGTAATGAAAGAAAAATGCATGACTATCTACCTATGCTTTTGCAAACAAATAAGTTTGGTCGAATAATATATTTAGAGTTAACAAGGAAAATCTCACCAATATATAGATGACTCATGGGAACATAGACACTGCAGATTTCTTCATCTCCACTCTCAACCTACATATGACAATGGGAGAAAAGTAAGAACTACCTACCTCACAAATTGAAATAATATTTGTTTAAACTACAGCGCGTCAAAAGACATTGCATGTTTACCAATAAACGTGGATTTTTATTTATGACAATAATGATAATCTGCAAATAGATATTAATTTGCAGATATGCAAGAAACATTTCAATCTCCCAATCAATTTCAACATTCATGTGGAATGCTTCAGTATTAACTCAACTTCAAGGATATCTAAAGCATCTTCAAGGACATCTAAAGCATAAGAAACAACCAGAAGGACAAGCGATGATGTAATAAAACTAGAGGCATATTCCCCTACACGTGGATGATGAATAATTGCAACCTCTTTAAAGGCCCTTGTGTTATGGTATGTAAAGAATAAGCCATGTATAAGCTTTAAAAACACTTTCTAACAAAACAATAAAAATTACCACCTTATCCACAATCATAACTTCAACTCTTCAATTAATAATACATGAATCCAAAATTTTATTGTATTTGACCAATTCACATCTCAGTGAATAGAAAGCTAGGAATCCATGATATTTCAATCTATGCAAAAGCTTCAGAAATTAAATCATATATATTTTCTGCAATATATTCAATAGTCACATTCTCAAGTGTTTGGTTGTCCATGTCTAATGCCTCAAATTCTTGCTTTACTTCTGATTTTCTCTATGAAACCAAAGGAATGAAAGTTTCACTGAATTCTGAATCTTCACTGACAACTGATACAAACTTCTAGTCATGGTTAGGAAGGACGATAGTTTCAGGAATATCATCAATGTATGCCACTTCAGAAGCATGTTCATTTATATTATCTGCATCTTAAGAAAGAATCATAGGTAGAGATTCCTTAGAAGGAGCATAAATGTCTATTCTATATGAAGAAGATGAGAACATAGATTCCCCAAAACCATTTTCTCTACCATATCTATCGTTTTCATCATCTATGTCAGAGTAGGTGGATAAAGGTATGTGTAAATGAGGAAGGGTTTCTAGAGAAGATAATGGCATGAAGTCTCCATGTTCATGTGCTCCAACTTTATTCTCTTTTTCTTGCATTCCAAAGGATGATGGGTTCTCATATGCACTGTGAAGATCAACTTCAAGCTTAGTATTCCCCTCTAGAACATGCTCTCCCTCCCTTGCACTGGCTATTTGGGTGGACAGTTCATTATGAACTGAAGAGGCAACAAATTGATCAAATCCCTTCAGAGTGCCCTCTATGCTACTCCCCTTCTCTAGTAAGCTCTCATCAGAGGAAAGGTTATGGTCCTTGATGTCCCTTTTTACAATAGTTTCCAAGCCAAGATGATTACCCATTCCTTCAATACCACTTCTATGGGTATTCTCAAAGGAATTCTCCATGATTCTTTCCATCATAGAATTTGTTAGCACCTTTAGCTTGGTCAAGGATGAATCAAACTAGAACTTAACATTCTCTACAATAACATCAAATTTTGTCCTTGAATACTGTAAAGGAGAATGATTCATATCTTTGATAGAATCTTGTCTCCAAAACACTTCTACATCTTTAACAACATTCACTGTCGAGGCATAAAACTCACCAGTAGCCAATGCATTGTTCTGCAAAGATGGTGGTAGAAGACCGGGGCTTCTGGATCCCAACAAAGCAACTGAAGCACACAACAAAACAAACACAAACAACAATTACATTCTTAACCATCCAGAGTGCTTCTCCTCCTCTTCATCATCATCATCATACATTGCCCACTCTTTTTCAAAAATGTTCAATCTGGGTTTAAAGGCAACACCACTAGTGTTGCAGGGCTTTTCTTCAGATTTATCAACTGATGCTATTTCTTCTTCTTCAACCTCATGGATTTCTCTACAATCAGTGGATAAACCTACAGAAGCCATCTAGTCTCCGAGGGACTATATTTCCTTAATCTTTGTGACTTCGGTATGTCCACTTTCCGGTTTAGATTTCAAAACGTCATTCTCCCCAGAAGATAGTCCCCTAACTTCAAACTCTATGTCTCTTTCTCGACGATAACAGAGAAATTGAGGTTGGGGAGACAGATACTTAGTCTTAGGATTATGGGGTGGAAGGATTGTGGGCTCATCGCTAGGATCAGGAAACTGAGCCAGAAAGGCTAATGACTCACCTTCCTCGCTTAATTCAAGGTTAGGTTTGTTTTCCTCATTGGGATTGAAAGCAACCGCAGCTTCAAAAAGAACCGTGTAGGCTTTGCTTTTAGGCTACAACGTGGATTGAACCTCATCCACCTCCATACAATCCACTGAAACTTATTCACACTCTTCTTTAACATGGGAGCTATATTCCACCATAGACTCATACAGGGCCAAAATCTAAAACTCTCTGAGGTAACTGCAATAATTGGAATGACAAGTCTTGAAAATGAAATTGATGAAACTACCAAGGACAACAGATCAACCTCTTTGAATTTTTTAATGAGGGTGATTCCCGTAGAGTATACAAAGCTACTTCGAGAATAAATGAAGGCCCTGATTAGTGAAACTTTTATGAGAAAATCAAATTCCTATCTCGAGGAACAGTCTAAAGAAAATAGCAGAATTGTTCTCTTTTGACAGTTTTTTCTCTGCCAGTAAAAGAAAGTACAACTCCTTTTTAATTTGGCATCTTGGATAATGGTTATAACAATCTTGAATTGATTATTCATCAAGAACAGTTAGAAGTAGAAGCCACTAGTAGAAAATTCGAGCAACTATGATCTAGTTTCATACATATACCCCATCCCTATCTTCTAAAGAAGTCAACCTATCAAGGATGTTTTAATAGGCTGATATTCTTGTTTCTCCTTGAAGAAAAGGTCCTAAATGTGTTGATTAGGTAATAAGGCTGAGAGCATGCATTGAAAAATCCTCAAACAATCCATCCCTGTATGAAATCATACAACGAGAACAATCCTATTACAACCTATTGCACATGGAGCTTAGTTGGTCTAAACTTATAATTTTTGTTGATATAATGCAAATCTGAGATATAGAGACTAAGATCCTCTTTATAATTACATATATTATGCTATAGGAAGGATCATGACCTAAGATATAGAGAGCAAGATCCTCTTTACATTTCCATATCTTATGCAGTAAGAAGGATCATCGGAGCAAGAGGGAGTTGCTGCCTTGGTTTGATCAAGCCTCAACAAAAAAGGGATTTTTTTATCTTAGTAAAGATGTCCTTGAAAAGAGTATTAGAAATTTTCCAGACCCTCCTCTATTATTAGGTACATTTATTTGTTGAAGAATATTGTTTATGACATTCATATCTAGATCTTTGTTAAGGAGTGGTGCGTCACCTATACAAGTAGAACGAAGACTCATATCCAAATAATATATCTATGGGATCTAAGGAGACATGTTATGACACCATTCTAAGGATTTCTAATCCATATTGCAATAAATAGGTTAGGTTAGGTGGGTCTACACTGGTTGTTAGATGATGGGGTTTAAAATATCCAAAGACTACATCAAATTGTTGATGATCTTGATCCAAGAAGTCCAAGAGTTAATCTACATATTACTCAACTTACACGTGATTGAATTAGAGTAATATGTGTCATAGTAAGTTACAACATGACATCTGAGGTTATGTTATCGAAATGCTACAAGAGATCAGAATCTATTCTGCTGAGATTGTTCATAATTTGATTGAATCGAAAGGAATACAACATGCTGAAGTTATGGTTATAAATTAAATGATGTGATGGCTAAATTTTGAACAAAGAGTGATAACCAAAATAAGGTTATGTATGAATCAACTCATCGAGACCCTTCACTAGATGAAGTATATAATATATACTATAGTTATAATGAGTATGCCATTCCTCATTAAAAATATGTCTTGCTAAGAGTCTTCATATTAAAACTTGTTTGACGGTGACAAGTTCAAGGATGTTTTGCTATAGATAATTTATAGCATGCAAATATTATACCAAATCCTTATATTCATTACAATACTCAGATGTTGGTACAACTATAGCATAGCCCAAATAATTTATTGAATCATTGTGTTAAAGACAACATAGACAATACATAATAGCAGGAGTAAGATTTGAAGATTCCCTGGTCCACGATAGGATCCTCTCATTCATTTTTGGTTACTGATTATGTCTATGACATTTTATGAGTAGCTCACCTCTAACATCTCTTCGATCTTAGAGGGAGTTTTTTGTTGAACCCTCCCCGCAAGTATCGCAAAAGACATTGTTGTTTATGGAAATGTATTGCCAGAATCATGGAATGCTTAATTTCAATAATAAGTTATCTTCATACTTAATGGATCTCATGCTGAGCAGATTTCCAGATGGATACTTTGGGGGAAGTCTAATCATATGAAATATTGAAGAAACATCTCTGGAAATTCAAGATTAGGATTGTGGTCTCCCTGAGTAAAGAGGGAGTAAGATCAGTTAAGTATTTTCTTTATCAAGATTTGGAATCCTAAATATGCAAAAGTCTAAGGATTGCTACTAAGATCTCTGCTAAGTTGTGTGCCTTCATACATACATCTATATACTGCTGAGTGGAGAAATAATGCTCATGTTAATGAACAGGTAATCAATACCATCATGAAGATCTAGTCTTCAGTTTCATAAAGGAGCCTGACACTATTCCCTATCTGAAGGGATTTTTAGTTAAGACCATGTAATTGCATAAAAATAGGTCTACTAAAAATAGTAGTGACCCCTTCTTAAAAACAGAGTCTCAAAAAGTTGAGTTGAGCCTCCGAAAATATAGGAACCTAAAAATTTCAGAATATCTCCCATGGCAACACTTACTATAAAATAAACGTTACTAAAATAGCACCACCTTGCATGTCATCCATCATCAAACTCTCTACCTCCAAGGAACCTCAATATGTGCTCTACTTTGCCATGCAAGCTCTGTAGAGTCTCGACTCTCCAACTTTGCCATGAAAGAAATTCTCTAGCTACAAAATATTGCAGTACCATAAAACACCTCACCTATTGGGCATTCTTCTCTTGGGACTATCATGTCTTTGGCATCAGTTTTTGGTTGGCAGTTATATCATATGGATGTAAATACAATCTTCCTCAATGTTGTGAGAAGTATACAATGTACATTAATCAATTGAGAGGATTAATCAAGTATACTTCATGTTAATCAACAATGCTTCCTTGTTGTAGAGGTCAGACTACATTGATGTCTCCTTCAAGGTTATTTTTGGCAAAAGAATACAATTTAGAATCAGAAAATTCAAGATATACCACATACCACAAGCCAAAGAAATGGAATTGTTATTGACTGCAACAAAACATTTCAGCAAAAGCTTTCATTTTATTATATAATGTTTCAAGATAAAGATTTCTCTTGTACAAAAACCAAACAGGTGGTTGAGGTGATATATTTGTAACAACTTAGGCTTTAAATGAGCTAGAATTTTAATTGTGATAACACTTCTTACAGTTAGATATCTACAAGGGCATGAAACCTGACACCATCAAATTCCTATGAGTGGTATTAATTATCTCATAAATATACACACTCTAGAATCCACTACAATGTAATGGTGACTTCAAATAGTTTAGCTTTATGAAGGAGGTGCCCAAAATAATATATTTCAAGATAAGCATTACAAATGCCCATTTAGGTGTCTCTCCTAAAGAAAATTCATTTTACCATGAATATTTCAACTAGCCTGGTAGGCTAGTTTGAGTGGAGTGCCTTGAATTTCATGTAGGTGTCTCTGGGTTGATCTTGTACAGCAACTGTCTCTGTTGTGTGCCTCACACAATGTCCCTATTGGGTTGGGCATTGTAATCAACACCAACATGTTTACACTGGGTGCCATCTGCAAAATACAAGGAAGTTCTCAGAAGTTTCCCTGCAAGGATTTCCTCGGAAAATAAAAGGAGAGTGTATTTCAGCAGCAGTTGGAAGAGAATGATTTGCGGTTGTAAGGTTATTCAACCCAACAACTACATCAACATCAGAATTGAGAAACCAATTAGTAGTGGCAATGGTTAACCCAGTGATCACCAATGCCACATTGCATGAGTTTTCCCCCTTATTGCATACTCCACATGTTTTAAATGCCACCACAAGAAGAGTATAGTTGTCAAGGAAAAAAATTACCCTTCGAGAGCTTCATGTTGCCACAAAGAGCAGCCTACTACGATACTTCAAGATTTTTCAATACAAGTAAAGTGCCTCATCTGGTTGAGTCCTCTTGAGGCTCGGAAAGGCTATATTTGTCTGGTTTTTTACTGTGAAGAGACAACAGCTTGGGTTCTACTGCTATTTGGAACTTGGATGATTGCAAGGGCTACAACTTATGTTCTTTCATGGCATAATGGCTTCTCACAGAATTACATGTCTTAGCACTGATATCTACTTTGAATCGACAATCCAATAATTTTGGAACATCAAGTGTGTGTTAAAAAAATCATTAAACCGTTGGTTGAGTGTTAGTGGGGACAAACCAAAAGCAATATTGCAAGGCCAAATTCTCACCTCTGTGTTGAAGTTAATCTAATATGGAATCTCTCTGAAATTCGCTAGCAATTGTTGGGATAGATCCATATTATAAAGGAATCTAACTTAACTTACTAATGCTTGCTCCACTTGCCTTTCACCAAATCATTTATCCAAGTAAATTTCTTCTATGAAAACAAATAAAGGAAAAATGAGAATCTCGTGCAAATCTTCCTAGAATCCATGAATATTTCCCATGTATACAAGAAAAACCATTATCCTCAAATTACCAATTTCCAAGACATTGCTCATGTGTATGGCAGGCATGTCTTCCCCATTTCCCCTACTAGGTGTTTCCATGGGAGATGAAATCAAGAGAAGTGACAATTTTAAACTCGAAGAGGTGATAACTTCCCATATTATATCTTAATTCATATTATGTGTTGTAATGTTGAAGGAACTGCAAAAAATTGAATTGAAGCTCTCAATAAACATTGGGTCAAATGTTCATCTTTTGCAAGAAATCTAAGTGATGGGATTCTCAATTCAGAATGACAATGATGGAGAGCATGTGTAGTATCCCCTTCGTTGACGTCTTTCATTCTAGATAGTGGGTAAGGCCCACTTGCATATGTTTTTAAATGACAACTTTGGTTGCTAGAACAGTATGTGGTTTTTGTCATGTATACTTCAAATGACTTGTTCACATAACACATTTGTGGAATTGGATGTACCAGTCCTTACCAATAGCTCAGTGAGTCGTTGGTGATGATTTAAATATTTGTTCACTAGACAAACCACTGAACTGGTGATGGAGCCGAAACTCTCAAGGCCATGAAAGGGAAAATTATGAAACATTTGAATTCTATGTTGGAAATTTTAGACATCAAACATTTTAGAAATCAATCTCAAGAAAAAACAATTGGAAACAGTGGGTTTCCATGGATGGTCTAGTCAACAAAGAACAATAACTAGACTATAAGTGCAGATGGATAAGCCTTATGTCATCTTCACCAGTAGATCTAGACAATCTATCTTACTGCAAGATTTCATTAGTGTCGAACCGTTTATTTTTACCACATTGGTTATTTGAAATCCCAAGTTTATTGATATCTCAAGTTTCACTTCCAGTTTTAAGAGTTATAATGTCAAAGGGACTAAAATTAGGGAAAGTTGCTACCAAGGACAATGACAATACAAAAAACTATTTTAAACGTTTAAGATAAAAAGAATTTTTTGAGAGAACCATGTATGATGACCCAGCTAGTTACCTATGTCTTCACTAATTCAAGGCAGCGAGATCCTGCCCTTAATTAGAGCAGTTAATTTAGCTATTATTTTAATATATTTTAATTGACTAATGACAACCCAACTGAAACCAATATGGAAATCACTGTTGTTTTTTATATTATATTAGCCCTCTTTGAGAGTCCGATGTAATGAATAGAGTGCTTTCTTTCCATTTTGTGCCTCTATCTTTCCTTGTGTCTATTCTTATCACTAGTAATCATCGGTAAGGAGATCTTGGATCATCATCATCACAACTAAAGGTCTTAGGAGGATAGTAGGGTGATGACAAAATATAGAAATAGAATAAAGGATATTTTTAAGCGCTAATATAGAGAATTTTTACTAAGGAATGATGCTAATAGAAATGAAGCCATGGAGCATGAACTGTTGGAAGCTCTAAGAAGAATGGGTAAAAGACAATTAGTCATGTTTGGATGCATTACCTTGTGAATTCTACTTGATCCATTGGTTTGTGCTTGATAAGGAACTCTGAATCATGTGCCAAGGGTCGTTGGAAACAGAGTACAATTGGAGACAAATTACTTTGCTTAATGTCTCCTATAAGGAATTTTCTTAATGTCTCTTATACGGCTTAGCTGTAACCATGTATATTGTCACTAAACTAAAGGACTTGCCAAGGGGCCTTGGAAATAGAGTACAATTGGAGACCAATTACTTTGCTTAATGTCTCCTATAAGGAATTTTCTTAACGTCTCCTATATGGCTTAGTTGTAACTATGTATATTGTCACTAAGCTAAAGGACCCCTCCACCCAAGTGGCCTTCTAATATTTTGAGTGATTTAGTTATGCAAAAAGAATTGAAATAATGCCTTTTAGTCCTAGTGCAACTCACAATTGCTTATTCATGTACCTGCTCACTAGGCTACAAAGAGGTCTCCCCTGTCAAGAGGTATTTGTGGCAGCAAACTGTCATTATTATCAAACCACCAGGAGTGGCTACTCAGACCAGCTCTTTCATAAATTGTTAAACAAATCTAAACATAGACATCACTTCCTATGTCTGAAATAGCATAATATGTACTATAAAATGTTCTTGAAATACTATGTTTAAAATCAGACTCATGTCAATTTACAGAAGGAATAAATGCAACAAACAAATCTTAAACCCACCTTTTCTTTATCCAGCATGTGCTCCCCACCTCCATTGCCCAAACCAGATCAAAGTGCCCATATGGAAAAGGCTGGTCTAATGCATCCGCTACTTGAAAATCAACCTGTGCAAACATGGGAAAAATAAACTCTAGTTTCAGTGCAAGAAACTGAAAAAATATTGAAATCATGATAGACTAATTCCAATCTAAATTGAAAATTCCACACCCCACGTCCACCACACACCTCGGCCACTGATCATAGAGTTCTTGTAACTAAAATCCAACCACTGATAATAGAGTTCTTGTAACTAAAATCCTCATCATCTTCATAATCCATATCAAATTTAAATTGTTCAGGGAAATGTTCCTCTTGTGAAAAGGGTTCTGAACGATTATCCTCTCCATGAGATTTAACAACCAACATTTCTTGATCAACTTCCAACTTACACATTACTTGACTAACAACAATAATGTAAATCACTTGAAGCTAATAGATTCCTTCACTCCATGAAACTCACAACTCATCATTGGACTGATTTCTGCAAGACAAAGACGAGTTTCAACAGTTTTTTTAGGAATATAGTGCACAACATCAAAACCCCTAAACAGGCCTCTCCTATCATGGGTAACAGTTGTCTTAGTATTTATGCATCCTTGATAGCATCAAACTTATAAATATATTCCAATTCATCCTCTGAGAAAAAGAAGTTTGACGCGAATGGAGCCACTCAAGGTAAGGATCCTCTAGATTTTCTGAGAAGAAAATACCATGATCTATACGTGTAATATCAAGGGATTCTTCTCCAACTTCCAGCTTCAGCATTTTTTTTAGGAATATAGTGCACACCATCAAAACCCTTAAACAAGCCTCTCCTATCATGGGTAACTCCCGTCTCAGTATTCATGCATCCTTGATAACATAAAACTTATAAATATATTCTCGTTCATCCTCTGAGAAAAAGGATCCTAAGTCCAATGGAGCCAATCAAAGTAAAGATCCTCTAGATTTTTTGAGAAGTAAAGACCGTGATCTATAAGTGTAATATCAACGTCTTATTCTCCAACATGGGGATATCCTCCTACATTTTCAATATTCTTCACAAGAATATTGCCTGCATGTCTGTCAGTATTAATTATCCTAATATCTGGTATTCCAATCGTATGTACAACGGTTGCTAAGAAACTAGATGTTCCATGGTCACTGGCATCACAATCATGTGGGACAAATTGCTGAAATGACACAACTTTACTAATAGTATGTCTCTTATTTCTTTTCTTCCTTGTAGTCATATTACTTTAAAAACCTAATGTGCTATTTTGACAAGCACAGGAGGAAGAACATTTCCAAAACGATCATGATCTAGAACTTATACTGCAACACCTCTGGTACCTGTTTTCTACAACACTAACCTATCTCTTTAAACTCGGTTTTTCATCGTCATCATCTTTCACTATTTCATCTAGGTTTCAGATACGTTGTTCAACCTTTCATTGATTGTCATTGTATTTTATAAATTATGGTCTAGGGAGCCACAAACTCACGAGAATCAGCCTCCAGTATCTCAACACAAAGTTCCCAATTGATTTGTCATGGAAGTAACATTTACAATCTGTTGTGAGTGAAGTGTTCGTTGAACCCAATGATTTTGGACAGGACATGTGAAAACAAAGTAGCAGGTGGAAATAATGGATGGGTGCATCATTTAGAGAAATTTATGGCTTGTGATGGCTTTCTTTGAAATAAATTTGTACCAAAACAAAAAATCTAGGTCCTAGTCAGGGAGACCTTCCTTGTTGAATTCTCTTTAGAGAACAAACTCTAATTTGATCTATGTGATTTAGTTCTCACTGGCAAGGGATCCAAGGTATGCATATACATATTGTCCTTCATATTCTCTCCATTGTCATTTCTTCCAATCACCTTTATCATTTTTCGTTGGTAGAACCAATTGGTCATTTGTTGATACTTAGATTTTTTGGATGTAGAAATCCTCAGCAAAAATGGTTTACATTTTAATTTATAGTAATCTCCAGCGAAAATATGCAGATGGTGAGCAATGTTGAAGATAACCTACATGTCCCATCTATATCCGTTGCTTTCCATGATCATAGTGAGATGAATCTAAAAGAATGTTAGGTATAGTTTTACGATCCCTTACTATTTTGCCTCAATTAAGTTTGAAAAGTTGTTCATCTTATGAAAATCTCAATACCAGAGATATTGAAGGAGAATGTCAATCTTCAAATATTGCAGGAGAAAGAACCTACCTAAAACCCCTTTAATCTTTGGAAAATTTTCTAGTTTATTTTCTAATCTAGTTTGTGCTGGTCGACATTCATTGAAATCACAAGTTTGACATCACAAGTTTGACAGGTGAACTATTCACAATTGAATGTGAAATGATTCAGAGGTTTTTGAGGGTATTAGAATCCATATACAGAGAAAATATACTTGATATCTAGAGCCCAATCAGCTCATTATATACAGAGGATGAAGAACAACTGAAGACATCCAAAGGGAATGGTATGAATTTAAGAAATAAATTAATAGGATAGCCAAATAAAACCCTTCACATTAGTCGCACAAACCTAGGAGACTTTTTTTCCCACAAACCTTCTCATAAATGGATGCTGAAAGTATAAGACATGAAATGCAGGCTTAGACCAACATATAAGGGAGTTAAGAGATAAACCCATTATGGATTTCTCAAATATACTAGCAAATGACAAGGACCCGAGGGTCCATATTCATACAACATGGAAAAAGGGAAAAATGAATTTTCACTAATTAATTGCAATACACAGAAGGAAAGGTAAGTTTTCGACAATTGTGTTATATGTACTCACCTGCGTTTCTAGCTCTCCCACAAAACTCAGAAGGGCATGTTACAACGAATTTGAAAACTAAATGATTGGCTTGGGGAATTGTTGAGATGCTGAGAGTTTGAATCTACTGCATGAAAGTTGCGATAGTACTCGCACCTTTTTCTTCAATCTTAGCATGATGTGCACTCTGGAGTCCTTGTCTTTCCTACCGCATGATCTCCTACTCAAATATCCCAGTTTTAACTTGGGGTAAAGGAAACTCTATGCACTGACCTATGTTTTGATTAGTGTGGTGACATTTAATTTCTTTTAATTTTTCTAGCCTTCTCACCATGGATTGGGAATTTTTCCTTCCTATTACAATTTTCTTTTTCACTTTCTCGTGGAATTTGAGAGAGTGGGAATGGTTCCCGCCCACGTTTGCAAGTACTTGCCTTTTGTTGCTAGGACTTCCTCACACTTGGGTTGGGGTGAGTAGAGCCGCTTGAGTCCTTGTTGGTCCACTTTGGTAGGAAAAGGGTTTTCATGTAATTGCATGTAATGATTTTAATGGAGGGTGTTATAAGATCAACTTAAGAGAATATTTACAAAATGGAGAGGGTCATGACATTAATACAAGTATTTCTATGGGGTTTAGGGGTAGGGTATGCATAGTCAAAGTAGTATTAGATTGTAATTAAGAGTACCTCATATTACATTAGAAAATTTTGATTACAAATATTTATATTTTATGGTGCAAATGTAATAATGTTTGTAAATTCTTTTGTAAGGCATGAAAATGGTTAAGTTTAGCGTGCCTTTTAGATATATGCATGTGTACATAATGGTAGAGTAAATGATTTATGGTGGGGAATGAGGTTGAAGCCCAACAAACATTTTGATGCCCTTGTACATACTTTTTGATTAATGAAAAATCTTCAACTTACAAAAAAAAATAACACACTATACTCACACACAATGCAATAAGCAAGCCCCCATCGATGTTATGGACTACTTTAAATGGTTTTAGTAGCGTTGGATGGCTCCAACAATTATAGTTGAAAGTATATGATGTTATCTAATTTAACCAACAAAACATGCCTTTGATAATGCTAAATAGACTTACACTCCATTTACTACATTAAACAATCAAGTGAGGCTTTGATAATTGTAACCAAACATACAAGTCGTTGATCAATTTAACCAACCTAACACACATTTAATAGTGATAAGGAAAATGTACATGTTACTAATCAAGTGACCATCGTGTCATGCCTCTAACATGTTCAATTGAACATAAATGTTGTTGATGGGGTTGACCTATCTAACATATCTCCCGCAATTGTAGTCAAACATGCATGTTGATTCAATTAATCTCCTAGATAATGTTAATCAAAAATACATGTTAATATCCAACCTAACATGTCACTAATAGTGGCAATGAAATGTGCATGTCATTGACTAAGCTAATTGACCTGATATGTTGTTCACTAAGATGATTAACCCATAACTCACTAAGCTGGCCAAGTTGACAAACCATTGGTTTTGTCATTGAACTGACATGCCTTTAATAGAAACAACTAAATGTACATGATGTTAAACTAGTAAACCATCATGCCATGCCTTTAACAATAGTAACAAAGTGTGAAAGTTCTAGATTGGGAAAATCAAACTCATATACCTATGATAATCATAATTTACCATACATGTTTGTTATGTATCAACCCTTCAAGTTTTCCCTTGCTTCTATACAAAAAGAAGCATGCCATGCAACTCTCAAAGTAACTTTGATACATATACAAATTAAGCTTTTATTTACTTGTTTGATTTGTGTTAAAGTGTTTCCTCTTTAAACGTCATGGGATTGGATCCAAAGGAAATAAAGGTATGCACACTTGTATAGATTAAATAGTTAAAGCATTGAGTGGAGGGAATCACTTGTCTCACAAACAAGGTTGGTCTCATATGTCGACTTGGTAGCTACCTGCATTATAAATTAATATTAAATATTGTTCTTATTTTTTCTATTAATATGAATGCTTCTAATATTTAATATATTGTTAAGGAGATTACGTGTCGACTAAGTATTGAAGTATTTAATATTGGGTGAGAGAGTTGTAAGGCTGAAATTTTGGTTACCATGGGTTAAATCTGGTGTTTGCATTATGCCAATGCAAAATTAGATTTCACACCTCTCTGAGAATCAATCAGAATCATTTACACATACCAATCAAAGGCTTTCAATAGATGGTTAAAGTAGTGGTTGGGAGGAGTTCATTGTCAGATACATCCAAGGGTTTCCAAACTAGAGAAACAAGGGCATGTGTTTGATTTATGGGCTAACATTTGAAAGATTTCTATGAGGAGAGGAGTTGGTGGGAGTCCTTCTTATGGAAAGGCCCTGCACCTCTTCCTTTGTTTCTTAAAGTAGGCTTGAAATAAGTGATTATAGATATATGATACATATAATATGCAAACCACTCACAACACAACAATATTGAACATTTGCATGAGACATAACTTAATTTATTTTCAATATATTTTTTCTTTAAAAAAGGCAAGATATGCTACCATGATGCAATACAATGATTCACCAACATTGGGCACCAAACAAATGACTTGGACCACGGATGTTATGTACGATGACAATCATCCACTATAAACTATGATTATTAGCCACTCTGACACCCCTCATTTATGGTCACTCATTGAACATGCTCATGAAATTTGAGATCACTAGACATGGTTAACATGCTTTGGTTAACACAATCTAGTATGGTGTGAGGGTCTTGCCTACAATGCAAGCTTTCTAACACCCTTTACAACAACATTGCTTCACGAAAATTTTTTCCCACTTGAATACTATCCTCAAAGGCCACATCAATATACTTATAGATCCATGTGGAAAAACCCATTCATGTGTCACCATCACATTGTTCCATGCCATATTAGCTACAATAATGGCCTACCTAGGAAGTTTGGTGTTTTGTAAGCTATTGGCCCCCTAAGCAATACTTCACCAAATTTTCCTAATCCATTTCCAATTAACCAATCCAGATATTGGGGTATTAGTTGAAAAAACGCATCCTTTCATCACCTGCCACACTATCAACTTAGTCTCCAAGCCTCTGGGACACACTATAATTCTATTTTTGTTCCTCCCAACACTTGATAACCTAACCTCATATTTCATTATCACTAGATGGAGACTGCACTTCTCGCCATTCATCATTTTTTGCATTGGGCCCCTATGCCACCAACCACTGGGCATAACTCATTGTTTCAAATATGATAATCTATTGATAACTGATACCTGACATGCTGATAGGTCGATATCTCAAGATGTAAATAAGTCAATACCTTGACATGTCAATAGATCGATAGTTTTCCATTAGGATACAGTGGCCCTGAGAAATGTAAGGAAATCCCCAACTACTGATACCTGATAGTCTGACATCCTAACATCCATGTCACTAATACCTTGGGTGCCACCTAGTCACCATCTTAACACCATTGTGCACTATGATCAACAATGTCCCACCACATTGGCTACCACACTATTAAAGATCTAACCTTGCACCACATCATCATCATTAGTTACCTTAGTGCCTCAGCTACTACCTAGAGTGCCATATTACCAGGTCTAATAGTCCAGCATGCCATGTCATCTAGCCCATGCATGCACTTTATTTGGTGTCATCAGTATTGAGAAAAAATCCCAATGGTTGGGTCATGGTCTCCCAATAGTAAACACTTGATGACCAATATTCAATATCCATATGTCATCTAAAATAAACAACTCCCATCTAATAAAATATTAGTTTCTATATATTGAGGTTTCCTTTGAATCTTGCATTTTTTCTCAAATGAAATCCTAATAAATGGAGAGTCAAAAGGGTGATAAGTGATGCTTCATTTTCCCAAAGACGATACATGATCACCCAATACCATACCTTTCCTATCACTATGATGACTTTTTGCTGAGATATGATTTCGTAGAAAGATAATGGAAATGAACGTAACATTCGATGGTTATCATTGGGATCTATTACTATCAGGTTATTCTCATTGGTATTTTTTATACCATGTCCTAATCTTTGATACCAAATACATTGGTAAACTATATGTCAGCCAATCAATACATTATGTTGAAGTCCGATTGTAATAGAAGTATTTATTATGTCATTAGCCCAATACCTGACAAATGATATTATGTAATTTGGTTCTTAATATCTGTTTTGGATAGCCCTTGGTCATAGCCCCCTTATTGGACATATTACCAAGCATTGAGGCTAGGATCCCCAAACACCAAATTTCCAAATAGTCCAAAAATATAAAGGGGAACCAATCTCTAAATTTCTCCAAGGCAAATAACCATATAGAATGGATTTCCTCAATTTGTCTCCAAAGATGGAAGATATTTTTAAAGGGCATGGGTCTACCAAAATGACTTCTAAAAATACAAAGTTCCTTGTTATCCTTGAATGTATCCACACTCCTTCATCTCACTACCATATTCTAGGCCTTTCCTTTAGTTTCTTTACGATACTTTACCAACTAGAGAGTTCTTTAGTGAAATCTTTAAAAATTTCCGCTAGATGTTCTGAAAATACTCTTTCCCTTAAGTATCATTTTTTGAGATCAAGGCTTATATTTTTGTCTCAAAGTCCATATCATCCACAAGACTCTTTGATCAGTTCAATAAACTTAGAGAATTTTTGGCCCCTTTACGAATTGACTATGAACACTATTAATAATTGTGACTAGTAGTCCGTTAATCACATGCTTAAGTGAACCATTACATCCCTATTCATAGTCATGAAAAGAACATCATAAATTCACATTAAAAATTGATTAAAATGCATATGAATACTATACAACTATTGCATCCAACTCTATTATTCACATTATAAATAGACATCACATATGCCATAATATCCATTTAGCATATTAGTGCATACATATACTCATTTCATCAATCATCATTTGTTTTTTATTAATGTGGTTTACATTTCAAAGTTGAATTCCACAAGGCTACTTATGTAATGAATATTATGTGTTGTCTACAACTCATGAAGGGTGAGCCATGTTCTACCTCACCATAGTCTTAGCTACATTGCATTCATTCTTGCATCTGGCCACCCCCACGCTAAACCATGAAGCCATGAGGGAATTTTTCACTCAACATTATAGGGCGGGGTTAGGAAGGTCATTCCCCTTCATGAAGTTAACTCATTAGTTCCATTAAAGTCTCGTTAAACCTAGAGTATGCCCAATCATTATGGGTGATGTCTCAACTACAATACATAACAAGCAACCAGAAAAGGGAAAATATCTTATAGGATATCAATGGTGTAGGTATGAAGGCCAATATCCTTCATCCACATAGAATTTAATATCATATATTTCATACCATTGATCCAAGGATGGTTCTCATTGAAAGTGTGGCCACAATGGACCCACACAACACAAAGAGAGGCATTCTCAATGCTTCCTTTCTACACTTCTCATGTGTGGTTTCAATAATATTTCTAAAAAGATGGACATTCTAGGAATGCGTAACTCAAAGGGATTCTTTCACTCATCGAGTATTCCTTTGATGCTTCACCAAATGCTTTTATGCATATGTTTTAGCTGCTACAACCACCCTCCAAAATTTTGAATTCATATAATTTTTGGAGCCCTTATTGATAATATTCTTGATATGCCTAAGTGATCAAGGTCACTCTAAACTTGTTTGAAATCCTCTCAGTGTTTGAATTCATTCAAGTTTTCTTTGAAAATCTCTAAGTGTAAACACACTTTTCCCTCACAAGCTTCGTGCTCTTTCCCCTTGTAGTGCACCTTTGCTTGGAAATCTAGTTCACTTCTAAAAACCAACCTCAATCATGATCAGTGCAAGCACATCCCTAAACATTAGTAGACCCCAGTTGTCACAATAATATGTGTTGGGTGCACTTCAAGAGCCCAAGGAGCTCACACATGCGAGCTAGTTATAAATATAGGCCCTCCCCAAGAATTCATTTTACAGTTTGTTTTTTTGCTTGGAGGTTCACACACTTTCTGAGTATATAGCAAGGGTTCCATTTGTGATTGCAGTGCACACTCCTTTTGGGTAAGCTCTCCTTTTTTTCACTAAAAAAATGCACTTATGACTCTGTCATATCATTCCCTTGTTTTTTTCATATGTGCGTCTTCGTGTACCTTGAATTTTCACTTTCCTTGAATAGTTGAACTCATATATTTGTATGTGCATGTGTGTGTATGTCATTTGTTGAATTTTCATTTTGATTGGTTTGCTATGTGCTTGCATTTTTTTGTGTCTATACTTAGTTAAATATTTTCACTCTTGTTTTACCTACCCATCTCTTGTTGTTAGAAACAAGACTTCCTATGAAATGTGGAATCACCACATTCCTTCAGTGAGGCAACTCAGGGTTTTTGGTTCCCCCTATTATGCCTTCATACCTAAGGAACAAATAAAAAACTCACTGAAAGGAGTCACAAATTTATATTCTTTGGGTACTCATACCTCCAAAGCATACCATCCCTATGATGAAGTGAATAAGAATTTTATAATATCTAGAGATGTGATCTTTGTTGAGTCTTCCATGATTGACAATGTTGTTGAGTGGAAGCTTAATCATTTGGATAGATTCGAACGTGCAAAGTATTTTCAAGAGTTTGATAGTGATATTCCACATCCCCTTCTCTTAGCTCTATTCTTTCTATGAAGAGCCTCGAAGAAAAAAGGTTGAGGAAATTCCTTCCCCTACTTTGTCAGGAAGGAGCTAAGAGACCACTGTAAGCAAGTAGCCAAATCTAACAAGTAGTGAGGGTACATGCAAGATACAAAGAAAGGATTAATGCAAAGGAGTGTACTGAGTATATACATATTATCAAACATCTTTCATCCCACTTAGGACTCCTTGCATCGTGCCTCGTTAGTCATAAGATCATGTTGGTCACAACCTCCGTAGCTTAAATAAACAAGTGGTATTTCTCTTCATATTCTAAGTTATGTAATAAAAGTAAAAGGGAGCAAGAAATGTAGAGGAAAGACATGGAATGACTTTCAGTTCTTGCAACCATGCATGTCATTGAAGACATAATGATATGACAATGATAAGCAAACTTTTACGCTACAATAAGAGGTGTATTTCAAAAGATGTGCTTTTTTTTCCATACTTAGCCTCTAAATGGTTATGCATCAGATGGAGTCTTCATGTGGTCTCGATATTCTATCATACCTTGGGTTCCTTGGTCTACTTATTTTTCTTCTCATCTCCTTGAGATTCATCTATCATGTCATCTTTTTTCATGGCCCCTGAGAGACATAATTGTGTAGTTTCAATGAGCAGTAATTGTTCTGGGATGAGGCCCTAGGAGGACACATTTACATAATTTTAGCTAGATGAAAGGCAATACATCTTTCCAATAGGCAATGGAAAAGCTTGAGGGTTACATATGTGAAGTGTGCAGTTCAAGAAAGTTGGATGAGACTAGGTTGATAAGGAAGCTCCAAAATTTTTCTAAGTGTGGGATCAACGGAACTGATGTGAAAATTGATAAAACATGACTACGATCACACACTTGAATGCTTAGCGATACAACATAGACCATCTAGAACATATAACATACTTCACTTAATGCAACAACCATTGTGGCAGCTTACGACAAGTGTGGCTCCGATGATAGACTTTGGGAGGATAAAGGCAACACTTGTGTAAGAGTGTGTGAAATGAATGTGAAACATGTCTATGTGGTGAGGACAACCCATTCTCATAAAGATTTCCCCTTGAAGCAAAATAAACCTGCCTTTGCATGACAAGTGATAACCCCCATGCCTAAAGATGACACATTCTGTGTAAAGATAAAAGCATGAACTACTATTAAGATCGAAAAGGGGAGCTTGAGATCATCAACTTACCAATAAGCGACTAAGGAACGATCGATCACAATATCCATAATAGGATCTGAAATTTAAGTGCAAGCCAAAATTTTGGAGGGTGTTGCAACTACTGTCTTGAATTATAAGAACTTGGAGAATGTCTCATCTTTCCACATGAAGAAGATCCAACACTTCCATGAGAAGTCATCAATAGAAGTGACAAAATATTAGTGTCTGACAGTGTAGGTTGTCGAGAAAGGTCCATAAACATCATAGTGGATCCTTTCTAGGATTGCATGTGCTTTGTTGTCCCAATCATGGAATGTGGATTTTATGTACTTCCGCAATGTACATCCTTTGCATACATCCTACTGCTAAAGTGCTCCTTTAGGGAGGCTAGTGGTTATTTGTTGTATAATATTCGAGGTATCATGATGCAAATTACCAAGTATTTTGTGCCAAAGTTCATTGACATCGCGACCTACACTTTCTCTGCCATAGTGCTAAATGCAACACAATCTTCCACATCTAGCATATACAAGTTCTTCACATGAACCCCAATCTGCTTCACCTATCCTGTGGCTATGTGTCTCAAGAACTCTTTACCTTTGTTGAATATCACTTCACAACCATGGTAAACCAACCACTTTGTGAATGCTAGTAAACAGACCCCTAATCATTTAACTTTACCTTTTCTTACTAGCGCCTCGTATTGAAAATTTGAAGAAAAAATATTTTTTTTCTCTTCAAAAAATGTCTTAAAATCCCCCTCCATGTAATAGTGCTGAATGCAACGATAGACAAGTTACCTCTAATCGTATTAGCAAATATGAAAGGGACAAAAGAAGAATTGATGTCTCAGAAATCTTGTCAGTAAAAGTTGTCACGTTCTTCTTAGTCGACTACCCCCAAAAAACAAAGATCCCAACAAATTGGTGTCTTTATATAAGATAACGTTAATGGTAAGTACAATAACAAACTCAATATATATGCAAGACAGTAGTTTCTTGCAAGTTGGCAGACTTAGGGCTCACTCTCATAGTCAATTTTGCAGTTGGTAGATAATATTGCCTTAAATTGATATCTTTGTGCTTTAATTGTTAATTGTATTAAATAGGTTTCATTTAAAGTGGTCATTACCTTAAATATAAAGTTTTGTTTTAAAATATTTTTGTCTCAACTGTTTTTGTCTTAAATATAAAGTTTTATCTTAAAAATAATCTTGTCTTAAATTGTTTTTTTCTTAAATATAAAGTTTTGTCTTCAAATGCTTGTCTCAAACTACTTTTGTATTAAATATAAAGTTTTGTCCTAAAATATTTTCGTCTTAAATGATTTTTGTCTTAAATATAAAGTTTTGTCTTAAAATATTTTTGTGTTAAACTGCTTGCGTCTTAAACTATTCTTGTCTTAAACTATTTTTGTCTTAAATATAAAGTTTTGTCCTAAAATATTTTTGTCTCAAACTCTTTTTGTCTTAAAGTTTATATTTAAGACAATTCAATTGATATTAAATTTTAATGTAAAATAACTAAAATAAAAAGTTATTTTTTAAGACAAAAGATTCCTTTGGTCTTAAAAAAATGTCTTCAAAGTGCCCTTGGTGTAGTAGTGACATCTCCTCCGGATGATCCATTCAGTTTTGCAGGACCATTCCTTGCTCAAGAGGACTCCTCCGGTTGTTCTACCCTCTCTCCCACCATTTTTTTTTGGGAAGGGGCTTTATATCTCATGTACTCATATATTAGTTTATTCAGTCCTCGCTCATGTTTTTCGAGGTGCACTATGTGTATGAGACACGTTGTATTATTTTCTCGCTATGTTATGATAGCATGTAATGTACCATTCAACATGTACTTCATTGTTGAGTTCTATATTTCTAGGAGAACCATTATTTTTGTACAAAGTTATCTCGGCGGGTATGGGTATTTTTATCACTCCAGGAAACTCTTCGAGGTTGTAAATCAAAGATGCCTAGTAACATATAATTTTTAATATTGTTCTCTAGAATATTGGAATGAAAGATGGTTTGGATCAAGTCGGATAACCATTTCAGCTCTATTCACACTCAAGGCATGCATGAACACCCCCAATAACACAAGGCTTTAGACTGCTAATGCTCAATAGTCTGTAGATTTAATGGATAGATGGAGAACACTGACTATGCCAGCAGGTTGCATACATGGACCTATACGAATGGCTAGCTACAGGCAGCAAATGAATTTTCTGACTATACCGGCAAATGCGTATATAATCACACATATAAATGGCTAGCCATAGGCAACAAAGAAGCTTGCAAATCTAATATATCAAAGCAGAGATAAGATGACAGTTATCTGGCCTCAAACACACAGAAAACCTGAACAAACTGTTCAAGTGCAAGCATAGAACAGAAGAGAAATGGACATTAAACATGTAGCAGCAAAAGAAGCTTGTATTACTAAAGACTACAGATGAGAAGCTTGAGAAAACAGGGGAGGAATAATCTCCAAAAGTTGAACCCCTGTTACATCTTGTTTTCAGCTATTTATAGCTTGTTTACAATGGTCCTCAACCTTGTGAGGCTTCAGTTGTCTTAATCTATCCTTCTGTCTTGTTTAACTGATTGATTCCCTCAATAGGTAGGCATGGCTCGGCGATTTTCCTCTTCTGACAGAGAAATAACCATACTCAGATATTTTGGGTGGCCTGCTGTGATGCATAGGAGCTCCCTCGTGCCAAAGATGCCCCATTATGTTCGTTAGGATGACTACTGCACTGGCAGGGCCGTTAATGCTCCATGATTTTATTTGATTTGGGTTGAGGCGTGTAGTGGCCCTTCCCCTTCCCTTTCTGGACTCTGTTTGCCGGCCGCTGTCCCTCCGCCAAATCCTTCTTCTGGTATATAACATAACTGCACGGTTCCTTCAAGGATGGCTTGCCGCTTGAACCTGCAATGGAGTGGCTGCCGTTCTTATGAAATCCCTGCACCGGTCCCTTTCAGGCAATAGCTACGAATGTTTCTTTTATGTTATTGTGTTTGTCTGGGTCATAAACAGCGAAAACGCTGCGACACTGCTAAATCCCGCCCATTTATGTTTCACTTGGACTTCAAGCATCCTCAAACGTGGCATAACTTTCTATCGGGTCCGCCTTTTGGGTCACAGTCGCATATCGCAGCTGGCCAATCCCTTTCTTTTCTTTATATTTGGAAATTTATGAACAATGCTGCAAAACATGAGGAAATCGACTTTGGCGGACCTGAAAGTATATGTATTTCAATTCCCGGACCCTTTTGGGTCCGGGCTTCATCGTTATCAGCATTCGCTAAGGCTTCCTGTGTATTTCCTTATACATTGACAATACACAAAATACAATAAAAATGGCCCCCGCGCGGACTTGAAATATTATGAAAAATCCTTTATAGTGTCATCAGGTCCGACCCATCGGATCAGAGGCATGCTATATGTAAAATCCCCGCCCCTCAGAAAACGCCAATAGCGATATTCACCGCGGACCCGATAAGTTATCAAAAATAACTCATAACGCCGTCGGGTCCGGCCCATCGGCGATCGCTGATAGCGATACGCCGAAGCGATATCGACGATCGCTCATTGGTAATGTATCATGTCATTGCCTCTGCCTCCTCCGACTTGCGATATGTCGACGCGACTTGGACCGTTGATCGGCCAGATCTGACGGCTAAGGTCGATGCGGATTCATAAGCCTGCAATCTTGGTTTTTATGTGATTTTTTTGGTATTTTCACCTGCCGATAGTGTAATTCTTCCCTCCAAAGGGCTTCCCTCTTGCAACCTCTTTGATCGATGGGTAGCTTTTGTCATGTCTTGATGATTTGAACAGCAAACATGGATTTTGGGCATGACTATAAGCATATTTGCGGCCTTTGAGAGCTTTTTGAATATATTTTTAATCCATTTGCATAGCAAAGCTAACAGGTATGCCTCCTCCACCTCATTGAGTTTCAATACAACAACATAAAAGGAGACTTGCATTAGTCTCGTCCCCTCTGTCCTTATCCTCTTTCAATTCAGCTTCATTGGTCTCTCTCTCTCTCTCTCTCCCCTTGACTCCCTTGTGTTGTTTAAGTGATTGTGTCTTTACAACGTACTTCGGTCATATGTTTTGCTCCTAACACTTGTACGTTTGGGGGAAATTTGTTATCACCAAAAAATTTATCATCTAGCCTAATTTACTAGATGGATCAAGGTACACCATGTAAAGCTAATTTTACCATAGTAATTTTTCTCTGAGTGTGAAAATTACCTAATAAACCATCTTTATTAAGTAATTTATAGTTAAACCCATAAAGAATAATTAAATAAATCATTATTTATTTGATTTTCTTCTAGGAATAATTAATTAAACCATTGGTTTATTATTATTCCTTGTCAAATTAGACCCAATCATGAAAAAATAAAGAAATAAATCATTATATATCTTATTTTTCTCTAAGAATAACTAATCAATCATTAATTAAATATTATTCTTTGTTAAATTTGACTAAATTCCTTAGGAATAATTAAATAAATCATTATTTGTTTATTATTCCTTAACTAATTCATTGAGATGATAAATAAATCATTTATTTATTTATTATTTCTAAATAAAAGTTTAAATATTTTTTTCTCTCCTAAACAAATATAATAAAATATTCAAGGTAGTTATTCCAAGAATGAGATCAATAATATCTTATTATTGCTCATTATTCGAGGATAAATCAATATTTTGTTATAAATATAAACATTTTTCATTCTTTATTCACCTTTGGTTATTTTCATTGTTGCAATCACTCTTGTAACTCTCATTATTTTCATTGTGCCACATCATATATTTGTTGGGTTAACACATTATAGAGTAGATAAACTCTACACAAGCTTAAAACCTTTGAGGATAACCAAGAACCCATCCTAGGGGAATTGGTAACATTTATTTTTTTCCTTCACGCTTGTTATAATAAAACTATTCTCTTTATATCTCATTTCCATTAGATGATTTGAGTTCTTACTCTTTCTTTTGGATGTTTAACTATGATTGTCACATAGATACGAATGTTGATAGGTTTTGTTTCTATGAGTTGTTCAAGATCTACAATGTTTAAAAGCCATTTGTATTGTTGAGATTGTTTGTCATCCACAATTCTTTTAGTAGATCTTTGAGAAGAAAACACTACAATACTAACAAGTCTAACCTATAGGGAATGTTTTGAATTCAATAAAAATACTCAGCGAGAAAATGCATGTGAAATCATTCTAAATGTATGCTAATGATGAATGTAAAATCAATTTATTTGAAGATACCATTTTTTATACTTAAAAACCTAATTTGAATCAAATTGGTTCCATGTTGGATCTAGTTCTATGCCACTCACTCTCTTGGAAAATTTTAATGAAATTAAAGATTGTCACTCTCTTTGGGGCTGATTTGCACAAGCATTAGAGTTTTTGAGCTGCAATGGCATTAGATATATTTCAGAAGTTTTCCTATTCAATTTTATCAAGGTTATAATAACAAAATAAATTAAATGATGACCACCAATAAGAAAGATCTTGAAGAGAAAAGGTATTGGAATGGCACCTAATGAACCTTGAAGAAAATGCATTAGCTAGGAATTCCTAAAATCACTAAAAATATTGTCATGTCATCATGAAATCTGATTTCAAAAAGAGACAACAAATACAAGAGGAAGTCACAAATGAATAATAGGGAAACTCTTTTGAACCCTTCAGATGGTTGCAATGCAACTATACCTATAGGGTATGTGGTTGTTTTTGGTTGCTAAGGTAGATATAACATCACCAAGAGTAGAACGAGATTTCTTGATAGATTGAGCTTCCTTACGGTGCTCCACTTGAACATTTCTTTTTGATATTCTCTCACTTCCTTTCAGATCAACAAGCCTCAACTTTCTCTGTGTACATATTTTTCTCCCTTTACCATCACACAAAGTACAATATACATGGTAACATTAAAATTACAAACCTTCAATAACTCGTTACCAATGAAAACAAAAAAATAAAATCAGGATTGCCTCACTCTTTGATATTGTCATATAAATCAACTAATTCTCACATGCAATAATAAAATACACTGTAATTTTCTTTGATTAGGTATTAAACTATTCAAATAAGTACTTTCTATGACATAATATAAATTTTGATAATTACTTCAAGTGCGTAATCAACTATTCTACAAATTAGTATTGTTCGACTCAATTTAGTCAATATTTTTTACCTAACCAAACTACTGAATAATTTGTAACATAGGGGCAATTTTATTATATGTTCTTTGTTGAATTAATCGTGATTTATCGTTTTATGTAACAGTTTGAAGTGAGCATTGATGAAAGAATGCACATCAGTGAGAATTGCTACCGTTTTGATTATAATTAGTAGATCCAATGACCCTTGTATTGCTTCTAGTTTGTAAAACTTCCAAAACCTCATCCATAGTGTGTACTTGTCCTTGAACAAGTCCTGGAACATGATGGACATCTTTTGCTACCTTCTTTACTTCAAGCCTAACTGTTGGAGATCAGATGCACAGCGGAAACAAAATAAACAGCAGACTAATCGAGCACATAAGACACAAGAATTTAATGTGGTTCACCCAACGAATCTGGGCTACGTCCACACAACATAGGCATCGACAATCTTATTAATCAAACAGGAGATTACATCAAAGAAATCCTCACAAAACTCTCACCCTCTCAGCAAACATCCGAATGGTTGCCTGTTATATAGCATAGAGAATCTAACAACCTCATTGACTCACTCACATCAAATATAGGAGGCATTAATCATCTCCCAACAACCTGGAGCTAATCTAGGAACTGAATTTCTATTGTTGTCATCAGCTGAGATTTTTCCTATCTTATTCCAAACAGAAAATCTCAACAATCTCCACCTTGACAACAATTCGCCTGATGCCCTGTTATTATTATTTTATCTTTTCTGTAAGCCAAGAGAAGCCAAACACCAGCGTAGCTTCTCCAACAAAACTGGTTTCGTGAACATGTCTACACAGTTTTCCTTTGTATGCACCTTTTCAAGAGAGACTCCCCTTTCAGTGATAACCTGTCTTACAAAATGGTACTTGATCGGTATATGCTTTGATTTACTATGATAGGCCGGATTCTTAGCCAAATATATTGCACTTTGACTATCACAAAGTAACCTGATGTTGTCCTGTAACCTACCAAACTCACCAAGCAAACCTTTCAACCATACCGCCTCTTTGCAAGCATGCGAAGCAGCAATGTATTCTGCTTCAGTAGTGGATAAAGCAACAATATTTTGTAGCTTTGACATCCAGCTAATAGCTCCACCTGCAAGAGTAAAGACATACCCTGAAGTTGACCTTCTCTTATCCAAATCACCTGCAAAATCAGAATCAACATACCCGCAAACAGATTCACTACCCTTATTGTAAGTGATACAATAACTACTTGTGCCTCTCAAATACCGAAGCACCCATTTCACTGCTGACCAGTGTTCTTTACCCGGATTTTCCATGTACCTGCTCACAACCCCAACTGCATGTGAAATATCTGGTCGAGTACAAACCATCGCATACATTAAACACCCTACTACATTGGCATACGGAATTTGAGACATATAATCCCTTTCTTCATTTGTATTAGGACATAAACTCGAAGAAAGCTTAAAATGGGAAGCTAAAGGGACTGACACAGGCTTCACATTATTCATACCAAACCTCAAAAGTATTTTCTCAACATACTTCTGTTGTGATAGCCACAACTTACCATTACTCCTGTCTCTGAAAATCTCCATGCCCAAAATCTGTCTTGCTGCTCCTAGATCTTTCATATCAAATGTCCTTGCCATCTGAGCCTTCAACCTGTTGATTTCTTCTATGCTTTTTCTTACTAAAAGCATATCGTCAACATACAATACCAAGATAATGAATATGCCATTATTCAACTGTTTAAAATAAACAAAACGATCATATTCACTTCTAACATATTTCTGACTCAACATGAAAGAATCAAACTTCTTATACCATTGCCGAGGCGACTGCTTCAGGCCATATAATGACTTCTTAAGCCTGCAGACAAATTTCTCATTGTGATGCTGAACAAACCCTTCCGGTTGTTCCATATATATTTCCTCATCTAAGTCACCATGTAGAAATGCAGTCTTAACATCTAACTGCTGCAACTCTAAATCAAGCAAAGCCACTAATGCTAACACAATTCTAATTGAAACAATTTTGACCACTGGTGAAAAAATCTCATGAAAGTCAATACCGGCTTTCTGATAAAACCATTTTGCAACCAGTCGCACTTTGTAGCTGTCTTCCGTATCATTCACACCCCGTTTCAGCTTGAAAACCCATTTACACCCCACAGTTTTCCTGCCTTTTGGAAGCTCAACCAGATCCCATGTACCATTCTTACTTAAGGCCATCATTTCGTCCTTCATGGCTGCTTTCCACTTGTCACTATTTGAACCTTCTACAGCTTCCTGATAACGCAAAGGTTCATCATCATTAGCGGTCAAAACAACTGAAGTAACATGATCATCATACCTTCTCGGAGGGTGTTTGATCCTTGTAGACCTTCTTAAGAATGTTTCTGGTGCTTCCACAATTGGTTGTCTATCATCTGTAGGAACTTCTTCATGATCGCCATCTGAGACCTGTTCATGACCTCCATCTGAACCATGTTCATAATCTGATTCTGAAACCTGTTCATGACTAGAATCTGAACTATGGTCGTTATGACTATCATTAGAAATGCTGTCAAACTGAATATGCTGGAAATCAAATACATCATCCTGTTTCAATCTACTATCTACATCTAACTGTACAAGAGAGGATTCATTAAACTTTACATCTCTGTTGATGATGATTTTGCGGGTAGTAGGATCCCACAATCTATATCCCTTTGTTCCATCACCATACCCAACAAAGATATACCTTTTAGACTTTGGATCTAATTTAGTTCGCTGATGTTTAGGCACTAGAGCATATGCTTCACAACCAAACACTCTGAGTTTAGAATAGTCACAAGGGTGTCCTTTCCATACCTCTTGCGGAACCTTGCAGCCAATCGCTGTTGATGGAGATCGGTTTATCACATAACAAGTTGTTGCCACTGCTTCCGTCCACAACTCCTTTTGCAACCTGACGTTACTCACCATACACCTTGCTCTCTCTAGAAGAGTCATGTTCATGCGTTCAGCAACTCCATTCTGCTGAGGAGTATAAACCGTGGTCTTATGTCTCTCGATCCCTGCATCCTTGCAATAGCTGTCAAACTCCTTGGAGGAAAACTCACCACCATTGTCAGTTCTTAAACATTTTATAGTTCTACCAGTGCTGTTTTCTACCAATGCTCTAAACTGCTTGAAAACTGTAAAAACATCAGACTTCCTTTTCAACATGTAGACCTACACTTTCCTAGAAAAGTTATCAATAAACAATACAAAATATGACGAGCCACCATATGACGCTGTAGGGGCTGGACCCCAAACATCTGAATGGATATATTCAAGTATGCCTTTACTAGTATGTTTGCCTGTTTTAAACTTTTGTTTACTTTGTTTACCAAACAAACAATGTTTACAGAAATCTAACTTTCCAGATCTTAGATTAGGAAGTAACTTGCGGTTAGCCAAAATTTTCAACCCTCGTTCGCTCATATGGCCCAACCTTTGATGCCATAGGCGAATGGAACTACTGTCCTGTTCAGACACCGACACATGATCTGACCTAGTTCTACCTTCTAATTGAAAAAGATTTCCTACCTTCTTAGCCTTCATCACTAGTAAAATACCTTTATAGATTTTCATAACTCCACCTTGAATTACAGTTTTATATCCATTCGTATCCAGTGCTCCTAATGAAATTAAATTTTTTCTTAGATCTGGTACATGTCTCACATCAGTTAACAATTTGGTTGTGCCATCTAACATTTGCAGTTGTATACTTCCTATTCCAACAATACTGCAAGTGACATCATTACCCATGTACACGACTCCATCATCAACTGATCTATATGTCTTAAACCAATCTTTATGAATACACATGTGGTTAGATGCCTCGGAATCTAACAACCAATGTTGATCATGTTTTGAAACATTAATAGACAATACCTCATCACTCATACCTGAACCAGATACTGAACCTGTATCTGTGATGTTGGCTTCCTTCTTTTCTGTCGAAGAGCCTTCTTTAACAGCCTGCTTTCGCTTCCAGCAATCCTTTTTAAGATGTCCAGCCTTGCCACAATGCCAACACTTCACCTTTGTCTTCTTTCCTTTGGACTTTGAACGAGAGTCGCTATGCTTTCCCCCGGAGTGTCTCTCTCTTGAGCGACCTCTGGCCATCATTACCTCTGACGTAGAGGTGTCTCCATTCGACCTCTTCCTCGTCTCCTCAGACAACAAGGCTCCAACAACATCGTCAAACTCAAGAATGTCTGCTGTACTAAAGCTTATGGAAGTAACAAAGTGATCCTAGGATTCGGGCAATGAACACAATAAAGTTATTGCCTTATCCTCACAATCAAATTTCACATCTAGACTGTCTAATTGTACCAGCAAGGTATTAAAAACATTCAGGTGAACAGTAATCGAGGTAACTTCTTTCATCTGCAAACCGTAAAGCTTCCGTTTCAGGAGAATCCGATTTGTCAAGGATTTCGTCATATACAGCTTCTCCAACTTCGTCCACAAACCAGCTGCAGTCTTCTCTGACACGATGTTAAATAAAACATCATCAGCCAAACACAACCAAATTCCGCTCAAGGCTCTTCCATCCAATTCATTCCACTCATCATCTGTCACGGGGGAAGGCAGTTTGGACCTGCCCAACAATGCCTTTGCCACGCCCTGCTGTACCAGCAGATCATGCATTTTTACCTTCCAGATCTCGAAATTATTTTTGCCATTAAACTTCTCGATTTCGAACCGGGCACTTTGAGTTTTCGCCATTTGTATCAACAAAAAACAATAATCTCCAAAAAATAACAACTTTCAATAAATGAAGTGTTTAAATACCAGCAATGAACAAAACTGCCTATGCCTATCTGCCCTTTGTACTTCACATACATATATCTGCCTATGCTTTAAATAAAAAACAAAATTTTTCTTTTACTGCCACTGTGCAGCATAAATCCAGATTGCATGATTATAAAATATGCATCACACTGCTCTCCTCTGCGCGCATTCTTTTATTAAACGCAGGCAACACAAATTTCGCTATACCAAGAAGCCACCCGCACAGAGTACGCCCTCTCATGCCAACTCCTTACCTACCACGCCAAGCCACTTCCCGCATATATATATATGGCAAACGCAAATTCCGGCGAATTACTTTACATGATATCATAATAATAAATGAATCTTGACATTCCAAAATTTGCCAATGATATGCGTGCACTAATGTCAACCCCGAGAGAGCCCCTGGCAGTCCAGAATATTGAGACAAAGACTAAACTTTGTGGTTCAATATTTTTATGAAAATAGTGAACACTGGATTTTATGCGGTTCACAACAACCTTAGGTAGCTTGCTGTTTGGGGAATTTTTAGAATAATCAGAGCAGGCCAAAAGTGAAAAACAGTTACGGAAAATGCAAACACGCATTCAGCATGTAAACAGTTACAGAAAATGCAAACACGCATTCAGTACCTCGATCAGCATGTAATACACCGCATAAATTTAAGACTTCAGGTATACTTTAAAATCGTAGAGCAGTACCTCGATGAGCATGTAATACACCGCATATATTGAAGGCTTCAGGTATACTTTAAAATCGTTGCACAGCCACAGCTCAAACACTACGTACTCCGCAGGAAACAGGCTTCTGGCAATCGATTGAAAACTACCACGTACGCAGCGCTTCCAGGCAGCACCTCCAGGCAGCAAAGAAAAGACCTTTACGCACAGCACCAGAGAAATGACCTTTACGCAGTGCCTCCAGGCAGCACCTCCTCCAGCACGTCATACACAGCTCCCTCAGCGCTCCAGCAACACCTGCGCTCCAGCACGCTGCCTGATCCACGCATCAACTGCGCTCCACCTCCAAAATTGCTCTGATACCAATTGTTGGAGATAAAAAATAAACAGCAGACTAATCAAGCACATAAGACACAAGAATTTAACGTGGTTCACCCAACCAATCTGGGCTATGTCCACACAACATAGGCATCGGCAATCTTATTAATCAAACAGGAGATTACATCAAAGCAATCCTCACAAAACTCTCACCCTCTCAGCAAACATCCGAATGGTTGCCTGTTATATAGCATAGAGAATCTAACAACCTCATTAACTCACTCACATCAAATATAGGAGGCATTAATCATCTCCCAATAACCTGGAGCTAATCCAGGAACTGAATTTCTATTGTTGTCATGAGCTGAGATTTTTCCTATCTTATTCCAAACAGAAAATCTCAACACTAACCACAAACCACCTAGTCATTCGCAATTAAATAGACTAAGTTTCTTTCCTTCGATATAACATTATATGTATCAAATGTATCTCATGTGTGTTTAGGAAGCTAGAAATGACCTTAAACACCAAGTTAAACAAAAGTTACTTTTTAACATTATGCCGTGGCTAAGTTGGGGATGCAAGTAGATCACGAATCTAGTTATTGTAAACTTCCAATACACTTAATGAGATATCATATTTAGATAATCCATTTTTCTCATTAGCCACATGAAAGTGCTCCTCCAATGTTCTATAGTTTACTCCCCTATCGTCTTGTGTTCCCTCGATGGTAATTGTATTCCCAGTTCCTTTTTTCCCATAAGGAAATATACACACATTATACCCATCCAAAAATGGCACTAAAACTGGTGGAGTATTGGAAAAAACAACTACCCATGGAAATGATATAATCATTGAATTTGTGTGCTTATTAATAATAAATTTCATATCCAAAAGATATTATTTTGTACATATTACCTTGATTAGTAACTACTAAAAACACGATCAAATTTGAACTCATTCTTTGAAGAACCATTAATCGGATGTTCAGTTCATTGTCTCTACTTGTATACAATTCTAGTATTGAAGAAGTGATCGCCAGTATTTTTCCATCACTCAATGGACAACATCTACAAAATACTCTGATGTTTGCTGAAAAGGAACAGAAAATCACGTTATCTAACTTGATAATCATTCTGTAATGCATAAAAACAATGCAATCAACAACTTGCCTGTAAGATCCAACACTTTATTGTAAAGCTTTTTACTTTCCATTGTCTCTTTGTTGAACTTCTTCTTGAGTCCTTCACGCTGCAAAACTTAACAACTTCATAAAAATTAATAAAACATTAGCAATGATTTTCTCAAAAGTATAATATTTATCATACTTACCCATATATTGCACAACATATGTCATCCCAGCAATGTTAAGGATAGCGTTGGCACATTTATGTGCCTCTTCCGGAAGTTTATCATAAACTCTCTTTAGTATTTTCTACCAAGTAATTGACAATATTATTCATAGAATATCTAGCGAGGTGTAATACATGAATTAGACTTGCCTTTAATTTTTATGCTAATATTATCCAATACCCAAGTTATCTGAATTATAGCCTTCAAGTCTTTAACTATTATCGAATCCCAACAAAAATTCTTCCTTTGGTAAGCCTCTTGAAGCTCCCTTAATTGAGAAGTTTGGCCTTCTATAGTTTGATCTGGAACAAGGAATTTTTTGCATTGGATAATTCCAATTCGTTCGGTAATCAGAAAAGAAAGATTAGTTTTCTCCACCTAGACATTCAACATGAATGACATGTTATCTAGTTCTAGGTTTTCATTTTGACGATTAGAGTCACCAAGGGACATCCAGACCTTGTGGCATTCATTTTTATTCAACTCATACTCCCTAGCATGCTCTTCAATCTTCCTTTCATACTTTGATATACATTAAGGAGTATTTATTCTAATCTTCAAACTGATCAGTAGAACTAATGTTAATCCATCTCCAGAGTATTTAAAATGAGTACAAGGATGGATCTGCCAACATCTCTGAATACCTTGTGTTCCTAGTTTTCATCAGTCCTAGCAATTGGAATTGATTGTTCAAATGTTCTCCATTTTCTTTTGCTGTAGCCACATGAAGACTACTTTTGAGAGAGTCTGGACTTCCTACCATCTGTGATTTGATTCCTGAACCCATCATCACATTACAATAACTGAACATATCATATCAATTTAGCCAAATGGTAAAATTTATAATGATAGTAAGGTTCAGTTGGATCTCCCCAAGCGAAGGAAATCATTACGTTGTTGTTTCAATTTTTCAAGAACTGACAAATCAACTTCTTTTACAAAATTATAGCGAATTGGACATATCTTATAAATATATTTTGATTTCAATAGTGAAAATCCAGAATATAACGTCAACAATTGAAATACAGATGTTTTGGTTCGCGTACCCCATCTTCTTCAGTTCCTAAAAAGTACAAGATGTTAGCTAAAATGGATAGACAATTTGCTTGCAATCCTTTTCTCTCTGAAAATATGCATCTACATAACCAGGATGTGAATCCTCCCAAGCAAATGAATACAAATCTAGAGGAAGATGTTCATTTCAACCTAGAGGAACATTCTCATTACACTTTTTCCTCATCTACAAGTGCAAAATAAATCAGAGATTCTATGGATAAGCCTGGCTGTGCTCCTTCTAGAGCTGTTTTCAACTTTAGATGTAATGAGAGAGTTGATAAGTCTAAAGAGTTTTTCATAAAATTAGAGGAAAAGTTGAATGTAAGGAAGCGGAGAAAAACCAATTGCAAGTTAAAACAAAGGGGCTCCAAGAAGTTGAGAAAAAATGGTAATTTAATCAAAACCATCAATTCAATAAATTATTCTGCTAGAAGTGATATGAACGGATGAACTTGTCAGCAATTTGATTTTTTTTAAGAGGAAAAGGAAACTAAACCTTTAGATGGGAAGATTGGAATTGGAAACATTGACAGTGAGAGAGAGTGAAATTTTGCTAAATTCTGAAGTTGTTGAAGATGACCCAAATGGGACTGAACCCATAATTAAGAAGAATGAAATTGCAAAGACTATTGAAGTGAGCCTAACTATTCAAAAGTACGAAGTTGTAGAAGAATCAATTGAAGCTAAAATCTTACCAGGGAGGATGCGATGCTAGAAACTAAGGTTCACGGTGTCATATTGGAGGATTTTCGTCCTTTAATTGAAACTTATGAAGGTGGAAACAACACATCAAACATTGTTACATGGGTGTTAGCTGAACATTTGCAGGTTACAGATGGCTTGCGTGTAAGGGGTCGATCCAAGGTAACAAAATTGATATGAAACAAATCGCCCCAACTTTGTTTGGTCATCTCAACATGGTTGAGCAGAAGAAACAAATGGGAACGGAATTAAGAATACTAAAAAAGAAAAAACTTAAATCTATGATGCGGTACTTCAAGAATTCAAGGAGAGATAATGGAGGAATTCGTGATGGGGTGAGTGGAGACAATATCTTATTTTTGTATTGATAAGGTTCGTAGATGGGCAGGTTGAAAGTAAACAATTGTAATCTGTAATGTGGGAGTGTGTTTACCTCCTTTGTTTTCATAGGTTCAATTATTGGGTAATTTTGATCTGTTATGCTTGTTATACTATATAAAACATTGATTCTATTTCCATTAGTATTTAAAAAAAGAAAAGAAGATGTTTTGGTTCCTGGTGTGATACACAATGGCTAGCAAACTCCTATCGGTGAGATTTTCTTAGCTCTAATGACGTGGAAAATTCTCCAAACTACCTCCCCAGCAAAAATGACTTGGAATGCGGTTCTTGTTGGAAGGATTCCCATCATGAAATATGCATGCTAACCAAGTTCAAATATTCAGGTAAATTTTCAACATGGTGTAAGAGCAAGGTCTGGAAATTGATTGGCAGTGAGTAGGAGATCTGAGCCAGAGGCTTGAAGAGAGGGTTGGATCATTACAACAATAGCTCATAAATGAAATTCATAGGCCCCATACTGTCAAAAATCCCCATGGTTCTGAAAGAAAATTCATAGAACAACTTCTTCTAGTTTTCAACTTCATTAAACCTTAAAAACCCTAAACAAACAAACACGTAACCAACAATAAAAACAACAAGAGTCTTTCATTTCAATTACAAATTGTGAATTAGTCCTCAATTCTTATGGGATCTCGACCTTTCCTTCGTCGATCTTGTCCTGGACATCCTTAAGATCTTTTCCATCATGGATCCAGCCAACAGAGAGGCTTGTACCCAAAATCGCTTTCGTCATCTCGGACAATTCCTTCACCATGGACCTCGACCTCATAACCTTAGCGATTTCAATGACCTTCGCCATGGAAATCTTGTCTTTCCACCTTGATCCTCTCTGTTGATGAGGGCTGTAATGAAGATCATACGAATGTATGTTATGTTCATTATGATCTTCATTACTTGTCTACGCTTCTAATGAATTCGACCGACTAACCCTACGATCTGCCATACGCCCTTATGTGCTAGATTTATCTGTTTCACCCCATGATTTTTTACCAATGAAAGCCATGTTGTAGGAACCAATTAACCTATCCTATTAATATGGGACAGGGAAACACAATAGTAAGCAAAGCACAACGAGTAGCACCAAGACATCGAAAATGAAAGAGAAGATCATTGGTCGACTAGCCGGGTTAGTAAGATCGAAAGGTCGGGGGACCAAAGAGACTTGTTATCATAATGCTTAGATTACCACCTAACCCAAACCAGAGAAAAACGACCTTACGATTCACAGGGAGGGGGGATTTTTTTTTTTTTTTTTTAACTACATGGTGAATCCGTAACTGCCAGTCCTAATCTATAGAGACTTAGGATCAATCCTCGTAGCTGCTTTTATAACACCAGGAGTACATCCAACCAGTATACTAAGATCCTATGATTTAAGCAAGAGCAGAGTCACCTGCAGCCAAAAAGGATTGAGGAATCTGCCCCTTTACCTTCCACCACAGCAGATTAGTGTACTCAATAAGATTTGAACTGCCATCCAAGTAACTTACAGTCAAAGCACACATCACTGTAAGAAAGGGGCATATTATCTTCATAGGGAAATTGCATTATTTTCATAGGGAAACTGGAGCCCCAAAACTAGGCTCTTGACCAGGGTAGTTGCACTCAGCACCACAACGGACTTGGACTGCCAGTTCGGCACAATTATCTTTACCATGACCCTCAAACCCTTCCATGCTTTTCTGTTGCCTTTGAAATGTCTTCTTCGATTTTCTTGGGTGACATGAGCAGAGACGAAGAAACTCCCACTTCCCCACTTTTCCCCTTGTGTCCCTCACGCATACCTCCACCACCTGGGCAGGATCGATCTTGGGAGGCATGGCTGTCAAATTTTTAGAGGCTTCCATTCTACTTCTACTACCCTTTGCAAATCAAAATGCCCATATCCCCGAACCCGACTTGATATGAAATCGAAATGCCCTTATCCCCAAATCACAGTTATCAATTCCAATGAAAGTGATTTTTTTATTATCTTAATTTAAGACAATACTTGACCCGTGGATGTAGCTAAAAAGTTGTTTAATCCGTGTTTCTTTCTATTGTCTTAAATCAAGACAATCACATGTAGCGAAAACATTGTTTTTCTTAATTTTCTTGATTCAAGAAAATTACATGTAGCAACAAATTTGTTTTTCTTAGTGTTGATTCAAGATGATTAAAAGGTTAGCACTAGTGTAGGGTTTTAAGGCGAAATTAAATTTTTGTCTCAATTAAATGTCTTAAAATACTCCATCTTACAGTGGAGTTCCCATAAGAAAAATATACAATGGAAACAAAGGCATTTTTCTATGGAATACTCAATGTACAAATGCAACTTCATTAATTGTGACTTCATGCATACTATAATATGAATGCATATTATTATATAAAGGTGGAAGTCAATACTTATTGTAATATTAACCTATACTATATTGTAATATCAAAGTGGCTTGCATAGTTTTGTAAATAATAAACAAACACAACAATATCGATCACATAGTCATTTTATTCTCTTTAGCTCGTACATAGGAGGCGGGATGGTCATATCTACAGTATGAAGGCAAGCATTTGCAATGGCCTTACAAGAATCTTTGCAAATTTCTATGTCAACTAGTTTCTTTTAAGGGTGGATTTTCACAATAGCTTCCCTTTCAATTTCTCTTTACCATCAACTTGTAGTTGCTAGAAAAAACAACCAAGAAATCTTCATATAATGGGAAGAACCATATAATTGGCTTGAAAGCACAAATTAGAATTCAAATAGATAAGAGCAATATTTGAACAAAGTTATTTCAAGATCACACAAGCATGCACTCGTTTCCCGCCCTCAAATCCCTAATGGATGCATGTTGGATAGTAAAGTTGCATGGAACAAGACACATTGACATGAATTCCATTATGTCCATTGTAGTAGCATCAACAATTTTCATGGATAGAGTTCCCACTTGACCATTGAACTCCTGCCAATGAGAACACATAAGCTTTTGCACAATTTGTATGTAGTCTGAGTTGGTGATACTAGGAGGAGTAAACAACGAGCATAATCGATGTTACAATAGTAGAGAATGTTTGAGGGAATCGACAAAGTCAAAATGGAGAGACATAATGTAGAGTTTTTTTCAAACAGAGACATGTTAAAGAAAGTGTGGATGAGAAAGGAGTTACTGAGCAAGAGAGAAATGGGGGACATATGCTCTCATACAATGTGAGGCTATGAATATAACTCCCCAAATTGAATTTCTTTCATTAAGTGGAGGGTAATTAAATACAAATGGAATAGTGAACCTCACATTCACCTTCCACTCTCTCTCTCCATAGTGTTAAGAGACATTATATTCCCGACAACACATTACTTAAAACCAGCATAGCTCCATGTTAACTGTACATAAAACCAAGTTAAGATCCATCTATGATAGTGAGTAGAACCAAAGTTAAGATCGAGCTATGATGGTATTACTAATAAAATAATCTAATACATTAAATATTATGGGTAAGATTTTATATACTCGTTAAAATGCCATGTGAAAAAAATTCCCTTTATCTCATAAAGAAAATAATCCCCTTTAAAGAAAATAATCTCATTTATTAATTAATATGGGACAACTTATTTATTGGTATGACGGAATGTTATCCCTTCCAGGAGGGGACATCTCTAGCCTATTATGATAAGTGACAAGCAGTATACTTCCCTACCCTCACGTCTACGCTCTTTCTAAATCATAAATGTGTAGAAATTCCTTGTAGATTCAAACTACTAATCGTAATTTAATAAAACAATAAACTTGAATCTAGTCTACCAACTACAAAAACAATTAATGATCGCAAAATCACAAAGCATATAAGAGAAAGAATTCAATCAACACATTAAACAATGATTTGCTAGGGAAAGCCATAGCTAAAAATCTCTTCTATTTGTATATTGCATCAGTCAAAAAAATATGAGAAGATTATAATGTTTTTCTCAAGCCCAAGTAACCTCTATAATATCTCTATATGTCTCCTTTCTTCCAGTATAAGCCTTGGACAATACCTAACAAATTATCTACTTTCTCAAGTTGCCATTTCCTTGCATTGCTTGTAAAGGAATTAGCCCCCTATTTATTAAGGAAATCCACATCATGAATTGCACAATTACTATACACCCTTCTCCCACTACATGCACCATGTGTACAACTTTGAAAACTATTCAACTCATAGTAAATTTCCCTTGAACTCCAATATCAACTTGGTAACTCACACATCACACATACATGACTTATTTATGGTTGATTTATCAATTAACTCGTTGAACACATGAACTTGCATCCCACTTCAAGACCTACTAGTTCTTGTAACAATTGGATCTAGTTTAAGTGACATTAAATCACTTTAAGATAATTAAACTATTAAAACTTAAGTTAAAGTCAACCTATGATCTGATTGAGTAACGACGCAGAGACTTGGGGATGCGCAGCCAGGGTTAAAACGGGGCTTTGAGTTTTCTCCCTATGGAGTGCAGCAGAGGAGGGAGCTCCACTCCCTCCTACAAGGAAGCGGTGGCGAGTAGAGGCAAATCACCATGGGGTAATGTTAGAGGATCTGATGAAGAGGGGGAGAAAAATAATGAAAAGGGGTCAGAAGGGGCCAAGTCGAAGGAAAATAGTAGCACCAAGGATAAGGAGGAAGAAGACAAAAGCCAGGGAACAAGGGACAAACATCAAAAGGGACCATGCAGACCCAAAAGGGAGATTACTCCTAGAGTAGTGTTAAATGATCCTACTCTGCAGGCGCACAAGGAACATATGGGAACTTACACCATAATTTGCAAATTCATGTGAATATGGCCCTATGAAAAGGAATTATAGACATGGATCAAATACCACTAGAAACCCAAAGGTAGTATCGATCTCCATCTTAGGTTAAAGGGCTTTTTTACCGTGGTATTTACTAACATTGAAGATAAAGATAGAATATTCGAAGGAGGACCCTACTTTTATGTAGCAGAAGGCCTCTATATGTGGTCGTGGATGATGAACTTCGTTCTAGAGAGGGAGACATTCAACTCGGTTCCTGTTTGGGTAAGGCTCTATTCCCTACCTCTCAATTACTGACAAAATGTATCGCTCACTGCCATAGGCAATAAACTAGGTCGTTTTGTTAAAGCTTTGGAAGCCACAAAACGAGGTAAATATATTTCCTATGCTAGGATTTGCGTTGAAATGGATCTATTAGGTGCTCTTCCAGATGAAATTATCCTGGAATTCTTTGATGAGGAATGGGTGCAAACGATGGATTATGAGCATATCCCGTTCAGATGTCGTAAATTCCATGAACATGGTCACTTGATGAGAGATTGTCCTCTTAATAAAGCATATAACAAAGGAAAACCTAATACAGTGAAGAATACTGATAACTTTTAGAAAGTGGCAAGTAAGGGAAAAGGAGGCAGAAAGGGATCAAAGAAACAGCGCAATGAGGGGCAAAAGACCAACTAGAACAGGTTTCAAGCACTGGAAGAAAATTAAGAAATGACAAATGAAGATCAAACAAGGGAGGAAGGCCCTAGGGAAGAGGAGAAGGAAGGGAACAATGACACAACACAAGCGATTCATAATAAGAAAGATACTATGATCAATGATACTGAACTACAAATGGATATGTAAATGACCCAAAGTGAAACAGATCTAGAAGACCATGAACTTCAGGATATTCTAGAAAAGGAAAATCTAGATCTGGAAGGGTTCTTAATGCAGGGAACCACGAGAGGGATAGATTCATTACCTCAAGAGGATTGCAATAGAATACAACAGTTTTTTTTATGGAAGACATAGGAAAGTGAGGTAGGAAAAGGAAAAGGCACTGACAAGTAAGAAAACAGAGTGAAAACTATGAAACCAACCCCAGGACTAGCTACTAGAAATGCAAGCAAGAAAATAGGCCAGAAAAAGCAGAAGAAACTTTTGATGGAGTGGGGAAAGCTAATGATAGATTTAGGTAAGATGAAAGACCTAACCAGTTACTCCTTTACAAGTCTTTAAATATGAAGTTAACATCTTGGAATATCAGAGGTCTAGGAAGTGAAAGGAAACAAAGATTGCTTAGTTATAGAATAAAACAAGATATGTCGGATATAATCTTCATCCAGGAAACGAAATGTTCCATTCAGAAAATAAGACTTAAACACAACAAATGGCTCAATAAATATGAGTTTCTAGAGGTTAAAGCTAAGAATATAGCGGGGGGTATTCTCACTCTTTGGAATCCTCAAAGGGTCAGCATAAGGGATGTAGAGGCATCAAGAAATTACCTATCAGGGTTTATTCAACCAGTTGGGATTTCAGAAACATTCCTTGTCCATAATGTTTACGGCCATCAAAGAATAGAGGATAAACTCAATTTGCTAGAAGCCCTTATTGACCTCAGGAACAGACAGGCTAGAATTCCTTGGATCATGGGAGGGGATTTCAACATGATCAAATCTCTCTCAGAAAAAAAAGGAGGTACCAGAGTGCTTAACAAAGACTCCTTAGCATTCCAATCATTTATAGACAAAATGAATTTGGTAGATTTAGAATCGGGCAATGGCATTTTCACATGGAACAATAAAAGAGGAGGTGAGGCACTGGTAGCTTCTAAGTTAGATAGATTTATGATATCTGAGGAGTTGATGCTTCTAAATAAAGACATAACAATTATATTTCTTCCATTTGGAGGTTCAGATCACTCGTCGATTCAATTGGAAATCAAGGGTATAGATTCTCCCAGCAATAGACCCTTCAGATTCGAAAATATCTGTCTCTCCCACCCAGATTTCATTAGTAACATTGAAAAATTGTGGTCTGAAGACTTGCAAATTCAAGGATCTAAGATGTACCTTCTTCAGAAAAGACTAAAGCACATTAAGTTCAGACTGAAGGAATGGAACTAGAAGGATTTCGATAATATTTTTTTGAGGCAAAAAATTAGTGGAAATCAAGATTCTAGAACTCAACGAGGCTTTGATAAAAGATGGATTTGACAAAGCCAAAAGTGATGAGGTTGATAAACACCATCTAGATTGGGAAAAGTTATGCAAACAAGAGAAAATATTTTGGAGACAAAAATCAAGAGTTCAATGGCTCAAGGAAGGAGAGCGGAACACAAGATTTTTTCACAGATCCACTGTGGCTAAAAGAGCTCAGAATAGAATCTCAATGATTAAGGATAAGGAAGGGGAGATTTAGAACACTCATAAAGACATTGAAGCAATTCTTGTTCAACATTTCCGGAACATGACTTGGGAAAACCCAATAGGGATCACTCCATCAAGGGAATTACATGGCATATCCCTAAGCTGGTGTCTAGAGAGGACAATTTTAACCTCAATAGACCAGTTACTGAAGAGGAGGTTAGTGAGGTTCTCAAAGACATGCAGAATGGCAAAGCTCTAGGCCGAGATGGTTTCAATGTGGATTTCTTTAAAGCTTGTTGGCATATTATCAAAGAGGATATTTTGAATGTGGTAGAGGATTCCAGAAGTAGCAAAACTATCCTAAAAGCTCTCAATACCTCCTTCATCTCCCTAATTCCCAAACAGGACTCAGCTCAAACTGCAGATAAGTTCAGACCTATTGCGTTATGTAATGTTTTTTACAAGATAATATCCAAAGTAGTGGCTAATAGACTCAAAACTCTCCTTCCCTCGCTAGTGTCTGATGAAAAATCAGGTTATGTTGAGGGAAGACAGATTCTAAATAATATTATTCAAGCACATGAGGTGGTTCACACACTAACCAGCAAAAGGCAAGTGGGGATGATCATGCAATTGGATATTGCCAAAGCGTATGACAAGGTGAATTGGAGTTACATCAATAAGGTTCTCTCCGCCTTTGGGTTCGATCACAACTAGGTCAGATGGGTCATGGCACTAGTGACTTCTTCCAACTTTTCTATTATGGTAAATGGCTCTCCCTGAGAGATCTTCAATCCCACTAGAGGCCTCAGGAAGGGAGACCCACTCTTTCCCTTTTTCTTCATTCTCATGATGAATGGTCTTCGATGATCCATTCAGCGGGCCAAGGCAATGGGAAAAATCAGGGGTCTTCAAGTTTCTGATAATGGTTTCGCTCTAACTCACCAACAGTTTGTTAATGATACCTTACTGCAATGGATCCCCACATTCAAAGAAGCTTCGGCCTACAAGAAAATCCTTAAATATGTTGGCTTGCCTACAGGTATGGAAGTCAATCTCTCTAAATCAAAAATCTTGTTTTTAAACACTAACATTGCTATCCAAAGAAATATCTCAAGAATTCTTGGCTTTCAAAGAGATTCCCTCCCTTCAAAATATTTAGGAGTTCCTCTTATTGCCAGACCCATGCACAAGAGTATATGGGAACCGGTTCTTAACAAGTTGCAGGACAGAGTAAAAAAATGGACCTTTCGTGCCTTGAACCTGGCAGGCAGGTTAGTTCTGACAAAGGCAGTTCTGCAATCTATCCTGGTTTTCATGTTATCAACTCTTCCAACTCCCAAATGTGTCTTACAGCAAATCAGGAATATACAAAGAGATTTCCTCTAGGGCAAGGAGGAAACAAGGAAGAAATGGGCCCTGGTTTCCTGGGAAAAAATATGTAAACCCAAAAGTCATGGGGGTCTAGGCTTGGACGATCAAGAGATTCTTTGCAAAGTCCTAGGAGCCAAGCTTTGGTGGAGATGGGTTCAAGAGCCAAAAACTCAGTGGGCCAGGATATGGAAAGAGAAATATGCCAGCTCTTGGCACACCAATGATCTCATAAGAATGTCTAGAATTATGAAAGGCTCCCACATATGGAATAGAGCCTGGGAAAACAAAAGCCTAGTTCAAAAGAACAATTTTTGAGAAATTAGGGCAGGAGATATTGCTCTCTTTTGGGAGGAAAAATGGCAACAAGAAGTAACGCTATTAATAGAGATTTTTTTAAGCCTCAAGTAGGAAACAAATGCCTAAGGGTTAATCAAAGTAAAGGATTTTTGGAATCTTACTTACATCTCCGGAAAATGGAGAAGCTGGAAAAACATTGACTGTAGAGAGGACAGTCCCCTAAAAATCAAAGCAGAGGCTCTTGGGGACTTACTAAAGCAAAGAATGATCTTAGTTACAGAGGGGCAGGATCAATTGAGATGGGGTAATAACAAGAAAGGAACCTTTAATCTTAAGGAAGAAAAAGGTCTTCTCCTTGGGCTTGGCTCCAGTGTTCCAGACAAGACCTGGCTGCATCTCTGGAAAAATAAAGGCTGGATGAAGATCAAGCTTTTTATGTGGTTGGTTCATCATAAGAAAATCTTGACTTGGGACAACATTAGGAGAAGAGGAGTTATGGGGCCTTCCAGATGCCAGCTCTGTGAAGAGCAGGATGAAACAATGGAACATATTCTCAACAGCTGCTCGTACACAACCTGGTTGTGGGATTCGTTTTCTTCAATTTTACACCAATCTGATAGGGATAGAGGAAGTATCAAAAATACCCTAAACCAATGGAGAAGAAACTATGCAGAGAATGAATTCCTTAATTCAGCATGGGCCTTCACACCTTGCTTCATCATCTGGAATGTTTGGAATGAAAGAAATAAAAGAATTTTCAAGAATGAAAAGTTTTCACCACATCGGCTTTATGATCTTATCTTGAAGCAGCTCAGAGAGACAATTAGCTCCACTGTTCGCAATATCCCCAAAAAACCCCTATCGGATAATGAGCAGAGAACTCTCGGGCATCTAGGATTACAAGGAATAACTCCGCAAGGTATAAACAGAAGGGATACAGCTATGGTTACAAAGAAGGACTTCTGGCAACTTCCACCGAGAGACTTTCTGAAATATAACATTGATGGTGCCTCAAAAGGAAATCCAGGAACTACTGGTTATGGAGGAGTTATAAGGGATGAAGAGGGCAATATTATCTTTCTCTTCCACTGTCATTTAGGAAGAGCTACCAATAACATGGCAGAAGTAATGGCTCTGGAGCAATGTCTAGAGTTTTTGATTCAGAACCATAGCTCAAATGTCATTATAGAAGCGGACTCTGAGATAACCATTAACGCAGTGAAAAGACTCAGCGGTGGTTCTTGGCCGGAGAGAGTCTTGAATCAGTGGAAACTTATCCAAGTTTATCAAAGAATCAAAGTTCATCTCCAGTGTCTTAGAACCGTTAGTTCTAACCATGTTCGTCGTAATGCCAATAAGCTTGCAGACATACTAGCCAATCAAGGGGTGTGCAAGGTTGAATGTTGGATGGCCAAAAAATGGCAAGAAATTCCTCAAAGTCGACTAAAGGCTATCTGCAAGGATCAAGCTGCTGAGGACAGAGATGTCTTTCAATTTCGGGCTATATTGAATAACAAGAATTGAAATTGTAGGATTGTGCACCCTCAGCCCAGTAGGATGAACTAGGATGATTGGATAGTCAATTCCAGTCTCACTATATCCCCGAGCCTTTCGACCGGGATCCCCTAGTTGATGGTTCGCTCTCCGCGGAATCAGTGCCCAAACAAACTCTTGTCAGGGTATTGTTTTTGTTGTACGAATAGGAAAAATGGGTGGTTAATCATGTTCAATAGTTTGCATTCACCCTCTTTCCATTCTCAGGCTAGTAATCCTAGCCCTAGCCAGTTTTCTGGCGATACCATGTCTATTAAGTGGAAAGTCGTTTTGCAGTTTTGGAAGCAATCCCATAGGGATCACAACATGTGGAAAAGTGGAAGTTATGGAAATTGTCCTTCATCGTGAGTTAAGGTTCGGTCATGTAAGGCGACACGATATGGCTCCTGGCCGTTGGATCCGGCAACTCGGATGAATGGTTGGGATCATTCACGTTGTTTAGTGGGGCCCGACGGGTCTTTTCCCTGTTCGTGGAAGGCACGTCTTTTCCTTGTCTGTCCTTTGGGTTCTTTCAGTGGTTGGGGGTAATCGATGTCGTTGTTCAGCCACGGGGGTATGGTTTGTCTGGTACGACCTTTGGTTAGGATTCTTGCAGCCCTTTAGAGGGTTTTCCCATGGGTTTTGTGTTTTTGGGTGTTAGATGTTGGTCTTAGACTTGGAAAGGATTATTTGTTCTCCTGAGTTTGTATAATTTAACACGTTTCCCATGGGTTTATATTTATGAACCACTCTACATGACTCAAATTAGGACCTCAAATCAAATTAAGTAAGGTAACTAAGTGAAATTAACTTAGTTAAGTATTACAACTTGTCTTATGTTGTGGAATTAGAATTTTCTCCTAATTTAATTGAACGGAAAATGAAATCAAGGTTTTCTTGTTTCCATTTTCAACACTACCTATCAACAAGAAAGGGATTTGCATCTACACTGATCTAACACCTTTGGAATATACTGCATGAAACACCTCACATTGTTGTTGCTACTACATCAACATCTGCAACTGAGAATAAAAATAAAATAAAAATAATCACTAAATCAATCAACAAATATCTACTAGGAAAACTATGTTTTTTCTGACTCTGCTGTACACTCCTCAATATCTGAATGACATTGATCCTCTTGTCACTGAATACTATGGGACCCCTAGCAAGGTAATGATCCATGAGACAAAAATACCTCAATGGACCCTGCCCACATTTTCACAACTCTTGGGACTATTCCTTGACAACGCCCCACCTCACACCTCGAGGTATGAATGCATGTGGTCCCTCTTCCCACTTAGCTCAAAATTTCACCCTATTATGGGTCTCCACTTTAGTAGATGTTTCCAATATGTCTCCTCACTACTTCTCCTCAATCGTGGTTGCTCCACAACTTGCTCCGGCTCCTTCTGAGGCTCCATTTTGAGAGGTAAATTATGCTCCCTCTCAACCACCAATTTTCTAACCTTTTACTTATTCATCAAGGCTTTTCATGCATCTTCGACCTCAAGTGTATATGGTTTCTTGAATCATACACTGATCTTGTTAACTTGTCCTGTGGCGATGTGTCTAAGGAGAAACTTTTCTTTTTTGAATATCACATCGTAGCCATGGTCTTCCAACAGCACAAGGAAGAAAGATTCTTCTTTAGAGCTAGAGCAAACTTCACATCCTTAAGTCTAAGAGGGGAGCCTCACTCCCTCTAAAAAGTAACTATACCAATACCGGCCGCACTAGACCTCCCATCATCTCCAAACTCAATGTGTTTATTGAGGTCTTTTTCCTCCAAGTCACTGAAGTGATCTATATTGCTTGTCATATGGAATGACGCACCGTTGTTGAGATACCATTTGCATGCCATTACTGTGATTCTCATGAATGCAATAACACTAAAATAAAGCTCAAATTGTGAAGCTAGAGCTTCACCTGGAGCTGCTACTGCAGGCTTCTTCTTGCTCGCCTTGTTGTTTGGACATTTTGCAGCATAGTGCCCGAATTCATGAGAATGAAAGCACTTGACGTTGCGAAAGTTTTTCTTCTCCCTCCCTGCCTTGGGACTTATTTCCCTTTCATTTATTTACTTTGCTTACTAATGAAAGGGAATTTTCCTCTTCTTTGGATGAGGTCCCATCTCTATTGTCGTGCCTTATTTCTTCCTACACTAGAATGGACCATATCTGCTCCCAACTCAGTAGTTTGCCTCTACCATTCACATAATCTTGATAATTGTGCCATCTATTAGGAATACCAAAAATAGCTAGATCTAACAACTATTCTTCATGGACAGTAACACTGACCCCTCCAAGTTCATCATGAAATTGTGCAAACTTGCTCTAGTATTGCAAAATTGTGTCATTATTTTGCATATTGATGCTAAGAAGCTTGTCGTGCAGTGCCAACATCTTGTCGTCACTATTGTTCTTAAACAAGTCAGTTAGTGTTTTCCACATAGCAAATGGAGTTTCTTTCACATGCATATTTGAGATAATATGATCTCGAACTCTCTCGAATATGATCCTCCTCACTTTAGCTACATCCTCTTTCCACTGAGCGAGATTCTCGGCATCAACTATTGGGGGTTGAGCTAAATCTATCTTGTTGTAATCTATTAGCCCATTATCATCTAATATTCCATCCATATGAATCATCCATGCCACAAAATTTGCGGTTTCTTCTAGAGTATACTCAAGTGTGAGTCGAGTGGAAGTCATCTTCTCAATCCTAGAGAAAACTGCAACACAAATCTTTTAATTCGAAGCTCTTGCACAAACTTCAAATTATCTTCTCTTCTATTGTTATTATTTCTCTAATACCATGTAGAAATTCATTGTAAATTCAAACTGCTAATGTAATTTACTAAAACAATAGACTTGAATCTACTCTACCAACTGTGGAAACAATTAACGATTGCAAAATCATGAAGCATATAAGAGAAATAATTCAATAAACACATTACACAATGATTTCCTCAAGAAAACCACACCTAAAAACACCTACCATCTATATATTTCATTAGTTAGAAAAATATGAGAAGATTACAATTATTTCCTCAAGCCCAAGAAACCTTTACATTATCTCTATCTATCTCACTACTTCCTTGACAAGCCTTGGCCAATAGTTAACCAACTCTCTTCTTGCCCAAGTCACTATTTCCTTGCAATATTTATCAAGGAAATATCCCCCTATTAATTAGTGAAATACTCATCCTCAATTGTGAAATACATATAGGTCCTTCTCTGATTGCATGCACCACCTGTGCAACTCGGAAAATTATAGAAGCGATAATACACCACCACTGAACTCCAATCTAAACTAGGTAAATCATAGATCACACATGCATGAGTTATTTATGGCTAATTTATCGATTAACTAGTTGAACACATCTAGTTGTACCCCACTGTTAAACCTCCTACTTCCTTTGACAGTTGGAACTGGTTTAAGTGACAGTAACTCAATTTAACTTAATTAAAGTATTACAACTCAAATTAAGCTCAACCTAGGCTCCTAAAATTTAGGATTTACTCCATATGACTCAAGTTAGACCCTCAACTCAAATTAAGTGAGCCAACTAAGCAAAATTAACATAATTAACTATTGCAAGTTGTCTTGTGATGTGGAATTACAATTTTCTCCTAATTTAATTCGAGGGAAAATTAAATCAGTCTTTTCTTGTTTCAATTTTCAACAAAACTCCTACTATATTTGGCTTATGGAGGCTCCTCCTAAATCATAAATTCTTAGTATACATGGTTTATGAAATATTTTATTATGCCATAAATTGCTAATGTATCTCGCTTACAAAGGTTTTTTCTAATTGATAAATTCATGGTCTATTTTTCATAGAGGATGTTGGATATACTCTTTATGTTATAGTCATAGGCACTACTTTGACCTCCCACATTATTCTGAAGTGTTATATTGATAGGCACAACGTTTGGTCATGGGTGGTCGAGATTACTTCACTTGATTAGGAGTTAACCATACTAAAAGTAAATAAACTAGCATAGATCCATCTTTACTCTTGATTTACTGAGCATCAAGAGGGATCAAATATCCTCACATGAAAACTAGCATAGCGCAAAAAAAATTTGAATAGGCTACATTCCACATGAATACCATGGGTCAATGTCATTTCTTCTCAATACCCTGGGTCAATAAGATGTGCCATCTTTATTTTTTTTGACATTAATATTAAGGTTAATAATGTTTTTTTCATGGTAATAATAATAATTTGGCCCATAGGCTTCACCTAAATAAAACCCCATTTTTTAGTGTTTTTAAATAAAAAGTGAATTGTAGAATAAATATAAAAAAATATTTGATTTTTTTACCATACCTCTCGTTTATTTATATTTTTATTAATTTATCATAACTCTTTTATAAAAACTATATTTGACCCATAGGCTTCACCAAAATAAAACCACTTTTTTGAGTCTTTGTAAATATAAAGAGGTTTATGGACTAAATATAACTAGCATTTCCACCACATGTTGCAAAGGAAACATGGTAAAGCATAAATTCGAGAAGAATGACACTTGATATTGCAAACTATAATCAAATGTTGGTAGCAGCATCGTGATAACTTATATGAAACCGATAGAGTTGTGAATTTATCCTTTCATCCAGTAGTACTTAGAAAAACTGCCTATTTTTCATCCTGGTGAGTTGTAGATGTGATGTTGGGAGAAACAATTTACAGTGAGAATATTATTGCAAGGCAATTTAAGTTATATTAGACAAAGGAATATATAGTGTTCAATTTCAGCCTTTAAAAGACAAGATACCCTATCCATGAAGCTATGTGGTCCATTAGCTTTTCCATTTGTCTGATGTCTCCTATAGTTCTTTATTTGTTTGCAACCTTGGGTGCCGAAGTTTCAAGACTCTGGTCACCACTGTAGAATCAAAACGTTTTTGCAGTCAAAGCATTTCTTCTTTGGTTAAAGATAGATTATTGTTTATAAATGCTTCTTACCCTTCACCAAGTGAATAGAATATAGGGTGGTCTACCTTGCTAAGAGCTTCAGTGAGTTTTGAGTAGTTGTATTGTTTTTATATGAGGTCTATAAAAAAGTCTATAGTTATGTATGGAAATTTTATTCATAATGCAAATGTTTCGGTATCTTGTCTCTTATGTCCAAGTGGCTTTACTGCATGTATTGTATATTAAATATACCAAACTAATAAAATCTTAAATTAATCCGAGGTGACAAATAAGACCAGAAGGAATTAGATTATAAATATAATATGGCCTATGGTTTATTCAAATTATAAACTAATTATTAGTTATACAATTAAATTTTTTTAATAAATTTAACACTACTCATAAAAGAACTTCCCATAAAAAAGCCATTGATCATTTTTCAAACTTTAAAAAATTCTGTGATGGGTTTGGGTTTTAATATAAAGTTTGGATTTTAACATGATGATAGAATAAGAACGTTATTAACTATTAATTAATAGGTCATTTATGTTGAGATTAGTGTGTCATCCATATCTAGACTCCACTACTATTAATTGAATAATATAACAAGGACAAATATAATTTCAGTATTGAAGATTTCTAAATGAATTGCTTAATAGTTCTTTTAATTTATTATGGCTAGAAGTATATTGTCCAATCATTACTAAAGTTATAATTTTAAATAATTAAATTATTTGTTTTTAATATAAAAATGAATTCAAGAATATTAAATATATTTAATTTAATATCATTTATAGATGTTAGAAAGAATCATTCCATAAGTTACAATTTTAAATATTTCTCAACTCCAATAAGAATTTTTAAAACATAACTAAGAAATTATAAGTCTGTTAATCAATAAAAATCTAACTTCACCTCATGTTTTGGCTCATTTTCACAAAAGTTTCTAGACTCATCAACTTGTTGTCATTGGGTAATCATTTTTTCTTTTAATTCACTCCATCTCAAAAAATAATTTTCCTTTTAACAGTTTTGGGCTCCGGTTCATCTAGAGGTAGGACATGGTGATGTGAATTGCTTTCATATTGCTTGTATCCTCTTACACCATAGGCATATGAGTATGGGTGACACCTCTAGAGATTTGAACACCAGCAATTCAGTTGAAAACCCCACCAATCTCACTGAATTGGGTGAAACTTCGAGTTATCACCCTCGATGTTGTTGAATTGAATAATGTAAACTCCAAACACAACACAAAAATTCCTAAAACATATATACAATGTAAATCTAATTATTCACATTCATATTCCTTTGTTTATGTGAACAAGAATGGCAGAAGCCACATGGGAGTAGAAGGAATAAAAATGGGAGAGAGGAATATTCTGATGGATGGGTATGAAGACAAAATTCAACTGCAAAAATGTATGGTTTGTCAAATATTGTTGTCTTAATAATAGGCATAATAACATATGCACTGGTTAGGATCATAGCACTTGTATCAGTGGCATTAATCGAGATATTGAAAGTCCCTCAAGCAATAATTTTTTTTGTTCTTAGAAACATAATGCAGCGGTTTTCCATAGTTTTCGATTATATGATTGGGTATCTCACATATTTGATTGTTACATTAGCATTTGGGTGTATGAGGTTGATTGAAGGTGCATTTAGTGGTTTAGTGGGCTTCTTCGGTACTGTGTTTTATAAATTTTTGTATTACTTTCATGTTTTCCTCAAAGAACGTGTAGACCTTGTTTGGGTATTCCCGTGGAATGCCATATAGATGTTGGGCCATTCACTATTGACCATATGGAACAATTTCATGGATGTAGTAGCCTCTTTTATAAGTAATTTATAAGGCTATGAAAAGATAAAAGTTGAAAGATAACTCCATGACTTGGGAGGTCTATCTGCATCAATAACTTATGAAATTTCTATAATGTAGTTGAAAGAATGAGATTGAAGAGAGGCCTTGCATTCAAACAAAGGTTTGTACCACATGTTGCAAAGGAAACATCGTAAGGCATAAATTCAAGAAGAATGGCACTTGATATTGCAAATTATCATCAAATGTTGGTAGCAACATCATGATAATTTATATGAAATCGATAGAGTTGTGAATTTATCCTTTCATCCCCTAGTCCTTAGATAAGTTTCCCACTGGTCATAGTGGTAAGCTTTAGATGTGATGTTGGGAGAAACAATTTATAGTCATAATATTTTTGCAACTTAAAAAGAATCATTCCATAAGTTACAGTTTTAAATATTTTTCAACTCCAATAAGAATTTTTAAAACATAAATAAGAAATTATAACTCTGGTTAATTAATAAAAATTTTACTTGAGTTCAGGTTTTGGCTCGTTTTCACAAAAGTTTGTATAATTATTAATTCACTATCATTGGGTAATGATTTTTTCTTTTAATTCTCTTGAGGTCAAAAAATCATTTTCCTTTAACAGTTTTCGACTTTGGTTCATCTAGAGGTAGGATTTGGTGATGTGACTTGCTTTCATATTTCTTGTATCCTCTTACACTACAGGCATATGAGTATGGGTGATGGCTCTAGATATTTTAACATGGTCGATTCACTTGCAAATCCCACCCATCTCACTGAATTGAATGAAACTTCCAGTTATCACCCTCGACGTTGACGAATTGAGTATTGTAAACTCCAAACACAACACACAAATTCCTCAAAGAGATATACAATGTAAATATAATTGTTCACACTCATACTCCTTTGTTTCTATTAACAAGAATGGTAGAAGCAACATGAGATTAGAAGGAATAAAAATGGGAGAGAGCAATATTCTAATCAATGGGTATGAAGACAAAATTCAAATGTAAAAATATATGGTCTATCAGATATTATGGTCTTAATAATAGACATAATATCGTATGCAGTGCTTAGGATCATAACAGTGGTATGAGTGGCATTAATCTAGATATTGAAAGTCCCTCGAGCAATAATTCTTTTTGTAATCAGAAACATAATGGAGGGGTTTTCCATACTTTTGGATTATATGATTAGATATCTCACAAATTTGATTGTTACATCAAAACTTGGGTGTATGAGGTTGATTCAAGATGAATTCAGTAGTTTAGTGGGCTTCTTGGGTATTGTGTTTTTGAATTTTTGTATTACTTGCACATCGCCCGCCTGGCCTGTGTAGACCTTGTTTGGGTATTCCTATGGAATTCCATAGAGATGTTGGGTTGATCACTGTTGAACATATGGAACAATTTTATGGATGCAGTAGCCTCTTTTATAAGTATTTTATAATGATATGAAAACATAAAAGCTCAAAGATAACTCGATGATTTGGGAGGTCTTTCTGCATCAATAACCTATGAAATTTCTACAATACAATTGAAAGAATGAGATTGAAGAGAGGCCCTACATTCAAACAGAGGTTTGTTCATGTTAATTGCAATTTTTTATAGATTGGTCATGGAGACTCTAACCTTCTAAGATAAGTTCATGTGCCAGCTTCATTTTATCTTAAAAAGCTTTATTGGGTCTTTCCCTTGAGCTCAAAGAATTCAATGACTTCTAAGTGAGGTAAGGTCCTACACTTTACTTTGTTTTCTCTCTTGTGCAGGCTTTATATGTTCTTAGATTTCATTATGACAATCAAGGGAATCATTGGGTGTGGCCTAGCAGAAGCATAAGTAGCATTTCAAGGATTTCTGGATGTTTGTTCACTCTAAAGTAGAAGTAAATTTTGGCAATTAGAAAAGGGCATATTTCTTGTTTTTGTTGAGAATATGGATTGGTTAATTCATTTTAATAGTATATAATTTCTTGCTTAAAATCTTGATGGAATGCATAAACTAAAAGTAATGGAACATGGCTATTCACTCTGCAAAATTTAGCTAGAAATAAATTAATTAAAAATTCTAAAGTAATTTATGATTGAAAAATTGACTTAATTTTGATTTTCACATGATTTCATCCTTTGCACATGCCCTGAAAAGATGTTAGTTTCATCCTTTGCACTTTCCCTCCAAGATGTTGCAAGAAAATTTTGAACAAGAATTATATTTCCCAATGTCTCTGGTCTGAATTCAGATTCAATTTTGACTAGCACGCCTCTTCTGCAAGTCCACATTCATATTTTTCGAGAACATCTAATTCAAAGCCCTACATAAATATATTAAGATAGAGAAATAAAAGAATATCATACCCAAGGCTAGTAAAGGGTATTCTCAAACATACTAAACGACTCCATTATTCAAAAAAATTTGGCTTACATAACTTATCACAACGTTGTAGTTATTCATGCATTGATGTTGAACTGAAGCTAAATTGGGCCTTCTATTCCTGACTTAGAAGGACACTACTTGGTAGTGATAGCTGGGGATGAAATCTGATCCTTGTGGGAGCCTAAGAGAGCCCATAAAGAGAAGAAACATGATTGTGGGATTTCTGCATAATGAGAATTACGAGCATGCTACACTGTCTTTTGACACAGATTTGGTAAAATCCTTGACATGGCCTAAAATTTCCTCAATTATATATTTTTTATCTTCTATATTCCAAAATGAGCGTGCTGTTAGCAATCAAAAATCTGCGTGAGGCCATTGACTTATGCCAAATTATCCAAAAAGGGTTTAAGGTGTGAGCATTGCTTTCTTTCATGCTCATGAATTAGATTTTGAAGAAGCTTAAGAGTAGCTTCCTTAATTTCTGCAAGAATGTTCTAGCATAATTTAATAAAAACAATATTGTTGATAAGACAATCATGGAAAATCCAACATCAAGCCATAAGCATCGTGTTCTTACCATGTGGTTTGAAGTTGAAAAGAAGGGGCATAGGGCAGCCATTAGGTAAGCGAACATTGAGATCTTGAAGCTCATCAAAAAAAGGGTTTATACAAGATTCAAGCTTTCATAAAATGGGCGAGCATCATGAAGGACTCTACACCTTATCACTAAGTTATCTGGGAAAATTTAGGGGAATTTAAGGCACATCTCACAAATAATGTTGTTTGTGATGGAATTTAGGTTTACTGATTGATCAATAGCTTCTGTGAAATAGGATTAGGGCTCCAGGAGGCCTAAAAATGGAGTTTGCAGATAAATGGAGAAAGTTTTTAAAAGTGCAAGGACTGATATATGAATTCTGATGGAATATGAAATTCTAGTTGCAACCTTTGACTACAAAAATAAATTCAGCAAGAGAGATAAGGTTGCACAGAGACTATCCAAAAATATTTCCCAGGTACTTTGAGTGTGATGTTGTTACTTCCACTGCACTCCATGATGATCTCATTGATAACAAGAAATATGAGGAGGAAGTTATTGCATGTTGTCATGATAAAGACAATTACAAAGTAACAAAAACAGTCATGAGACAGATGAAATTTGGTAGACATTACCGTTATGATTAGGCCAAAACTATCACCGAAGAGATTGAAGAAGAATCCCATGTTCTCATAGAGGCCTTCAGGATCAAAGATACTTGCAGAGCCAGAAACACTACGCCATCTAGGTTTTCATATCATACACTTCAGTTAGTTTAAATGTGATCTCCAACTTAAGTCGATTTGGCATCATCAAGAAATGCAATAAAACTAAGGAAATCCAAAACTCTACTAAACCTACCATGTCATATGTTTGGATATAGATAGCACATGAAAACATGAAAGGACTTTTCACTTTTGCTTCTTAACATTTTGATACGGCATACTCTTCGCCTAGGCACATAGGACTGAGACTTTAAATCAACAAAAAGGGAGAGGAAGGAATCCCAAAGAAAAAACCTAGTTTTGTCATCTCGATCTTGGTGATCTTAAAATGTGAGAGTTCTAGATAATCTAGAATTAATTTTCCAATATATATAGATCTACTAGAAGAAAACACAATGGAAATGAAGTGAGCACACAAGCTAGTCACTTCCTCCTCATCATACGTTTTCACACTAAGACTTTACCTCCTCCTCATTAGAGCTTTTCATACCTCATGCAGCTGCCTCTTGACTACTTTACCTTTCAATATAGTGTCACTATATCCCATTATTCATCCGCTAACGATGATGTTGTGAGATTGGCATATCATGAAACAGTTCAGGCCTAATTTAGGCAAGTCTTGCAATTTGATTACTTGAACTATACACTGCTTCTGGGCTGCAAAAGAATCATTATTCCATTATTTACCAAGTTCATGAGATAACATCCACTTCATAATTTACCGCTATTTCAAAAACAAATTTTAAAATAAAAATATATTCCAAGAGACTACAAACCATTTTCTATTCATTTATATCCTTCTCTGACACTTCATTTTGCTACTTTGAACTTCAATTTAACATATGCATCACGTAGGAAATTTTGTTTCTAATATACAAAGATGCAAAAGCATGTTTAAAAGAATTTCACTATATTACAAAGAGCTTCAAATAAGCAATGCATGTTTCCCTACTATAAGCTCCATCCAACATAGCTAGCTTGTAAATAAGTTTGCCCCATTAAGATTTTAAAAGAAGATTGTGGATCAATAGTATTTAAGATTGTGAATCAATAGTATTTTTCAAAATAGAGAAAAACTATTTGTTACATAATACCTAAAAAGCAAGGAATGCTCTTTCAATAGTGGATTATCCATAAATTTATAATCCACAAATTCATTTTTGATTTAACTTTTACACCCTAGTTTTCTTACGTTGTCTCGATATCCCTTGCAATATAAAGATATTAGATGTCTATTAGGGTGAACACTGGTATTTATATGATGTGAGATACTCATTCTATGCTGAGCTTATATTTGAGCATTTCTTTTGACAACCCCTGGTCTTTTTCTACTTCTTACTTCCCACATGGACTGTTATACCTCGTCAGATTACTGTGGTGAGCTCATAACTTTATCTTATGGGATCATTACACTATGTATTATTTTTCATCATGAGAATTTTTATATTTATATTTAGCTTTCTCAGTATTTCCATAACATTAAGACGTATGTCTATTACATAAAACAATGTGAGTGATGATCACAAGTCATAAATAATAACAAATAAAACAAATGGAAACATAATAATGGGGTATGTATTATGAATTCCAACAAAAAACTATATTTAGAAAGTAAGCCAAGAATAACTTACTCCCATCATTATCCATGCAATAAAAAACAAGCTCAGAATCACGTTATCAACACCAATTAGAACTGTATCAATTTCTTCCAAAGACAAACAATGTAGCTTTTATATTCAACTTTGGTATGTTTCTTAATGTGCTTGAAGATGAGATATCATTTGGTCATGGAAGAAACCTTGAATTAAGCATAACTTATATGATATCGAAAAAATACCTCAAGACTACTGGGTTTCTTATGGTATATTCTGAGGCTAGGTCATAGGACTGAGACTTCAAAGCAATAAAAAAGGGAGAGGAAGGAGTCACAAAGAAAAGAACTAGTTTTTTCATCTCAATCTTGAAGCTCCTGAATTGTGAGAGTTCTAGACAATCTAGAATTAATTTTCCAATAGATCTAGATCTACTAGAAATAAACATAATGCAAATAAGGCCAGCACACAGGCTAGTCACTTCGTCCACATAAGAAGTTTTCACACTAGGACTTTACTTCCTCATCTCGCACCTCATCGAGTTTCACCTTGACTACTTTACCTTTCAATATAGTGTCACTATATCCCATTATTCATCTAGTGACGATGATTTTGTGAGATTCGCATACCATGAAACAGTTCAGGCCCTATTTAGGCAGGCCTTGCAATTTCATTACTTGAACTATACGATGCTTCTAGGCTACAAAAGCATCATTATTCCATTAGTTACCAAGTTCATGAGCTAACATCTACTTCATAATTTACCACTATTACAGAAACAAATTTTGAAATAAAAATGCATTCCAACAGACTACAAACCAATTTTTATTCATTTATATCCTTTTCTCAAGCTGCCTTTTGCTGCTTTGAACTTCAATTTAACATATGAATCACCTGGGAAATTTGGTTTCTGCCATACAAATACACAAAAGCATGTTTAGAAACATTTCGCTATATTACAAATAGCTCCAAATAAGCAATGCATATTTCCCTACTACCTCTGTCCAACATAGCTAGCTGGTACATATGTTTTGCCCCATTAAGATTTAAAAAAAATGTGGATCAATAGTGTTTAATATTATGAATCAATAATATTTTTCAAAATAGATAAAAACTATCGATTACATAATACCTAAAAAACAAGGAATGCTCAAGTTCAACAGTGGATTATCCACAAATTTATAATACACAAATTCATTTTCAATTTATCTCTTACACCCTAGTTTTCTTACATTATCTCGATATCCCTTGCAATATGAGCATATTGGAGGTCTATTAGGGCCAACGCTGGTATTTATATGACTTGAGCTACTCATTCTATGGCCAGCCTGTATTTAGCCATTTCGTTTCACAACTCCCAGTCTTTGTCTGGTTCTTTCTTACCACAAGGACTATCATACCATGTTAGATTACTCGGGTGAGCTAATAGCTTTATTTTATGGGGTCATTCTATTATGTATTATTTTTCATCATCACCATAATTTTATTTATATTTAACGATCCCAGTCTTTGCATGACATTAAGATCTACATCTATTATAGAAAACAATGTAAATGATGATCACAAGTCGTAAATAATATGAAATAAAACTAATGGATTCATAATAATGGAGTATGTATTATGAATTCCAACAAAAAAATATATTTAGAAAGCAAGCCAAGAATAACTTACTACCATTATTATCCATGCAATCAAGGATCTTACATTCCAAGAACATACAAGCCGCATAAAACCATGCAGTCGCAAACAAGCTCAGAATCAAGGTATTGATACCAACTAGAATTGTATCAATTTCTTCCAAAGACAAACAATGTTCCTTTTATATTCAAATCTGTTCTATTTCTTAATGTGATTGAAGGTCAGATATCATTTAGTCATGAAACAAACCCTGAATTAAGCATAACTTATTTCATATCAAAAAAATACCTCAAGACTACTTGGTTTCTTATGACATACTCTCAAGGTAGGCACATAGGACTAAGACATTAAATCAACAAAAATGGGAGAGGATGGAATCCCAAAAAAAAACCTTGTTTTGTCATCTCGATCCTAGAGCTCCTCAAATGTGAGAGTTCTAGACAATCTAGAATTAGTTTTCCAATACATCTAGATCTACTAGAAATGAACACAATGCAAACCAGGCCAACACACAAGCTAGTCATTTCGTCCTCATCAGAGGTTTTCACACTAGGACTTTACTTTCTCCTGATAAGAGCTTTTCACTCCTCATGTAGCTGCCGCTTGACTACCTTACCTTTCAATATAGTGTCACTATATCATGTTATTCATCCACTGACGATGATGTTGTGACATTGGCCTACCATGAAATAGTTGAGGCCCTATTTAGGCAAGAATTTCAATTTCATTACTTGAACTATACGTTGCTTCTCGGCTGCAAAAGCATCATTATTCCATTAGTCACCAAGTTCATGAGCTAACATCCACTTCATAAATTACCGCTATTGCATAAGCAAATTTTAAAATAAAAATACATTCCAATAGACTACAAACCAATTTCTATTCATCGATATCCTTTTCTCAAGTTGCCTTTTGCTACTTTGAACTTCAATTTAGCATATGTATCACCTGGGAAATTTGGCTTCTGTTGTACAAATACACAAGAGAATGTTTAAAAATATTTTTCTATATTACAAATAGCTCCAAATAAGAAATGCATATTTCCGTGCTACAAGCTTCGTCGAGCATACCTAGCTGGTAGATAAGTTTTGCCTCAATAATATTTTTGAAAAATGTTGTGGATCAATAGTATTTAAGATTGTGAATCAATAGTATTTTTCAAAATAGAGAAAAACTATCAGTTACATAATACCTAAAATGCAAGGCATGCTCTTTCAATAGTGGATTATCCATAAATTTATGATCCACAAATTCATTTTCTTTTTCTTGCTAAAGCAAGAGTTGTGCATTCTATTTCATTAAATCAAACATAATTTACAATATATACACATTTCATCCCCACGTAGTGGTGTAAGTCACAAAAGAAAGATGTCCTATAGAATCTAGGCCCTCGGCTCTCAAAAAGTGCTCGCCAAACATGTTTGAGTACTGACAAAACCAAGCGATGGGAGTCGCAGGGCACAAGAACTCTCCCCACAAATACCTATGCCAGCAAACCCTTAGTCTGCCTTAAAAACACTGCCGTCCATGATTCTACTTAAACCCGATGGTGGAGATACACATCTCTCCAAAAAGGATCCAGATGTTTAACCCCCGGTCCCACCAAACCGCTCGCCCCATCCCGATCGTTGATCGAGCTTCCAAAGATCGGATGACAGCATTGATAGTTGGTATATTGAAATAACCAAAGTTCATTATGAGATGAGGGTGGTTTTCGTACCCCGCCCTCATCCACTGGTCAATAGTTGTATGGTATCGTTGCCCAAATTCGAAACCTCCTTCGGCTTGAACATGGTGCGATCACACCAAAACCAACTGAGAAGTGGTTTTATCTCCCAAAGCTGGAAAACATGGGAAATGATGTCGCTCGAATAGGGCCATTGACTATTCTTCTCATCTTTTCCCTGATTGTGAGAACCAAACTCCTGCCTCTTGGTATTTTCGTTGTTGTGATAACCATAGTTGCTAAGGCCACCCCTGGCGAGCTAATTACCAAAGACCCGTCTGACCAAAAATTTAAGTACTACATCAATCTACTCATTGCATATTGGCTTCCTTAGATTTGTTCTGATACACTCTCCTATCCTCTTCCGCCTAGTTATGGAAAAGTTCTTTTAGGTTGCTTTGTGGCATTGCAAGCCAACCCATTGAAATTTTGCTATGCTTGCAGGTGACACCATGGTTGGCTTAAATGTCTACCAATTTGTTGGCCTTTGTACGCACATGGATGAATCTGAATGTGAGTAGTCCCTGAAGATGATCCTGAATTTTATGGAGCACCCTTATTAACCTCTAGTGTTTTGTAAATTTTTCCGGCCCTGTTCCATGATTAATTTTCTTGGCTGCGTTGATGACTAACTCTGAGTCAGCTTATATTGTCACATTTTGGTAGTTTTCCTGTTTCAGAAGTTCTAAGCATTGATCCAATGCCATAAGCTCTTCCATGTTGTTGGTGGCTTTTCCTAAATGACAATGGAAAAGGGAGATGATGTTTCCATTTTCATCCCGTAGAACTCCTCCAAATCCAGCTATTCCAGGGTTATCTTTTGAGGCTCCATCAATGTTATATTTCAAAAAGCCTTCCAGGGGGGTGGGGAGTGGGGGGCTCCAGAATTCTTTAACATTTTCCTTCATGCTCATTTTCCTATCCAGACCTTGTGGAATGAGCCCCTGCATGTCTAACTGCTTGAGTATTCCCAACTCTGTTTTTGAGGGAGGATTCTTTGGGAGATCCCTAACTGTTGTTCTTACTATCTCTTTTAACTATTTCAACATCTGCTCCAACAGTTGAAGAGATGAATTCTTCTCTTCTTTGAAAATTCTTTTGTTTCTTTCTTTCCACACGTTCCATATTATGAAACTTGGCAAGAGAGCCCAGACAGAGTTAAGAACTTCATTATCTAAAACATTATTCCTCCAATTGTTTAGGGTGTTAGTGATACTAGCTTTGTCTCTTACAGACTCCTTGAAGAGGGTGGCAAAAAATTCCCATAACCTTAAGGTGAGTGTTATGAAACCATCTCAAGAAAAGATAGAAAATAAAGATGAACGCCTTAGAATTCAGCCTCTTCGAGGTGGCAACCTCCTTTACATTACATAAATGAACAATTGTTGGATGATACAAATGACAAAACCTCCTTTCTATATATAGGAGTCTAAGGAGTCACAATATAATCCAGCCGACCTAACAATAATAATATAAAGCCACAAAAATAACAATAGAGGGATTCTATGGGGGTAATAGGGGCACAACAATATAAATAAGGGGTATAACTACAATAGTAATGGGGTAATCACTAGTATTATAGGGACCCAACATGCCCCTCTCCTTCAAAAAAGTGTTGTCCTCAACGCTTGAGTAGTTTTGGATACTTCTGCATAAAATTCTCATCCTCCCATGTGGAATCTTCAGCGGATAAGTTCTTCCACTTGATAAGATACTCTGAAATTGATCGATTTCGTAGCTGTCGAGTTCTTGTTTCTGTGACTGCTTCCGATTCCAATATAATTTTTCCTTCCTCGTCAAGTTCTGGCAATATTGTTTGAACTGGGAGCTTGTCGCCTATAACCTTCTTTAAACATGAAACATGGAAAACTGGGTGCAATCGAGAAGCTGCAGGAAGCTCCAATTTGTATGCCATAGTACCAATCTTTTCCAACACCTTGTACGGACCATAATACTTTGGTGATAATTTATTATCCTTCTTAGCTTGCTTTAGGGACATTTGCTTATATGGTTGTAGCCGTAGGAATACCCAATCACCTACATCAAAACTTCTTTCACTGCGATGTTGATCTGCCTGTTGTTTCATTCTATTTTGTGCCAACACAAGGTTATCCTTTAAGAGTTGGAGGACTTGTTGTTGATGTTCGATGTGATGTTCCACTGCCTGAACCTTAGAATTTTCTCTTAAATATGATGTGATTGATGGTGGTTGGTACCCATAAAGTGCCATAAATGGGGTCATTTTTGTTGTTGTATGGAAGGAAGTGTTATACCACCATTCAGCCAGAGGCAACCATTTGACCCATTGTGTCTGTTTATCAGATACAAAGCAACGAAGATATCCTTCCAAACATTTGTTTACTATCTCAGTTTGCCCATCAGATTGAGGATGATAAGATGAGCTATGAGCTAACTGAGTACCAAGACAAGAAAATAATTCTGTCCAAAAATTTCCAGTGAAAATGGGATCTCTGTCACTTACAATAATCTTTGGGTTTCCATGTAGCTTTTGAACTGTTTCCATAAATGCAGTAGAAACTGTACTGGCTTTAAATGGATGTGATAATGCACAAAAGTGTGCATACTTGGTAAGTCTGTCAACTACCACCATGATGACACTCTTTCCCTCAGACTTGGGTAAACCTGTGATAAAATCCATTGAAACCTCCTCCCAACGTTGGCTTGGAATGGATAAAGGTTGTAATAGACCCGGTGTCTTAATTGTTTCAACTTTATTTTTTGGCAAACCAAACATTCCGCCACAAACTTTTGAATATCTGATTTAAGGCCATCCCAAAAAAATTCCTTCTTAACCCTGTGGTAAGTTTTTAAAAATCCTGAGTGCCCTCCTAAGGGAGAAGTGTGCAATTCCATAAGAATCTTTTGTTTTAGCTGGGAATTCTTACAGAGGTATAAGCGATCTTTGTACCATAACGAATCATTTTGCCAGCTAAATGTATCAGAAGTACTGGAATCTTGTTGTAGCTTTCGAATAAGTGCCCACACTTCTTCGTCATTCTTCCATTCCTCCTTTGCTTCGTTTATCCAATCTGGTTGGATAATAGAAATGGCACACAACAATGCTTCCACATCCTCATCCTTTCTTGAGAGTGCATCTGCCACCACATTTTGCTTCCCTTTTTTGTAGATGATTTCAAAGTCATAACCCAACATCTTTGTGACCCACTTTTGTTGCTCTTCAGAGGATAATCTTTGTTCTAAAAAGTATTTAAGGCTATCATGATCCGTTTTTACCTTGAAGTGTCTTCCCATTAGGTAGGGTCGCCATTTCTTAAGTGCATGGAGTATTGCCAACATTTCCTTCTCATAAATAGCTTTGCTTAAAAACTTTCCCTTGATTGGACGACTTTCAAAAGCAATGGGTCTTTCATCTTGCATTAGAACAACACCAATTCCATTTCCTGAAGCATCACATTCCACAATAAAGGTTTTTGTGAAGTCCGGTGTAGCTAAGACCGGTGCTTGGCACATTGCCTCTTTAAGATGTTTAAAGGCCTTTGTTGCTTCCGGAGTCCATGAAAATGAATCTTTCTTCAATAATGTTGTTAGAGGTGCTGCTATTCTCCCATAATTCTTAACAAACTTGCGATAATACCCTGTCAACCCAAGAAATCCTCGCAGATGCTTTATGGATGTGGGGATTTTCCATTCCTTAATGGCTTTAATTTTGCTAGGGTCTACCTTAACTCCTTCATGAGATACAATATGACCCAAATATTCCACCTCCTGGACTCCAAAGAAACATTTGGATCTTTTTGCATATAATTGTTTCTCCTCCAATAGTTGTAGCACCTTGTCAACATGTTCAACATGATCCTTCCAAGACTTGTTGTAGATTAGTATATCATCAAAAAATACTAACACAAATTTTCTAAGGAATGGTTTGAAAATTGAATTCATCAAACCTTGAAATGTTGAAGGTGCATTGGTAAGGCCAAAAGGCATGACCAAAAATTCATAATGACCCTCATGAGTTCTAAATGCCGTTTTCGGAATGTCTTCAATCTTCATTCTGATTTGATGATATCCCGAACGAAGATCCAACTTGGTGAAGTAAATTGATCCATGCAATTCATCCAGTAATTCATCAATGACAGGAATGGGGAACTTATCTTTAATAGTGAGCTTGTTGAGCTCCCTATAATCTGGACACATGCGCCATGATCCATCCTTCTTGTGCACCAATACTACTGGAGCTGAGAAAGAACTTTGACTCGGTTGAATTATACTAGCCTCTAGCATTTCTGCAACCATACGTTCAATTTCACTTTTTGGACATGGGATATCTGTACGGCCTGATGTTTGAAGGAACACTTCCTGGAATCAGATGAATAGCATGATCATGATCACGCATAGGTGGGAGACCTTTGGGAGTCTCAAATACCTTGGAATGATTGTCCAAGACTTTTTGGAGATCTGGAGAAATAGATGATTCCAATGTGGAAACATCTAGCGAACATAATTGTGCAATTACACCTCTTTGCTCCTTTTTTAGAAGCTTTGTCATGCCATTAGAGCTGATTATCTTTCCTGGTTTCCCTGCAATACCCCTTAATTCAACTTCCTTTCCTTCCACAGAAAATTTCATGAAAAGTTCTTGAAAATTAAAAGCTATTGTACCCAAGGATTGTAGCCATTGGACTCCTAGTACAACATCAGCACCTCCCATTGGAATGGAAAGCATTGGGCTAGTCAATACATATTCTCCCATGGATAGCTTGATATTATGGCACTTTCCAGAACAATTTATTGTTCCTCCATTTGCAATCATCACTTGACACTCTGGTGCTGGATATAGGAAGCAATTCAATTCTTTTGCTACCCTACAATGAATAAAATTGTGGGTGCTTCCTGAATCAATCAACACTATTACCTTTTTCTTCTTGATTTGTCCTTCTATCTTGATGGTTTGAGGAGTGGTAATTCCCGCCAATGCATTACAAGATATGGTCGGATTTATTTGTTCTTCATCTAGGCTTTGTTCCTGGAATATATCCTCTTCTTTTGACCTTTCTTGCTCCTTTTCTTCTTCCTCTTCACAATCTATGTAGAATAATTTCTTCTCAGCACACTTATGACCTTTTGTGTATTTGCTATCACAATTGTAACAAAGCCCTTTTGCTCTTTTTTCTTCCAATTGTTGTGGTGTCAACCTTGTAGGTTGTGGAAGACTATGGGCAACAACACTTCCGTCTTTATAGTTGTGAATGGTATGCTTCCTAGTTGCCATAATTTTGCTTTCCATTTTTCTTGCTAACCTGAATGCCTTCTCTAATGAATCAGGTTCCCAAAGGCGCACATCATGTTGGATATTATCCTTTAAAGACCCTATGAACACATCAATCCTATGCTCCTCTGGAATATCTTTTACCCTTATGTTCAATTTTTGGAACTCCTCAATGTGCTCCATTATTGAACCCTTTTGTTTGAGACTTATCAATTGGCTAAAAAAAGTGTTGCTTTTTGTATCCTCATAATGTGCTATCAATTCTTCCGTAAAAATTGCCCAAGTGATAAATTGTTTACGAGAACAAAGCCATTGATACCATACAAACTGATTTGGTTCCAAATATAAAGTTGCCATACGTACCTTTTGTGTGTTTTGCACATTATTGAGATCGAAGAATTGCTCCATCTGTAATATCCATGTGGCGGGATCCTTGCCATCAAACTTCCTCATATCGATTTTTGGGACATGGTGAGTCTTCGATCCAACATTAGAGTCTATGGAATCATGATTAACATTTCTTTTGTTCTCATCATGAGTTTCCTTTAGTACTCTTTCACCCTTAGTGACCATTTCTTGTAGCAACTTATTCATATTTATCTTCAATTCTTCCATCTTATCATCCATGCCATCAATTTTAGTGTCCATGCCATTCACCTTAGCTTCCATGCCATCCATCTTAGCTTCTACGCCTTTCTTTAAACAGTCCATCTTAGCTTCTAATCCTTTCTTTAAACTGACCATTTTAGCTTCTACATCTTTCTTTAAACCATCCATCTTAGATTCTATTCCTTTTTGTGCAAGGGACAGTTGTTGCACTTGGTCTTGTAATTTTGATATATCATGTTGCATTTCTTCCTCTTCTTCATGAGTCATGCTAGAGCTTTCAGGTTCCTTACTAGGTGTTTGCATTTTCTTTCCTCGGGGCATCAGTTACCGATAATAATGCTCTACTATGCCCTTTGAATTCCTTCAAAATAAATTTTCAAACCAAGCTTAAGCAAAAATTTAAAAAAATCTACACACCTTTTTTCACTTTGTAGGAGCTTGATATTGCCTCTGATGTATCTCTGTACTTTCCAATCATCTAGTTCTAAAATTGTGACCTGTAGTAGCTCTCTGTGTCCTCTTTCCAATGCCACCAGTCTGATCCAAATTGGATTCTCCAAGAAAGAGTTATGCACAATCTCCCAAGATGACCTGATTATAGCCCTTTCCAGAAGAGTGAACTTGTATGAAGTGCCACGTGTACAATTTTTGACCTTTGGTTTTAAAAAAGATCTAAAAGAAACTACAGTCCGTCCTCTTTCTATACCTTCTTACGAAGTTTCAATCCGATCCCCAGCGAAAAAGTTATGACGATTTTTCCTAGGTCACCTGTTTTGAATGTAATTCAGGAGTCTGTAAAAAGACCAACTTCCTCAGAGCATATCTCCGCAAATATCACGCGAAAAGTTCTGAAATTTAGACCCAATGTTTAGCGTGATTTCTTCTCAAATGGTTTTTTTTTACGACTTCTGAAACGTCACAAAAAAAAATTTATAGCGAAAATGCCACGATGACCTGTTTGGAGCAGCGAAACCCTAGAATCCAAAGCTCTGATACCAAATGTTATGAAACCAGCTCAAGAAAAGATAGAAAAGAAAGATCAACGCCTTAGAATTCAGCCTCTTCGAGCGGGCAACCTCCTTTACATTACATAAATGAACAATTCTTGGATGATACAAATGACAAAACCTCCTTTCTATATATAGGAGTCTAAGGAGTCACAATATAATCCAGCCGACCTAACAATAATAATATAAAGCCACAAAAATAACAATAGAGGGATTCTATGGGGGTAATAGGGGCACAACAATATAAATAAGGGGTATAACTACAATAGTAATGGGGTAATCACTAGTATTATAGGGACCCAACAGTGAGAATATAGGTGTTGAGAAGATGTTCCATTATCTCCTCTTGTGCTTCACAGAGCTAGTATCTGGCGGGTCCCAACATACCCCTCTTTCTAATATTGTCCCAGGTTAGGATTTTCCTATGGTGAACCAGCCACATAAAGAGTTTCATCTTCATCCAACTTTTGCTCCTCCACAGCTTCTGCCAAATTCTGACTAGAGCTTGGGATTCCAGCCCCAGGAGAATACTTTTTGCTTCCTTAATATTGAAGTTGCCGTCTTTGTTGTTACCTCATCTTATTTGATCCCACCCTTCAGTAACAAGAATCATCCTCTGATCCATCATCTGCTTTAGGGTCTCTGCTCTACGATTGAGGGAACTGTCCTCTCTGCCCTCTATTTTCTTCCATGTTCTCCATTTTCCTGTATTGTGAGCATGATCCCAAAAGTCCTTTACTTTTACTAAACCTTGGTTGTCTGTCTCTTGCTTGAGGCCCATAAATTCCTCTTTCAAGAGTGTTGGTTCTTGTTGCCATTTATCCTCCCAAAATAGTGCAATATCTCCATCTCTGATTTCCTAGAAACTATTTTTTTGAACCACCCCTCTGTTCTCACAGGCCTTGTTCCATATAGGAGAGCCCTTTATATTTCTAGTCATTCTTATTTGCTCAGAAAAATGCCAGGAGCTGGCATATTTTTCCTTCTAGGTGCTTTCCCATTGAGCCTTAGGATCATTAACCCACCGCAACTAAAGATTGGCCCCAAGAACCTTATTGAGAATCTCTGGATCATCCAATCTAAGGCCACCTTGGTTCTTAGGTTTGCAGATCTTTTCCGATGACACTAAAGCCCATTTTTTTCCTGGTTTCCTCCTTGCCCCAAAGAAAGTCTCTTTGTATATTTCTAAATTGCTGTAAGACTCCTTTTGGAACTGGGAGAGCTGATAGCATAAATATTGTGATAGCTTGGAGCACAGCCTTTGTAAGGACCAATCTACTAGCCAAATTTAAAGACGTGATTGTCCATTTTCTGACCTTATCCTGCATCTTGATGATTAATGGTTCCCAAGTTCTCTTATGCAAAGGTTTGGCTGTTAGAGGAACTCCCAAATACTTGGAGGGGAGGGATTCTCTTTGAAATCCAAGAATTCTGGAGACATTTCTCTGAATGGCAATGTGGGTGTTAAAGAATTTTTTTTTGATTTAGAAAGATTGACCTCCATACTTGTTGCCATTGCAAAGTCAGTCAATATTTGTTTGTAAGCATGCACTTCCTTAACTGTGGGGATTCCCTGTAACATGGTATCATCTACAAACTATTGATGGGTCAGAACTTGACCATTCTCCGATAGTTGGAGTCCTTGAAATTTACCCGTTACCTTGGCATGCTTAATGGACCACCCCAGCCCTTCCATCATGAGGATGAAAAGAAAAGGAGAGAGCGGATCACCCTGTCTGAGTCCTCTAAAAGGAAGAAAAATTTTAGAGGGAGAGCCATTAACTAAAATTGAAAAGTTGGAGGAAGTCACCAGGGCCATGACCCATCTGATCCAATTATGACCAAAACCAAACATGCTTTAGAGCAATTTCTTGATATATGTCCAGTTTATTTTATCATAAGCTTTGGCTATGTCCAATTGCATTATCATACCCGCTTTCCTTTTACTAGTTAGCCAGTGAACCACTTTGTGAGCTTGAATGATGTTATCTATAATTTGTCTGCCTTACACGTACCCAGATTGTTCTCTCGAAGCAAGTGTAGGCAGCAAATGTTTGAGTCTGTTTGCAACTACCTTGGAAATTATCTTGTAGACTATATTGCATAAGGCTATGGGTTTGTACCTCTCTGGCATTTTTGCATTATCCTATTTTGGAATTAGGGTGATGCAGGAGGTGTTGAGAGCTTTCAAAATAGTTCTATTCAGACTGGAATCTTCCACAACCCTTACAATATCCTTTTTGACAATATTCCAACAAACTTTGAAGAAATCCACATTGAATCCATCTGAACCTGGAGGTTTGCCATTTTTCATTTCCTTGAGTACCTCACTGACCTCCTTTTCAGATACTGGTCTGTTTAGATTACAGTTGTCCTCTCTGGATACGAACTTAGGGATATGTTTAGTGAAGTCTTTGATGAAAGGTTCCCTTACTAAGATGTTTTCCTAGGTGTTGTAGGGAAAAGTATCCGATTCGGATGACCCTATCCCACTCTAAGGGTGATAGTACCTCAACAACAACTGTAAACAAAACTACTTAAGGTTTACTTCTTTATGAAAGCAAGAGAGAATGAAGAAATGCACTATCCGTTGCCTTGCGCTTAATATTTGCTCCAATCTCTTCTCTTTGCTGCTTGCTCCTAGCTCTTTGCTCTTTTGCTGGCCCAGCTATAATGAGATCCTGCAAAATAACAAAGAAGGAAACTACAAGAAGCATGCATTCATAACTGATTCAAGGATTAGCATAAATCAAATATACAATCATCACAATACATCATTGAAACAAATGCATATAGAAGAACCTCAATAGCTTTTATTAATGGAAGAAGTAAAGTTCTGAGAAGGTTACAACCATTGAAGGCCCTAATCCAGCAACACCTCCCAGCAGAAAGAATTTCTCCTCTTCACCTCCTTCAAGCAATCACCCAATAGTTCTATAGTGAAACCAACAGCATATCATTACTTTGCACAAAATTCTAGCCTCCTGAGCTCATAGGAGAGAGCTCAATATATAGATGAATTGAGAAAGGATGAGTCAGCTTGCAACTGATGTGTAGCTGCCTTGTGTCCTCTCTCTCTTCAGTTGATCTTCAGTTCTTGAGTCCACTTGGAGAACCTTGCTTCCACTTGGAGAAACAGAGCCTCTGACTCATCACAAGGCAAAATCCCTGATCCAAGTGTCATTTTTGGAAGATTCCAGAGCAATGACTCAGTGTGCCACTTGTCCCATCTCGCTCAGCGCAGGTGGCCTTTGTTCTACCTGCTTTGCAACGTAGGTACACCATGGAGGAGTTGAGTTTCAGCGCAGAAGCCTAGTGAAGCACCTGCTTTGATTTCAGGATTGCTTGTTTTTGAGTGTTTTCAGGTGGAGAACTGATCTGAGAGCTGTTGGTTTGCTGACCTTGTTCCTCTAGGGGTAGGAACATCATGTTTAGGGACTTCGGATCCCTTGGATTATTGACAATTCATGCCTGATGCTGCAAGGCACAAAATTGTCTATAACAGATGCCCCCTAAAGTATGAGGTCGTTTATCGGGTGAAATGCTTTATTAGGAGGATCCGAAGATCATTCAATCTGCTGAGAAGTGTCCTGTAATAAGATACAATACAATACATTATTTTTCATACTTTTTCATGGTCTAGCTGAGGCGGGCATTCCCATGCTCAGCTTTATAAATTCATTTTGGTACATAGAACAGACGATCGTCTGATGGTAGACTGATAATTCTCCGCTGAAATTATCATCCTTTGGGAAGGATGATCATCTGCTGCAATGATGTACACATCAAATGTCTTTATATCCTGAATATATATCGCAGCCCGGATGGATGAAACTAGATCCGGGGTCTTCAATCTCTTCCGATCTTCACTCGATGTACAAGTCGATCCATGTGAGAATTTCTTGAAGTCGAACATGGAAAGACATCGCTTGATTACCGGTCAATGATGTAAACCGTTAACAAGCGCGAGAGGAATCACCGATAAGGATGATGACCCTCAAGGTACAACAGTACAATTCACATGGTGGGAATAAAGGACTTGGTGTCGACCACCATGCAAAATCTTCTGGTCGGAGGTCATTGATGTATACCTGTCGCCAGAAGTGAGAAACTTGCCATTGAGGCATGCAAGCTTCAAAGTACTGAAGGGGTTGTTCCTAGATCAACTCCTTGGATAATGAGCTGATGTCGACAAGGAGCGATCTGTCAAAGGAGGGCCTTATTGAATCCCACATCAGTGACACGGAACGGAGCTAGTGATTGTGATGAGGTGAAAACAAACTGTGATGTATGATTCAGGGTGGCGGTCATGAAATGGATGAAGGACAATGTATGGCAGTGGATGGGACACGGTTGACTCTTTGCATAACAACATCTCTTGAACATATAACGACACTGATGTGATGGATCGGTAGCATTACCGCAAATGTGGATGGTGTGGCGAGGACCATGGCGATGAGACCGGTGAATGAAACAACCCAACCCGATGTGATACGGAGGACAAAGTGTGATGTTCAAGAGCGACTTGCTACCATTAAAGCTGTGAGGTTCTCCCAATTTTTCCCCAGTCATTGCTGACCAGTACCTCTTTATTTTTGTCAAGCTTGAGGAGGATAACATATGCTTGTTCTATAACCTGCCCTTCGGGCAAGCCCATCGCTATGTTTTAACGAGCCTAGCGATAGGGAAACTCGTTCTCGTCTAAAGACAAGTTTGTCGCTATTTAATGAATTTAACGAGTCTAACGACAAGGATAACTCGGTCCGTTTCATTTTTAGAAAGTCTGAAAAGGTACATAAAGTCAACTCCAAAATTCCTTTTTCGTCATCTAATCCCTTAAGTCCGAAAAAGTATAAAACAATACAGAAGGGATGAATTTTCGATTGCTTTAACGAGTCGAACAAAACAAGCGCTCGATCTTTTTGTGCAATAATCCCTCAGGTCCAAAAAGATTAAAATCTAGAGGAGGGATAGCTCTTCCAGTTGCTTTAACGAGCTGGAAGGCCAAAACTCGGCAAACTTTTCATATTTTACGAGTCAGTGAAAAGAGCTCAAAGAAGACTCGTCTTTTGAGGAACGAGTGATGAACAGGGCAGCAGCAGATTCCAGGTACAGGTTGGAATATTCCAATCACGGCAGTGTCACAAGGATGGCTTAGTGAAATCACTCTTCGCAGCTGTTCCTCAAAATGGGTAAACAAACATATGGAGATGAATGATTGGCCAAATGAACGGATGGAGGTGAGACTGCAAGAACACGACCAAGGGCTTTAATATGGCTGTCAAAGGTTACATTTACCAAGGTTATTTACCGGTTCATTTTTTCTGGGTGAGCTTGAACTCTAGGGGAAGATTGCTCACAACTTATGTTTATTTTTTAACGAGCATGAACTATGTGCTAAAACTGCTCGGATCTTGCGTTTATTTTTTAACGAGCATGAACTGTGTGCTAAAACTTCTCGAATATACCAGTCTTAATACAAGGAATGCCTCAGGTGAGGTAGTCATATTTAAGGAGCTATACCTCACTAGTTACTCCAATTTGGCAAGTTTTAACTTTTGCCCCACATCATTTCTTTATGCAAGCTGGAAACGGCTAATCCTACGAGTTTAACGGGTTAGACCTACAGGTTTAAAGGGAGGACCTAAAAATTTTAAAAATAAATAGTCGTCCCATGCTTGCACTCCAAAAAGGTTTGCATGCCCCCAGGTATAAAGTATAATTTTGAGGCGCTGCCTCTTTCTTATTACCCGAAAAATGGTTCTATTTGCTGCCGCAAACTAAACTCTCTTTTCGGCGATGTCTATCATTAGGTTGCTAAGGATGGTGACTACTTGTTGCAGCAATTTCATCTCTTTCTTTGGAGGCTGCCTCTACTTATCCTTCAAAACATATGTTTTAATGGGTGAGGCTTGCCTTCAAAGATGGTTACTACTTGCCGCCACAAATGGATCTCCTCCCTTGGCATAGCCTACTTTTTTAGACAAAGGTGAATGACATGGCAAACACATAACTTTGACAAAAGAATCTTGTTCTAGAACAACCCTCTCTTCCATGCTGGACGGGGTACGGACTAGTCATATTCTTCCGCGGAAATCAACTTTATACCCAAGGTTTCCTCTGCCCAAGGCAAGCCAGGGTGCATGCCCCCTGGGTCCTAGTTCTTTCTTCCGAATCACTCGCACTCATCGGGAAGTAGAACCGAGGGTGGAGGCATTCCTTGAGTGAATAAACCGTTAAGGGATGGTATTTGACTATTTGCGATGCGTGATCCTGGAAATGAAAGTTGGTCTACGAGCTTGACCATCCTTCCTTCGTGCGGAAAACACATAACTCTAAAGAGTGAGGACACTATCGCCTCCATGCAATATATATAGTCTCGTCCAAGGAGTAAGTTATAAACCAAGGCTCCCTGGACGACCATGACGTTCATATGAACTGTCTTCCCCCTCAATGTAATGGGAACATTGGGGAGAATCCCTAACGGGCGACTGGTTCCTTTATCAAAACTTGATAGATTTCTCATCTCAGGTAAAAGCACCGGGGAACGCAGTGCTTTCCAAGCAACAGAGGAAAGGATACTCACAGATGCCCCTTCATCAATGATAGTTACAGCCATCACCATTCTGTAGATTTGGACGATGATTCTGAATGGGATACTGGCTGGTAACCGGGGTCTGCCTAGTTGATTCCAATCAAAGGATACAACCAGGTTGCTTGGTGGTAGGACCGAATACATGGCCGGATACGACCCTGACGATGTTCCTTCCTGCGATAAAGGAATGGGCACATTGCCCTGATGCTCATCAGATTCTATGTTGATGAAAAGAATATGGACGGTGTCATCCTTATTCTCTTCAGTGAGGGTGTCATTTGAAGATGAGTCTTCAATGACGGAGTCATTTGAGGATGAAACCTCTGAAGGAAGAACCGGGTCAACTGCTGTTTCGACCTTTAGACTTTCGTCTGGTCTAGATTCAGCAGGTTCATTCTCAATGACTGACACTTCAGCTGACCACTTGAGCGGGCCAGCTGGATTTTCAACTATCGAGGGATTAGGCGCGAGTTTTTGGTATCCAGGGGGAAGTCGTAATGGTGAAACCGGACGATCTTCCAAAACTCTCTTTGCCTCATCTAAGAATGGACAACGGTGGATGGCGTGATCGCCTTCACACAGCATACAGGGTGATCTTGGTCTCCCTCTTCGTCCTTCACTCTCGTTAGTTGACGGACTGCAATCAACATGACTACCAGAGGTTGATGCTACCGGATTGTGCAACCTGGGGGACCAGTCTCTTAGTATCTGGGGAATACAAGGACAATCACGATGGAAGTGGGTCCCTTTGCAAATGACACATGGCGATTTAGGCCCGGTCGGTGCAGTGTGTGGATTTTTGTCAGATGTCTTTTGCTTGCCCCCAGTCGCCTTCGCCATAGGCCCCTTCTGCTTCTTTTCTTTCTTCTTCTTTTCCTTCTTCTCCATGGGAGGCTGGCTTCTGCCGGCTCTACCTCGCGAAGATGAAGGATCAGAGGAAGGATTGTAAGAAGTGGAAGGCTGGTGGGCAGCTCTAGACTGGTCTGACTGTTGATTCGACTGCTCAGGATTTGTGGTGGTCTGAACTACATTAGTTGAAAAGTGCCATACAGATAGGCCAATTGTCAATCCTGGAAGTGACAATGTGGCCATATGGGGTGCACCAACATCTCCCCAAGAGGAGAAGGGACTGGGACTTCCGCCAAGGTGACTTCCTTGGTTGGTGGACTCCATACTTTTCAACTAAAAGATCAACGTGGGAATAACAGGTGATTATGTTCCGTTTAAAATAAATTTTATTAACGATGCTTTAGACACAACTTTGCTTTTTCATGTTTTAAGAGTCGAGAAAAAGCTAAAGATGACTCTAGTCTCCTTCGATGTATTAACGAGCCCAAAGTGACAAATGCTCGGTTGGACTTTTTCAGTTATAGAGTTTGAAAAAGGCCAAAAGAAACTGCTCTGGAGATCTAGGCAGAGGTTGTGCCAAACCTTTCGCAAAACCACGGAATACGTTTTACGGTACGTGTGGTCAATCTTCGTGAATGCTGTGTTCACTGCATTGCGATCAGTAGGGCGGCCGACACGGCTTCCTAAGGATATGCCTATAGGGGTCTCCCAATATATACTCGACGGTACGTGGGAGCACAAGTCTGTATTAGTGCCACCGACTCTCAGGAGGAATCACCCACCTTCTTCGAGATCGACAGTCACTACGTTTAACGACGCCTGAACACGTCTCTAGCTTAGACCTCTATGTGTTTGCGTTATGTTTCAAAGCGTTGTTAAGTAAATTGAATTTATTTTAATGTTGATCTTGCTTAGCAGTTTGCCTTTAAGGATCACCACGAGATGTATGTAACAAATTCCTGAATGCAGTCTAAGATGAGAAGAAAACTTTTCAATCTTTCAACTTTGAAAATCTTAACTACTGAGGAGAAGAAAGGCAAATCTTTTCACACAGATCATAGAGCACACACTAATGCAAAATTTCCTAAATCAGCATGCAAACTTTTTCAAATGCAAAATGCACAATGCATGTATTTTCCTTTCCCTTTCTTAATGTTGATGTATTACAAAAAGAAAGTTGTTATTTAACTTTGATTTCGATTTAAAGCGAAAACAAACAAGCTTGTCCAAAATCAAAAGACACCTTAAGATTTACTTGTTTAATCACTAGAAATACATGAAATCAAACCATAATGACGAAAGTAAAAAGATTAATCAGCTATGGACAACAAACAAGCTAACTCTTTAGACCAGCAAAATGCCTAACACAGGTTCAGATCTAAGAGGCCAAAGCAAGACTAGTTCACTTTTGTTATGGGAAATTGTAAATGATGTAAGAAATACAAAAGAACAAGTACAATTTTGTTATATAACAGAGGCGGAATGATGGCAAGTAAGGTTGGTTTCAGAACAGGTACAAGACTGGTAACTGGCTGCAAAATCTATAGTGAAAACAGGCAAGAAAAAGGGAGGAAACCCCAAATGCACAAGGCAAAATTGGGCCAACACAGGTGCTGTACAACCAGTCTGGCTCTCAGTGCAGGTAGCCCCTTCGGGACCTGCGTTGCAAAGCAGGTAGCCTGTGTACTACCTGCTTTGGAAAACGAAAGTTGCGTTTTCTCAGTTTCCGGGTCACAATTTTCTCAAAAATTCACAGTTTTTGCTCAAATCAGAAGCTATCAGTCAAGCACACACTAAAGGATGACAAGGAAGATGAAAAGCTATCACTAAGAGCTTACAAGGATCCTTGTAGATCAGCTCTTCAAATCATGAACATGCTCAGAAATGAGCTAGAGTAGCTGCCCTCTACTTTGCTTTTGATATAGTCAAAAGCTTTTCGATTTGGTACTCTTTTGTTCAGGAAATGAATAGCAAAATACTACAAACAATCAAATAGATACGATCCCCAGCGGAGTCGCCAGTTTGTTGTAGGGAAAAGTATCCGATTTGGATGACCCTATCCCACTCTAAGGGTGATAGTACCTCAGCAACAACTGTAAACAAAACTACTTAAGGTTTACTTCTTTATGAAAGCAAGAGAGAATGAAGAAATGCACTAACCGTTGCCTTGCGCTTAATATTTGCTCCAATCTCTTCTCTTTGCTGCTTGCTCCTAGCTCTTTGCTCTTTTGCTGGCCCAGCTATAATGAGATCCTGCAAAATAACAAAGAAGGAAACTACAAGAAGCATGCATTCATAACTGATTCAAGGATTAGCATAAATCAAATATACAATCATCACAATACATCATTGAAACAAATGCATATAGAAGAACCTCAATAGCTTTTATTAATGGAAGAAGTAAAGTTCTGAGAAGGTTACAACCATTGAAGGCCCCAATCCAGCAACACCTCCCAGCAGAAAGAATTTCTCCTCTTTACCTCCTTCAAGCAGTCACCCAATAGATCTATAGTGAAACCAACAGCATTACATTACTTTGCACAAAATTCTAGCCTCCTGAGCTCATAGGAGAGAGCTCAATATATAGATGAATTCAGAAAGGATGAGTCAGCTTGCAACTGATGTGTAGCTGCCTTGTGTCCTCTCTCTCTTCAGTTGATCTTCAGTTCTTGAGTCCACTTGGAGAACCTTGCTTCCACTTGGAGAAACAGAGCCTCTGACTCATCACAAGGCGAAATCCCTGATCCAAGTGTCATTTTTGGAAGATTCCAGAGCAATGACTCAGTGTGCCACTTGTCCCATCTCGCTCAGCGTAGGTGGCCTTTGTTCTACCTGCTTTGCAACGCAAGTACACCATGGAGGAGTTGAGTTTCAGCGCAGAAGCCTAGTGGAGCACCTGCTTTGATTTCAGGATTGCTTGTTTTTGAGTGTTTTCAGGTGGAGAACTGATCTGAGAGCTGTTGGTTTGCTGACCTTGTTCCTCTAGGGGTAGGAACATCATGTTTAGGGACTTCGAATCCCTTGGATTATTGACAATTCATGTCTGATGCTGCAAGGCACAAAATTGTCTATAACACTAGGAAATACCTCTGAAGTGTCTAACTAACACAAATTCTATATCCTCATGGGATTGGTGAATCTACCCATTCTCGTCCTTGATTGAAGATATCCTATTGTGAGTCCTATTAGTAATGGTGGAACAGTGGAAAAATTTAGTGTTGCGCTCTCCTTCCTTTAGCCATTGAACTCTTGATTTTTGTTTCCAAAAAATTTCCTCTTGTTTGCATAACTTTTCCCATTCTTGATGATGTTTCTCTACCTGATCATTTTTGTTCTTATCAAATCCATCCTTGATTAGAGCTTGGTTGAGCTCCAGTATTTTGTTTTCAACCGATTTCTTACCTACAAAAATATTTCCAAATTCATTCTTGTTCTAGTCTTTTAGTTTCATATTAATGTGCTTTAATCTTTTGTGGAGTAGGAACATTGTTGATCCCTGAATGTGCAAATCTTCCGCCCACCATTTTTCAATGTTACTGCTAAAATCTAGGTGTGAAAGCCAAATATTTTCAAATCTAAAAGGTCGGTTTCTTGGGGTGCCTATGCCTTTGATCTCCATTTGAACCGGCCAGTGATCTGAGCCTCCAAAAGGTAGAATTTCTACCATTATTTCCTTGTCTAAAAGCATGAGATCTTCAGAGATCATGAATCTATCTAACTTGGAGGCTACTTGGGAGTCCCCTCCTATTTGATTATTCCAAGTGTAGAAGCCATTATTTGTCTCAATGTCAACAAGCTTCATGCTTTCTGAAAAGATTTGGAAGGTTGAGGAATCTTTATTTAAAGCTCTTGTACCTCCTTTTTTCTCCGAGAGAGATCTGATCATATTGAAGTCTCCTCCTATGACCCAAGGTAACCCTACATTCCTGGCCCGATGATCCACCAAGGAGTCTATAAACTGGATTTTGTCATCTAACCTTTCGGGGCCATAAAAATTTGTGACTAGATAGGTATCCCTGTCTCCTACAGGTTGTATGACCACTGATAAATAGTTCCTTGATGCCTCCGCATCAATTATTCCAATCTTTTGGGGATTCCAAAGAGTGAGGATGCCCCCTGCTGTGTTTTCAGCTTTAACTTCTAGAAACTCAAATCTGCTGAGCCATTTACTATGGATTTGTCTTAACTTTTGAATAGATCATTTCGTTTCTTGGACAAAAATTATATCTGGGGCTGCTTGCTGCATTCTGTTATTCAACATTCTCTATTTTCTCTTGCTACCTAGACCTCTAATATTCCAAGTTGTGAACTTCATAATTAAATGTTGGTAAAGGAGTAACTGGTTAGATCTTTCATCTCACCTGAGTCTACCATGAGCTTGCCACATTCCATCAGGAGCTCGTTTTGCTTTTTCCTGCTTCTTTTTTTCCCCAATTTCTTGGTGCTAACCTTATAGTTGTTTCTACTGCTTCCCCCCTTCATTGCTCTATCTTTAAGTGTTATTTTCTTCCTCCAAACCCTTGGCCTGAGTTTTCCATAGGAATAATTGTTGTATTCTATTAATCTCTTTTTGTTGTAGTGATTCTACCCTGCCCATAGTTCCCTGATTCAAGATCCCTTCTAGATCTAGGTTCTCTCTGTCAAGAATCTCCTATAGCTCATTGTCTTCCGTTTCAATCTCACTTTGCTTCATTTCCTGATCCATTTCCAGTTCTGAATCACTCTTCATGTTTCCTTTCTGTTTTTCATTTTCCTGTGTATAGTCATTATTTTCTTCCTTATCCCTCTTCTCATAACCTTCCTTCATTACTTGATCTTCTACTGCTATCTCTTCATTCTCTTCAAGAACTTGGAATTGATTTTGACTAGCCTTTTGTCCTCTCGCTTGGTGTTGCTTTGGCCCTTTTTTGCCACTTTTTCCTTTATGAACTACTTTGTGAAAACTGTATGTGTCTTTCGTTGTGTTAGTATTTCCTTTGATTTCTGCTTTAGTGAGAGGGCAGTCTCTTAGAAGGTGCCCATGTTCATGGCATCTATGACATCTAAATGGAATATGCTCGTAGTCTACTGTCTGCACCCATTCCTCATCAAAAACCTCCAAGATAACTTCATCTGGAAGAGCTCCAGATAGATCCATCTCCACACAGATCCTTGCAAAGGAGGTATATTTTCCCCTCCTTGTGGCTTCAACAGCTTTGACAAACCTTCCTAATTTATTGCCTATGGCAGATAGCGATTCAATTTGCCTATAATCAAGAGGTAGAGAATAGAGTCTTACCCAAATCGGGACTGAAGTAAAAGTTTCCCTCTCCGGAACAAAATTCATCATCCATGGCCTCATATAGAGTCCTACTGCTGCATAGAAGTAGGGCGCACCTTCAAACACTACGTCTTTATCCTTAATGTTGGTGAACACTACAGTGAAGAAACCCTTGGACCTTAGATGAAGATCAATGCTTCCTTTAGGTTTCCAGTGGTATTTGATCCAGGTTTGTAACGCTTTTTCAGTGGGCCATAGCCCCATGAATTTGCATATGATTGCACAAGTCTACATGTGCTCCCTGTGCGCCTACAACTCTAGATTATTTAATACTACTCTAGGAGTGATTTCAGCGTTAGGTTTGCACGTTCCCTTCTGTTTTTTGTCTTTTGTTCCCTGTTTTTTGTCGTTTTCCTCCTTGTCTTTTGTGCTTTCATTCTCCTTCAAAATGGAACCGTCTATTTCCTCTTCCCCGATTCTCCTTCCTTCTTCAGCAGCACCTATGCCTCTCTCCAGAGCTTTCTTGCACTTGTTGGCCACCCCCTCCTTGTAGGATGGAGTGGAGCTCCCTCCTCTGTGCCCATCCATGGGGAAAATTCCTCAGAAAACTTCAAACCCTAGCCACTCCGTCGTCGCTCCTTGTTCTATCAAGTCAACAATAATCAATCCACAAATTCATTTTCAATTTAGCTTTTACACCCTATTTTGCTTACATTGTTTTCATATCCTTTCAATTTTAAGATATTGGAGGTCTATCGCAGCCATCACCAGTATTTATATGACGTGAGCTACTCATTCTATGGCTAGCTTGTATTTGAGAATTTCTTTTCACAACCCCCAATCTTTGTATGTTTCTTGCTTACCATAGGGACTGTTATACCCTGTCACATTATTGTGGTGAGCAATAGCTTTATTTTATGGGTTTTTTCTACTGTTTATTATTTTTCATCATCAACATCATTATATTTATATTTACCATTCTCAGTCCTTGCATAACATTAATATCTACATCTATTATAGAAAACAATGTGATCGATGATCACAAGTCATAAATAATAACAAATAAACTAATGGAATCACAATAATGGAGTATGTATTATAAATTCCAACAAAAAAAATATATTTAGAAAGCAAGCCAAGAATAAATTACTCCCATCATTATCCATGCAATCGAAGATCTTAAATTCCAAGCACATACAAGAAACATCAAACCATGCAGTCACAAACATGCTCAGAATCAGAGTATCGATACCAATTAGAATTGTATCAATTTCTTCCAAAGACAAGCAATGTTCCTTTTATATTCAACTTTGGTCTGTTTCTCAATGTTATTGAAGGTGAGATATCAGTTAGTCATGGAAGAAACTGTGAATTAAGCATAAATTATATGATATCGAAAAAATACCTCAAGACTACTAGGGTTGTTACGACAAACTCTTAGGCTAGGCACAAAGGACTGAGACTTCAAATAAAAAAAAAGGAGATGAAGGAATCCCAAAGAAAAAAACCTAGTTTTGTCATATCGATCTTGGAGCTCCCCAAATGCGAGAGTTCTAGATAATCTAGAATTAATTTTGCAATAGATCTAGATCTACAGAAACAAACATAATGCAAATCAGAGCAGCACATAGGATAGTGACTTCCTCCTGATCGGAGGTTTTCACACTAGGACATTACTTCCTCCTCATCGCTTTTCACACCTCATATAGTTTCCTCTTCACTACTTTACATTTCAATATAGTGTCACTATATCCTGTAATTCTTCCACTGACAATGATGTTGTGAGATTCGCCTACCATGAAATAGTTTAGGCCCTATTTAGGCAAGTCTTGCAATTTCATTGCTTGAACTATACATTGCTTCTATGCTGGAAAAGCATCATTATTCCATTAGTTACCAAGTTCATGAGCTAACACCCACTTCATAATTTCCTGCTAATGCATTTTTTTTTTTGTTTTAGATAAAAATACATTCCAACAGACTACAAACCATTTTTCATTCATTTATATCCTTTCTGAAGCTGCCTTTTGCTGCTTTGAACTTCAATTTAACATATGCATCACCTGGGAAATTTGGTTTCTGCTGTAGAAATACACAAAAGCATGTTTAAAAACATTTCACTATGTTACAAATAGCTCCAATTAAGAAATGCATATTTTCGTACTACAAGCTCCATTCAACATATCTAGTTGGTACATACTTTTTGCCCCATTAAGATTTTAAAAGAGATTGTGGATCAAGAGTATTTAAGATTATGCATCAATAGTATTTTTCCAAATAGAGAAAAACTATCAGTTACATAACACCTAAAAAGCCAGGAATGTTCTTTCAAGAGTGGATTATCCATAAATTTATAATCCAAAAATTCATTTTCAATTTAGCTTTTACACCCTAGTTTGCTTAGATTGCCTCGATATGCCTTGCAATATGAAGATATTGGAGGTCTATCGGGGCTAACACTGGTATTTATATAATGTGAGCTACTCATTCTATGACCAACCTTTATTTGATCATTTCTTTTCACAACCCCTGGTATTTTACTCTTTATTTCTTACCACGTGACTGTTATACCCTGTGAGATTACTGTGGTGAGCTAATAGATTTATTCTATGGGGTCATTATACTCTGTATTATTTTTCATCATCATCATCATCATTATATTTATATTTAGAATTCTGAGCCTTTTCATAACATTAAGATCTATATCTATTATAGAAGACAATGTTAGTGATGATCATAAGTCATAAATAATAACAAATAAAACTAATGGATTCATAATAATGGACTACGTATTATGAATTCCAAATAAAAAATATATTTAGAAAGTGAGCCAAGAATAAGTTACTCCCATCATTATTCATGCAATCAAAGATCTTAAATTCCAAGCACCTACAAGTAGCATAAAACTATGCAGTCACAAACAAGCTCAAAATCAGGGTATCAATTCCAATTAGAATTGTCTCAATTCCTTTTATATTCAACTTTGGTCTACTTCTCAATGTGATTAGAGGTGAGACATCATTTGGTCATGGAAGAAACTGTGAATTAAGCATAAATTATATGATATCAAAAAAAGACCTCAAGATTACTTGGTTTCTTATGGCATACTCTTAGGCTGGGCACAAAGGATTGCGACTTCAAATCCAAAAAAAAGGGAGAGGAAGGAATCCCAAAGAAAAAAACCTAGTTTTCTCATCTCCATCTTGGAGCTCCTTAAATGTGAGAGTTCTAGACAATCTAGAATTAATTTTCCAATAGATCTAGATCTGTTAGAAATGAACACAATGCAAATCAGACCAGTACATAGGCTAGTGACTTCCTCCTCATTAGAGGTTTTCCAACTAGGACTTTACTTCCTCCTCATTTTTTCGCACCTTACGGAGCTGCCTCTTGACTACTTTACCTTTCAATATAGTGTCACTATATCTTGTTATTCATCCACTGACGATGATGTTGTGACATTGGCCTACAATGAAACGGTTCAAGCCCTATTTAGGAAGGTCTTGCAATTTCATTAATTGAACTATACGCTGCTTTTGGGTAGTAAAAGGATCATTATTCCATTAGTTACCAAGTTCATGAGCTAACATCAACTTCGTAATTTAACACTATTGCATAAACAAATTTCAAAATAAAAATACATTCCATTAGACTAAAAATCATTTTCTATTCATTTATATCCTTTCTGAAGCTTCCTTTTGCTGCTTTGAACTAAAAAATAACCATACGCATCACCTTGGAAATTTGGTTTCTACTGTACAAATACACAAAAGCATGTTTAAAAACATTTCTCTATATTACAAATAGCTCCAAATAAGCAATGCATATTTCCCTACTAGAATCTTTGTCCAACATAGATAGCTGGCACATAAGTTTTGCCCCATTAAGATTTAAAAAAAAAAATTGTGGATCAATAGTATTTAACATTGTGAATCAATAGTATTTTTCAAAATAGAGAAAAACTATCGGTTACATAATACCTAAAAAGCAAGGAATTCTCTTTCAACAATGAATTATCCATAAATTTATAATCCACAAATTCATTTTCAATTTAGCTTTTACACCATAGTTTTCTCACATTGTCTCGATATCTCTTGCAATTTGAAGATATTGGAGGCCTATCAGGGCCACCACTATTATTTATATGACGTGAGCTAGTCATTCTATGGCCAGCCTGTATTTGAGCGTTTCTTTTCACAACCCCTGGTCTTTTTATGTTTCTTGCTTATCACAAGGACTATTATACCCAGTCATATTACTAAGGTGAGTAATAGCTTTATTTTATGGGGTCATTCTACTGTGTATTATTTTTCATCATCAACATCATTATATTTATATTTAGCATTCTGAGTCTTTGCATAACATTAAGATCTACATCTATTACAGAAAACAATGCCACTGATGATCACAAGTCATAAATAATAAGAAATAAAACTAATGGATCCATAATAATGGAGTACATATTATGAGTTCCAACAAAAAAATGTATTTAAAAATCTAGCCAACAATAACTTACTGCTATCATTATCCATGCAATCAAAGATCTTAAATTCCAAGCACACACAAGCAACATAAAACCATGCAGTCACAAACAAGCTCAGAATCATGATATCGATACCAATTAGAATTGTATCAATTTCTTCCAAATACAAATGATATTCCTTTTATATTCAACCTTGGTATGTTTCACAATGTGCTTGAAGGTGAGATATCATTTGGTCATGGAAGAAACACTGAATTAAGCATAAATTATATGATATCGAAAAAAGACCTCAATACTACTAGGTTTCTTCCATGACCGAGTGACATCTCACCTTCAGCCACATTGAGGAAGAGGGCATACTAAACACATATTTGAAGACTATATAAGATATTCAAAGTTTGGAAGACTACCTAAGATATTCAAAGTTGTCTAGGTTGTCAGAAAGGAACCCTCATCAAATCGGGGTGAAGGGAGTCCATTTTCATCATTTGAAAAATTTGGAAAGGCACCTGCAACATGTTAAATGATGCTTATCAACAAAAATCCCTTCTAGAAAAGCATAGGAAATACTTCAGTAAATTTGGCACATTACCATGCCTGCAATTACTACCAAAAGGACATTAACATCAGTGTTCACCCATTCTTCAAGTTATTTCTAGCCACTGCAATATACCACAGAGAAGAAATAAGCACATTTAAGCCTTGAGTAGGACTGTAGGTAACCTCACATCATATTTGGCAGAACTCCTCCCTTCCCTATTTTACATAAAATAGGGAATTGTGTTCAAATTTTCCATGAAGCACATTTTTCAAATGACTGAAAAAACATACTTTGAGGTTTTCCACTGTGATTTGCATCTATTCCAATCTTCTCAAGCACTTGTATAATTGTCTATGACACAACAATTCAAAACAAAAGGGGATTGATTTTTCGGAGGAATGAGCGAACCCTTGTGCATGCACTTTTGAAAACTTGTTATTGTTGCAATAAAATATGCACCACACTCACAATATCACACTCACAAAACCTACGAAACTTAGATGCATATAGTCTATGTGCAACCCTACCTCCTTGTGAATTCACTTGGGAAATTAGAGGCTGCAACTAGGACTTTGTACTCAATCAAAATAGTAACATATATCACTCTCTACTGCTTTAAAAAAACATTCTCAATTTTTCTACAGAATCTATTTTTAGCCCCCCCTAAAACCCTAATCATATTTCACAAATCATTGACCAATCAAGAAACTTAGGATCCACAAAAAAACATTGCTTATTAGATCATCCCACGGGCATGAATGGATGAATCCTTTATTTCATGACCAAATGTGCTCAAACCACCAGATTTTCCATCCAAACCCCATAAGCTATAGAAAAGCCAAAATTGTGCCTTGAATTTCCCTAAATTAACCTAGATAATAAAGTGAGAAGGTGGAGTAGTTGTTTTTGACACTCTCCTGCTTATGAAATTGAAAAATCTTTAAAAGCATGCATTGATAAAAACAATTTACATTAGGATTGGACTAAAAAAATGATGGGCAGAAATAACTAATACTGTAACTCAAGATTTTGACATAATTATTCATTTACAAGGTAATATATACATGAGTATTGACACATAAAAATGACGCTATTCACAGAAGAATCATAGCGCCATGAAAGACATTCATTCATTTATTCTTAAGACCTAAGTATTGACTTATAAAAATGACACTATACACCAAAGAATCATAGCGGCATGAAAGCCATTCATTCTTAAGACCTATGTAAGACAAACACGACAATAAAACACGAAAATAAAACCCGCTTGTCTAGGAAAAAATTAGAACGATCGGAGCACAATCTCTGCTTTGCTTTGCATTTCTGCAGACACACAAATCAAAATGGTCCAATAAGCCAACATGTAGCCCTATCTCGAAATTCCAGTGACAGACATGTAAACATAATAACAATATTTCTTCTTTAAGTAGCTCTAGCATGCTCATGCACATCTGTGTTTTCCGCCTTAATATACCTAGCAAGGGCGTTCCAGTATCGCTCAGAAAGGGTGGTCCATGTAGTTTCGAGCAAGTGAGGTTGTGCTATCAGTATCGCTGAGAAAGGGTGGTCGAGGTAGTGTCGAGCAAGGAGAGATCGTTGTGCTGCGTGGCAAGTAGTGATTCTTATAATTTTTAACTAAATCTAATTTAATACTGGTGGAATGAGTGTGATGGCTCAAACAATTTTAATGGTCCAACACCTAAAGATGGCTTAAACAATTTTAATGGTCCAACACCTAAATCAATGGCCCACGAATGGACAAGTAACTTGAGAGGAGAGTTGATTTCAGAGGGAATGCCTTACCGCCTAAAAATATGTTTTACTTATTTACCACACCTCTAGTTTATCTATATTTTTATTTATTTACCATACCTTTCAAGTAAGTTTAAAAAGAAATTTTATTTATTTATCATACCTCCAGTTTATTTATATCTTTATTTATTTACCATACATATTTATTTAGTGTTCATAAACCTCTTTATATTTTAATTTTATATTGTGTTTATACATAATAATAATTATATTGATAACATGTTAAATGTTTACAATTACATTTACGTCTATGTTTACATCTACGTTTACGTCTACGTTTACATGTTTATGTGAGATCTACCCCCATACTCGGCTATAGAAGACCTCTAGCCTCTTGGTCCAATAAAATAATTTAATGTAAAATATATAATTTAAAATTAAAAATTTATTCGGTCAATAAGGGCTCCCATCGGCTATAGAGGGCCTCTAGCCTCTTGGTCCAATATAATAATTTAATGTAAAATATATAATTTAAAATTAAAAATTTATTGGGTCAATAAGGGCTCCCAACCTGGTATGGTAGAGGTGATGTAACCTAATATTTAACTTTATTTAACTTTTTGACTTGAGAAAAATTAATTAAAAATAAATAATTAAATAATTAAAAATAGATAAATATATATATATATGTGTGTGGGGTAACATAAATCTTGTAAACTCCTCAAAATAAAATAACAAAATTACAAAATGAAGATATTCATATAACATGAAAAGTGACTCATGGTATTCAGAACATATAGTATTGATCCATGATATTCATGTGTAATATACCATATTTAGAGGGGGAAATTGAACTACCCTAAATCAATCTTAATTCCGGATTTGACTTGAGTCAAATTACTTTAAAAAATATTGAATAAAATAAAATGAAAATATTCCTATATAAAAATGAAAATTCCTCATGGTATTGAGAACCTATGGTATTGATCCATGATATTCATGTGGAATATAGCATATTTAGAGGGGGAAATTAATCATCCTAGGTCCATCTTTTATATATATAATGTAAATTAAAAAAAAAAAAATGATTAAAATAAAATAACAAAATAAAGAAATAAATGTATTCTTATAAAAATGAAAAAGGCTCATGGTATTGAGAACTTAGGGTATTGATCCATGGTATTCATGTGCAATATAACATACTTAGAGAGAGATTGAACCACCCTAGATCCATCTTAATTCCGGATTTGAGAGTTTTATTCTTCTATATTTAAATGTATATTTTAAAAAAAGAACATATATGAAAAAATCAACATAAATTATTAATAATAAATAATTAAAAAAATTAAATAATTTAAAACTCTCTTGATCAACCACGCATTGTGGTTCGAAACAGTTCCACTATAAAACCATCTATGGGTTTTTTCTGGAAAGGATTTGTATAAACTTATATTTTGTTAGAGTAGTAATCTTAACTTGTTAGTAATTTGACCAATATAATTTAGGAGCATCTATGAATCTTTTGGATTTTAAACTCATGGTATTCCATATGAATAATAATATTTCCTAGGAATATGGATCAATACTAAAAAATAGACCCAAAACTATGATATCCGTATGAATATCATGGATCAATACCTTGGATCCTAAAAAAATATACCAAAAAACCGGCCAAATTAAATTTAATAAAAATAAATAAAAAAGTAAAGTGAATTCCTTATATAAATAACTCACACTTGAGCTCTCTATTGAGATATGTTCAAATATAAGGATACTAATGCAGAAAAAAACATTGTGTTTGAAGCTTCGAGTCATCTCCGTAGTGATGGCCGTAATTACCGATCTTCCAGATGATCTTGTTCGACAGTGCTTGCTAAGAGTGCATTACCACTCGCACAGGAATCTCAAAGCTGTGTGTCGAAAGTGGAAAGGTATGTTGAGCGATCCTAACTTTTATTCTGATAGAAAACTCTCTGGAAAGAGCAATCAACTTTTATGTTTTTATGAAATAAAAAAGCATCCTGATCTGGATGAGATAGCATTGTATGACCCTGCGGAGGGCACTTCGGAAAGTTTACGGATCAGTATCCCCCACTGTGATGGAATTCGAATGTACTGTAAGTGTGTTTCTGTGAATAGAAAACTGGTTTTCATATGCGGAGTGCATCCATCCAATCACAGAGAAATGAAGAGTATTTACATTTATGATTTTGTGTCTGCCAAATGGAGCCGCGGAGCTGACATTCCCAATCTCCGCTACTTATTTGCGTATGCCGCCTGTTCTTCTTCTGGACGTATCTACTTTGCTGGCGGGCATGACGAGTATGGCAACGATCTAGCGACTGCGGAAGCTTATGACGTGGAGGAGGATAAGTGGCAAGTTTTGCCTCCCATGAGCGAACCACGCATCAGTTGTTCGGGTGTTTGCAGGGAAGGAAAATTCATGGTATTAGGCGGATGGAAGGGAGGGAACGGAGCCGACGAGAGAAGTACAGAGGTTTTCGATCCGAGGGAGGGAAGGTGGACAAGGTTGGAAAATTTGTGGAGTTTTGGAGGACGTTCAAGTTCGTTTGTGCCTTCTGTTTGCTCTGGGCAGTTGCATGCATTGTATAAAAAATGGGTGATGAAGTATGAGAGTGCGAGTAACGTTTGGACTGCGGTTGCTTCTCTTCCGCTAGACTTTCCCTATTATGGCAGTGTTACACAGTGGTACGATTGGCTGTTTGTCTACAAGTCACGTAATGTCTCTTATCTGGTTCACCTCGAGACTGGGCGGACAGTTACTGGGCGGACCGCTACGTTTGAGAGGGGGAAGAAGTTCTGTGCCATGTAACCACTGTGGAAATTTGAAGAAGCAAAGAGATCTCGTTCGGCAAATTGTTTTCATTCGGCAAAGAGATCTCTTTTACATTTATTGGTTTTCTTCAAAAAAAAATTATTGGTTTTCTTCAAAGATTCTTTTTGTTATTTTTATGGCATTTTTATGCTTATCTTTAAGACAATACACTTTTCAGGAGGACTAAGAAATACTGTTCTAAGTACAAACATTAATATTTTCAATCTGTATTATGCTTCCTTTTTGCTTACATATTTTGAGAGACATCATCATGTTATTGAAGGTGCAAAACTATGACATTACATTCCTCTTTCATTTAAAAAAACTATGTATATATCTATTTCAGAATTATGGCTACAAAGTCAAAGAAAAACCATAAATATAAAAGCTTTTTTATATTTAGTTAAAATAAAAAAATTGCTAGCAACTCTTAGTGTTCCCCAAATTTTGAAAAAATTGAAATCATTTTAATATTTTATTTATTGTTATATAATTAAATTGCTGGCGAAATTTTAAACCGATGGAGATATCTTTTATGTTTTATTTAAATTTAGCAAAACTTAGAAACAAAAAACGGAGTACATACGTTTTTGTTAAAGGGAGGAAAGCGATGGAGATATCTTTTATGTTCTTATTTAACTTTATCAAAACTTAGAAACAGAAAACGTAGTAGATACGTTTTTGTTGAAGGGAGGAAAGTTGGGCAAGCTTGAAATATATGTGGAGTTTGAGGGGGCCGATTAACTTCGTCTGCGCTTCTTTTGCTCTCGGCAGTTGTGTTCGTCGTATAAAACATGGGTGGTTAAGTACCCAAAAACGCTTGGACGGCTTCAACTCTGTTAGAACGATACAATTGATGGTAAACTTTGTACAATCGAAATACTTTAAAATTCCATAAAAATTTATTGAAATGGATGAAATTTATTGAAATCAAAGTACCCTGAGAGGAAGTTATTGAAATCTATGGAATGATGAAATTTATTGAAACCTAAGTATCCTAAAATGTGAGAGGAATTTATTGAAATCTATGATAACTTATGTATAATAGAAGTACCTTAGTTTTTTCAGGGCACTGAATATGTATATATATAAAAAAAAACCAATTTAAATAACATAAATGAAGAATTCACCTCAAATTTTTCAGGGGATTTTCGGAAAGTCCAAAGAGTCCCACTAAAAACAACTCCTTCAAAAAATAAGTTTTATTTAGGTGAACCCTATGCCCCAAATAGCATTTTTTTACGAGGGTGAAATACAATGGGCCAAATACCATATTTATAAAAGAGGTATGGTAAATAAATAAAAATATAAATAAACTAGACGGATATAAATAAATAAAATATCTTTTTATGTTTACTCGATAATCCTATTTATATTTAAGAACACTAAAAAAAGAGATTTCATTTAGGTAAAGCAAGAGATTTTATTTAGGTGCATCCTATGGGCCAAATTATTTTTAATACCTTGCAAGAAAATATTATTAACCATAATATTAATATTAAAAGATTCATATTGAAATTACTTCACTTATAATCCGATAGCTCGCCAGGAGGAGATGGAGGCTCTGAAACCGCGCTCCGCAGAAGACCGCGACGGTTTCGGATGAAATCAACTTGCATCGGCTACAGGACCACAGAACGGTAGATTCTGTCGGGAGATAGGGTTTTTCGGAACTGGTGACAGCGCGACGGCGACGGTAGCAGTTTTCGACATGGAGGACTTTCCGTTAACGGACCTCGTGGATTATTCCGAGGATCCGCTATCTGGACAGGCAGTGTTCACCGACCCCATTTTCTCATCTTCGGTTTTGACATCTGATACTACTCAGGAACTACAGGCTAGGGTTTACTTGACGCCTAATACCCCAACAGAACAGGGTCTTGAGGCTCCGCCGTTATCTCCCGGGACCGCTTCCTTGCTCGCGTCTTCATACCCTGAGGCTCTGACTCTTGAAGATATACCTTCCGCTCCGATTGTCTTTCCTTCCTCGCTCTCGGATCCTAGGGTTTATGTGCCCCCGCAGATGAACCCGGCTACCCCCTCTGCGTCTATTGGGCCAAAGCCCTCCGGATGTTTCGGCACTCCAGTGGTAAATACAAGTGCTCCGGGGCCTAGCTCGGCGGGCACCTCAAACCCCCTTTCAGACCACCCTTGCGCCCCGAGAACAAAGAAGCTCAAGGCAAGATGTGTTAGGGCTATCAGAAAGGACACCACTGTCACATTTGGGAATTCGACAAGTTTCGAGGAAACCATGGCGCTCGCATGCACCGTCCTAGTTGGTCACGTGCGAGGACGCACATTCTCGGCAGATCGCTTGCTTCGATGGGTTAAGGAGATTTGGGGCTCTCTGCTCCCTACGCTCCCTGAGGTTGAGGTTCTCCCACGGGGATGGTTCACCCTCCAATTCGCGAAAGAAGATCACACGAACATTGTACTTGAGCACTATTGGCACATAGAGACCGCTCCAGTACTCTTGAAGCGATGGACTCCGTTATTCGATCCTGAAAGGGAGCAGATCGCTGCTGGACCTCTGTGGGTAAGGCTACCCGGACTCCCTAGGCAATATTGGAATGAAGAGGCCTTCATCCAAATTGGAAACGCTCTGGGGAGGTACTTGGATCATGACCGCTCTTATGTAGACACTCGGAGAAGAACCATGGCTCGCATCCTGGTACATCTTGACACCAGGGAAGGGTTGGAGGAGGACATCACTCTGCAATGGGGAAGGCACAAGCGCATCCAGATACTGGACTATGAGGGTGTCCCATTTCGGTGCAATCGGTGCCACCAGGTAGGGCATCTCTATAAGGATTGCCCTCTCAATAATCGTGGAGACAGCCCTCCAAAAGTTACTCCTATTGTTCCTCGAAGATCTGCGCCTCAGATCTCCCCGCCTCAGAAGGTTTCATCGAATCCTCATGGAGGGCTTCATCATACACCGTCTTCTGCTGAGGGCACATTCACTCCTCCCATGACAAGGACAAGAGCAGCAGCTGCAGCAATTCAGAAATCGGGTATTGATCTTCATCATTCAACTCTTTCTCTTTCCCTTTCATCTGATTGCTTTAACTCTATCTCTGTATCTAAGGCACAATGCTCAATTCCGCCGCCCCCTCCTACTACTGCCTCTATCCCTCCTTCCCTTACCATTGATCACTCCCTGTCCCCATCTCGCCCTTATGTGTCTCATCCTGAATCAAAACCCCCTCACCATTATTCTCTTCGGCCCCGTCCCTCTCAATCTGTATCTGATGGTACCTCGGGGTTATGCATTATTCCCCCTGAACCTGGTCACACCTCAGCCAGGGGTCGAAAATCCAATCTGAACAAAGCCATTAGGCGTGCTGGGGCTGAAGTTGCTTCGGGACATCAATCCACCATTGTCGGGGCCCTTAGAGCTACAATCCCCCCACAGCGGGGTCCCCCATGAAGTGCCTTTCCTTCAACTGCAGGGGTTTAGCTAGCTCCCCCAAAAAGCTAGCCCTAAAACGACTTTTTCAGGTCGAATCTCCTGACATCATCCTCCTTCAAGAGACTCTGGGTTCTGCAGAATCCATATCTCTCGCCTTAAAATCGATTGCGCCTAGGTGGCAGTTCATAGGGTTGGATGCTATGGGCCGTTCAGGTGGTATGGCCATTGGACTTAATCCCTATTCCATCAGATTGGACTCTTCTTGGGGAGGGCCTGGATATTTGGGAGCTGACATTTTTTCAAAAGACCTTGGGCTGCATCTGCGCATCATCAATATATATGGACCCTGTCAGCAGAGAGAAGGTTTCTGGAGCACCCTCCTTGATCGATCTTTGATGCAAGCGGAAAACCTGATCATAGGTGGCGACCTAAATTTCTCCTTGGGATATAGTGAATCTTGGGGCTCATCTGCTCAAGCAGATCCCATATCACAGTGGGTGAGTTCGGGGGGAATTTCGGATCACTCTCCCATCCTGATGGAAATTTTGGGCCCCCAACCTAAACCAAAAGCTCCTTTCAAATTCAATCATCATTGGCTGCAGGACCCTGAATTCTCTAAACTGGTCACGGACTTTTGGGTTGCTCACCCTATTGACAGAGAATCCTCTTTGGCTAGGGGTTTTGTCAAAAATCTGACGGAACTCAAACATATTGTGATCGAATGGGCTAAGATGAAAAAGGCCAAGGAAGATGAACTGCTCATCTCGATAGAAGCTGACATACACGCTCTGTTGGATGAACAAAACCTGGGCTTTAATTCTGTGGAAAGTAAAAACAGGCTGGTCGATCTAGAAAAGCAGAAGCACAGCATTCTCAAGTTCAGAGAGGAATCGATCAGGCTGAGGAGTAGAGCCACTTGGCTAAAGGCAGGGGATGAAAACTCTAGATTCTTCCATAATTATGCAAATGGGAGGAGGGTGGCAAATACCATCTGGAACCTACCCTATCTTGATGGGGGTCTGGCAGACTCCTTCAACAAACTCTCCAGACTTGGCACCTCCTATTTCAAAGGTATCTTCAAATGCCCTGCGGGAACCAACCTTGCTGAGATCATTCGTGTAGCTTCCCATTTCCCGAGGTTCGTTAACAATGAAGACTTGGAGGATCTCAATGCACCGGTCACCATGAATGAATTGGAGAACACCATAAAATGGTTCCAGAAGGAAAAGAGCCCTGGTCCTGATGGATGGACCATTGAATTTTATCTGGCCTTTTATGACATCATTGGTGAAGACATTTTAAAGGTGGTGGAGGAGAGCAGAACTTCTGGACAGATCTATCATGCCATTAATACCACCTTCATCGCTCTCATTACCAAGTCAGACTCTCCATCATCCTTCGCTGATTTTCGTCCCATTTCGCTCTGCAATGTTCTCTATAAGATCATATCCAAGATTATTGCCAATAGGATCAGACCCATCCTATCCAAACACATCGCTCCTCAGCAGTTCGCTTTCTTGGAAAATAGGCAGATTCATGAAGCCATTGGCTCTGCTCAGGAAGCCATTCACTCTATTTGGTCCAAGCACCTCAAGAGCATTCTTCTCAAAATTGACCTCTCAAAAGCGTTTGATAGAGTCAGCTGGCTCTACATCAAAATGATTCTCATCCACCTGGGCTTCCCTCATCAGCTTATCACTTGGATTATGGCATGCATCACCTCACCTACTTATAGTATTCTGATTAACGGAGCTGCATCCCATTTCTTCCACTCTGAAAGAGGACTTCGTCAGGGATGCCCCCTTTCCCCCCTCTTGTTCCTATTGGTAACTGAAGCGCTCAGTCGACTCATCATTTCCGCAAGGAGGGATGGCACCATCCGAGGCTTAAAGATCTCAGATGCTTGTTTCCTAACTCACCTTCTGTTCGTGGATGATGTCCTTATTCTCCTTGATGGAAGCATCAGGGATACCTCATCCTTCAACAGAATCCTAAATCTTTTTTCTCATGCCACAGGGATGGTGGTAAACCATGAGAAGTCTTCCATCACTCTGGTTGGTACTTCTGCTGCTGAATCTCAATCAGCTATGCGGGCCTTCCCTTTTATCACTCAACCTCTGGATCGAGGTCTTAAATACCTTGGATACTGGCTAAAGCCTACAGCCCAAAAGATAGCTGACTGGGTGTGGCTTGTCACCAAGATTGAGAAGAAAATATCATGTTGGTACTTCAGATATCTCTCCAGAGCAGGCAGATTAACTCTGATCAAATCCGTGCTGGAAGCGACCCCTGTTTTTTGGATGGCTCTAGCATGGATACCCCGGAACATCCTCTCTAAGATTCAGAGACTATGCAACAGATATCTGTGGGCTGGAAAGGAAGAGAAGCGCACGTTTGCTTGGATCTCCTGGAACAAGATTGCTCTCCCCAAGAAATGGGGGGGATGGGGATTAAAGGATCTGGCATCTTTTGCAAAAGCACTTGCTGCAAAGATGGGTTGGGCGCTGTTGACTTCCCACAGTTTATGGACTGACATTACATACCATAAGTACATCTGGCCTCTTGACATCATCGATTGGGCTAGACTCCCAAGCTGGAACAAAACGGGCATCTCTTCCATATGGAAAGCCCTCCTTCACTCCCTCCCCCTCCTCAGAAGCAATATCGTATGGCGTATCAAGAGTGGAAACAAAGTGCGCATAGGTATGGACCCATGGAGCGGGTGTGGAGGTAGACACAGGCTTCCTCCAGACCTGATTGCCCTCCTAAACTCCCGAGGCATTAGGGTGCTTGCTCAGATCGCTGATACTGAGGGCTCTGACATATTACATCAGGCTTGGAAATCGGGCACCCAATTAGACATCCCTATCAGATGGCACGAACCTTGGAAAGCATACTGCGATGCCCTCTCAGAATCCCATATCAGAATTGTGGAAGGGCCGGATGAACTCATCTGGTAGTTGGCTGACAGTGGGATATACTCTCCTCGTGAAGGATATAAAGTCATCATCTCCCACAGGAAGCCGGAAGTGCTTGATCGATGGTGGCACCAGATTTGGAAGCTAAATGCATTGCCCAGGTCAAAATTATTCTCTTGGTGTGTCCTACGCAATCGCATTCCCACTGATGAACACCTAAAGCGCAGAGCTGTATCCGGTCCCTCGCGATGTGTACTATGCAAAACAGACTCAGAGACCACCGAACACTTATTCTTAAGATGCCCCATTGTTCTTCAAATATGGCATAACATCACTCCATATTCAGTTCTCTGGGGATTGGTCTGGTACAGACCTCATCGACGCTTGGATCGACTGGGGAAACAAACACAGTGGCTCGAAAGCTGTAAACCTTCCGATCATAGTTAACTGGACTATTTGGAAGGTCAGGAATCGTATGATCTTTGATGGATGGGAGGCCAGGTGGTCTCTCGTTGAAGCTGGAATCATTACAGCTTTTAACGAATTATCAAATCCTCCTCTCTTAAAACAGCGACGATCGACCCCTCCTCCCACCATCGACATGAGCTCGCCATGGGCCTTCTTCGATGGGGCTGCAAACGAACATGGCTGCGGAGCGGGCATCATTATCCACAAATCCTCGAGGCACTTCTACCACATCAAAGTTGGATTGGGGGATGGCACAAACAATTACTCTGAGCTCATTTCTCTTCGTCATTTGCTACATTTTGCACTCAGTCACCAATGCACCAACATCAACATTTTGGGCGATTCACAGATTGTCGTTAACTGGGTCAATAGAGTTACCACATGTCACTCACACACCCTAAATGTACTGCTTGATGAAGTTTTTATACTAAAGGAAGCTTTTAATTTATTTCACATCTCTCATATATACAGAGAACATAACCAGACTGCTGACAAGCTTTCCAAGGAGGCCGCGGTGATGGAGCATGGATTATGGGAAATCACTGAATTTTTGGATCAGCAGGAGCAGAAGTACTACCACCGGCCTTATATAGACCCGACATATCCTACTGCGGGTCAAGGGGCGATATAATAAAACAGTTTTTATGTTTTTTGACTGCACATCATGATATATCTTGCAATAGATTGCGGATTGCCAAAAATGGCACCTATCTTGCACAATTTTTGTAAATGTAACAGACAGATATATAGCATTGAACTGCTATTTTTGAAAAAAGGTACAGAACAGTTGGCATATGCTTTCAAAGCATCTACATATGTAATTTTTCATATTATAATGAAATATTACGGATTTTTCCAGTGGAAAAAAAAAAAAAAAATATTAAAAGATTCATATTAATATTATTATGAAATCTAATATTCATATTAATATATTATAGTATTAATATTATTAAATTTAATAATTTTGAATTAATGCAGTATTAAATTTCTTATATTATAGTATGTATTAGTATATCATGATATATATTAGCTCTGGATATATATGAGAGGGAAGAACAAAGACATAGAGTGATAGAGGTGGAGAGATAGGGGGTGATAAGGGAGAGATGGAGATAATTGAAGGAGAGGGGAGATGAGTGAGAGAGGGAGAGGGAGACACAAATATTGAGGGTGGAGAGAGAGGAGAGAGGGAGGGAGATAGGGAAAGGATCAAAAGGCATAGAGAGAGATAGAGAGATGGGGGAAGATAGAGGGAAGTGGGAGAGAAATTGAGAGAGAGGAAGGACAAGAGAGAAGACTTGGGAGAGAGGAGAGAGAAAGGGATAGAGAGATGGAGCTGGAGGTGGGAGAGAGGAAGGATGAGAGAGATGACTTGGCAGAGAGGAAAGAGGGAGGGGTAGAGATATGGAGTTGGAGGGAGAGAGAGGGAGGGAATTAGAAAGACATAGAAAGTAAGAAGTGTAGAGAGGGAGGGACTCACAATGGAGAGATGGAGGGAGAGTGTGTATGTTTAGGGGTGAGATAAAGAGATAAAGAAGGAGAGATGGAGAAAAGTGGGGAGAGAAGGAGAGATAAGGAGAGAGAAGGGGAGAGGGATCTATATACTAACATAGTTGGAGGGTGAAGGGAGAGAGAGAGAGGAAGGAAGAGAGTGGAGAAAGGGAGGGAAAGAGAGATGAAGTTGGAGGGGGAGAGAGAGGCAGGTAAGAAGAAGTACATAGAAAGATAAATGTGGAGAGAGATAGACACAGAGAGTGATAAGGAGATGGAGAAAGAGAGAGAACCATGGCAGAGGGAGATGTTGGCTTAGTTGGTCCTCACCCAGGTTCAACGTTAAGTTTGCTAAAAAATCTCTACATTACTTACCCTTTTGGAGATGGAGAGATGCTTGTGTTAGCTCGGAACACAACCATCATAGATCAAAATCATAACTCACATGTAACCATCATAAACCAGAATCACAGATCACATGTAATCATCATAGACTAGAATCATAAATAACATGCATAACTAAACTAAAATAAAATATTGATACTTATCCTTTAGTCGATCCTTAGCTTCTACCTTTGTCCTTATTCTGTACGCACACCGGATCGGTTGCCACACCCGAGAAACACCTAGTGTCCTCTCCCCAACCATGTACACATACCCAAAGTCTCACCCGAAGCCATATGGGGTGATGCTAAAACCAAGTTTCTGCACCGAGAGATGGTTATGATGTCATTTTGTACCCTTTATCTGCCTTCACGCAAATCGACAAGCCCCAAAGGCTTATCGATATAACTTCATCTTACCAACCTCTAGACCTTGCAAAGGTCTACGACTCTCTTTCATGGACCCTAATGAGGTGAATCAACCACTTCCCTTCCTTCCTCTGTCTCCCTTAGTCTCCCACCTCCCTCTCTCTCTCTCTCTTCACCCTCCAACTCTATTACTATATTCATCCCTCTCCCCTTCTCTCTCCTTATCTCTCCTTCTCTCCTCCCTTCTCTCTCCTTATCTCTCCTTCTCTCCCCCCTTCTCTCCATGCTCCTCTATAATCACTCCTATGTTTGTTATTAGCCATAAGAGCTTTAGTGTATGATATCTTTACCATGAATTAAGATATTCTTCGCGTAAATAGATATTATTACTTGCATTCATATAACAATGTAGAACATATAGATCCACGCATCAATACAACATTAAATAATAAACCCATTATTCATCATAACATAAACGCATTCATTCATAACAGAGTAAAGAGATAAAACACACATATTTCCAAAACAGTCTCTTTATTGATACTTCAGATTTTCTTACACACTCAAAACTACCCTACGCACTCAACTGCAGCGATCCACACACTTAGTTGCGAACTCTACTCTAAGCCTCTACGCACAGAGTTGCAAAGCCTCTCTTCTAGTCTAATTCTCTTCACTCTTAGCCCCTATTGACTTATTACATTCGTCCTAAAAACTTCTATGAATTGCCTTATACTCTCTAAGACTCTCCTTTTTATACAATTCCATGGTCCGCAGACCATGGGTAGGTCTATAGACGCTGACACAACTTACATAAAAGAAGGGTAAAGACCCTTTATGACACTTTACATCTACGTGCTCCACGATCATAACTTGCAGAGACTTTACACTTTACATCAGAAAAACTTGGGATTTTGCCCCAAAATTGACCTTAGGGGACCCTATCCTAGGAGGCCCCCAACACAAATATCGCGACTCGCACTCGAGTCACTTTGCTAGCACGAAGTCATTACTATGAAGACCTCCCAACGCCGCTTTCCCTACTACAACTTCAGTTGTGCATTGCATAGCTACTTGCTTGACCTACTCCACCAGCTTCTTGTTTGTTGGTCCTATGTTATCTTCATGGATTTTCTCCTATGATATCTGTAGGTTGGACAACTTCTCCCTAATGGTGGCAGAGATCACAGAGTTCTCATCCAGCCAAGGCCCCAATCTGGCCTTGCAAACTGCCTCTTTCCGCTGCACTGCTTCCACCAATTCTTGTAGTTTCTTTTCTTCCTACAGCTTTGCCAATATCCGTGTGACAACGATGGTGTGCGTTGTCACCATTCCTTCGTCATACTATTGCTACAGTTCCCGGGCCTCTGTGTTTAATCTCTGCATGTTAGGATCTTCATGCAAACTTGTGATTAGCTCCATAGACTCCTCAAAGAGTGCAGTGCATTCTGCCATCACGCCATCTACTGCAGTGACTTAATCCCTCATAATAGCTTCACTTTGTTCTTTGACCTTTGGTGGAGTTGAAGGTTGTGTATTCAACTCAAGCCCTGTAATTTTCACATTCAGCTCCAACTAAACCTTTGCCATATCGGTCTTCACATTGCGCACACGTGCAGCTAACTTCCGAATCTTGGCTTCCACGAGTGTTTCTTTTGGGATATGCAGTTCCATAATGGTTCTGCATGCTTTGGCTACTACCACGGCGGTGTGCTCATTCTTCTCCTGAACCTTCTTCCAAGCTTCTAGCACAATTGTCTTCTTAATGAATATATGTTCCTTATTCATTTTCTTCTCATTGTTCATGCACAGTGCGCACTTCTCTTGGGCTTTAAGCTCTTCAATCAAACATTCTTGCAGTGTGTGAAGGAATTCGCTAGGGAGTATGGCCAAGTTTAGTCCAACATTCCTCAAAGAATTCATTGTATCCTTGTCAGCATCCTCCTCCGTACTTAAGGCTCCATCAGGCAGCACGATTTCCTGAAGATCTAAAGAGTGAACCAACTTTGCCGCTACCATTATCCTCGATGTTAAACCTGTTGAGGTAGCGCTACTCTACCCTACTCCTACCTGTAGTTTGGTGGTTTCGATATACAACTTGTGTAGACCCGTCTCTATGGCAATGAGTGCCTGCTTCTGTTGCTGCTCAAACTGTTGCAGCAGTTCCATGGTTGTATCCCTTCCGTTGTCCCCAATGTCATCCAAGTATCCCTCTATCAAAGTGATCAGGTCTAGCGACGACTTAGTAGCCTTGGTATTCATCCATGGTCCTTCTTTTTCTTGTTCCCTATTCTGCTTCACCCGGAAGGGAGTGCTTTCCAGATCTCCACCACCCTATTCTGATTGCTCCTCTTCCTTTGTCTGTGGCGAAGGAGATTTTTAACTTCTGTTAGAGTTGTACTCTTCCTCTTATTCTTTAGTAGCGTACTCTACTTCTACATGCAACTTCTCCTCAATCTCCTTCTTTCTCTTTTCATCCAAATGCTAAACTTTCAATTGGTCCACTTCCTTTTTCTTCTTTTTCGCAGACTTACTAGACCTAACAGACAAATTGGATGTTGTGCGCCAATCTGCTAGCCAACAGTCGAGGACCACTGCAATTGCATCATCCGTCGCGAGGTATGGTAAATCATACCACTTTTGTTATGCATCCTTTTGCGCCTGAATGGACATCTGGTGGAAGTTTGCTTTGAACTCTGCATACCCAGATAACTGCTCAAAAACGATTGGTGACAATCGTAGCTTCCAATTGATGGCCATATTAATACTAATTTCCATCGATACATACAACACATTTCTTTCCCTAACACGCTCAATGTCATTTGTGTCCCATAGCGAAGAAAACTTCATCGCCTCTGGAAAATCTAGCGTGATAGGAGAAAATTGTTGTCCTCTGGCAACTTCCATGTGACTAGCAAAATTGAAAGTAAGTGCGATGAGTAGTGAAACATATTTCTTTGGTCTTGTGCTTCCCTACAGTTCGCGAGGAACTCGCTGCATAGGTAGTGTACCTAGTCAAATTCTACTCCCTCCCTGCACTGTGCCGTTAGTGAAACAACTAGTGTCGGCACCTCATCTGTGTGACACTTCCTCATTTTTTTTCCAACCAAGATCTGGGAGGCCACCTTCACCGCAGGGTCGGTTATGCTTGAAATTGAATAACCACATGGCTTCCTAACAAACTTAAACTTGTCCTTCATTCACTTGGTGAGGTCGCGCTCGCACGCCTTTTCACAAAATACCTTTGCCAGATTTAGTCCTTAATCTAGTAGTAAGGTGATTCTATGGATCAACATGTCAATTCTAGGGATCAACTCCTCCAACCATAGTTACCTTTCGTGCACCAGGCACACCAACTATTTGATAACAATCAAATTTATGGGAGTGCGGTGGTAATGCAACACCCATAGCAGATTCAATAAACCTTCCTTTTCCACCCCATGAATCCACTTCACTAGCTCCAATGTAGTGACACCAGAATCCTAGCAGAATACTCGCTGCATGAAATTATCGGTAGTGAGGTGTGGGAACAACTCAATTTCCCCCAATTCCCAATCTTCAAGCTTACGATGTGGGACTCACGCCAAAAACGAACCTCCAAATATGGTATTCTCTAGGAGCAGGGGTGTATGAAGGAAAAAGTTTCCCTCATCTGGGTCCTTTGGGACCTTTACCTTGCCATGGAGTGGAGGGAATTATTCTGGAATCTTCGAAATAGGGTCTACCCCCTCAATATCAATGTCCTTTGTGCCCTCATCGCCCTCCAATTCGATCACTTTGTCCTTTTCCTATGCGGTTGGCTTTTCTTTCCTCTGATGTTTCCTTGGTGACATGTGCACTGGAAACATCTTCTTATGTTTATCCTTCTTCGACTTGGGAACTTGTCCTGTTAGTGTAGGCTTCGACTTAGGCGACCTTGGCGATTTTGGCACTGTTGCTGACACCTCCATACTTACGACCTCAGGCGCAACACCCTTAGAGTAAATAGACCCTCTGACACTTGCAGTTTCCATGGGTTTAGACATGAAGCTGTTAATGACTTGTTGAGTTTCTGCAAGTAACCTGTTAAACATAGAACTAGCCACTAAATTGTGAAATAATGCATGGTTCATGCACATGAGACATCGCAATGAACGAATCTTGCATATCTTACTTAGCTCTTTAATTTTAACACATATCTTCATATGTTTCCCTATTGTTGACATTGGATATCTCTTATAATGTATATATATACTAGGTTAAGATTTCAGACATTAGCTTCATCTCTCTTCAGTAGAAAGAATTCAGTGATATGCATGTCATTCGTTTGCCCTATAAATGTAATTAAGTCATTTTCCTTCTGAGGCGTACAAAGTGTTTTATGGGCCCTCGATTCTCTATAAAATTTTGGTATTGAACATGGTAAATTCTTTTACTATTGATTGGGAAAATACTAGGATTATGTGGGTGTCACAATTCGTGCACTTTATACTATTAAAGTCTTAATTGATTTATATGGCATTCTATGTCGTGTTTGTCCATCCCCATGGGATTCTAGAAAATTCTATAAGAATAGTTCCAACTTGCATTTTAATGATTCTATGTTCATTTTTTTCTTGGATTTATTCTAATTATTGTGATCCTCTATAAATTAACTGCGCACAAGTTATCTATTTGTTATTCTTATTGAGTTTAAGGGTTTCACTCTTTGCTTGAAAAGGTGATACTAGTTAGCCTAAACCTCAAATGACATCATTTATTGAGTTTTAATTTCTGCTATAACTAAATTTGTACATATGAGATTGTACTCTCCAATTTTTTTATGATTGATTACATCCTGACTAGTGTAGTCATAATCTAGGGAGATGAAACTTTTGTCTTGTCTATGGAGTTTACCTTTAGTATTTTCTTTTCCTTTCCACGATACTACACAGATCCTAGTACCCTAATTACAGCTAGAGAATGTATTTTCATATTTGAGTAAACTAGAATGATATTTTAATGAAATTAATACCAAGGCTTCGACCATATGGAAAGGGCTTGTAGAGTCCGAGGACTGTGTTATCTTGACATCCCTTTTTGCCTATATTTCTCCCCTTTTTCCTATACTTATCAGCTAAGTAATGCAACAGACATAATGTCTTGTTAAAGATAAGTATTTACATGTATTCTTCTTCATGTTTGTTTATATACCTTATTTCTTTGTTAAACTATCCATTCGACTATGGAATTGGTCTGTTTCTGCAGCTAATCCAGATTTCTGCAACTGCCTCCACTGTTCACAGGGTTTAGAAGCTCCGTGAGGAAAGATATAGATGGATAAGTAATAGGCCCCTCTTGGATTCCTTCCTATTCCATTGAACCAATTCATCAAGAATTTCGCATGATAACATGGTCAACCCCAAAGTCAACTACAAGATTATCGCCACGACAAAATCTGAGTTTCAATGAAATCTTATCGATTTTCTTTTTTGAATAGAAAAATGATTGTTTAGTGATATAGTTTGATTGAAATAAATATATTTATGCTTAAAGTTCTCATACTGTTATGTCGAAGAATTATTATAAAAAACTATGGTCACTATGTGTTTTGGGTGCGCACCAATTTATGTAATTTCTTAGAACAATTTGTTGAGATTCATTTTGTAAGTAATAGACTTGGTTTTATGTTTGCTATACGCTGCATGGATTGGAGATTATTGACTAATTCCTGGAGGGTCCCTACCACCAATAACAGGTCTTTAACCGATTTCACTTAGATCTCTTTCATTACTTAAATACTCTGTTTTGTGTGAAGAAATGCAGTATGATGAGTTCACCATTGAATCATTGTATGCATAAACAATTTCCTTTGCTTTATACCTAGTTTAACTCTTCCATTTGGTTTTCTTTTTATTTGGTACAATGTGTTCATTTTCATTTGCTTTCTATTTAGTGTAGTCCAATTGTTTTATTTCGTAGCATAGCTGTTGTTCAAAATGTCTTGTTTGGATGAAATTGAATAAGTAAAAGAGTGAGAGTCTTCTCCTTAGCAATTACATTGAAACATTATTCATTTACAATTTGATAAAATAGATTTCTCCTACACATAGTAAATTAGATTTGGCTGCAGCATAAAAATTCAAGACAAAAATCCAACACAGTCTAACACAAGTAAAGCTAGAATCACTTTCATATCATCCATAAACTGACTGAATAGAGAATAACTCCTAAGAAATTAGTTGACAACTTTATGGATTAACACAATAATAGAATTAACGATACCATCTCCATACTAGTTTTATGTTTAGAGCCTAACAAGAACATAACGACATAAAAATAAATTCTAGCACATATAGTGCACCTGTGCTTCATCATTATACCTACCCTAGTCGATAATTTATGATTGAAAATTTAAGGACATTAAATTGGCCAAACATTTTGGCGCCATTTGGGGAAGTACAAATAGAAGTTAAGAAAAAAAATCATTAATTCAAAACATGATATGCATAGGGATACAAACTCTAGAGGTAGATTTGTAGGGCGAGGAAGAAGTTTAATTCCCACAAATCCACTCACTTCACCATGATTTCGAGATTCCATAGCACCTACTCAAACCCAAATTGTGTTTAGAGGTCAACGAAGACTTCCTAAAGTCTCAAGATCAAAAATCCTATCCAGAGCTTCACCCACTTCCTCTACTGAAGCTATAATTGAAGAAAATCCTACATCCCTAACTACAGGAGTAATTTTTCTATCCTCCACTAGTGAACAAATTTTGGGAGAAGAGTTATAAGTTCCTGGTGAAGAAGAGGAACATGAAACTTATTTTGAACAACCATTGATAGAGGAACCAGAAGGATTAGAATAACGCTATATTAGTTTTGAAGAATCTATCATGGATGAAGAAGGGGAAGGAGAGGTACATAATGTCCATGGTAAGAAAAATATGATTGGAGGAGGTAGAGGTAGAGGTAGGGGAGGAGGTGGAGATAGGAACAGAGGAGGGGTTAGAGGTAGAGGAATACAAGATCCTTCTATATTTCCTATTCTTGATGAAGATACAACCCTCAAAATGAAAAACATATCACCCTCAATGCTTCCTAATTTCCATGGAAAGAGAAACGAAGACCCAGAGACATTTCTCTTTGAAATTGAAGCATTATGCAGATCATATGACTATTTGGATGACGCTCAAAAACTAAATTTGTTCCCTGAACATTAAAAGACTTAGCATTGAAATGGTTCATGAGTCTAGGAGTGCATTCTATAACAACATCGGGACAAATGAAAGAGGATTTCTTAGGAAAATATAGAGATTATTGTATGCCTAGTAACCTTAAAGATGAAGTCTTCAAAATGACACAACAGAAGATGAAAATTTTGGAGATTTAGTGAAAGATTTGCCTACAATGTTAAAAGATAAAAAATGGACAATTTGGATTAGGAAACCTTAAAAGCCCTCTTACTCAAAGATATTAAAGATGACTTGATTGATCTCCTTAACCTAACTGGGAAAGGAGATATTTCCCAACTACCATTTGCACATATTTGTAATTTATGTGTACATATCTCAAGGGGTAAATCACGGCTTGGAAGGAGTCCTAGATACCCTCCCTTATCAAGAATTAATAAATCTGCAGCTCGGATAGTCGGCAAGGTAGAATTAGGAAATTTTCTTGATACGTTTAAGATAGATATTTTAACGAGCCTAAGTGAGCAGATGGACAGACTTAAAATACAAAACAAGAAAAATTCTAAAAAAGCTACATTATCTATCTTATGTCCTAAATTTCAAAAGAACAATGCTCTAAGAGAGTGTCCCTTATATTCAAAAGCCATAGAAAATCGTGTCATATGTGCAGATAATCATGATAGGAAGGAATGCCCTTCCTTTCTAGATCTCAAGGCTGTATTTAATGATGAAGGAATACCAGAAAAAGTAGATCCTCTTTACTTTATAGCCAAGAGACCATGGAAAAATCCCCAACGAAATCACCCACAAGGGTTCATACCACAACAATTTTCTCAGTCTTCACAAAATAACTGGAATCCAACTTGGTAGCCTGGAGCTCATCCACAATCACAATCTTGGAATCGAGGATGGAAAAATCCTTATGGAGCCTATGCTCAATATCAACAATATTCACCATCGTATCTTCTACCAAAATTTCTATGTCCATCTAATCAAATTCCCCAAGCTAACTAATTACTGCAAATTCAAGTTCATAATCAAAACCCACAGCTCTCCCTACCATTTCCACAAAAACCAAATCAAATACCCTCTGAACCACTTTCGAATCCTAATAAAAAAATACCACAACAACCTATGTACAACATGGAGGTAGAATCCTCAATGTATGTAATAACTCCACTAGACCTAAATAATCTCCAATTAAGGTTTGGAAGAGTGTTACCAATAAAACTGCCTGTTGTGATACAAGAAACAAGACCCAATCTTCAAAAACCCAAAAACCAATCAGAAGAAGGAGAGACCTCTCTCCCTCAAAAAGAGAATAAACAAATCGAAAATGTTCCAATAAATACTCCTATCATAGAACAACCCTCGATATCAATTAGACCACCTGAACGGTTCAAAATTGATGAAGAAGTAGAAAAACAAATTATCTTGCATTATTACAATATCATGGATGAATTGAGAAATTTTTGTATTAAGATTCCTTTATTACAAGACTAAAAAGAAATACAATTTTTTGTGAAACAATTAAGGAACTAAGTACATAAAGATCTGAAAGAAAAAGAAAATACATAAAAAGAATTCAATTGGTTGGAAAAATTGCAGACATTATGATGGGGAAGATGAGAACTCAAAAATATTTAGATCCAGGAAACCCCATTGTAAAAATTCACATCAATGGAACTGAAATACCAAACACACTGATTGATCTAAGAGCAGCCATAAACATAATGAGTAAACAAGTTATGAACACATTTAAGCTTCCTAACCTTCAATGCACACCAACCTTATTGCAATTAGCATATAGGTCTATGATTAAACCCGATGGTTTGTTGGAAGATGTTTGTGTATCCTTAGATTCTTGGGAGTATCCTATGGATTTCATGGTCCTAACACCCAAGAATAATTTAGGAGGACATCGATTAATTTTAGGAAGCCCTTGGTTAGCCATAGCTGATTTTTTGATCAGTTGTAGATCAAGTGACATTTTTATCTCAAATGGAAATTCTACAAAGAAATTTACATTATACCCTCCTGCAAGAACAACAGTAGACACAGAAAGTTAAGAATGGATAGAAGATGAAGAGGATATACAACCTATTTTTACTACTGAACAAGTAAGAGAAGAAGACCGAATTCTAAACGTACGGGAAGATAATGAATCTTCCTCACATTATGGTCATAGTCGAAATGAGTATCTATCATCTACAGAGGTATCATTGCTCTCCATGGAAATATTTTGGAATTCTTTGATAGAAATATTTCTAGTGAAAACCTTGAATGTTAATGAAAACCTCGAAGAATTACAAAATAATCAATTGATAGAAATTTTACAGAAACATTTTTCTGATTTTGCATGGGAATACACTGACATGAGAGGGATTGATCCTAAAACTTGCATACATCATATCTACGTTGAACAGAATGCAATACCATTTAGACAACCTCAACAAAGAATGGACCCAAATTTAAAAGAAATTGTTAAGGAGGAATTGTAGAAATTGTTAAATGTAAATTTCATCTATCTGATATCGACAGTGAGTGGGTTTCACCCCTAGTAATTGTTCGAAAGAAAATTGGAAAATGGAGAGTATGCATCGATTATAGGGAATTAAATAAAGAAACATTAAAGGACCACTTTCCACTACCTTTAATAGATTGGGTCTTAGACACATTAGTAGAAAAAATGTATTTTTCCTTCTTGGACAAGTTCAATGCATATAACCAGATTTAGGTAGCCCCTAAAAATCAAGATAAAACCACATTCACTTGTCCATGGGGAACTTATGCTTACTAATTACTTTCCTTTGGATTATGCAATGCTCCAGTAACATTCCAAAGAGAAGTCCTCATAATTTTCTCTGAGCTTATTCATGATTGTGTGGAAGTGTACATGGATAATTTCACAGTTTATGGGGATTCTTTCAATGAACCACTAGAGAATTTAGAAAAAGTATTAATAAGATGTAAAGAAACAAATCTCTTGTTAAGCGATGAAAAATGTTTCATGATGTTTAACGAAGGAATTATTTTAGGTCACCATATTTCAGAAGATGGAATTAAGGTAGACTCATCTAAAGTTGAAGTCATTTCTAAGTTATCATTGCCAAGTTGTCAATGAGATGTTAGAAGTTTTCTTGGTTTTACTGGATATTATAGAAGATTCATAGTAAACTTCACAAAAATTGCATCCCCACATTTAAATTTCTTACCAAGGACTATGAATTCAAATGGGATTTTGAATGTCAAGTTGCCTTTGAAACTTTGAAAGAGAGAATTTCTGAAGCACCTATCTTAAAATAATCTAACTAGAAATTTCCTTTCCATATCTCAACGGATGCTTTAGATGCAGCCTTAGGAGTTGTGTTAGGATAAAATGGTCTTACTCCTTATGAAATATATTATACTAGTAAAAATTTCACTCCTGCAGAGTTAAATTATACTGCAACTTGAAAGGAGTTTTTAGTTGTAGTTCATTGCATTAACAAATTCAGAAATTACATATCTCGCTATGAAGATTTTGTTCACATAGACCATTCTTTCATTAGATACCTAATGAATAAACCAGTTACTAATGGAAGAATAACTAGATGACCCTTACTATTACAAGAATTCAACATAACCATTCTAGATAGGCTAGGAAAATACAACACAATTGCCGACTTTTTATCTAGAATACAAAATGATAATAATGATCAACCCGTAGAGGATAAATTTCCTAATGAATATCCTTTTGTAGTATCTACTAAATCACCTTGGTATGCGGATATTTCTAACTATTTAGCTATAGCAAAAATTCCATTTCATTTATCTCCTACAAAAAAGAGGAGAATAATCCACAACAGCACATCTTATTCATGGATAAATGAAGAGTTATACAAGACAGGACCAGATCTCAACATCAGAAGATGTGTTCGAGAGGATGGAATACAAGAAATACTTAAAGCTTGCCACGATGAGCCATCTGGGGGACATTTTTTTGACAGAAGAATTGCTTAGAAAATATTGCTTTTAGGATATTATTGGCCTTCCATTTTCAGGGACACCAAGGAATATGTTACGAGATGCGAAAATTGTCAGAGAATGGGCAAACCCACTCTTTCAAATGAAATGTCACTACAACGACAGGTACTCATCAAACCATTTGTGATGCGGGCACTAGATTTTGTTGGACCAATGAGCCCACCTTCAAAGAAAAAGAGGTATATTCTGGTATGTACTGATTATATCACTAAAGGGGTAGAAGATAAAGCACTTCCTTTTTCTACTGAATATGTTTCAGTTTCATTTCTTTTTGAGGATATTTTCACTCGTTTTGGTGTTCCAAGAGAAATTGTAACAGATCAAGGGACACAGTTCACATCCAGGTCAGTGGAGAATCTTGTGGAGCAATACAAGATCAAACATAGGAAGTCCACTCCATACCATACAGAAGCCAATGGGCAAGTTGAGCCCACAAATAAGGTGATTGAAGAAATCCTTACCAAGATTGTACATCTACATAGAAAGGACTGGGTGGAAAAGCTTCCAGAAGCTTTATGGGCCTATAGAACTACATGGATAAATAGTACAGGACATACTCTTTATGAACTTGTTTATGGGCAAAAGTCTCTTCCAATAGAGTTCCTGATCCAGACCTATAAGATATTAGTCCAGTTAGATCTTGACTTATGAGAAGCACATAAGAAAAGGATGAGAGGACTTAATGAGCTTGATCAAATCAGATAGGAAGCTCTCCAGAGAACTAGTGTAGTTCAACAACAAAGATATAGATGGCATGATAAGTACATTAAAGAAAGAAAATTCCATCTAGGAGATTGGGCATTACTCTTTGATTTGAATTTTAAAAATTTTCAAGGAAAATTCCAAACCCACTAGCTTGGCCCTTATGAAGTTGACAGTGTCTTTGACAATGGTGCAGTTAGAATCAGGACTACTGATGAAGAGAAAATTCCTCTATTAGTAAATGGACATCGAATCAGACTTTACGAGAAGCCATTGGAAAAAGAGGACTTTTGAAAAATGTTCCAAGATAATTCAGAACTGAAGATGGTCAAGAAGAATTCTTCTTCTTTTCCACCTTATAAATTTTTACTCTGTTTTACTTAAAATATATATATATATATATATATATATATATATATATATATATATATATATATATATATATATATATATATAGATAGATAGATAGATAGATAGATAGATAGATAGATATACATATACATATATAATAATAATAAGGTATAAACATGAAAACCAATTTTGTTGGCACTTCAAATTTTCTTTTGAAAAAGAAAATAAAAAAGTTCCTTTATTAAAGTTTTTTTCTTAGCTGCAAAATCAACAACTTTCCACAGCTTAGACAAGTTTTTGTAGCTAATCCAAGTTTCTGCAGTCTAATAAATTTTGCTTTTGCAGCCTACAGAGACACTTGGTGATTTGAAATGAAGGACAATTGACAAATCAAAGTACCTGCAGGAGATATCGGAACAATAAACAAGGTTAGCAAAGTGAATCACATTTATGTGCTCTTTAATTTAGCAATAGGGATTGATATATTGCATATATGACTAAGAACACATAGTTTTGCCAAAAAAAAATAAAACAAAATCATTACAATTTAAGGGTGATGGCTGCCTTTTAAAACATCATAATCCACCACTTAAAAGTCATGTGACGTCCTCATTCTAAATGCCCTGAAGTAATCACCAAATCATCATTTTAAATGCACTCCAACAGTCTGATTCATTCATATAACCCTTATTATAAACCACCTATTCTTACACTAATCTGAACTCTCAAAGCCACTTCGCCCCTCCGCCACTGAGCAAAACCCTACCAACACCATTCCCTTGTCAAGGTAACCTGTCTTTGAGGCAAAGAATCAGCCAGAATGGCTGTCCTTGTCGAAACCAAGCCAGCAGGGAAAAAATTGTTGGAGGAATATCATCAGGCTAGGGACGTGCTGCAAAAGAAATAATCATTGCAGTTGATAGAAAAATTCAACGATTTTCACATGGAAGTGACAAATACATCTACAAACTCGTTTGATGGAATGGAAGCTGAAATATGAGACATTAACATCACCATAACGGATTCCATGATTGTAGAATCTACTGAATTACCTAGAAGTGGAGAAAAATGGTTCAGGAACAAGGGAATTAATGGAGAAGATTGCAAGGTCTTCCTGAAAAATCCAAATATGGACACCACTATTTTCAAGAAAGGTATTCTGAGTATAATCCTTAAGAGTGGATGGAGAAATTTACTACTTCTACATCAAAAATTTGTCGTTGTGAGGGTCGGTTTGGGTATATGTATTTTTACCATGTTAGGATAGTGATGCATTTTCTTGAAGATAACCAGATGAATATTCCTTATTATCTCTTGCATAGTCTCAAGAAAATGTCCAAGAACAATCAAAAGAGAATCCAATTTATAGAAAATACCATGTATCGTCATGGCTTGATAAATATCTTGGTTGAGTTACATCTTTGGAGTGTAGGGGATGACTTGGAAAGTCTTTTGGTGAGAAGCCATTTTGAAGAAAGATCTCTAGAAAAATCTAGCAGAAACATGACCATCAAAGGAATGAAGAGAACAATAGAAGTAATAAAAGAATAGGAACCCCTAACTCATCTAGAATTATCAGAAGAAGAGCTTCCCATAGTGGATATTTTTTAGAAAATGAAAAATGAAAATTGAAGGAATAAAGCTAGAAAAAGAAGAGAGGATTTACCACAAACCAGGACCCTTCCTCAAGAAGAAAAGTTAGAAACCAGAAGAAGGAAACCATAGGGATTACAGACCTCAAGACTAAGGAGGACTACAAGGTTGAGCACAATGCAACAGACAGTCTCAGAAGCTACGGAATACATTGATCTCGAGGAAAATGAGCTAAATAAAAACACTGAAAGTTCTCCAAGAAGATCACCAAAATCATCACCGAGAGCGTCACCACCACCTTGCAGCTCACCTCTAATGAGCTCAGTGCATAGTCCAGGTGTTGACCCTATTCAACAAAAGATTTATGACTACATAGAGTCATTGGAAAGAAAAGAGACATAAACTAAAGAAACAATTCAAAGTCCCAGAGAAGGGAGCAATCACTTCAATGAACCACAATAACCTTCAGCCTCAAACGTTTTAAAGCAAGAGATTTTTTAGTTGGAGACACTAAATAGATATCTCAAGAGTGAGAATGAGGCATTGGAGGCACAGAGTGAGATCCAAATTGCAAAAAGTGACAATCTCATCCTTCATTTTAGTTTGTGGTACAAAAAGAACAAAAGCTGAAGAAGGAAAACATGGCAAAGCAAAGAGAAATATCAACCTTAAATATAAAATTCTCATGAGAAAACCAAGGATGTGAGTAGTTCCCAGAAAAAAGAAGAAAATGAATCTTGGAGGTGATGATCAGAAGGTACAAGTGACTGATAATGATGAAGTGTATGAGGATATACAAAACCTCTATCATGGGGGAATGTAGAGTCTAAGGACTGTCTTACCTTAACATCCCTTTTTTCCTATATTTCTCCCCTTCTTCCTATACTTATCACCTAAATAATGTAATAGACACAGGGTTTTTTTAAGGGTAAGCATCTATGTGTCTTCTTCTTCATGTTTGTCTATATACCTTATTGCTTCGTTAAAGTATGCATTCGGCTACAAAATTGGTCTATTTCTACAGCTAATCTGGATTTCTACAGCTGCCTCCATTGTTCGCAGGGTTCAAAAGCTCCATCCCAGCGAAGAAAGAAAAAAATGGATAAGGAATAGTCCCCTTGTGGATCCGTTCCTATTCCCTCGAACCAATTCATCAAGAAGGTCGCATGATAACACGGTCAACCCCAAAGTCAACTACAAGATTATCGCCAAGACAAAATCTGAGTTTTAATGACATCTTATCGATTTTCTTTTCTGAATAGAAAATCGATTGTTTAGAGATATAGTTTGATTGAAATAAATATATTTAGGATTGAAATGCTCATACTATTATGCCGAAGAATTATTATAAAAGAACTATTTCCCCTCTGTGTTTTGGGTGTGCGTCGATCTATGTAATTTTTTAGAACAATTTGTTGAGATTCATTTTTCAAGTAGTAGACTTGGTTTTATATTTACTATACAATGCATTGATTGGAGATTGTCGACTGATTCATGGAGGGTCCCTATGACTAGTAACAGGTGTTTAACTGATTGCACATAGATCTCTTTCATTACTTAAATACTTTGTTTTGTGTGAATAAATGAAGTATGATGAGTTCACCATTGAATCATTGTATGCATAAGAAATTTCTTTTGTTTTATACCTATTTTAACTCTACCATTTGATTTTCCTTTTATCTGGTATGGTGTGTTCATTTTCATTTACTTTCTATTTAGTGTAGTCCAATTGTTTTATTTCATAGCATAGCTATTGTTCAGAATGTCTTGTTTGGATGAAATTGAATAAGTAAAAGAGTGAGAGTCTTCTTCTTAGCAATTAAATTCAGACATTATTCATTTAAATTTTGATAGAATATATTTCTCCTACACATAGTAAATTAGATTTGGCTACAACATAAAAATTCAAGACAAAAAAGCCAAAACAACAAAAGTAAACGTAGAATCACTTTCATATCATCCATAAAATGATTGAATAGAGAATAACTCCTATGAAATTAGCTGAAAACTTTAGGGATTAAGACACTAATAGAATTAATGATACCATCTCCATACTAATTTTAAATTTAGAGCCTAACAAGAACATAACGACATAAAAATAACTTCTAGCACATATAGTGCACTTGTGCTTCATCAATATACCTACCCTGGTTGATAATTTATGATTGAAAATTTAAGGACATTAAATTGGCCAAATAGGGCTCTTTCCCCATCCTTACAGCTATAGACCATAACTTGCATTCGTTACCGAATGAGGCATTATACTGACAATTTTCCTGCACTCTTTAGCTCATATACCCAATTTTGGCTGGCATCCATTTGTAACAACTACCTCACATTTACTGTTACCGATACATTCATTTCTAAAATCTGCCACAGAACCTTGGTTTCCTACCAAGAGGAAAAATCAATCCCTTTGAATAAAATGTACTGACTTCAACTATACCAAATTATTATGACTTAAGGCATTTTCCTTTTCATAGATTTGATCTTTCTCGATGCTCGGTAAATCCAAAATTAAGATTGATCTATGATGGTTTTACTAATAAAATAATCTGATACATTAAATATTATGGGTAAGAAGTTTATATAGTCATTAAAATGCAACGTAAAATAAATTCCCTTTATCTCATAAAGAAAATAATCTCGTTTTAATAAAATATTATCATAGCTAAAAACCCCTTCTATTTGTATATGGCATTAGTCAAAAAAATATGAGAAGATTACAATGGTTTTCTCAAGCTCGAGCAACCTTTGCACTATCTCTATTAGTGTCCTTTCTTCCTAGACAAGCCTTAACCAACACTTAAACAATTTTCTATTTTTCATGTCCCTATTTCCTTGTACTATTTGTCAGGGAATTAGCCCCCTATTAATTAGGGAAATCCCCATCATGAATTGAGCAGTTCCTATAGGTCCTTCTCTAGCTACATGCACCACCTGTACAACTCAAAAAATTATGCAACTGATAGTACACTGCCCTTGAACTCCAATATCAACTGGGTAACTTGTAGTTATCACATGCATGAATTATTTATGGATGATTTATAAATTAATTGTTGAACACATGAAATTGCACCCCACTACAAGACCTCCTACGAGTTCCTCCAATAGTTGAAACTAGTTTAATTGACATTAACTCAGTTTACTGAATTAAAATATTAAAACTCAAGTTAAACTCAACGTATCATCCTAATATTTATGAACCACTCTACATGACTCAAGTTAGGCCTTCAAATCGAATTAATTGAGCCAGCTAAGTCAAATTAACTTAGCTAATTAATACAACTTGTCGTGTGTTGTGGAATTACAATTTTCTCCAAATTGAATTCAAAAAAAAATCAAATCATGATTTTCTTGTTTCCATTTTCAACACCCCCTCTCAAAAAGAAAGGGATTCACATCTACCCTGATCTAACACCTTTTGAATGTAGTGCATGAAACACCTCATATTATTGTTGTTGCTACTACAACAATTCCACCTGACAATAAAAAATAAATAAAAATAATCATTGAATCAATCTGCATCTATGCACTAGGAAAATTTTGTTTTTTCTCACTCTACTACTCAGCCTCCTAATCTTCTGTCAACTCTGATCGACAGTCCTCAATATCTGACTGACATTGATCCTATCGCCACTAAATACTATGGGACTATGGGCCCCCGTAGCAAGGTCATTTTGATTAGACAAAAATACCTCAATTGAACCTGTCAAAATTTTGGCAAATGTTTGGACTATTGTTTCATAGTGCCCTGCCTCACACCTGGAGGTATGGATGCATGTTCTCCCTGTTCCCACTTAGCTTGAAATTTCAACCTACTGGAGTTCTCTTCTGAAGTAGATGTTTCCACTTTGTCTCCTCTCTTATTCTACAATTGTGGTTTCTCCACAACTTGTTGAGGCTGCTTCTGAGCATCTATTTTAAGAGGTAAATTATGTTGCCTCTTAATCACCAATTCTTTATCCTTTTCGTTGTTCGTCAAGGCTTTGCATGCATCTTCAACCTCAAGTGCATGCAATTTCTTGACTCATACAATGATCTAGTTCACATGTCCTAAGGCTATGTGTCCAAGGAAAACCTTTCCTTTGTTGAATATCACATCGTAGCCATGGTCCCCCAACACCACAAAGGAAGAAATATTCTTCTTCAGACCCAAAACAAACTTCACATACATAAGTCTAAGAGGGGAGCCTCACTCCCTCTAAAAAGTAACTCTACCAATATTGGTCACACTTTACCTCTCATCGTCTCCAAACTCAATGTGTTTCTTGAGGTGTTTTTCCTCCAAGTTACTAAAGATATCTATATTCCTCATCATATGGAACAAGGCACCGCTGTCGAGATACCATATGCTTCCCATTACTTTTCTTTCCATGCATGAAATGTGAGTAAAATCAAGCTCAAATTATGAAGCTAGAACTTCACCTATTGCTGCTACTGCAGGGTCCTGCTTGCTTGCCTTCTTTTGTGGACATTTAGTGGCACAGTGCCAGAATTCATGCCAGTGAAAGAAGTTGACATTGGGAAATTGTTTCTTCTTTCTTTCCTCTCCTTGGGACTTCTTTCCCTTGTCTTTCTTTACTTTTCTTACTAGTGCAAGAGAATCTTCGTCTTCTTTGGATGAGGTCCCATCTCTATTGTCCTACCTTATTTCTTCCTACACCACAATAGATTGTACCAGCTGTTGGAAAGACCCAACAAAGCTAGAGCAACCAAATCTTCTTCAAGGATAGTCACATCGACCCCACCATGTTTGTCAGGACACCTCGAGTATTACAGAATTGTGTCATTCTTTTGCATATTTATCCTACGAAGCTTTTCCTTCAGTGCCAACTTCCTCTCGTCACTGTTGTTCTCAAACAAGTTAGTTAGTATTTTCCACATAGTGAATGGATTTTCTTTCACATGCAGATTCGAGACAATATTATATCAAACTCCCTAAAATATTATCCTCCTCACTTTAGCTACATCCTTTTTCCATTGAGCGAGATCCTAGGCATCAACTGTTGGGGGTTTACCTAAATCTATCTTGTTGTAATCTAGTAGCCTGTTATAATCTAATACTGCCTCCATATGGATCTTCCATGCCACAAAATTTTTGGTTTCTTCTAGAGCATACGCAATTTTGAGTCCGTTGGAAGTCATCTTCTCCGTCCTGGAGAAAACATGCAACAATAATCTTATAATTTGAACCTCTTGCACAAACTTCAAATTCTCTTCTCTTCTATTGCGATTCTTTCTCTAATACCATGTATAAATTCCTTGTAGATTCAAACTTCTAATTGTAATTTAGTAAAAAAATAGACTTGAATCTACTCTACCAACTATAGAAACAATTAGCGATCATGAAATCATGAAGCATACAAGAGAAATAATTCAATCCACACATTAAACAATAATCTCCTTGGGAAAGCCACAATGTAAAACCCCTACCATTTGTATATTTCATTAGTCACAAAAATATGAGAAGATTATAATGCTTTCCTGAAGCCCGAGTAATCTCTACATTATCTCTATCTATCTCACTACTTCCTAGAGAAGCCTTGGACAATACTTAAAAAATTTCCTACTTGCGCAAGTGCCTATTTCCTTGCAATACTTCTCAAAGAAATATCCCTCTATTAGTTAGAGAAATACTGATCGTTAATTGTGAAATCCATATAGGTCATTCTCTAATTTCATGCGCCACCTATACAACTCGAAATATTATAGAACTAATAATACATTGTTGTTGAACTCCAATCTCAACAGGGTAAATCGCAGACCACACATGCATGAGTTAGTTATGGCTAAATTATCGAATAATCCTTGAACACATGGAGTTGCACCCAACTTTTAAACCTTCGAGTTCCTTTGAGAGTTGGAACTAGTTTAACTAACATTAACTCTCTTTAACTTAATTAAACTATTACAACTCAAATCAAGTTCAACCTAGGTTCTTAAAATTTAGGATCTACTTCCGATGACTGAAGATAGACCCCCAACTCAAAATAACTGAGCCAACTAAGAGAAAATTAACTTAGTAACTATTGCAAGTTGTCTTGTGTTGTGGAATTACAATTTTCACCTAATGGGAAAATTAAATTTGGATTTTCTTGTTACCATTTTCAACAAAACTCCTACTATATTTGGCTTATGGAGGCTCATTCTAAGTCATAAATTCTTAGTATACATGGTTTACTAAAGACCTTATTATGCCATAAATTCCTAATGTATGTCACTTACAAAGGTTTTTGCTAAGTCATAAATTCATGGTCTATTTTGCTTAGACGATGTTGGATATAGTCTTTATGTTATAGTGGTAGCCACTACTTTGACCTCCCACATTTTTCCAAAGTTCTATAGTGATAGGCTCAAGGTTTGATAATAGGTTGCCTAGATTACTTCAACTAATTACGAATTAGCCATACTAAAAATAAATAAATAAATAATTTAATGTAAAATATATAATTTAAAATAAAAAAATTATTGGGTCGAGAGGGGCTCACCAACTTAGTATGGTAGAGGTGATGTAATATAATATTTAACATTTTGACTTGAGTCAAATTAATTATATATATATATTTCATTTTGATATTCTATCTGACCACTTTAAAACAGTTACATTACATTATATTTTTATTTTTATTTTATTTAATATATATATATATATATATATATATATTAAATAAAATAAAAATAAAAATATAATGTAATGTAACTGTTTTAAAGTGGTCAGATAGAATATCAAAATGAAAATATTCCTATAAAAATAAAAAAGACTCATGGTATTGAGAACATATGTTATTGAAACATAGTATTCATGTGGAATATATCATATTTAGAGGGGGAAATTGAATTAGCCTAGATCTATCTTAATTTTGGATTTGACTTGAGTCAAATTATATATATATCTTTTAAACTGGTCAAAATAAAATAACAAATAACAAAATGAATTTACTCCTATAAAAATGAAAATGGCTCATGGTATTTAAGCTATGGTATTCATGTTGAATATAGCATATTTAGAGGGGGTATTGAACCACCCTCGATACATCTTAATTCCAAATTTGTGGGTTTTATCCTTCTATATTTAAATGTATAACTTTTAAAAATAACATATATGAAAATGTCAACCTAAATTATTCATATTAAATAATAAAGAAAATTAAATAATTTGAAACTTCTGTGATGAACCACATTGTGTGGTTCGAAAGAGTTCCACTATAAAACTATCTATTCTGGTATCTTGTTAGAGTAGTAACCTTAACTTGGTAGTAATTTGACGAATATAGTTTATGAGCACCTATGAATCTTTCCCATTTTAAACTGATGATATTCTATAGGAATACCATGGATCAATACCTTGGATTGTAAAAACTAGACGCAAAACTCATGATATTCCATATGAATACCATGGATCAATACCTTGGATTCTAAAAAATAGATCCAAAAAAACCGTACCAAACAAATTTAATAAAAATAATAATGTAAGGTGGATTCCTTATATAAGTAACTCACACTTACAACTGAAATTAAACTCAATCTAAGCTCCTAAAATTGAGGATCTACTTCAAATGACTCAAGTTAGACCCTCAAGTGAAAATAACCGAGCCAACTAAGTGAAATTGACTTAGATAACTATTGCAAGTTGTCTTGTTATGTGGAATTATAATTTTCACCTAATTTAATTCAAGGGAAAATTAAATCAGGCTTTTCTTGTTGAACTCCTACTATATTTGGCTTATGGAGGCTCCTGCTAAGTCATAAATTCTTAGTATACCTAGTGTACCAAAGATCTCATTATGGTATAAATTCCTAGCTTATCGGGCTTACAAAGGTTTAATTCATAAATTCATGGTCTATTTGGCTTAGAGGATGCTCGATATACTCTTTATGTTATAGTGGTAGCCACTACTTTGACCTCCCACATTATTCCAAAGTGTTATAGCAATACGCACAAGGTTTGATCATGGCTCGCCCAAATTACTTCAACTAATTAAGAATTAATCATACTAAAAATAAATAAATAAAATAATTTAATGTAAAATATATAATTAAAAATTAAAAATTTATTTGGTCAATAGGGGCATACGAAGGAGTATGGTAGAGGTGATGTAACGAAATGTTTAACATTTTGACTTGAGTCAAATTACTAAAAAAAATAAAAATAAAAATATAATTTACTATAAATCTTTTAAACTTGTCAAAAGAACAAAATAAAGAAATGAAAATATTCTTATAAAAGTGAAACTTGCTCGTGGTATTGATCCATGATATTCATGTTGAATATAGCATATTTAGAGCAGGAACTTGAATCAACGTAGATTAATCTTAATTCTGGATTTGACTTGAGTCTTCTGGATTTTAAACTTATGATATTTCATATGAATACCATGGATCAATACCTTGAATTCTAAAAAGTAGACCCAAAACTGTTCATATTCCATATGAATATCATGAATCAATACCTTGGATTGTGAAAAAAAAAACACAAATCAAATTTAATCAAAATAGTAAAGTAAAATAAATTCATTATATAAATAACTCACACTTCAGCTTTCTATTGAGATATGTTCAAATATTCAGATACCGATCGAGTAAAAAACATTGTGTTTGAAGCTACTAGTCATCTTTGTACATCTCTGTAGTGATGGTGGTAATTACTGATCTTCCAAATGATCTTGTTCGACAGTGCTTGCTAAGAGTTCCCTACACCTCACACAGGAATCTCAAAGCTGTGTGTCGAAGGTGGAACGGTATGTTGACGGATCCTAACTTTTATTCTGATAGAAAACTCTCTGGAAAGAGAAATCAACTTTTATGTTTTCGTGAAATAAAAAAGCATCCTGATCTTGATGAGATAACGTTGTATGACCCTGTGGAGGGCACTTCGAAAAGTTTACCGATCAGTATCCCCCACTGTGATGGAATTCCAATTTCCTGTAAGTGTGTTTCTGTAAATAGAAAACTGGTTGTCATAGGTGGAGTGCATCCATCCAATCACAGAGAAACGAAGAGTATTTACATATATGATTTTGTGTCCGCCAAATGGAGCCTCGGAGCTGACATTCCCAATCTCCGCTACTTATTTGCGTATGCCGCCTGTTCTTCTTCTGGACGTATCTACTTTGCCGGCGGGTTCGACGAGCATGGCAACCAATTGGCCACAGTAGTTCCTCCCATGAGCGTACCACGCATCAGTTGTGCGGCTGTTTGCAGGGAAGGAAAATTCATGGTATTAGGCGGATGGAAGGGAGGGAACGGAGCCGACGAGAGAAGTACAGAGGTTTTCGATCCGAGGGAGGGAAGGTGGACAAGGTTGGAAAATATGTGGAGTTTTGGAGGACGTTCAAGTTCGTTTGTGCCTTCTGTTTGCTGTGGGCAGTTGCATGCATTGTATAAAAAATGGGTGATGAAGTATGAGAGTGCAAGTAACGTTTGGACTGCGGTTGCTTCTCTTCCGCTAGACTTTCCCTATTATGGCAGTGTTACACAGTGGTACGATTGGTGGTTTGTCTAAAAGTCACGTAATGTCTCTTATCTAGTTCACCTCGAGACGGGGCGGACCGTTACATTTGAGATGGGGGAAGAAGTTCTGTGCCATGTAACCACTGTGGAAATTTGAAGAAGCAAAGAGAGCTCGTTCGGCAAATTGTTTTCATTCGACAAAGAGATCTCGTTTACATAAATTAGATGAATCAACTTTACATAAAGTGCTAGTAACATATTGGTTGTTTAAGTTCATGTTTCTAGGTTTAAACTCATTCGGTGTTTACGTTTATAAAAATTATATATTTATTTCGTATTTATGGTTAGGGATGTGTTTGTGATGATTTTAAAAATATTTGAGCAGAGGTGTATTGTGAGAAGATATTAGAGGTTAAAATATTACAAATAGCTATAGTTTTATAAGTAATTAATGCACTTAATTAATTGGGTATAAGGTAGGGAAGAGATATTGTGATTTCTAGTGGTAAAATTATTTTAGAAAAATAGTAATGTATAATTAAACATATTTAAATATTCTTTGGTACTCAACCAGTAAGGATATGCTTATTTATAGGACAATACACTTTTGAAATACTATTCTAAATACAAATATTAACATTTTTAATATGTACTATGTTTTTTTTTCTCACATAATTTGAGAGACATCATCATCTTATTCAAGATCCAAAATCATGAGATTACATTCTTCTTCCATTAAAAAAGCCTATGCATATGTATTTCAGAATTATGATCAGAAATTCAAGAAAAAAAAACTATAGACATAAACAAGTTTTTATTTTTAGATAAAATGAAAAAATTGTTGGCCATTCCTAGTCCTTGCCAAATTTTAAAGAAATTGAAATCATTTTAAAATTTTATTTATCATTATATAATTAAATTACTTGCGAAATTTTAAACACATGGAGATATTTTTTTATGTACTCTTTTAAATTTAGCAAAAATTGGAAACAAAAAATGGAGTACAGAAGTTTTTGTTGAAGGGAGGGAACGTGGACAAAGTTGGAAAATATATGGAGTTTTAAGGGGACAATTAACTTCCTCTGTGCTTCTTTTGCTCTGGGCAGTTGAGCGTGTTGTATAAAACATGGATGGTGAAGTATGCGACCGAAAAACGCTTCCACTGCTTCACCTCGTTACTTGCAGAATTCATAACATTTTCAAAATGAGTGAGGAAGAATTTGTGCACTATGTAACAACCTCCGAAATATGAAGGAGCTATGCTCTTCAAAATGTTTTCGATCTACCGACGAAAATGCGATGAGAAACTCACTCCCATCATCTTTACATAAACTGCCCTTAATAAAAGGGTTCTTTCGGTTATGTTTCCTGTTTAAGTTGCTTCAATGTTTACCATTATAAAAATCTTTATTTATTTAGCAGGTTTGGTAAGAATTTTAGATATCAAAAGTTTTATTTGCAAAATATAAATTTCTATGATGTTAAAATGTGGAATAGCTAATGTTCAATTTTATTGATAGATATATAAGTTATAGATTATTTAATTATGAGAGTGCTTTTTCAACATAGTTATATGATAAAGATGTTGTATGGTAGAGATTTTTTAATGTTAAGGCTATTTTAATTTAGTCAAATTACATCAAAATAAAATAAAACTAGCATTTGTACCAGATGTTGCAAAGGAAACGCCGTAAGGCATAAATTCCAGAAGAATCATGACATGAAGATAAAAATTAGTAAAAAAATGCCATTCAAAGATAGAAGATAGAGAAAAATCAATTAATGGGATCTTCCTATTCCAAATAAATCAATTTTTTTTTTAGTTTCATAGGATTAGCCATAGTTGCATGAATTTGTAGTTGGAAATTTTAATTTTTAGGCATACATCAGTACTTTTACAATTTACTACATAGTATAACCAATATATTTCATGATGGATTGAATTTAGTAAAATCAACTCTATCTTGTATCAACATATATGCCCACCCATTCAATTCAACTATGTCCACTTATATATCTTAAAGAGTAATGTTCTCTTCTACCATCACTTTTCATGTTACAAGGAAAGAAAACGTCTTCGCTTCATAGATTATATGAAATCATAAAAAAAGTTGGCTCAAGTATCAGGAGTCTTTATAGAAAGATAGATGATTTCTATACATCTTCATGTTAAATAGTAGCAAATATTACGATTCAAACCCACCGGTGAAGTATGCGACTGAAAAACGCTTCGAATGCTTCACCTCGTTACTTGCAGAATTCATAACATTTTCAAAATAAGTGAGGAAGAATTTGTGCACTATGTAACAACCTCTGAAATCTGAAGGAGCTATGCTCTTCAAAATGTTTTCGATCTACCGCCGAAAATGAGATGAGAAACTCAGTCCCATCATCTTTACATAAACTGCCCTTAATAAAAGGGTTCTTTCGATTCATGTTTCCTGTTTAAGTTGCTTCAATGTTTACCATTATAAAAATGTTTATTTATCTAGCAGGTTTGGTAATGTCTATTTATAATAGAATTTTAGATGTCAAAAATTTTATTTGCAAAATATAAATTTCTATAATGTTAAAATGTGGAATAGCTATTAATAGATATATAAGTTATAGATTATTTAATTATGGGAGTGCTTTTTCAACATAGTTATATGGGATAAAAATCAAACTTTGAATTAAATGAAGGAGTTGCAGCTCACAGGGGTGTACTGCACCTGGGAGACTGCACTCAAACAAAGAGCAGACTCTCTCTCTCTTTCGCTCTACATTACATCAAATGAATATTACAATATTAAATACATCACTGAAAATTAGGTACTTGTACACAACCTCCTAAATTATAGGAACTAATCCTAAACTAAGGAGATGCGTTACAACCATATAACCATTTCTCCATTATTTTTAACTCCCCCTCTTAATGGAGAAAGGGTTATTCTGCACTCCTAACATCTCTCTAAATAATTCAAACTTTACTTGCCCTAGAGGCTTAGTTAAAATATCAGCGAAATTATCACAAGTGTTACAATACTCCACACATATTTCTTTTGACTGTATCTTTTCTCGAACAAAATGAAACTGAGTGTCAATATGTTTAGTATTTTTATGGAAGACTGGATTGTATGCAAGCTTTACTGTGCTCTGGTTGTCAGTTTTTATGTTGGTTGCTTCTTTCAGTCCTTCGCCTGCATCGCTAAGCAATCTCCTCAACGAGATGGCTTCGCATGTAGCTGCACACAAAACTTGGTACTCAGCCTCACATGATGATAATGCTACAGTACTTTGCTTTTTTCTACTCCATGAAATAACCCCGGATCCAATACTAAATGCGTAACCTGTGATGGATCTACGATCATCCAGGTCACCTGCCCAATCAGAATCTAAATAACCTGCTAAAGTAACATCAGAAATGTAAGTGTATTAAATACCATAATTACAACTACCACTAAGGTACCTCAACACACATTTTACTGCAATCCAATGACTTTCAAGTGGTCTGAACATAAACTAGCTCGGCACACTAACATAATATGCCAGATCAGGTCTAGTTGTCGTGAGATATATCAAACTTCCCACTAGTTGTCTATACAAAGTGGCATCCACCTGTTTTGTGCCATCATCACTGCTTAACTTGAGATTCTGCTGCAATGGTGTTGCTGCTGTTTTGCACTTTTCCATTCTGAATCTTTCCAATAGGGTTTTGGCATACTTTCCTTGAGTTAGAAAAGTTTGACCACAATCTTTCCACACCTCAAAACCTAGGCAATAATGAAGATCTCCAAGGTCTTTCATTTCAAATACCTGTGACATTTGCTGTTTGATTTCTTTGATCAAATTATTTGCGTTTCCTCTTATGATCATGTCATCCACATACAAAGAAATCAAAGTGATTTGCCTCTATTTATTTATCTTGGTATACAGGTTTGGGTCGTTGAGGCTCCTATGAAAACCATGTTGTAAAAAAATGAATCAATTTTCTCATACCAGGACCTAGGTGCTTGTTTCAAACCATAAAGTGCCTTATGCAATTTACACACTAAATGCTCTTGCCCCTTTTTCACAAAACCAGGAGGTTGTACTAAATAAATTTCTTCCTTTAATTCTCCATTCAGAAATGTAGACTTAACATCTAGCTGGTGTAGCTTCCATTTATGTTTTTTTGCTAAAGAAATTAGCATTCTAATTGTATTTAGTTTAGCTACAGGGGCAAAGGTGTCATCAAAATCTATTCCTTCTTGCTGTGAGTAACCCTTTGCTACCAGTCTAGCTTTGAATTTTCCTACACTCCCATCTGCATTTATCTTAGGTTTATACAACCACTTGCATCCTATAGGGGTTTTTCTTTTAGGCAACTCAACTAAATCCCAAGTATGGTTTCCATATATTGATTCAATTTCCTCATGCATTGCAGCCCTCCATTCATCTGATTTACTTGCTTCTTCATAGTTTGAAGGTTCTACAATGTTTAAAATTTTAGACATTAAAGCATAGCCTTTCAATCTTTCTGGTAGTCTAGTCTTCCTACCTGATCTTCTAGGTAGAGGACTTACCTCAACTCTATCTGTTTCAGCACTTTCCGGGTCTGCATCATCACTTATTACACTATCTGCTGCTACTTCTTCCTGTTTCTACTCCTGCTCCTGCTCTTCATCTTCGTCACTATTCATCTCTATCAACAATGGAATGTGGCTGTCACTGTTAGAGTCTTCCTTTCCATCTTCACTCTGTTCATGAAAAATAACATCTCTGCTTGCAAAAGCTTTATGAGTCACAGAATTATATAACTCGTATGCCTTATACTTTGTGCCATATCCTACAAATATACATTTCAAGGCTTTGGGGTCTAACTTCTTTCTATCTGCTTTCGGTATATGAGCATAAGCTTTTGATCCAAATATTCTTAAATGACTAACTGTTGGCCTGAGTCCAGACAATGCTTCAAAGGGGGTTTTGAAGCCTAGACATTTAGTAGGACTCTTATTCTTTAAATAAACAACAGTATTAATGGCTTTTGCCCAAATACCATTCGATATACCTTTACCTTAAAGCATACTTCTCGCGCACTCCACAAGAGTTCTGTTCTTGCATTCTGCTACTCCATTCTGCTGTGGAGTGGGTGGCACTGTGAATTGCTGCATAATCCCATGCTGCTTGCAGAAGTTCATGAACTCTCCTAACCTGTATTCTCCCCCTTGGTCCGAGCGGAGAATCTTTATCCTTTTTCCTATTTGGTTCTATATCATAGATTTAAACTCTTTAAAGTACCAAAAGGCTTGACTCTTTTTACATAAAAATACACCCATGAAAACCTAGTGCAATCGTTTGTAAACAACAGAAAATAATATGCGCCTCCTAGGGACCTAGTTTGCATAGGTCCACAAATATCTGTATGCACTAGTTCTAGGATGTCTCTCTCCTTTCTGTTGACATGCAAAGGGAACTCTTCTCTATGCTTTTTCCCTAATGCACATTGATCACATTCCAGCTTGACATTATGAAAAATAGGGAGTCCATCGACCATACCTTTCTTCTGAAGTAAGATGAGGTCTTGCAAATTGACATGTCCAAATCTCTAATGCCAGAGATTTTTGATTGTTGATCCAGCTGCAACCATTGCTTGTCGTGGCATACTCTTTGCATCCAATCTGTACAAATTCCCCACGTGTACCCCTGTTGCAACTGTTTCCATCTGGCTATCCTTAATCACACAACCATTCTTAAAGAATTGCACATGCATGTCTTGGTCTGCAATCATTGAGATAGAGATCAAGTTTTTCTTAATTCCTAGAACATATAGTACATTTTTAAGATGTTTAATGTCACCACTAGGTAGCTTCACAGGAATATCTCCATATCCTTTGATCTCATACCCACTGTCATATCCTAGATAAATTTTTTATCCACATGTAGATTCTTCAAGAAATTCAAAACAGTCCTTCTTACCAGTCATGTGTGAGGATGCGTCAGAGTCGACATACCATATGCCATCCTCATCTCCCTTTGATGCTGAAAGAGCACAATCGACTGTGAATAGTCAAAAATCATGGTTGTGGTCCTCCTCTTCTCCAGCAAAACAGCCCTGATGTTTCCTCTGTTTGCCTCTTCTTTCATCCGCCTGCCTCTTATAACATTATTTAATCTGATGACCAGGTTTCCCACAATAAAAACATCTCTTAACATAATTATCAGTCATACCTCTGAATGATCTCTTTTGAAAACAGTTGTCTCCCTTCTGCTGCTGCTGCTGTGGTTGTTGGTGCTGATGTTGGTGTTGGTGCTGCTTTCCTCTGTACTATCGCCTCTTTGCCATCAGAGCTAGGTCATTGATGTGAGTTTTCAGATTCTGTCGTCGCTCCTCCTCCTGGAGTAGAATCGTTGTCAGCTCATCAAATGAAAGGGCTTTCTCCCTCGCTGACAGCCCTAAGATAAACGTCTGATATTCATCAGTCGTTCTGTTCAATGTGAGTGTGACTAGATCTGAGTTGGACACCTTTTCTCCAATAGCTCCTAGTTTGTCACTCAGATCCTTAACTCTGGCCAAGAATCCAACAACGGACTCATTCTCGTCCATCTTCAATGCAAACAGCTTTCCCTTGAGTGTCATAACACGATTTGTATTCTGAGTCTCATACAGGTTCTTGATCGTTGTCCATATATCATCGGCCGACTTGGAATCTCTGATATGTGGGATAATATTGTCCTTAACAAACATCCTCAGTATAACTTTTGCTTTCATTTCTCTTTTATCCCAATCTTGTTCTTGGGTCGCTGTTCCAGATCTCTGCTCATTTCCCTCAACGATCGACCATGCATTTATACTCTCCAACAAAGTTGGCATTTTGAATTTTTAGTTGGAGAAATTCGTTCCATCGAGTTTGCCAGACTCATGGAGGTATGATTCTATACTGTTGTTCATTTTCACCCAACTGAACACTCCAATCAGCCACCACTGGGCAAGTCCAATCTGCTACCATCGAACAGATCAGGAACTTCACCATGCCACCGTCAGGCAAGTCCGATCTGTTGCCACTGAACAGATCAGGGATTTCTCTGTGCCACCACTGGGCAAAACTGATCTACTACCACCGAACAGATCAAGAAACAAGATCCAACACGCCGCCACTGGGCCAAGGCGATCTGCTTCCATAGAACAGATCAAGGAGCTGCACTGCGCCACCACCGGGCAAAAAAAAAGACCGATCTGCTTCCACCGAGAAGATCATAGAGCTCTGATTTGCCACCACCAGGTAGGTCCGATCTGCTACCTTCGAGCGGATCACAGAACCCCAATTCGCCACCATTGGGCAGGTCTGATCTGCTACCTCCGAGCGGATCAAGGAACCTCAATTCGCCACCACCGAGCAGGTCCAATCTGCTACCTCCGAGCAGATCAAGGAACCTCAATTCGCCACCACCGGGCAAATCAAATATGCTGCCACCGAGCAGAAATATCCACGTGCCACCACCGGGTAACTCCGATCTGCAATGAAAAAATTGCAGATTTCCAGAGAGAAAGAGGTTGGCTCTGTGGCGCTCTGAACAGCTACGAATCCGCACCAATTGTGGAAAAGAAAAATTCACAATGTGCACGGAAATTGGCATGATTAACAGCCACAGATCTACGCCAATTCAGTCACAATTTCAATGGCACACTTATCAGACTCAAACTCGCGCCAATGGGCCCGTCTATTCACTAAAAAGTCGCACTCATCTGTTATGTTCTGTATTGGCACGACCGTCTGCGAAAAATCCTCGCTAACTACTCCAACCCTTTCTTCGGCTTAGAGATGATCAGTCATCTGAGACCCTTCGCTCCAGGTGTTACTGCAGTTCCACCTAATCACACTAACACATTTACATACTCTCCTACCACTATAGATGTGTAACTAATGATACATCCCTAAAACATAAATTTGAGGCTATCTCTACCCTAAGCTCTGATACAAAGATAAAAATCAACCTTTGAATTAAATGAAGGAGTTGCAGCTCACAGGTGTGTACTGCACCTGGGAGACTGCACTCAAACACAGAGCAGACTCTCTCTCTCGTTCACTCTACATTACATCAACTGAATATTACAATATTAAATACATCATTGAAAATTAGGTAGTTGTAAACAACCTCCTAAATTCTAGGAACTAATCCTAAACTAAGGAGATGTGTTACAACCATATAACCATTTCTCCATTATTTTTAACTATATGATAGAGCTCTTGTATGGTAGAGATTTTCTAATGTTGAGTCCATTTTAACTTAGTCAAATTACATCAAAATAAAATAAAACTAGCATTTGCACCAGATGTTGCAAAGGAAACGCCGTAAGGCATAAATTTCAGAAGAATCATGACATGAAGATAAAAATTAGTAAAAAGAAATGTCATTCAAAGATAGAAGATAGAGAAAAATCAATTAATGGGATCTTCCTATTCCAAATAAATCAATTTGTTTTTTTAGTTTTATAGGATTAGCCATATAGTTGCATGAATTTGTAGTTGGAAATTTTAATTTTTAGGCATTCATCAGTACTTTTACAATTTACTACATAGTATAACCAATCTATTTCACGATGGATTGAATTTAGTAAAAACAACTCTATCTTGTATCAACATATATTCCCACCCATTCAATTCAACTATGTCCACTTATATATCTTAAAGAGTAATGTTCTCTTCTACCATCAATTTTCATGTTACAAGGAAAGAAACCCTCTTCGCTTCATAGAGTACATGAAATCATAAAAAATAGTTGGCTCAAGTATCAGGAGTGTTCATAGAAAGGTAGACGATTGCTATACATCTTCATGTTAAATAGTAGCAAAGATTAGGATTCAGTTTTCAATAGTAAATTGAATTAAAATTAGACTCCATCTCCTATTTCCACTCAAATTAACAAATTGAATTAAAATTAGATTCCATCTCCTATTTCCACTCAAATTTGAGTTCTTGCTGGGTTAAATTTTATTTCATCCTGCGTTGTCTCTCTCACCACTAGGGTGCGTTGCATCCCTTCGTTGCTTTGGCTTAGGAATTTCATCACCGTTTTCCGACCATCTTGGCCTTGTACCTCTGTAATGGGTAGTGGGTTTGCAATTTGATATTTGCGTGACAAGAAAATGAGAATATCAGCTTTTGCAATATAATTTGTCTATGAAAACAATTTTTTTGGTTTAGCCAATATGAATACCATTTGATAACTCTGACTTGAATGGAGCAATTGTCTAGATTCACTTAGATGATTTTATAGTTAATTTTTATCACAATAGAGGGATATTAACTCATAAATGTTAAGCGTCACAAGTATAAATTTTCTGTTTAAATGTGAAATATAGAATTTCTTTAAAGTTTAAAATATTGAAGCATCAATAAATTTAAAAATATTAAGCTCTACTCTTCAAATTCAAATGAATCTGTGCACATATCTCAGAAGGGTACACAATTTCATAGTTAATTTTTATCACAAGAGGGATATTAACCCACATATATTAAGTGTCACAAGTATAAATTTATTTAAAATTTTGAAGCATCAATAAATTTAAAAATATTAAACTCTTCCCTTCAATGTCAAATGAATATATGTACATCTCTCATATGCTAGATCAGAGCATAAATAACACACAACGGATTTATACTCAGAGACAGAAAAATGGAGAAACAACAAGATTACTTAGTCAAAAACAGCGGAATAGAACAATCACTGGAGAATAGAAATCACTTTGCATTACATAACAGGCTTGGGCCTTGGCTTGCTTTCCTTGGCCAGAGAAATTACAAATTTATAGAGGCAGAAGAATGATCTAGAATCCTGTGTGTGATTTGGATGGATATCTGGAATGATCTAGAAACCACTGGCGGTGTAGGAGGATCTAGAATCTTGCATGTGATTTTAGAAACTAATGGTGATGGAGAACGATCTAGAATCCTAGAGATCTAGAAAGATCTGGTCTAGAATCCTTCGTGAATTTCGCTTCACACTTAACATTCTCCCACTTGAAGCCAAATAAGAGTCATCAAGTCACACTGAGTCCTACCATGCCTCTACATAACTCATGTTTATTCATAGCAGAATCTTAGTGAGCATATCAGCAGGGTTCCTATCTATATGGATCTTTTCCAAGGATAAATGTTCTTCCTCCAACACACGCTGGATCAAATGGTACCTTAAGTCAATGTGCTCAGTTTTTGAATGAAATGCTGGGTTTTTCTCCAAGTGAATGGCACTTTGACTATCACAATATAACACACACTTGTCCTGCTTTATTCCTATCTCTTCTAGGAATCGCTGCACCCACAACATCTCTTTACAATCTTTTGTTATAGCTATGTACTCTACTTCTATTGTAGAAAGGGATACTATTCTTTGTAGCCTTGACACCCAAGATACTGCTACACCTGCAAATGTATACAAATAACCTGTAGTGGACTTTCTGGTATCCATATCTCCAGCCATATCCGCATCTGTAAATCCTTCAAGCACGGTTTCATCATGACCAAAACATAAACAATAATGACTAGTACCCTTGAGATACCTCAAAATCCATTTTACTGCTTGTCAATGTTGTTTCCCTGGATTGGTAAGGAACCTGATCACTACTCCCACTGAATATGCAATGTCTAGTCATGTGCATACCATGGCATACATTAAGCTGCCAACTGCTGAAGCATAAGGAATCTTGCTCATCTCTTCTTTCTCCTTATCATTACTAGGACATAATTCAGTACTCAGCTTGAAGTGGGCTGCGAGGGGTGTACCAACTACCTTGGCATCCTTCATATTAAACTTGTCAAGCACCTTCTTGATATATTTTTCTTATGACAGCCATAACCTTTTGTTTTTCCTATCACGCATAATCCGTATGCCCAATATTTGTTGTGCTGGGCCCAAATCCTTCATTGCAAATTTGATACCCAAATTTTTCTTCAACCTATTGATCATATTCTTATCATGCCCAACAATCAACATGTCATCCACATATAATAATACTATGATATACTTTCCTTGATCATACCTCTTGACATAGACATAATGGTCAGCTTCTAACCTCTGAAAACCATGTTCCAACATGAATGAATCAAATTTCTTGTACCATTGTCGAAGTGTCTGTTTCAACCCATAGAGACTCTTCTTCAACCTACAAACAAGGCTTTCGTTGCCTTTTTCTATGAAGCCTTTTGGCTGCTCCATATAAATTTCTTCCTCTAATTCACCATGAAGGAAAGCAATTTTTACATCTAACTGCTCACATTCTAGGTCTAAAGCAGCAACTAGACCAAGAATGACTCTAACGGATGACATTTTAACAACAAGTGAGAAAATTTCAATGAAGTCAATACATTCTTTTTGGGCAAAACCTTTCACCACCAGTCTTGCTTTATACATCTCCCTCTTTTTGTCACCTTCATGCTTAATCCTATACACCCATTTGTTTTGTAGAGCCTTTCTACCTTTTGGGAGGTTTACCAACTCCCATGTTTTATTTTCTTCCAAAGAGTTCATTTCTTCTTCCATTGCTTTCTTCCAACCTTTACTGCGCTCGACTTTACAAGCTTCGTGAAAACAAGTAGGTTCACCTTCATCAGTCAACAAAATATAGTTTGAAGGAGGATACCTTTGTGAAGGCTTATGAGGCCTAGAATATCTGCGAACCAACTGTGGTGGTGCATTATCAGGTTGAATCTCCTGTAAAGGTTCCTACAAGATTCCTTGTTCTTGTTGTTCATTATTTTCCACTTGTTTTTCTTCATGCTCCTAAATTTGTTGTTCATTTTCTTGTATTGGTGGTATGTTTTCCTGCTGCTTTTCAAACCTGTCAATAACCTTCTTGACCTCCAACTCACCTACAGTCCTCTTGAAAGTTTTTGACTCATTAAATATAACATCCCTGCTTCTAATAATTTCATGTTTGACTGGATCCAATAGACGATAACCAAGATTTTCATCTGCATATCCCAAAAAAATGCATTTCATAGATTTATCATCTAGCTTAGTTCTATTTTCTTTGGGAATATGTACAAATGCTTCACATCCAAAGATTTTTAAGTGAGAATAATTGAAATTCTTACCAATACAAAATTCTTCAAGGATACTGCCATCCAAGGCTGTAGTTGGAGATCTATTTATGAGGTAGCAATCGGTCCTGGCTACTTCAGCCCAAAAATTCTTCTCCAAATCGCGATTGGACAACATATTTAGCACCTTTTCCATAATGGTGTGATTCATCCTTTCCGTGACACCATTTTGTTGAGGAGTACCAGGCACAGTCTTCTCATGCTTTATGTCAAACCTGTTACAATATTCCTTAAATGCATTTGACCAATATTCTCCACCATTATCTATTCTTAAACACTTCAACAATTTGTTAGTCTCTCTTTCAATAGCAACATGGAATTTTTGAAATATTCCAAAAACTTCACTTTTATTTTTCATAGGATATGCCCAAACATTCTTTGATGCATCATCTATAAATGTTACAAAATATGATGCTCCTCCTAATGATTTGATGTTAACAGGCCCAAACACATCCGAGTGTACCAATTCTAACACATTATTCTTTCTGTCATGGCCACCTCTAAGGAATGAAACCCTTCCTTGTCTACCATATATAAAATGCTCACAAAGATCAAGATTGTAGGATTTCAAACCTGGCAATAAATTTTTACCAATAAGGATTTTTAAGCCCTTCTCGCTCATGTGACCCAAACGCTTATGCCACAGATTTACTGAATTTCCTTCTTTTGTGGCAGCAGCCAAATCTGATTTTCTTGTTAGTGTCTTCAATGTGTATAATGTTCCTGTCTTGGGTCTTTTAACCACGACCAATGCACCTTTGCTAATTTTCCAGCCTCCTTTTCCAAAGCTTGTCGAATAGCCTTCATCATCCAGTCGTCCCATAGAGATTAAACTCACATGCATTTTTGGTACACACCTGACTTGTTTCAACAATATATTTTGTCCATATTTCATCTTGATCTGGACATCTCCCACTCCAGCAATACTGCAAAAATGATTATTCCCCAAATGCACTCTACCATAATCACCAAGATTATATGAAACAAAACTATCTTTGCATGGGGTTACATGGTGAGATGTCGCAGAGTCAAGGATGCAATCAAAGCTATTGTTAGATGTATATACACATGCATCCTATACTGAAACAGTAAACAACACATCACCATCTATGGCTATAGCAGTAGTCTAACCTTGATTTGTGCTTGATGACTTGTGATTTGCACTAGACGGTCTCTGATCCTTTTGTCCTTTCTTCCAGAATCGACATTCTTTCTTCATGTGCCCGGGTTTTCCACAATGAAAGGAGATGATCCTTCCTCTCCTTGATTTTGATCGGCCTCTCGATCTTGATCACCCTTGCCAGCCTTGATCCATTCTCCTACCACAATCGGCTAGAGCTAGAGCCTATCCTCCCTGGTTTTCCACAATTGTCTTGCGTCACAGCTCCTCATTCATTAAACTGTTGCTGACATCATCAAACTTCAGGGTCCCTGTAGTTGTTGAAATGTTCAGAGCTACAATTAAATTTTCCCAGCTATCTGGCATAGAACACATTAGCGAAATAGCTCTAATTTCATCATATGAAATGATTTTACTAGAGGCAAGTTGATTAGTAATAATATTAAATGCATTCAAGTGCTCAACAACTAAAGCACTCTCCTTCATTTTGATCTTATAAAGCTTCTTCATCAAAAACACTTTGTTTGATGTTGTGTTCTTCTCATACCGATCATGGAGCTTCTTCCATAATCCTTGAGCCGTCTTTTCTTCAGACACATTGAAATAAACATTCTTTGCTAAATATTGGCAGATTGTTGCGATCACCTTTCTATCTAACTTATTCCACTCTTCATTTGTCATCGATGAGGGTTTCTTTGTTGTGCCCTCAATCAGAAAATATTGATCCTTTAAAATCAGTATATCCTGTATCTGTGATTTCCATAGGGCAAAATTAGTTGCGCTCAACTTCTCCATACCTGTAACTATTGTCTCCATTTTCAATCAAATTCACGTCCCAAAACACAACAAACTCCACTTAAAAATGAAACTTTAATTATTACTCTTTAAATATTTAGTAATAATGACCTTCCTCCTTTTAAAATACCCTTTTCAAAATTCCTGCTCCTTTTCAAAATATACTTTTCAAAATTCCAACATATAATTATATATGTTTCATAATAAATATAAAAACATATATAATGTTTTAACCTTTTCACATTTCACACATACATATGCTGGTTTGAGAAAAAAAAACTTGAGGTATACGTGCAACCTTGATGTAAAAAAGAACTTACGAACACCACGTTTCAACTCCAAACTCCACAGATCTCCACATTTCAAACTCCAGCAATACGTTTCAACATAGATCTAGGACCTGATCTAGGACCTTGTTTTTCTTCCAAAGTTCCTCAGCGATTTCGTGGACAGATCCTTCAAGAGCTCCAGAAGTAACAACCAATATTTTAACGAATGCTGCCAGAACCAGGCGATGGCACTAAGCGGCTTGCACGGTGGATATTCGAACCTATTCTCTCATACCAATTGTATAGTACCGCCTTCATCTGCTTGTCTTCTCCTCCTCTTGCCGTGAATTGAACTCCCTTCAATGTCAAATGAATCTATTTACATCTCTCACAATGGTACACTTTGAAGTGAGATTTTCCGACTCTATGTACATCTCTCATAAGGGTACACTTTGAAGTGAGATTCCAACGTAACTTTTGAATAGAATTTTATAAAAAGATAATGAAATGCGGTTACAATTTGAAGTGAGATTCCAACGTAACTTTTGAATAGAATTTTATAAAAAGATAATGAAATGCGGTTACAATTTGAAGTGAGATTTCAGCATAAAGAAATGAAGACAATCAGGTTTTCCAATAATTTTACAGCATCTTCACTCCAATTGGACCTTTATGTGGCTAAGCAGGCAGATTTCGTACTCGAGCGTGAATTTTCCACCCTTTCAAATTCAAGGTGGATCCAATAAATTTACAGTATTTTACTAAAAATCAACCACTAAATAGGCAAAGATCCATGTAACAACTTGCATTCACATATTTACAGATTCAGAAAGGAAATACCTTTTGAACTTCAAGGTGGATCCAATAAATTTACAATCTTTTACCAAAAATCAACCACTAAATAGGCAAAGATCCATGCTTGCATTTATAGATTTCTAGATTGAGAAAGAAAATATCATGTGATTTAAATAGAATTATAAATGTTGGGTAAATATGCAAACATTTCTACTACAGAATGGTAAGTATTTAGGCAACTGCAACAAATTTACGAACTTTATTTCAAAATTACCAACATAATTTGCCACAAGTTGCAGTAATTCGTGAACCAACTAAGACTCAATCTTACATTACACAAAGATAAACATACAAATAGTAATTAGTTACCATGAGAGTATTTCATGGAAAAGTACTGAGAAGAGTCCGGAAGAGCACTGTGGCTTTGAGTTATTTGACTACCCATGGATTGCTGTCACTGTTTTCATAAGTCAACCATTTGCCTGAACTCGAAATACGTTCGCAACTAACATAACCCTCACTAACCATATCTCACCATAACCAACCAACATTCACATGCTGATAAAATTTCAATCGTCTAACACACAAGATCTAAAGTCCCAAAACACAAGATCTAAAGTCCCAAAAGGTGCGCAATTAAGAGTTGACTAAGCAAGTTTTTCTTAAAGGGAAATACCTTATGGCGCAATTACAAGGAAATGTAAAGAAAAAAATTCATGAAGTTAGATTTAAAACCTCCTTTCAAACATTGAAATGGTTGAAGTTATTAGTATAAATGTTACTCTCGAGAACTAACATATCAATAACACATTCATAAAATATGAGGAAATTAAGAAAGATATTTAGCTAACAAAAGTTACCCTTCATGGACTTCATAATTGAAAGAAATTTTTACTTAAAATACCAATGAAAAATAATTGGAAAGAGGTTTCAAATTTGAAATCTTGGCTAAAGATGTTTTTGATATTAAATAAAAAATAGAAAATTGAAAGCATGATCATTGATATTGATGAAAATGGAGAAAAATAAGAATATTGATTAAAATGAAGAAAAATAGGAAAGAAGTTGACCACGTTGAAAACGGAAAGTTAAGAAATAAAAAATAAGAAAAGAAAATAATTCAATCCTCAACTTAGCAATTATGAAATTAATACATTGAATAAATTGAAATAAAAAAGGAAAAATAAGAAATAAAAATAAGAAAAGATAATAATTGAATCCTCAACTTAGCAATTATGAAATGAATACATTGAATAAATTGAAATAATTTAGTTACAATGTTTAGTGCATAAAAAAATAAGAAAATAAAATAATACAATCCTCAACTTAGCAATTATGAATTATGAAATTAATACATTGAATAAATTGAAATAACCTGGTTACAATAGCGAGTGCTTTCTTGCTTCATCCTGACTTAGCTTATTGTTACACATAAGCAAAAAAAAGTAACTAACATTTTATGAAGTTGCATTTGATTACAATGTTTCCATGCTTCATCCCACAAAAATAAAACAAGGTAATGAATATTTTATTAATTTACATTACGCATCAAAGAGAAAACAAGAAACGTTTATTTAATTTTTTACTTGTAACTATTATAGAGAAATTTATTTATAAACAGTATCGAAACAAAATTATTTATAACTATCTTAAAGAAAATAAAAAATATATATTTAAAACTATCATTTCAAGATTTTGACCAAAGGAAGGATTTGAAATTCCAAACCTGGTCGAGTCCTTTCTTATATGCTCACTAATATCGAAATGGTATGTTCACGCGGTACATCAAAAAAATCTAGGGAGCTTATGTTTATGCATTACAACTTTTTTTGAAGTGTAGCAGCAAACACTGTCCAAGATCCCACATCCCCTTTCGATGCAATTCCAAAGTCTGACAGAGCTCTGTTGCTCCGTAAGTCCAGTTACATAAATGAGAAAACTCTTCCAAAATGGAAAACTACAATTTCATAGCGGCCTAAGTGACCCCTTGTTTCTTTAGTTACATAGACACATTATCTATATTTTCTCGTCGTCGCTCACTTAAAACCCACTGCCCATCGTGAAATAGCCTGTCCACACACCATTAGCACATGGATTAGGTTCATCATTCAGTATGGTGTAACGTCCCCACACATGAATAAATAAATAAATTCCTTAAATTATTGTGTGTAAATAATTTAATCGTGGGTCTCAGGAATGCACTGCATACATGGTATATAACCACTATGAATACATTGCAAACATCGTAAATATATATAAATATTTGTGTGGATTACGTTAAATGTTTATCCACATTGTAACGCTATTCCAAAGTCCGTTGGAAAATTAAATAACTGGGCATGACTATGGTGTACGGTAACAATAACCTAGGTTTTTTGAAGCATCAGAACCTGCTCCACTTCACACCATGCGACAGACACTCACCTTGGGATCCATGAAAGATCCACAACAGATGGAAGCTTTGGGATTACCCCCAGATCAACGGTCAGGATCTAGGGCGACTGTTTGGATGGTGGAGATGCAGGGTAGGGCATTAGAGAGTAACTGCATCCCCTAATTGGTCACCCAAACCCTCATTCTCATCCTCTGCCACCGTAAATTGTTGCTCTGCAACTTCGCCAGGGTTTAGTTGTTTCTCTTCAGGCTTTTTACTCATTCCAGTTTACTTTTACGGTTCGAAACTTTGGTGAGAAAGACAATAGCGCTCATAGAACTCACAACAAGCCCTTATCCACTTGGTGAGCTCCATTTATCCTCTGCTCTTCATGCACAGTTCGGTATAGTCGGTATCTCTGACGTAAAATCATGGGCTTTATGGATAAGAAGGGAGGAAGTTGGGTGTTCCCTTGGCCGCAAGCTCCTGTGCCTTCACCCGGCTCATCTTTCACCCACGGTGATTTGTACAAGTGAGTTGTGGCTTAAGCATTGATGTAATTCCTTCATTATACATTCAGGGTCTGTGTTTTTATTGTTTGATATTAATTTGTTGCTCCTCCATGCAGATGGAACTATCTTACCAATACCCATCTACCGAAACGGGCACGAATGGGTCACCACTAGTCCAGCATTGCACTTTTCTCCATGCAGATTCCCAGGTGTGGTCATTCTTGAGACTGCGTGACGAGGGCTTTTAAATTAAGGTGGGCTTTGTGGATAATAAGGGAGGAAGTCAGGTGTTCCCTTGGCCGCAAGCTCCTGTACCTTCAACCAGCTCATCTTTCGCCCATGGTGATTTGTACAGGTGACTTGTGGCTTAAGCGTTGATGTAATTCCTTCATTATACATTCAGGATCTGTGTTTTTATTGTTTGATATTAATTTGTTGATCCTGCGTGCAGGTGGAACTATCTTAGGAGTACCCATCTACCGAAATGGGTATGAATGGGTCACCACTACTCCAGCATTGCGCTTTTCTCCATGCAGACTCCCAGGTGTGTGATGGAAATTTCTGTTAATTTCAAACACAAAAGAAATTTGCACAGAGAACAACGCTCTGGTTTTCTACAGGATCTTAATCATATAAAATAATAATAAAAACTGTTACAGAATTTGTCTTCCTCGACTCAAAGGGATTTACAACAGGAACTTCAGTTCCAGAATCTGATTCCACTATCTTAGAAAATTATATCTTCAGCACTGTTGTGCGTTGCAGAAAAAGAAGTCTATTTTTGGCTAATACTCTACACACGTCTCTACTCTTGCATTTTTTTTTATATTGAACAACACAAAAATATTTTCAATACGTGTTGCTTTTCCCATACTTCCGTGAAATAAAAAATAATAAAATTTAAAATTTCACCTACATTTACCAACCCTAGTAACTATCATTAATTACACGGCTGAAAATATCCTACTAGAATTTAATGCATGGCTTATCACAATATCACACCATCGCATCGCAAGAAGAGAAAGGATGTTCCACCGCTTCTATAACATTTAAATCATGTGATTTGCGATATGCGATCAGATCGCATCGCGAAATCGCAATCGCATACAATCTAAAGGACGCGGTGAAGGTTGACAAGAAAGGAAGTGCGATATGCGATCTGTGATCGCATCGCAGAGAAAAAATCTATAGTTTGAAATTATCATTCCAACACTCCCCTTTATTTTTGACTGCTGGGTTTTTTCTGCATACCGTGGCATTTCCTGAAATGATCAAAGCTTTTCTTTGCCAATGGTTTTGTCAAGATGTCAGCTAACTGTTCCTCTATTCTGCAGTGATGCAAAACAATATCACCATTGTTAACCAATTCACATATGAAGTGAAATTTGGTGTCTATGTGCTTTGTTCTTTTATGAAAAACAGAATTTTTAGACAATGCTATTGCTGAGCTATTGTCACAGTAAATGGTTGTGCCCTTTTCCTATTCATGACACAAATCTTTGAGAACTCTTCTCAGCCACACTGCTTGGCATGCTGCTACTGTTGCTGCCACATACTCTGTCTCCGTTGTTGACAAAGCCACAACTGATTGCTTCTTGGAAGCCCATGAGATGGCTCCCGATCCCATATGAAACACATATCCAGATGTGCTTTTCCTATCATCAAAAATTCCAGCCCAATCACTGTCAGTGTAACCTGTCAACATGAAACTTTCAGAAGAGGAGTATAAAATACCAAACCCCTTCATTCCATTCACATACCTTAGAATCCTCTTGGCAGCCTGCCAATGAGTCTCTTTCGGTCTTTCCATAAATCTGGAGATTAAACTCACAGCGTGCATAATGTCCGGCCTAGTTGCAGTCAAGTACATAAGGCTGCCAACTATGCTCTTGTACAATTTTGGATCAAAATATTTGCTGCAGTCTTCTTTGGTCAATTTCAGCCCCACTACATTTGGAGTCACAGCTGCTTTGTTGTTCTGCATGTTAAATCTCTTCAACACAGCTTCTACATATTTATCTTGAGAAATGAAAACACCATTTTCACTTTGGTCTACTTCAATTCCAAGAAAATATCTTAAGAAGCCCAAGTCAGTCATTTCAAATTCACTTTTCATGACTGCTTTAAAATCAGCAATGAGAGAAGCACCATTGCTAGTAAAAATTAAATCATCTACATATAAAACAACAATAAGAATCTTACCGTCATTATCCTTTATGTAGAGTGTGGGTTCACCATCACACTTATCAAACCCATTGTCAATCAAATAAGCATCTATTCTGCTGTACCATGCTCTTAGAGCTTGCTTCAGCCCATAAAGAGCCTTTTTTCAGTTTACAAACTTTATGCTCTTGGCCTTCAACTTCATAGCCTGGAGGTTGTTCAACATAAACCTCTTCTTTTAACACCCCATTCAGGAATGCAGATTTAACATCCAACTGATAAATATTCCATTTGTGTTGTGCTGCGATAGACAACACTGTTCTGACTGTTTCCATCCTTGCTACTGGCGCAAAGGTTTCATCATAGTCTTTGCCTTGTTGCTGCTTGTAGCCTTCCACAACAAGTCTTGCTTTGTGCCTGTCAATCTTCCCTTCAGCATTGCTTTTGGTCTTATAGACCCACTTAACTCCAATGGCATCTTTGCCTTCAGGGAGGTCCACTAACTCCCATGTTTTACTCTTCTGAATTGCACCAATTTCTTCATTCATTGCTTCAATCCATTTATCTTCATTTACAACATCTTCAAAATGGACTGGGTCATCAACATGACAATATAAAGCGAATAATGAATTCAGACCGGTATTGTTACTTACCTCTCCTTGTTCATAAATCTCATTCAGATTTATGAATCTTGGTCTTCTTGGTGTGTTAGGAGTCCCATCCGAAGTTGAGAGTATTTTTGATCCTTGTGATGTGCTTGGAGAAGCACTTCCTTGACTTCTCAAGGTTGTTCGAATTCCAGCTTGTGGTGTGGTTTGTTGTACTTGCAGTGGTGGAGGAGGAGCTACCAATGAAGGATTATTTGCTGCTGTCCCTTCCTCTTCTTCTTCATGAGACACAATTGTCTTCACATTCACTGTCTTTTCTAAGCTTCCATCCCAAGCTTCATCTTCAATGAACTGCACATCTCTGCTTACTATCAATTTCTTGGTGGATGGATTATAGAGTTTGTATGCTTTTGACTCATCAGAATAGCCAATAAAAACACACTTCTCCCCCTTACTATCAAGCTTTTTCCTTAGCTGATCCGGTACATGTGCATATGCCACACAACCGAATACTCTCATGTGAGTAACAGTTTGCTTTTGACCACTCCATGCTTCTTCTCGTATTTTGTTCATGACAACTTTAGTTGGGCATCTATTCAAGATGTAAACTGCGCAAGTAACAGCTTCTGCCCAATACTCATGCGGCAAGTGTTTTGCCTTTAGCATACTTCTGACCATGTCAAAAGTGGTCCTATTCTTTCTTTCGGAAACACCGTTTTGCTGAGGTGTATACCTCGCGGTGAACTGCTTTTGTATGCCATTCTCTCGGCAAAAACGCAGAAAGTCTTTGGAGATGTACTCTCCTCCTCTATCTGTTCTGAGCACTTTGATATAATGCCCACACTGCTTCTCAACAAGAGTTTTGAAGTGGCGGAATTTCTCAAACACTTCACTCTTCTGTTTTAGCATATACACCCATGTCTTTCTGGTGTAATCATCAATAAAAGTTAAAACATATTTATTTCTAGAAAATGATGGTATTTGCATCGGTCCGCACACATCAGAGTGAACAATTTCCAAGGGTGCTTTTGCCCTTATACTCTTTCCTACTGGAAAGCTTTCTTTGTGTTGTTTGCCCAAAATGCAGCCTTCACAAAGGCTGTCCGGTTTCTCGATCAACGATAATCCCTTTACCATTCCCTTTCTGTGCAACAAATTCAAGCCTCCGAAATTTAGATGTCCAAATCTCAAATGCCACAACCAATTCTCATCTTTCACTTGTTCTTGAAAGACTTCTTGTTTTACAGCCGCAATAGTTCTGCCTTCCTTCAAATCTGCTCTGAGTTTGAGAGGAAACATTCTATTGCTCGTCATTTGCACCTCTGCAATGATCTTCTTACTTGGAGGTATGTCGCTGATTGTACACAAATCATCTTTGAAGAACACATTGTAACCTTTGTTAATGAGCTGTCCAATGCTCAAAATATTACATTTCAGACCAGGTACATAGTATACATCTGGCACAATCATCTGTTCTCCATTTTTTGCTCGGATACTGACTCTGCCCTTACCCTTGACAGTTATCTTATCATCAGTCCCTGTTGTTACCTCAGATTTCACATTTTCATCCAGATTGGCAAACATTTCAATATTTCTAGTCATGTCATTACTACAACTTGAGTCTAAGAACCAAAAATTTTCTTGTTTGTCTTGTGCTATGTTACATGTTAACAGCACGTTCTTTGGGTTCTTATCTTCTTTATTTGCAAAAATAGCATTCTGCCTATTATTCATGTTACTTTGCTTTTTCCTACATTCATTTGCATAGTGTCCATATTTCTTACAATAATGACATTGGACTTGGGATTTGTCATACGTTTGTCCATGAGCTTGTTGTTTGCTTGAACCTTCATCTCGGTTCTGATTGCAGCTCCTTCTGCTTGTGCTTGTAGGATAATTTCCGCCTCTGTTTTGGCTTCTTCCACGACCTCTGTTATTTGCTCTGCCTCGCCCTTTTCCTTCGCCAAAAGACATCTGAGTCTTGAATGCTTGCTCAAAAGAGGAATCTGTTCCTCTACTCAGTCTGTGTTCATGAGACAAAAGAGAAGCACTCAGTTCATCGACCGTGAACTGTAAGAGATCCTTTGTTTCTTCTATTGCTACCACAATAGATTCAAACCTTGAGGGTAAAATTCTCAAGATTTTCTCTACAATCCTTCTTTCTTCAAGAATCTCACCATGAGATCTTATCTGGGTTATCAAGCCAATAACCTAAGTGAAGAATGAATCTATTGTATCAGATTCCTTCATGCTGAGTGTTTCAAAGTCTCTCCTCAACATCTGCAACTTTGCAGTCTTCACCTTCTCCATGCCTTGATAGGCAGTTTTGAGAATATCACATGCCTCCTTGGATTTTTTTGTTGCTGCAATTCGTGGAAAAACACTTTCATGTACTGATTGGAAGAGAAAAAAGAGGGCTTTGGCATCCTTATTTCTGTCGCGCTTCAACTGGTCTCTTTCTGCTACTGTCAAAGCAGCCAGTGCTGTTGCATCTGTTGGTTCAACATAGCCAGTTTCAACCAGCTCCCATAGTCCTGGTGAAGTAAACAATGCTTTCATTGTTATGGACCAATAACTGTAATTTTTCCCATTAAACTGTGGCAGTTGGGAATTTGTCAAACCAGTTCCAGCATCTGCCATCTTAACCTGTGTAAATAAAGAAGAGATACTGACCCAAAAAAAAACAAGCAAAAACTTTCTCTGCTGAAAAAAAAATCTGCTCAACAAACTTCTTACAGCTACTACAGTGAAAAACAATCTCTGTTTTTGACTCACTGAGTGCCTAGACTAGCTCTGATACCATGATGGAAATTTCTGTTAATTTCAAACACAAAAGAAATTTGCACAGAGAACAACGCTCTGGTTTTCTACAGGATCTTAATCATATAAAATAATAATAAAAACTGTTACAGAATTTGTCTTCCTCGACTCAGAGGGATTTACAACAGGAACTTCAGTTCCAGAATCTGATTCCACTATCTCAGAAAATTATATCTTCAGCACTGCTGTGCGTTGCAGAAAAAGAAGTCTATTTTTGGCTAATACTCTACACACGTCTCTGCTCTTGCATTTTTTTTATATTGAACAACACAAAAATATCTTTCAATACGTGTTGCTTTTCCCATACTTCCGTGAAATAAAAAATAATAAAATTTAAAATTTCACCTACATTTACCAACCCTAGTAACTATCATTAATTACACGGCTGAAAATATCCTACTGGAATTTAATGCATGGCTTATCACAATATCGCACCATCGCATCGCAAGAAGAGAAAGGATGTGCCACCGCTTCTATAACCTTTAAATCATGTGATTTGCGATATGCGATCAGATCGCTTCGCGAAATCGCAATCGCATACAATCTAAAGGACGCGGTGAAGGTTGACAAGAAAGAAAGTGCGATATGCGATCTGTGATCGCATCGCAGAGAAAAAATCTGCAGTTTGAAATTATCATTCCAATAGTGTGGTCATTCTGATAATAGTGTGGTCATTCTTGAGACTACGTGATGAGGATTTTTAAATTAAAGTTTTTGTTTGTATTTTTATAAATCCGTGAAGGGTTATATGGTAGCCGGAGCTTGTGTATGTAGAAAGACTCTCCATTTTATGGAAAGCCCATAAGCTTGATTTCTAGTCTTCTGGGTTACTAAACAACCTTATATGTCCTGCATTCATTCTATAGAAATTTTAATGTTGTTTCTTAAATCTCAAACTCTATCGAGGAAACTTATTCCAATATTTCGCAAAATGTTTTTTTGGTAAGAAACTGTGCCGACCCTGTCGGTGAACTCTTTTAAATGGTTAATTCTTAATTTTGTTATTATTGTTCTCCCATTAATTAGATAGTTTCACTCAGTAATGTCAATTTTCTTAGAAGAATTATGTGTATTTTCATGTGCTTAAATTACAGTTACTATGCATTGTCTATATGCATATAGTTTTGTTCTTATGATGGCACTTAAGCCCCTCTGAGAATAGGGATTGTTCCTAAATGTCATTTGGACAACTGGTTTGGAACCAATCCAGCGAACCCCAAACTCCGATCGGGTATACCAAGCTTTTATTTTTTTCAATACGTATATAAATATGGTATTACATAACTAGCATTCTACATTCTGACACCTTGTGCATAATTTGCTTATCAAGTCTTTTAACATTGCTATGTTTATTGGTATTATCTTATTTATTGGTATTATCCGGTTATTAGTTTCTCAGCAACAAGCGTAGTAGTATAGATATGTTATCCATCATGACCTGCTGTTAGAATATCCAGTTCTGTGTTTTACCTATAATATTCGACTTCTACAGGAAAAATCACACTCATATGATTTTTGTCTATAATCATTTTACTCTTATTTTCTTCACATAACAATTACCCAGTCATGTAATTTCTATAGGAAATTAACATAGTTTTTCCATGTATTTTTATCCATAAAATTTTACTATTATTTTCTTCAGAAATATAACACATTCGTGCAATTCCTACAGGAAATTAACACAGATTTTCTCTATTTACTTATAAATCTATTGTTCTTAAACTTGCTAGCAGAAGTACTAAACACAGTTTTGCCATGTATTTTTGTCCATAAAATTTTACTGTTATTTTCTTGAGAAATATAACACATTCATGCAATTCTAGTCTTTTGGGTTACTAAACAACCTTATATCCTGCATTCATTCTATAGAAATTTTAATCTTGTTTCTTAAATCTCAAACTCTATCGAGGAAACTTATTTTAATCTTTCGTTGAATGTTTTGTCTTTTTTTTGTAAGAAACTATGCCGACCCTATCCGTGAACTCTTTTAAATGGTTATTTCTTGATTTTGTTATTATTGTTCTCCCATTAATTAGATAGTTTTCACTTAGTAATGTCAATTTTCTTAGAAGAATTATGTGTATTTTCATGTGCTTAAATTACAATTACTATGCACTCTCTATATGTTTAGAGTTTTGTTTTTAGGATGGCACTTAAGCCCCTCTAATAATAAGGATTGTTCCCAGATGTTGTTTCGACAACTGGTTTGGAACCAACCCAACCAACCCCAAACTCTGATAGGGTATACCAAGCTTTTATTTTTAATTTTTTCAATACGTATATAAATACGGTATTAAACAGCTAGCATTCTACATTCTGACACTTCGTGCATAATTTTCTTATCACGTTTTTTAACACTGCTATGTTTATTGGTATTATCTGGTTATTAGTTTCTTAGCAAGCAGCGCAGTCGTATAGATATGTTATCCGACCTACTGTTAAAATATCCAGTTCTATGTTCTACCTATAATTTTCGACTTCTACAAGAAAAATTGCACTCATATGATTTGTGTCTATAATAATTTTACTGTTATTTTCTTCTCATAACAATTACACAGTCATGTAATTTCTACAGGAAATTAACACAGTTTTGCCATGTATTTTTGTCCATAAAATTTTATTGTTATTTTCTTCAGAAATATAACACATTCATGCAATTCCTATAGGAAATTAACATAGATTTTCTCTATTTACTTATAAATCTATTGTTCCTAAAATTGCCAGCAGAAGTATGAAGTTACAAGGACTTCATAACAATTACACAGTCATGTAATTTCTATAGGAAATTAACACAATTTTGCCATGTATTTTTGTCCATAAAATTTTACTGTTATTTTCTTCAGAAATATAACACATTCATGCAATTCCTACAGGAAATTAACACATATTTTCTCTATTTACTTATAAATCTATTGTTCTTAAACTTTCTAGCGGAAGTATAAAGTTACAAGGACTTATCTGTTCTCGAGGATTCTCCTCCCAACCTAAGAGAACCAGACTCACAACTAGTACTCCCCTGAGCCAAATATGTGCTCAAAACAACGAGACTTACTTGTCTTCATGTTTTCCTCAAATCTGGTTTTCCTCTTCACGTAGTGTAGACTCTACAAAACCAAAATAGCAATGCCCCCCTTTCCTCTCTTTTTGCCTCAAGTTCCTAATACCATTTTGGTCTCCCAGGTTCCCAATACCCTATTGGCCTCCTAGGTTTCTTTTTTTTACCCTAGAGAGAGGAATTAGGCAAATAATTGAGAGGAGTCCAACCCTTAATTGTCTTAATTGTTTAAGCACCATAATCTTGTCTCACATTTATTTATTTATATACATAACAGTCATAATTTCCAATGAGTCTTTTGCTGTAGTAAAAATAAAATTACTACGAATTATGGCAAGGACCAAAAGTGTTCCCAGAAGAAATATATATAAATCCTTGATCGATATATTAAAAGGCTGACGAGAATGACAATCCACAGTAGAATGACCTCCTACAGACACAACAACAATAATTAATTACTAGTGTTTGATATTAAATAACCTTAATCGATAGATTGAAATACAAGTGAGAACGGCGCTAAACATCGTAGTGGCGCCGAGGCTAGCGCGTTGGTTTTCGGAAGGTATGTTGTCCTCGCCTCTATCTAAACTCGAAATATGTAACGTAGGCAACAAACATAACCCTAACTAACCATAACTCACCCTGACCAACTAACATTCGCATCAGACGGTTGATAATATTTCAATCGTCTAACACACAAGATAGAAGGTCTCAAAAGGTGCAATGTGCAATGTGGTGGCAACTTGACAAGTTGTTTTCAAAGGGAAATCCCTTACAGCATAGTAACGTGACTTATGGAGTAAATATGAAAAAATGTTTTATTTATCTACCATACCTCTAGTTTATTTATATTTTTATTAATTTACCATAACTCTTTTATAAATATGGTATTTGGCTGATAGGATTCACTTAAATAAAACCTCTTTTTTTATCCTTCTTAAATAGAAAGAGGGGGTTATGGACTAAATATAAAAAAGATGTTTTATTTATTTACCATACCTCTAGTTTATTTATACTTTTATTTACTTACCATACATTTGGAGTAAGTATAATAAGTGGTTTTATTTATTTACCATTCCTCCGCTTTATTTATATTTTTATTTATTTATACCCTTCCGTGTTCATAAATAGAAGGTGACTTATGGAGTAAATATAAAAAATGTTTTATTTATTTACCATACCTCTTTTATTAATATGGTATTTGGCCCACAGGATTCACTTAAATAAAACCTCTTTTACGAGCCTTCTTAAATAGAAAGAGGGTTATAGACTAAATATAAAAGGAGGTTTTATTTATTTACCATACTTCGGCTTTATTTATATTTTTTATTTATTTTCACCCTTGCCATCGTGGAAGCTAGATTTGAAAACAAGGAGTGGCTCACAAAGAAATCAGGGTGATTGTGACCAAATATAACCTCCCATACTAGAAAAACACTGCAAAGCATAAAATTGTGCAATTGTAATGGAATATAACTTCCCAAACAAGGCGAATCAGGTCAAATGAGTCTTTTCATAGTTTATCCGCTTTTGGGTTTTTGTCTAAAATGAAAAAAATAATTATTTTTTAAATAAAAGCTGGGTTAAATATATGAAATGGGTGTTTTATAAAAAAATTTCCCCTCTAAAATAAAAAACCCCTTTAATTTTTCCCTTGGCTAAAATTTGCCCCTAAAATTTACCATGCTAATAAGTACATGACAAATTTCTACTATGAAGAAATTAGGGTTACATGAATGGAACCCATGGAATGGGTCAAGGGCATCGAGCAGGTCGGTTTACTGCACATGCTATGCATACCACACTTCCACCAGTTGATTATCAACACTGTGTGTGTGCCACCTGCTCACACTGATGTATCTGTAACTGATATGATCATCCATAGGATTACAACGCTGCAATATAAAGTAGGGGACCCTACCAAGGAGTATGGAGGAAAATGTGGAGAAAAAGAGTTGGCTGATAAGATGAAAGTGGAGTTTGGATTGATCAAAAAGTCACACAAATACTTTATCCACTCCATGCAAGACCATGCGGTGCAGTTTTTTGCCCAAATTATGGCACAAAATATTATGAGGAAATGTCGTGTGGATCAAGTTTTAGCACCAACAGTGTCGTTGGTTGCCAATCCGCAAAGGGAGTACAATAGAACTGGGAGAAATATTTATGTAAGGAATTCCTCATGAATTGATGTGAAGCACAAGAGGACAACAAGCCATTTCATTATGCCTAACTCTTGTTGCTAATTTTACTAGTAGCATGGTGCTTGTTCTAGGATAGTCAGTTTCCTCCATAGCAAGAAAATTTACTATAGGTAACAGAGTTCACTTCTCTATTGGTGACAAAGGATCTAGATAGGATCAAAGAACTCAAGATTTTTTGGATATTGGTTGAAATGGACCTTCGAAGAGTAATCAGTTAGCACCCAAGGTTGTCGCCAACCTTGTTTGAGCAGTTGAGGGTGTTTGTGGAGTTAAAGGTTGACTTCCATAATGTATCAATCAGGGCGAGGCATGATTCTAAGCATATATGGCAGACGTTTCCACACTTAGTCTGAGAGATAGACATGAAGGAAATTGTGGGGAGTTGGCCAGCAAAGTGGTGACAACCCATGAATGTTGGTGAAGGTACTAGTCAGGGTGGAGAAAGCTCTGCTGCATAGATGAAAGCTATGCATAAGTATAAAGAAGAAGCACATAAATCGGTATGAGCATTGGCCGAGAAGAGGAAGAAAGAAGTTGTTGCTAAGGGAGTTATTGAAAAAGAGTGTGTTGCAAAAGAGCGTGTTGAGACTGAGTGCAATGACACAGAGGAAGTCAAGGAATTGGCTTCCCAGAATACTAAGGAGAAGGAACTATCTGATCAGGGCAGAGATGGAGGAGAGGAGAAGAGCACTCCCTTCACATGAAATAAGCATAGTAAGGAGATAATTGTCGGGCCAAGGAAGAAGAAAAAATGAGATAAACAAGCACGCATTGACACAATGATCCTCACAGAAGGGGATTTCGATAAAATATGGGACAAATTCAGAGACACCACAATGGAGTTGTTGCAACAATTTGAACACATGCAGACACCAGGGAGCATACAAAAGGATCTACGCTAGTTTTGGAACCAAACAAGAAGGATTCAAGTGAGTGTAGGGAAAGTGAGCGGGGTGAAAGCGAGCCTAGTGCAAGGGAGCGAGAAAGTATTGGAGATGGAATGAACTCTAGATTTTAGAGTCATTTCATTACGAGAAGGATCAGTCCACATGGAAATAGAGGAAGATCGCATTATGTTTAGAACGATCAAAGACATTGTGGTTAACTTAGCTGCACTGCCACTTCAAGCTTTCCATGTGCTACATCAAGGGTTCTCGGACGAGTTGAGAAATAGAGAGTAGCATGTACTTGTAGTGATCAACGAATTTAAGGTCAACAATGAATAGATGTTCACTGAGAATGCTCAATCTCTGAATGAAAAGGTAGAGCTAGAAGCCTATAGTCAGAGCCTAGAAATAGAAATCACTTGGGTGAGCAATTTAGTCCTAGAGTTAAATATTCCAGAAAACGTCGCGACTACGTCGAAGATTAAGAAAGTGACTTCTGCTTTCTGCAAGTCAAAAGAGGAGATAAGCTTAGTCACATTTGACTTCCAAATGAAGATCTCAGAGATACAACTGAAATTACAACCAACTACTCCACCAAAGGTCACGGAGTAGCGCAATGTAGCCATTAAGGAACACATGAATACTTTGGAGATTGCAGTTAAAGGAGGTGATTTTATCTTTAACCACGCCATGGAATTATGGGACACTTTGCAGGAGGATCCAAACCTGCAATGATTGACCATATAAATTACTGAAGATGAGCAAAATTATGACGAGATCACGATGACTGCATGCACATTGACGCTAGTTTAGTGCTTCTGATTCCTGCAGGAAGGGAAGGTGATACAGGGAAAAGTATAGGAATTGAAACAAAAATAATTAGTGTTAAAGGCTTAGCTTCAACCTTAGATAGAAGAGGCTAGCCAAATTTCACGTGCCATTTAGGAGAAGCTGAAAGATATATAAAAAACTCATTAGGCAATGTAGCTTGCGATAGAAGGACCAACTACTAAAGCTGGTCGAAGAAGTGAAGAAGGTTGTCGTATAAAGCACCATGGGTTTGAACACATTGAAGCAATAGTTCAGAGAGCTCTGCCACAAATTCGAGAAACTAATTGAGTGACTCAAGGCCGAGTCACCATATTTGTGTTGGAAACCTGTTGCGAAAGGGTCCCTGGGGTCAATTTTGGGTTAGTTTAATCAATTTAACTTTGAGTAGAATTTTGCAAAGAATGTAAAGTATTCAGAAAACATGGAAGTGGTGTGTGTAGCTAAGTATGAATCGAAGGGGATTTAACACCTTGTATGGGTAAGTGCTAGGATGGTGTTGAGACTCACCCATAGGCTGCAGGCTATGGTATTGTATTAGAAAGTATATAAATATTTAAGGCATAATGAGCCTAGATATCATCAATTGAAGGAGAACAAGTGGAATGGAAAGAGAAAAGGGAGGAAAGCTCTATTTTCCTGTACTTAGGAAAAAGGGAAAGTCTCTTGTACCTGAGTACAGAGAGACCTTAGCAAGTCTGTAACTGAGTGGGTGGGCCCCTACAACTGGGTGCGCAGGGTGGAAGAGTCTGTAATTTGAATGTTGAATCTAATAAAGATTGATTTTGGACCAAATCTACTGCATCTGTTCATTGTTCTTTATTCTGTTTAAGTTTATGCATTGTTGCCTAACGTTATGTTTTCTATGAAACAAAGTGTATCTCCTATGCGATTTTATTGAATGTTCATTATATATGCATAAAATAAGTAATGAACTAGCTTCGCGAAGACATTAGATAGATATGGTAATATAACTAGTACGAGCACGTAGATTTACATGAAGGCATATCTAGGGCTATTATTTACTACATGAAAGTTGTAAGTCTGCTTCTTTTAGGTCTCAAAAGCTGGACCATAGACTTTCGTGAAGACATGGAAGCCATTTGGATAGAACTGTAGTAGTGAACCATAGGAAGACATTGATATGCGCAAAGGTAGATATAAGCTACAAGGTCTTCAAAATACATATCACACGATATCTTCATGTAGAAACTTGGTTCCAGCATCCCCCAAAACTACTTCGGGTGAGACTGCAACCTGTGTTATGTAGGTTGTTGCCGAATGGGCCATCAGCTAGGGTTTTTTTGGTTGGCACAAATAAATCTGAACCTGGGTCACCCCTCATTAAGCCAATAATACATGCAATTGTACATAAGTCAATGCCTTGTAGCATGGCTCACCACTGAGCTCTCTTGTGTGATAATGCCCCGACTGTCACTTGCAGGGTGCGTTATAGATTTAATCAAGCGAAAAAATTATTTCTCTCTCATGAACTTCTTCTAATCCACTCCCCATTGGCTCTTTGTAACCTCACCCTGATACCATGTAGAATGTCCTTAAAATTTTGAAATTATTATAGTGAACAATATGAAAACTAAAAATTGGTCTCTTTTGACTAAAACACAAAATTTATCTACTTCAAATTTACACCAGAATACAACAAAATTAAAGACACATTCACATAGAATTAAACACATTGTTTTTCTACATAACCTAATTAGCAAAACCCTCTGGTTGAAGAGAATTTTATTCATAGAAAAAACCTGAGCAATTGATCTCTTCCAAAATAATTATTTCAATATGAAAGACACACTTATCTTTCATGCTTCATCTAAGCTTGAAACCTTGCAAGACTATTGATCTCTTTTGTCTTCTACCAAACCGTGGACAAGATTCTCTTGCACAATCTTCCTCTCACAAGCTCCTCGTATAAAATTCTTCTTCCTATTTCCTCATCTCACTATTAACTCGTGCTCAATAAAACAATGATTAAATTTGTGCCTTCGTTCCTCCTTGTAAGGGAAATTCGAATAGTTAAAATTAGTGAATATAGATTAGGTATGTCGGACTAACAATTCACAAGTTAACAAAGGCTCACTACTAGCGTTAATGCATCCTTCCTAAATTTTAGGATACTAACACAAACTCTTCGTCTTGTTCCCAACATAAATCAAACTAGAAAACAAATAGATCGACCTTCTATTTTAACACATTGGTTTGCTTCATAACTCGCCTTGGAATCCTATTTTTTAGGAGCTCAAGCATTCCAAAGATTTTTTTTTGGCTCGTATAATTAAGGTACAAATTAAGGAACCTGTCCATGCTAATATTTTCAACATCTCACCCATATGACCAATCTCTTGCTATATCATTTTCAATTTTGATTGATATCTTGACATGATGACCTTCCGTCATGATATGCCCCATGATGGTTTCACATGATCTTTAATCAACAACTAGTGTCTATTTAGTAGGCATAAATCTCCTTTACCAATACCACCGTATCCTTTAGCTCCACATGCACAATGTCTTTGTGGTAGCACATTGTTCAAAATGATCATAGATCCATCTTAACTCTAGATCCACCAAAAACTGAGAGGAATGAAATCTCTAAAATTGTATACATTTCATTTAGTTTTATACTTTATAAAAAGTTTTCATTTTAATAGCTCTTACTAAATCTGAAGTTAAGGTACTTACTAACCAAATGGTATCATACATCAAACATTATAGGCAAAAAAAAAATGAAGAATCCACTATGGTTAAAAAAAAAATGTAAATTAAATTTTTTTAAATAAATTGATTGTTATTAAAGAAATTCTCTGATCCCTATATATTTAAATAAGTAATGTTTTTGAAAAACAGATATAATATTAAAAAAAAACATATATATAGTTAAGTATACACTATTGATAATAATTAATTAAAAAAATTAATAATTTTAACCTCATTCAATAAAAATTAATAATATTTATTGTTTTTTAAGTTAAAGTGAGTCCTCGGATGAATTAGAATTAGACCGAACACCTCGTCTCTTTATCCCATAAAGAAAATAACCCCATTTATTAATTAATATGGAATGATAGAGTGATTGGAACGATCTAGGTTTGATGTTTGACCTTACAGGTTGATGTTACTCCAACAAATTCCTTAAAAAAAATAAAAATTATGTAAATTATAATTTAAAAAAAATAAATTAATTTTATGTAAATTAATATTTTTAAAATAAAATGCTTGTGATTAAAAAAATTATCTTACTCTATTTAAATGTGTAACATTTTAAAAAAACTATGTCTATATAATTTATTTATAATAAATAATTAAAAAAAATAAATAATTTTAAAATCATTCAATAAAAATTAAAATGAGTTATTGTTTTTTTAAAGTTAAAGTGAGTCCTTACATGAATTAGGCTGAACACCTTTTTTTTTTTGTAAGCTTCGGTAGGACCCACTCATTTTACACTTTTTTTACAACTTTCTCATTTTTCCACTTTTTACAACCTCGCAAGATTCGAACTTGGGTGGGGGGTGTGAAAGCCATCCGCCCCAGCCATTACATCATGCACGTCGTGTGCAAATTAGGCCGAACACCTTGTCGCCCTATCTTCAACGCCCAATGAACTTTATTTTCAAATATTTATAAATAAAATATATTTTATATATAATCTTTATTTCCATGTATTTATAAATAAAATATATTTAATATATAAAATTAATTGAAAAGTTTTTTTTAATGTAATTGTAATAGCGTCCTCCTAAGAAACTCTTAGGACATAGTTGATTAAACTTTCAATTGATATGGTTTCAAGTTATGGCGGTGACCATGTAAACTACATGTAAGGAGTGGTTTTTATTAGAATAGTTTAAGTAAATGTATTTGAATCAAGTTATTGTGGTGTTTTATATGAGAAATCATGATATTGATCTATGGTAACTTTACGTTAATATTATGGGTTATCATACTCTACAATCACCCAAATCAAATTTACTTAAATTACTTACTGGCCTAATATTTCTCCGTAATAAGTCAAAAATAAATAAATAATGGTCATAGTCGAGGCGATGCCCTATATAAGTAGGGTGCACTACAGCTTTGTGTTTGATATGTTGAAATTTTGGCGATACAAATCGGGTAAGAGACTCTGTAGTGATCGCTGTGATTATGGACCTTCCACATGATGTCGTTCACGAGTGTTTACTCAGAGTGCCCTACAAATCACACAGGAACCTCAAAGATGTGTGTCGAGAATGGAAACATACATTGAGTGACCCTAAATTTTATTCTAACAGAAAACTCTTTGGAAAAAGCGATCAACTTTTATGTTTTCTTACACAAAATGTAGAAGCTTATGTCAATGGGATAACAGTTTATTGTTAAGCTCCATTAAGTTTTTCCCAACTGCTGCCTACAATTACGGAAGTGAACTGTAGTCATTTCCATAATTTCTAGAAACCAACTACAGTAATTTCGTTAAATTACGGAAATCAACTGCAGTTAATTAATTTCTTGTTGGGAGCTTCTGAAGTGGTCCATTACTCCATTTGGAGTTCTCTACCATGATCTGTGGAACACCTGACACATAGCCAACACAAGCTTGATGGAAGCTTGGCTATATATTTTTCTGTTTGGTCCCCAAGCTTGCAACTCAATCCACTTTAGTTTTACACCATCAAGTTGAGAGAGCAGAGCTTGGAAGTGCCTTCAGATTTTCTGTAGTGATTTTTTTCCTGTCTCCATTACGTTTCATAGCTTGATGAATGGGAGTGCTCTTTGTTTGGGCATTTATCTCTCCTCATAACAGTTCTGCGATTTGCTTTGGCGTATTTTTCTTAGGCATGATCCTTGATGTTGTTCGATTGTGGACAGCTTGCTGATGTTTGTTTTCATGCACGCGTCCTTAAATGGTTTCAGGGTCATTTCAATAACTTTCCAGCAGTGTACTAAGTCAATACGAAGCTGCCTATGTGTGATTAGAACCTTCATTGTTTTATGGGCTTTTCTGGCGGAGTGTTTTTTGCCTAACTATAGAATATAAAAATCTGAGTTGGACTGGTACTGCAAGTGTGCCGCGTAGCTTGTGGCTGGGATTTTATAGTGGATTTGCTAAATACCCATTGTGAGATCGAGTTTGACCAAAGAGATTTGTAAATGCAGCCTTGCGTTCCAATACTACAACATTGTCTATGATTCTGTTCCATTGCATTTGAAATGTTAATAGCCAAAGACTCTTATCACTTACCTTGCCGTGTTCATAATTAACGTTGTTTTTCATACAATAAAATTGGGTGCATGTTTTTACAGCCAGTCACTTGTTTCTCTCTTTTATCCATCCAATGTTCTGCGAGACTATCGGCTGACTCAAGCATAGTGAAAACACTGGAGTAGCATCAATGGCTGGAGGTAAGTATTCTTGGGCATCCAATTTTTACGATTCTTTACAATAAGTAATTATTCGGCATTAAGAATCATTGTTTATCTACCATTTGGTATCAGAGCCTTAATTTATCTCTGCCTTGATGTGTGCAAATTTACAACAGTGCTTTAATTTTATTTTACCTTGTGAGGAATTATTGTCATAATTTACAGTAATACTGATATTTATTGGAGTTTTTACTCATACTATGTCACTTATAGTTCTGGTTATATTAGTGCAGAGTCATATGGAGTTTATCTAAAATCTCATTTTGACTTATTCTTTTCACCAAACATGGTCTTTGACCCATGTTAAAAAAAAGAAAAAAAAATGTTTATAATTTTATAAGTAAATTTTGAAGTGTTTGGTCAGTGCTTTAATTGTTTCCGCTTTCCATTTTTTTTAAATGTTTCATATTAAACTGTGTATACTCCATTTCACAGAGCATGAAATGTGAAGTACTATTTATATTTTTGTTTATGCAATTTATAAGAAATAATATCTAGTGATCCATATAATTTTAATTGATTAGAGAATAGCCACAGCATCTCTAATTAAATAATATTATATATTATGATAGATTAGGATCACATAAAGATTATTTAGACATTAATTGTAATTAATTATACTAAATATAATAACTTTTATCCCACAGGAGTTTTTATTATATTTATGTAATTAATTAGGATAAAATTTCATAACTTACCCATAGGAGTTATGAATTAATAGTTCTATCATAAAGTTCAAAACTATCAATAATTGAATAATTGAATCTGTTTGAATTGAAAATTTAGCCCACAGGCAATTTTTATGTCATTAGATTAAATTTTGAGCATGATTTACATTGGTAAAACAAGAAATTTTATTTAAGCCTCAATTTTAACATAAGCATGTGATTTTTTAATTTTGATGCAGTTGTACAACATGAAAATTTCTCTAAAATTCGTTGTGATATCCCTGAACTTAAGGGAGATAACTATAACGTCTGGAAGGAGAGGGCTCTCCTTCATTTGGGGTGGATGGACATAGACTATGCTATTAGGAATGATGAACCACTGGCACTCACTAATACCAACACTGCAGCGGACATCACACTTGATGAATGATGGGAGCGATCCAATCGCCTAAGCATGATGTTCATTAAGACTAAAATTTCAGCTGGTATTCGTGGTTCTGTTGATTAGTATGAAAAAATCCGAGACTTGCTAAAGGCCATTGATGATCAATTCGTCACTTCAGACAAGGCACTAGCAAGCACCCTAATCATGAAGTTCTCATCCCTAAGGCTCACCAGTGTGAAAGGTGTGCACGAGCACATCATGTAGATGAGCGACATTGTGACTCAATTGAAGAAACTCGAGGTTGAAATATCGGAGTCCTTCCTGGTGCACTACATCCTAAACACCCTTCTGCACCAATACAGACCTTTCAAAATCTCATACAACACACATAAGGATAAATGGTCAATTAATGAACTCATGACCATGTGTGTTCAAGAGGAAGAGAGACTGGTGATGGAACTGGGAGAAGGTACAATGCTGGAAACATGTGGAAAGGAAAAATCTCAAGCCAATCGGAAAGGGAAAGATAAAGTACCTCCCCAAGCCGATATCAAGAAGGATTCCAAGTGTTTCTTTTGTAAAAAGAAGGGACACATGAAGAAGGAATGCACCAAATTTCAGAAATGGCTTGCAGACAAAGGTAATTTAATCTCGTTTGTTTGTTATGAATATAATATGGTTAATGTCAATATTAACACATGGTGGATTGATTATGGATCAACAATTCAGATTTTGAATTCCTTGCAGGGTTTGCAAAACCTAAGGAAGCCAGTGGGAAGTGAGCAAAGCATCTTATCAGGAAACAAGATGGGCTCGCATGTGGAAGCTATAGGAACATGTTATTTAACTTTAAGTAGTGGCCTTATTTTGGAATTAGAAAAGACCTTTTATGTTCCAAGTTTTTCTAGAAACTTGATTTCAGTTTCAAGGCTTGTACCTTTTGGATATTCCTTTAACTTTTCAGAAAAATCCTTCAGTCTATTTTATAAATTTGATTATGTTGGGAATGGTATTTTGTCTAATGTTCTTTACTACATTAATTTACAAAACAATGTCACTTATGATTCAATTCATGTTCACACTGGCACTAAAAGATGTGTTATTAATGAAGATTCCTCTAAATTATGGCACCGGAGACTAGTTCATATCTCCATAGAAAGAATTAAAAGATTGGTAAATGAAGGGATGCTTAACACTTTGGATTTTATTAATTTTGAGACTCGTGTGGACTACATAAATGGAAAGCAGACCAACAAGTCAAAGAAAGGTGCCAATAGGAGTTCGGACATATTAGAGATCATACATACTGATATATGTAGTCCAGACATGGACTCACATAGTCAGAGATAATTCATCTCATTTATAGATGATTACTCATGATATATGTATCTCTACATGCTTCATAAAAAGAGCGAAGCATTAGATGCCTTTAAGATCTTTAAGGCTGAAGTAGAGAAACAATGTGGCAAGCAAATTAAGATTGTGAGATCACATAGAGGTGGAGAATATTATGGTAGATACACTGAAGATGGACAAGCACTTGGGCCATTTGGAAAATTTCTTCAAGAGCATGCGATTGTTGCCCAATACACCATGCCTGGTTCACCCGACCAAAATGGTTTAGCAGAAAGAAGAAACCAAACATTATTGTACATGGTGCGGAGTATGCTTAGCAGCTCCAATCTTCCCAAATCCTTGTGGACTAAAGCACTTGACATGACAGTGTATATATTAAACCAAGTTCCAACCAAGGTTGTTCCTAAAATTGCATTTGAATTATGGAAAAGTTCAAAACCAAGTTTGTGACATATGCGCGTTTGGGGATGCCCGTATGAAGTGAGAATATATAATCCACAAGAGAAGAAGCTGGACACAAGGACCATTAGTGGGTATTTCATTGGATATGCTGAAAGGTCTAAATGTTACATATTTTATTGTCCATCTCACAGCACTAGGATTGTGGAATCAAGAAATGCAAAGTTTCTTGAAAATGATCTGATTAGTGGGAGTGATCAAACCAGGAACATAGTTTCTGAGAAGGATCATTCAAAATCTCAATCTTCCACCTCAAGTCATAGATTGGTTATTCATTGGAGCTGAAAATGATCCCGAGTCCTTTTCACAAGCCAGGAGTTGCAAAGAATCAGAATTATGGTAGAATGCCATGAAGGAAGAGATGAATTCTATAAAGAGTAACGAAGTCTGGGATCTTGTTGAGTTGCGTAATGGTGCAAAATCCATTGGATGTAAATGGGTCTTTAAGACAAAGAAAGACTCATTGGGCAACATTGAGAGATACAAGGCAAGACTTGTTGCTAAGGGATTCACTTAGAAAGAGGGAGTCGACTACATAGAGACTTTATCTCTTGTATCTAAGAAAGATTCCTTGCATGTTATTATGGTGTTAGTAGCCCATTTTGACTTGGAGTTGCAACAAATGGATGTGAAAATGACATTTCTTAATGGAGATCTAGAGGAGGAGGTTTACATGAAACAACCTGAAGGATTCCCCTCTAATGATGGTGAGCAATTGGTTTGCAAGCTCAAGAAGTCATTATACGGTTTAAAACAAGCATCCTGCCAATGGTATTTGAGATTCCATAATGTACTTTCTTCTTTCAGTTTTGTAGAAAACATTACGGATCAATGTATATACCTAAAAGTTAGTGGGAGTAAAATTTGTTTTCTTGTTTTATATGCGGATGACATTTTGCTAGCAACCAATGATAAGGGTTTGTTGCATGAGGTGAAACAATTCCTCTATAAAAAAATTTATGAGGGATATGGGTGAGGCATCTTATCTCATTGGCATTAAGATCCATAGAGACAGATTTCGAGGCATCTTGGGTTTGTCTCAGGAAACCTATATTAATAAAATTTTAGAGAGATTTCGGATGAAGGATTGTTCACCAAGTGTAGCTCCCATTGTGAAGGGTGCTAGGTTCAATTTGAACCAATGCGTGAAGGACAATTTTGAAAGGGAACAAATGAATAGCATTCCATATGCTTCTGCTATTGGAAGCTTAATGTATTCTCAAGTCTGCACAAAACCTGACATTGCATTTGTTGTGGGAATGTTGGGACGATATCAGAGTGATCTAGGTTTAGACCAATGGAGAGCTGCAAAGAAAGTAATGAGGTACCTTCAAGGAACCAAATATTACATGCTTATGTATAGACGAACAAACACTTTGGAAGTAATTGGATACTCAGATTCTGACTTTGCTGGATGTGTTGATTCACGCAAATCAACATCATGATACATTTTTATGATGGCTGGTGGAGCTGTATCGTGGAGGAGTGCCAAGCAGACCTTGATTGCCACTTGCACTGTGGAAGCCGAGTTCGTCTCCTGTTTTGAGGCTACTTTACATGGTGTATGGCTTAAGAGTTTCATTTTTGGGCTTAGAATTATGGATTCTATCTCTAAGCCATTAAGAATATATTGCGACAATTCAACTGTTGTTTTTATGGCTAAAAACAACAAAAGTGGGAGTCAAAATAAACACATCGACATTAAGTATTTAGCTATAAGGGAACATGTTAAAGAAAAGAAAGTGGTCATTGAGCACGTCAGCACTGAGTTGATGATCGTTGATCCTTTCACTAAGGGCATGCCACCGTTTAAATTCAAGCATCATGTAATGAATATGGGACTTGGTTTCATTATGTAGTTTCTCATTGTATGGAAAATGTTATTTTAATGAAATTCTTAATTATTGTGATCTTTTTCTCATATTTATGTGCACCTTAATTTGATTTGAGAAAACTCATTTTTGTACGACCAGGAATAAACATAAGGTTTATTCATTAAGAAATTGTTGCCACATAAATTATAATAAGAATAAATACATAGTAATACATGGAAGATAATACTCGTCATTAGAGGACTTATCACCATGATTCATGTATCGATTACTTAATCTAGATTATCAATGGGTTTTAAGATGAGTCATTAAGTTTGGAAGTATGGACCAAGTGGGAGAATTTTAAGCTCCATTAAGTTTTTCCCAACTGCTGCCTACAATTACAGAAATGAACTGTAGTCATTTCCTTAGTTTCTGGAAACCAACTGCAGTAATTTCCTTAAATTACGGAAATCAACTGTAGTTAATTAATTTCTTGTTGGGAGCTTCTGAAGTGGTCCATTACTCCATCTAGAGTTATCTACCATGATTTGTGGAACACCTGACACATAGCCAATAGAAGCATGATGGAATCTTGGCTATATATTTTTCTGTTTGGTCCCCGAGCTTGCAATTCAATCCACTTCAGTTTTACACCATCAAGTTGAGAGAGCAGAGCTTGGAAGTGCCTTCAGATTTTCTATAGTGATTTTTTTTTCTTTTCTCCATTACATTTCATAGCTTGATGAATGGGAGTGCTCTCTGTTTGGACATTTATCTCTCCTCATAACATTTCTACGATTTGCTTTGACATATTTTTCTTAGGCATGATCCTTGACGTTGTTTGATTATGGACAAATTGTTGATGTTTGTTTTTCATGCACGCGTCCTTAAATGGTTTCAAGGTGATTTCAATAACTTTCCAGTAGTGTACTAAGTCAATACAAAGCTGCCTATGTGTGATTAGAACCTTCATTGTTTTATGGGCTTTTCTGGCAGAATGTTTTTTTTCCTAACTATAGAATATAAAAATTTGATTTGGATTGGTACTGCAAGTGTGCCACGTAGCTTGTGGCTGGGATTTTATAATGGATTTGCTAAATACCCATTGTGAGATCTAGTTTGACCAAAGAGATTTGTAAATGCAGCATTTCATTCCAATACTACAACATTGTCTATGATTATGTTCCATTGCATTTGAAATGTTAATAGCCAGAGACTCCTATCACTTACCTTGTCGTGTTCATAATTAACACTATTTTTTCTACAATCAGATTGGGTGCGGGTTTCTACAACCAGTCACTTGTTTCTCTCTTTTATCCATCCAAAGTTCTGTGAGACTATCGGATGCCTCAAGCATAGTGAAAACACTGGAGTAGCATCAATGGCTGGAGGTAAGTATTCTTGGGCATCCAGTTTGTACGATTCTTTACAATAAGTAATAATTCGACATTAAGAATCGTTGTTTATCTATCATGTATGACCCTGCAGATGGCACCCCGGTAAGAATACCACTGGAAATTCCCAACTGTGGTGGAATTCCGATCTCCTGTAAGTGTGATTGTGTGAACAGGAAACTGCTTCTCATAGGGGAATTCCATTAATAGTACAACAAAAAAATGAGAAATATTTATATTTATAATTTTGTCTCCACCAAATGGAGCCACGGAGCTTATATTCGCAATCTTCGTTGCTTGTTCGCGTATGTTGCCTGTTCTTGTAATGGACGTATCTACTTTTCCGGCAGGCTTGACGAGCATGGCAACTGTTTGGCCACAGTAGAAGTTTATGACGTGGAGGAGGATAACTGCAAAGTCTTACCTCCAATGACTGAACTACACGTCAGTTGTCGGGGTGTTTTCACGGAAGGAAAATTCATGGCAATAAGCGAAGGCAGAAGGGCCGCAGCCAAGGACACAAGTCCAGAAGTTTAGGAGGACCAGAAAGTTTGTGTTTTCCTTCCTTTTGCTCTGGGTAATTATGATATGAGGTTTGAATTATGACTAATTTCAAAATATTTAAATAGGTGTCCATTAGGGTCGTGTTTCTTTATTTAAGTTGCTTCAATGTTTACATTAAAAATGTATGTTTATTAGGTATGTTTGGTAATGATTAATTTTAAATTATTTAACTAGGTGTGGATTATCTTAAAAGATTATTTCATAATATATAAAATTTACTCACTAATTCATAATGTTATCGGATGAGGATGCTTCACCCACTAATAACCGTTGAAGGGTCTACGCAAAAATTATCCATCTCATTATTTTGTCGCTCAAGGGATTCTTTAAGAAATATTTTGAAAGGATCTACTTCTCCATCATGATTCTGTTCTTCCATCGTGGAAGGTTCTCGAGGTTGGTGAGGCTGATCTTACAAAGTTTCATCCAGTTCAATTCCTAACTCCTTATACCTTAATGTTGTCGGGGACATGCACATAAAAATAGACAAATAGTAGATCGCTTTGATACCACTAATACAGAGATATGCAGGGGCGAAATGAAATATAGATTAAAATAGAAACACAGATATACAACAAAAAATAAACTTCAGTTCATCAATAACAAAATAATGAGAATTATTTAAATGCCTAATGGAATAAACTAGATCAGCCAATGTTATCTTATCTCTCAAAAGAGATGTGACAAAAATATGCCTCTACACTGTGTTACATTGAGGATCAAAGGCATTTTGATTATTTAGAAACAAAATAAAACCATAAAAATCCAAAAACCTAACCCTAGGAGATGAAGTTCCAAAAATTTGTGGGCCCCTTTGGTCCTAGTTGGTACACCAAATTCCCGGAATCGTAGCTTTGGCATACAATATTCGTTTCACATGTATGATACCTCGTTAGAAATATTTATCTGAGGAATACAATATTTTACTGCAAACCCGTACTATAAAGTATGAGTTCTCCTATTACATAGAGCTAGGGTTCTTGACAGAGGTAGAGCCACCAGAGGTTGGAGGTAGAGCCGTAGAGCGAGAGAGCTCAAAGCAAACTTCTAAGAGCCATGATGTTGTAGTGAAGCTGTAGAACAACAAAGAGATAAAATGATCAAGTTGTTGCTAGTGTCCAAAGCATGCTAAAGACAGAGGAAGGAGTTCTAAAGATAGTTAAGAGAATTCTGAGGGAGGCACAAAAGCCCGAAGCTCAAGAAGCTCAGAGCATTGACTGAAGGAGTCAAGTCCAGAGAAGCCTAGATCTGTCTATAGAGTATGGACAACCAGTGGGATGAGATGGTATTCTAAACGCATAGGCTCGTTTGTAAACCAATGGAGTTGAGTGTGGATCTTGTAAAAGAGTTTAAGCTGTCGTCCCAAAGAGCCTAGTTGAGTTGATTAGAGCTCAAGGAGACATAGCCCAAGATATCAGGGTGAACTGAATATTAAACTTGTTGTCTTATGGTTTGTTTACTTGTTGCATCTTGTTGCTATGTGTATAATGTTTATTTGTTGCATTGTTTCACTATTATATGCTACATATCAATTTTAAAGAAAATAAACTTAAAACAAATAAATAGTTAAGGACAATCAAAATCATACACCTATTTTAATGTTATCTATTCTACAAATTGTCAATCATAAGCATAGATCTTGGGAATATATAAGCTTTGGAGTGGGAGAGGTTCTTGTAAGCTTAACAACAAGCCTTTAGCTCCACATTCCAAATCAAGTGGTATCAAAGCCAAGTTATATCACAGTAGTTATATCAAAGCAAAGGTTGATTAACCCCACCGTCAAAGAAGGTTATATTAGAGTTGGTTATACTAGAGAAGATGGTATCATGATGAAAGTGGTACTAGTATATGCTTGTTGACTTGAAAGGTGTCCAAACAGTAGAAAGAATTTAGTTGTTTGATTGTTTGTAAATTGACTGTTGTTTGAGTTTGCAAAGGTTTAGGGAAAGCTATTGATAGCTATGTCCAAGAGAGGACAAGAAGGAAGAAGGGGTGAAGGCATTCTTCTTATCGCAAAGGACCTCAAAGAAATCCTTGAAGAACAAGATGTTCTTTTCAAAAGGTTGCTTGAATAAGCTCTTTGTTAATATTGTTTGAAGTTCTTTTCTTCATTTTCATAGTGACAACTTCTACAAGTGAGTCAAATTCTTATTTCTTCACAAGATTCTTTGATGAAGACATGAAGCAAGACTTCCTCATCATGATGGATATGGTGAGAGAAATGTATGAGGATGAAAGGAAAAGCACCAAACTTAGAGAGCAGTTGAATTCCATGAAGGAAGAGAAACCGTTGCTTTCTAACAAGTTGCAGGAAGTGGAAAGACACCTTCATATTGCAAATATGAACCTGGAAAGGATAAATGAGTTGGAGACACATCTCTTTGTTGCAAAGGAAGCCTTAGTCAAGTATCAACTTGAAGAAGAGGTAAATAATTCCAATTTGTCTTCAATTTCCTCTAATAATTTTTATATTGGTTCTTTTGAAAAACATACTAGAGGCATAGGTTCCAAGTTAATGTCCAAGATGGGCTATTCTAGGAAAAGGCTTGGGCAAACATCAACATGGTACTGTTGAGCCAATAATAGTTGAGGAAAGGCCTAAGTGTTTGGGTCTTGGCTATGGAAAAGCTTATGGAGAAAGTTCCAAAGTTGCGATGAAGACAATTGAAATAGTTCCAAGAAGGAGTTTCATTTCAGGTCTTCTACCTCAAGAGTGTGAAGATTGTATTATTGGGGAATGCAATAGTGTGAAGCATACTTTGCAGAAGGAAGGTGTATATCAACATAAACTTGAACCAGAGAGTTGTGGAAACTCTGAAACCATTGAGGGGGTTGATGGTGTTCCAAACGGAGCTACTTCTTCATTCAATTCACCTCCTCATGACGGTAATAAAGGTGAAAGAGAAAGGTTTAATTTTTTCTCTAATCATATTCTTTTTTATTATGTAAAGCATGATAAATTTCCATATAAGTATGGGAAAATAATAGCATGTTCCTTTTGTGGTTTGAATAACCATAATGTTTCTAGATGTTGGAAGAGAATGGCCACATACAAGAAACTTTTGAAGGAAAGGAAGCAAGAAGCCAAAGGTCCATTGGACAAGGCAAATCGTGCTATCAAGAAAATCCACATGTGTTGCACTTATTGCCATAAGCAAGGACACATTTATGAAAAGTTTTGGACTTTGAATCCAACAATGCTTCCACGAAACTTGAATAAGGTGGAAAGATAAAATGGCAGGAATGGAAAGGAAGTTTCCATAAATCATGTGTTTTAGGATGATTCACATGTTGCTGCTGATGTGCAAACAAAGGAAGGACCTTTGAAATGGATTGGTAAGAAATGGTTAGAATTCATAGCCAATTAATATTGCATGTCCTTTTGCAAATGCATTATATCAACTTCCATCTATTTTCATTCCTTTGTTAATGAGATACAAGTTGCAGGGTTTTACCAAGAAGGTGAATGGAAAAGTTGAGTAGGAGACTCACTTTATTGCTGCAACATTACATTCATTTCAGCTTCGAAAGTACAGTGTGCTTAAGTGAAAGATGAAGGATGAATTGCATTCATAAGCATGATATTCAAGAAGACAAGGATGTTAATGATTTCCTTGTATTTAAACATGTATGTGTGATTAACTTGAAGGGTTGATTACTTTGTTGTAAACATGCATGTAATGCAATATTGACTTGGAAAAAGTTTATTTCGTCTCCAAGATGGAGATAATGGTGAATTGTTTCATCTTTGAAAAAGAACTTTAGAATTATTTTTCTACATACTTGACTTGAAGGGTCAATTGTTTTAAAGGCATGTTTTGTTGGCTTGTTATCTAGTCAATCATTTGTATGCAGATGTAAAGACATGGAGGTAATTCACAAGAAGTGAAATCTGTTTCTTTTGTTGAAGCAGGAGTTTAGGCCATCCAGTTGTTGTCTGTAATCCTATTGTTGTTAGCAGTTGTTGTTGACAATATGTCAAACAGGTACAAATGAAAAATTTTATGAAGCAGATGTAACTTCACATTGGTTTGAGCCACCTTGGATCAATGATGAAGGAGGAGAAGTTCAAACTACCTTCTGTAACCTTCTCAGCAAGAGTTCTGCAAGAAGTCAAGGAGGAAGACAGTTCTTCCTGGGAGGACAAGCACATCTAGGAAGGGAGTGTCTAAAGTCTTTGGTTCAGAGGCACTATGCAACGCAAGTGTATGGAGGATGAAAGAAGAGGGTGTTGTTACTCTCATGTACTATTTAGATCAATATATCAGTCTTTTGGAGTCCAAAAGCTTTTTAGTGGGAAGCTGTGATAAAAAATGGATCTAACATAGACTTCTAAGTCTATGAATTTTCCTCATAGAGGAAAAATGGAAGTCAAATGATGCTCCTAGAAATAGTCTCATTGTAGAGATCTCTTCATTCTAAACCTAATGCAATTTGAATGGGTGAAAATGGACTTCGGATGAAGAAATTATTGTAAAAATAAAATTCCCCATTGTCCTTTGAAAAGGAGACATTTTCTTGTTAAATGGGACTTAAAGGAAAATATTTGTGTTCCTTTAAGAAATCGAATCGCAAACTTTTATTACATCACAAGCATCCAAAGGGAGGACTTAAGCCAAAGGCATGAAGGTTTAGCGATAAGCAATGAATGCTTTATCACATCGCACATTACCAAAGGTGATGGACCATGGCCCGTGGCATTACGAAGGGCCGATAGGCTATTGCCATAGAGCGATATGGAAGTGGACCTGAAAAACTATATTCCGCAGCTTAGAACCCTTATCATATCTGTAAGACCTATCGGAATGGAGATTTGAAGAGAAAGAGGTCTGGCTGGAGGATTTGCAATATGCAATTGTGATTAGCGTTGGCGATCATCGATCGGATCGCGCGATAAAAAGTGTCAATGAACAATACGATACGTCGATATGTGATATGTTGATATCGGTGATTGACTATCGAGATCACAACTATATAAAGGGTCGTTGACATGCTTGTTGTGATTGCGATATGTGATTGAGGCACGAACCCGATGAGATTTATGAGCACGATTTCATAATATTTGAAATCCAAAATTTTGGATTTCCTATGTATTTCCATGTATTGGGTTTTTTTGGCCTACACAATGCGATTGTGATATCTCGATAAAGGGATGGGCCTGAAGGGTTTATAAACATGGCTGCATATTATTTCAAGTCCAGATTTTCAGATTTTCAGTGTATTCCTGTGTATTGATGTTTTTGACCATTTCTTGGGTTTTAAAGCATTCCTTGTATGTAATTGTAATATGTGATCAGAGGACGAACCCGAGAGGATTATAGGGGCGATTGAACTTTATTTGAGTTCCTCCTAAAGGCTTGTGATGTGTTTTCGCGAATTTTCCATGTGTATTGCATTACGTGTTCGAATGCAGAATTTCTGCAGGAGGAAGGCCGAATGGTTGGGTTTTCAGTGCCCGCTGGTTCACTTCCATGAGAAATTGATTCTTTTAGGAAAATACGTGGTTTTCCATGATGGAGGACTATAACCAAATGGTTGCAAATACACAGAGAATAGAATTGACAAGGGATTTGCATAGAGGCTGAGTAAAACACAGAAAGCACAGAGAAAGAGGATTCTCAGATGCTTAGGCAGAGGAATGCTCAGAGAGAGCCAAGAGCCAGAGAGTCACTAAGCCAAGAGGCAGAGCCGAGAGCTAGAGTGCATGATAGAGGCAGAGCCACCCAAGGTTGGAGGCAGAGGCGCAAAGCTAGAGAGCTCAAATCAGATTTCTAAGAACCATGATGCTGTAGTGAAGCTGCAGAACAGCAAAGAGATCAAATGATCAAGTTGTTGCTGGTTTCGAGAGCGTGCTTAAGACAGAAGAAGGAGTTCCAGAGATAGTTAAGAGAATTTTGAGAGAGTCATAGAAGCCAGAAGCTCAAGAAGCTCAGAGCATTGACTGAAGGAGTCAAGTGCAGAGGAGCCAAGATCTGTCTGCAGAGTATGGACAGCCAGTGGGATAAGATGGTATTCTAAACCCATAGGTTCATTTTTAAACCAATGGAGTTGAGCGTGGAGCTTGTAAAATAATTTAAGTCATAATCCCAAAGAGCCTAGTCGAGCTGATTAGAGCTCAAGGAGAGGTAGCCCAAGATATCAGGGTGAACTCCATATTAAAATTTTTGTCTTATGGTTTGTTTACTTGCTGCATCATATTGCTATGTGTACAATATTTATTTGCTGCACTTTTTCACTGTTATATACTACATATCAATTTTAAAGCAAAGAAATTTAAAGCAAATAAACAGTTAAGGACAACCAAAAGCATACACCTATTTTCAAGTTATTTATTTCGCAAATTGTCAATCATAAGCATAGATCTTGGGAATATATAAGCTTTGGAGTGGGAGAGGTTCTTGTAAGCTTAACAAGAAGCCTTTAGTGCCCCATTTCAGATTAGAGGATGAGTTTTATTTGAGTTGGGAATGTAACGTTTCTTCCCCTAATCATAAAAAGAGAAGCATTCCTATCATCTCCACTCTAAAGCCATAGCTTGCTAAAAATATTGATAATTGACAATAAATTCTATTGTAAAATTGTTGAAAGAGCTATGGTAGGGATCATGGGGCATAGTTTGAATAGAAAAGATCCCACAGATTCATCATGGATACACAAACACCCTCATGTTAGAGAAATCTCCACAAGCCATCAATGGATGGAATTATTTGAGAAATTAAATGGTTTTGATGATGAAATTACTCAAGAATTTGCAGTAGGCCTCCAACCTTAGGAGGAAGATAGTGCCACCACCATTGTGAGGGGGCTTATCATACACTCAAATGTAGAAATCACTAGCAGGGTAACCACATTTCCTCAAGGAGTAAGGTGGGCAAAGAAGGAGAGAATAGAGGCTATCATAGCAAAAAACAACTTATCCCTCCCTAAAGAAAAACTAATTGAAGATAACAGTGGCGGTACAAGGGAGATTCTACCATACCCATGGGATAAAGTCACCTATCACATCCTAAAATACAAATGCTGTGAGGGGAGGCTCAATTTTTTTATGCCTTTAATTTTTGGCTACTTTATGAGGTAAGGTTACAGATGGAGTTGCAGATCCCCCATAGACTAAAATTTCCCCACTTCCTTCTTCAATCAATTATGGAAATGAGTCAAATGATGAGAGAGAGGAAGCATCAATAGATTGGTCATCCTAGGCTCATAAGGCTCATTTGAGTTGATTCTCAATAGCATACCAAAAGCCCTGTGTCATGGACATATTTTTTGGAGATGGACATGGAAGTTTTCCTTGATACTCAAGCCCAAGATTACTAAAACATGAATATGCCACAAAGGATAATCTTGCAGAGGAAGATGCTAAAGAGGAGAAGGAGAAAGAAAGAGAAGAAGAAGAAGAGATTGAAGAGGAAAATGAATACCAAAATCCAAATATAGAAATAGAATCCCTTATCAAAGCTTCTAGGCCTCAAAAGAGGAGGAGACTAGAAAAACAAATTAACAAGCCTTTTAGAGGGGAATAATAAACAAGAAGTGGTTTCCAGCTTGGTAGCCTTAACTAAAATGGTCAAGGTTAAAGGGAGGTAACCAAAGAAATATCCTTTGTATTTCAAAAGGATGAGAAGTATTAGAGTTAAGAAAGGGAACCCTCAGCCATACTCAAAAACCCCCATTACCATTGAAGGGTCAGCTAGCCACCAAGAGGGAGAATTAGAGAAATATAAGAAGAAAATTGAAGAGGTCACCCCCCTCAAAGCTACAGGAAAATGAACCGAAGCCCCATAAGGGAATACAAACACTACGGGGCCCAAAGTGAGACAAGTGTAAGAGGAATATTCCATGCTACAAGGAAGTAAGGTTGTGCTACAGGAAGATAGAGAGATGTTATAGGAAAGAAATAAATTGCTACAAGAAGTGTTGGAGAACTTCAAGAAGGAGGAGAAGGACCAGACGAGATGTACGAAACTTATCCCCAGCTATATCTCGAGCCTTATTACAAGTTTTATGAGCAACGGAAAATAATACCTACTGATTTTGCAGTCCAAACCTTCCTTTAGCTAGAAAAGAAAAGAGGTTGAAACCATTGGTGGATGCAGATTGGAAAATATAAGGGATTTTATGATCCAAATTGATGTTGGTGGCCACTTGCCTGTTTCACCAGGACCCTCACCACTTTCTCTTTCAATTACTTACTATCTTTTTGGAGCCATTTTGAGGCCCTAAATGACATTTTTTGGGGAAAAACAAGGCCAATAAGGGTTTTTATCTAGTGTTGGTCACTCATAAGTTTTATTCCTTGGATATATCTTTAGAATGAGGTATTTTACGCATAAAATAGAGATTGTACACCAAATTTACGACTCCAGGAAGTTGATGTAACAATTTACCCAATCTCGGCCCATACTTTTGGTGCTTCATCTTCTAGGGTTAGTTTTTTGGATGTTTAGGGTTTTCGTTTGTTTCTCAGTAATAAATATGCCTTTGAGCCTCATTATACACAGTTTAAAGGCGCATAACCACCACATCTCTTCTTAGAGATAAGCTATCATCACCTAGGCTAGTTTTATTTCAATTTTGTTTGTAACCATATTTTAGTATTTGATTTTAATGAAATGAAGTGTTATTTTTACTACATCTCTGTATTTATGGTTATATCTATAATTTTTTTCATTCATGTTTAAGTTTGAATCAGTGGTATTAGAGCAATCTAGTCTTTCTCTAATTTTCCTTGCATGTCCCCAATGGTGTCGGGATATAAGGAGTTAGGGCTCAAACTGATCAAACCTTTGTAAGACCAACCTTGCAAATCTAAATGGCCTCCCATGGTGGTAGAGAAGAAAGATGAGGGGACATGAGATCCTTTAAAAAAAATTCTTGAAGAAGCCCTTGAGTTACAGAGGAACGCGATTATCAACAAATGTTTTCGAGATCCTTCAATGACTACCCAAGGGCGACACATCTCCTTCTAGCAACTACTCTGGAAGTGCCACACCCCTTAAGGTACAAGCTCACTTTGACATCGCCAAATTTGAGGGTTAGATAGATGCACACATTGTAGATAAAAGAATAAATATGCTAGAAGGATATTTTTCCTTTCACAATTTTTCCAAGTGCGAAAAGGTTACTTTTGAACTTCTCGAATCCACCCCCTATGTCAAGGATTGGTTGGAAACCTACTGTGAGAAGAAGGACTAAATTACACCCTCATTATTTTTGGCCACATCCACCTAGAATTTGTTCCAGGATTCCATCAAGGCGAATTACTGCCCTGTCATGAGCTATGAAGATAAATACATAAAGTGGACCATGCTGCGACAAGGAAGGGACCAATACGTGCCAAAGTTTACCAATATTTTCGATACCCTTCGCAAAGTTTATGTTTGTGATGCATTATTAGGAAAAATGTGCTTGTGGAATTAGCATGTTGTATATGAGTCAAGACCTTGCTCTCTTATTATTTCTTTGGTTAATATGTTATACAAGATACGAGAGGTGGCTCACCCCATTGCCATCTCTTTGATATCTGGTAAGAAATGCAATAGGAACATCTTTGAGACTAGGAAATTTATTTTCTTTGTAATTCATTCGCGAATTAAGGGGAAGAGTATAGCCACATTGATGGCCCCTGGGAAGGGTTCCTTCACACAGAAGAAGTAGGTGGATACAGTAGTGGAAGAATACAAGGAATCTTCTCCTCACCCATAGGGTTACACTTGCACTTTCATGTCAAGCATTTGTTTGATCTGACTTTCAGAGCATCTCTACCCCATGGGTTGAATTCACATAAAGAACACTTACATGATCCCATCGGAAGCTCATAGCACTCTGATATGGTACTTACACCACTATCAAGGTTGGGGGAGACAATTCTTTTGATCAGATGTTGTAGAATAGCTCACACCAAAGGTGGCCAACTCTTGCACCAAGGCAGGTGGCTCACCATGGACCAAGTTTAGTACAAGTTTCCCCATCTCATGGAGGCACTCAATGTAGTGGGGACATTTGATTTCTAAGGGGGAGGACTAATCCAGGTGGATTTTTGTGGCCACCTTTCTATTCCACTGGGAACCCCACCACTGTCTCTTTTAGTTTTTCAGTGTCCTTTATTATAGCACAATTTACTATTTTTGTAGCTTTTCAGGTCTTGAACTTCCAGAGTTGTTTTGAGTCCCTAAATGACATTTTTTGGGGAAACTTGAGGTCAAAATGGAATTCTAAAATATTTGGCCACTTCAAAGTTTTTTTCCTCAAATATATATTTCTAACAAGGTGTTTTGCACGTAAAACAAGGATCGTATGCCAAAGTTATGACCTGAGGAAGTTGATGTACCAATTTACCCAAACGGGACCCATAGTTTTGACGCTTCCTATCCTAGGATTAGGTTTTTGGACGTTTATGGTTTTCCATTGTTTCTCAATAATAAATAGGTCTTCAAGCCTCATATTAACATAGTTCATAGGCATGTAGCTGCCACATCTCTTCTCAGAGATAAGCTACCATCATCCGTGCTAGTCTTATTTCCATTTTGTTTGTAACCATGTTTTAGTATTTGATATTAATGAAATGAAGTGTTCTTTCTGATGCATCTTTGTATTTATGGTTATATTTGTAATTTTTTACATTCCTTTTTAAGTTCAGATCAAGAGATGGTTGATTTGAGACTAAGCGATGAAAGCATAATGGAACAACTGCAAATAGAGAACAAGATATTGAGAGAGTAGTTGTAGGAAAAAGAGGAGAAACTTGCCACCATGACAAGATTGGCTATGGATTACACCTAATGTAGAAACCCCTCAAAAATATATTCCATGATCCTCAAAGAAGAGTGGATTTAGTTTCAAAACAAGACTCTAGAAAAATATAGTTCATTACCATTCCAAGAATCCAAATATAAATTGAATTTTCTTATAAATATGGTGTGGTGGACATAGTTAGGATGGAAAAATTCTAAATACACAACCTCATATTGACATGCATGAGCTTCTAGGATACTAATTCTAGAATTAGATATGTATAAATGATGAGATTGGCCTCTTAGATGACCCATGAAAAAGAGGGGGTTGAAGAGGGAAAAATGGTCATATAAATGGAAATTGATGAACCATTATGGGCCATAGTAGAATTCAAACTCCTCACCTTGCTATCAGCAACCATAGGATCATCTTTGAAGATGCCAAACTAGCACCACTCTACATAGCAAAATACAAGTAATCCATCCATCATTTCAAAGACATTTTTAGATGCTAGGGACTTAGGGTTTGTAAGATTGTCAGAGGAGGAAACACTTGTTAGCAGATATCTTAAAATTTAGAGTATCACTCTCCAAAAAGATTGAGGAACACCTTGGAAAGGACACCCTTATATGAGAGGACAGTTCAAAGACTGAAGGCAAACTCGATTGGGCTTAAGTTTTGGCCTCCTTTATTGCTAGGGCTACACGAGTGGGAAGAGATAGGAAAAAATGAAAGGTTCCACCCTCAAGAGCACATTTCATCATAGATACTATGGTATGTTATGGCGTCCACTAGCATTATGGATGATATGGAATTAAGTGGTTTAGTTTCTCAGAGGGTGAGAAACATCTTCAGTAGGGGGGTGATGATGTGAGTCATAAATAATTATATAAAAAGGCTAATGTGGCCATCCTTCAACATACATTTATCTCTTTCCTTGCATTTGATAACACCATATTTACTGTAATGTGTTTATTAGGAAGATTAAAGGATGCTTATCATATCTTATGTCCTAACATGATTAATCTGTAGGAAATGGGTGAATTTACTATGTAGAATTATGTAGGATGAAATCAGAGGAGATACACAAGGCTTGCCTCCTACATTTACTAACTTACAACTCAAGTTTCTTTCTATATTTACTCACTTGCAGTTCGATGATCTACTGAACAACTGCTGCAATCAAAGACTGTGAGGATATCATGGAGATACATCCATCTTTTAAGTGATTTTGTAGGGAATCAACCCTCCTTCCAAGGTGGTTGCCCCTCAACCATTTTTTTATAAATGAAGAAGCCAAAGGGCTCAATAGGATTTGAAATTTTAGAGAATAATAGTGACTCCTATACATAAAAGTATGTACTTTTCATTTTTATTTATATGTAGTTGAGAACCTTTTGAGATCAATGAGAGGCCTTCTATTGCTCTAAATATCAACATGTTCTAGAGGGTTGATTCCCCTTATTTTAGGGATCAACCCAAGCACTCTAGTCTCTCCCATTTGTACATTCATTTATTCATCTTCATTTTCTGAACTTAGATTAGAAATATTTCCTTTTTTTCCAAGTTTTGTTTTTATGGAAAGTTTCCCTTGCAGAGCTACTAATCATCTTCCTTGGAAAGTGTGGTTCTAATCCTTGTATTGAAAATCGTAGAAATATAGGTTTCCTTTTCCATGAAGTAGGATGATCTTGAATAAAATTCAACTCATCATTTCCTTTTAGTTTATTTTCTGCAGTTGACATTGCTAGCATGCTTTAAATGTTTTATAAGACTCAATAATTTTTGCGGTGTTAATGTCCTATTGTTGGGTTGCAGGGTATAACACTATCATTTCCACCTATCATCCTACCATCAATTCCTTCCTTCCTTCCTCAACAACCTCTTCAAAAACATTGTTCACTGAAAGTTAATGTTTGGTTTGTTAAAGGCCATTCTGTTCATTTCATCTTATGCACGATGGGCTCCTAGAGAGTAATAATATTAGAAATGACCTCATACAACCTTCTTTGACCTTCCACTACCCTTGATCACCTTTATATCAACTTTGTATCCCTCATAATGCTTGCATATTTGATCTTTTAGAAAAATAGTGCAATCCTATAGAATCTTGTAGCATCATGTAGAAGCTCTCCAAAATTGACCAGAATTCTTCTTAAAGCTTTATTTTTTCCTCCTTTCCCTTAACAATTCCTTCTAGAATTTAAAGCCAAGTTTGAGTAAGAATAGAGACCACTTAGGACTTGTCTCTTTAGCACCAAAATTCATTTCTTTAATTAGGGTTAGTAAACAAGTTCATGAATTGAATGGTATAATGATGATTTACATGCTTCTTCTTATTCTATGGATAAAGGATAATGTGTCTTCATTGTTAAACGAATATGAGATGAGATGATCTTCAATTATGTTGATACACGTACTTCTAAGATGAGACTAATGAAGCAACTACGAATTTCTTTCTAGCTGAAAGGAGTGATGAAATTGGAAGCTACAAGATGAATTTCCCTAAGAAGAAGCCCAACTACACCAAGGAGGAACCATTCTACTTTAAGAGAAAATTCAAATTGGACAAGGAAAAAAAGTTTGGTCACTTTGACCAAGTCAGCCATAAGAAAGATGTTACTTTTAGATAACAATGGTATGTTATATTGTAAAGACAATTTACTTCAATGTTCTTTAGCAACCCAATCATAAGTTCCAATTACATCTAGTAGCAATCACATTAGCTTAAAACATTAACAGTAAATGAATATAGAACATAAAATCATATGCAAAAGACAAACCAATACAAGAGGACACAAGATTTGGTGGATGTCGGGGACAAATGCCAATGTGGGGGAACCCTTGGTTCAGATGTTCTTATTATTCTTCAATAGTTCAACAGATAGAGAGAGAACGAGTACAAATATCATAAATGTAAGCTCAAAACATATTTTCCAAATTAGAAGACAAACCAGCAATCAATGCAGCTAACGAAAAAGTAAACAGTGATCAAAGTTGCCCTAAAACTTCCTCCAACTATCTCAGCCAAAAACAATACAATCCAACATTCCAGGAGAGTCAAATAAGCCCAAAACTAATTGGTCAAAACAATTAAAGGATAGAGAAACATTGTTGTAATTTTCAGTAGTCAAATATGAATTTAACATGAAGTCAACACTTTTCAACCTATCCAAAACGTCTCGATTTCTCTGCCAATAAATGTGGCCTAGAGAAATCGAACTTTTGTCCCAAAAATCAATGTCAACTGTAGTCAAATCACCCAAAGTCAACACTAGTCAATGCCCTGAAAACTTCGACATGTTTTACGCAAACAAGCTCGGCCTCCTACCATAGGTGCAGAGAAGAGAGAGATACTTGCCAACCACACATGAGAAGAATAGGGAGAGACCTCCAAGCTTTATGAACCAATCAAGAGAGATAAGATGATGTGATGAGATGATTTCCAAATGAGGAAAGGGTCACCTTTATTTATACAATTTGTTGACGGTGAGGAGACCCGTCTATTGAGCTTGATGAGCCTACACTTGACTGTTGTCGGCCTTGATAATTTGTCCATAAGAGAAATAAATTCATAATTCCATTTATTCTTTCCATAATGAGATGATATTTATATCAAAATTACACCTCTAAAAAATAGAAATCCAATACAATAATAATCTCAAACATATGAGTTGCCCTAAGGTAGAAGTGGGCCCTTGTTTCCAATTTTAACAGTCCCTCACAACTAGGGAGAATTTCACCTACCAATCCATCATCATTCCAACCTGTCATCCTAAACCATCCCTACCATCACTGTCCTCTGCTCTACTAAATCATGAAGTAATAATGGAGAATAAGTGATCGACAATGTATCACACCACTCTCCACTGACTAAAGTCAGTCCTTAATCCGAGATCAAGTTTTTGAACACCATGCTTCCTAGTAATAGGGTGTACGATAGTACACAATGCATCCATCTGTAGTGATATGGTACCTAACCATATTTTCCCAGTTCATTGGCGAAATCATAGGTAGTTTCCATGAGTCCTAGACTCAATGGGTAAAACGTGTGTCGAGGCATCATTAAGAGAAGGTGAATCACTCATCTTGCTTATATTCCATAAGATAAGGTGAACCACTCATCCTATGCATATGTTAATCATGGGGGAAGGTGAACCACTCACCCCACATACATGTGTTTAAGTAGGGTAAGATGAACCACTCACCCTACACACATGTAAACCATAATGGGGTATCATAGGGGAAGGCAAACAACGCACCCTATATCCAACGTATCACTAGGGGAAGGTGAACCACTCACCCTATGGTCACTCATAGCTAGCTCCAAAAAGTACACCATGCCCCTTGGAGCTCCCAGAGCTTTGTGTCCAATTGATACGGGACCCTTATAAGAGGGTCGTTCCATGACTCCAAGTATCTCTCAGAAGGTTAATAATTTTACCTTCCCGAGAGGCTTCGTGAGAATGGTTGCAACCTTCTCATATGTTCTAGTATGTTGAAGCCTAACGCCTCCTCGTTATACCATATCTTGAATAAGGTATTACCTGATATCAATTTGCTTGGAGCGATCGTGGAAAATGAGACTCTCTGACAGGTGAATCCCACTCCAGTTGTCATGGAAGACCATGGTGGCATCCAACACATGATCAAATAGCTCACTGAAAAGCTTCCTCAACCAAACAAATTCACAATAGGCCATACTCACCTCAATCTATCTGGTCTTGGCAGTGTTTACTGTAACTAACTTCTACTTCCTGCTCATCCAAGATATAGAAGCAAACCTAATCTAAAATAACTTTTGAATGATCTCAGTTACTTAATGAAGGTATTACAAACTTAAGTGTTGGGGTGTGCCTATGTTATTTTATGCAACGAATCGATAATATTATGCAATAAAAAGACACTGAAACACTAGGAGAATACAATAAGCAAATACATAAACAGAACTAATTTAATGAAGAGTTCACCCAATCCTCTTGGGCTACGTCTCCTAGTCCAGCCTTTAGTGGTGTTTTTTTTCTATTGTCTCTTAATGCAACGTTTTTACAATAAGGAGCTCAATTCGAGTGTCACTTAACAGAGGATGATGAGTAGGATTGTACTTGGATCCCCCAAGTCTCTAGAGTACACAGACTCCCCTTATTGAATCTCAACCTCAACTGGTCTTGGTCGTATGGGTCCAATTCGGTACTCAATACCTGACAGGTATACACATAAGAGTAGCTTGAAACTCTCAAGCTTTCTCTAGAGTTCACAGACTCTCGAACTCTCTCTATCTCTATCTGCTCGATCCTACCTTTGCTCTATAGGTTAGCTTGGCCTCTTTTTTCTTTGCAATTTTTTATTCTCTCTCTTGCCTCTCGGCTTTTTGCTTCTCTTTTCTGCCTCCTATCTCTTTCCCTGTTTGCTTGTGGCTTAATGCCAATCTACTCCCTAATTGTTCGTTTCCGCTTCCCAGCTCTCTGGATCTGTTCCCTCTATCCACTGGAATTCCCCTGCTCTGCATCATCATTGCTATGTAACGCTTCGTAGAGAGGTGGCCACCTGTTTCCCCACGAACTGAGTGTCAGATCTCTTTGAACTGTCGTTATTTCCATTACTCTAAGATTGCCCACGAAACTGATTCCTCTACCAACTCAATGGTCATGTCGGACCTCAAACCTTATATGTCTCAGCCTATTTCACTATGGAATCCGGTCACCCATTGGATTACTTCTTCGTCGTTGATCTGGGGCCTCCAGATCATACAGTCTCTGTCCATATCGCGCGGGTAAGTAGCGTGAACGTTACTCACATGATATGAGTCGTTTTCTCTCTCATCCACTGGACACGTGTGACCTAGTCTATGGCATCACATTGGACTCGGTCAAATCCACTTATCACTTGAAGCCCACCTGATATCCTATCAGTCTTAGCGCGGGGCTCGCCTTCTCATGGAATCTGTGATTTCTATGTGGTTCTATGCTTTGACCAAGCACTTGGGGCTTTTCCTTCACTAAGGGGTGTTAGAAAAATATTATATATGATAGAGAAATGAAAGACATATAATATGTGGACAAATAACAAACACATAAAACCAGAGAGACACAGATATACATGGTTCACCCAGCTTGGGCTACATCCAACCCGAATAGCCAGTCCTTCCTTTCTATTATCCAGCAAAATGAAGAGACACAACCTATATCAGATCCACTGTAATATCCCTTTTTTTCTCTCACAGTCTCAACTCTCTATTTCTCGCTCAGAGAATATACATCTATTACATAGCCTCAATACAATGCCCTCATTCAAAGAGAGGGGTTGCCTTCTAGGGAAAAAAAACCCTACAGTAAACATAAGTTCTACCGTCAGATCATCTGCCTAATGAACAACCCAGATTGAGTAGAAATTACTATACTTTTACAAGGCAAGTTGCCCCCTGCACACTCCCTGCATGGAGGGGTGTGCAAACTTCCTAGGGTATACATCTAGCTGAAACAAAGACCTCTAAATAATCATGCTCCACACCCAACAATCTCCCACTTGGAGAATGATTGTAGAAACTCCACCGCTGCTTCCTTTGCTAGACAATGACTCCTCTTTGGACCTGTTTGTTTCTCATCTTCATCGTCATCCTTGAAGACCAGTTGAAACTGAGCATATTCTCAGTTTCTCCCTGGTTACAACTTTTGTTAGTATATCTGCAGGATTCTGGCTAGTGTGTATCCTTTCTAGCTTCAACTCTCCATCTTCCAACACTGATCATATGAAATGGTACTTAAGCTGTATGTCTTTAGTCCTGGAATGAAATGTTGAGTTCTTTGCAAGATGAATGGCACTTTGGCTATCACTGTATAAAGTGCCCATATCATGCTTCTTACCCAATTCACCCATAAACCTTTGTAATAAATTCATTCCTTTACTAGCCTCTGCAGCAACAACATAATCTAATTCTGTTGTTCAAAGTGCAAAAACACTTTGGATTTTTGATACCCAACTAATAGTTATTCCACCTATAGAAAATACATATCCTGTAGTGGTCCTCCTGTTATCTCTGTCACCTACCATATCTGCATCAACATATCCCTGTAGAGAAATTTTTGAACCACCAAAGCATAATGCTTGATTTGTGGTACCTTTCAAATATCTGAGAATCCATTTCACTGCCATCCAATGTTCCTTTCTTGGATTGTTCATGTACCTGCTTACAACTCCCACTGCATGTGTAATATCAGGCCTTGTGTAGAACATTGCATACATTAAGCTTCCAACTGCTGATGCATATGGAACTTTAGACATATAATCCATGTCTTCTTGGGTCTTTGGGCACATTTCCTTACTAAGTTTGAAATGGCTAGAAAAAGGTGTACTAACTGGTTTTGCATTGTGCATATTAAATCCTTTCAACACCTTTTGTATGTACTCATTCTGAGACAATGTTAATTTGCATTTTTCCTGTCTCTAGTTATTCTCATACCAAGGATTTGTTTTGCAGCTCCCAAATCCTTCATTGCAAATGAATTTTCCAATTTTCTTTTGAGCACATTTATTCGCTGCATGTTAGACCCTGCAACAAGCATGTCATCTACATACAATAACAATATAATATAGCTGCCATCATTTTTTTTTATAGATAAACACAATGATGAGAGTGACATCTAATATAACTTTGTTCAAACATAAACTTGTCAAATTTTAGATACCACTTCCTTGGAGCTTGTTTTAAGCCATACAAGCTCTTCTTCAACCTGCACACAAGTTTCTCCTTCAATTTCACCTCATATCCTTGTGATTGCGGCATATATATCTCTTCCTCCAAATCCCCATGGAGAAAGATTGTCTTTACATCTAACTGCTAAAGATGCAAATATTCAATTGCTACTAGACTTAAAATCATTCTGATTGAAGTCATTATAACAACAGGAGAAAACATTTCATCAAAACCGATACCTTTCTTTTGTGCAAACCCCTTCACCACAAGTCTAGCTTTGTACGTCTATTTTCCTCCATATTCTTCCTTCATCCTGTAAACCCATTTATTCTTCAATGTAGTTTTCTTGGCAGGCAACCTGACTAAGTACCATGTTTGGTTATGCATTAAGGACTCCATCTCTTCTTCCATGGCTAGCTCCCACTTTTTCCTACATTGCTTCTTCATAACATTCGACTTCACCAGAATCGGTTGACAATAAATAATATAATGAAGGAGAGTATTGTTTAGGGGGTATACTTATCCTTGTAGATCTTCTAACACCACTTTCAGGTGTTTGGGGTGCCTGTTGCTATTGTGGTGGTTGTTGTTATTGTGGTTGTTGATTATTATTATTTTTAGGCACCTTTACCTTTTCAGTGATGTCATCAAGAACTATGTATTCCTTGTATTCTTTTTCCTGTTTCTTTTCGTACAACTGATTCTTATACAAGACCTTTTAATTGCATATTACATCTCTGCTGCTAATGATTTTTTGATTTTCAAAATCATATAAGCAATAACAAAAATCATTAACACCATATCCAATAAAGATACATTTCTTTGATTTTGCCTCAAGTTTTGTTTTATTTTCATTATTAATATGGACAAAGGCCTCACCACCAAAAGGCTTTAAAAAAGAGTAGTTTACCTTTTTACCTATTGATGCTTCCTCTGGAACACCACCATCCAAGGAACTTGAAGGCCCTTTGTTTATTAGATAAACAAAAATATCTACAACGTCTGCCCAAAATTGTAAAGGCAATCCTGCATGCAATCTCATGCACCTTGCACGCTCCATGATTGTTCTGTTAATCCTTTTTGACGCACCATTTTTTTTTGGTGTTTTTGGAACTATCTTCTTTCTGTGAATTCCATGCTCTGAATAGTACCTATCAAACTCTTCGCTGCAATATTCACCTCCATTGCCTGATTTGAGACACTTCAATTTCTTTCCTGTCTCAATCTCAACCAAAGCTTTCCATTTCTTGAAAATATCAAATACATTAGATCTATTCTTAATACAATAAATCTAAGTTTTTCTAGTTGAATCATCAATAAAAGTAACATAATAATGAGAGCCACCAAGAGATGATACTTGAGCAGGTCCCCATACATCTGTATGCACAAGCTCTAATTTTTCTCTCTTCTTTTCTTTCTCAACTCTCAGAAATCTGACTCTCTTCTTTTTTCCATAAATGCAATTCTCGCAGAAGTTCAAATCAACATTCTTCAAACCCGGCAACAAATTCCTTGAGTGAAGAATCTTCATCCCCTTCTCACTCATGTGTCTGAGCCTATGATGCCATAATGCTGCATCTGCTCCTTTGGAAGTTAAAGCATTAACAAGGTTAGAAATACCATTGCATAAATACAATGTACCAACCTTTTCACCTTTTTCTATTACCAAGGCTCCTTTGGTGACCTTCCAAGCTTTATCTACGAAAGTTGTCACACAACCTTCATCGCCTAACTGCCCTGTTGAAATCATATTTTTCTTCAGATCTGGAACATGCCTTTCCTCCTTTAGTAGCCATTCGTTTCCATTCTGCATTTTACAAGAACCTTACCAATTCCAACAATTTTATAGGGTTTATCATCACTCGAATGGACTTGTCCAAAACATCCTTGAACATAGCCATGAAAATATTTCTTATCAGCTGTGGCATGGAATGAGGCCCTTGAATCCACCACCCAAGAATCAATAATATTTTCAAAAGAAACAATCAAAGCATCTTGTAACACCTCACCTGTCACATTTGATTCATGATTGTTTTCTTGTTCTGCATCTCCTTCTTTTCCCTTCTGAGATCTACAGTCTTTTTTAGGTGTCCTTTCTTTCCGCATTTCCAACACACTATCCCCGATCTGGACTTGGATCTGCCTTTCCTTGATTTACTGCGATATCCTGAGCTCTTTCCTCTTTCCATTTTTCTTCCCCTAGACTCTGCACTTAAAGCATAACTTGATGTCTCACTGGAGCTTTTTCATCACATTTCCTCGCTAATGATAGCACCGAAAACATCATCAAACTTTAAAGTACTATATCCAGAAATAGAGTTACTAATGGCCATTACTAAACCATTCCAGCTTTCTGGCAATGAGCACCAGAATAACAGAGCTCTAACTTCACCATCAAATTTTACCCCTACAGAACTTAATTGGCTTGTAACAGTATTAAAATCATTTAAATGGTCTACAATAGATCCACCTTCCGACATCTTCATATTAAATAACCATTTCATAAGAAATACCTTGTTTGAGGCTGAGGATTTTTCATATAGTTTCACCAATGCCTTAATCAAACCCTCTGTCATTGTTTCCTTCAAAATGCTGAAGGCAACCGATGCTGTGAGGCATAACGGTACTATTTCAAGTGCCTTCCTATCGAGAAGGTTCCATTCTTCATCTGTCATACCCATCGACATCTTTTTTTCTCCACCCAATGGTAGGTATATATATTTCTGATACAGATAATCTTCCATATGCATCTTCCACAGCGAGAAGTTTTAGCCGTTAAATTTCTCAACCCTAAACTTACCATCTTCCACCATTACTCCCACTTGAATGAGGAACCCTTCTTTCCTATGAGTTTATCAGCCAAATAGACCTTCGGCTCCGATACTAGTTGTTAGAAAAAGATTATATATGACAAAGAAATGCAAGACATATAATATGAGGAAATATAACAAACACATAAAACCAGAGAGACACAGATATACATGGTTCACCCAGTTTAGGCTACGTCCACCCCGAATAGCTAGTCTTTCCATTCTATTATCCAGGAAAATGAAGAGATATAACCTAGAACAGATCCGCTGTAATATCCTTTCTTTTCTCTCATAATATCACCTCTCTATTTCTCGCTTGGAGAATACACATCTTTTACATAGCCTCAACACAATGCCCTCATACAAAGAGATGGGTTTCCTTCTAGCGAAAAAAACCCTAAACTAAACATAAGTTCTACTGTCAGATCATCCGCCTAATGAACGGCCCTGATTGACAATAAATTACTATACTTTTATAAGGTAAGTGCCCCCCGCACCCTCCGCATGGAGGGGTGTACAAACTTCCTGGGTTATACATCCAGCTGAAACAAAGACCTCTAAATAATCATGATCCACACTCAACATGGGCCAATGGTCTGCACGCTCTGACCGAGGGTCCTCATTGTTCTGTGCTGGCCACAAATTGCCATTGTTAAGAGGTAATTTCTGATAAGCTTGACATCCATAGCACTTTGAAAATTTGGTATGAGTTTTACAGAGTTCAAGAAACTATAAGAGTGTTTTAGGATCAAATTCGGATAACGGCCTTCCCACTGAAAAAAAGCTTTTGGACCACCAAAAGTTAGTTTTCAAGCATTGACTAAGTGAGCGTATAGTTGTCTCATTTGTCCAATCTCCATCCATTTTTCTCTGCTTTCCTTTGAACCCTTGGATCCAATCGTGAGGTACTCAACATCTCCCCTGCATGTTGTCCTCACCTTTCGGTCCAGAACTGTGTCTTCCTGCAATTCATTAAGATATTCAGGTAACAGATCATCAATAGAAGGCAATTAACCCTGCTCTTCAGGATATTCAATTTATGAAGGTTCAAATAGCCTCAAGCTATCTGTATTAATGACTAAGTAGATGTGCATGTAAGCTGGTAAATCAAGGCGAAAAAAATTCTCCCCAATTTTATCAGGTATCTTGAAAGGTCCATACCTTATTGGCTTTAACATTTTACCTTCACCTTACATTCTGTCATTGATGATATACAGCCAGACTTGATCACCAACTTGGAAACTATGCTCCATCCGATGCTTGTCATGCTTTGCCTTGTATTTGGCTTGGCTCTTTTCCAGCCGTTCCTGTACTACCCAGTGAATCTCTTGGATTTGTTCAATGGAATTGGTTGCCTTGTCCACATCATTGTGTCCGCCAACTACTATGTCTTTACCAAACACAAAATCCAAGGGAGACCTTGGTGTGAAACCAAAACAAGTCTCAAAAGGAGATCTCTTTGTCGAGGAATGTTTTGTTCAATTGTAAGCATGTTGCACATAACACAAATGTTCGTCCCAAATTTTGGGATAATTGCTATAATAGCCTCTGAGCAACTGGATCACTGTCCTATTGACCATTTCTATCTGGCCATCTTTTTGTGGATGAAAGGTTGTGCTTTTCTTCAGTTTGGTGTCCATTAGTTCCCATAGACTTGGCCAAAACTTACCAACAAATCAGGTGTCTCGATCAGATACAATGGAGGTGGGTAATCAAAAATGAACCCATACATGCTGAGAGAACAACTTTGGAGTTTGTTCAACTGTAATCTGTTTATTACAAGTTATCAAAATACACATTTTGCTGAACCTATCCATAATAACATATAAATAGTCATGACCTTTCCTATATTTAGGCAGTCCTCCAACAAAGTCCATGGAAATACTTTCCCAAGGATGAGAAGGAACTGGTAGTGGAGTGTACAAGCCTAGTTTTCTATTGTTGGGCTTGCTTTTAGCACACATGGTACACCCTCTTACATATCTAGAAACTGTCTCATTCTTTTTTGGCCAATAACAAAATATTTGCAGTTGTGCAACCTTTTTACTTACCCCAAAGTGACCTGATATTAGAGAAGTGTGTTCTTCTCGAATTATCTTTACTCTTTCAGTTTGTGGAATGCATAGCTTCCCACAATGATACAAGATTTGGTCCTTAATGTGATAATCCAATTCTTCTATTCGTTTTCCTTGGCTTAAAGTTGCATATACATCTTTAAAATCTATATCTTGAGCATATTGTTCAATGTAGATCTCATGCAATACTGAATTATGCTTAAGTATAGTAGATGCATTTATAATTGGTCTAGATAACATATCTACAACTTTATTGTGTATGCCCTTTTTATATCTGATGACTAAATGAAACTGTTGTAGAAAACTGATCCATCTATAGTGTCTTGATTGCTGCAACTTAGTTTCGAAGTGTAGATATTGAAGTGGTTGATGATCAGTAAGTATAACTGTCTCTTTTCCCATTAAGTAATGTTTCCACATTTTTTCACTCTATACTAATGCATACAATTCTGTATCATATGTGGGATAGTTAACTACTGTAGAATTAAATGTCTCAGAATGATAACAGATGGGTTTACCGTGTTGTATCAACACTGCTCCCATGGCATAGTCACCAGAATATCTTTGGATCTCAAATAGTCCTTAAAGATCAGGCAATGCTAGTACTGGTGTTGTACTAATCTTTTCTTTCAAGGTTTCGAAGGATTTCTACTGTTTTCCTCCCCACTGTAACACCTTGTTCAATCTGTTAAACCGTGTAAGGGAGCTACAATTAAGGAAAAGTTAGAAATGAACCTTCTCCAATATTGTGGTCCTCCTAAGAAGCTTCTAACTTCTGTAGAAGATTTGGGTTTCGGCCAGTTTACAATGACCGCCACCTTAGAGCGATCTATCTTCAATTCACCACCCCCTACTATATGACCCAAATAATTCGAAGATGTTTTGCCGAATTCACATTTTGAGAGTTTAACATAAAGTTTTTCTCTTTTCCAAACATCTAGTGTCTGCTTAACATTCTTTAAATGCTCTTCCCATGTTTTGCTAAATATAAGAATGTCATCCAAATATACAATAACAAAATCATCAGTAAAAGGTCTGAGTACATCATTCATTATTCTCTTGAAAATAGCAGGAGCACTAGTTAAGCCAAAAGGCATAACCAGCCACGCATACAATCCTTGCTTTGTCTTAAAAGCACTCTTCCATGCATCTTGTTCTGCAACTCTGACTTGATGATATCCACTATGCCAGTCTAACTTGGAAAAATAAACAGCTTCTTTCAATTGATCTAATAGATCATCTATTCGAGGAAGGGGATAATGATTTTTTATCGTTATCTTATTCAGTGCTTGGTAATCAATGCACATTCTCCATGAGCTATCTTTCTTTCTCACCAAAATGACTAGAGACCCACATGGTGATGTGCTAGGTCTGATGAACCCCTTCTTAAGAAACTCCTGCACGTGCTTCTTGATTTCTACATTCTCTAAAGTAGACGACCTATACATTCCGATGTTAGGCAAAGGATCATCTTACTACAAATTAATATCATGCACTATTTCCTTTTTGGGTGGTAGACCTTTAGGTTCTTGAAATAAGATATCATATTCTGAAACAACTTTTTCTAAATCAGCTTTTTGTTTACACAACCCTCAAACACATTGGTTTTATCAGGTTTCTTTTCCTTTACAACCATCAGTAAAAATTGTTTGCATGAATTTACAATTTGTTTCATCTGCCCTGAATTTATGATAGTATAATTATTATTGAGCTTATGAGCTCTTACAAAGTATTCGATTCCATCTTTAATGAGTAGATACTTGTTCTGAGCTCTATAGAAAATAGCTTTTCTGTCATACAAGTAATGACTTCCCAAAACAATTCCACATATATCCAAGGCAACTATATCTAACTCAACCTCATCTACAAATGCTGATCAGAAAGAAAACTTAAGTTTACATTGTCTAGTCACTTGTAGTTGTGCTTTATCACTTAACCAACCTAATGGGTATGGTTTCTTGTGAGGTGTAGTTAGTAATCCAAACTTCTTTACAATTGCTTCAGAAATTAAATTTACTTGTGAGCCACTATCAAACAAAGTACCAATCTTTTGATGCTTGGAAATAATTTGAATATGTAAAAGCTCATGTCTTTTTCTCTCATTTCCTTCACCATTAATTGATTGTGTAGAATTACTAGTAGATGCTTCAGAAATTTTACCTTCTATACCTGTGTCTGTAATGGTTTCTTCATCTCCTGAGTCCAACCCCAAATCTTTCTGAATAGATGCAGTAGCCTTCTTCTTCTTGCCCTCGAACTTCTTAGGTCTTAGCTCTGGATGCAGAATCCAACAGTGCTCATCGTCATGCCCATACTTCTTACAGTGAGTGCAAGAAGACTTTCTTTTCTGTGCAGTGTTGGCCTTCCTCTCTTTCCAGTTTTGTTTTCTTTTCTCCTTATTCTTTCTTGCAATGAGCTTGGATGATCCTCCATTCTAGGTTGCCATTCTTTCCTCTAGCTTCTAGATGTGTAGCTTGAACAGATACCTCATCTATACTAGTGGGATTAAACATGAGGATAGTGTGCCTCATGTAGCTGTGTAGACCACCTATCTACTTAAACAGAGTCTCAGGTGAGTCTAATGAAATTCCTAGAATCAAAACTCTCTTCCTAAATTCTTGGGTGTAACCTTGTACACTTTTCCCTTTCAATTGGCGAAGAGTTTGCTAGCTCATCATGGCTTGCTGCATATAAGCTAGTTGATAGAACTACTTTTACTCCAGACATAAAGAATCTTACCATGTTTCTTCATGTCAACTTGTGTCCTGCCTTCCCACCATACCAAGGCAATGCCTTAGAGGTGTAGTCTGGCCAGCTGAATCTTACTCTTGTCTGAATCAATACTGTACACTCTACAATAAACATCAATTTGTGTGATCCAATTATCCATCTTCTTTGCATTCAACTCTCCATCATATATTGGTAAATCAAATTTAACATCAAATTTAATCAAAGATGTCTTCTTTTTATGTTCAGGGCTATTAGGAGGTGTGAGAAAGTTTTCTTCTTTCCCTTTGCTTTTTGAGTGGTCATGGAGGAGAGACTCTTCTTCCCCTTTATCTTGTTTGGAGCCTAAAGAATCCTAATAGTTATGTTTCCTAAAGTGCTTATATATTTTCTCTACCATGGACCTCATGGCCAGGAAACTATCTATGAACTAGGGATCTGGTCCCAAGGAACTTTCTTTTGACATTTTCTTCTGAGGATAGACTCTGCCAATTTCCGAGTTAGCCTCAACAAACTCTCCTTCTCCTAATTTAAGCTTTGATATAGTTAGCATTCAACAGCAAAATCTAGCACACGCTTGTCTAACCTTAACAACCTAAAGCTCTGATACCACTTGATCTAAAATCACTTCTGAATGATCTTAGTTAATTAATGAAGGTATTACAGATTTAAGTGTTGGGGTGTGCCTATTTTATTTTACTCAACAGATCGATAAGATTGCGAAATACATAAACACTGAAATAGGAAGAGAATACAGTAAGCAAATACATAAACACAACAACTTTAATAAGGAGTTCACCTAATCCTCCTGGGCTATGTCTCCTGGTCTCGGTGGTATGATTCCAATTTGGTACTCAATACCTGACAGGTATACACAAAAGAGTAGCTTGAACCTCTCCAGCCTTCTCTAGAGTTCATAGACTCTCTGGACTCTCTCTGTCTCTGTCTACTCGATGTTGCCTTTGCTCTACAGGTTAGCTCGACTTCTCTGTTCTCTACAATTTTTGCTTCCCTCCCTTGTCTCTCGGCTTTCTGCTTCTCTTTTCTGCCTCCTTTCCTTATCTCTGTCTACTTGTGGCTTAAAGCCAATCTGCTCCCTGACTGTTCATTTCTTCTTCTCGGGTCTCTGGACCTCCTACCTCTGTCCGTTAGAATTCCCCTGCTCTGCGTCATCATCGCTATATAATGCTTCACAGAGAAGTGGCCACCTGTTTCCCCATGAACTGAGTGTCAACTCTCTTTGAATGGTCGTTATTTCTGTTGCTACAAGATTGCCTGTGAAACTGATTCATCTACCAACTCAACGATCATGTCAGACCTCACATCTTATATGACTCAGCCTCGAATCCGGTCACCCATCAGATTGCTTCTCCGTCATTGATCTGGGGCCTCTAGACCCTAAGTCTCTGTCCATATCACGTGCGTAAGTAGCGTGACCATTACTCGTGCCATGTGAGTAGTTTTCTCTCTCATTGGCTGGATGTGTGTCACCCGGTGTATGACATCACGTGGGACTCAGTCGAATCCACTTACCGCTTGAAGCCAACCCAATATCTTGTCAGTTTTAGTGCGGGGCCCACCTTTTGATGGAATCTGCAATTTCCGTGTGGTTCTACGCTTTTCCCCATGACCAAGTGCTTGGGGATTTTCCTTTGCTGAGGGGGATGCCCTGCGATACGTGACTAGGTGCTAATCGCTTATCAAAAACTAGCTCCATTTCTGGATCTGACCTCCCATTTGTCAATTTATACCAGTGCGTAGTCACCATGGGAAAATGGTATGTGCGCTCTAACCAAGAGTTCTCGTCGTTCTGTGTTGGCCACAAATTGCCATTGTTCAGAGGTAATTTCAGATGAGCTTGACATCCATAGCACTTTCAAGCTTTGGTACATGCGTTTTACAGAGTTCAGGAAACTGTAAGAGTGTTTGAGGATCCAATTCGGATCAAGACCCGAGAGAGAAGAACCACCAAAACTTTCTCTTACAATCCACCACACTACAAACCCAGTCAACATCTATATATCCATGTAGAGTCAAATCCCCAATAGTGTATCTTAGTCCATAGTAGATTGTGTCTCGAGGATATCTCAAGAAATTCATGGTAGCAATCCAATGAATGTGATGAAGCTTGACCATATAGGAGCTTGCTTCAAGCCATAGAGGGATTTCTTCAACCTGCATACATGTGTCTCACGAATTTTAACATCAAACCCCTCAGGATGTTTTACATATGCTTCCTCCTTAATAAAACCATGAAATAAGGTTATTTTGTCATCTATCTTACGAAGTTTCCATCCTTGCAAAGAAACAAGGGCTATGATCAAATATATGGTGGTATATTAGGCAACTGGTGGAAATATATCATCATAGCCTACTCCTTCCTCTTGAGAGAAGCCTTGAGCTACAAATCTCTCCTTGAATTTCTCAACACCCCCATCAGCTCCATGCTTGATCTTGTCACAATCTTGTAGAGCCATTTGGAAGTAACCACAGACTTACCCTTGGGTCTAGGAACCACCTCCAAGACATCATTCTTCATAATCGACTCATAATCCTCGTTCATCACATCCTTCCAAACCTATTGCTTCACATCACCTTTGAATGTACAAGGCTTAGATTGTAGAATGGTAGGCAACTAAGTATCCTCAATACCTATTGGACTTCTTGCTTTCACAAAATGTCCCCTTCAGTGCGATGTCTTTCTTGGCATATTCAAGAGTATATTTAAGGCACAAAGGTCTCTTTCTTATATTATAGGGATTACTAAATGGTGGATCAATTGGATCCATTAGAACTTTCACATCGAGCATTGGTTCATCAAACGAAGGTTCATCCTACTTTCCTACATCAACATCATCATTATCTTTCCTAGGAAAACATAGATCTTGGATACTTCTAAGAGCAGAATCTTCATGAAAAGTGATGCCATGACTTAATTCCACTTCCCTTTCACCAGGAATGTAGATTCTTGTCTAGTCAATTTAGTGTCCTAAATTGCTCTACATAAATTATCAATCTGGGCATCATAAACTGATGAAGTGTGCTGCACCATATGTGCTAAGTTAACCCTTTTTCTTACTTCCTTGTTTTATAGTATATATTATTTTTGGGGTTTTTTTCTTATGTTAGAATCTAATTTATAAAGAAAAGAGAAAATGAAACAAATAAAAAATGAACAGTTAGATTAATCAGAGCTGGCAAAATATCTAAGAAAATAAAGAAAGAAAAACAAATCAAGTCCCATTCATAACCTCACATATCGCCAATTTCGTTCTTAAGGAACTAAAAAGACTCAACGAGACATGAAATTATGTAATGAGTATCCTACTAAGCAAAACTCAAAGCCAATTACTTCATCTATAATCACCATATTTTGCCAATTAACTTCAAAAACGGGGTTAAGCTAAAGGCTCCGGAAATATCATCATATAGCATGAAAGAAATGACATCTAGAATATCTAATTGCACACTAATGAAAAGCAAAGCCAATCAACTCACCTATAATCACAATATTTCACCAATTAACTTCTAAAATGGGCTTAAGCTAAAGGCTCTAGAAATATCATCATATAGCATGAAAGAAATGACATCTAAACTATTTAATTGCACACTAGTGAAAAGTAAAGCCAATCATGTCACCTATAATTACAGTATTTCGACAATTAACTTCTAAAATTGGGTTAAGCTAAAGGCTTCAGAAATATCATCATATAGCATGAGACTAATGACATATAAACTATCTAATTGCACACTAATGAAAAGCGAAGCCAATCATCTCACCTATAATCACAATGTTTCGCTAATTTTGCCAACAACTACTTGCAAATTACTTATCAACTAAAGGCTCCAAAAATCATCATCATATAGCATGAGAGAATTATATTAAACTATCTAACTTTCCCATCCATAATCATAATGTTTCGCCAATTTTGCCAACAACTACTTGCAAATTAGTTATCAACTAAAGTCTCCAGAAATCATCATCATATAGCATGAGAGATTGATCTAATAAGAAAATACAAGAACATGTAAAAAACACTAATCTACAATCATCCGGTTGAACACACTTGCATGAATTAAAATTGCATGAATGGAAAATCTAAACTATCAAACTTGAAAGCAATAAAATGACATACTTGAAATGAAATCAAAGAAAAACTACAAGATAAAATCTACTCTACCTTACATTCTAATGTGCTCCATGACATCTACTTCACATCTCCTTCTATGTTGAGAACATCAAAGCTTTACTCAAATTCCTCAAAATTACAAAGTACAACAAAATTCTTCAAAACTTTCCAAAGCCATCAAAGAAGAACTACAAGCTCCAAGCTAAAGAGCTACCAAAAAGCTACAAGCTTAAGAACTGACAAGATAAGCTAACAAATGAAGGAGAGAGATCTCCTATTTATACAAAAAGATGAGAAGCCATCTCATTAATGAGAGTCCAAGAATCTCTCCATCTACCTCTAGAGTCCTAATTAAAATAGGAACTGATAAGACACATGTCTTCTTACAGTTTCAATACAATTAGGAGACGTGACACATATCTTCATGATCCCATGATTCTCTCCACTCAAATTCAAGTTTGCCTTAGAGTCCCACATAAAGGTCTTCTAGAAGCCTCCTTTTGACCTACACATGTCAGCAATCTCAACCCACTTGTTAGATACAAGCATGTGCACATTATTTTATAATTTCTAACCACAAATTCACTTAAAAAGGATAAGAGTTAATAAAGTTTGGAAAAACATAAATTTGGCGCAATGGTAATGAAATTGAGATGAATATAGTGACATAGTTGTGAAATGGAGGTGATATAATGGACATAACAGTGAAAGTGTAATGGAAATGAATGACATTTTCAAGACCCAACATACCCCCCAACTGAAGCTATTGCATGTCCTCATGCAATATATATTACAAGAATTATTTTGATCCTTGAGCTTTGGCTTAACTTTGCATGATATCATTTGATAACTTCATACTTTTGCAAAGTTTTTTTCTTGAATTGCAACATGGTTGTTTTTTGTGTAATCAGCCATATTTTGCTGTTGCATTCTATTTTGATTTTTGAACTTTGCATAATGATATTTTGATTATTGTTGCAAAGTATATCTTTATTGGATTGCATGATGGTTGGTTCTTATGTGACAACCATGATTTTGTTTGTATCCAATTTATCCTTTAAGTATGTGGGCTCCTAAATATGATATGGACATGGAAAGATATGAATATGAATGTATTCCCTACCCCCACCCCCCAACTGATGGTACTGGCAATTTTATGAAATGAGGAAGAGAAATGTTTTTCCAACAATTATCATTCTAGTTTTTTATGGAATTCTATGGTCAAAAGTTAGAAAATTATGTACCTTAACTTACCCTTTGGAATGGATGAGTTGTATGTGTCGTGGTTGCAAAATTGTGATCATATTATTCTTCAAGTGGCTGAACGAGAAGAGTCGTGGATAAAGAGTTAAGATGATTTTTTATTGCTTCTACTAAAACTTGGTGAATCTGCTCCAAAATCCTAAAAATAATAGTCTTCACGTCTTCAAAATTCGTTGGCACAATTCCTACTATCTGAAAAGATACTTTGATGTTGAACATAGTAGGAAATTGTTGACTTAGTGGCCATTAATGGATGCCACTAGTCAAAATGAGAACTCTCACCATTGATGACAATGAGAGTCAAGATGCCCAAACACATCTTGCTAGGTACGAATAGTTTTTGCCGATCTCAAGTCGCCTAGAATATTTGATGAACAAGGGACATTAATGTAATCCCATTGTTTGTCAGCATGAAAACTTGCCATTAAGGCATGCAAGCCTCAAGGTGTCTTTACAAGGAACTTAGACTCAAAGGACTATGGACTGAATAATTTGCATTGAAGTAGGGCTTATTTGTGAAATGAAAATGACAGGAAAGGGAATATGAAAACGGAAGATGGAAATGGAGAGAAGAAATGGAAATGAGCAATAAGCATGTGAATGAACCTCTTTCTTTTATTTGTGAGTTATGACTGGAAAAAAGGGATGGAAAGTATATGTGAATGTAAATGGAAAATATGAAGTGAAATGAGGTGAATGGTTTATTATGAGGTATGGATGTGATGGAGACAATAGTATCTGAAAGTTTTTCAAGTGTTTGGATCTGATTTTGCATCAACATATTTCCTCTTTGTCGTTGATCACCCTTTTCTGAAACAAATTGGTCTCTTAGAGAGACACCATTCTCTTCTAGTCATTTGTCCTTCCTCTTGGAACTTGAAAAAAAACTAATACTTCTTCTGCAATGGAATGTAAGATTTTCAAAGGAGAGAGGTGATCAATATCTCTAGCTATGATATTTACACACAAACTAAGAATTTGTATTAATGAAACAAGTTCTCAAAGGAAAAATCGAAAGAATTTATACTTGCTTTGGAATTCGTGCCTCAAGTTGAATGTTGCTTCTTTTCAATAATTTATTTCATTATTTACCATTTCAAACTCTAAGGATGGATTTCTCATTGTGTATATCTTGTTGAGATATTTCCAATGATACTTGAATTATCAAAATCTAATTTCGTATGACAAAGTTAGGCTAATTTGAACAATGAGGTTTTTCAGCTGCAGAATTGGAGAACAGCTGCAGAATTGGACGTTAGCTGCAGAATGTGCACAATTTCTGTAGCTAAAAATCTTGAATAAAAATTTAGTCATTCATATTTCATCACCAGTCCAAAATTAATCAATACCTTCAGAAAAGTGAGAAAATAACTTATTCATTTCATTGATTCAAAATTGTTTTTTTCTTGACATGTGGCGACTTAGTGATAACACACACCTTGACTTCCATTTGACCGGGGTCTTTTCAACGATTTGGATCAAATGGAAAGGAAACCATTTATGTACTAACATTTTCCTAGCTACCCATGTGGCCTGTTTCATCTCTTGACGCCTATAACGTATAGAAGTATAAAAATGGTTGCGGAATCGCCAGTTCGCTGCGGAATAGAGCTGTAGCTAAAAGATAGCCAACCATCAGCTTTATGATTTAAGTTATTGGAAAAGAGATTTTATACAACTAAGTACCAGGGAGAGAGAGCCCAAAATCATAGCTGGTGCATCAGACCAATTATTCATGATCTGCTATATATTTTTAAAAATTTTCTTCACTGTCTGCCTGGAAAATAAAAGACTTTGTCAATGGTATATGAAGCAAAATAATTTCAGTGATGGAAATATATCAAAGTAATAGAAATTTATGATCTTTTCAACAACTTTGATGACTCCTACAACGACTATCTGATGCATGTCTCTGACTACAAAACAACCAAATGGAGGATACTTAGCAAAGGTTTCGTCAACCAGCAAATTTGACGACAATGTGGCAAGTGTGGCAATCCAACACGAGCATAACCAGATTCATAATAATAACCTATGCGATCAAGTTGGAAGCTTCCTTTGCTAGATGCCACATCTATCAGTTCATTAATTAACTAATAATCTTTCCTTCCGAATCTGAAACACTCAAGTCATTAATTAATTGTTCAAACAATATCGTACTCAACTGGTTCACGTAACAGAGTTAAACAGAGTTGTATTCGATTTAGACACGTTTGACAGGTGTGAGATGAATTATTAAATATGGAAAATGTGTAATCATGATTTATGGTCAGTACACAATTCATTCTAAATCGGAATTCTCCTCCCCAGGCGGCTGAATTAAGTCAAACTTCCAGTTTATTAATTTAAATTCCATTTTTCCCTGCAAAAATGGGCTTCGAAGAACTATGAAAATCTCCCAAACCGCTTCAAATTCCTTCAAACGATATCTGGGTTATCTAACTCACCCTATTACTGAAAGAACCCATGTTTTTCTTTTTCTAGTTTGTGTTTTATGGATAGAATTTGTATTCAAAATTTGACATTTTTAAGTATTATGAATTTTTTGTCTAATAGGTGTATTACACAGGCACAATCACAGGGCTGAAGAATTGGGGCAATGTTTTTTGGAATGTGCATAACCTTAATAAATATGGAGTGCCTAGAACCTTCAACGATTCATAGAAACCTGCACTCAGTTTTTAATATAGATGATTCCATACTGACCCAAAACCTGTTCAATAACGACGTTGTCTGTCAGAGGAATCCTTTGCGTGTCTACCTTTCCATAACCTCTCTTGTAAATCAGCTCTTTAATATTATTCAAATTAGGATAGCCATAAGTCACATATGTTTCACTCCTCTACAACATATTCACAATTGCCTTCTTCACTTTCAAGAAGACGCCATTGAAGATCTACCTCAAACGCAGTAGCTATAAGATCTTCCGTGTCTTTGGATGTATATCATTAATACAATAGATTCTAATAATGAAAAGTAGCTTGGTTTCTAGAGTCTTCTTTTGTTCACAAATTTTTTGCAAAAGTCCTGCACCATAAATACCTACAAACTAACCGATACACAATATTGGAAGGCCATAGATTTTCTCATAAATGTTAGTAGGCATCTCCATATAGGTATGGTCTCAGTTGAGATGTTCCGGCTAAACGGAGGACTTTCACTAACATTGGCCTACTGCTGTTGATTACAAGAGTGAGGCAAACAACTAGGGGAGGCTTTTGTAGATTTTATTATTATTATTATTATTATTTCTATGGTTATGCAGGTTTGCTTCAAGGCCAAAGCTCAGATAGGAATGAATATTTTCTATTGACGCCAGAGTTAAAACTAAGATTGGAGATAGCCATTGGTTGTTTCTTCTTTTTCTTTCTCTGAAATTGTGAAATTTTATAAGAATGATTAATGATTTTGAATTTCAGGCAGTAAAGGTGTCATGAAACCAGCTCAAGAAAAGATAGAAAAGATAGATCAACGCCTTAGAATTCAGCCTCTTCGTGGGGGCAACCTCCTTTACATTACATAAATGAACAATTCTTGGATGATACAAATGAAAAAACATCTTTTCTATATATAGGAGTCTAAGGAGTCACAATATAACCTAGCCGACCTAACAATAATAATATAAAGCCACAAAAATAACAATAGAGGGATTCTATGGGGCACAGAAATAGCAACATGGGGGTAATAGGGGCACAACAATATAAATAAGGGGTATAACTACAATAGTAATGGGGTAATCACTAGTATTATAGGGACCCAACATGCCCCTCTCGTTCAAAAAAGTGTTGTCCTCAACGCTTGAGTAGTTCTGGATACTTCTGCATAAAATTCTCATCCTCGCATGTGGAATCTTCAGTGGATAAGTTCTTCCACTTGATAAGATACTCTGAAATTTCTCGATTTCGTAGCTATCAAGTTCGTGTTTCTATGACTGCTTCCAGTTCCAATATAATTTTTCCTTCCTCATCAAGTTCTGGCAATATTGTATGCATTGGGAGCTTGTCACCTATAACCTTCTTTAAACATGAAACATGGAAAACTGGGTGCAATCGAGAAGCTGCAGGAAGCTCCAATTTGTATGCCATAGTACCAATCTTTTGCAACACCTTGTATGGACCATAGTACTTTGGTGATAATTTATTATCCTTCTTAGCTTGCTTTAGGGACATTTTCTTATATGGTTGTAGCCGTAGGAATACCCAATCACCTACATCAAAACTTCTTTCACTGCGATGTTGATTTGCCTATTGTTTCATTCTATTTTGTGCCAACATGAGGTTATCCTTTAAGAGTTGGAGGACCTGTTGTTGATGTTCGATGTGATGTTCCACTACTGAACCTTAGAATTTTCTCTTAAATATGATGTGATATATGGTGGATGATACCCATAAAGTGCCATAAATGGGGTCATTTTTGTTGCTGTATGGAAGGAAGTGTTATACCACCATTCAGCCAGAGGCAACCATTTGACCCATTGTGTCTATTTATGAGATACAAAGCAACGAAGATATCCTTCCAAACATTTGTTTACTATCTCAATTTGCCCATCAGATTGAGGATGATAAGATGAGTTATGAGCTAACTAAGTACCAAGATAAGAAAATAATTCTTTCCAAAAATTTCCAGTGAAAATGGGATCTCTGTCACTTACAATAATCTTTGGGTTTCCATGTAGCTTTTGAATTGTTTCCATAAATGCAGTATAAATTGTATTGGCTTTAAATGGATGTGATAATGCACAAAAATGTGCATACTTGGTAAGTATGTCAACTACCACCATGATGACACTCTTTCCCTCAGACTTGGGTAAACCTGTGATAAAATCCATTGAAACCTCCTCCCAACGTTGGCATGGAATGGATAAAGGTTGTAATAGACCCGGTGTCTTAATTGTTTCAACTTTATTTTGTTGGCAAACCAAACATTCCGCCACAAACTTTTGAATATCTAATTTAAGGTCATCCCAAAAAAATTCCTTCTTAACCTTGTGGTAAGTTTTTAAAAATCCCGAGTGCCCTCCTAAGGGAGAAGTGTGCAATTCCATAAGAATATTTTGTTTTAGCTGGGAATTCTTACAGAGGTATAAGCGATCTTTGTACCATAATGAATCATTTTTCCAGCTAAATGTATCAGACGTACTGGAATCTTGTTGTAGCTTTCGAATAAGTGCCCACACTTCTTCGTCATTCTTCCATTCCTCCCTTGCTTCGTTTATCCAATCTGGTTGGATAATAGAAATGGCACACAACAATGGTGTTGGGTTGTGTTATATTCTTTTCATGTAGTTAATAGGGGGTTTGAAGGGCACCCGTAACCCCACTATGTTTTTGTGCATGATTTTCGCACATGTTTTTTGGATGCGATGGTTTTCGGTCCATGGTATTGGACGCGATGGTTTTCGGTCCATGGTATTGGGTGCTTCTACATGTATAAATATGTATTGTAACATTGAAATGAACATAATGAAAAATCAAGCTGGTAGTCCTGGTTTTGGGATCCAGGGAAAAATCTCTGTGCATATGTGTTTTATGGGTTATGCTCTCGCATTGTTTATTTTCTTTGTTTAAGAATTCGTATGCAGGTAATTTTTGTACAGGGTTAAAACCTACATTTGGTATTGGAGCTGTTTTGGCTTCAAGGGGACGCCTTTGTTGCTGAGGCTTTTCGCTCGAGCCTATGGTAGACCCTGTTCAGTGGGAGATCTGCAAGATCGATTCTGGTGCTGAAAGAAGATGGTGAGCAGTGGAAAGATAGAGATTGAGAAGTTCAATGGTCAGAATTTTGAGTTGTGGAAACTGAAGATGGAGGATCTGTTGGTGGATAAAGATTAGTGGATCGCGGTAGATCCGGGTATGAAACCATCGGGAGTGACTGATGAAGAATGGAAGAAGTTGGATCAGAAGGAAAAGAGCACAATACAATTGTGTGTCTCGGAATCAGTATTGCTGAATGTATCAGGGGAAGCTACGGCAAAGGCTTTGTGGGTCAAGTTAGGGACTTTGTACCAATCTAAGTCTCTGGTGAATAACCTGTTCCTACGGAAAATGCTGTATAACCTGAGGATGAAATATGGAGACTGACAAGGCATCTGAATGCGTCTAATACTGTGGTAAGTCAGTTATTATCTGTTGATATTAAAATTTCAGATGGAGATAAGTGCATCAGTTTGTTGTGTTCTCTACCAGATTCGTGGGATAGTCTGGTTATTGCAATAGGTAGCAATGCAACTTCTTTGCAGTTTGATGAAATAGTCTCAGCCTTTGCTGACGGAGGAGATGAGACAGAAAAATATGGACAACCGGAATGGTGATGCCTTGTCTGTACGAGGACGGTCCCAGAACAGAAACAAAAATAAGTCATCGAGTGGGAGATCTAAATCTAGAGGGAGATCCAAATCTCCAGGAAAACCTACAAAGGTGGTGTACTAGAAATGCGGAAAGGAATGGCACTTCAGAAGGGATTGTAAATCTAAAGCTCCTGATAAAGGAAAGGGATCTGATGATGCTCCTTCTGCAGAGGCGAAAACCACCTCAGATGAAGGTGGGGATGTGTACTTGGCTTCTTCAAGTACACATGTAGATCATGAGGCATGGTTGATTGACTCAGGTGCATCCTTTCACTTCACTCCCCATAGAGAGTGGTTCTGCGAGTATGAGAAATACGATGGTGGTGATGTCTTCTTAGGAGATGATAGGAAGGCTAGAATCATTGGTCAGGGAAAAGTAAATTTTAAGTTGCAAGGTGGAAGGGTTAGAACACTTCCGGGTTTTTTACATATTCCTGCATTGGCCAGAAATATGATTTCTGTAAGCAAGTTGGATGATGCAGGTGTAAAGACGGTGTTCAAGAAAGATACCTGCAAGATGGTTCAAGGAGCACTGAAATTAATGCGGGGAGTTCGGATTGGAACTCTGTACAAGCTGCAAGGTAGCATTGTTGTTGATGGGTGCAATAGTTCTATGGTTCCTGAAAATGGAGTAGAGAATCTAGTGGGGGTTTGGAGAGAAGACCATGTTGTGGCATCAAAGGCTTGGACATATTGGAGAGAAGGGCCTTCGAATACTTCATGGTAAAGGTATGGTAGAAGGTATGAATAATAGCTCTCTGGATTTTGATTCTGTGAAAATTGTGTATATGGGAAGCAGAATCTGGTGAGTTTCCCCTCTGGTGGTAAGAGGATGAAACAGATATTAGAGCTTGTGCACAGTGATGTGTTTGGACATGTGAAAGTTCCATCACTGGGTAAGTCTGTGTACTATGTATCATTCATAGATGACTTCTCAATGAATACATGGATATATTTTCTTAAGAAGAAATCTGAAGTCTTTGACAGGTTTAAAGAATTTAAGGCTCTGGTGGAAAATCAGACAGAGAAGAAGATAAAGGTGCTGAGGACAGATAATGGTGGAGAATTTTGCAGCAGGGAGTTTGAAGAATTTTGTAAGAAGTGTGGTATAGCACGGAAGAAGACTACTCCATATACACCTCAGCAAAATGGAGTCGCAGAAAGAATGAACAAGATGTTGATGGAAAGGGCAAGAAGCATGCTCAGTGGTGCTAGGTTAGGACATGAATTCTGGGCAGAGGCGGTGGATACTGCATGTTACCTGATCAACAGATCACCTTCATCAGCGTTGGAGGATAAGACTCCACAAGAAGTATGGACTGGTAAGAAACCCTCTCTTTCACATCTAAGGGTATTTGGCTGTGATGCATATGTACATGTTCCAAAGGAGAAACGAACCAAGTTGGATAGTAAATCTGAAAAGTGCATCTTTATTGGGTATAAGGATGGTTTAAAGGTTATAAGATTTGGAACCCAGTCACACGGAAGGTTGTGTATAGCCGAGATGTGTTGTTCAGAGAGGTAAAATATGTTATTCAACATGAAGTCCAACCAAAGGAACCTGAGAAGATAGAGTTTGAGCCAAAGGAGGAAGAATCAGACTCTGCAGGAGAGGAGGAATCAGAAGATGAAGAGCCACAAACTCCAGCTGTGAGAAGATCAGTTCGAGAAAGAAGGCAGCCAGAAAGGTATAGTCCATCTGCTTTTAGTTCAAATTTTTCTTTGTCTGTTACTGATAATGATCCCAGAACTCTGAAGGAAGCGGTGGATTCAGAGGATGGAAAACTCTGGAAAGAGGCCATGGTCGATGAAATGGCATCTTTGCACAAAAATGAGGCTTGGGATTTGGTGGAGTTGCTGGCTGGAAGGAAACCCATTGGCAGCAAATGGGTGTTCAAGAAGAAGACAAATGGAGAAGGAAAGGTGGAGAAATACAAAGCTCGGTTGATAGCAAAAGGTTATTCCCAGGTGCCGGGAATTGATTTTGGTGATATTTTTTCTCCTGTTGCCAAGGTAACTTCTATTAGATTACTTTTATCTGTTGCTGCTACTTTTGATTTTGAGGTAGCACAGATGGATGTGAAGACAACATTTCTTCACGGGGATTTGGAAGAGGAAATCTACATGAAGCAACCTGAAGGCTTTGCGGTGAGGGGTAAGAAAGAACTGGTATGCAAGTTAAAGAAGTCTCTGTATGGGTTAAAACAGTCACCAAGGATGTGGTATCAGAAATTTGATACATTTATACGGGGACTTGGCTTCACCAGAAGCAAAGCAGATCATTGTGTGTATTTTAAATTAATTGGTGACCATATTATTTATCTGGTCTTGTATGTGGATGATATGTTGCTGGTTGGAAATGACAAAGAAATTATCCAGGATTTGAAGACCCAATTGTCCTCCAAATTCGATATGAAAGATCTTGGTGCTGCAAACTATATTTTGGGCATGGAAATTAAAAGAGATTGGTCAAAGAGGAAGCTCTGGTTAAACCAGAGGAAGTATGTTGAGACAATACTCCAGAGGTTTAATATGCAGGATAGTAAACCGGTGAAGGTTCCTATTCCTGTAGGTGTGAGGTTATCTGCTGAACAGTGCCCCAAGACACAATAAGAGGAAGAGGACATGTCCCGTGTTCCATATGCAAGTGCAGTGGGTAGCCTGATGTATGCAATGGTCTGTACTAGACCAGACATTGCACATGCAGTGGGAGTATTGAGCAGGTTTATGTCAAAACCTGGGAAGGAGCACTGGACAGTAGTGAAGCGGGTTTTCAGGTATTTGCGTGGCACTAGTGATTATGGTTTGTGCTACCAAGGAAGACCAGGATTGGACAGAGTGTTGGATATTCATGGCTTTGTTGATGCATACTGGGTTGGAGATCTGGATCAGAGAAGATCTACAAGTGTGTATGTGTTTAACCTATTTGGAGGTGCAGTCAGTTGGATGAGTAAGAAACAATTTGTAGTGGCATTATCAACTACAGAGGCAGAATACATGGCAGCCACTCATGCAAGCAAGGAAGCAGTTTGGTTGTAGAGATTGTGTTCAAGTATGGGGTTAGTACATGGAGCTATAAGAATAGACTGTGATAGCCAAAGTGCAATTTTCTTGGCAAAGAACCCTGCTTATCATTCAAAGACAAAGCACATTGATGTTCAATATCACTTTGTGAGGGATATGATAGAAGACAGAAAGGTGTTGCTGGTAAAGGTGGACACTTTGAAGAATACTGCAGATGCATTGACAAAATTAGTGAACTCTGAGAATTTCTCTTGGTGTAGAGAAGCAATGGGAATCTCAGGGCTGCAAAATGACTAAGCTCTCCTGTGGCCCCTTGTGGAAAGAAAACAACAAGTGGGAGATTGTTGGGTTGTGTTATATTCTTTACACGTAGTTAATAGGCGGTTTGAAGGGCACCCATAACCCCACTTTATGGGGTTCGGGGCAACACCCCGGAAAATTTTGGTTTTGGACCATATGTTAGGTTGGGTGAACCCACCTATGGTTTTGTGCATGATTTTCGGACATGTTTTTTGCACGCGACGGTTTTCGGTCCATGGTATTGGACGCGATGGTTTTTGGTCCATGGTATTGGATGCTTCGGCATGTGTAAATATGTATTGTAACATTGAAAGGAACATAATGAAAAATCAAGCTGGTAGTCCCGGTTTTGGGATCCAGGGAAAAATCTCTGTGCATATGTGTTTTATGGGTTATGCTCTCGCAATGTTTATTTTCTTTGTTTAAGAATTTGTATGCAGGTAATTTTTGTACAGGGTTAAAACCTACAAATGGTTCCACATCCTCATCCTTTCTTGATAGTGCATCAGCCACCACATTTTGCTTCCCTTTTTTGTAGATGATTTCAAAGTCATAACCCAACATCTTTGTGACCCACTTTTGTTGCTCTTCAGAGGATAATCTTTGTTCTCAAAAGTATTTAAGGCTATCATGATCCGTTTTTACCTTGAAGTGTCTTCCCATTAGGTAGGGTCGCCATTTCTTAAGTGCATGGAGTATTGCCAACATTTCCTTCTCATAAATAGCTTTGCTTAAAAACTTTCCCTTGATTGGACGACTTTCAAAAGCAATGGGTCTTTCATCTTGCATTAGAACAACACCAATTCCATTTTCTGAAGCATCACATTCCACAATAAAGGTTTTTGTGAAGTCCTGTGTAGCTAAGACCAGTGCTTGGCACATTGCCTCTTTAAGATGTTCAAAGGCCTTTGTTGCTTTTGGAGTCCATGAAAATGCATCTTTCTTCAATAATGTTGTTAGAGGTGCTGCTATTCTCCCACAATTCTTAACAAACTTGTGATAATACCCTGTCAACCCAAGAAATCCTCACAGATGCTTTATGGATGTGGGGATTTTACATTCCTTAATGGCTTTAATTTTGCTAGGATCTACCTTAACTCCTTCATGAGATACAATATGACCCAAATATTCCACCTCTTGGACTCCAAAGAAACATTAGGATCTTTTTGCATATAATTGTTTCTCTTCCAATAGTTGTAGCACCCTGTCAACATGTTCAACATGATCCTTCCAAGACTTGCTGTAGATTAGTCTATCATCAAAACATACTAACACAAATTTTCTAAGGAACGGTTTGAAAATTGAATTCATCAAACCTTGAAATGTTGAAGGTGCATTAGTAAGGCCAAAAGGCATGACCAAAAATTCATAATGAACCTCATGAGTTCTAAATGCTATTTTTGGAATGTCTTCAATCTTCATTCTGATTTATTGATATCCCGAACGAAGATCCAACTTGGTGAAGTAAATTGATCCATGCAATTCATCCAGTAATTCATCAATGACAGGAATGGGGAACTTATCTTTAATAGTGAGCTTTTTGAGCTCCCTATAATCTGGACACATGTGCCATGATCCATTTTTCTTGTGCACCAATACTACTGGAGCAGAGAAAGAACTTTGACTTGGTTGAATTATACCAGCCTCTAGCATTTATGCAACCATACATTCAATTTCACTTTTTTGGACATAGGGATATCTGTACGGCCCGATTTTTGGAGGAACACTTCCTGGAATCAGATGAATAGCATGATCACGATCACGCATAGGTGGGAGACCTTTGGGAGTCTCAAATACCTTGGAATGATTATCCAAGAATTTTTGGAGATGTGGAGAAATAGATGATTCCGATGTGGAAACATCTAGTGAACATAATCGTTCAATTACACCTCTTTGCTCCTTTTTTAGAAGCTTTGTCATACCATTAGAGCTTATTATCTTTCCTGGTTTCCCTACAATACCCCTTAATTCAACTTCCTTTCCTTCCGTAGAAAATTTGATGAAAAGTTCTTGAAAATTAAAAGCTATTGTACCCAAGGATTGTAGCCATTGGACTCCTAGTACAACATCAGCACCTCCCATTGGAATGGAAAGCATTGGGCTAGTCAATACATATTCTCCCATGGATAGCTTGATATTATGGCACCTTCCAGAGCAATTTATTGTTCCTCCATTTGCAATCATCACTTGACACTCTGGTGCTGGATATAGGAAGCAATTCAATTCTTTTGCTACCCTACAATGAATAAAATTGTGGGTGCTTCCTGAATCAATCAACACTATTACCTTTTTCTTCTTGATTTATCCTTCTATCTTGATGGTTTGAGGAGTGGTAATTCCCGCCAATGCATTACAAGATATGGTCGGATTTATGTGTTCTTCATCTAGGCTTTGTTCCTGGAGAATATCTTCTTCTTTTGACCTTTCTTGCTCCTTTTCTTCTTCCTCTTCACAATCTATGTAGAATAATTTCTTCTCAGCACACTTATGACCTTTAGTGTATTTTCTATCACAACTGTAACAAAGCCCTTTTGGTCTTTTTTCTTCCAATTTTTGTGGTGTCAACCTTATAGGTTCTAGAAGACTAGGGGCAACAACACTTCCGTCTTTATAGTTGTGAGTGGTATGCTTCCTGGTTGCCATAATTTTTCTTTCCATTTTTCTTGCTAACCTGAATGCCTTCTCTAATGAATTAGGTTCACAAAGGTGAACATCATGTTGGATATTATCCTTTAAAGGCCCTATGAACACATCAATCCTATGCTCCTCTGGAATATCTTTTACCCTTATGTTCAATTTTTGGAACTCCTCAATGTGCTCCATTACTGAACCCTTTTGTTTGAGACTTATAAATTGGCTAAGAAAAGTGTTTCTTTTTGTATCTTCATAATGTGCTATCAATTCTTCCGTAAAAATTGCCCAAGTGACAAATTCTTTACGAGAGTAAAGCCATTGATACCATACAAACTGATTTGGTTCCAAATATACAGTTTCCATACATACCTTTTGTGTGTTTTGCACATTATTGAGATTGAAGAACTCCTCCACCTGTAATATCCATGTGGTGGGATCCTTGCCATCAAACTTCCTCATATCGATTTTTGGAATATGGTGTGTCTTCGATCCAACATTAGTGTCTATGGAATCATGATTAACATTACTTTTGTTCACATCATGAGTTTCCTTTACAACCTTTTCACCATTAGTAAGTATTTCTTGTAGAAAATTTGTCAAATCTGTCTTCAAATTTGCCATGTCTGTCTTCAAATCTGTCCTAAAATCTGTCTTCAAATCATCCATCTTAGATTCCATGCCCTTTATCTTAGATTCCACGCCATTTATCTTATATTCCACGCCATTTATCTTAGATTCCACACCACTTAACTTAGCTTCTGTTTGTTGGGTGTGGAGCCTGATTATCTTCTATATTCAAAGGTATCGCCACATTGGACCCCAGTTCGAAATGGGGGCAGCAACGCCGCCCATAAAATATTCGCTGCAGGGGGGTCCAGGGGGGCGGTAGTGCCCCCGAAGCTAAAAACAGCTGTAAAATTGCCTTGTAAAAGTATAGTAATTTATAGTCAATCTGGGCCGTTCATTAGGCGGATGATCTGACGGTAGAACTTATTTTTAGTTTAGGGTTTTTTGCCCTAGAAGGAAACCCCTCTCTTTGTATGAGGGCATTGTATTTGAGGATGTGCGATAGATGTGTATTTTGCGAGCGGGAAATTGAGAGGTGAGACTGTGAGAGAAAACAAAGGATATTACAGCAGATTTGCTGTAGGTTGTGTCTCTTCATTTTGTTGGATAATAGAAAGGAAGGACTGGTTGTTCGGGGTGGACGTAGCCCAAACTGGGTGAACCACATGTATCTGTGTCTCTCTTGTTTTGTGCATTTTCTGTGTTTATATTTTTGCAATATTTTATGTGTTCCATTGCTCCGTAATATATAATTTTCTAACACTATTAGCTTTTGTGAGCGTGACATTTGTTGCACTTGTTCTTGTAATTTTGATATATCATGTAGCATTTCTTCCTCTTCTTCATGAGTCATGCTCAAGTTTCCAGGTTCCTTACTAGGTGTTTGCATTTTCTTTCCTCGGGGCATCAGTTACCGATAATAATTCTTTACTATGCCCTTTGAATTCCGTTAAACCAATCTTACACAAAAATTTAAAAAAAAAACTACACACCTTTTTTCACTTTATAGAAGCCTGATATTGAATTTGATGTATCTCTGTAATTTCGGATCATCCAATTCTGAAATTGTGACTTGTAGTAGCCTTCCGTGTCCTCTTTCCAATGCCACAAGTCTGACCCAAATTGGATTCTCCAAGGAAGAGTTATGTGAAATCTCCCACAGTGACTTGCTTTTAGACTAGTTCAGTAGAGCGAACTTGTACGACGTGCCACGAGTCACTATTTCAACCTTTGAATTTGAAACACACATACGAGAAGCTACAGTCTATCTTCTTTCTGTACCTTCTGACGAAATTTCAATCCGATCTCCAGAGAGAAAGTTATGACAATTTTCCCCAGGTCGCCTGTTTTGAATGTAATTCAGGAGTCTACAAAAAGACCAACTTCCTCGGATCATATCTCCGCAAATATCGCGCGAAAAGCTCTAAAATTCAGACCCAAGGTTTAGCATGATGTCTTCTAAAATGGGTTTTCTTTGTGACTTCTGAAACATCACAAAAAAAGGTTATAGCGAAAATGCCACGATGACCTGTTTGGAGAAGTGAAACCCTAGAATCCAAAGCTCTGATACGAAATGTTATGAAACCAGCTCAAGAAAAGATAGAAAAGTTAGATCAACGCCTTAGAATTCAGCCTCTTCGAGGGGGCAACCTCCTTTACATTACATAAATGAACAATTCTTGGATGATACAAATGACAAAACCTCCTTTCTATATATAGCAGTCTAAGGAGTCACAATATAACCTAGCCGACCTAACAATAATAATATAAATACACAAAAATAACAATAGAGGGATTCTATGGGGCACATAAATAACAACATCGGGGTAATAGGGGCACAACAATATAAATAAGGGGTATAACTACAATAGTAATGGAGTAATCACTAGTATTATAGGGACCCAAGAAAAGGCTTCAAGGTAAATGTGCTAAAAACAAGACTTTGACTGAGGTCTTAAGCTGATTTTTTATCAATTTGGGCTGGGTGACTAGGATAGGATCCATGTCGAAACAATTCCGGAGATGCCCATGTGGTCAGTTTCTTCATTGGATCCCTGTAACCTGCTAAACCTTGGAATTAGTTGTGGAATTCAAAGTTTGCTGCAGAATCAGGCTGCATTCCGCAGCTAATTTGCAGAATCTTATTAAAACAGGACATAATGTTTTGAGGACCACTACAAACCATAACCAACAAATCTTGGACACTTGAACCTATCAAAGCAGTTGGATTTTTTTTTATTGTTCTTTTTTTATTCAATCAAATGAAATGATGAAGTTTATTTTGTCCCCTTTTTTTTCTTTAAACATAACAATTATTTTTCTGATCCTCCAGATTACACAAAGTGCAAGAGGAGAGCATACTCAAGAATTATTAATTTCTTTTTAGACGTAAAAAATAAGGTCTCCTAATTACACTTCCCCAGCAATAACGCCAAAATTTCTAGTGAATTTAGTGTCCTAAATTGCTCTACATAAATTATCAATCCGGGAATCATAAACTGATGAAGTGCGGTGCACCATATGTGCTTAGTTAACCCTTTTTATTACTTCGTTGTTTTATAGTTTATATCGATTTTGGTGTTTTTTTTCTTATGTTAGAATCTAATTTCTAAAGAAAAGAGAAAATGAAACAAATCAAAACTCTGAACAGTTAGATTAATCTAAGCTGGCAAAATATCTAAGAAAAGAAAGAAAGAGAAACAAATCAAGTCTTATTCATAACTTCACATATCACCATTCTTAAGGAACTAAAAAGACTCAATGAGACATGAACTTATGTAATGAGTATCCTACTAAGCTAAAATCAAATCCAATTACTTCATCTATAATCACAATATTTCACCAATTCACTTCTAAAGTAGGGTTAAGCTAAAGGCTTCGGAAATATCATCATATAGCATGAAAGAAATGACATCTAAACTATCTAATTGCACACTAATGAAAAGCAAAGCCAATCATCTCACCTATAATCAAAATATTTCGCCAATTAACTTCTAAAATGAGGTTAAGCTAAAGGCTCTGGAAATATCATCATATAGCATGAAAGAAATGACATCTAAACTATCTCATTGCACACTAATGAAAAGAAAAGCCAATCATCTTAGCTATAATCACAATATTTCGCCAATTAACTTCTAAAACGGGGTTAAGCTAAAGGCTCCAGAAATATCATCATATAGCATGAGACAAATGACATCTAAAGTATCTAATTGCACACTAATGAAAAGCAAAGCCAATCATCTCACCTATAATCACAATGTTTCACCAATTTCACCAACAACTACTTGCAAATTAGTTATCAACCAAAGGCTCTGGAAATCATCATCATATAGCATGAGAAAATGATCTAATAAGAAAATAGAAAAACATGTAAAGAAAAACTAATCTACAATCAACCGGTTGAACACATTTGCATGAATTAAAATTACATGAATGAAAAATCTAAACTATCATACTTGAAAGCAATAAAATCACATACTTCGAATGAAATCAAAGCAAAACTACAAAATAAAATCTACTCTACCTTACATTCTAATGTGCTCCATGACATCTACTTCACATCTCCTTCCATGTTGAGAACATCAAAGCTTTATTCAAATTATTCAAAGTTACAAAGTACAACAAAGCTCTCCAAAGCTTTTTGAAGCCATCAGAGAAGAACTACAAGCGCCAAGCTAATGAGCTACCAAGAAAGCTACAAGCGTAAGAACTAACAATCTAAACTAACAAATGAAGGAGAGAGGTCTCCTATTTATAAAATAATATGAGAAGCCATCTCATTAATGAGAGTCCATGAATCTCTCCATCTACCTCTAGAGTCCTAATCAAAATAGGAACTGATACGACACATGTCTTCTTAGAGTTTCAATACAATTAAGAGATGTGACACATATCCTCATGATCCCATGATTCTCTCCACTCAAATTCGAATTTGGCCTTAGAGTGCCACATAAAGGTCTTCTAGAAGCCTCCTTTGGACCTACACATGTCAGCAATCTCAACCCACTTGTTAGGTATAAGCATGTGCACATTATTTTCTAATTTTTAACCACAAATTCACTTAAAAATGCTAAGAATTAATAATGTTTGGAAAAACATAAATTTGACCCAATGGTAATGAAAGTGAGATGAATATAGTGACATAGTAGTAAAATGGAGGTGATATAATGGACATAATAGTGACAGTGTAATGGAAATGGATGACATTTTCAAGACCCAACAATTCTATATGCCTTTTAAGTTTAATTGCAGCCCACAAATGTTCCTTTCTTCTGATATGCATCTAGTTTGTTTCCTTTCCCTTTCAGCACATGAATGTATATGGGACAACCAAAAATTCAAAAATAAGAAACATCATGTTTCTTACCAGTCAATACTTCTTCGGGTGTCTTGAAGTCCAAATGTTGATGTGGGCATTGATTTTGGACATAGATAGCGATGTTGATAGCTTCTCCCCATAAGAACTTTGGAAGACCTTGATCATGAACCATAACCTAAGTGGCATCAATGATAGTATGATTCTTCCTTTCGGAAACACTATTTTTTTCAGGAGCTTATGCAGTGGTAGTCTCCCTCTTAGTGCCAACGTTTCTACAATAGTGTTTGAATTCATTAACCTCATATTCAGTCCCATTATCTATCCTCTGAATTTTGATCCTCTTCCCTGTTTGATTCTAAACCAAGGCTTTGAAGGAGAGGAGACATTTGAATACTTCATTCTTCTTATTTAGGAAATAGATCCATGTCTTACGAGAGAAGTCATCTAAAAAATTAACGTAATACAAATATCCACCCAAAAATGTGACGAAAAACATACCTGATAGATCAGAATAAACAAATTGAATAATATTAGTTGTTTGAGTGTCACTTGAGGGGAATTGTCCCCTTGTATGTTTTCCAGCTTCACATCCCTAACAATCACCTTAATGTTTCAAGGTGAATTCAAGAATCGTTGTTACAATCTGGCTTATATCAGGTAAGGATTTGAAATGAAGGTGAGAAAATCTTGTGTCCGATAATTCAGATTGAAGGGGTGTCACAAATCATTGCTCCCAATGGACTTCCTCCAACCTGATAGATACCTTCAACCCTAAATCCTAGAGTGAATGCATCTCTTGGATTCCTTTTCCAAAGATGAACATTCCCATAAATGAATGAAACCTTACAACCTTTGTCTTCCATTGTAGAAATAGAAACCAAGTTATTTTTCAATTTAGGTACATATAGCATTGTAGGTGAAGGGTTTGAACTTGATTTAAGTGAAGAGTAATTGTCCCAATTCCTTTCACGGGATAAGTGGCATTATCCCTAAGTATAATCTCCATATTTGTATTCTTTTCAACCAAGTTTGAGAGAGCATCTTTATACCAAGCAAAGGGCCTTGAGGCACCACTATCAATCAACGAATGGTACAATGTATCTGGAGGAGAGAGCATAATAAAGATAAATTTATTTTTTATTTCCATCATTAGCTTCATCATACCTTGACTTTCTTGATTTCTTGGGAGAGTGACCACCCCCATTTCAAGTAGTAGGGGCACTCCTCTTTCCTTTGGTAATGAACCTGTTGTTCCTTTGATTCCTTGGACCAATATTGTTCCTTATTTTAGAATGAGTGGAGAAGGAAGTAGGACTTTTTCCATTTAAGTGCTTTTCTCTTTCCATCATCCTTACTTATTCTTGAGTGCATGTAGATAGTAGTTCCTCAAATCTCGGAATCTTGTGACTATTGAGGATGGTAGTGTTGAACACATCCCATTCTTTTGTAATGCCTCCATGTGCACTAACAGTGAGATCTGTTTCACCAATTACTTCTTCAATAGATATGAGATCATTCTCTATCTCGCTGATCCTCATAGAGTAGGATTAGATGGATTCTCCTCTATCCATCTTGGTTCCTTTCAACTTGTTATTATGAAAGAGAATTTGATTTGAATTGTTCAGTTTGAACATCCCAACCAACTTTTCATACATCTCCTTAGATGTTTCCAAATCAAAAAATATATGCAATCAAAGGCTTATGAATTGAATAAACAATAATATTATTAACTTTTACCTCACCTTTCTTGTACTTGGTTTGAGAAACATTGGACGAATTTGAAGGAGGCTTTGCTATTCTTCCTTTGATATAGTCCATGGCACCATCCTTCCAAAGTCAAATCCAAAGTCATCTTCCATGCATGATAGTCAGACTTTTCCTTAAGCTTGTCCTCGGATTTGAAGAAATATGTAGTCATCATTGGGAATAGTTCCAAGTCCTTGTCAATTAGTTTCTTGTAGTGATTTCTTTGATTCACTCTTTCTTGGCCCTTGTCTTCACCTGAGCTCTAATACCATGTTAATTTTAGATAAAAATCGTATGATCTATGCTTAAGACAGTTTACTTCAATGTTCTTTTAGAAACCGAATAACAAATTCCAAATATACCCAGTAGAAATCACATTAATTTATAAGCATTGACAGTAAATGTAGATAGAACATAAAATCATATGGAGAAAACAATCCAAGAAAAGAGGACACAAGATGTGGTGGATGCCAGGGACCAACCCTAATGTGGGGAACCCTTTGATCAAATATTCTTATTATTCTTCAATAGTTCAGAAGATAGAGAGAGAGTACAAATATCATAAATGTAAGCCCAAAACAAATATACCAAATCAGCCCTAACAAGAAAGTAAATGGTGGTCAAAGCTACCCCAAAATGTCCTCAAATTAGCTCGGTCACTAGCAGTCTAACTCAAACTTCCAGGAGAGAAAAAATCATCCCGAAACTAATCGGTAAATCCTAGTCAAAGGAGAGAGAAACACTGATATAATTTTCAACAATCAAATCCGAATTCAACCGAAAGTCAACATTGGTCAACCTATCCCCAACTTCTAGATTTATCTACCAATAAATGCAGCCTAGAGAAATCAAAATTATGGCCCAAAAATCAAGGTTAATGATGGTCAAATCAACCAAATTAAATGCTAGTAAATGTCATGTAAACTTCAACTGATTTTACCTAGAAAAACTCAACCTCCTATCAAACGTGCAAAAGAGAGGGAGAGACAGAGTTGCTAGCCACATGTGCGAAGAAGAGAGAGATACCGCCAAGTTGTACAAACCAATCAAGAGAGAGAAGATGATGTGATGAGATGATGTCAAAATGAGGATAAGTTGACCTCTATTTATAGAATTAGTTGAGGGTGAGGAGACCCATTTATTGGGCTTGATGAGCCTACATTTGACTGTGGTGGACTTTGAAAATTTCCTAATAAGAGAAATAAATTCATAATTCCATTTCTGCTTGTCATAATACATGATCTTTACATCAAAAGTATACCTTTCCTAAGGAGGAATCCAATGGAATAATCGTCTTCATCAGATGAGTTTTCCTTGGGTGGAAGTTGGTCATAGTTTCCAATTTTAACAAAAGACAAGTCAACCCCGTAAGTGGAAAATCCATCTCCTCCAAAACATATAAATAGACACTTCATAGACTTCATTTGACACATCCCACATTATCATCATCTAACCTGAAAGTCAGAGAGAGAATTCACATATACAAAGGAGAAGGAGGGCATTTTTTGTTTCACTGAGAGTTAACTTTCTTCCTATGTTTGACCAATGTTAACCTTTTGTTGCCTAAGAATTTATGGTGTTGTTTTGACAAATATTTTTACTATTCTTGGAGGTCAAATTTTGGCTAGAATATTTTTGCATTGACTGAATATTTGAATTTATTTTCTAGGCTTTGAACACAAGTTTAACTATTAAATTTTGATCAAAGAATTTAGGATCTATTGATGGGGACATCGACTACTCTGAAGGTTGAGTTTGGTTGAGATTCATTGAATCTTGGTGGTCCTTGTTTCTCTTCTATTCTTGGACATTGATTACATGTTTACTGCAGGTCAAATATATCTTATTTGACAGTGTTCCTTGACTGAGTTTTGGCTAGATTCCACAGGGAAAAATCTAGCCCTCTGTTTCAGAATGTGATCATTGACGAGATTTGATTCTCTCTCATTTGACTAGTTTTGACTTGCTTGACTTGTTAGGAAAACGTTTGAATTTTACTAGTTAAAGGATGTATAACCTAGAATATGTATCTCAAGTTGAACATTGAATTAATATCTATGAACAAGAAGAATTGATTTGGGTTTTCCCTCTTATGGGATTTTTCCTTTGTCTTTGAACACAAATATTTGTGTCTCTTTATGATTAACTATCTCGTACTATGCATTCCTACTTATTGTTCTATCTATAATTTCTTAACAGTTACTATAATGAATGAAATTGACTGCTACATTGTTTTAAGTGATTATAACAACATAAAGAATGTGAAAGGTTAACGCTGCTTTGGAGAGAGGAATATACATTTATGATGTTGTGTTACTTTATTACTGAAATAGTAGTGAATATATGCCAAACTTTTTCATCTCAAATTCCGTTTTTAATTATTTCTCTCTGGAATATAATCTTCATTTTTCCATGTCATTAACAATTCATCTACATATACTACAAGATAAATAATAATTTTTCCAACTTTTTTCAAAATAAATATGCATCATTAAGATAAGTGTTTCAAATTTAGTTTCAAAAGATGATTAGTCAATTTTTCATACTAGGATTGGGATGGTTTTTAGGACATACAATGATTTGATGAATTTACATACTTTATTATCTTTTCTCTTCACAATGAAACCTTCTAGTTGAGACATGAAAAAATTTAATTCTGATCTCCTTTCAAAAAACTAGTTTCTACATCCATATGATGGAATTTCCATCCATTATTAGCTACCAAGGAAAAAAGACTATAGTTGGTAGCCCATTTTTCTTTATGTCAAAATCTTTTTGCAACGAGCCTTGTTTTATGATTTTCAGGTGAGCCATCTAATTTATACTTTTTCTTGAAGAGCCACTTGCATCCAGTTGGTTTGTTTCCAAATGGAGGGTCTACCAACTTCCAAGCTCCATTATTTGTGACATCATCATACTCGTTCTTCATTTATTATTTCCATTAATCATGTGAAGTAGCTTCTTTAAATAAATTTGTCTCAAAATTAATAAACATATTTAATTCACAATCATAATAATCATCCATATCATTAGTTGAATCAAAATCATCAACATCACCTCCATCTTTATCTTGTGGAAGTTCTATTTCCCATCTTTCCAACCTGATCGGGATGGACACTATCAAGAGTCTTAGTGATCCATTTTAGAGGACCTTTCTGAGATTTTCTAGGCCATTATATTCACTAAGATGGGTTTGCATCAATATTTGGCCTTCCAATCCACTCAATCACATCACTTAAAGTATATTCTAGATCTTCAAAAGTGGTTGGAAAGTCATGAGGGAGAGAGAGTGTCACATAAGGAGATTAAAAAGATTCATATAACATAGGGGTCGCCACTTCAAGATGTAAAATATCATTATGAAATTCCTTGCATGACTAAGCCTATGCAAACAATCAATCTATTGCTCAAAAACATTTTCAGTCTTCGAAGATTCAAGAAAAATGACATCTGTAGATAGTATAAACTTATTATTTACTTCATCATAGAGATTATTTTATTTGGAGGTATCTAATCACCCTAAGAATATACACTTTCATCTCCTTGTACCAATTTTTTTCTTTTTTCCTTAGGAATCAAGGCATAGCAGGTGTAACTAAACAATATGAGATGCCTTACCAAACAAATGTGGTCATACCACATTTCATAAGGAGTATTGTTTCTAAGAGCATGAAATGGAAATCTATTTTTAATATACATTACACATAGGACTACATCAACCTAGAAAATCAGCTTTACATTTTTAAAAAATATCATTGAATGAACCATGTTTAATATAATCTTGTTCATTCTTTCATCTACACCATTCTATTGTGGATTATAAGTAAAACGTATTTGATGCTAAAACCCATGTTGGTGGAGATAGATTTTAAATTCATTTGAAGTATATCATTCTCCATTATAAATACAAATGGAGCTATTATGAGATTATGTATCATTTTCAATCGATGGATGAAATTTTTTGAGAGTTTGAAAAAACTTCATATTCATTCTTGAACAAATACACCCAACCCATTACGATGTAGTAATAAATTAAATTCATCATATCCTTATTTCTATTTTCATAAAGAATAGGCGTAGGCCACACAAATAAGAATGAGTCAACTCAATATTTTTGTGTGGTCTATAAATAAAATCATGAAATGGTTGTTTGTTATGTTTTCTAAGATACAAGCATCACATTGCTTCAGTTTTCTAGGAATGATCGGAAAATTAGCAGTACCATTGATCTTAAATAAACAAATACTACCATAATTTATATGTCTAGATATTGCATAACATAAGAGGCAGGATGACAATGTTCCTCAATTATACTGAGAATTGGATACATAATTATATGCGTAAGCATACATTTCGTGCAACTTCAGAAACCTTTATTCTTCTATTCCTATCTTCACAAGTGTGTTTTTTGATGCTTTTCTCACCTCAAATTTCCATGAAAAGTATCAATGGTGTGTCCTTACTAGAAAATGTGAACCTAGGACAACTGGATTCTCCGTAGCTCTCGAACATATGAAACAGTATGTAGAAGAAAGTCAAGAAGTCGAAGTACTTTGAGATGGTGGTGACAAGTTCAAATGTCCTTTGTTTTGACTTATCTGCAAAATAGAATACTCCATCTATATTGTCAACAAAATCTTCAAAAAAAATAATTTCAAAATGTTGTGTGGTAGGTTGCGCTTGGGTGAAGAAATCATGCATCGTTCCATGAAGAAAATTAAGTATTAAACAAGCCTCTAGTTACTCCAATATTGTAGTATGCCACAATATAATGAGAATATTCAAGTTCTTTATGTTTGTCTAGATCTCTTGTTTTACCTTTCTCATCATTTATTTCTTGTTGAATTCTATCCCAAGAAAGTTTTCATGTGGATTCATCATGTCGATTTCTTTTGTAGGGAACATAATGGAGATTAAGTCTTCCTCCTTTATAACTCGCACCCCACCCATATTATTCTTATTTCTATTTCTTACTCTACCCCCTCTTCCTATAAAAGAATATTGTCTAATTATTCTCTTTCTATGAAAGGCACATATATTCTTTAGAAGATTGAGCAATTATCTTCCCACTTCCAAAATATTTATCTCTCTATGCAAAATTCTCCACAAGATTATCAAAAGTCATATCCTTAACTTGGGAACCAGCTTGTAAGGATTCAAGGTAGTCAGAATATGTAAGATATAAAGCCTTGGTGAAAGTTGTGAGACAAATGCCATATTTAGCTTTGGTAGCTTTTACATCATGCATGATAACTCTAATTTTAGAGGCTAGGGAGAGGGGATCATCATATTTCAACTCCATATTAAAGAGTTTGATAATCAACTGGAATACATAAGCCTTAGAGTGTGAACGATATAAATATTTCAACTTCTTTAAGGAATTAAAAGCATTCATAACTGTATTTATGTGACAACTTACCTGTTCATTTACAAATGCAACAATTATGGCATATGACTTGTTATTATTGTTTACCCATATCGTAATACATTTTCTGTTGTGGCCTTTGTAGATGGATTGTTATCTTCTCCTTCACAAACACCTTTCCATAGGTCACTAACACTAAGTTTGTGCTTGATCTTTCTGGACCATTCATGGTAGTTCTCATTTCAGGTAGGAACTACTCCAACAGTGGAGATGAAGGAATGCATCTTTCTCAACCTATAATGTATTCTCTAAGCGGAGACATTAAACAATTTATCCAAAAAAATAATCATTCTCAGGATATGAAAATATAAAATTTAAAAGAAAACACTTTTCTATGGATTTATTGAGGTATGAATGGAACTTCAATAATTGTGACTGTGGAATCTTGTAGCGTGGAGGAGGATAAGTGGGATTTTTTTTCCTCCCATGAGAAAACCACGCATAAAAAACATAGTGCTTGCACGGAAGGAAAATTTATGGTATTAGGCAGAAGCCTAAGGGGAAAATATGAGGAGAGAAGTACAAAATCTTTTGATCCAAGGGAGGGAACACAGAAAAGGTTGGAAAACATTTGGAGTTTACGAGTATGTTTATGTTCATTTGTGCCTTCCTTTTTCTCTCGAAAGTTGCATGTGTTATATAAAAAAATGGGTGATGAGGTATGAGAGTGGGAAAAATGTTTGGACTGTGATTTCCTCTCTTCCTCTAGAGTTTCCCTTTTTAGAAATTTTTAGCGGTGCTATAAAGTGGTATGATTGGATGCTTGTCTCGAAGTTGTGTAATGTCCCATATATTGTTCACCATAAGATTAGGCTAGAAAACTATATTTCAAAGTGGAAAATAATTTTTTTGCCATGTAAAAGAAACTATGTTGTTTAAAATGTTTTCATTCCTTAAATAGATCTTGTTTTGAACAAACCCATGGAAATGCAATGAGAATTCTAGACGAATCAACATTACATAAACTGCTAGTAACAAAATGGTCATTTGAGTTCATGTTTCTATGTTTAGCTTGTTTCAATGTCAAAATTTATAAAAGTATATATTTATTTTGTATTATCCCAAACTAGGAAATACAATGAATACCAAAACATGCAGTAAGCTACAACAAGAAAATACAGCCACACGAGCACAATTTTTTACACTTGCAGAAATAGACTAATAAACCATAGAATAACAACAACAAATCTAAGCCATTTTATTAAAATTTCTTTAGATTTGAGAAAAATAGAGTAGAATGATAGAACTTGGGCTTTCTAGTGCAAGGACACAATACCCACACAGAGATTTAAGTGAAATCCAACTGAAATGGTTCAATTTGTCCCAATGCACTACCTAGAAAATTGTACTCTTGATGTTCAAAGTGAACTATCATTTCTGACATTAGCGTTGCTCCACAAAATCTGAAAAATTAAAGAGAGGCTACTCACATCCCAACCAATAAAATCCATAAATATTTTGAGGCAATTCCATCTCGATGAGAATGCCCAAAATAGGCGAAAATCCCAGCTAAAATTGTCATTCGCCTTGCCATAAGTGTTAAAATTTGGGTACCAGAGGACAAGTGGTTCCCTAAGATTTTCATCTTTGGCCTAGGGAAAAGTGTCTAAATTTATTTTTACTTTTCTCCTAAGGTGACTTTATAAGTTGTAAAGTTACATTCTAATTCAAAGGTGACTTTATAAGTGGTAAAGTTAGATTCTAATTTAAAGGTGACTTCATTAAAGTCAATGAAGAATTAGAAAGTGAAAAAGTGACTATGGAAATAAAAGGCTAAGTGGGTGAGTTAAAAAATAGAAAGTGAGAATTAAACACATATTTATTCTCATCCCTAGATTTAAATGAATCTCACCCATTAGATATTAGGTTAACCCAAAAGGTCATTTAGAGAATAAAAGGAGAAGAGAAGAGGAAAATATCAATTCATTCTTTCATGAACATTTCAAGAGAAAGAGAAGAGAGAGCAAGGAGAAAATTTCTGAGTGAAGAAGTGAAGGAAAGCAGCAAGAAGACATTTTAGCAAATCTGGGCAACAACATTTATTGGCACACATCCCAAGCCAAAATTGTACAATAGGAGAAAGGCACATAAATCAAGGAAGAGGGACAGTAGAAAAAGCATGAATTTTGAGGCAGGTTTTGGGCATGATTTTCAAAGCAACCGTACTGTTGAAATCCGCAAGATCCATACATCAGGTTTCGAGTATAATTTTCGAGGCAGGCTGCACAAAATTTAATGTTATTTTATTGCTGGGAAAATTTCCATTTTGGTAGTTTTTTGATTGGCATGATTTTCTCGGCAGAGTTCAAGCACAGAAATTGAGATAAGTTGTAATTTGTGGTTGCTAGAATTTTTACTGTGTATTTCAGTTTCTTTGTAAAAGCATTCTCTGAAATAAAGAAGAGCTCACAAACTTGATTTTCCCAAAGAGTTTTAGTGGGGTTTTTCCTAGGTCAAATTGACAAAAAATCACTGTGGTATTTTTCATCAGTGGCTGTCATAATTTTGTTGTGTTTTATTTCTGCAATTTCAGTAGTTGTGAAATCTATAAATTTGTGTTTTCAGAAAATATTGTCATTTCCAAATTTTAGAACTTTTATCATGCTTGGGTTTAAAACTAAATTCATGGAAGGATAAGGAAAACTAATAACTGTTAGAAAATTATATATTACGGAGCAATGAAACTCATAAAATATTGCAGAAATATAAACATAGAAAATGCACAAAATAAGAGAGACACAGATATACGTGGTTCACCCAGTTTGGGCTACATCCACCCCGAATAGCCAGTCCTTCCTTTCTATTATCCAACAAAATGAAGAGACACAACCTACAGCAAATCCGCTATAATATCCTCTGTTTTCTCTCACAGTCTCACCTCTCTGTTTCTCGCTCACACTGAATACACATCTATCACGCAGCCTCAGATACAATACCCTCATACAAAGAGAGGGATTGCCTTCTAGGGCAAAAAACCATAAACAAACATAAGTTCTACCGTTAGATCATCTGCCTAATGAATGGCCCATATTGACTAGAAATTACTATACTTTTACAAGGCAATTTTACATTTATTTTTGGCTTCGGGGGCGTTGCCCCCGATCCCCCGCCAGGGGACCGCTGGCCCCCGTACCCCCCAGCCGGGGGGGATGGGCCCTCTCGGACCCCTGCGGGGGGGACAAGTCCCCCCCGCGTGGAGGGGTGTACAAAACATCCTGGGGTATACATCCGGCTGAAACAAAGACCTCTGAACAATCATGCTCCACACACAACAATAACTAGAGTGGGGGTTGAAATTCTTCATGGTATCAGACCTTGGTTGGCTGAAAAGTGGAGTTTGGGACAACAAAGTGAAAATTACAGGAAGTTGATTTTTACACAAAAACCGAAACCTTTACCACAAATTTGAAAATTTTAGTTTCGTAGTACAGTGAAACATGTCTTTGGGTTTGAGAGTTGAAGGAAGGTTGGATGGGAAAAATAGTTATAGTGCATAGAAGGAGGAAATCCAGAGCATCTTTGAGGAAACAAAAGTTTGGGGAATTATGGTAAATAACACAAACAACTGACTAGTAGTACATGCTGACCCTGTACAGTCCTGATGATGAGTCTTGCTCTAGACTCGAAACGTCGACAAAAAAGAAAAAGATGAACACTGTGGATTATCCGAATTCAATCTCTCAAAAACCACTCCACAGAAACCTACAATCCAAAACAGTTGGAGGCGTTTAACAAAAAGAATGCTAAGACAAAAATATTGATTCTGGAAGGAGTCAAAGATCATGTCGTTCCTCATGTGAGATGAAAGAATTATGCACGTGAGATGTGGACAACATTGACTAGTCTTTACCAGAGCTCAAATGAAAACAAAAAAATGGTCCTAAAGGATAAATTGAAGGCCATTAAAATGGCTAAGACTGATAGTGCTACAACATAGATCACAAATATCACTTTAGTGAGAGATGCGTTGGCATTCGTAGGTGAGACCATTACACCTACTGAGTTGGTGAGGATTACATTGAATGATCTTCCAAAGGCTTGGGAGAATTTTGTGGATGGCATTGTTTCATAGGAAAACCTTCCCAGACGGGAGAGGTTGTGGGATGATTGCATTTAGAATGAGATCATAAAGAACCATCTTGGGGTAGACGAATAGGTGGAGGAGGATGACAATGTGGCGTTGTTAGCAAGAAGAAATAAGGGAAGAGTAAAGAAGCAAGCTTTCAATAGTGGAGGCAAAGGCAAAGGTAAAGGTAAGCAATAGAACAAGGATAAGGACTATTCCAAAGTCAAATATTGGAACTATCAAAACTTGGGACACTATGTTGTTGTGTGTCCGAAGAAGAAGAACAAGAAAGGGGAGACAAACCTATGGCAACTTCTGCAAATATAGAGAGATTCTCAGAGAGCTTTGATTGAGATTTTGGGTTCATAGCTTGTGAAGCCACTAGTGCAGGATCACTTGCCATATAGGTTCAGAGGGAGTGTTTAGTCTCCACTACTAATAGAGCATCTTTTAGAATTTGGTATGTTGACAATGGGGCCTCCTGCCACATGACAGGAGTCAGAGAGTACTTCTCAAAGCTTTCAGAGGATGATACTGATATGGAGGTAGTACTTGATGATGACATCATGGTTGGAAAAGTCAGTGTGGGGACATTGACATTTGATAGGGGACCCAAACCTCCCTTGAAAATGTTAGATGTTCTATATGTGCGTGGAATGAAGAAGAACCTGATATCCATCTCAGCACTTAGGTACAGAAGGTATGATGTCTTGTTTAGGAGAGGGAAGGTGCTTATATATCCAAGGGGGATTCTAGCTTCTTCAGCTAGAGTGATTGGTGTGTGCCATGCCAAGGTGGAAAAGTTCTCATTCCAGCCCCTGATGGCATTGAGTAGTAGCACCCAAGACATGACCGACATCAGATCTAGCCATTTAGAGTTGTGTGAGATTTGGCACCGCAGGATGGGGCACATGTATCATGGTGCCTTGAGTACATTGCGGGAGATCACCACTAGTGTGCCAGATTTCAGTTCTAATCACGTTGATGTATGTAGAGGATGTGCCATGGGAATTTTTCCAGATCCCCTTTTCCCAACAATAACAGTAGAGCGACCGAGATCCTTGACTTGATTCATACCGATCTGAGTGGTCGAACGTCTCATGTATCCTTGAGTGGCTATGAGTACTATGTTTTATTCATTGATGACCACTCCATGAAGACCTGGATTTATTTCTTGAATACCAAGAGTGAGGTCTTCAACCGATTTCAAGAGTTCAAAGCTCTTGTGGAGACCTAGACAGGTATAAATATCATGGTCCTCAGGTTACACAATGGGGGGGGAGTATACCCTTGGGGAGTTTGTTGATTTTTGTGCTGAGGCAGGCATTGGGAGGGAGTTCATAGTTCCTTACAACCCCCAGCAGAATGGGGTTGTAGAGAGGAAGAACAGAGCCATTACAGGGGCAGCCAATGCCATGCTTCATGATCATGGGTTACCTTTATTATTATGGGCAGAGGCCTACAACACTGCTGTGTAATTGTAGAGAAAGAGTCCACATCGTGCCTCGGGGAATGTGACTCCGGAGGATGATATTTATCGGAAGAAGCCTAATGTTGGGAACTTTCATATCCTTGGGTGCCTTACATATTCCTATGTCCCCAAGGAGAATAGGACCAAGCTAGAGTGCACTGCACACAAGGGCATCTTTGTGGGTTATAGCAAGACCTCAAAATCTTATCATAATTATATTCCTACGCAAAATAAAGTGGTTGTTAGGTAGGATGTGAAGTTTGAGGAGGAGAGAGCTTTCAGGAGGTCATGGGAGTTAGAGTATCTAGAGTCACCAGACCCTCAGGAGTAGCTGAGTTAGTCACAGGGATCTAGTGGTCAGCGATCAGGAGGTACATCAATTACAGTGTTAGGTCCATCAGTGAGTAGTGGCTCTCAGTGTCAAGTGGGTGGTTCTTCGAGCATCATGCAGGGGAGTCTACAGAGCAGTTCATAGGGTAGTCCACTAATGGATAGTTCACACCGTACTTCGGCATCTACCAGCACAAGTTCAAGCATAAGGTTAGTTGGCATGCCTTCAGGAGTTCAGGCTTCTATTCATGATGAGGATTCTTGCCCTCTGGTGGGAGATGTATGCTCAGGGAAGAGGAAGCCCAAGTGGCTTCAAGATACCTTGCACGAGGCCACATTAGTTTTGAGCCAATGTGACCGATTAGAGAGAGTAAACCACCTAAGCGGTTTTGTAATTACATGGGATTAGTAACAAGAATTTGTAGTTAATTATGAAGAAGGATGTTTGGGAGGTAGTTCCAAGGCTCAAATGTAAATTAGTTGTTACTTCCAGATGGCTCTATAAGATAAAGTATGTTGTACATGGAAACATTGAGAAGTTGAAGGTTCGATTTGTGGCGAGAGGGTTTTTACAGTAACAGGGAGTTAACTATCAGGAGACCTTCACTCCTGTAGCTCGTTATGCATATATTTTCTCCATTATATTGATTGCAGCAGAGATGGATTAGAAGATCCACCAGATGGATGTGAGGACCTCATTTCTCAGTGGCTTCATTCAGGATGAGGTTTTTATTGAGCAGCACAAGGCTTTGAGGTTCGTGGGAAGGAGCGCATGTATGCAGATTGAAAAAGGCACTTTGTGGCTTGAAGAAAGCTCGTATAGCTTGGTACTCGAGGATTGATACATGCTTGTAGCAGTTGGGTTTCACAAAGAGTGAGGTTTATCCAAACCTATATTTCATTATGGTGGGTGAGGAGCCTCTCATTCTAGTGTTGTATGTTGCTGACTTGATTGTCACTCGTGCATAAAGACTCATTAGCGGTTGTAAGAGAGATATTTATTTAGAGTTTGAGATGAAGAATATCGACTTGATGCATTATTTCTGGGATTGGAGGTGTGTCAGGAGGAGGGGCATTTCATCATGGGACAAGGGAAGTACATTATGGATATTATTAGTAGATTTCACATGGAGGATTTCAAAACCATCTCTACACCTATGATCACTAAGTAGAAGAAGCTTCACTCTTCTAATTATGAGTTGGTGGATCCTACTCTATGCAGAAAACTGATATGTAAATTGATATATTTGTTCAACACTCGATCAGATATATGTTTTGTAGTTAACAATATGAGTCAGTTCATGTGTTAGCCCATGAGAGTGCACTGGGTGGCTGCAAAACACATTCTTCATTACTTGTAGGGGAGTATGGATTTTGGTCTATATTATAGATAGGGTGATGGAGTGAGCATAGAGGGGTACATGGATGCATATTGGGTGGGTTGTTCTGCAGATAGGAAGAGTAATTTCAGGTGTTGTTTTGGTCTAGGTTTGACAGTTGTGTCGTGGATCAACTAGAAACAACACTTAGCGCATTGAGCTCAGTTGAGGCGGAGTATATGGCTGCTAGTTTGGCTAGTTGTGGAGCTATATGGATTTGCAAGATGTTGTTCTATCTATTTCGTTAGGCATTGAGACCTTCAGTAATTTACTGTGATATTCATAGCTGTATAAAACTCACGGAGAATCCAATTTTTCATGACAGGTCAAAGCATATTGATATCAAGTATCAATTCATTAAATACTATGTCCAAAAAGGAGTTGTCAAGCTTGAGTACATTTCCACAAATGAGAATATAGCAGACATTTTTACCAAAGCCTTACCATGGGTCAAACATGTCTACTTAAGAGAGAAGATGGTAGTGGTGAGGAACAATTTCCTCGGTAAGAGGGAGCGTTAAAATTTAAGTACTAGAGGAAAAGTGGTTCCCTAAGGCTTTGATCTTTTGACTAGGGAAAGGTGTCCAAATGTATTTGTACTTTTCTCCTAAAGTGACTTTATAAGTGGTAAAGTTATATTCTAATTTAAAAGTAACTTTATAAGCGGTAAAGTTACATTATAATTTAAAGGTGACTTTATTAATTTCAATGAAGAATTAGAAAGTGAAAAAGTGACTATGGAAAAAAATGGCTAAGTGGGTCTTTAGTTAAGTGGGCGAGTTAAAAAATAGAAAGTGAGAATTAAATGCACTTTTATTCTCATCTGTAGATCTAAATGAATCTTAGCCATTAGAGCTTAGGGTAACCCAAAAGGTAATTTAGAGAATAAAAGGAGAAGAGAAGAGGAAAAGATCAATTCATTCTTTCATGAACATTTTGAGAGGAGGAGAAAAGAGAGCAAAGAGAAAACTTCTGAGCAGTGAGGAAGTGAAGGAGAACAGCAAGAAGACATTTCAACAAATTTGGGCAACAACATTTATTGGCATGCATCCCAAGGAAAAACCATACAGTAGGATAAAGGCATAGAAATTGAGGAAGAGGGACAAGACCAAGGGTGCACATTTCGAGGCAGGTTTTGGGCACAATTTTAGAGGCAAACATATTGTTGAAATCGTATGGTCCATACAGTCTATACACCAGGTTTTACAAATGATTTCTGAGGCAGGTCATACAAAATTTAATGTTGTTTTATTGATGGAATAATTTCTGTTTTGGGAGTTTGCTGATTGGAACAATTTTCAAGGTAGAGTTCAAACACGAAAATTGAGATAAGTTGTAATTTGTGGTTGCTAGAAATTTTACTGTGTATTTCAGTTTCCCACTAAAAGCATTTTCAGAAATAAAGACGAGCTCTCAAACTGGTTTTTCCCAAGAACTATAGGGGGGTTTTTCTAGGGTCATGTTAACCAAAATCACTGTGTTATTTTCTTTGTGTGACTATCATAATTTTGTTGTGTTTTATTTCTCCAATTTTAGTAGTTGTGAAATCTCTAAATTTGTGTTGTCAGAAAATATTTTCATTTCTAGATTTTAGAATTTTTATCATGCTTGGATTTAAAATGAAATGCATGGAGTGATAAAGAAAACTGATAACCAGAGTGGGGGTTGAAATTCTTCAATAATAATGAGGATTTCAGGCTTGAATATCATCTGGAAAATTTCAAAATCTTAACTAGAGTCTCCTCTCACCAAATCAACTAAAACCCAAACAAACACAAAGTTGAATAGGCAAGTCTATGAAACCCCAAAAATAGTGTGTAGCCTTCATAGTCTTCCAATGAGCTACAAAAGTTGAATTGGTGTAAGAATGCACAATTTCCCCAAAGGGAAACTCGTCTGAATCTCAACAAAATTACTTCCTCAAACTTTAAATCAAAATCAGGAACAATAATTGACAAAACACTACTGCTCGACTCCTACAAAATCGTCAAAACTCCAACCCACAGTAGTCGATCCTCAAATGAATAACTTGAACTACCACTATAGCCAAGGAGTGGCAACTAGGTGAATAATTGCAATATGGGAATCCTAAATTGGACTCCCCAAATTACCTCACTAGGGAGACACTCGAAATTCTTTGAAATTATGGTGGAATTCCACTTAGAAATTCCTTATGCTAAACAACACTAGCTGACTTGGTTAAGTAACAGAAGCAAACTCTCTAGTTCTAAAATGAAATGCAAAAAATAGAATAATCAAAATGAGGCTCTAGCCTTTGTTTTATTGTTCCTTTCCCTTTCTCATACCATGAGTCGATTTCTCTCACACTATGCTTTGATACCATGGTTCGATTTCCATTTTGGTAACCACCACAACTTCAATATAATTTTTCTTTTCTCCTAACTTTGGCCTTCTTTTCTCTCCAAAAACTATATTAAGCCCTCATAACACATTTTCCAAAGTTCCAACTTTTTCTTTTCCTGCAAAATTTATTTAATATCTCCAAAACTTATTTCTCGTAATTTTATATATCTAAATATATATATTAGTCATCAAAATTTGAAAATTAGGAATTTCCTTGTCAAAATTTTTAATTGTAGACATGATAGTCCTCCCCACCAAAAAATTCTTGCCCTTAAGCAATGCCTCAACAGTCTCCCTTTCTAACTATTGATCACCACTGTAACCACCAATAATGCGAGGGTCCCTAATGTGCCACTGAGTCATCCCCAATCTCACCATTGTCATGACATGAAGGAATGCCTCAGTTCCATGATCTAAGGGCATCCTAATGATGCAGGAGTATTCAACTCAGAAATATCATTGTATTTTAGTAGACATAGGGGGTCTTGTGTTTTAAGGAAGTTGGATTCCTATGTATTAAACTAATGTAATTATTAAGGTTTTGAGTGATTTTAATGAGAGAAGCTAGAATAGGGGTTGATTAACTATTGTGAGGCATATTTGTAGAAGTTCTCCATGTAGAAATTTTGAATAATATGCCACTTATTCATAGATATTATCCCGATTATACACTATTGCGGAATACATGCATAATACATAACCTCCTCTATGTTGATCATCAATTTAGCAGCATTAAAAACAATGAAACATCAATCACATATACACACATTAACACAGTATGTAACCCAGGGAAAACTTACAGCTAAAAACCCCACACTATATGTATATTAATGATTGAGAACATGTAAGAATACATAGTAATACTCCTCACAAGTACTCAGTACTATCTCCACCTTTTACACACAAAACTAGCTCAAATCCAAACAAGTAACAGGTTCAAATCTCCAACACTGCTTTGCCTGCCTCCACTGCACAATGCTTGAGAATCACTCACACTGAAAATCACATGAGCACAGGCTATAATCCTTGGTATTGGCCCACATTGCACAGTCTTCATTGTCATAACTCAATCTCATTGATTGTGCAAGATCTCATGCACAACTATAGTCACAACTGATAGAAATCTCAACCTCTAACACCTGTCTCCACCGAACTGTACATGCACTAACATGCAACTGAGTTAACTGATGTATTCTTTAGTTGCTTTATGAGTTAATAATTAGTTCACACAACTCATCACTAGTCTATTTGAAATTAGACTAATTAAAACTAGTTCAACCAAGTCAAACTGGACACAACTCCATCAACTCCACATCCAACTCCACCAAACTCAACTGCTTGAGTTCTAACTAAAGTCCTGCATGAAATAGCTCAACTGACCCACAAAGAAAGCATATTTCCTTTTGACAGCTGCTTGTGCCACATCTGTAGCTCAAACTGAAGTACTCCAAGAGGATAAGATAATGTTTATAGTCTAAATATTATTATGAGACAATAATATTTGACTTTTCTATTTTTAGCTTAGCAGTCTAAAAATAGACTCTGATCACACCACTGTGAACCAAAAATAGAACTCCATCTATTTTTCCCAACATGACCAATCATCCATAAACAACATACTGCAACTCATAGACCATGATCCATATGTCTAAAAATAGACATAGTCTAAAAATAGACTTTGTGCCATAATTTTCCTGTGGGCCCACTTAGTGAAGGCGACTCCTTTCCTCTAAGCTCCATCATCTTCTTGGATTCCCAACACTCCCTCTCAACAAGATATGGATTATCAGCAACAACTATCATGCCTTGGTGGTATTCAAATTTGCTCCTCGTGAGCGTCTTCATCAAGATATCAACATCCTAATCCTCTGTTGGAATGTATGAAAGTAACATGATTCTCCGCTGCACACAATCTCCTATATGATGGTACCTGATGTCAATAGGCTTAGATCTATCATGCAACACAAGATTAGCAGAGAGTTTAATGCAACTTTGTTATCACAATAAATCACAGTAGGCTCCAAGTAAGAACCGAACAAACCAACCAGGATCTTTCTCATCCATATAGCCTTGCATGTAGCCAAACTTGCTACCATATACTCGGCCTATCCTGAACTAAGTGCCGCGGATCTCTGCTTCCTGCTGTACCAAGAAATTGTTGTCGACCCGATACTGAAGACCCCTCCTGATGTGCTCTTTCTATCTATTGGGCTCCCTGCCCAATCTGCATCCGTGAAGCCACATAGCTTCACCTCATCCTCCTGTCTATACCACAATCCATATCCCGATGTGCCTCTCAAATAACGCAATACATGCTTGCCTGCCTTCCAGAAGAGCTTGATTGGCTTAATGATAGCTTGTGAAAGCTCGTTAAGATCATAACATATAGCAGGTCGTGTATTGACCAGATACATAAGCGACCCCACCAACTGTCAATAAACAATGGCATCCACTTCTTCTACTCAAGCGGCATCCTCCTTCCTCCAACCTCCAAGAAGAGGAGTATCAACAGGCTTGCAGCCATGCATGTTGAACTTCCCTAGTATCTCCCAAGTATACTTACCCTAAGAAACAAATATTCCATCTCTGCGTTGCCAAATTTCCAATCCCATGAAATAATGAAGGAGGCCCAAGTCCTTCATTTCAAACTCCTTAGCAAGATCATCCTTGCATGAAAGTATCAACAGCTCATCACCCATTAGAATCAAATCATCTACATAAAGTACAATGATAAGAAACTTACCCTCCACCACAATCTGGTATAGGTTAGGATCTGCCTCACTCTTGGAGAATCCAAGTTAGGTGAAATAGTTGTCTATCCATGTGTACTAAGCACGCGGTGCTTGTTTTAACCCATACAATGCTCTCTTGAGCCTGCACACATGCGACTCACTATTGAAGATCTCGAAACCTTCGGGCTATTGAATGTACACCTCCTCCTCAATGACTCCGTTGATGAACACAGTCTTCACATCCATCTGATGAATGTGCCACCCCATTTGTGATGAGAAAGCAAGAATCATCATATGGAAGAATACCTTGTGACAGGTGCAAAGGTCTCCTCATAATCTATCCCCTCTATCTATGAAAAGCCTCGGGCAACAAATCTTGCCTTGTACTTCTCTACACTCCCATCAGCTACCTGCTTAACTTTGTAGATCCATCTCAAACCCACCACTAATTTCCCTTCCGGTCTAGGAACAATCTCCCATGCACTGTTTCTGACAATCGAATCATACTCTTTCACCATGGCATCTACCCATGCGTGATCCTCCACAGCTTCCTCGAAAGAGGATGTCTCATTCACAAAAAATTTTCTCACTTGATCCATGTATCCAGTGTACGAATCAGGTGACTATCTCTATCTGCGTTGGGCTGTAGGTTGTCCTACAACTTTCTCTGCATCTTGAGCCAGTCACTCAGCTTCTCTCAAGCGCTTTCGCCCTCTGATGGTTGGCGCTGCATGAGTGGTCTCTTCCATTCCATGAACTTCATCCTGTGGCTGATCCACGTCATGAAGCTCATCCTTAGGAGCTAATAGCTCCTCATCTGCATGCAAGTGTGGCTCCCTCTCAAGAAAACACTTCATGGCTTTCTCCTCCTGAAATTTTATATCCCGTCGCACAATAGTCTTACCACTGTCTGGAAAATACACACGATAGTTGTGGGGCGTATCAGTGTACCCCACAAATATCCCAACCTCTACGGTCAGCTCCAACTTCTTCCTGGCATCCTTCGTCACATGCATGTAAACGTTAGCACCAAAAATCCTCAAATGAGAAATATCAGGCCTCTTACCAGAATAAGCTTCCTTGGGTGTACTCATGCCAAGTATCCTGCGAGGACAACGGTTTTGCACATATACCATTGTATTGCATGCTTCCGCCACAAGTGAAGGGGTAGGCCCTGATCATGTAACATCACCCGTGCAGCACCCACAATCATTCTATTCTTTTGGTCAGCAACCCCGTTCTGTTGTGGGTTATGGGGAGCTATGAGCTCTCTTTGAATCCCTTCTGCAATGCAGAAATCCTTGAACTCACCAAAGATGTATTCACCACCATTATCACTCCTACGAGCCTTAACCTTCTTCCCCAACTCCTTCTCGACCAGTGTTTTGAACTCACAGAACTTTGAGTATGTCTCGTTCTTCTTCTGCATGAAGAAGATGTAGCACTTTCTAGAGAAATCATCAACAAAAGTCACATAATACCTGTGCTTTGCTGTCAAAGTTACTGAGAAAGGTCCACACACGTTTGTGTGAATTCTCTCAAGGATCATCATGGCGTAACTATCCTTCTCGTGAAAGGTGGCTTTCAGAAACTTTCCTAAAGTACACCCCTTGCATTGATCTGACTGCGCAAGAGTGCCTTTAGGAAGCCCTGTAGTGATCTGCTGCAGTATCTTCAAGGCTCCATGGTGAAGGTGACCCAATCTCCTGTGCCACATCTCACCATCATCCCAGCTCACCAATCCTTCTGCATTGCATGCCATGGTTGCGCAGCCATCTACATGCAACTGATAAAGGTTCCTCACTCGAACCCATATCTTCCGGGTTTCTCCAGTTGTCTTACTACACAGGAAAGCCTTTCCCTCACTGAGAACAACATCATATCCCTTGTCTTCTAACATCGCCACAGAGATAAGATTCTTCTTCAATCCTATAACATGCATCACTTCCTTCAATACGAAGGGTTTACTAGACTCCCTCTCAAAGGAAATGGTATCGATACCGGTCGCAATGTATCTACCATCATCACCGATCTCGATGTGCACTCCAAGATCTTTCTCCTCTAGATCAGAAAACAAATCTCGATCTCCTGTCATGAGAAAAGATGCACCACTATCCAAGAACCACACTGATCCCGTCACACTTGAAACCAAGCATGCGATCAATGAAAAATCAAGCTCAAACTGTGCGGCTAGAGCCTCCCTTGCTGCAGATCCAGAAGCTTACTTGTTCTTCTTCTTTTGTGGACAATCCGTGGCATAGTGTCCGTGCTGGTGACAGTGAAAGCACTTCACCTTGGGCATGTCCTGCTTCTTGCCTTTTGCACCAAACTGAGAATCTTTCTTGCTCTTCCCCTTCTTTGCTTTGGCAGCCAAAGTGCAATTTTCTTCATCAGTTCCCTTTGATGAAGATCCATCCCTAGTAATCAACCTGATCTCCTCCTGCACAAGATCTGACCAAAGTCTCTCCCATCCCGGCAATTTCTCCTGACCATTGACAAAGTCCTGATAGGAATGCCAACTCTTCGGAAGACCAAGTAGAGCCAAGCTCACCAAGTCGTCATCATCGACAGTCACCCCCCCACTTCCCAGCTCATCTCGACATTGAGTGAACTTCGTGAGATACTTGGGCATACTGTCTCCCTTCTCACATTTGATGTTTCTGAGTTTATCCTTGAACGCCAGCTTCCTCTGATCACTCTTGCTTTGGAATAGATATTTCAATGCTTTCCACATAAAGTATGGAGAAGCCTTACCATGCAGGCTAGACACAATATGATCCTTCACGCCCTCCAACATAATCCTTCGACACTTTGTTGTCTTCTTTTTCCAAGCATCAACTTCAGTAGCATCAGTAGGCTTTGGGACATTAGCATCTATGAAATCCTTCAACCCATTATCATCCAACACTGCCTCCATCCTGTCCTTCCATGCAATATGGTTTGAGCTGCCCTCAAGAGCATACTCCAATTGCAATCCGTTGAAAGACATTGCCACGTTGATACCAATAAAACACTGCTGCAAATTCGAATTCCACTAGCTCCAAACTCAACCACCTCTGGTCTAAGATTCGTGAGAATAAAGTATTTCTCATATAGAGATTGACTGTATGGGCTTTTACCAGATATCCTACCTTCCAAAGGAAGGATGAATCCAGAGGCTACCTGGCCCTATTACAGACTCTGCCTAAAGAAATAAGATGTAAACACTTTCTGAATAATAGATCTGATGATCAACAGCTCTGATACCATTTAGAAATTTTGAATAATATGACACTTATTCATAGAGATTATCCTGATTATACACTATTGTGGAATACATGCATAACACATAACCTCCTCTACATTGATCATCAATATAGTAGCATTAAAAACAATGAAACATCAATCGCATGCACATATTAACACAGTATGTAACCCGGGGAAAGCTTACAGATGAAAACCCCACACTATCTATATATTAATGATTGAGAACATGTAACAATACATAGTACAATACTCCTCGCAAGTACTCAGTACTATCTCCACCTGTTACACACAAAACTAGCTCAGATCCGAACAAGTCACAAGTTCAAATCTCCACCGCTACTTTGCGTGCCTCCACTGCACAATGCTTGAGAATCACTCACAATAAAAATCACATGAGCATAGGCTATAATCCTTGGTATTGGCCCACATTGTGTAGTCTTCATTGGCATAACTCAATCCCATTGATTGTGTAAGATCGCATGCACAACTATAGTCCCAACTGATAGCAATCTCAACCTCTAACACCTGTCTCCACTGAATTGTACATGCACTGACATGTAACTGAGTTAACTGATGTATTCTTTAGCTGCTTTATGAGTTAATAATTATTTCACACAACTCATCACTAGTCTATTTACAGTTAGAATAATTACAACTAGTTCAACCAAGTCCAACTGAACACAACTCCATCAACTCCACATCCAACTCCACCAAACTCAACTGCTTGAGTTCTCATGGAAGTCCTGCATGCAATAGCTCAACTGACCCACAAAGAAAGCATATTTCCTTTTGACAGCTGCATGTGCCACATCTGTAGCTCAAACTGAAGTGCTCCAAGAGGATAAGATAATGTTTATAATCTAAATATTATTATGAGACAATAATATTTGACTTTTCTATTTTTAGCCTTGCAATCTAAAAACAGACTCCAATCACACCACTGTGAACCAAAAATAGAAGTCCATCTATTTTTCCCAACATGACCAATCATCCATAAACAACATACTGCAACTCATAGACCATGATCCATATGTCTAAAAATAGACATAGTTTAAAAATAGACTTTGCGCCATAATTTGCCTGGGGCCCACTTAGTGAAGGCGACTCCTTTCCACTAAGCTCCATCATCTTGTTGCATTCTCAACACTCCAATGTTGGGGAACATGAGAGGTTCAGGCTAGTTAATATTCCATAAGGATTGAGAGATTTGGGAATCAATTGTAAATCTTATATTAGGAATTAGTTTCATGATTTGTGGAACTAGAGAGGATCCTCAGGGATTAGTCGAGTCAAAATGGAATTAAAGGATATTCAAGATTGAATTGAAAAGATTAAGGATCTGAACTGAAATGGGTTACAAATTTTTTTGTATAAATGTAAGCCTAAAAGGCATAGAGCTAGTTAGCTAGTTGGAGAGTGAATTAGTTAGAGAGGTAGGAATTGGAGGAGTTTGATTGTAAGCCTATGGGTAGGAAAGGGAAAAGGCCACTAATTAGAAAATTAGGCCAGAGAGAGATTTATTATGTAATCATTTGTTTATATATCTACAGAGAATTTGATTCCTGAATGGTGTGGTGTGTGTTGATTAATGGAATTCTAACTTGTGCATGAATTAGAGTAATTCTGCATAGTGTATGTATGCAGGTGGAGGTAAAGAAGATTACAGAGGTAGAGAATGAAGTTTAGTGGTCTGATCAATTGAGTCTGATTAAAGAATCAAGATGAAGCTCAGGAGTGAAAATGTTTAAAGAGTACGTGGAGGTAAGCTGAGGAGTGACAATGTTTAAAGAGTACGTGAAGGTAAGCTCAGGAGGGAATTATGCTGATGGAAACCTAAACCACAGAAGAACACAGAGGAGGAGTGTAGCAATCTGAAGTGATTGAATAAGTTTAGAAGGAATAAATGCATAAAGGATAATAGAGGTGAGTTATGTAAATAGATCAAAACACTGAGAATAAGGGAAGGACAAAGAAATGAAGTTACAGTTCATAGGAACCGTTGGATTAGTAAGATCAACGGATGATATTATGGGTGATAGATGAGTAAGATTAAGTCACGCAAGATAAAGTTAAGAAGATGAATGGTGGATATTAAGCCGCGTGTTAGAATAAATACGGAGTGGTATTTGTAGGTGGTAAGTGGTATCTCGCACGCCCTAAAGGTGGTTAAAGCTATTTCTGAATTCTACGTGATTACCCTTAGTGGGTGACATGTAGCACATGGGAGATAGACACAACCACTTTTATCTCATGCTTCTGAAATGATATAGGTCGTGCAAGTACCTAGATGAGATTGCGTGATAACCATTTGAATGGATGGTTCACATCGACGGTGAAGATTGTCTGGCTTAGTAGACGATCGGGTGATGCAATAACTGTCAGATCCAGGAATGAGATCGACAACAGATATTAAATGCACTAATGGTTGAGCATCGATATATGAGCTAAGGTTATGGAATGGCGGAAAGGTAGGGTTAAGTGGGGTTTATGTAATATTTCTATGATATGGGAATTATAATAAAAATAAGTAGAATAATGTATTATGGGTTAAGTTTGAGTTTAACCAAAGTCTAAAGACCATGGTATGGTTGATAAGCATGGGTGATTAAAACCAGAGTGGAAAGGGTATGGTTAATATGTGCGGGTAATGAGAATTAACCAAAGATCACGAAGGGTTGTATAAGGTTCTGCCCGAAGGTTAGTTAAAGAATTAAACTTTGATTAAGTGGGTTTTCATCAGATGTTGTATTTCCACATAGCGTTTAATTAAGAACCTTAAACCTTGGTTATAGAGTGTTTTCACCATGGTTCTGGTGATTAATCTTGGGACATGTATATGGCATGCAATTTTATTTTCATAATGTGGGAAGATGCGGCTTACGCAACATCACCTAATCAATGTTAATTAGGCCATGGTCCACTTGTTGTCCAACTTGATATAGGTACTAGAAGCCCTCTGCATTCTATCAATAAGTAGAGTATCATGATAATGTATGACTTTATCCATATCTACATGAAGTTTCCATACTAAGTAGTACGCCTCATGCATTACAAGAGGAAACTCTTACAGACCCAACACAATACCTTTGGCAATGATGTGTCTTTCGCATGAACTTTCTCTAGTATCCTCCTGCTCACTAGCATGCCATGGTAAGCAAGTCTCCCATACTATTAAGGATTCTCTAAATCACCAGGGAAGATCTGAGTGATCTTCTCCTATAGTGGGTAGCTCATCCCTAAAGGTCACTGATCTATCAAGTACTATGATGGCAGGGTCACATGCCGATCGCAGAAAGTGACTTTCTTGCTAACCGTGTAACACTCTAGTCATGATTGACTGCCTACTATGCTTGTACCAAAACATCCTCTCCTCTAACTCTCAAACAAAATAAAAGTGATGATCAAGGATAAGATCAACCTATTAAGGTGACTCAGCAACACTCGCGCCTATCACTCCATGGCTGGCCCCGATCTTGAACAACCACCTACATCACCATATGAAGAAGACTTCAGTGATCCCCCATGTGTCAACTTGATAATGAATCAGATCACCTACTATCCTGACTATACTCATTAGGTATGGTGTGCCCCACCAATAAACTATATCCCTAGATGCCATAACCATACTAGAAGTTGACAACTCCCAATCCTCCCTGCCTACTGCTACGACATGGTGCTAGTTACTGGGAAACCTCTATTCCTCACCTCTGACCACTATATTTATCTAGCGGATGGGCACCCAACATCAACAATATGTTCCATGTATTATAAAATTCTCTTCTCCTACCAAACCACACAGCTAAATCTATGATCCTAGCTCTTGATGATGTACCCAAATGCTTCTTGGAGCCTAGGCATGTTCCCGCTAATAAGGACTATCATCCCCTATACCTCATGCTCACATAACAACTTGGGTTGTCCTACCGAAAGTGCACCCTGCAGGTCACTCATAGTGACCTCCCTAAGTGTGAAATCATGGGTGGAACATATGCTACCTTTGTAGCGAATAATGTACTACCCGAGCCTATACATGTTAACTTGTGCCTTTATCAAATTCCACCATTCAGAATTCCCTCCATGAGTACTTTGCATACCAAATAACTGTCTCAACTGAGCCTCTTGTGTCTTATTTCTCGTGATGAAGGCCTTGAGGGACAACAACCAACTCCATTACGCTTGAAAATAATGTGGCAATGGAACAAGCGTGAAAGCCACCCTGGATATTATGTAGTGATTCCCATCAGCATTCCAATAAATCTTGAGTAAGCTACACCCAAGGGTATATCCAGCGCCCCTATCAAGTGGTCTGCCTAGAGGTAATGCCCCAAAATCCCACAAGCTAGCACCACACACCACTGCATACAATCAATTGTCCCTATGCACTTGTGCATACAAACATGCACCTTTGTGCCCCTTACCACACAACTACACCGAGTTTCAGACCTTTGTGCAATGTTAGACACCACTACTAGCTACCATATCATCCTGAATTAACCGGTGTCCCTCTTATGACAAAGTAGTTGTCACTTCATGTGAAATCTCAACGTGTTTTGAATCACTCCTCCTACTCCATAGTGCAATCCCACACAACATGATACTCCTCCATACACCTCCCTCCTCCTCTGCAGAACACTAAACTCTGTAGCACGACTAGGTGAACCATTGAACACCTACGCCAACTGTCGCACCACCCTACATCATTGTCCATCCCATATGTGTCAATACATCCATTACTCTGCTAATGAATCTACCATGATGTGGGCTACACCTCCTCACCTGTCTTGGGGGACTTGAGTGACCTATCTTCCCACATGCTAATTAGAATGACACTACTTTTCCTAACCTCACTAGATCTTGCATCCAATATTCCAATAAGATAACATTGCCTCCATGCAATGCCCCGCCTGATGGCTTGTTGATGCGACATAACTCGACGAGCCGCTACTAGAGTATGTTACTCTCTGTTTAACTCCATGCACAACCAACATGCCCAAACAACTCACGAAGTCAGCATACTCTGGTATAAATCCAACCTATCACTAATGTTGTTGGAGATCCAAAAGTGTTTGGATGCTCAGTCACTACATCTGTGACACTGCCAATTCCCTTATCAACTACATCCATGATGTGGTGGGGAATCCCACCTGGGTCCAAACTACTATAATCTTGCATCTCAGGTATATCGGAGAAAGCCCCTCTTGGATCCTAATGTGAACCTAGGCCACCAGTATCCCCAATGTCTAGAAGCTTCTAATGAGCTTCACTCCCGACTACTAGTGTCTCCATGAATGTAGCCCTCTCCACTGCGTACAAACTCAGAATATCTCTCCATCCAACCCAAAGAAGGTAATCAAATGTATGAACTCCCATATATGGAACAATCCCTTGATCCTATGAATATTGCACCCTGGGTAACTTACGTCGCCTCCTCTTACTAGTCTGGTCAAGACATGTAATTTGACTAGGTAACTCTGCCTCTCTCTCACCAATGTGCAGAGGTAAGTTATTAATGTTGAAAGACCCATCTATATTTTGTTGAAGAGAGTTTCTCTGATGCTCCAATGTGTTCACTTGTAGTTGTGTCACTATGGAATCCAATTGTTTCCCAATGCGAGTTAGCTTGGACATTAACTCAGCACAAACCAATCTCGTTCCCTCAAACTCCTCATTATGCTATAGAATAGTCTCTCGGCTTACCATGACATTTTTTTCCAATGTTAAAATGTCAGGTTGGAGCTATAGAAAATGTTGTGGGCAACTATCATTTATAAAATATGTCACAACTTTGGAGACCTCTGTGTCTCCTGACACCTCATTAACGATGGATATATCTCCTAGTACATCATCAATGGTGAATAGCTCAGTGTCACTTGGCACCTTATAAACTTATTGTATGCGGTTTTCATTTGGAAAATATGTCATAGCTCTAGGTGACTCATGAACGGTTACCTCCTCAATGGATTTTCCTATTGGTGTCTTCTATATTGTATTCACCAAGATGTCAACTAAATCTATCAGAGGAATCTCATCTATCTCCTCATATCTAAGGCCAAGTCTCCACAAATAAAAGTGTCTCATAGTCTCACCCTCTGACTTCCCTCAAGTATATGATGATCCAGTCCCCAATCTTTGCTCCTCAAATGAGAGATCCCTCTTTATCCTAGGGCCTAACGCCTCATACTCATCAATCATCTCCATGAATGACCTCATCAAATATGCAAACATGTACAGTTTCCTCTCCTTCTCTAATTAATCAAAATAATGAGGTGTGTTGGGTCAGCTAGGGTGGCCATGGGTATTGTTCTACTAGACCGTGTGTGTATTTGTGTGGATTCTCTATTGGTTATGTATTAACATTCCCATCATTTCTTGTAGCCCCTCTAGGATTTGTTTATTTTTCATCACCAACTCCTCTGTGATCCCTTATGTACTCTTCCCCTTTTACATCATTAGAGTGTCCATAAATTCATCAATCATTGTGCATGCATATCTAAAACCTCTATGTTATTGATAGATTCCACACAACTAGCCAAGATCATGTTATGATACCAATGTCATCTCTTAAACTAGGAAATACAATTAATACGAAAACATACACTAAGCTACAACAAGAAACTACGACCATGCAAGCACAATTTTTTACACTAGAAGAAATAGATTAAAAAAACCATAGAATCACAACAACAAATCTGATCCATTTTATTAAAATTTCTCTAGAATTGAGTACATTAGAGTAGAATGATAGAACCTGGGCTTTCTAATGCAATAATTTAATACCCAGGTGAAGATCTAACAAAAACTTCAACTAAAATGGCTCAATTTGTCCCAATGCACTACCCAAAAAATTATGCTCTTATTGCTGGAGGTGAACTATCATTTATGCCATTAGGTTTGCTCCAAAGTTTTGAAAAATTAGAGAGAGTCTCCTCACACCCCAACTAATAAAACTCATAAATATGCTGAGCTAATTCCAACATCCTCAAAATGCCAAAAATAGTGTGAAAATACCAACTAAACTAGCAATTCGCCCTGCTATAAGATTGAGGATTTCAGGCCCAAATATCACGCAAAAAAATTTGGAATTTTGACTAGAGTGTCCTCTCACCAAACCCACAAAAACATATAAAAATCTCAAGTTGAATCCACCAGTCACTGAAATCCAAGACTTAGTGTGTAGCCCTTCACAATCTACTAGTGAGCTACAAAAATTTAATTGTTGCAAAAATGCACAATTTCACCTAAGGGAAAATCCTCCAAATCCCAAAAAATTACTCCCTCAATATTTCAATCAAAATCAACAATAATACTGGGCAAAAATGTACTTTTCAACTCTTGCAAAGTAGTCAGAATTCCAACCCACAATAGTTGATCCTCAAATGAGGAGCTCAAACTTCCTCTGAACCCAAGGAGTGGAAAGTTGAGTTAATACGTAAAATAAAGCTCCATGTAAATCCTAAATTTGACTCCCCAAATTACCTCACTAGCTAGGCAATCGAAATTCTCCGAAACGAGGGTGGAATTTCGCTTGGAAGTTCACAAGAAAACCACATTGTCTTAACCTCCTTTTATTGCTTATTTCCCTTACTCATACCATGGGTCGGTGTCTCTCACACTATGCTTTGATACGATGGTTTGATTCTTAACATGGTTCAATTTCCATTTCCATAACCTCCAAAACTTCACTTTAATTTTTCTTTCTTATAAGTTTGGCCTTCTTTTCTCTCCAAAAATTATATTGAGCCCTCATAACCCATTTTCCTAAGTTCCAACCTTTTCCTTTTGTCCAAAATTTATTTAATATCTCCATAACTTATTTCTCGTAATTTTATTTACATAAATATATATATTAGTCACCCAAATTGTAAAATTGGGAATTTCCTTGTGAAAAGTTTGAATTGGGGACGTGACATATTTTGGATGTACAATTATAGATGTGCTTGTGATTATTTTAAAAAATATTTTGAGAACATTTTAGATGTTAAAATGTTTACAAGTACCTATAGTTTATATATGGAATTGATGCTCAATTTGTCTAAGGTTAACTAATGGTATATAAAGCAAAGGAGAGATGTAATTTCATGTTTTATTTGGTCAATTAACATTAAGAAAACAAATATATATGGAGTAATTAAACATTATGGAAGTCTATGTTTTCACAATCCATTTTCTTTCTTAGGGTAAAAGACATGGTAATCTTTGGCCCTTAAAATGCGATATGCTTATCATTTTTCTTATGACAATACAAATCCAAGGAGGAGTAAGAAGAAACAATGGGGTGAAATACAAGCAACATTTTCAATTTGTACTCTAGCTTGGAGAACATTTTGTCTTTATGCATTCTTTTTTAAAGAAGAATCATCATTTCATTCAGGTTGTAAAACTAACAAAATTACATTCATCTTCCATAAAATACTATTCATATCCATTTCAGAATTATGGTGACAAAGAAATCATGTTGATAGAGAAGTTTCTTACTTTTAGATAAAATGAAAAAAATTTCAACAACTCTTAGTTTTTTCCATATTTTGAAAGAATAGGCATCATTTTAGTGCTTTATTTATTTGTTTAAAATTAAATTGTTGGTGAAATTTTAAATAATTAGAGATATTTTTCATGTTTTTATATAGAATTAGAAAAAAAATTAAAAAAATGGAGAAGTATATAAGTTTTCGTTCAAGGGAGGAAATGTGGAAAAGGTTGGAAAATATGTGGAGTTTAGGGGGATGACTAACTCCATTTGTGCCTTCTTTTTCCTCTAGGTAGTTTTATGTGTTGTATAGAAGGCATACTACATGGTGGGTACCACTGGTATCCCCACCTTAAGATATGATGCCGGTATACCTACCACCCTGCTACCTATCCAAGTGATCCACCCCCCAACTTGATAAATCCATGCCCTAATGCAGTACATGTATCTCTCCTCAAAGTATTAAGTTATTATACTAACCAATCTTGAGTTCTCATATGAGTACACCTGCCACCCTCATACCTATCCAAGTGGTTCATTCCAAAACTTTACTGATCACATGCTCTTGCGCAAGATGTATGCCTAAACAATATGTCTTAAAAATTTGAAGGGAAATACACCTGCCTATACAAGGATTCCAACTTTGACTAAAAACCATCTTGTGTTCACTCACCACTAATGTGATGACACACACCACTATGACTTTCATTACACACTTCTTTGTTCACAATCCCAAAACACCATTAACTCCATCTCAATTTTTTCCTCCATATAGGCACTCTTTTGCTCCATCTATAGCATTGCCGATCCACATCATCAGAAAGCCTTCCAAAATGACATGTATTCTCCAAATCCACATTACCTATCATCAAAATTAGTTGTGTCCATTTAGTGGGCATCAATATCCTTTGTGAAGGTCACGATAGCCTTTAGTTGAATATGCAAATTGTCAAGTTAAGAATATAGCTCAAATTGGATTGTTTCCATCAATTAGAAGGTAATTGTGTCGATAGGCGCATTGTACAACCCAATATGTAGAGGATGTGTAAGTATGAGACCTCTCTAATAAAATAAGAAAAAAAATAATGACGACACAAAGCAAAAATTAAAATAACCATATAGGTAAAAAAATTACAATATAGTTCAACACGAAGAATTGAAAATCCTACTTCAAAATCTTTAATATTTCTTTTAGTTAAATATTTGTAAAATAAATCTTTAAAAGGAAAATACATATTCCATGGATATAATAAAATCTTTAAACACATAAGTATTTCCATGTCAAACTTGTAATATATGAAAATATTAATTTTGTTATCATGCCATGTAAATAACATCTAATATTAATATTCCACAGTCCAAAAAGAAGGTTTCCACCTTGAGGGATTTGATTACTCTTGGTCCATGATAAATCGAGAGTTGAATGGGTCTAGGTTGGTTAAATACAAATGGAATAGTGACCCTTGGGATTCACCTTACAAGGTCTCTCCATATTCTTAGTTTCTATATTTACAAATTTTCACCAAAACCAAGGAGGACTAGGTGTCAACATTCCCCCCTTTAATCTAAAGGGGTGTTTGTAAGTCAAACCATCATTCTGAATCTTTCAAAATTTTCTTCTCCAAGTGTTTTAGTGAATATGTTTCCAAATGTCTCATTTCTAGAGCAATGCGGTAAGAAGACGATCTTAGCGTCAACTAATCCAGGTGGATATTTCTGGCCACCTTCGTATTCCACTTCGACCCCCAACACTATCACTTTTAGTTTCCTTAATTTTAGAGAAATTTATTATTTTTAGCAATCTTTTGGTTCCCAATCTTTGAGATCCATTTTGAGGCCCCCCATGGTTTTTTTTTGGAAAACAAGTTAATAAGTAGTCAAATTCGTAGTCCTTGGATAGATCTTTCTAATGATGTGATGTATGTGTCAACGAAAGAGAGTCTGCCAAAGATACGAGCCTGGGAAGCCAGTGTACCAACTTACCTATATGGGGCCCAAAAATTGTTGGCACTTCATCTCCTAGGGTTAGGCTTTATATTTTTATGGTTGTCCTTATTTCTTAATAATAAAAAATAATTTAAGCCTCACTGTAATACATCTCAAAGGCATGTAGCCACCACATCTCTTCTTAGTGATAAGCCACCATCACCCAAGATAGTTTATTTCCATTGTATATGTAAACATTTTTAAATATTTTGTTATTAATGGATTGAAGTTTAGTTTTCGTTGTACCTCCATGTTTTTTTTTAAATCTATATTTAATTTGATTCCTACGTAAATTTGTATTAGTGGAATTATAGCAGTTTTCTCCTTCTCTTTTTTGTTTGTGTATTATCCATGATGAGTTTTGGGTATAATGAATTAAGACTTGAACTAGTTGAACCCTTTCAATACCAACCTCGATGACCCCGATGGAATCCCTAGCGGAGGGAAAGAAATAAAAGAGAGTAGGAGATCCTTTCAAAGTATTTCTCAAATAATCCCTCAAGCTATAAAGAAACGAGATAATGTATAACTTTTCCTAGATCCCTCAACAGATATCAATGGGAAAAGCATATTCACTCGACGCCCACCTTAGTGGTGCCACCACCTTTGAAGTACAAGTTAACTTTCCCATTCCTATATTTCAAGGACATATTGTTATGCTCTTAACCTATGAGAAGTTACCAGAATACAAAATATGCGAAGAAATATACCCAGAGCACAGAACAATAAGAAATAACAACAAGTATTTTATTATTTAGAAAGCAATGTTCACTTGCCTCTTCGAGGGGGAAACCTCTAATAGAGTTGGGCTCAATTACAAAATAAGACACGATGCTCCTCGAGGGGAGTTTCTATCCTTTATATAGGGTTCATACATGCAATATCATGGGTCAATACCATGGTTCTTATTAATATTATCTATCTAATACCATGGACCATTTATAACTAACTGTGGTCCCTTCTTTAAATGTGGGTCAACCACTTACAATTATTAATATGGGCTTTATTGACTCTTTACTTAACTATAACTATGACTCGATCCTATTACGTAAATAAGGGTGTTAGGGTTGGAACCTAACATGCCCTCCCCCATAAGAATAGCCTTGTCCTCAAGGCAGAATCTACAAAAACTGCTGAAGGATAGTGGCTGGTTCCCAGGTCGCATCTTCCAGGGAGGTGTCTTTCCACTTGACGAGGACTTCCTTGATCGTGCATCCATGCAGGTGCTGTTCTCATGTGTCAAGAACCTGTTCAGGTTGGTGCTAGATTTACCCTTCTTCATCCAATTCAGGTAGACTGGTTTGAATTCAGCAATGGTTCCCAATCACTTTCTTGAGGCATGAGACATGGAAGACTGGATGGATTTTTTTAGTGGGTGGCAAAGCTAGCTTGTAGGAAACTTCTCTAGTGCACCGAAGTACTTGATACAGTCTGTAGAATTTTGGAGATAATTTTTGTCAACCCTTGTCTTTGAGTGATGTTTTCTTATATGGTTGCAACTTCCAAAATACCTGATCGCCTTCTTGAAATTAGCATTCTGAACGATGTTGATCTGCCTGTAGCTTCATGTGGTTTTGGGCTTGATGAAGATTCTCTCTAAGGTGGGCCAGCATGGTTGTGCAGTTTTATAGTAGTTGATCCACTACTTGTACCTTCGAGCATCCCTTGATATAAAAAGTAGGTGAAGGAGGGAGTTGACAATATACTACTTCATATGGAGTCATTTTGGTGGTGGCACGATAGTTGGTGTTATACCACCATTCAACTTGAGGTAACCACTATACCCATAGATGTTGCTTTTCTGAAGTGAATCACCTAAGGTAGGTCTCCATACATTTGTTGATTGCTTCAGTTTGACCATCAGTTTGTGGATGATAGGAAGTACTGAGTTGTAGTTGGGTACCTTGTAGCCTGAAGAGTTCCTACCAAAAGTTACTGGTGAAGATCAGGTCATGATCAGACACAATGGAAGTGGGCATGCCATGCAATTTGAAGATCTGGTCCATGAAAGATTGAGCGACCAAAGTCAGTGTAAAAGGGCGGGGTAGGGTAGAAAAATGAGCATACTTAGAAAGTCTGTCCACAACCACCATGATGACTAACTTGTTTCCTAACTTCGGAAGACCTGTAATGAAGTCCAAAAGAGTGTAAATCCACCAAAATGTGGATTTTAAGGGTGGATGTTAGTGATATCACGACTTTGTCCTTGTAGCGAAGAATCTCATCGTGCTAGGAGTAGCCCACTGTGGAATTTGGATCCACCTACAATTGATTAATGAGTTGGGAGAGCCAGGGATCTAAAAACCATTCCTTGTGAACCTCTTCAATCCATTCTGGAATGGGAAGGGAGATTGCGAGCAGGGTTCTTTCCTCCTCAAATTGGCGTGATAATACATCTGCTATGATATTTTCTCGCCCTTTCTTGTAAATTATCTCATAATCATATCCCAGCATTTTGGCGAGCCATTTATTTTGTTATGGTGAGGATAGGCATTGCTCCAAAAAATATTTAAGGCTTTGATGGTCTGTTTGGATTTGGAAACGCTGCCCCAATAAGTATGGTTTCCATGTATCTACTGCATGTAAGATGGCCATCATCTCCTTCTCATAGGTAGATTGTCCCAGATTTTTCCCACTTAGTTGTTGGCTAGTGAAGGCCAAGGGTTGACCTTCCTGCATTATGACCGCCCCAATACCTGTACCTGAAGCATCACATTCAATCACAAAAGATTTGGTGAAGTCGGGTAGTGCTAATACGGGAGTGGAATGCATGGCATGTTTGAGAGCTATAAAGGCCTGTTGTGCTTCATCATTCCAGAGAAATGATTTTTTCTTGAGGAGGTGAGTGATGGGTCTACCAATGCGACCATAATTGCGAAAAAAAATGCGATAATAGCTTGTGAGACCCAAAAATCCTCTCAAGCTCTTCACGGTCTTTGGTTGAGGCCAATCCTGCATTGCTTGGATCTTTTTGGGGTCTACCCTGACACCTTCACTCCCCACAATGTTACCCAAATACTCAACTTCTTCCATTCCAAAAGAGCACTTGGACATCTTGAAAAATAATTTATGCTTTTGGAGCACTTGCAAGAGCAGACCTACATGCTGAAGATGTTTGGCCAAGGTGCGGCTGTAGATGAGGATGTCATCAAAGAAAACAAGGACAAATTTTCTGAGATATGGTTTGAGTAGGTGGTTCATAAGGCTCTGAAAAATGGATGGGGCATTACAAAGACCAAATGGCATGACCAGGAACTCATAATGGCCTTCATGAGTTCAAAAAGTAGTCTTTGGAATGTCTACTTCTTTCATGTGAATTTGGTGATAGCCCGAGCGAAGGTCGAGCTTAGTAAAGAATTGAGCCCCATTTAGTCCATCTAGAAAATCATCGATGACCGAGATGGGAAATTTATCTTTTACCATCAACTTATTGAGGTCCCTAAAGTCTAGACAAATACGCCATTCCCCATATTTCTTTAGCACCATGACCACAGGAGATGAATAAGGACTAATGCTAGGACGAATGACGCCTACTTCCAAGAGTTCCTTGATGATTTTTTCAATTTCATTATTTTGGGTGAATGGATATCTATATGGGAGTACATTTGGTTGTTGGGCCCTTGGGACCAAAGTAATGTTGTCATCATGTTCCCCTCTCGAGGGTGGAAGCTCATGAGGCTTGTCAAAGACTAGAAAATGGTTGTCTAAGATCTGTTGCATCTGAGGATGAATATGAAGAGAAGTGGGTTTGAAGGCCTGGATGGAATTAAATTGAGCCATAACTATCCTTCTTAACAATTTTTCCATCCTATGTGAGCTGATGATAGACGGAGCACCTGCCTGGAGTCCATGTAGGGTATGTATGTGGTTGTTCTACTTAAAGATCATATATAACTCCTGGAAATCCATTGTGATTGGGCCAAGTGTACAAAGCCATTCAACACCTAGGACAATGTCGCACCCTCCCATGTGTATGGAAAACATGTGGGTCTTTAACTGATAATCGCCCATTTGAAGTTTGACATTTTCACAACAACCTTCACATTTCATTGTCCCCTCATCAACAATTTGGACCCGAAAGTTAGAAACTGTTTTGACAAAGCAATTCACTGCTTCCACGACTCTTTGATGGATAAAGTTATGTGTACTGCCACTATCAATCAAAATGATTACCAGGCGATTCTTAATAGAACCTCTAATTTTGAGAGTTTGGGGAGAAGAAATCCCTGCCAAAGCATGTAGCGAGATAACTGGTTCTTCAGGTACATTGTCTGGCTGGTTGTCCTTGTCTTCCTCCTCTGGTTCCTCAAGTGGTGGGGCTTCCTCCGATGAACTGTGATCAGTAGCATCAATTTGAAATAATTTGGGCTCCTTGCATTTATGCCCGAGGGAGTATTTCTCATCACAATAGTAACACAACCCTTGCTTTCTTCTTCCTGCCATTTCTGCTGGTGACACCTTTTTGAACCTTGAGTGTTTGGGTAGTGCTTTGAGCCTAGGTGGGGCGACCCTTGGCTATGAAATTTGGGCAATTAGACTGGGCCACTAATGCACGTTCTACTTCATGAGCTATCCTGCAAGCATGCAACCATGAGAGAGGGTGTTGTAGTCGGACGTGGGCTTGTATGGCTTCTTTAAGACCACTGACAAAACATTCCAAGTAGAAATCATCTTGTAGCTTAGTGAGGCGACCCAAAAAGTTAGATTCATGGTCAAAGCGATCTGTAAGAGCTTTTGTGAATTTTTTCCAAGTCACAGGTCTTCCATAGCAATGTTGACGCCACTGCCACTATTGTCATCTTTCATTGTCCAAGTACATGCTACCCACACTAAGCTGAGTCGCATCATCTCTGATGTGATTCATTGTGAAATATTGTTCCATTTGTGCTATCCATGTGTCTAGATGAGATCCATTAAATTTATACATGTCCATCTTGGGTGGTCGCATCTGGGATTGTTGGTGGTTGCCAAAAAGGTGAAGAGAATGGCTAGACTCACCCTCACTATTTTCATTGAGAATATATGCCTCCACACATTCCTCCAACTTGCCTTTGTGAGTGTGTCAGTTAAGTTCTTCAACAACGACAGTACGTCATTCAATTTTGATTTAAGGCTATCGATCTTATCATTGGCCATAGCTTGAGCTCTAGTTTGTACCATGCACAAATCTGATGCCATTAAAATTTGGGACCGCCCAAATTTTTTTTGATGCTAACAATTAAATGATACTACCTTGCTCAACTCGTCGACTTGATTCTTATGGGCTAAGTCTCCTATAAGCATCTCCGGGGGTCTCAGTTTTTTTTTTTCTTCGAAAGGAGTTTTACTCCTCGCTTAGGAAAATTGCAGTAGCCAAATCCTAGAAAAGTCAATGCTATGGAATATTGCAGTAGCCAAATCCTAGAAAATTCAATGCTACCCAAAGTCCCGCAAGAGTCACGCCCAGGTATAGGAGCCCACACAAATAGTCAGATCTGTCGGTGAACCCTCAACTGTAGAGTATGAGTGGGAATGTGGCAGTGATCAAACCCCTACTGCTAGGTCTGAATGGTGAATCTGATTGTTGTGATTGCTACCAAACCCAAACTACTATATTATATGGCAGATCTGATAGATCTGATTGGCAGATCTGATAGATCTGATTGGAAAATCTGATGGATTTGAATGGCGGATCTGATAGATATGAATGGCGGAATGGATTCTTGCTACTACAACAAAACCCCACCCGCTAGAGATAATCTAGCAAAGATGATGCATGATCTAGAGAGAGACACGAGAACTATGGTCTTAAGGAGTGCCAGGTGCTATAGATCACAATATACATAAGGGTCTAACATTAGTACTTGGCCCAATCTTTCACGGCAGTAACGAAGGAGTATCAACCGTACCCGAAGCCGTACAACCCGACTACCCTATTGTACGCGTGAGTAATCTTCCTAAGTGTTGTTCTTGGTGTACTGTAGTAGCAAGACGAATAATGGTTTATCTATGGTGAGGTTTCAAGAGAGACTAGGGGGCTTCGGATATACCCAGAGGGTACTTGGAAAACAGTCCAGCTCTGTCTAATGCGCTACTACTCGAAGGGGTACCCACAGGGTTTACAAGGGAGTCCAACAAGCGTGACAACCTCTTGTATTTCTTGTGTGCATGCCTCCCCAAATCCACAGGTTTATGTGCTCAATGCCAGATCCCATGGTTTAAAGACGCTGAAACACGTCTCTAGCCAAAAACAAGTTTGCTAAAGATTGGAGGTCCCACCAGCCCTAGAAAGTGCTCTGATACCACTTGTTAGGCTCTTGACCTGCGAGAAGATACCAAAATACAAAATATGAGAAGAAATATACCCAGAGCATAGAACAATAAGAAATAAGAACAAGTATTTTATTATTCAGAAAGCAATGTTCACTTGCCTCTTCGAGGGGCAACCTCCAGGAGAGTTGGGCTCAATTACAAAATAAGACACAATGCTCCTCGAGGGGAGTCTCTATCCTTTATATAGGATTCATACATGAAATACCATGGGTCAATACCATGGTTCTTATTAATACCATCTATCTAATACCATGGCCTATTTACAACTAATTGTGGTCCCTTCTTTAAATGCGGGTCAACCACTTAGAATTATTAATATGGGCTTTATTGACTCTTTGCTTAACTATGACTATGACTCTATCCTATTACATAAATAAGGGGGTTAGGGTTGGACCCTAACAAAGATAGATGCAGATGTTGTAGATAAATCATTAAATCTACTAGAAATATATTTTTCTTTCCATAATTTTTCCAATAGGGGAAATATTACTTTTGCACTCCTTAAAGATGCCTCCCATGTCAAGGACTGGTGGGAAACCTAATAGGAGAAGAGGGACAAGAGGGAACTCTCACTACTTTCAACTACACCCACTTGGAATTATTTATGATATGTTGTCAAGGAACAATTTTACCCTATTGAGAGCTATGAAGATAAGTACATAAAATGTACTAGACTGCAACATGGAATGGACAAAGAAGCATCTGGTCATCAAGTACCGTGATTATCTACACAACTACATATAGTATGAGATGGAGTTCTAGACAACTCTTCACTTAGTACAACATACCAATATGATGTCAAGATCGAGCACAAATTTAAACAGATGAAGTGACACTTCAGATTTGTGAATCCAAAGAAAGGAAAATACACCACCAAATTTTTGAACAAAGGAAAATCCAAGGTGGGGTTACTTAGGACATCTCATTGAACCTACATGTAAATAGAAACACCACCAAGACAAATAAGGACATAGGAAATTTGTGTGAGTTCGACAAGAGCCCCACTCATAATACAAATGAGTGCTGCAACAAGCAGTCACTAGTGATTGAGTTGAAGGATTCATTTTAAGATCCACATTCCAAATCTAACTTAGGACCCGACAATGAGAATGACATAAGGAGGTAGATTATCAATCCAGATCCTAGAGCCATAGTTTCCACCACCAAGATGTAGAAGGTTGAGCCCATAGATCCAGAGGAAGGGGAGTTACTCTTCCACTCACAAATGTGGTTGAAGGGGTCTCCTCTATGGTTAGACAATGACAACTAAAAGAACCTCATTTTGAAATAGGTCATTAAACAATTGCGAATACTAACCAAAGCACACCCAATTCCATACACCATCATTTGGATCCACCAAGGAAGATATCTTGGTGTTATCCATTAGCATATATTACCTCATTTTTCCCTTGTTTGCAATAGTAAACATTGTCCTCAACTTTTTTGGCCACAACAACTCTCAATGGCTACGACTATACAAAAATGATCCATACTTTTCCACCACATACTAGATGTTAGTGGATGGAAAGAAAATTCCTGAATTCTACCTCAATTATGCATTACGATGCTAGATGGGCCACCTTTCTATTTATTTAAGCGAGCAATCCAAGACTAGTTGAGAGGTGCACTACAATCATATGATGTTGCATGTTACTTTGGTGTGGAGAAAATATGGAAGTACTACAAGAGTATTTTTATTCGAAAAAAACTAACATAAAATATATCATATCCTGAAATACCTATGACATCGCTAAACCAACCTTCAAGAAGCAAGGCTTGTATGCTCCTCTGCCTCCAGCCACCTAACCTTAAGTATCCATTTTCATCGACTATATGTCTAGCATCCCTTCCACCAAGCATGATAATGACTATGTATTTTCGGTCATGAACAAATATTCTAAGATGGATATATTGGAAGCCTACATGAAGAGTATCATAACATAGGACACCACTAAAGTCTTCTATGAACGAGCATGGGTACATTTTGGTATCCCACATACCCTTATATCAAATCAGGATAGGAGGTTCCTGAGAACATTTTTGTCAAGCCTCTGGTAATTATTGAATACCAAGATCACCAAGTCGACTGCAATCCACCCACAGACTACTAGCCAGATAGAGGTCGTCAACAGGATGATTGTGCACATACTATGTATGTACAACTCCAAGCACCCATGAACATGGGATGAGAGCCTTCCCTATGTGAAACAGAATTATAATAGAACTCTCATAAATTGATTGGCCACAACCCCTTTCAAGTGGGTAAGGGATTTCAACCATTATGTCTGATTGTTGTTGTCATGCGACTACACAAGAAAAATATGTAGATGTAGAGTCTGAAACTGATAAAGCAACTAAGTTTATTGAATTCATCTAGAACATCCGCTAGTAGGATCATGACATCTTGGATAAATCGAATTTCAAGTACAAGCAATGACATGATCATCATTAGATGTCACATAAGTTTCAAGTGGGAGACAAAGTTTGGTTGCATTTATAAAACGAATGTTTTATTAGATCCCATCAAAAGCTCCATCCCCTCTGATACAAGCCTTACACCATCACCAATGTCGTGGGAGACAACTCTTTTGAGCTCAACATTACCCCATTCCTTGGCCTTCACCTAATATTCCATGTGGACTTCCTTATCCAAACTTTCCACCATTGTTGGACAAACTATGGAACAACTAACACCAAAAACGTTCAACACAGACTGCATGGAACATGCCGCAAGTGATCATATCATGGACAAAGAGATCAAGAACACTCACCAACATAGGATCCAATTGTATCATGGAGGCACTAAACACAATGGGGAACATTGATACCTAAGGGCGAATGCCTGATCCAGGTGAATATTGGTGGCCACGTACCTATTCTAGTTGGATCCCCAACACTATGTATTTCAATTTCCTTACCTATACCATGTTTGTTATTTTTAATAGTTCTTTAGGTCTTGAACTTTCAAAGCCATTTTGAGGCCCTAAGCAATGTTTTTTTCGAAAACAAGAAAACATGTACCTCATGGTAGGGGTTTCTAGTAAAAAATTGTAGTCCTTAGATGAATATTTGTAATGAGATATTGTACATGCTAAACAAATATTATATTTAAAATTTAAGACCCCAAGAAGTTGGTGTACCAACTAATCCTAATGGAACTCACAAGTTTTTGGTGTTTCGTCTCTTAGGGTTAGGTTTTTTCATGTTTAGGGTTTTCCCTTGTTTCTAAATAGAAGGAAGGTCTTCAAGCCTCATCGTAATACCATTTATGGCATGTAACGGCCAAATATCTTCTCAAAGAAAAACTGGCATCACCCGAGCTAGCTTATTTCCATTATGCATGTAAATTTTTTTTAATATTTTGTTATTAATCAATTGAAGATCAGTTTTCATAATAAATTTTTGTTTTTGTTTAAAATTTTATATCGTTTCATTCTTGTATAAATCTGGATCATCAACATGATTTGGAATAAAATGATACTCTGTATTGATATTCTTGTCTCAATCATGGAATTTGGATTATTGGCTAATTTAATTGTAGAATTATGATCGATTATATGACAAGTAGAGTGCACTTGTTTCTCCAAAAAATATTTGAGAATTTTCCTGAGCCAGACAATCTCCTTTGTTTCTTTTGAAAATTCCATATATTCTTTATGAGAGAATCATAGTCTTTTTAAATTTCTTCTCTACATTTGTCATTAGAATCTACTTCTTCAATTAAAATTTGCTTGAAATTAGTAGACAAATTTAATTCACAATTATAAGAAACATCCATATCAATTTTTGAATTAGAATCATCTACTTCACCTTCGTTTTGTCTAATGGGACTTCTCATTCCCATCCTTCTGGCCTCATCAGGATGAACACTTTCAATTGTCTTAGTGATCCATTTTGGAGGACCTTTCTCATATGATCCAATCTATTATGTTGAATAAAATGGGTTTTCATCAAGATTTATCCTTTTAATCCTCTCAATTAGACCACTTAGAGTGATTTTTTTTATCCAAAAAAGTGCCTAGAACTTCATGAGGGGGAGAGACTACATTAGAATAAGATTCCATAGATTGAGATAAGATAGGTATCCACACTTAAAGATGTTGAATCTCATTATTAAATACCTAAATATGTTTTTCCCTTACTAGACATGTCCAAACGATCAAGTTGTCACTCAATAGGATTGTAAATCTTGCAAGATTACAAAAAAATACATATCTAGATAATGAAAACATCTTATTTACTTCATTGTAGATACAATATGTTTTGGAGGTATCCGATGACACTAAGAAGATACACTTTTGACTCCTTGTACAAAGATTGTTTTTTTCCCTTAGGAATCAAGGCATAGAAGGTGAGACCAAAGATTTTGAGATGCCTTACTGAAGAAATGTGGTCATACCACATTGCATAAGGAGTCTTGTTTCTGGGAGCATGATATTGTATTCTATTTTTAATATACATTACACATAGGAATGCATCTACCCATAACATCATCTATAAATTTTCGAAAAAAATCATTGAATGAACCACGTTTAATATAGTCATGTTCATTTTTTTAGCTATACCATTCTATTGAGCATTATAAAGCACAATTGTTTGATGCTTAATCCCCTATTGGAAAACATATTTTTCAAATTCATTTGAAATATATGCATTTCCATTATCAGTATGAATAGATCCAATGTGAGATTGTGCACTATTTCCAATGCATTCGTGAAATTTTGAAAGTTTGAAGATATTCTAATTTATTCTTTAACAAATATACCCAAAACATTCAAGTGTAGTCATAAACAAAAATAATTGTATGCTTATTTCCATTTGCACAAGGAATATGCATAGGGCCACACAGGTCAAAATGAATCAATTCAATATTTCTTCATGCTTTGCAAATAGAATCATGAAATGGTTCTTTGGTATGTTTTCCTAAGATACAAGAATTTCATTTCTTTAGTTTCCTAGGAATGGTTGGAAAACTAGTAACACCATTTTTTTCAATAAATGAAGACCATCATAATTAATATGTCTAGGCTTTGCATGCCATAAGGCGTTGGATAGCAATTTACCATCATTATACTAAGAATTTTATTCATAGTTTTATGCACAAGGAGACATTCCTTGTAGTTTCAAGAGTGTTTCTTCTTTTATTCATGACATGAAAAGTGCGTTGTGTAATTATTTTTCCACCTAATATTCTCCATTAAACATGTGAAAGGAGTCTCCTTTATGGTGAGTGTTAACTAGGGACAAAGGGTTTCTCTATAGGTTTGGGAGGTAGAGAACATTACGCTGAAGAAAGTTAGAAAGTATAACTAGTTTGAGCCTGATGGGCCCAAGTCTATAGGGATTTATTATTGACTTGTTTGTAAGGTAGATTACTCAATGTACATTGTCACTCAAATATTAGAAAAAAAATATTTCCAGAAATTCACTTTCCATGTTTCACTTGTATGAGGAAACCATGCATCTTACCACAATGGAAATTGAGTGTTAAAGAAGTTTTTACTTACTCCAATATTGCAATCTACCACAATATAATGAGAAGATTCAAATGTTTTACCTTTCCTTGGATCTAGTATTTCACCCTTATCTTCATTTATTTCTTACTATATTGTGTCCCAAGAGAGTTTTCATGTAGATGCATCATGTTCATTTCTATTGTAGTGAATATAATGCAGATCTAATCTTCCTCCTTGATAAAATCCCCCCCCCCCCCACCTTTGTTATTCTTATTTATATATCTTCTTCTACCACCTCTTCCTCTAGAAAAATTTTGTGTCTGATTAGTCTCTTTTTGTGAAAAGCACACCATTTCTTTAGAATACTCAACATATGTCTTCCTTTTCCCAAAAGTTTTCTCTCTTTATGAAAACATGTCCACAATAGTGTCAAAAGTAATATCTTTAAGTTGAGAACTAGATTGTAATGATTCAAGATAATGAGTATGTGGAATATAATGCTTTAATGAAATTTATGAGAGGAATGTCCATTTGTACTCTTCAGGTTTCTAGATCATACATGATAGCTCTAATTTTAGAGGCTATGGAAAGAGGATCATGATATTTAAACTTGAGGTTAAAGAGTTTGATCATGAATTGGAAAACATCAAGCTCATATTGTGAGTCATATAAATATTTCAACCTCTTTAAGGAGTTAAAATAATTTGTAATTGTAGTCATCTGATGACTCAATTCTTCATTTACAAATACAACAATCAGGGAATATGCTTTACTTTCATGTTTTCCTATATCGTAATTTGTTCAATGTATGTTGTAGAGTTTGCATGATGATTTCCATCTTTGCCTTCACAAGCACCTTTCCATAGGTCATTAAAGATAAGCATGTGTTTGATAATCTTTGGGTCATTCATGGTATTTGTCATTTCTAGTGAGAACTACATTGAGGATGGAGATGAGGGAATACATCTTAATGAAACTATAATCTATTCATTGAGTTGAGGCATTAAACACTTTCTCCAAGGAAAATAATTATTCTTGCCATAAGAAAAAACACAATGGAAAAGAAAATGCTTCTTTATGCAATACTCAAGGTATAAATGCAACTTCATTAATTGTGCCCTTCAAGGATATTGTAAAATCAATGCATATCATTATATTAAGGTGGCATAAAAAACGATTGTAATATTAATACATATTGTAATATGAAAGTGACTTATACAACCTTATGAATAACAAACACAGAGAGAAATAGAGATCACATAGTGACCTTATTCTCTTTAGTTGCAACAGAGGAGGCGAGATGGTCATATCTACAGTACAAAGGCAAGCATATTGCAATGGCCTTGGAGAAATCCTAACAAATTTCTATGTCAATTAGTTTCTTTTATGGGTAGCCTTTCCTAATAGATTCCCTTTCAATCTCTCTTTACCGTTGACTTGTCATTGTTGGAAAATAGAATGGAAACCACCTCATATAATTGGATGAACCATCTAATTGGCTTGGAAGTAGAAATTAGAATTGAAATAGATAAGAGAAATATTTGAATAGATTTATTTCAAGAGAGGATGAGCATGCACTCTTTTCCGACCCTCGAATACCTAATGGAGGCATGCTAGCCCATGAAGCTGGATGAAAAAAGACACATTTTCTATTCTTATTTTCTATTTACATATTTACAAGTTTTTGACTAATCTTAGAGGATTAGATGTAAACACAAATTATCAGGAACACATTACTTAAAACCATCATAGCTCCATCTTAACTATAGACCTACCAAAAGTCGACAAGAATGAAATATCTAAGAGCGAAACATTTATTTGAGTTTTGCACTCAAAAAGTCATTTTCATTTTGATAGATTTCATCCCTCTCAATGCTTGGAGATCTGAAAATTCAGATGGATCTATGGTGGATATACTAATAAAATAATATCATACATTAAATGTTACGGGTATGCAGTTTATGTAGTCATTGAAATGTCATGTGATTTTTTTTTTTTATCTCATAAAGAAAATAATCTCATTTATTAACTAATATTGGACAATTGACTAATTCGTACAATGGAATGTTATCCCCTCCACTCAGTTCCAAATTCTATGAGGGGACGTCGTTTACCTTTTATGGTAAGACTCAAGGAGTAGACTTCCCTACCCTCGAGGTGCCTACGCTCTTGCTAAGTCATAAATTACTGGAATATTTGGTTTATGGAGGATCTTACTACGTCATAAATTCTTAGTATAACTTGTTTACGCTCTTACTATGTCATAAATTTCTAGCGTATCTCACTTAAGAAAGTTCTTGCTAAGTCATAAATTCATGGTCTATTTGGTTTATAGGGTGTTGGATATACTCTTTATGTTATAGTGCTAGCCACTAGTTTTACCTCCCACATTACTCTAAAGTGTTATACTGGTAGCCACAACGTTTCATATTGGGCCTCGCCCAAATTACTTCAAAATTAACCATACTATAAATGAATAACTAAATAAAAGACTTTGAATAAATAAACAAAAGAATTTTTTGTAAATTAGTAATTAAAATGGAATGATTAACATTTTGACAAAGTCAAATTGCTTGAAAAATTAATGAATAAATAAATAAATAAAATAACAAAATAAAAATATTCCTATAAAAATGAAAATGACCCATAGTATTGAGAACATATGGCATTGACGCATGGTATTGACCCATGGTATTCATGTGGAATATAGCCTATTTATATGGGGAAATTGAATAGATCCATATTAATTCCAGATTTGTTGGTTTTATTATTTTAGATTTAAATGTATAATTTTAAAAATAACATATATGAAAAAAAGCAACTTAAATTATTAATATTCAATAATTAAGAAAAATAAATAATTTAAAACTTCAATGATTAACCATATTGTAGTTCCAAATAACTCCACTATAAAACTATTCGAGTTGGTGCGTTTTTTTTGAAGTTTTTCCAATGGGTTTTTCTGGTCTAATTTCTCTAGAATTAGGTAGGAAATTATTGAAATCACATGTTTGATGGGTAACTACTAGTGTGATCACACACACCTCTATGACTCTCATTACACATTGCTTTGTTCACTATCCTCAAATACCATTAAATCCATCTCTATTTTCTCTTCCATATAGCCACACTCTTGCTCCATCTATAGCATTTTTGATCTAGAACATCATAAATCCTTCTAAAATGATTTGTATTCTACAAATCCACATGACCTATCATCAGAATTACCTGTGTCCATTTAGTGGGCATCAATGTCCTTTGTGAAGGCCATGGTATACTTTAGTTTAATATGCACATTTTCAAGGTAACAATAGCTTAGATTGATTTGATTTCATTAATTGGAAGGTAATTGCATCGAGAGGTGCATTGTACAACCTAGTATGTAGGGGATGTGTAAGTATGTCACCTCTCCAATAAAATAAGAAAAAAATAATAATGTAAAAAGAAAACAAAAATTAAAATAACCATATAGGTAGGAAAATTACAATACAATTCAACAGGAAGAATTGAAAATCCTACTCCAAAATCTTTAATATTTCTTTTAATTAAATATTTGTAAAATGAATCTTTAAAAGGAAAATACATATTCGATGTGTATATTAAGATCTTTAAAGACATAAATATTTCCATGTCAAAGTTGTAATATTTCAAAATATTAATTTTGTTATCATGCCATGTAAAAAACATCTAATATTAATATTCTACAATCCAAAAAGAACGTTTGCACCTTGAGGGATTTGATCACTCTCAGTGCATGATAAATCAAGAGTTCAATGTATCTTGGTTGGTAAAAGACAAATGAAATAGTCACCCTTGGGATTCACCTTGCAAGGTCTCTCCATATTCTTATTTTCTATATTTACAATTTTTCACCCAATCCAGGAGGACTAGGTGTCAACATTCCCCCCTTTAATCTAAAGGGGTGTTTGTAAGTTGAACCATCATGCTGAATCTTTCAAAATTTTCTTTTCCTAGTGTTTCAGTGAAGATTTGTAAATTTCTCATATCTACAGAAATGAGGTAAGCGGTCGGTCTTAGCTTCAACTAATCCAGGAAGATATTGGTGACCACCTTTCTATTCCACTTGGAGCCCCAACACTATCACTTTTAGTTTCCTTAATTTCAGAGAAATTTACTATTTTTAGCAGTTTTTTGGTTCCCAATCTTCGCGAGCCATTTTGAGGCCCCTAATGTTTTTTTTTTGAAAACAAGTTAACATATAGTCAAAATTTGTAGTCCTTTGATAGATATTTCTAATGACGTGTTGTATGTGTCAAACAAAGATAGTCTGCAAAAGTTACAACCCTAGGAAGTTGGTGTGCCAACTTACCTAAACGGAGCCCAAAAATTTTTGGCACTTCATCTCCTAGGGTTAGGATTTATGTTTCTAGGGTTTTCCTTGTTTCTTAATAATAAAAAGGACTTTGAACCTCACTGTAATACATCTCAAAGGCATGTAGCCACCACATCCCTCCTTAGTGATAAGCCACCATCACCCGAGCTAGTTTACTTCCAATCTATATGTAAAAAAAATTCAATATTTTGTTATTAATGGATTGAAGTTTAGTTTTTGTTGTAGCTCCATATTTCTGTTTAAATCTATATTTAGTTCAATTCCTACGTAAATTTTTATTAGTGGAATTAGAGCGGTTTTCTCTTGAGCGGTTTTCTCTTTCTCTTTTTTCTTTGTGAATTATCTATGATGAGGTCAGGGTATAAGGAGTTACGACTTGAACTAGTTGAACCCTCTCAATACTGACCTCATTGACCCTTATGAAATCCATGGCGTAGGTAAAGAAATACGAGAGAGTAGGAGATCCTTTCAAATTATTTCTCAAAGAATCCCTCGAGCGATAAAAGAATGAGATGATGTATAATGTTTCCTAGATCCTTCAACTGATATGAGTGGGCAAAGTATATTCATTTGACACCCATCTTAATGGTGTCGCCACCTTTGAAGTACAAGTTAACTTTTCCATTCCTATATTTCAAGGATAGATAGATGCAGATGTTGTAGATAGATCATTAAATCTACTGGAAAGAAATTTTTGTGTCCATAATTTTTCCAAGAGGGAAAATATTACTTTTTCACTCCTTAAAGATGCCCCCCATGTCAAGGACTCGTGAGAAACCTACTAGGAGAATAGGGATGATAGGGAACCCTCACTACTTTCAACTCCACCCACCTGGAATTATTTATGATATTTTGTTAAGGAACAATATTACCCTATCGAGAGATATGAAGATAAGTACATGAAATGGATGAGACTGCAACAAGGAAGGGACAAAAAATCATCTGTTTGTCAAGTATCGTGACTATATACACAACTATAGCCAAGATCAAATGGAGTTCCTAGACAACTCTTTGCTTAGCACAACATACCAATATGTTGTCAAGATCGAGCTGAAATTTAAACAGAAGAAGTGAGACTTTGGATTTGTGAATCCAAAGCTAAGAAAGGACACCCCCAAATTGTTGAAAGAATGAAAAATCCAAATCGAGGTGACCTAGGACAACTCATTGAAGCCTCATGTAAATAGAAACACCACAAAGACAAATAAGGACATAAGAAAATTGTGTGAGTTCCACAAGAGCCCCACTCATAATACAAGTGAGTGTTGCACTAAAAAGTCACTAATGGTTGAGTTAAAGGCTTCATTTTAAGATCCAAGTTCCGACTCTAAATTAGAACTCGACAACAAGAATGACAAAGGGACATAGATTATCAATCCAGATCCTAGCGCCATAGTTTCCACCCCCAAGATGTAGAAGTTTGAGTCCATAGATCTAGAGGAAGGGAAGTTTCTCTTCCACTCAAAATGTGGTTGAAAGGGTCTCCCCTACGGTTCTCTTTCGACAATGACAACTAAAAGAACCTCATTTCGAAAGAGGTCATTAAGATATTGGGACTACTCACCAAACCACACCTAATGTCATACACCATTTTGTGGATACAGCAAGGAAGAGATCTTTGCATCATCCATCAGCATAGATTACCTCATTTGTCCCTTGGTTGCAACAGTAATGATTTTTCTCAACTTTTGTTGCCACGACAGCTCTCGATGGCTACAACTATACAAAAGTGATCCATACTTTTCCACCACATACTAGATGTTAGTGGATGGAAAGCAAATTCCTGAATTCTACGTCCATTATGCATTACTATGCTACGTGCATCACCTTTTTGTTTCTTTACACAAGCGAGACAAGACGATTTGCGAGGCACACTACAATCATGTTGCACGTTACTTTGGTGTGGAGAAAATATGGAAGTACTGCAAAAGTATTTTTATTGGAAAAAAACATACGGAACATTCTAAAATATATCATATCCTTAAATACCTGTGACATCACCAAACAAACCTTCAAGAAGCAATACTTGTATGTTCCTATGCCTACTCTCAGCCAACCCTCAGTATCCATTTCCATCAACTATATGTCTAACATCACTTCTAGCAAGCATGGTATGACTGTGTATTTTTGGTTGTAAAAAATATTCTAACATGGATATATTAGCAGCCTACAAGAAGAGTATTATAACATAGGACCCCACAAAATTCTTCTTTGAACGAGCATGGGTACGTTTGGTATCCCACATACCCTTATCACAAATTAGGATAGGAGGTTCCTGAGCACATTTCGGTTGAGCCTCTAGTAATTCTTGAACACCAAGATCACCAAGTTGACTGCAATCCTTCCACAAACTAATGGCCAGATAGAGATCATAAACATGATGATCATGCACATACTATGCATGTACAACTCAAAACACCCATGAACTTGGGATGAGAGCCTTCCCTATGTGCAACACAATTATAATAGAGCTCTCATAACTCAATGGGCCACAACCCCTTTCAAGTGGGTATTAGATTTCAACTATTTTGCCTGATTCTTGTTGTCATGCCTCATGTGACTACACAAGAAAAATATGCACATATAGAGTATGAGGCTAATAAAGAAACCAATTATATTGAATTCATATAAAACATCTGTTAGTATTTTCATGACATCTTGGATAAATCCAATTCCAAGTACAGACAATGACATGATCGTCATTATATGCCACATAAGTTTCAAGTGGGAGACAAAGTTTGGTTTCATTTATAAAAGGAATGTCTTGTTGGATCCCATCAAAATCTCCATCCACATTGATAGAGGCCTTACACCATCACCAATGTCATGGGAGACAACTCTTTTAAGTTCAACATTCCCCCATTCCCTGGCCTTCACCTAATATTCAATGTGGACTTCGTTCAACATACTTTCCACCATTGTTGGACAACCTATGGGACAACTAACACCAACAAAGTTCAACACAGACTGCATGGAACATGCAACAAGTGATCATATCATGGACATAGAGATCAAGAACACTCACCAACATACGATCCAATTGTATCATGGATGAAATAAATGCAAAGGGGAACATTTCTTCCTAAGGGCGAAGGACTGATCCTGGTGGATATTGGTGGCCACCTACCTATTCTAGTTGGATAGCCAACATTGTGTCTTTCAATTTCCTTACTTATAGCATGTTTGCTGCATTTAGTAGTTTTTCAGGTCTTGAACTTCCAGAGCCATTTTGAGGCCCTAAGAGATGTGTTTTTTGAAAATAGGAAAACATGTACCTCGTGGTGCGGGTTTCTATTTAAAATTTGTAGTCCTTAATAAATATTTCTAGCGAGATATTGTACATGTCAAACAAATATTATATGCAAAATTTAAGACCCCAAGAAGCTGTTGTACTAAATAATCCTAATGGAGACCACAATGTTTTTGTGTTTCATCTCCTAGGGTTAGGTTTTTGCATGTTTATAGTTTTCCCTTGTTTCTACATACCAGAAAGGTCTTCAAGCCTCATTGTAATACCATTCATGGGCATGTAACCACCACATCTCTTCTCAGAGAAAAGCTAGCGTCACTTGAGCTAGCTTATTTCCATTATGCATGTAAATTTTTTTAATATTTTCTGTTTAATGAATTGAAGTTCAGTTTTCACAATGCCTTTTTGTTTTTGTTTATTTTTTTATTTCATTTCATTGTTGCATAAATCTGGATCATCAACATGATTTCAAATTTAATGATACTTTGTATTGATATGCTTGGTTCAATCATGGAATTTGGTATTCTTGGCTAATTTAATTGTAGAATTATTATCAATTAGATGAGGAGTAGAGTGCACTTGTTTCCCCAACAAATATTTGAGAATTTTCCTGAGCCACACAATCTCCTTGGTTTATTTTGCAAATGCCACATATTCTTTATGAGAGAATCATACTCTTTTTAAAGTTCTTCTCTACATTTGTATTCAGAAGCTACTTATTTAAATAAAATTGCCTTGAAATTAGTAGAAAAATTTAATTTACAATTATGAGAAACATCCCTATCAATTGTCGAATTAGAATCATCTACTTCACCTTCGTTTTGTCTAGTGGGACTTCTCATTCCTATCCTTCTTGCCTCATCAGGATGAACCTTTCAAGTGCCTTAGTGAGCCATTTTGGAGGACCTTTCATATATGTTCCAAGCTATGATGTTGACTAAAATGGGGTTTCAACAAGATTTATCCATTTAATCGTCTGAATTAGACCACTTAGAGTGTTTTTCTTATCTGAAGAAGTGGCTAGAACTTCATGAGGGGGAGAGACTACCTTAGAAGGAGATTCCATAGATTGATTTAAGATAGGTATCCACGCTTCAAGATGTCGACTCTCATTATTAAATTCCTAAACATGTTTTTGCCTTACTGGATGTGTCCAAACTATCAAGTTGTTGCTCAATATGCTTGTCAATCTTGGAAGATTACAGGAAAAGACATCTCTAGATAATGAAAAATTCTTATTTACTTCATTGTAGATATGATATGGTTTGGAGGTATCCGAGTACCCTCAGAAGATTCACTTTTGACTCCTTGTACCAAGTTTTTTTTTTTTTTTCCCTTAGGAATCAAGGCATAAAAGGTGGAACCAAAGATTTTGAGATGACTTACTAAAGAAATGTGGTCATACCACATTTCATAAGGAGTCTTGCTTCTCGGAGCATGATATCAAATTCTATTTTTAATATACATTAAACATAGGAATGCATCCACCCATAACATCATCTTTAAATTTTCGAAAAACCTCATTGAACATTCTTGTGTCTGATTCTTCTCTTTTTGTGAAAGGCACATAATTTCTTTAGAATACTCAACATATGTCTTCCTTTTCCCAAACGTTTTCTCTCTTTATGAAAACTTGTCCTCAAGAGTGTCAAAAGAAATATCCTTAAGTTGGGAACTAGATTGTAAGTATTCAAGATGATGAGAATATGTGAAATATACTGCCTTAATGAAATTTATGAGAGGAATGTCCATTTTAACTCTACAAGTTTCTACACCATACATGATAGGTCTAATTTTATAGGCTATGGAAAGAGGATCATGATATTTGAACTTTAGATTAAAGAGTTTGATCATCAACTCAAAAACATCGAGCTCATATTGTGAGTCATATAAATATTTCAACCTCTTTAAGGAGTTAAAATCATTTGTAATTGGAGTTATATGATGACTCAAATTTTCATTTCAAATACAAGAATCAGGGTATAGGTGTTACTTTCACATTTTCCTATATCATAAGTTGTTTGTATGTTGTAGGATTTGCAGGAAGATTTCCATCTTCTTCTTCACAAGGGCCTTTCCATGGGTCATCAAAGATAAGTTAGACGTGTTTGATATTTTTTGGATCATTCATCATATTTGTTATTCTAGTGAGAACTACTTTGAGGATGGATATGAGGGAATACATCTTCATGAAACTATAATCTATTCACTGAGTTGAGGAATTAAACACTTCCTCTAAAGAAAATAATTATTCTTTCCCTAAGAAAAATTACAGTGGAAAATAAAATGCTTCTTTTTGGAATACTCAAGGTATAAATGCAACTTAATTAATTGTAAAATCAATGCATATCATTATATCAAGGTGGCATCAATACTTATTCTAATATTAACCCATTTTGTAATATGAAAGTGGTTTAACAAGCCTTGTGAAGAAAAAACACAGAGAGAAATAGAGATCACATAGTAACTTTATTCTCTTTAGTTGCAACATAGGAGGTGAGATGGTCATATCTACAGTATGAAGGGAAGCATTTGCAATGGCCATGGAGAAATCCTTGCAAATTTCTATGCCAATTAATTTCTTTTAAGGGTAGCCTTTCATAATAGCTTCCCTTTCAATTTCTCTTTACAGTCAACCTGTTGTTACTGGAAAATACAATGGAAAGCACTTCATATAATTGGATGAACCATATAACTAACTTGGAAGCAAAAATTATAATTTAAATAGATAAGAGAAACATTTGAGTTATTTGAAGAGAAGATGAGCATGTACTCTTTTCCAACCCTCGAATCCCTACCAGGGACATGATGGCTTGTGAAGCTCGATGCAACAAGACGCATTTTCTATTCTTATTTTCTATTTACATATTTACTAGTTTTTGCCTAAACCTAGAGGATTAGATGTAAATACAAATTATCTTCCGAAGAACACATTACTTAAAACCATCATAGCTTCATCTTAACTCTAGATCTACCAAAATCTAACAAGAATTAAATCGCTAAGAGCACAAACATTTCTTTAAGTTTGCACTCAAAAAGCCATTTTCATTTTGATAGAATTGATCCCTCTCAATGCTTGGTGAATTGAAAATTCAGATGGATCTACGATGGTTTCACTAATAAAATAATATCATACATTAAATATTATGGGTAAGTAGTTTATATAGTCATTAAAATGTCATGTGAAAAAAATTCTCTTTATCTCATAAAGAAAATAATCTCATTTATTATCTAATATGGGACAACTTAGTGATTCGTACAATGGAATGTTGTCCCCTCCACTCAATTCCAAATTCCACGAGGGGACATATTTGACCTATTATGATAAGACTCAAGGAGTAGACTGCCCTTCCCTCAAGGCATCTAGGCTCTTGCTAAGTCATAAATTCCTAGTATATTTGGCTTATGGAGACTCTTCCTAAGTCATAAATTCTAAGTATACCTCGTTTACCAAAGCTCTTACTATGTCATAAATTCCTAGTGTATGTAGCTTATGAAGGTTCTTGCTAAGTCATAAATTCATGGTCTACTTGACTTATAGGGTGTTGGATATACTCTTAATGTTAGAGTGGTAGCCACTAGTTTTACCTCTCACATTACTCTAAAGTGTTCTACTTGTAGCAAAAAGGTTTGATCTTGGGCCTCGCCCACATTACTTCAAAATTAACCATACTATAAAAAAATAAATAAATAAATAAATAAATAAAAGAAGTTTATGTAAATTAATAATTAAAAACTGAATGTTTACATTTTGACTAAATCAAACTACTTAAAAAATAATGGAATAAATAAATAAATAAAATAACAAAATAAAAATATTCCTATAAAAATGAAAATGAGCCATGGTATTGAGATCATATTGTATTGACCCTTGGTATTGAGAACCTATGGTACTGATCCATGGTATTCATGTGGAATATAGCCTATTTAGAGGGGGGATTGAACCCCTATAACCGGAATGTTTAACATTTTAACTAAATCAAATTACTTATATAGTAAACGAATAAATAAATAAATAAAATAACAAAATAAAAATATTCTTATAAAAATGAAAATGACCCATGGTATTGAGATCATATTGTATTGACCCATGGTATTGAGAACCTTGGTATGATCCATGGTATTCATGTGGAATATAGCCTATTTAGAGAGGGAAATTGAAACCTCATATCCATCTTAACTCTAGATTTGTTGGATTTATTATTTTATATTTAAATGTATATTTAAAAAAAAAACATATATGAAAAAAATAACTTCTATTATTAATATTAAATAATTAAGAAAATTAAATAATTTTTAACTTCAATGATTAACCACAGTGTGGTTCCAGATAACTCCACTATCAAACTATCGGAGTTGGTGTGATTTTTTGAATTTTTTCTGGTCTAATTTCTCTAAAACTTGGAAGTAAATTATTCAAATAACAAGTTTCATGGGTAACTCCTCACGATCCAAGTGCCCTAGGGGTTTTTAGGGTACTCAATCCATATATATAGTAAAAAAAACCAGTTTAAATAACACAAATGAAGATTTTACCTCAATTTTTCTAGCCAAATTCTGGCAACCAAAAATCCAAAAAGTCACTCTAAAGACAACCCCCGAAACTATCAATGTGAATTTTAGCCAAAAACTTTTTAGAAACTCAGATCTAGAATAGTAATCTTGACTTGGTCAAATTATCAATAGTTTATGAGAATTTATGAATTTCTGGACTTTTAAATAAATGATGTTCCAAATAAATACCATGGATCAATACCATGAGTTCTAAAAAATCTTGAACCCAGAAAACCCCAAAAATCAAATTCGATAATGATAATAAATCAAAGTAGATTCCTTAGATAAGTAGGTCACACTTCAGCTTTCCATTGACATATTTTCAAATATTGGGATACTAATCTAGTAAAAGACCTGTTTGAAGCTTCAAGTCATCTCTGTAGTGATGACCGTAATTACCGATCTTCCAGATGATCTCCTTGGGCGTTGTTTACTGAGAATGCCCTACAGGTCACACAGATATCTCAAGTCTGTGTGTCGAAGGTGGAAAGCTGTGTTGGCTGATCCTAAATTTTATTCTGATAGAAAACGCTCTAGAAAGAGCTAACAATTTTTATGTTTTCTTAAAATAAAAATATATCCTTATGTTGATGGGATAACACGGTATGACCATGTGGAGGGCACTTGGGAAACTGTACCAATCAATATCCCCCACTGTGATGGAATTCCAGTGTCCTGTAAATGTGTTTCCGTGAATAGAAAACTGGTTTTCATAGGCGGAGTGCATCCATTCACTCACAGAGAAATGAAGACTATTTACATTTATGATTTTGTGTCAGCCAGATGGAGCCGCGGAGCTGAGATTCCTAATATTCCGTACTTATTCGCGTATGCATGGCAACGATCTAGCGACTGCGGAAGCTTACGACGTGGGAAGTTTTGCCTCCCAATTTGTTAAAGGTTAGGTTTTGTTTTATTGGGTTAAATTATATTTAAAAATTGATAATGAATAATTGAATATTCTGAAACTCTGGATTTTCACATCCTAAGTCTTCCATGTTTTTCCTCATGAGAATACATTTCTGAGGAGGATTAAGAAGAAATACTGGAACAACATTTCCAATCTGGAATCTACCTCAAAGACCATTTTATCACCTCATTATTTCGTTTCAGCATAAAAAGCTATTCATATCCATTTCAGAATCATGATAACAAAATTTCAAGGAAAAAATCATGGAGATAAAAAAGTTTTTACTGTTAAATGAAATGAAAAAATTGCGAGGAGCTCTAAGTCTGCCAAATTTTGAAGAAATAGAGATTATTTTAATATTCTATTTATTTATATATTTATGATTAAAATGTTACAAAAATTTTAAATAAATGGAAATAGTTTTCATATTATTATACAGATTTAGTAAAAATTTGAAAAAAAAAATGGAGTACTAAAGTTTTGGTTGGAGAAAGGGGACCTGGACAAGGTTGGAAGATATGTGGAGTTTAGGGGTACTATTAACTTCATGTCTGTGCTTTGCTTTTGCATGTGTTGTATAAAAGATGAGTGATTAAGTATAAGACTGCAAAAATCGTTTGGATTGTGGTTGTTTATTTTTGGCCACATATTGGTTTATTTTATTTTCAGACTATATATATATATAGTAACTTTGGGTTGCGGTTGCTTCTTTTCCTCTACATATTGGTTTATTTTCAGACTTTTTAGAATGACAAGTTTGGTTATATATATAGGTCTATTTATCTATCTATCTATATATATATATATATATATATATATATATATATATATATATATTTATTTATATATAATTAAGACCTTTCAAGCTTTCAGAGGGATTAAATCTCTTTTCGCTCTAAAATAGCTTTACGCTTCAACGGATTTGGTGATCCATGGTATTTACGCATGGCATTAACATGTGATGAAACTTATTTAAGGGTTTCAGAAATTCCTAGAATACTTTGAATTTGTTAGGAAATATCATTATTGTAAAAGGAATCTAAAAACTATAAAGAAATAATTACGCTGTTTAGCAAATTTTACAGAAGGAAACATTTCCAAGTTTATGAAAAGTTCAATGTATCTAGTGGAGACTCCACCTATTTTTAGGGATTTAACTTATAAATAATATGAACAAGAGCAGAACCAAGTTTGAAAAAAATTAGGTATTTATTCATTGATGGAGTATTTATGAGTTAAAAAAAGATATAATAGATTGCTTGAAGAGAACGTAAATAATTAGTTCAGTTAAATACATATAAAGAGTGATTGATTTTATAAATGAAAACATTACACAAAAACAAAGAATAAATATTTTCTCTACCCAATATCACACAATCTAGGAATAATTGTATTCAAAGATTGAAAATATAATTATCAACAATAAATTTAATGTGGTGTAATAAGGAGTCCTCAACTGATCACCATAAACATACAATTAGAGGTTAGAGAGGCAATTTGGATAGACAAACAATCCAACAATTGTACAGGTAATGCAATGGAACAACCAAGTTTGATGCACTATATGATCACATAGTTGGTTAGATATTGGAAAGCATCAACAAATTATGCACAAACTAAATAAATGAAGTGCTCTACAGTTGGTGGATTTTAGTGAGCAAAAAGATGCCTTTAGGCACATGCTATTGGCCACACTAACTAGGAACATGTCTTAGGCACCCCTTGCTTAGCCACAAATTTGGATGAAGGAATCACAAGAGATGGAAAAAATGAGGCCTATGGGTTAGGGAGAACATGTGATGGAGTGACTTAAAGTGCATAGACGAACAAACAAGTAGAATTGGTAGAAGTTAAGAAGGCCAAATGGTGGAATAGCCATCTTAGCTTGGATTTCCTAATACTTGTAATTTTTGACACAAATAAATAATATTGATACATACGCAAAGTTCCTAGAACGAGCTAGGGAATACAAGGATAAGCTAGGAGTTTTGTATTACGTAATTCATCCATAATGGAATGGCATGTGCTCTATTTTGAAGTTGAGTCTCAAGATTGGTTTTGGAATGGTGTCTTGAATGAAATAATGGATGGTTTTTAGAACAAAATCACTTCAAATATGACTAAGAAAACTCTTGATTTAGCTTGGGATGATTTTTAGTACAAGTTTGGAAATTACTTTCAAATTGATGTTTTACGATGAGAACGACACGATATTATGTGAGAAAAAACCATGGATGATTTTCGGGTGGATTTGTGTCAAGGTTGTTGCATAACAATCAAAGATACATTAGAAGTTTTATGTTGTTGTATAGAGATATAGATTGAGCTAATCACCCCTCAACGTATCTTCTACTATTGTATTCACAATATATAAGTTCTATCATTTTTCTAAACCGATATTAAGGACATCTTGGTGCGACCCAAACATATATGCTATGTAATTGGCTAAATGCATACTTGTATTTGGTACTATTAAATTGGGTAAGCATATAGAGATATCTATATGATAGGTGTCATAACTAGCCCCTTAATGATTGATTAAGGTTGTGGGAAATCAAGGCGTAATATTCTATGCCACCTTAAGAAGGTGAGGTTAAAAATATTTTTCCTCCTGCAACCACCTTAAAATTTGTTTTTGGAGTCCAACATTGTTTTCTACTCATCTAGAGCTTTCCAATTATATATAATTTATGTCATTTTGAGTTCCAAACACAAATATTGGTCCCTTGAGAGATTTTTGTACTTAGGCCACATCACGTTATCTATACATTTGGAAAATGGAAGATGACATGGCAAAAAATGCTATATGCCAATTTCCATTATCAACCAACCTTCTCCCTTTGATGCCATCAATCTTAATAGTCCCTGTTTGACATGATCAATTTGACTCCTCTAAAATTGTCAAACTTAAATTTATGCCTTGACAAAATGAATTCAACTCCCTTTGGTTTTTTCGTGGTCAATACTCCTTTCAAGCTCTCTTGACAATTTCTAAAATAAATACTTGGTTTTTCTATCCTTTTTTCACTTCCCGCGACCACTTTCTACTCACAATTGACTAAAAAATGGACCCAATAGGCCCTAACCAAAACATATTTACTCACCCCCTACTCAATCTTTTTCTTGCATAGTTGATCCTTCCTCCAATCAAGGACCCAACCTAAGAACAATTTGAAATTAATAACAATTTGTTGAGAAAACTATGAAAATGAGGTATATGCATCTAAGTAGATTTCCACAACAAAATGTTGCCTTGATTAACAAAATTGTGAGTTTTTTAAGCATATATCCCATATGGTTTAGTTGTGAGAAAAGCATTCCATTGTTTATCTATAGTAGAACTGAGTCGGTGCAACTAAAAATATTCTTCATGGACATTAGGTTTAAGATCCCAAATAATCTATTTAACCTTGTGAGATTCACCCTCCATCGTAGGAATTTTTGTATGTTTGTCTTAAATCTAAGTGAAAATGTTATACTTCAGGGAGGGACCAATGAGAGAAATAGAATCCACCATTAAATTATTAATCTTCTCCCACATCTCATATAGTGGTTGGTTTTGCTTTCCCAAGAATCCTCACCAATATTTCACTTCCCATAGTATATCTCGAGAGTCGTACATTTGATGTTGAAGGATAGATTAGAGAGTGGACACTTGTTAAAATACAAGGTTTACCTAGTACAATATCTCCTATGTCTGATCTGGTACTCTTTGCCATAAGACATAAATAGTTTGCTAGAGAGATTTATTGTTACACAATAAAGATGTCTAGCCATCTTCAATAATGTCTAAGCATTGGAGTAGTCAATAAGAGTAATTATCCTCAAGTAAGTTAGGACTTGTCTCCACCAGAGAAGGGAGCATATGAATACGCTTTAAAATCACATCAATCAACTCTTTCTCAACCTTGTCCTTTTTTTGTAAGAACTAAACCCATTCCTATGTCATTGGAATACATTGTTATTGTAGTTATTGACGAGGATGTGTAAGATCAATATGAACATTCTCTTTAGAAGTCATATGTTGTTCAAATTACAAAGAGGAAGCCTTCATAAACTGGTGTAATTACATAGATGACCATTCCTGAAGAGGTTTAGTTGGAAAAGTATTCATAGGTTGAAATATCTACTGCAAAGGTTAACCATTACTAAGATTTATATTTTATTTGCCTTGTGTTGAAATATTTGGACACTCATTGTGATATTGCCCAATGTTACTTCGAACATAGCCATACACTTACGAAGGTATCATAAGTACTCTAATAAGCGATTGGGCACAAATTTGCAAAATGTGGTTGCATTTCTCCACTTGAGATGTAACACCCTCCTCGCACATTTACAATGCATACGAATACGCTTCAAAATCACATAAATCAACTCTTGCTCAACCTTGTCCTTTTTTTGTAAGAACTAGACTCATTCCTTTGTCATTGGAATACTTTGTTATTATAGTTATTGATCGGGATGTGTAAGATCAAGAGGAACATTCTCTGTAGAAGTCATAGGTGCCATAACTAGACCCTTAATGATTGATTAAGGTTGTGGGAAATCAAGGCGTAACATTCTATGTCACCTTAAGAAGGTGAGGTTAAAAGCATTACTGCTCTTGCAACCACCTTAAAATTTGTTTTTGGGGTCAAACATTGTTTTCTACTCATCTAGATCTTTCCAATTATATATAATTTATGTCATCTTGAGTTCCAGACACAAATATTGGTCCCTTAAGAGATTTTTGTACTTAGGCCACATCAAGTTATCTATACATTTGGAAAATGGAAGATTGCATGGAAAAAAGTGCTATATGCCAATTTCCATTATCAACCAACCTTCTCCCTTTGATACCATCAAGCTTAACACTCGCACTTTGACGTGATCAATTTGACTCCTCTAAAATTGTCAAACTTAAATTTATGCCTGGACAAAATGAATTTAACTCACTTTGGCTTTGTCATGGTCAATACTTCTTTCAATCTCTCTTTACAATTTCGAAAATAAATACTTAGTTTTGCTATCCTTTTTTCACTTCCCGTGACCTCTTTATACTCATAATTGACTAAAAAATGGACCCAATAGGCCCTAACCAAAAAATATTGACTCACCCCCTAACTCAATCTTTTTCTTGCATAGTTGATCCTTCGTCCAATCAAGGACCCAAATTAAGAACAATTTGAACTTAATAACAATTTGTTGAGCAAACTACGAAAATGAGGTATATGCATCTAAGTAGACTTCCGCAACAAAATGTTGCCTTGATTAAAAAAATTGTGAATATTTTTAAGCATATATCCCTTATGGTTGAGTTGTGAGAAAAGCATTCCATTCTTTATCTATAGTATAATTGAGTTGGTGCAACTAAAAATATTCTTCGTGGACATTAGGTTTAGGATCCTGAATAATCTATTTAACCTTGTGAGATTCACCCTCCATTGCAGAATTTTTGTATGTTTGTCGTGCCTCTAAATGAAATTGTTATACTTCAAGGAGGGATCAATGAGAGAAATATAATCCACCATTAAATTATTAATCTTCTCCCACATCTCATATAATGGTTGGTTGTGCTTTCCCAAGAATCCTCACCAATATTGCACTTCCCATTGTATATCTCAATGTCCTGTGTTTGATGTTGAAGGACAGATTAGAGAGTGGACCCTTGCTAAAATACAAGGTTTATCTAGTACAATATCTCCTATGTCTGATCTGGTATTCTTATCATTAGGCATAAATAGTTTGCTAGAGAGATTTATTATTAGACGGTAAAGATGTCTAGCCATCTTCAATAATATCTAAACATTGGAGTAGTCAATAAGAGTAATTATCCTCAAGTAAGTTAGGACTCATCTCCACCAGAGAAGGGAGCATATGAATATGCTTCAAAATCAAGTGAATTAACTCTTTCTCAACCTTGTCCTTTTTCTATAAGAATTGAACCCATTCCTATGTCATTGGAATACATTGTTATTGTACTTATTGACGGGGATGTGTAAGATCAAGATGAACATTCTCTTTAGAAGTCATGTGTTGCTCAAATTACAAAGAGGAAGCCTTCATAAACTAGTGTAATTACATAGATGACCATTATTGAAGAGGTTTAGTTGGAAAATTATTCATAGGTTGAAATATCTACTACAATGGTTAACCATTACTAAGATTTTAATTTTATTTGCATTGTGTTGAAATATTTGGATGCTCACTGTGATATTGCAACATAGTCATACACTTACGAAGGTATCATAAGTACTCTATTAAGCGATTGGGCACACATTTGCAAACTGTGGTTGCATTTATCCACCTGAGATGTAACACCGTCCTCCCACATTTATGACGCATATGAATATGCTTCAAAATCACATCAATTAACTCTTGCTCAACCTTGTCCTTTTTTTGTAAGAACTGGACTCATTCCTCTGTCATTGGAATACTTTGTTATTGTAGTTATTGATTGGGATGTGTAAGATCAAGAGGAACATTCTATGTAGAAGTCATATGTTGTTCCAATTATAAAGAGGAAACCTTCATAAACTAGAGTAATTACATAAATGACCATTCTTGAAGATGTTTAGTTGGAAGAGTATTCATAGGTTGAAATATCTACTGCAAAGGTTAATCATTAGTAACATATTTATTTGATTGGATTTGTGTTGAAATATTTGGACGCCCACTTTGATCCTGCCTAAGGTTACGTCAAACATAGTCATACACTTACGAAGGTAGCATAAGTACACTATTAAGTGATTGGGCAAACATTTGCAAAATGTGGTTGCATTTGTCCACATGAGGTGTAACACCCTCATCCCACATTTACGCAAGTTAACTGACCTACTGGGGTAAGCATGTGAAGAGGAGTTAGTATGATATGACTCAACATCTCTCAGGTGCCCAAGATCTAAACCACCCTTCCAGGTGCCCAAACATTGAGTTAAACTACTTTTTCACTAATTTAGAGTTCATCACGCTAGAATAACACTGCTTGAATTCAATTGTATCTCTCTAGTTGCATGCATAATGCTGTAAGGGAGAAATTGCAATATCTTTCACCTAGTTTTGTGCGAGCGAAAATGATGTCTAAGGGACTTTTTTAAGGACAGTCTCTAGACCACTACCAAAACTTAATAAACTTTTCATAAATGATAAATGACACAGTGAAATATCCTTCCATACAAACATAGAAAAAAACTTGACCTAAGAAGGCCTAACCATGACAAACATTTTTCCAAGCACATCATGGACATGCAAACTATAGGTCATAATTACATATATGAGCATAGGGATCTCATACTTATCTGAGAATCGTCAAGAAGGTCCAATGGCTTCTAAAAGTAACTACATTATCATCTATTAGGTCATACAATCAATAAGCATTCATTTAATAATCAAAACATAATGAGATACATAACTAAAGTCTTTTAGAAAACCATGCTTATAAAGTATAACCAAAAAAATAATAGTGATATCTCGCCACCAAATCCACATAATAACATGTATGAATACTCACAAAATACAAGAGAAAAAGAGATCATATTAGCATATGCAAATCCAGTGAAGTTACGGACTTCCACGTACCACCCAACAATAGATTGGGTTAAACCAAATCTTTCTTCCAGCCAATCATCCTTGTGCCATATTTTGAGCATGAATGTGGCTCACGACAAAAAAATCTAGGGCTTCGTCAAGATTTACCATGTATCCTGACATTACTGATGGAGGAATTCATAGGCTTGAAACCCTTATCTATACCACTATGATTTACCATGTATCACATCATTACCAGTGAAGGGATTCCTGTAAAAAACAATAAACATACACTACCTAGATTTACTACAATCTCACCATAACCGATCAAGGGATCACTAGGCCTAAACATGCATTGATGACTCCATATTTCTTCACCAATACCTTGAGAGATTTTCTTGTCTCCACCCTCAAGTTTTACTATGTATCATTCAATTACTAGTCAAGGGATCTCTAGGCCATTAGGAATTTTACTTCGACCACCTCACCCGATTCCACAACCATCCAACAATCCAACTCAACCAAATGAGAAACCTCCATCACATCATGGATATATATAAATGGAAAGGTAAGGATAAAAACCACTATCATACCTAGAAAAAACAATGCCAATAATGCAAGAGAACCAAATACACACATGCACATACCATTCATGCAAAAACTAGCAAGGAAATCATACATGCAACTCGATATCAACAAGTGATCCCATTATAATCACTTGATCCCACTATTTCTTACTTGATACATGGTTCCCTTTTGTCTCGCGCCATTCCTTTTCCATCTTTTCTCCAATGTGAGAGTTGTCCGAGAATGCTCTCAGTATGCAAGAGTATGAGGGAGAGAGAATGGAGAGAGAACTCCAAAGCTGAACTAAAAAAATGTTGTGAATTAATCCTTAAAAGCCGTTTTTATCATTGAGACCTCTATTTTCTTAATTTTCCATTATTTTTCTTCACTTTACTCCTCACATGAAACCTGAGACATTTCACCTTCATTTTATTCTAATTTCCTTTATTTTCATAAATACAATACTAATTAATGCCTCTTTCCTTTTCCAAGCCTTTTCCATTTCCTTTCCCAAACTTTTGGAGCCATAATAAACCAAATGAACACCCACTAGGATGTTTTTCCCAACATTCAGCTTCAAATACGTGTCCCATGACCTTGGTATTATTTTTCATTTATTAAATTTATTACATGGTTTTTTTTAACCAGGGATGTTACAAAACCCTACCCCTTGGGGGGAACCATCCTCAGTTTTCAGTGACACCTAGAACCAACAAGACCAAAAAAAACCAAAACATACCACCCATGGAGCTTTATAAATTAACTCGATGTTGTATTTACAATGAACAACTTACTAAAAAGAAAAACCAACATAACCAACATGACAACACAACAACCATACTTCTTATTGGATCTTTATAACAAATTTTGATGTGGTATGTACATCATACATATGCATATATGTATAAAGTCCCATAGGGATTTGGGTCAGAACCCTAGTAGAGAAGGAGTAATCTATAGCAATAAACAAGCATATAACTCAAGCAAAATGCTTAAACAAGCAAACTATGTGAGGATGTACATACCTGAGGGTCCTTTGTTTGGGTAGTTCCAACCGGGGTTCAAACCCTCTACAACTTCTCATGATCTTTGAACTTGGAAAACAACCAATTCAAAGACGCACAACAACATATAGATAAAGCATTATAGTGAAATGAACTTTATAACATATAAGTAGATTGTTAGTTATACATTGAAATAGTCATTCATATATAAATCATAAAAATAACATCAGATGCATGAACAAAGTTGATAGTAGGAACAAGACAATGTTTCTTTTATTGCAGATAACTATAACAAAACATAGAAGGATTTCAATTGAGTCTTTCTCTTCCGGCTCGAAGCGGAACCGTCCTCCAGGTCTGTCTAGTCTCGGTCTTCAAAAGGCTCCTTCCATAACCAACACAAGGATATATCCAACAAGTGAAAGGATATCAACTCTCAAGGAAAGAAGGGTTTCCTAAACTTGGGGAAGTGATTGAAGCATAGGGATCTTCAGACCTAATCAAGGAATAATCTCAACATAGTAATTCTCTATATTCTCTCCTCCTTAAGGCCTTCCCATTGAAGTATTTTTATACTTCTGCCAAAGTATTTTTTTAGTTGGGAATCAGTTGGGAATAGTTGGGCCACGGACACTAATAGGTGATCAAAAGGTAAAACTCATGATCTCTGCCCATAATTAAGGAAATTTAATTTTTTTAAGTGTTCTAAGACATATATGCGGGCTGGGTATATATTGACCCGTGTGTACACACATTTGATACAGGGAAAAGTCGTGTATAGGGAGTAAAACATTGTTTTTAAATATTTGGACCAAGTCTAGAAGGAGGGGTTTCCCTAGGCCATAAGACAAGCATCACGAATACATAAGATGATATTTGGAGCTATAACATATGCCCCCTAATATATGAGGTTAGAAGGAGAACATGATGGACGAAATGTATTAAGTATATGGAAAGGAAACCTGTCAAAAACTGAGATGGACTTCACTAGATTTCAACCTGCAAAGCTAGCAAAAGAAGATAAAAAAGAAACAACTATCTAAGGCAGGCATACCCATTCTCAGAGAAAGTAAAGCATGTTTGCATATCAAGTACAAGCGGATCCACTATGTATAAAAGTATAAGCAACTGAAAGTACATAATGGATCATCTGATCACGATCGAACAAGTACATGTCTGAATATCACATATAAGAAGATGATCAATGAAGCTGAAAGATGAAGCTGATCGCTGATGTCAAAGACTGATCCCAATAGTGCAAAATGAACATGATGGAAGAAGATGGTACTACATTACAACTCAAATCCTAGCATATATGATGTCGCTGTGAATGACTGCAACATATAATGTGGAATGGTGTCAACTAGCAGCAACAGGAGCAACTAACAAGTGAACCAAAGAATGTTGATCAAACCCGAGGTCTTCACCGACCACTGTGGTACATTTATACACAATGGGAATAAATTATTAGAAATTGACATGTGAGAAATCATTTGATTACCGGTCGTTGATGTATATCATTAACAAACGCGACTACTCACTGATAATGATAATGAGAGTCAAGGTACCCAGTACAATTAACAAGTGTGAATAGATGAGATGAAATTGAACACCTGTAAGAATCTACCAATCAGGAGACAATGATGGTTTCCCACTATCGATAACGAAGGATATGCCACTGATGACTGCAAACCCCAAGGTACTGCCAAATGGACTCTAGCCCTTTGCCCCAGAGCAATGAGTCATAGTCGATAGGGAAATATCTGCTAGAAGGAAGGCATTAAGACATACTTCATCAATCTAGCATGAGTGTAACCAGTAGGCAAATAATGTGGAAGGAACTAGATGAACAAAGGTGTAGTAACTCGACCGAACCACATTTCTGGCATACACAAGATGTAGCTGGCGTACGATAGAAACCCTCTGAACCAACCAATAATGAAAGTTGACATAGAGGCGAGGAATCCACCAATAGGGTCAAATGGAAACCAAGGCACTACATGAATCCCAATGTGTGATAATGAAAGCTAATGTCGAACACAAGGGAAACCACTCAGTCAAAGACCCATGATAATGATCGATGTTGAGCGCAAGGTGACCTATAAATAATGAAAATAGGGCCAAGGTGGGCTTAAGGCCTGTCCTCAAAGCAAGATGTCATCGTCGATAAGGACAACATCCGCCAGCAGGAAGTCAATGGAGACCTTCTCAAACTGGCATGAGTAAAGGACCAATATAGCTAATGTGATGCCAAACAAGATGCTGACAACTAGGGATGGCCGATTGAAAATAGGTCAGGAGACACCGTAGAGAGGCTGACTCAGGCTTACTTCCCTTGAACGAAAGGACGACTCAATTATTACCATGTAGTAGCATATCTTAACTCTGTATAAGTTCGCCATGTAGGAGGCACGAACGAACTCTCAATATGATTGGAAGAGATAACCAATCGGAGGAAAACTGACTCAATAACAAGGTTAAGATGTACCTAAGTCAAGCTAAATCCCACCCAAATGGAGGAGATGCTTTGTTCGAGTGCTTTGTTGAAGGGAGACATGGTTTACTCTAGCTGCCAACAATAAATGGAAATGTTGTTCCGTTCCCGCTCTTTTTTGGAATATGTAATTTTTTTTTCTTTTCCTTTAAGCTGGAAAAAGAATAAAAGAATGCTATAGTACAGTGGAGAGAATGAGTGTCAATGAAACAAATGATCTAGTTCCTAGGATGGGAACATTCCTATGCTCAATGTAGGGAGGTGAAGCTGGTCAAAGACACTCAAAGAGATGTTCCTTCTACAGGTCTGAAGTTGTGTCAAGTTGCAAGAGCTAAGGTATTGCAAGTTTGATTTTTGCAGAAGATATGGTAAAAAAAGTGGCTTAAACATGAGTCCAAGTGAAGCCGGCTCAAGGCCAGAAGGTGCAAATGGTAAAAATACAATGTAGTAGTACAATTAAACACAAAGAAGCCTCTAGGGTATAAGGCCAGAACGAAGTGAAGAAGCAAAGAGGAATCAGTCTTCAACACAAAAGTCATGGTGGGATTAGAGAGGAATCCCAAGCCTACTCAATGAAGCAACATGGGAAACCAATGTCAGTGAGGTGCTAACTATGATGCCCATGAAAAGGATTGCTCTACCATTGTGTCATGATTTTAAAAAGTTGGCGAGTGAAGATGGTTTATGAACCATAACATTATGGGATCCACCCTATGGCAAGTGTATCGACAAATGGAGGCTAGTAGGCAACATTTAATGGAAAAAATGGCTTTCCTAACCTATATGCCAGTGAGTAAAAGATACTTGCCATGACTGGTCAATAGTCATGGAATCGACTTGAAATTTTTGAAAAAGCATCCAAAATGTCTTGATAAACAACCTATTCTCGACAATCCAAGCTCCCAAGTTAAAAAATTCATGAGATGAAACAAAATCAAGTTTTGAACAAATTCGACATTTTCAAAGCTTATAAAATGATTTTTGACTCACCATTGTTACCATCTATGCTAAGAGCAAAAGCTATGGAGAAAAAGAAGCAAACTTTCCACTCAAAGAATTCAATCATTCAAATTGGCTCAAAATCATTAGGTAACCCCCAAATCTAGCTTGCATGAATTTGTGATTATTTTTAGAAATTTTAATTGAGCTTTCATCATTGGAAATTATGTCAAAAATTTAAACGCGACATATACGTGGATTGGTTATGAAAAACCCACGTATACGCAGGCTGTAATATCCCTCCCCTTAATAATAAATAAAATTAATAAATAATAAATAATACAAAAATAATAATTAATAATATAAATTATAAATAATAATAAATAAATCACTTAATAATAATAAAAATTAATAAATCATAAATGTTAAATAATAAATAAGATTAAAAATATATACAAAGAAAAAAAATAGAAATAACCATACTAAAGCTCTAGATAAGAATAAGGAAACTATCAAAAATATGGAAATAAAACAAGAAAATGAAACTATCAAAAAGAAGGAAATAAAACAAGAAAAGGAAACTATCAAAAAGAAAGAAATCAAAAGAAAGTTGCATGAGACACATGGAGTGTGTGCATGTGGTTCCTCTTCCAATGTTTGTTCTATTTAATAGATGACGAGGATGATGAGAGACATTCCGGCATTCTATCATTCCGAGGTTCTATCTTTCATTCTCTTGGAAGAATGGTATACTAAGACTTAGGAGCACTGGCAGTAGTATGTTGATTGAGGCTTGGGGGTGGCCAGTTGCAGCAGAATCCTTGCAAAATTGAGCCTACGGTTGGGTGGAGAGTCGTCCCCGCAACCTTGTTGTCATCTGGCAAACCTTGAACACAGGTAACATAGATATAAAATTATTTGCCAGCATATTTTTCTATTAAGAAGTTAATTTTTTTATTTTTATTGTTACATATGGTATCAGAGCCAATAAAATAAAATAAATAAAATTTGCCTTACAAGAAGAGGTACATGTGGCAACCAAGTGGGAGGAATACACCTTGGAAAATGATGGATTGCTACGATATAAGGGTAGGATTTGTGTTCTAGAAGATGATGATCTTCAGAATTTAATAATCAAGGAAGCCCATCAAGCTCCATACATTGCACATCCAGGAGTCCAGAAAATGTATGTAGACTTAAAACAACTATTTTTCTGGACAGGAATGAAAAAGGATATAACAATGTTTGTGGCTCGATGTTTAGAATGTCAACAGGTTAAAGCTGAACATCGTCACCCGGCAGGGCTTTTACAACCCCTTGATATACCAGAAACTAAGTGGGAAGTTGTTTTGATGGATTTTGTTGGAGGCTTACCTATGACGTCCCAGAGACATGACTGTATTATGGTTGTGGTTGATAAATTAACTAAGAGTGCTCACTTCATTCTAGTCAAGACCACCTTTGAAGCATCAGATATCGCTCAAATTTTCCTGAAAGAAATAATTCGCCTTCATGGAGTGCCACGGAAGATAATATCGGATAGAGATGCACGTTTTACTTCTAGATTTTGGAAATGTCTATTACAATCTATGGGAACACAACTGAATTTTAGTATAGCATATCACCCAGAGACAGATGGTCAAACAGAAAGAGTAAACCAAGTATTGGAGGACATGCTAAGAATGTATGTCATGGATCAACAAAACCAATGGGAGAAATACCTTCCCTTAGTAGAGTTTGCCTACAACAATAGTTACCACAGTTCAATACAGGCAGCTCCCTTCGAGATCTTGTATGGAAGACCATGTCGTACTCCATTAAGTTGGGATCAATTAGAGGACCGAGTCATGTTGGGACCTGAAATGCTCCAAGAAATGGAAGAACAAATGGCCACAATTAAGTAGAGACTAAAAGAAGCAAGGAATCACCAAAAAAGTTATGCTGATGCAAAGAGAATTGATAGAAACTTTGAGGAAGGAAGCCAAGTTTTCATTAGAATCAAACCCTTTAAAAGTCCCTTTCGGATGGGTAAGGGAACAAAGCTATCACCTAGATTTTTTGGGCCATTCACAATCCTAGAGAGGATTGGACCAGTTGCTTACAAGCTCGAGCTGCCTTTCCATCTAAGAAGGATGCATAATGTGTTTCATGTTTCTATGCTTAGAAAATATGTACCTGACCCGTCCCATGTTTTGAAATTTGAAAACTTGCAGGTTTCTGAGGAAGGAGCCCTTTAAGTCGAACCATTCTGTATAGTGGACCGCCGGGTTCGTCGACTCAGGAACCGTGAGTTTGAGCAAGTCAAGGTCCAATGGGACCAATATAGCCCAGGGTCAGCTACCTGGGAAGATGTAACTATTACTTTTCAAGACTTTCCTTATTTACTTGATTAAAATGTGTGGTGAATAGTGATCCTTAGCTAAGACAGATACTTTTATGGAGAATCTAAATCATGTTTTATTGTTTAGACTTTATGATACATACACTATGATTTCTGTTTAGTTTAATTAACTATTAAGATGTTGAGTATAATGGTAAGGGAATAATGATGCACATGTGGTTCTTATAGTGATGATGTATCCTTATGATTATGATGTTATGTCGAGGTATATTAACATATTCATTTACTACATGATGAATAGGTATTTGATGTTGATGTTATAACTTATGATAGTATTTCATGAGATGAAGCATGTATTTGCGATTAACTATGATGAATGCAATTTCTATGATACTATGATGGTATACCTAATGCATTGGTTGCATGTTGAAGTATGATGATTGACAGGACTCCAGAATGGGCTGAGAGGGCCGGTTTATTTGATGATCTCGTGCGAGCCGATATGCACGAGGGAGAATAAGTAACATCATATTGGTTGGGGACGAACTCAATCAACACTACATATGCTAGTGGTTCCTTTGTCTTGTGTATAGCTCTTGATGGATAGATCTTGAAGAGATATGGGATCATCTTGAGGAGGCCAAGTGCCTGATGTTCTAGGCTAGGTGCCTGTTATTGGATAGGGATGTCGAAGTCTGGAAGGGATGTAAAGGACTTTGATGCCTGGGGTTTTGCGCCTTAGTAGTTATGGAGGGAGTGGGCCAGCCTTGCGAGATGCCCGGGGTCATTGAGTACCAGACCGGATGCCTGCCTTGGGAAGATGAGGTCTGAGTCAGGTGCGAGCCTTGGGGCCAGCCATGGACTATGATACAGACTGGGTTAGGCTTAGCTTGGTGCCGAAAGTGGGAAAAAGGACAGAGATTCCTTGAGATTTCCCGAGGTGTTGGGGACTTTCGATGCCTGCTGGTTATACTAGTTCAGCAGAGGGTGTTGGTAACATGAAGTAAATTAAATAATAAATAATAAATAATAAAAATAATAAATAATAAATAATTCAATTTAACTTTGGGAGGAAGTTCCTTAAAGTGGGAAAGTATGTAAAATCCCTCCCCTTAATAATAAATAAAAATAATAAAAATAATAAATAATAATAAATAAATCACTTAATAATAATAAAAAATAATAAATCATAAATGTTAAATAATAAATAAGATTAAAAATATATACAAAGAAAAAAAAATACTAATAACCATACTAAAGCTCTAGATAGGAATAAGGAAACTATAAAAAAGAAGGAAATAAAACAAGAAAATGAAACTATCAAAAAGAAGGAAATAAAACAAGAAAAGGGAACTATCAAAAAGAAAGAAATCAAGAGAAATTTGCATGAGACACATGGAGTGTGTGCATGTGGTTCCTCTTCCAATGTTTGTTCTATTTAATAGATGGCAAGGAAGATGGGAGGCATTCCCGCATTCTATCATTCCGAGATTCTATCTTTCATTCTCTTGAAAGAATGGTATACTAAGACTTAGGAGCACTGGCAGTAGTACGTTGATTGAGGCTCGAGGGTGGCCAGTTGTAGCAGAATCCTTGCACAATTGAGCCTACGGTTGGGTGGAGAGTCATCCCCACAACCTTGTTGTCATTTCGAAAACCTTGAACACAGGTAACATAGATATAAAATTATTTGTCAGCATATTTTTGTATTAAGAAGTTAATTTATTTTTTTTACTGTTACACAGGCCCTACACGTGACTATGTATGAAATGGAACCCCTTATATGCGGTTTGAAAATAAAACATAAAAACCTAACAGCAAAAACTTGATTTTCTTTCAGGATGACAATTACCTGGAGGTAAAGGGAGCATGCTATTGTTGATGATGAGGTTATGAATGATCAATAGGCCTTAGATGCATTAAGGGGATGCAGTTTATTAAAAAATTTCAAAATGCCAAATATGAAGGCAAAGACTCGCTTTCCTGAAATGTTAATCCACTATTGGAGTATCAAAGATTGTGCATTTATGATTGATCAAATGCCTTTAAGGATAGAGATAGAGGATATTTGCTTTATCATTAGTCTCTCCCAGAGAGGAGAAGTTGTACATTTGACAAGGCGATCTTGAGGTAGTATTTCAGTGGAAGACTACCTGCATATATACTACCAAGGGAATCCAGAGAAGATTGGAAGCTAAATTCCAATCAAACATGTAGAGAGTTTGTCCATGAGGATTATATTGTTTGCCATAGCCAGGGTAAATGGATCAGCCTCATTGCACCAAGTATCATGACTACCCATGAGCTTGTCCATAGATTGTCTCACTACTATGTTTGACTAGTGTACACCTCTTCTGACAAATATGAAGATTCAACTATCCTCCATTCAGAAAGGACAGACCAGGAAATTTGGATATGGGATTATTTTTTTCTCCTACTTCTTTGAGAAGGTCCGAGGGTTATGTCCGAGAGTAAAAGTTCCTATCAGTAGCCCTCGATATCCTCAGATGGGTAGGTGGGCAGACCTGATGAAATGCCTTGGAGGCGGAGATGTACTAAGGACTGCTTTTAATGATGATTTCTTCTCCTGGTGGGAGTAGCAAATCATCATTGTGGATAACTATCCCTATGCTGGCATGGATTTCAGGGGAGATTCGGATCTGGTGCTTCCAGCAAATGCGGCATGGGGAGAGATAGGTAACCATTTTTAAAGTTTTGTCAATTTTTATGATTTTTTTATGTTTTTCAAATATGAAAATGAACTTAAAGATATTTTTGATGGGATTAAATGACTGATATAATGATCATGTTCCATATGTGGGTCTGGTACGACAAAACAGATTTTCATGGCATTGGTGTCACATACACGGGTTTGGAAACAATCGGGACTATTGTTTCATAGTGCCCCACCTCACAGTGTTATAGACATTTTTGTGCCTTACAGCATGAAGCATGAAATGTCAATAATCTAAGGGATCCAAAGTCCCTAAACATGTTCTTCCTGCCCCTAGAGGAACAAGGTCAGCAAACCACAGCACTAAATATCAGTTCTCCACCTGAAAACACTCAAAAACAAGCTAATTCTGGATCATGTCGACTGCTCCACTGAGCATCTGCGCTGAATGTCAACTACTCCACTCTGTACCTGCGCTGAATGTCAACAGTAATGAAGGCTACCTGCGCTGGGCGAGATTGGCCAAGTGGCACAGTCATTCCTCAAGGTGTCAAATGCCCAGGAAGCTTCCAAAATGACACTTGGATCAGGGAATTCGCCTTGTGATGAGTAAGAGGATCTAGATCTCCAAGTGGAAGCAAGAAACTCCAAGTGGACTCAAGAACTGAAGAATAACTGAAGTGGGAGAGGACACTAGTCAGCTCCATGCCAAGCTCAAGCTGACTCATCCTTTCTCCAAAACTCCTATATATAGAGCTCTCTCATGAGGTCTAGGGAGGCGTGGAATCTTATGAATGTAAGGAAGTGTTGTTGGTTTGAGTATAGAACTATTGGGTGATTTGCTTGAAGGAGGTGAAGAGGAGATTTCTTTCTGCTGGGAGGTGTTGCTGGATTGGGCCTCTTATGGTTGTAACACTCTCAGAACTTTACTTCTTCCATTAATAAAGCATTTGAAGTTCTTCTATATGCATGTGTCTCAATGGCGTATTGATACTTGTATATTTGATTTATTCTAATCCTTGAATCAATTATGAATGTATGCTTCTTGTAGTTTCCCTCTCTTGTCATTTTGCAGGATCTTGGTGTAGCTGGGCCAGTGAAAGAGCAAGGAGCTGGGAGCAAGAAACAAAGAGAGAAGATTGGATCAATCATTAGCGGAAGACAACGGTTAGTGGATCTCTTTCTCCCCTCTCTTACATCTCATAAAGAAGTAATCTCAAATAGCTTTGCATTCGGTTGTTGCTGAGGTACTATCACCCTTAGAGTGGGATAGGGTCATTCCGTATTGGATACTTTTCGCAACAACAAATTGGCGACTCCGCTGGGGATCGTATCTTGTTGGTTGTTTGTGTTTTTGCTATTCATTTCATAAACAAAGAGAGTATCGAATCGAACTGCATTTGGATCTTTCAAATGCAAAGTAGAGGGCAGCTACTCTAGCTCAATTTCTGGGCAAGTTTATGATTTGAAGAGCTGATCCACAAGGACTCTAAATAGCTCTTAGTGATAGCTTTTCATCCTCCTTTTCATCCCTTAGTGTGTACTTGACTGATAGCTTCTGATTTGGCCAAAAACTGTGAATTTTTGAGCAATCTGTGACCCGGAAACCAAGAGAAACGAAAGTTTCGTTCTTCAGTGCAGGCTGTGTGAAGGCTGTCTGCATTTCAGCGCAGTTCCCGAAGGGGCTACCTGCGCTGAATGTCAAACTGACAGTGTACCACCTGCGCTGAACCAGTCTTGCCTTATGCTACTGGGGTTTCCTGCTGTTTCTTGCCCTGTTTTCACCCTTGTTTTTGCAGCCTGTTACCAGTCAATGTACCTATCTGAAACCAACTTTCCTTGCCACTATTCCACCTCGGTTGTATAAAGAAACTTTATTTGTTCTTTGTGTATTTCTTATATCATTTGCAGTTTCCCATAACGAAAAGTGAACTAGTCTTGCTGTGGCCTCTTAGATCTAGACCTGTGATAAGTGTTGTTTTGATCTTAAGAGTTAGTTTGTTTACTGTTCATAGCTGATTGAGCTTTTGCTTTCGCCATATGGTTTGAATTTATATATTTCTAGTGTCGAAACAAGTAAATCTTAAGGTGTCTTTTGATTTTGGACAAGCTTGTTTGCTTTCACTTGAAATTGAATTCAAAGTTATACAACAGCTTTCTTTTTGTATCGCACAACATTAAGAAAGAGAAAAGAAATACCTGCATTGTGCATGTACATTATGACAGTTTGCATGTTGATTTAGGAAAAAGTGCATTAGTGTGTGCTCTATGATCTGTGTGAAAATATGTTGTCTTTCTTTTCCCTCAGTAGTTAAGATTTTCAAAGTTGAAAGATTGAAAAGCTTGCTTATCATCTTAGACTGCATTTAGGAGTGTTATCATACATCTCGTGGTGATCCATAAAGGCAAACTGCTAAACAAGATCAACCTTAAAATAAATTGAATTTACATAACAACGCATTGAAACATAACGCAAACACATAGAGGTCTAAGCTAGAGACGTGTTCCGGCGTCGTTAAACGTGATATCTTAGCGTTGAGTGGTTGGGTGATTCCTCCATGGTGAAGCGATAAGTATCAATACGGACTTGTGCTCCCATGTACTGTCGCGTATATATTGGGAGACCCCTATAGGAACAAAGCCTTTATCCATAGGAAACCATGTCGGCCACCCTACTGATCGCAATGCAGTGAACACAACATTCACGAAGATCGACCACTCGTACCGTAAAACATATTCTGTGGTTTTGCGAAAAGTTTGGCACACTCTCTGCCTAGAACTCCAGAGCAGTTTCTTTTGGCCTTTTTCAAACTCTATAACTGAAAAAGTCCATCCGAGCATTTGTCACTTCGGGCTCGTTAAAACATCAAAGGAGACTAGAGTCATCTTTAGCTTTTTCTCGACTCTTAAAAAGTGAAAAAGCAAGTTGTGTCTAAAGCGTCGTTATAAAATTTATTTTAAACAGAACATAATCACCTCCTATTCCTGCGTTGATCTGTAGGTTGAGAACATGGAACGCCCCAACCAAGGAATTCCACAGGATGGAAATCCTAGTCCTTTCTCCTCTTGGGGAGAAGTTGGTGCACCCCACATGGCCACATTGTCGCTTCCAGGACTGACAATTGGCCTGCCAATTTGGCTATTCTCAACTAATGTAGTTCAGAACACCATGGTTCCTGAACAGTCGAGTCAACAGTTAGATCAGTCTAGAGCTGCCCCCCAGCCTTCAACTTCCTATAACTCTTCCTCCAATCCTTCATCTTCGCAAGGTAGAGCCGGCAAAAGCCAAGCTCCCATGGAGAAGAAGGAGAAGAAGAAGAAAGAGAAGAAGAAGAAGGAGCCTAAGGCGACTGGGGGCAAGCAAAAGACATCTGACAAAAATCCACACACAGCACAGACCGAGCCTAAATCGCCATGTGTCATATGTAGAGGAGACCACTTCCATAGAGATTGTCCGTGTATTCCCCGGATACTAAGGGACTGGTCCCCTCGGTTACACAATTCGGGAGCATCAACCTCTGATAGCCATGTTGATTGCTTACCGTCAACCAGCGAAAGTGAAGGTTCAAGACAAAGAGGGGGAGCAAGATTCCCCTGCAAACTGTGTAAAGGCGATCACGCCATCCACCATTGTCCCTTCTTAGACGAAGCGAAGAGAGTTTTGGAAGATCACCCGGTTTCACCATTGAGACTTCCTCCTGGATACAAAAAACTCGTGCCAAGTCCTTCGTTGGTTGAAAATACAGCTGGCCCGCTCAAGTGGTCAGCTGAAGCGTCAATCATTGAAAATGAACCTAATGAATCCAGACCAAACGAAAGTCTAAAGGTCGATACGGCAGTTGACCCGGTTCCGCCTTCAGAGGTTTCATCTTCAAATGACACCGTCACTGAAGATTCATCTTCAAATGACACCCTCACGGAAGAGAATAAGGATGACACCATCCAGATTCTTTTCATCAACACTGACTCTGATGAGCATCAGGGCAATGCGCCCATTCCTTTATCGCAGGAAGGAACATCGTCAAGGTCATATCCAGCCGTATATTCGGTCCCACCACCAAGCAACCTGGTTGTGTCCTTTGATTGGAACCAACTAGGCAGACCCCAGTTGCCAGCCAGTATACCATTCAGAATCATAGTCCAAATTTATAGAATGGTAATGGCTGGAACTATCATTGATGAAGGGGCATCTGTGAGTATCCTTTCCTCTATTGCTTGGAAAGCACTGGGTTCCCCGGAGCTTTTGCCTGAGATAATAAATCTCTCGAGTTTTGATAAAGGAACCAGTCGACCATTAGGGATCCTCCCGAATGTACCTGTTACATTGAAAGGGAAGATCGTTCAAATGAACGTGATGGTCGTTCAAGGACCCTTGGATTATAACCTACTCCTTGGACGAGACTATATATATTGCATGGGAGCTATAGTCTCCTCACTCTTTAGAGTAATGTGTTTTCCACACGAAGGAAGAATGGTCAAGCTCATAGACCAACTTTCATTTCCGAGATCATGCATCGCAAATAGTCACATACCAACCCTCAATGGTCTATTCACTCAAGAAATGTCTCCACCCCCAGTCCTCCTTCCCGATGAGTGCGAGTGATTCGGAAAGACGGGACTGGAACCCAGGGGGCATGCATCCTAGTCTACTTCGGGCAGAGGAAACCCTGGGTATAAGGTAGAATTTCCGCGAAAGAATATGACTAGTCCGTACCCTGTCCGAAAGAAGGAAGAGGGGTTGTTCTGGAACAGGATTCTTTTGTCAAGGTTACTTGTCTGACAAAGGTCATTCACGATTGTCTACTTCGGTAGACAATGCCGAGGAGATGTTTTCGTTTGATGGTGTTAACAAAACAATCTTTGGGTAACCAGAAAGAGGCAAGCCTCACCCTTTAAAACAAATGTTTTGACGGATAAGTAGGGGCAGCCTTGAAATTTTACCTTATACCTGGGGGCATGCAACCTTTTGGAGTGCAAGCAAGGGACGACTATTTATTTTTTAAATTTTTAGGTCCTCCCTTTAAACCTGTAGGTATAACCCTTTAAACTCGTAGGATTAGCCGTTTCCAAACTTGCATAAAGAAAGGATGAGAAGGAGCATAGCTTCGTGAGATAAAGCTCCATAAAAAATAGCTATCTCATAGGAGACATTCCTATCTTATGACTGGTATATCGAGCAGTTTTACCGCGGAATTTATGCTCGTTAAAAAATAGAAAAGTGAGATCCGAGCAGTTTTAGCACATAGTTCATGCTCGTTAAAAAATAAACATAAGATTGAGCAGTGTTTTGGCGCATTCAAGCTCTTTAAAAAATGAACCCAGTACCGGTAAATAACCATTTGTGATCGTAAAATTATTAGCCATAAAAAGACTTGGTCGTGTTTGTACCCGCCACCTCCATTCCATTTGGCCAATCGTTCACCTCCATATGATTGTTTACCTATTTTGAGGAACAGCTGCGAAGAGTGATTTCACCTAGCCATCCTTGTGACACTGTCGTGATTGGAAAATTCCAACCTGTACCTGGAATCTGCTGCTATCCCTGTTTATCACTCGTTCCTCAAAAGACGAGTCTTCTTTGAGCTCTTTTCTCCTGACTCGTAAAATATGAAAAGTTTGCCGAGTTTTGGCCTTCCAGCTCGTTAAAGTGACTGGAAGAGCTATCCCTCCTCTAGATTTTAATCTTTTTGGACCTGAGGGATTATTGCACAAAAAGGTCGAGCGCTTGTTTTATTTGGCTCGTTAAAATTATCGAAATCTCATCCCTTCTGTATTGTTTTATACTTTTTCGGACTTAAGGGATTAGATGACAAAAAAGGAATTTTGGAGTTAACTTTCTGTACCTTTTCAGACTCTCTAAAAATGAAAAGGACCGAGTTTTCCTTGTCATTAGACTCGTTAAAATGATTAAATAGCGACAAACTTGTCTTAAGACGAGAACGAGTTTCCCTATCGCTAGGCTCGTTAAAACATAGCGATGGGCTTGCCTGAAGGGTAGGTTATAGAACAAGCATATGTTATCCTCCTCAAACTTGACAAAAATAAAGAGGTACTGGTCAGAAATGACTGGGGAAAAATTGGGAGAACCTCAAAGCTTTAATGGTAGCAAGTCGCTCTTGAACATGACACTTTGTCCTCCGTATCACATCGGGTTGGGTTGTTTCATTCACCAGTCTCATCACCATGGTCTTCGCCAAACCATCCACATTTGGGGTAATGCTACCGATCCATCACATCCGTGTCGTTATATGTTCAAGAGATGTTGTTTAGAAAGAGTCAACCGTGTCCCATCCACTGCCATACATTATCCTTCATCCACCCATGATCGCCACCCTAAAGCATATTTCACAGATTGTTTTCACCTCCACTAAAATCATTAGCTCCGTTCCGTGTCACTGATGTGGGATCCATTAAGGCCCTCCTTTGACGGATCGCTTCTTGTCGACTTCAGCTCATTATCCAAGAAGTTGATCTAGGAACAACCCCCTCAGTACTTTGAAGCTTGCATGCCTCAATGGCAAGTTTCTCACTTTCGACGACAGGTATACATTAATGACCTTCGACCAGAAGATTTTGCGTGGTGTTCGACGCCAAGTCCTTTATTCACACCACGTGAATTGTACTGCAGTACCTTGAGGGTCATTATCATTATCGGTGATTCCTCTCGCGCTTGTTAACGGTTTACATTATTGACCGGTAATCAAGCGATGTCTTTCCATGTTCGACTTCAGCGCAATTCTCACATGGATCGACTTGTACTTAGAGTGAAGATCGAATGAGTTTGAAGACCCCGGATCTAGTTTCATCCATCCGGGCTGCGATATATATTCAGGAAATATAAAGACATTTGATATGTACATCATTGCAGCAGATGATCATCCTCCTCAAAGGATGATAATTTCAGCAGAGAATTATCAGTCTACCATCAGACGATCGTCTGTTATATGTACCAAAATGAATTTATAAAGCTGAGCATGGGAATGTCCACCTCAGCTAGATCATGAAAGCAGAATGAAAAATAATGTATTGTATTGTATTTTATTACAGGTCACCTCTCAGCAATTGAATGAACTTCGGATCCTCCTGATAAAGCATTTCACCCGATAAACGACCTCATACTTTAGGGGGCAACTGTTATAGACATTTTTGTGCCTTACAGCATGAAGCATGAAATGTCAATAATCTAAGGGATCCAAAGTCCCTAAACATGTTGTTCCTACCCCTAGAGGAACAAGGTCAGCAAACCACAGCACTAAATATTAGTTCTCCACCTGAAAACACTCAAAAACAAGCTAATTCTGGATCATGTCGACTGCTCCACTGAGCATCTGCACTGAATGTGAACTGCTCCACTCTGTACCTGCGCTGAATGTCAACAGTAATGAAGGCTACCTGCGTTGGGCGAGATTGGCCAACTGGCACAGTCATTCCTCAAGGTGTCAAATGCCCAGGAAGCTTCCAAAATGACACTTGGATCAGGGAATTCGCCTTGTGATGAGTAAGAGGATCTAGATCTCCAAGTGGAAGCAAGAAACTCCAAGTGGACTCAAGAACTGAAGAATAACTGAAGTGGGAGAGGACACTAGTCAGCTCCATGCCAAGCTCAAGCTGACTCATCCTTTCTCCAAAACTCCTATATATAGAGCTCTCTCATGAGGTCTAGGGAGGCGTGGAATCTTATGAATGTAAGGAAGTGCTGTTGGTTTGAGTATAGAACTATTGGGTGATTTGCTTGAAGGAGGTGAAGAGGAGATTTCTTTCTGCTGGGAGGTGTTGCTGGATTGGGCCTCTTATGATTGTAACACTCTCAGAACTTTACTTCTTCCATTAATAAAGCATTTGAAGTTCTTCTATATGCATGTGTCTCAATGGCGTATTGATACTTGTATATTTGATTTATTCTAATCCTTGAATCAATTATGAATGTATGCTTCTTGTAGTTTCCCTCTCTTGTCATTTTGCAGGATCTTGGTGTAGCTGGGCCAGTGAAAGAGCAAGGAGCTGGGAGCAAGCAGCAAAGAGAGAAGATTGGATCAATCATTAGCGGAAGACAACGGTTAGTGGATCTCTTTCTCCCCTCTCTTACATCTCATAAAGAAGTAATTTCAAATAGCTTTGCATTCGGTTGTTGTTGAGGTACTATCACCCTTAGAGTGGGATAGGGTCATTCCGTATTGGATACTTTTCCCAACAACACACAGCTAGAGGTATGGACGCATGTTCTTCCTCTTCCCACTTAGCTTGAAATTTCACCCTACTAAAGTTCTCATCTTAAGTAGATGTTTCCACTTTGTCTCCTCTCTTATTCTACAGTTGTGGTTTCTCCACAACTTGCTGGGGCTGCTTTTGAGCATCTATTTTAAGAGGTAAAGTATGCTCCCTCTTAACCGCCAATTCTTTATCATTTTCGTTGTTCATCAAGGCTTTGCATGCATCTTCAACCTCAAGTGCATGCAATTTCCTCACTCATAAAGTGATCTAGTTCACTTGTTGTGAGGTGATGTGTCCAAGGAAAACCTTTCCTTTGTTGAATATCACATCGTAGCCATGGTCCTCCAACACGACAAAGGAAGAAATATTCTTCTTCAGACCTAGAACAAACCTCACATAATTAAGTCTAAGAGGGGAGCCTCACTCCCTCTGAAAAGTAACTCTACCAATATTGGTCACACTATACCTCCCGTCATCTCCAAAATCAATGTGTTTCTTGGGGTGTTTTTCCTCCAAGTCACTAAAGAGATCTATATTCCTCATCATATGGAACAAGGCACCGCTGTCGAGACACCACATGCTTTCCATTATTGTTCTCTCCATGCATGAAATGTGAGTAAAATCAAGGTTGAATTATGGAGCTAGAACTTCACCTATTGCTGCTACTGCAGGCTCCTTCTTACTTGCCTTATTTTGTGGACATTTCATGGCATGGTGCCAGAATTAATGACATTGAAAGAAGTTGACGTTGGGAAATTGTTTCTTCTTTCTCTCCTCTCCTTGGCAATTCTTTCCCTTGTCTTTCTTTACTTTTTTTACTAATGCAAGGGAATCTCCGTCTTCTTTAGATGAGGTCCCATCTCTATTTTCCTACCTTATTTCTTCCTACACTACAATAGATTGTACCAGCTCTTGAAAAGACCCAACAAAGCTAGAGCAACCAAATCTTCTTCAAGGACGGTCACACCGACCCCACCATGTTCATCACGACACCTCGAGTATTGCAGAATTGTGTCATTCTTTTGCATATTTATCCTACGAAGCTTTTCATTCAGTGCCAACTTCCTATGCTCACTTTTGTTCTCAAACAAGTTAGTTAGTGTTTTTCACATAGTGAATGGACTTTCTTTCACATGGATATTTGAGACAATATTATATGGAACTCCCTCAAACATTATCCTCCTCAATTTAGCTAAATCCTTTTTCCATTAAGCGAGATCCTAGGAATCAACTGTTGGGGGTTTACCTAAATCTATCTTGTTTTAATCTAGTAGTTATTATAATCTACTACTACCTCCATATGAATCTTCCATGCCACAAATTTTTTGGTTTGTTCTAGAGCATACTCAATTTTGAGTCTGGGGGAAGTCCTCTTCTCCGTCTTGGAGAAAACATACAACAATAATCTTGTAATTTGAACCACTTGCACAAACTTCAAATTCTCTTCTCTTCTATTGCGATTCTTTCTCTAATACCATGTACAAATTCCTTGTAGATTCAAACAGCTAATTGTAATTTACTAAAAAAATAGACTTGAATCTACTCTACCAACTATAGAAACAATTAGCAATCATGAAATCATGAAGCATACAAGAAAAATAATTCAATCTACACATTACACAATATTCTCCTTGGGAAAGCCACAACGTAAAACCTCTGCCATCCGTATGTTTCATTAGTCACAAAAATATGAGAAGATTATAATGCTTTCCTCAAGCCCGAGTAATCTCTACATTATCGCTATCTATCTCACTACTTCCTAGAGAAGCCTTGGACAATACTTAAAAAATTTCCTGCTTGCGCAAGTGCCTATTTCCTTGCAATACTTCTTAAAGAAATATCCCTCTATTAGTTGGAGAAATACCCATCCTTAATTATGAAATCCATATAGTTCATTCTCTAATTTCATGTGCCACCTATAGAACTCGACTATTATAGAACTAATAATACATAGTTGTTGAACTCTAATCTCAACAGGGTAAATCATATATCACACATACATGAGTTAGTTATGGCTAATTTATAGATTAAATCCTTGAACACATGGAGTTCCACCCCACTATTAAACCTTCGAGTTCCTCTGAGAGTTGGAACTAGTTTAACTAACATTAACTCTCTTTAACTTAATTAAACTATTACAACTCAAATCAAGTTCAACCTAGGCTCTTAAAATTTAGGATCTACTTCAGATGATTGAAGATAGACCCCCAACTAAAAATAATTGAGCCAACTAAGTGAAATTAACTTAGTAACTATTGCAAGTTTTCATGTGATGTGGAATTATAATTTTCACCTAATGGGAAAATTAAATTTGGATTTTCTTGTTACCGTTTTCAAAAAAACTCCTACTATAGTTGGCTTATGGAGGCTCATTCTAAGTCATAAATTCTTAATATACATGGTTTACTAAAGACCTTACAATGCCATAAATTCCAAATGTATCTCACTTACAAAGGTTTTTGCTAAGTCATAAATTCATGGTCTATTTTGCTTAGAGGATGTTGGATATACTCTTTATGTTATAGTGGTAGCCACTACTTTGACCTCCCACATTTTTCCAAAGTGTTATAGTGATAAGCACAAGGTTTGATAATGGGTCGCCTAGATTACTTCAACTAATTAGGAATTAACCATACTAAAAATAAATAAATAAAATAATTTAATGTAAAATATATAATTTAAAATAAGAAATTTATTGGGTCAACAGGGGCTCACCAACCTAGTATGGTAGAGGTGATGTAACATAGTATTTAACATTTTGAATTGAGTCAAATTAATTAAAAATAAAATAAGAAATATTAAATAAAATAAAAATAAAAATATAATGTAATGTAACTGTTTAAAAGTGGTCAAGATAGAATATCAAAATGAAAATATTCCTATAAAAATAAAAAATACTCGTGGTATTGAGAACATATGTTATTGAAACATAGTATTCATCTGGAATATATCATATTTAGAGGGGGAAATTGAATTAGTTTAGATCCATCTTAATTTTTGATTTGACTTGAGTCGAATTATATATATATATATATATATATATATATATATATATATATATATATCTTTTAAACTGGTCAAAATAAAATAACAAAATAACAAAATGAATTTATTCCTATAAAAATGAAAATGGCTCATGGTACTTAGAAGCTATGGTATTCACGTGGAATATATCATATTTAGAGGGGGGAATTGAACCACCCTCAATCCATCTTAATTCCGGATTTGTGGGTTTTATTCTTCTATATTTAAATGTATAACTTTTAAAAGTAACATATATGGAAAAGTCAACCTAAATTATTAATATTAAATAATAAATAAAATTGAATAATTTGAAACTCTCGTGATGAACCACATTGTGTGGTTCGAAAGAGTTCAACTATAAAACTATCTATTTGTGAAAATATTTTTATAAACGTATATCTTGTTAGAGTAGTAACCTTAACTTGGTAGTAATTTGACAAATATAGTTTATGAGTACCTATGAATGTTTCTAATTTTAAACTGATGATATTCTATAGGAATACCATGGATCAATACCTTGGATTGTAAGAACTAGACCCAAAACTCATGATATTCCATATGAATACCATGGATCATGTTGGACATCTAATGCTCAATGGGTTAGTGTGGAAGCTGAATGGACAAAAGGAGTCCAAGAGACCTTAGGATGTGAAACCCAATGGTCACCACATGTACTATAAATGTAAATCATTTGTTAATAAAAATGGTACTCTCATGTTTTATCTTTCATATTTCTTTTGTTGCCCATGTGCATTTAACATGGTATCAGAGCGGGTGTACTCCTACCCTGCATAATTTCTTTCAGCCATTTGTTTTATGGTCTTTATGAGCAGGTCCTATTTTAGTATTCCTGCCCTTGTAACTCCCTTCTTCTATCTTCTCTGCAGTCTGTCCTTTGACAACAATCTGTCCTGCCACGCATAATCTCTTGCAATTTGAAAATTTGTTATTGAATCTTTTTCTGGGGTCGTCTTCGCTGTTTTAGTGAAAAACTGCATTTTATTAGTTGCGTTGTACTAAGTGGTGATTCAATATCTGACTTGTGTGTCAAACAGTGTAGACAGTGTGATTGAACCACCTTTGGCGTTGTATAGTATAACAACGCTGCTCTCTCCAAACTAGTCATACGCACCAAAACTCAATCCATTTGTCATCCTCTCACTCAGCTTCATCAACGGGAAGCTGGAGAGCCACCTTGCTGTTCCTGGTTATTTTTAAACTAAAATCATAACACCTTCTAGTCCATATCTGCTCCTATTTCATTGATGCGCAGAGAAACGCTCCTTCACTCAGCGCTATTTGTGCCATTCTTTACCTGCCACTCTCTGTCATATATTCTCTCTTTGGTGCATTATACCTGCTCCGGATTGGCGCCTCCATTCCCGAGGTCACCGATTTCGTAGGCCATGGCCTGGGACTTTATGCCACCGAACGTGTAATTCCAGGGCAGATTTTGCTTGTAAGCAACGCCATTGCAGTTGTTTATGATTAGCCCAGGCAGAGAAAGGATCTGGCAGATTTCACTGCGGATAGACGAGTCGGGTCTGAAACTCAACTCGTGAACGTTATCATCACTGTTGCGATGCGATCGCAGACATTGCTCAGGCTACTGTATAATTTAGATGCACTAGACCTCCACGAAGATGCGGCCAATGAATTGTTTGATCAGATAGACAGTGAAACTCTTCGAACCCATCTCGAAAATGAGAACTTGGAATTAGACCGAAATTACATTCGAGAGATTATAAGGCGTCGTTCATTTGAGTCCAGCATCTTTGTCTCATTGTAACATTACGAGAAAGATATATGTCTATATAGGACACAGTAAAAAATAGGGTCTTTGGAACAAGTTTGTATTCCTCTGCAACCTCAACAAGTCAGTCTATCAATATTCCTGCATGCTAGTACTTATGTCTTGCTGAACTACATCCATGTAGTCCGTTGATGGCCTTCTCTTCTTCTCAATTTTGTGAAAATGGTCATAGATATCAGAGGCATAGAATACGCACATCTGAGGATCTCTGTTATCTGCGTCAATTTCAACAATCTTAGATCCTTGCACCCCTGCTGCGACTGGAATCCTTTCTTCAAAGAGGTGGACTTCCAATGGCTTTGAATGATGCTTTGAGATGTACAGGTTCTGCAAGGTTTTCTTCTCCAAGGAAGCAATATCTGAAGCGCTACTGTCTGTGACTAGAGCTTCTGTAGTAATTGAAGTTGTACTAACTGAAGTTGTAGTTGAAATCTTTTCTGCTAGAGATAAAGTATTGTTGTCTGGAATAGACGATTTTGCAGTGCCCTTTTCAATTTCTGAGTCTCTTGTACCACTGGGTGCCACTCTAGATTGGGCGGAGGCCTGATTTGTCAAATTAGAAAGAGGAACACGTCTCCTAGACTGCTGAACAGGCAGAACAGTGTGACTCCACGATCTGACAATGAGAGTGTTATGAAACCAGCTCAAGAAAAGATAGAAAAGATAAATCCACGCCTTAGAATTCAGCCTCTTCGAGGGGGCAACCTCCTTTACATTACATAAATGAACAATTCTTGGATGATACAAATGACAAAACCTCCTTTCTATATATAGGAGTCTAAGGAGTCACAATATAATCTAGCCGACCTAACAATAATAATATAAAGCCACAAAAATAACAATAGAGGGATTCTATGGGGCACAAAAATATAAATAGGGGGTATAACTACAATAGTAATGGGGTAATCACTAGTATTATAGGGACCCAACATGCCCCTCTCCTTCAAAAAAGTGTTGTCCTCAACGCTTGAGTAGTTCTGGATACTTCTGCATAAAATTCTCATCCTCCCATGTGGAATCTTCAGCGGATAAGTTCTTCCACTTGATAAGATACTCTGAAATTGATCGATTTCGTAGCTGTCGAGTTCTTGTTTCTGTGACTGCTTCAGGTTCCAATATAATTTTTCCTTCCTCGTCAAGTTCTGGCAATATTGTTTGAATTGGGAGCTTGTCACCTATAACCTTCTTTAAACATGAAACATGGAAAACTGGGTGCAATCGAGAAGCTGCAGGAAGCTCCAATTTGTATGCCATAGTACCAATCTTTTGCAACACCTTGTACGGACCATAATACTTTGGTGATAATTTATTATCCTTCTTAGCTTGCTTTAGGGACATTTGCTTATATGGTTGTAGCCGTAGGAATACCCAATCACCTACATCAAAACTTCTTTCACTGCGATGTTGATCTGCCTGTTGTTTCATTCTATTTTGTGCCAACACGAGGTTATCCTTTAAGAGTTGGAGGACTTGTTGTTGATGTTCGATGTGATGTTCCACTGCCTGAACCTTAGAATTTTCTCTTAAATATGATGTGATGGATGGTGGTTGATACCCATAAAGTGCCATAAATGGGGTCATTTTTGTTGCTGTATGGAAGGAAGTGTTATACCACCATTCAGCCAGAGGCAACCATTTGACCCATTGTGTCTGTTTATCAGATACAAAGCAACGAAGATATCCTTCCAAACATTTGTTTACTATCTCAGTTTTCCCATCAGATTGAGGATGATAAGATGAGCTATGAGCTAACTGAGTACCAAGACAAGAAAATAATTCTGTCCAAAAATTTCCAGTGAAAATGGGATCTCTGTCACTTACAATAATCTTTGGGTTTCCATGTAGCTTTTGAATTGTTTCCATAAATGCAGTAGAAACTGTACTGGCTTTAAATGGATGTGATAATGCACAAAAGTGTGCATACTTGGTAAGTCTGTCAACTACCACCATGATGACACTCTTTCCCTCAGACTTGGGTAAACCTGTGATAAAATCCATTGAAACCTCCTCCCAACGTTGGCTTGGAATGGATAAAGGTTGTAATAGACCTGGTGTCTTAATTGTTTCAACTTTATTTTGTTGGCAAACCAAACATTCCGCCACAAACTTTTGAATATCTGATTTAAGGCCATCCCAAAAAAATTCCTTCTTAACCCTGTGGTAAGTTTTTAAAAATCCTGAGTGCCCTCCTAAGGGAGAAGTGTGCAATTCCATAAGAATCTTTTGTTTTAGCTGGGAATTCTTACAGAGGTATAAGCGATCTTTGTACCATAACGAATCATTTTGCCAGCTAAATGTATCAGAAGTACTGGAATCTTGTTGTAGCTTTCGAATAAGTGCCCACACTTCTTCGTCATTCTTCCATTCCTCCCTTGCTTCGTTTATCCAATCTGGTTGGATAATAGAAATGGCACACAACAATGCTTCCACATCCTCATCCTTTCTTGAGAGTGCATCTGCCACCACATTTTGCTTCCCTTTTTTGTAGATGATTTCAAAGTCATAACCCAACATCTTTGTGACCCACTTTTGTTGCTCTTCAGAGGATAATCTTTGTTCTAAAAAGTATTTAAGGCTATCATGATCCGTTTTTACCTTGAAGTGTCTTCCCATTAGGTAGGGTCGCCATTTCTTAAGTGCATGGAGTATTGCCAACATTTCCTTCTCATAAATAGCTTTGTTTAAAAACTTTCCCTTGATTGGACGACTTTCAAAAGCAATGGGTCTTTCATCTTGCATTAGAACAGCACCAATTCCATTTCCTGAAGCATCACATTCCACAATAAAGGTTTTTGTGAAGTCCGGTGTAGCTAAGACCGGTGCTTGGCACATTGCCTCTTTAAGATGTTCAAAGGCCTTTGTTGCTTCCGAAGTCCATGAAAATGAATCTTTCTTCAATAATGTTGTTAGAGGTGCTGCTATTCTCCCATAATTCTTAACAAACTTGCGATAATACCCTGTCAACCCAAGAAATCCTCGCAGATGCTTTATGGATGTGGGGATTTTCCATTCCTTAATGGCTTTAATTTTGCTAGGGTCTACCTTAACTCCTTCATGAGATACAATATGACCCAAATATTCCACCTCCTGGACTCCAAAGAAACATTTGGATCTTTTTGCATATAATTGTTTCTCCTCCAATAGTTGTAGCACCCTGTCAACATGTTCAACATGATCCTTCCAAGACTTGTTGTAGATTAGTATATCATCAAAAAATACTAACACAAATTTTCTAAGGAATGGTTTGAAAATTGAATTCATCAAACCTTGAAATGTTGAAGGTGCATTGGTAAGGCCAAAAGGCATGACCAAAAATTCATAATGACCCTCATGAGTTCTAAATGCTGTTTTCGGAATGTCTTCAATCTTCATTCTGATTTGATGATATCCCGAACGAAGATCCAACTTGGTGAAGTAAATTGATCCATGCAATTCATCCAGTAATTCATCAATAACAGGAATGGGGAACTTATCTTTAATAGTGAGCTTGTTGAGCTCCCTATAATCTGGACACATGCGCCATGATCCATCCTTCTTGTGCACCAATACTACTGGAGCTGAGAAAGAACTTTGACTCGGTTGAATTATACCAGCCTCTAGCATTTCTGCAACCATACGTTCAATTTCACTTTTTTGGACATAGGGATATCTGTACGGCCTGATGTTTGGAGGAACACTTCCTGGAATCAGATGAATAGCATGATCATGATCACGCATAGGTGGGAGACCTTTGGGAGTCTCAAATACCTTGGAATGATTGTCCAGGACTTTTTGGAGATCTGGAGAAATAGATGATTCCAATGTGGAAACATCTAGCGAACATAATTGTGCAATTACACCTCTTTGCTCCTTTTTTAGAAGCTTTGTCATGCCATTAGAGCTGATTATCTTTCCTGGTTTCCCTGCAATACCCCTTAATTCAACTTCCTTTCCTTCCATAGAAAATTTCATGAAAAGTTCTTGAAAATTAAAAGCTATTGTACCCAAGGATTGTAGCCATTGGACTCCTAGTACAACATCAGCACCTCCCATTGGAATGGAAAGCATTGGGCTAGTCAATACATATTCTCCCATGGATAGCTTGATATTATGGCACTTTCCAGAACAATTTATTGTTCCTCCATTTGCAATCATCACTTGACACTCTGGTGCTGGATATAGGAAGCAATTCAATTCTTTTGCTACCCTACAATGAATAAAATTGTGGGTGCTTCCTGAATCAATCAACACTATTACCTTTTTCTTCTTGATTTGTCCTTCTATCTTGATGGTTTGAGGAGTGGTAATTCCCGCCAATGCATTACAAGATATGGTCGGATTTATTTGTTCTTCATCTAGGCTTTGTTCCTGGAATATATCTTCTTCTTTTGACCTTTCTTGCTCCTTTTCTTCTTCCTCTTCACAATCTATGTAGAATAATTTCTTCTCAGCACACTTATGACCTTTTGTGTATTTGCTATCACAATTGTAACAAAGCCCTTTTGCTCTTTTTTCTTCCAATTGTTGTGGTGTCAACCTTGTAGGTTGTGGAAGACTATGGGCAACAACACTTCCGTCTTTATAGTTGTGAGTGGTATGCTTCCTAGTTGCCATAATTTTGCTTTCCATTTTTCTTGCTAACCTGAATGCCTTCTCTAATGAATCAGGTTCCCAAAGGCACACATCATGTTGGATATTATCCTTTAAAGACCCTATGAACACATCAATCCTATGCTCCTCTGGAATATCTTTTACCCTTATGTTCAATTTTTGGAACTCCTCAATGTGCTCCATTATTGAACCCTTTTGTTTGAGACTTATCAATTGGCTAAAAAAAGTGTTGCTTTTTGTATCCTCATAATGTGCTATCAATTCTTCCGTAAAAATTGCCCAAGTGATAAATTGTTTACGAGAACAAAGCCATTGATACCATACAAACTGATTTGGTTCCAAATATAAAGTTGCCATACGTACCTTTTGTGTGTTTTGCACATTATTGAGATCGAAGAATTGCTCCATCTGTAATATCCATGTGGCGGGATCCTTGCCATCAAACTTCCTCATATCGATTTTTGGAACATGGTGAGTCTTCGATCCAACATTAGAGTCTATGGAATCATGATTAACATTTCTTTTATTCTCATCATGAGTTTCCTTTACTACCTTTTCACCATTAGTGACCCTTTCTTGTAGCAACTTCTTCAATTCATCCATGCCATCAATTTTAGCGTCCATGCCATTCACCTTAGCTTCCATGCCATCCATATTAGCTTCCATGCCCTTTATCTTAGATTCCACGCCATTTACCTTAGATTCCACGCCACTTATCTTAGCTTTTGTTAGCTTTTGTGAGCGTGACATTTGTTGCACTTGTTCTTGTAATTTTGATATATCATGTAGCATTTCTTCCTCTTCTTCATGAGTCATGCTAGAGCTTTCAGGTTCCTTACTAGGTGTTTGCATTTTCTTTCCTCGGGGCATCAGTTACCGATAATAATGTTTTACTATGCCCTTTGAATTCCGTTAAACCAAGCTTACACAAAAATTAAAAAAAAAAACTACACACCTTTTTTCACTTTATAGAAGCCTGATATTGAATCTGATGTATCTCTGTAATTTCGGATCATCCAATTCTGAAATTGCTACCTGCAGTAGCCTTCTGCGTCCTCTTTCCAATGCCACAAGTCTGAGCCAAATTGGATTCTCCAAGGAAGAGTTATGTGAAATCTCCCACAGTGACTTGCTTTTAGACTGGTTCAGTAGAGCGAACTTGTACGACGTGCCACGAGTCACTGTTTCAACCTTTGGATCTGAAACACACATACAAGAAACTACAGTCCGTCCTGTTTCTGTACCTTTTTACGAAATTTCAATCCGATCATCAGAGAGAGAGTTATGACGATTTTCCCCAGGTCACCTGTTTTGAATGTAATTCAGGAGTCTGCAAAAAGGCCAACTTCCTCAGATCATATATCCGAAAATATCGCGCGAAAAGCTCTGAAATTCGGACCCAAGGTTCAGCACCAATTTTTCTCAAATGGGTTTTTTTTGCGACTTCTGAAACGTCACAGAAAAAAGTTATAGCGAAAATGCCACGATGACCTGTTTGGAGCAGCGAAACCCTAGAATCCAAAGCTCTGATACCAAATGTTATGAAACCAGCTCAAGAAAAGATAGGAAAGATAAATCCACGCCTTAGAATTCAGCCTCTTCGAGGGGGCAACCTCCTTTACATTACATAAATTAACAATTCTTGGATGATACAAATGACAAAACCTCCTTTCTATATATAGGAGTCTAAGGAGTCACAATATAATCCAGCCGACCTAACAATAATAATATAAAGCCACAAAAATAACAATAGAGGGATTCTATGGGGCACAGAAATAACAATATGGGGGTAATAGGGGCACAACAATATAAATAGGGGGTATAACTACAATAGTAATGGGGTAATCACTAGTATTATAGGGACCCAACAGAGAGAGGCTCTCTTCAAATGCGCGCCATCCTTATTTATCTCTGTCGTCATCCGCGATGCCCCGGTTGCTGCAACTGAGGGATTTTCACAGGATTTTAATCTTTGACTTTCCTCTAGTGTATACGCTGCCTCCTTCTGGTGCGGTGAGCGTGGAAACTCTAATCAGGCTAAGAGAAAATATGTTCGTGATTCGTACAAGGATGATGGGTATTCGTTAGTAGCTCTTGGTCAAAAGAAGAAGCATTTCGACGGATCCAAAAAATTCCCACTGAATCCTTAACACCAAGAAATATTAATAGCGAATGGTGTGAGCATTGGTTGACTGTGTTCAATCCTGCATTGTGGTATCATGTGCGTTAATAAACGGTGGCTTTACTACTTCTGCAAGATATTCTCTATATGACGTGTGTTGCATTGTGGCGCGATCGATTTTTTTGTGAGTGGTAGTGATGGAGAAGGTCATGGTTTGGTTTCTTATTGGTTTCGACCATCGACTGGTGAGTGGACTGCAATTGATGTCAGGGAAGGTTTTGGCTATTTTCTGAATATAGGTGCTCTGACCATGGAAATCAGAATATTCTATGCTCCTCAAAATGATTTATTTTCAGTATAATGAGGAATTTTTTGGTTATTCTGTTGGTTGGGTATAAGAACATTATGTTTGGTATTTGCTAATACTTTCATCACATATCAACATCTACGTCGGGGAAGGAAAATGATATTTGTTGTTGAGGATCGAAGTGTTGATCATTGAACTCAAAAAACTATGAACTGTGGCATTGAATATATTTGGTTGTCGCTTATATATATGCAACGTTGAAAATTCCTGTAGCTTACAACGACTAAGTCTTGGTATGCTATACTTTCTTCTTGAAAAGCATGTGTATATATAGTGGATCAATAATATACCATGCGATGGGCATATAAGGTATGAATGTGTGGTATTATATGATATGAAAGCATCTTATGCGTTGGTCATTTTTCTTGTCGATTCATGCTCCTTATATGGCGTTGACTACTTTATGTTATTTCAAATGTGTTGGAATATGATGCTTATATTACCAAACACAACTGAAATCGAGAGCCATCACTATTTTTAAAGACAAGTGCAATATTTTGAAGACAAGTGCAATCTGTTGTAAAATCCAATTGTATTGACATATTTCGAGTGAGTGTTGATTTTTCTCTATAAGTTGTGATCCGTTTCAAGTGAAATTTTGACAATGAATAAAATAGCAATAATTAGTGAAGTATTGGAGTTCTTAAAAACTTTGATACATTCCTCTGATCATGGTACAGCAAGAATAAGCAAAGCCTCTCTTGTTGACATTAGAAACTGTTTGCATAATGTACAAGAGAATATTGAGTTTTTGCAGCTTGAGACAAAGCTACAGCAGGAAGAATTACAACAGTGGAGTCATCATTCTGAACCTGTTTCTGTTCAGAAGATTGAAACCGATTCCCATAAATAGCAAGACAATATTGTTAAAGTTCATTCAGATCCAGTGCCCAATAAAGCAGCAATTGTACATGCAGATCCAGAAACTCAGTCTGCACTTCCCAAGCCCATCATCAGACCTTGGGAACAACTTGTCCACAACAAACACAGAATTGGTCTTGTATATGACAGGGATTTGTCCTTTCATATTCCAGACTACTCAAAGCCCATTCAGTTTTAGAGTGCTATATTCATTCACGACAGTTCACCTGCTCTTCATGATAGTTCACCTTCAGCCATTCCAGATTCTACCCCTCTTCCACAGCAACGACAACAACAACAAAGTGTGAAATACCAACACTATGACCGAGTTGGCCATTTGAAAGATCATTGTTTTGATCTTCATCCATGTAAGAACTGTCATAAAACCACCCATTCTTCACACAGATGCTTTAGAAACAAACATCCTGCAAGAACAAAGATTCATCTTTGATGGATCGCTTCTTGGCAATGGGCATCAACAGCCAAGAAGATATTCCAAACGCATGTGAGAACATGCTCCAGAGTATTGAACAGTCTTGTAGTTGAGTTTTCTCCATCATCTCACCTTGTATTTGACAGGGGGGGAAATGATGGTCATCTACAAGCTTCAAAGCCACATCAAGCAAGCCTGAGCCACAACCTGCCACACTAGTTTTAGATTTGTAGCCAGAAACAAAGATTCCCCTGAACATGCCTTCAATTGGTAATCTGGGACACTTCCTCTAGCAGAAGACTTCAGCTTCTTGCTAGTTTCAGAACAATTCCAGGAACAAAATTGAGAACACTTCCTCTAGCAGAAGTCTCCAGTTTCTTGCCAATTTTGGAAGAGTTCCAGGAATTGCATTAAGCATTCCAGAGTTGTTGTTCATCCTTAAACCATCACAGGTTGAGACTTCCCTTTTTAGGTTGAAGTTCTCCCTTTTATGCGAGGTGAGACCTCCCTTTATTGGTTGAAGGTTTTCCTCTTCAAAACAATAGGAGCACTTCCTCTAGCAGAAGACTTCAGCTTCTTGCCAATTTTGGAAGAGTTCCGGGAACTGCACTAAGCGTTCCAGTGTTGGTGGTCATCCTTAAACCACCACCCTTTATACCATCATTTCAGAAGAGCACATTCAGCCTAGTGCTACCATGCATTTTTGCACATTTTTTATTTCAGCTCTCTTCTTGGACTCATACATAACCCTTCAGATTAAGGGGGGGAATGTTGGACACCTAATCCTCAATGGGTTAGTGTGGAAGTCGAATGGACAAAAGGAGTCCAAGAGACCTTGGGATGTGAAACCCAACTGTCACCACATGTACTATCAATGTAAATCATTTGTTAATAAAAATGGTACTCGTATGTTTTAACTTTCATATTTCTCTTGTTGCCCATGTGTGTTTAACAGATCAATACCTTCGATTATAAAAAATAAGCCCAAAACAAAACTGACGATATTCCATATGAATACCATGGATCAATACCTTATATTCTAAAAAATAGACCCAGAAAAACCGTACCAATTTTTTTTAATAAAAATAACAAAGTAAAGTGGATTCCTTATATAAGTAACTCACACTTACAACTCAAATTAAACTCAACATAGTCTCCTAAAATTGAGGATCTACTTGAGATGGCTCAAGTTAGACCCTCAAGCCAACTAAGTGAAATTAACTTAGATAACTATTGCAAGTTGTCTTGTGATGTGGAATTACAATTTGCACCTAAGTGAAAATAACCGAGCTAACTAAGTGAAATTAACTTAGATAATTATTGTAAGTAGTCTTGTGATGTGGAATTACAATTTCCACCTAATTTAATTCAAGGGAAAATTAAATCAAGATTTTCTTGTTGAACTCCTACTATATTTGGCTTATGGAGGCTCCTCCTAAGTCATAAATTCTTAGTATACTTAGTGTACCAAATATCTCATTATGCCATAAATTCCTAGTGTATTTGGCTTAAGAAGGTTTAAGTCATAAATTCATGGTCTATTTGGCTTAGAGGATGTTGGATATACTCTTTATGTTATAGTGGTAGCCACTACTTTGACCTCCCACATTATGCCAAAGTGTTATAGCAATACGCACAAGGTTTGATCATGGGTCACCCAAATTACTTCAACTAATTAGGAATTAATCATACTAAAAATAAATAAATAAAATAATTTAATGTAAAATATATAATTAGAAATTAAAAATTTATTTGGTCACATACCAAGGAGTACGGTAGTAATGTTTAACATTTTGAGTTGAGTTAAATTACTTGAAAAAATAAAAATAAAAATATAATTTATTATAAATCTTTTAAAGTTGTCAAAAAAAATAACAAAATAAAGAAATGAAAATATTCTGATAAAAATGAAACTTACTCATGGTATTGATCCCTATTCATGTTGAATATAGCATATTTAGAGCGGGAACTTGAATCAAAATATAGCATATTTAGAGCGGGAACTTGAATCAAAATGTAGCATATTTAGAGCGGGAACTTGAATCAAAATATAGCATATTTAGAGCGGGAACTTGAATCAATGTAGATTAATCTTAATTCTGAATTTGACTTGATCCTTTCCTATTTTAAACTTATGATATTTCATATGAATACCATGGATCAATACCTTGAATTCTAAAAACTAGACCCAAAACTGTTCATATTCCATATAAATACCATGGATCAATACCTTGGATTGTGAAAAATAAAACCAAAAAACACCCTAATCAAATTTAATCAAAATAGTAAAGTGAAATAGATTCATTATATAAGTAACTCAGACTTCAGCTTTCTATTGAGATATGTTCAAATATTGAGATACCGATCCAGTAAAAAAACTGTACATCTCTGTAGTGATGGCGGTAATTACTGATCTTCCAAATGATCTTGTTCGACAATGCTTGCTAAGAGTTCCCTACACCTCGCACAGGAATCTCAAAGCTGTGTGTCGAAGGTGGAAAGGTATGTTGAGGGATCCTAACTTTTATTCTGATAGAAAACTCTCTGGAAAGAGCAATCAGCTTTTATGTTTTCATAATCCTGATCTTGATGAGATAACATTGTATGACCCTGCGGAGGGCACTTCGGAAAGTTTACCGATCAGTATCCCCCACTGTGATAGAATTCCAATTTCCTGTAAGTGTGTTTCTGTGAATAGAAAACTGGTTCTCATAGGTGGAGTGCATCCATCCAATCACAGACAAATGAAGAGTATTTACATTTATGATTTTGTGTCCGCCAAATGGAGCCGCGGAGCTGACATTCCCAATCTCCGCTACTTATTTGCGTATGCCGCCTGTTCTTCCGTATCTACTTTGCCGGCGGGATCGACGAGCATGGCAACCAATTGGCCACAGTAGAAGCTTATGACGTGAAGGAGGATAAGTGGGAAGTTATTCCTCCCATGAGCGTACCACGCATCAGTTGTGCGGGTGTTTGCAGGGACGGAAAATTCATGGTATTAGGCGGATGGAACGGAGCCAACGAGAGAAGTTCAGAAGTTTTCGATCCGAGCGAGGGAAGGTGGACAAGGTTGGAAAATATGTGGAGTTTTGGAGGACGTTCAAGTTCGTTTGTGCCTTCTGTTTGCTCTGGGCAGTTGTATGCATTGTATAAAAAATGGGTGATGAAGTACGAGAGTGCGAGTAACGTTTGGACTGCGGTTGCTTCTCTTCCGCTGGACTTTCCCTATTATGGCAGTGTTACACAGTGGTACGATTGGCTGTTTGTCTACAAGTCACGTAATGTCTCTTATCTGGTTCACCTCGAGACTGGGCGGACCGTTACATTTGAGAGGGGGGGAGAAGTTCTGTGCCATGTAACCACTGTGGAAATTTGAATAAGTAAAGCGATCTCGTTCCACAAATTGTTTTCATTCGACAAAGAGATCTCGTTTACATAAATCAGATGAATCAACTTTACATAAACTGCTAGTAACATATTGGTTGTTTAAGTTCATGTTTCTATGTTTAAATTGATTCGATGTTTACGTTTATAAAAATTATATATTTATTTGGTATTTATGGTTATGGATGTGTTTGTGATTATTTTAAAAATATTTGAGCAGAGGTGTATTGTGAGAAGATATTAGATGTTAAAATATTACCAATAGCTATAGTTTTTATATGTAATTAATGCACTTAATTAACTGGATATGAAGTAGGGAAGAGATATTGTAATTTTTTGTTTTTAGTGATCAATTTATTTTAAAAAACAAAAATATAATGTATAATTAAACATTATTTCAATCTCAATATTCATAACTTATGTAATATTTTATTAGTTCTCTTCATAATTTTTTTTGTTATTTTTTTTTTTTTGGTATTCTTTGGCACTCAACAAGTAAGGATATGCTTATCTGTAGGACAATACACTTTTGAAATACTATTCTAAATTCAAATATTAACATTTTCAATGTGTACTATGTTTTTTTTTTCCATGTTTTGAGAGACATCATCATCTTATTCAAGATCGAAAATCATGAGATTACATTCTTCTTCCATTAAAAAAGCCTATGCATATGTATTTCAGAATTATGATCAGAAATTCAAGAAAAACAACTATAGACATAAAAGTTTTTATTTTAGATAAAATGAAAAAATTGTTGGCAATTCCTAGTCCTTGCCAAATTTTAAAGAAATTGAAATCATTTTAAAATTTTATTTATCATTACATAATTGAATTACCTGCGAAATTTTAAACACATGGAGATATTTTTTATCTGCTTATTTAAATTTAGCAAAAATTGGAAACAAAAAATGGAGTACGGAGGCTTTTGTTCAAGGGAGGGAACGTGGACAAAGTTGGAAAATATATGGAGTTTTAAGGGGACAATTAACTTCCTCTGTGCTTCTTTTGCTCTGGGCAGTTGAGTGCGTTGTATAAAACATGGATGGTGAAGTATACGACCGAAAAATGCTTCGACTGCTTCACCTTGTTACTTGCAGAATTCATAACATTTTCAAAATGAGTGAGAAAGAATTTGTGCACTATGTAACAACTCCGAAATATGAAGGAGCTATGCTCTTCAAAATGTTTTTGATCTACCGATGAAAATGCGATGAGAAACTCAGTCCCATCATCTTTACATAAACATTCCTTAATAAAAGGGTTTTTTCGGTTCATATTTCCCGTTTAAGTTGCTTCAATGTTTACCATTATAAAAATGTTAAGGAGAAAAAATCAGTCATACAGAACTATTTTTAACAAAATGAACAATACGATTGACTGGATTGTTCTTTATCCAACTGAATAATGGCAATATTCATTATATTTTCGATACAATCTGTACATACTATGATATACACCTTTACTCCACCATTCATTTTGTTACACATGAACTCTTCAGAACTATTTTTAACGAAATGAACAATACGATTGACTGGATTTTTCTTTATCCAACTGAATAATGGCAATATTCATTATATTGCCGATACAATCTGTACATACTATGATATACACCTTTACTCCACCATTCATTTTGTTACACATGAACTCTTCCATCTTGGAGAGATAGCTGAGCGGACCAAAGCAGCGAATTTCTAATCCGTAGTACGAATCATCTGTACCGAGGGTTCGAATCCCTCTCTCTCTGTTCGTCCACTATTGATCCTGAAAACGAATAACCCGAATCTTTCTACGGAACGGAAAAGGCCCATTAACCTAGAGACTTCCTATTTTGACCTTTTTTTTCATTGCATAGCACAAAATGATAAAGTTATCATTTTGACTGAGCATTTGAACTCAATATTATATTTTTTTTCCCGCAGTAAAGTATTACTATTTATGGAACAGTAATAGCTCCACCCTTTAGTAGAAAAATGATATTTTTCCATTAAAAATTATATCTGACTTAGTGCATAAATTGCAAAGGTATCGTTCATGAACGAATGGAAGGATTAGAATATCTTGTTTCTTTACTCTTTTTTTATCAATATAAATGGGACCAATCCCTACATTGTGTATTGGTACATACAAACGATATAATATCTTTGCCTCTCCCTGCTATTATGTATGAAAAAAATTGTTTCAAACCTGTTCCATCATTAGCAATCTCCAAGTGAATAGATGTTCACTTTCGAGATGATCCGGGTCTAGCTCGATAACATGATCTCTTCCAATCCAATGTGAGAAAGTTACATAGTGTCTACTTTTTCCGATAGAGGGGTGTTTGCATGGGTTTGCCTTGGTATTGCGTTCATACCGTCCTATTGAATGATCCTGGACGGTTAATTTCTGTACACATAATGCATATAAGATAGATAGAAGGGCAGAGGAGGGTTCTCTACCTGGCCCTAATCCTTTTTAGAATTGGGGGCCTCACAATCATTAGCCAATATGCCTTTCTCGCATTTATGCCCTTACCAGTTCATGGTTTGAAATTCTGGTGTCCCACGCATAGAGGAACCACACCAACCCATCCCGAACTTGGTGGTTAAACTCTACTGCAGTGACGATACTGTAGGGGAAGCCCTGCAGGAAAATAGCTCGGTGCCAGGATGATAAAAAGCTTAATGCCTCTTCTCATTAGAAGGTCGTCCTCTTTGAAACCCATTTCTTACATATTTTCTTTCCCACTCCACACTTTACTTTTATTTGAAACGCAATACCTGCGCTTGCTCATAGCGATGCGGTAAATTTGCTTCTGCATCCTCTTACCCCGAAGAGAGGAATCTGTTTTCGGGAAAAGTGTCTATTCAGAACGACCCTATCCCACAGGGTTGTGACAGAGACCTCAGAAAAAAAGGAAAACTACTCTTGTATTCTTCTTTATGAACTATAAACGAAGATGATTAAGATGAACCGACTTGTGTCTTGCGCTAGTTGTTCGATCCAATCTATCCTCTCTTCGCCAGCTTCCACCGATCTGCTCCCTCACTTGCCCAGCGTCACCAAGTTCCCGCAAGTTCACAGAAGAGAGAAACTACACAAAGACATAGATTTATGTTCATAAAAAGCTTAGGATCATATTTAAGCTAAACATACAAATATAACACACATCAGATATACAAGCATGTAGGAGAAACTCAAGTAGTTTTATTAATAAAACAAGAAGATCCAGGAGGAGTTACAACCGATGATCCCTGATCCAGCATCAGCCTCCAAGCATAGAATCCCTTCTTCACCTCCAACAAAGCATAAATCACCCAATACTCTGATATCAATCACAAAACCAACAGCAGCAATGTACAAAATTCCAGCCTCTAGATCTCTTGGTGAGGGATCCATATATAGATGTATGCAAAGAGGATGAGTCAGCTCTTGAATTGATTAATGGCTTCTCTTTGTCAGTTCTTGCTTCCACTTGGAGACTGAGAGCCTCTTACTCATCACTGGTCGAATTCAGTGAGGCAAGTGTCATTGGAGAAGATTCTGGAAGCTTCCATTGTCTCTCCACCTCGTTGAATGACTCTGCCACTTGTCATTTCCCGCTCAACGCATCCTGGTAGTGCATTCAAGTGCATTGCAACGCACCTAGCCAGTGTATTTGGGTGCGTTGCAACGCAGCCAGCTAGTGGAGCACTTGAAATGATCCTGTTTTGACTAGTTTTGAGCAGTTTTTGGTGGAGAACTTCTGGGAGAAGCTATAATTTGTTGACCTTGTTTCTTTAGGAGCTGGAACAACACTTTTAGGGACTTAGGATCCCTTGGTTTATGGACATTTCATGCTTATAGCTGTAAGGCACAAAAATGTCTATAAGAGTTGCCCCCTAAAGTATGAGGCCGTTTATCGGGTGAAATGCTTTATTAGAAGGATCCGAAGTTGTTCGAATGCTGGAGAGGAGACCTGTAATGAGATACAATACAATACATTATTTTCATACTGTTTTCATGATCTAGTTGAGGCGAGCATTCCCATGCTCAGCTTTATAAATTCATTTTCATGTACATAGGACAGACAATCGTCTGATGGTAGACTGATGATTCTGGTGAAGTCATCATCCTTTTGGTAGGATGATTATCTGTGCTACAATGCTGTACATTTCAATGTCTTTATTTTTTTCCTGAATATATATCGCAACTCGGATGGATGAAACTAGATCCGGGGTCTTCAATCTCGTCCGATCTTCACCCTAAGTACAAGTCGATCCATGTGAGAAATGTTTTGAAGTCGAACATGGAAAGACGTCGCTTGATTACCAGTCAATGATGTAAACTGTTAACAAGCGCGAGAGGAATCACCGATAATGATAATGACCCTCAAGGTACTGCAGTACAATTCACGTGGTGTGAATAAAGGACTTGGCATCGAACACCACGCAAAATCTTTCGGTTGAAGGTCATTGATGTATACCTGTCGCCGGAAGTGAGAAACTTGCTATTGAGGCATGCAAGCTTCAAAGTACTGAAGGGGTCTTCCTAGATCAACTTCTTGGATAATGAGCTGATGTCGACAAGAAGCGATCCATCAAAGGAGGGCCTTAATGAATCCCACATCAATGACACGGAACGGAGCAAATGATTTTGATGGAGGTGAAAACGATCTGATGACATATGGTTCAGGGTGGCGGTCATGAAAGAGTGAAATATAATGTATGGTAGTGGATGGGACACGGGTGACTTCTTTGGATGACTTCTCTTGAACATGTCGGTGACACTTATGTGATGGATCAGTAGCATTTACCCCAAATGTGGATGGTATGGCATGACCATGGTGATGTGACCGGTGAATGAAACAACCCAACCCAACTCTGGCACGAAGTGGAAGTGTCATGTTCAAGAGCGACTTGCTACCGATAAAGTTCCTTTGAGTTTTCTTCCCAATTTTTCCCCAGTCATTTCTGACTAGTACCTCTTTATTTTTTTCAAGCTTGAGGAGGATAACATATGCTTGTTCTATAATTTTCCCTTCAGGAAAACCCATCACTATGTTTTAACGAGCCTAGCGATAGTGAAACTCGTTCTCGTCTAAAGACAAGTTTGTCGCTATTAATCTTTTTAACGAGCCTAACGACAAAGATAACTCGGTCCTTTTCTTTTTTAGGGAGTCTGAAAAGGTACGTAAAAATAACTCCGTAATTCCTTTTTCGTCATCTAATCCCTTAAGTCCGAAAAAGTATAAAACAATACAGAACGGATGAATTTTTGATAGTTTTAACGAGACGAACAAAACAAGCGCTCGATCTTTTTGTGCAATGATCCCTCAAGTCCGAAAAGATTAAAATCTAGAGGAGGGATAGTACTTCCTGTCGCTTTAACGAGCTGGAAGGCCAAAATTCGGCAATCTTTTCATATTTTACGAGTCAGATGAAAAGAGCTTAAAGAAGACTCATCTTTTGAGGAACGAGTGATAAAAATGGTAGCAACTGATTCCAGGTAAGGTTTGGAATTTTCTAATCACGGCAGTGTCACAAGGATGGCTAGTGAAATCACTCTTCGCAGCTGTTCCTCAAAATGGGTAAACAATCAAATGGAGGTGAATGATCGGCGAATTGAAAAGTGGAGGTGACAGTGCAAATACGACCAAGGCTTTAATGGCTGAAAATGCTTCATTCACGGTGGTTATTTACCGGAGGATAGTTCATTTTTTAACGAGCTTAAACGCGGGTGGAAACATTTGCTCGATCTTATGTTTATTTTTTAACGAGCTTGAACTATGCGCTAAAACTGCTCAATTAATCCAGTCATATGATAAGAATGTCTCATATAAAAACGGCAACTTTTAGATTTTTGCCCCACATCCTTTCTTTATGCAAGTTAGGTGACGACTAATCCTACGAGTTTAAAGGGTTAGCCTATGGGTTTAAAGGGAGGACCTAAAAATTTAAAAAATAAATAGTCGCCCTTTGCTTGCACTCCAAAAGGTTTGCATGCCCCCAGGTATAAAATATGGTTTCAAGGTTACCCCTCAATTTGCAGACAAAACATTTGTTCTATCGGGAAAAGCCTACCTCTTACAGGTTACCCAAAGATTGCTCTATTCACGCAACAAACAAAACACTTCTTCGGCGATGTCTACCGAAATAGACAAAGGTGAGTGGCGAGATCAACCAACTCACATAACTCTGACAAAAGAATCTTATTCTAGAATAACCCCTCTTCCACTGACGGACGGGGTACAAACTAGTCATATTCTCCCGCGAAAACCTACCCTATACCCAAAGTTTTCCTGCCGAAGCAGACCAGCACGCATGCCCCCTGGGTTTCAATCATATCCCTCCGAATTACTCGCGCTCATCGGGAGGACGGACTGGAACTTGAGACATTTCTTGCGTGAAGAGACTATTTAGGGATGGTATATGACTATTTGCTATGCGTGATCCGGGAAATGAAAGCTGGTCCACGAGCTTGACCACTCTTCCTTCGTGCGGAAAACACATTACTCTAAAGAGTGAGGAGACGATGGCTCCCATGCAATAAATATAGTCTCGCCCAAGGAGTAGGTTATAATCCAAGGGTCCTTGAACGACCATGACGTTCAGGCGAACTGTCTTCCCTCTCAATGTTATGGGCACATCGGGGAGGATCCCTAAAGGTCGACTGGTTCCTTTATCAAAGCCTGTCAGATTTCTCATTTCAGGCAACAGCGATGGCGAACCAAGCGCTTTCCAAGCAATAGAGGAAAGGATACTCACAGAAGCCCCCTCATCTATGATGGTGCCAGCCATGACCATTCTATATATTTTAACGATAATTCGGAATGGTATGCTTGCTGACAAACGGGGTCTGCCTAGTTGATTCCAGTCGAAGGATACAACTAGGTTTCTTGGAGGTTGGACCGAGTACACGGCCGGGTATGGCTCTGACGAACTTCCTTCCTGCGATAATAGAATGGGTGGATTGCCCCCTGTGTTCGTCGGAGTCTGTGTTGATGAAGAGGATTTGGACGGTGTCATCCTTATCCTTTTCAGTGACTGTATCATTCGAAGATAAAACCTCTGAAGGAAAGATCGGGTCAACTGTCTCCTCAACCTTTTGACTTTCGTCTGGTGTGGATTCAGTTGGTTTATTCTCAATGATAGACGCTTCAGCTGACCACTTGAGCGGGCCAGCTGGGTTCTCAACTAGTGACGGACTTGGCAAGAGTTTTTTGTATCCAGGAGGAAGTCGTAATGATGAAACCAGACAATCATCCAAAACTCTTTTAGCCTCGTCTAATAAGGGACAACAGTGGAGGGCATGGTCGCCTTCGCACAGTCTACAGGGAAATCTAGCTTTCCCTTTTTGTCCTGGGGCTTCACTTTCACTAGTTGACGGTGTGCTTTCAACATGATCTCCAGAGGTTGATGACACCAGATTGTGCCAACGAGGAGACCAGTCCCTTAGTATCTGGGGGATGCAAGGACAATCTCTGTGAAAGTGGTCTCCTCTACAAATGACACATGGCGATTTAGGCCTGGTCGGTGCTGTGTGTGGATTTTCATTAGACGACACTCGTTTTCCCTTATTCGCCTTTGGCTCCTTCTTCTTTTTCTTTTTCCTCTTATTTTCCTTCTTCTCCTTAGGAACTTTGTTTTTAGCTTTACCAGTCCCGTCAAGCGAAGAGGAAGGAAGAGAGGAAGAATTAGAGGAAGTAGAAGGTTGGTGGGTAACTCTGGACTCGTCTAACTGCTGATTCGATTGCTCAGGAATGGTGGTGTTCTGAACGACATTGGTTGAGAAGAGCCAAACTGGCAAGCCAATTGTCAGTCCTGGAAGCGACAATGTGGCCATATGGGGCGCACCAACATCTCCCCAAGAGGAGAAGGGACTAGGATTTCCACCAAGGGGAATTCCTTGGTTGGTAGGCTCCATTTTCTCAACCTCAAGATCAACGCAGGAAAAAGGGTATGAATATTTCGTTTAAAATAAATTTTAACACACTTTGACACAACTTTGTTTTTTCAGTTTTAAAGAGTCGAGAAAAAACAAAAGATGACTCTAGTCTCCTTCGACTTTTAATGAGCCTGAAGTGACAAGTGCTCAGATGGACCTTTTCCATTAAGGAGTCTGAAAAGGAACAAAAGGGACTACTCTGGAGGTCTAGGTAGAGGGAGTGCCAAACCAATCGCAAAATCGCAGAATACTTTTTAGGGTACGGCGGTCAATCTTCCTGAATGCTGTGTTCAGTGCATTGCGATCAGTAGGGCGGCCGACACGGCTTCCTATGGATAAAGGTTTTATGCATATAGGGGTCTCCCAATATATACTCGATAGTACGTGGGAGCACAAGTCCGTACGGGCACTTATCGTCTCAAAGTGGAGGAATCACCCAACCAACATTGAGGACAACAGTTACCAAGCTTCACGATGCCGGAATACGTCTCTAGCCTAGACCTCTAGATGTTGTGCGTTAAGTTACAAAGCGTTGTTAAGTTCATTGAATTTATTTTAGGTTGATCTTTCTTACGAAGTTTTCCTTTTGGGTTCACCACGAGATGTAGATATAATTCCTAAAATGCAGTCTAAAGATGATAAGCAAGCTTTTATCTCTTTTTGGCAATGAAGATCTTAGCTACAAGGGGAAAAGAAAGACACAATCTTCTCTCAAAGAGCAAAGAGCACACTGTAAATGCACTTTTCCTAAATCAAGCCATACAAACTGTCAATATGCAAATGCACTTGTGCATGTATTTGTTTTTCACTTTCTTAATATTGATGCCTAAAAAGAAAGTTGTTGTACAAATTTGAATTTGATTTCAAGTGAAAAAACACAAACAAGCTTCTTTTCGAAATCAAAAAGTAGAGACGATTACGACACCTTATGATTTTGAAGTAAACACTTGTTTCGACACTAGAAATTCACAAATTCAAACCAAAGGCAAAAGTAAAAGCGTAATCAACTGTCAATAGCAAATAAACTTTCTCCTAAGATCAAAGTGACACTTACGACAGATCTATATCTAAGGGTGACAGTATGACCAGTTTACTTTTGCAATGGGAAACTGTAAATGACGTAACAAATACACAAAAACAAATACAGTTTCTTTTATACAACCGAGGCGGAATTAAGGCAAAGAAAAGGGGATTTTGAACAGACAAACACACTAATCACAGGCTGCAAAAATCAGAGGCAAAACTGGAAAAAGTGAGCAAAGAACATCAGTTAGGCAGGGCTAGGCTGATCAACGCACCTGCTACACAGAGAAACTGAATTGCAACGCAGGTATCCCTCTCAGGAACTGCGCTGAAATGCAGAGTCTCTTCACAGAGCCTGCGCTAAAGCAGAAACAAGAATTTTCTCTGGGTTCTGGGTCACGGTTTGCAGTTTAATCTATGGTTTTTGGCCAGATAAAAGCAATCAAATGTGTACAATCAGAGGGTTGATTTACAAGAGGTTTGAGAGCTATCACAAAGGGTAATCAGATCATTTGTGAGTCAACTGTTCAGATCATAAACAGGCCCAGTGAATGGACTAGAGTAGCAGATGTCTACTTTGCATTTGTAAATGGCAAATGCAGTTCGATTCACCACTCCTAAGTTTATGAGATGAACAACAATAGAAACACAAATAAACTAACTAGACACGATCCCCAGTGGAGTCGCCATTTTGTTTTCGGGAAAAGTGTCTATTCAGAATGACCCTATCCCACAGGGTTGTGACAGAGACCTCAGAAACAAACAAGGAAAACTACTCTTGTATTCTTCTTTATGAACTATAAACGAAGATGATTAAGATGAACCGACCTGTGTCTTGCGCTAGTTGTTTGATCCAATCTATCCTCTCTTCGCCAGCTTCCACCGATATGCTCCCTCACTTGCCCAGCATCACCAAGTTCCTGCAAGTTCACAGAAGAGAGAAACTACACAAAGACATAGATTTATGTTCATAAAAATCTTAGGATCAGATTTAAGCTAAACATACAAATATAACACACATCAGATATACAAGCATGTAGGAGAAACTCAAGTAGTTTTATTGATAAAACAAGAAGATCCAGGAGGAGTTACAACCGATGATCCCTGATCCAGCATCAACCTCCCAGCATAGAATCCCTTCTTCACCTCCAACAAAGCATAAATCACCCAATACTTTGATATCAATCACAAAACCAACAACAACTCTTTGCAATGTACAAAATTCCAGCCTCTGGATCTGTTGGTGAGTGATCCATATATAGATGTATGCAAAGATGATGAGTCAGCTCTTGAATTGATTAGTGGCTTCTCTCTGTCAGTTCTTGCTTCCACTTGGAGACTGAGAGCCTCTTACTCATCACCGGTCGAATTCAGTGAGGCAAGTGTCATTGGAGAAGATTCTGGAAGCTTCCATTGTCTCTCCACCTCATTGAATGACTCTGCCACTTGTCATTTCCCGCTCAACGCACCTTGGTAGTGCATTCAAGTGTGTTGCAACGCACCTAGCCAGTGTATTTGGGTGCTTTTCAACGTAGCCAGCTAGTGGAGCACTTGAAATGATCTTGTTTTGACTAGTTTTGAGCAGTTTTTGGTGGAGAACTTCTGGGAGAAGCTGTAATTTGTTGACCTTGTTTCTTTAGGAGCTGGAACAACACTTTTAGGTACTTAGGATCCCTTGGTTTATGGACATTTCATGCTTATAGCTGTAAGGCACAAAAATGTCTATAACAGAATCCCTTCCTTTTGGAAGGGACTCCTGGGAACGAATCGAGCGAAGACGGGGCTTGTAGCTCAGAGGATTAGAGCATGCGGCTACGAACCACACTGTCGGGGGTTCAAATCCCTCCTCGCCCACCCCGATAGGGGACAAAAGGGAGGCCTTTTGGGGGTAGGGAGATTATGATATGATTGGGATAGCGCAAATCTATGGAACTTAGTCTTCACAAAGGGTCATTTATCGAGAATGATACCCGGTACGTATGAGAGTAAGGAGCATATTTATGTCTGACCTCCTATAAATCTTCCTCATTATTAGATTTAGATTAGGGTTATAGAACGAGAGATTCTTCCAAATCCGAGGAAAAATAGATTGACAGCATGCAGGGATCCAATTCTGACTTCCAGGGAACGGACTTATAGTTCTAACAGCTGGTATAACTGGCGTATTCAGTGGCTCTCTATTCAATGCTATGCATGGTTCTTTGGTAACTTAAAGTTTGATTAGGGAAACTACTGAGAATCAGTCCGCAAATGCAGGCTACAAATTTGGTCAGGAGGAAGAAACCTATAATATTGTGGCTGCTCACGGTTATCTCGGTCGATTGATCTTCCAATATGCTAGTTTCAACAACTCCCGTTATTTACATTTCTTCTTAGCTGCTTGGCCCGTAGCAGGTATCTGGTTTACTGCTCTAGGCATAAGCACTATGGCTTTCAACCTAAATGGATTCAATTTCAACCAATCTATAGTTGACAGTCAAGGCCGTGTAATTAACACATGGGCTGATATCATTAATCGTGCTAACCTAGGTATGGAAGTTATGCACGAACGTAATGCTCACAACTTTCCTCTGGATCTAGCCGCTATTGAATCTATTCCAATAGGTGGATAGTACTCTGATAGATTGTTATCGTGTATTGCTTAATTGAAGCATACCAAGCCTTTCATTCATTTTATTGAAAGGCTTGGTATGCTTCAATTGTTTGGTGTTATTCTTCATACTTCTTCCCATTCCATCAATAATGGATATGTGCAGTTCCCCTGCATCTAGCAGGAATTGAACCCGCGAGTTTGCCAATTATTAGTTGGGCGCTTTAACCATTCAACCATGGATGCTCGATAAATATCATCAACATATTCATTCTATAATATGAGTATAGACTCAGATCTAAAATTTGGTAGTTCGGGATTGGGACCCATTTACATTCTTTCTCTCATACTTGATTCATGTCAAATATTCTCAATATACATTCAAATAACATTTCATTGAATTAATTTGATAATAAGCCATACAACTTGTTCGAGAGTTGAGATTTAGTCATCGATCTTGCTTTGATATGTGGTTCAATTCGATGCAAAGCGAAGAACCTTACCAGGGCTTGACATGCCGTGAATCCTCCTGAAAGAGAGGAGTGCCTTCGGGAACGCAGACACAGGTGGTGCATGGATGTTGTCAGCTCGTGCCGTAAGGTGTTGGGTTAAGTCCCGCAACGAGCGCAACCCTGTGTTTAGTTGCCAACATTTAGTTTAGAACCCAGAACAGTCTGTCGGTGATAAGCCGGAGGAAGGTGAGGATGACGTCAAGTCATCATGCCCCTTACGCCCTAGGCGACACACGTGCTACAATGACCGGGACAAAGGGTTGCGACCCCACGAGGGCAAGCTAACCACAAAAACCCGGCCTCAGTTCAGATTGCAGGCTGCAACTCACTTGCATGAAGCCAGAATCGCTAGTAATCGCCGGTCAACCATACAGTGGTGAATCCGTTCCTGGGTCTTGTACACACCGCCCGTCACACTATGGGAGCTGGCGATGCCCCAAGTCATTACCTTAAGCGCAAGGAGGGGGATGCCGAAGCACCATTACCATTGCATTAGAACAGCACCAATTCCATTTCCTGAAGCATCACATTCCACAATAAAGGTTTTTGTGAAGTCCGGTGTAGCTGAGACCGGTGCTTGGCACATTGCCTCTTTAAGATGTTTAAAGGCCTTTGTTGCTTCCGGAGTCCATGAAAATGAATCTTTCTTCAATAATGTTGTTAGAGGTGCTGCTATTCTCCCATAATTCTTAACAAACTTGCGATAATACCTTGTCAACCCAAGAAATCCTCGCAGATGCTTTATGGATGTGGGGATTTTCCATTCCTTAATGGCTTTAATTTTGCTAGGGTCTACCTTAACTCCTTCATGAGATACAATATGACCCAAATATTCCACCTCCTGGACTCCAAAGAAACATTTGGATCTTTTTGCATATAATTGTTTCTCCTCCAACAGTTGTAGCACCCTGTCAACATGTTCAACATTATCCTTCCAAGACTTGCTGTAGATTAGTCTATCATCAAAAAATACTAACACAAATTTTCTAAGGAATGGTTTGAAAATTGAGTTCATCAAACCTTGAAATGTTGAAGGTGCATTAGTAAGGCCAAAAGGCATGACCAAAAATTCATAATGACCCTCATGAGTTCTAAATTCCGTTTTTGGAATGTCTTCAATCTTCATTCTGATTTGATGATATCCCGAACGAAGATCCAACTTGGTGGAGTAAATTGATCCATGCAATTCATCCAGTAATTCATCAATAACAGGAATGGGGAACTTATCTTTAATAGTGAGCTTGTTGAGCTCCCTATAATCTGGACACAAGCACCATAATCCATCCTTCTTGTGCACCAATACTACTAGAGCTGAGCAAGAACTTTGACTCGGTTGAATTATACCAGCCTCTAGCATTTCTGAAACCATACGTTCAATTTCACTTTTTTGGACATAGGGATATCTGTACGGCCTGATGTTTGGAGGAACACTTCCTGGAATCAGATGAATAGCATGATCATGATCACGCATAGGTGGGAGACCCTTGGGAGTCTCAAATACCTTCGAATGATTGTCCAAGACTTTTTGGAGATCTGGAGAAATAAATGATTCCAATGTGGAAACATCTAGCTAGCATAATTGTGCAATTACACCTCTTTGCTCCTTTATTAGAAGCTTTGTCATACCATGAGAGCTTATTATCTTTCCTGGTTTCCGTGCAATACCCCTTAATTCAACTTCCTTTCCTTCCGAAGAAAATTTGATGAAAAGTTCTTGAAAATTAAAAGCTATTGTACCCAAGGATTGTAGCCATTGGACTCCTAATACAACATCCGCACCTCCCATTGGAATGGAAAGCATTGGGCTAGTCAATACATATTCTCCCATGGATAGCTTGATATTATGGCACTTTCCAGAGCAATTTATTGTTCCTCCATTTGCAATCATCACTTGACACTCTGGTGCTGGATATAGGAAGCAATTCAATTCTTTTGCTACCCTACAATTAATAAAATTGTGGGTGCTTCCTGAACCAATCAACACTATTACCTTTTTCTTCTTGATTTGTCCTTCTATCTTGATGGTTTGAGGAGTGGTAATTCCCGCCAATGCATTACAAGATATGGTCGGATTTATTTGTTCTTCATCTAGGCTTTTTTCCTCAAGTATATCTTCTTCTTTTGACCTTTCTTGCTCCTTTTCTTCTTCCTATTCACAATCTATGTAGAATAATTTCTTCTCAGCACACTTATGACCTTTAGTGTATTTGCTATCACAACTGTAACAAAGCCCTTTTGCTCTTTTTTCTTCCAATTTTTGTGGTGTCAACCTTATGGGTTGTGGAAGAATAGGGGCAACAACACTTCCGTCTTTATAGTTGTGAGTGGTATGCTTCCTGGTTGCCATAATTTTGCTTTCCATTTTTCTTGCTAACCTGAATGCCTTCTCTAATGAATCTGATTCCCAAAGGCGAACATCATGTTGGATATTATCCTTTATAGACCCTATGAACACATCAATCCTATGCTCCTCTGGAATATCTTTTACCCTTATGTTCAATTTTTGGAACTCCTCAATGTGCTCCATTACTGAACCCTTTTGTTTGAAACTTACCAATTGGCTAAAAAAAGTGTTGCTTTTTGTATCTTCATAATGTGCTATCAATTCTTCCGTAAAAATTTCCCAAGTGATAAATTGTTTACGAGAGCAAAGCCATTGATACCATACAAACTGATTTGGTTCCAAATATACAGTTGCCATACGTACCTTTTGTGCATTTTGCACATTATTGAGATCGAAGAATTGCTCCATCTGTAATATCCATGTAGCGGGATCCTTGCCCTCAAACTTCCTCATATCGATTTTTGGAATATGGTGATTCTTCAATCCAACATTAGCGTCTATGGTATCATGATTAACATTTCTTTTGTTCTCATCATGAGTTTCCCTTACTACCTTTTCACCATTAGTGACCCTTTCTTGTAGCAACTTCTTCAATTCTTCCATATCTGTCTTCAAATCTGCCATGTCTCTCTTCAAATCTGTCTTCGAATCATCCATCTTAGCTTCCATGCCCTTTATCTTAGATTCCACGCCACTTATCTTAGCTTCTGTTATCTTTTGTGAGCGTGACATTTGTTGCACTTGTTCTTGTAATTTTGATATATCATGTAGCATTTCTTCTTCTTCTTCATGATTCCTGCTAGAGATTTCAGGTTCCTTACTAGGTGTTTACATTTTCTTTCCTCAGGGCATCAATTACCGATAATAATGCATTACTATGCCCTTTGAATTCCGTTAAACCAAGCTTACACAAAAATTAAAAAAAAAAACTACACACCTTTTTTCACTTTATAGAAGCCTGATATTGAATCTGATGTACCTCTGTAATTTCGGATCATCCAATTCTAAAATTGCTACCTATAGTAGCCTTCTGCGTCCTCTTTCCAATGCCACAAGTCTGAGCCAAATTGGATTCTCCAAGGAAGAGTTATGTGAAATCTCCCACAGTGACTTGCTTTTAGACTGGTTCAGTAGAGCGAACTTGTACGACGTGCCACGAGTCACTGTTTCAACCTTTCAATCTGAAACACACACACAAGAAACTACAGTCCGTCCTCTTTCTTTACCTTTTTATGAAATTTCAATCTGATCCTCAGAGAGAGAGTTATGACGATTTTCTCCAGGTCACCTGTTTTGAATATAATTCAAGAGTCTGCAAAAAGGCCAACTTCCTCAGATCATATCTATGAAAATGTCACGCAAAAAGCTCTGAAATTCGGACCCATGGTTCAGCGCCAATTCTTCTCAAATGGGGTTTTTTTGCGACTTCTGAAATGTCACAGAAAAAACGTTATAGCGAAAATGCCACGATGACCTGTTTGGAGCAGCGAAACCCTAGAATCCAAAGCTCTGGTACCAAATGTTATGAAACCAGCTCAAGAAAAGATAGAAAAGATAGATCAACGCCTTAGAATTTAGCCTCTTCGAGGGGGAAACCTCCTTTAAATGACATAAATGAACAATTCTTGGATGATACAAATGACAAAACCTCCTTTCTATATATAGGAGTCACAATATAATCCAGCCGACCTAACAATAATAATATAAAGCCACAAAAATAACAATAGAGGGATTCTATGGGGCACAGAAATAACAATATGGGGGTAATAAGGGCAAAACGATATAAATAAGGGGTATAACTACAATAGTAATGGTGTAATCACTAGTATTATAGGGACCCAACAACTGGGCTAGTGACTGGAGTGAAGTCGTAACAAGGTAGCCATACTGGAAGGTGTGGCTGGATCACCTCCTTCTCAGGGAGAGCTAATGCTTTTTGGGCTTCTTCGTTTGACACTGCTTCCGGAAGGACTCACATATGAGTAAAGCTCATAGATGGAAGTATTCTTTCGCGTCTCGATAGTGAAGTGAAACCATGAGCTTATCATCCCAGGTCGGAACAAGTTGATAGAATCCCATCTCCCATTTGCCTCCCCATGTTGCCACCCAGGCAGGGACATGGGATAGCAAAAAAAGAGTTAGGGTTTCTCTTCTACTATTTTGGATATATTGAGGCCTCCATCCCCGGGAGGCCTGCACAAGGGCTATTAGCTTATTTGCTATATTGGTTCTTCCAATATATTGGTGTTGGTGTAGGGGCAGGTCTCCATACCCAGAGGCCTGCACGATGGGCTATTAGCTATTTAGCAGGTTTGATAATGTCTATTTATATATATAATTTTAGATGTCAAAAATTTTATTGGCAAAATATAAATTTCTATAATGTTAAAATGTGGAATAGGTAATGTTCAATTTTATTGATAGATATATAAGTTATAGATTTTTTAATTATGGGAGTGCTTTTTCAACATAGTTATATGATAGAGATGTTGTATGGTAGAGATTTTCTAATGTTACGTTCAATTTAGCTTAGTCAAATTACATCAAAATAAAATAAAACTAGCATTTTCACCAGATGTTGTAAAGGAAACGCCTTAAGGCATAAATTCTAGAAGAATCATGACATGAAGATAAAAATTAGTAAAAAAAATTGGCATTCAAAGATAGAAGATAGAGGAAAATCAATTAATGGGATCTTCCTATTCCAAATAAATCAATTTATTTTTTTAGTTTTATAGGGTTAGCCATAGTCGCATGAATTTGTAGTTGGAAATTTTAATTTTTAGGCATTCATAGTATAACCAATCTATAGTTTACTACATAGTATAACCAATCTATTTCACTCTGGATTGAATTTAGTAGAAACAACTCTATCATGTATCAACATATATGCCCACCCATTTAATTCAACTATGTCCACTTATATATCCTAAGGAGTAATGTTCTCTTCTACCATCACTTTTCATGTTACAAGGAAAGAAAATGTCTTTGTTTCATAGATTATATGAAATCATAAAAAATAATTGGCTCAAGTATCAGGAGTCTTCATAGAAAGATAGATGATTGCTATACATCTTCATGTTAAATAGTAGCAAAGATGAGGATTCAGTTTTCAATAGTAAATTGAATTAAAATTAGACTCCATCTCCTATTTCCACTCAAATTTGAGTTCTTGACCGGTTAAATTTTATTTCATCCTACACTGTCTCTCTCACCAGCAGGGTGGGTTGCATCCCTTCCTTGCTTTGGCTTAGGAATTTCATCACCATTTTCCAACCATCTTGGCCTTGTACCTCTGTAATGGGTAATGGGTTTGCAATTTGATATTTGTGTGATAGGAAAATGAGAATATCAGCTTTTGTAATATAATTTGTCTATGAAAACAATTTTTTTGGTTTAGCCAATATGAATACCATTTGATAACTATGACTTGAATGGAGTAATTGTCTAAATTCACTTCGATGATTTTATAGTTAATTTTTATCACAATAGAGGGATATTAACTCATAGATGTTAAGTGTCACAAGTATAAATTTTCTGTTTAAGTGTGAAATATAGAATTTCTTTAAAGTTTAAAATATTGAAGCATCAATAAATTTAAAAATATTAAACTCTACCCTTCAAATTCAAATGAATCTTTGTACATATCTCATAAGGGTACACAATTTCATAATTAATTTTTATCGCAAGAGGGATATTAACCCACATATATTAAGTTTCACAAGTATAAATTTCTTTAAAATTTTGAAGCATCAATAAATTTAAAAATATTAAACTCTTCCCTTCAATGTCAAATGAATCTATGTACATCTCTCATAAGGGTACACTTTGAAGTGAGATTCCAACAAAACTTTTGAATACAATTTTATAAAAAGATAAGGACAATGCGGGTACAATTTGAAGTGAGATTTCAGCATAAAGAAACGAAAACAATCAGGTTTTTTTTTTATAATTTTACAGTGTTTTCACTCCAAATGGACCTTTATGTGGCTAAGCATGCAGATTTCGTACTCGAGCGTGAATTTTCCACCTTTTGAACTTCAAGGTGGATCCAATAAATTTACAATATTTTACTAAAAATCAAACACTAAATAGGCAAAGATCCATGTAAAAAGTTGCATTTACATATTTGCAGATTCAGAAAGCAAATACCGTTTGAACTTCAAGGTGGATCCAATAAATTTACAATCTTTTACTAAAAATCAACCACTGAATACGCAAAGATCCATGTAAAAACTTGCATTTACAGATTTCCAGATTCAGAAAGGAAATATCAGGTGATTTAAATAGATTTATAACCGTGTAAAAACTTGCATTTACAGATTATTATAACAGTGTAAAAACTTGCATTTATAGATTTCCAGTTTGAGAAAGAAAATATCATGTGGTTTAAATAGAATTACAAATGTTTGGTAAATATGCAAACATTTCTACTACAGAATGGTAAACTTGCATTTATAGATTTCCAGATTGAGAAAGAAAATATCATGTGGTTTAGATAGAATTACAAATGTTTGGTGAATATGTAAACATTTCTACTACAGAATGGTAAGTATTTAGGCAGCTGCAATAAATTTACGAACTTTATTTCAAAATTACCAACAAAATTGGCCACAAGTTGCTATAATTCGTGAACCAACTAAGGCTCAATCGTACATTACACAAAGATAAACATACGAATAGTAATTACTTACTATGAGAGTATCTCATGCAAAAGTAGTGAGAAGAGTCGGAAGAAGACTGTGGCTTTGAGTTATTTGACTACCCATGGATCGTTGTCGCTGTTTTCGTAGGTCAACCATTTGCCTGAACTCAAAATACATTGGCAACTAACATAACCATAATTCACTATAACCAACCAACATTCGCATGCTGGTAACATTTCAATCGTCTAACACACAAGATCTAAAGTCCTAAAAGGTGCGCAATTAAGCGTTGACTAAGCAAGTTATTCTTAAAGGGAAATACCTTATGGCACAATTAATGAAGCTAGATTTAAAACCTCCTTTCAAACTTTGAAATGGTTGAGTTTATTAGTATAAATGTTACTCTCTAGAACCAACATATCAATAACACATTCATAAAATATGAAGAAGTTAAGAAAGATATTTAGCTAACAAAAGTTACACTTCGTGGACTTCATAATTGAAAGAAATTTTTACTTAAAATACCAATGAAAAATAATTGGGAAGAGGTTTCAAATTTGAAATCTTGGCTAAAGATATCCTTGGAGAGAAACTATGGTGGTGCTCGATGCAAGGAGGCAAAAATTTATGGAAAAAAATATGGACTCAAAAATACAACATGCCTGCAGCTGCCGAAGAGATTTTGAGGAAGGAAGAGATCCCAAAAGGATCTACAATATGGGATTTGGCAAGTCAGAACAGAGATATCATAAATAAGTATGCTTTTGGCAAATAAGAAATGGAAGAACAACGAAATTCTGGGAGGAAGCCTGGCAGCAATGGGGAAGAATGGTGGAAATTCAGGACGTGGAAATTACATGTAGAGAAGCCAAAGCCAAAGGTCTAAACTATGTAAGCGACTACTCGAGGGAAGGAAGAGACAACGAGACTTGGAGAGAATGGAAGGGACCAGAGGAATGGGACAATAACATTAATGAGGATCTCAAAGCGAAGATATTCAAAGAGATGGACTCAAGAAAAATTAAAACTAGAACAGAGTTGGACATTCTTAGATGGGGAAGAGCTTTAAGAGGCACCTTTACGGTTAAGGAGGCATACTTATTAAAGTCCAAACAGGAGCAAGAAGAACAAATACAAGACTGGAAACAACTATGGAGGAACAGATGGTGGCCAAAGGTCACCATGTTCGCCTGGCTAGTGGGAAGAGGACGCATACTGACTTGGGATCAAATTCATAAAAGAGGGTTCCTAGGACCATCCAGATGCAGCTTATGTAAGCAAGATATAGAAACCCAGGAACATATCTTAAACTCTTGTCCAGTAGCACAGCAACTATGGGAATAAACAAGAATCCTCTCCGGAAAGACAAACCGAGACCCTCAGAGCATAAAACAAACTATTTTCCCATGGGGGAAAGGCCAATTTCAAAGCCCAATAGTGAGGAGAGCTCGGAGTTTAGCAGTAGGATTCAACATATGGCTTATCTGGAAAGAGAAGAACAGAAGATTTTTTCAAAATAAAACCAGCCCCCCAGAGTTGATATGGAAAAGAACCCAGATTCTTATAAGGGAAAGAATCTTATCAGAAGTTTGGGATGAGGAGGATTGGAAAACTACTACAGAAGGAAACCAAATCTTAATTAAGCTAAGTCTGGATCAAGGAATGGTGTATCACCAAAAGCAAACAGCTCAGAGCATACAGATCCAAAGTCCAGCTGTGTTTACTCGTCCCCAGGAGCGCTTCATCAAATTAAACTTTGACGGGGCTTCCAAAGGTAATCCAGGGCCAACAGGATACGAAGGGATTTTCATAGACAGCCAACGCCACACCAGGTGGATTTATGCAGACAGAGGAGGTATAATGAGTAACAACGAGGCAAAATTTATGGCTGCTTATCAAGGAATCAGAGTTGCTATAAGAAATGGATATGGGAAGCTAGAAATAGAAGGCGACTCAAACTTAGTAATAGAGACCATTAGAAAATTAAATAATGGGAAAGAATGGGAATAAGTGGCAAAGAGCTGGAGGACAGCGGGTCTCATCCAGGATCTAGCAGAAATCATGAAGCGTATATATTATAAGATCATCCACCATGTTATGCGAGAAGGTAATAAACCAACTGATTACCTTACTAATTGGGGATGTAATGAATCAAACAAGAAAGTGGATAGCATTTGGCCAATCCACCAGGTAGCAACAAGATGGGAAAATTTAAATCAAATCATAAAATTGGATAATAATGATACAACATGACCTTGATCAAGGTTGCAGCCAGACCCCGATCGGGGTGAAGAGAAGGACATGACGCGGAGAAATGATGGCAAGCAGGACGTGGAAGCTCAAGCCACCTTTTGAGTTAATCATCCACAGGTATGCATAAATGATGGCAAGCAGGATGTGGAAGCTCAAGCCACCTCCTGAGTTAATCATCCACAGGTATGCAGAGCCAGTGTGCAGAGGTGGTCGAAAACCGAGGTGTGGAGGAGAAGGAGTAATGGCAACAACACGGGAGAATGATGGAATAGTTGGGGCGATGGAGGGTAGGATAGGAAACGAAAAAATATTTAAGAGCTGGTGAAACCAAAGCAGAAGTTACCCAAAGGATTAGAAAAGTGGTGAGGGCAGATAATAACAGTTAAAGGAAACTGGGTATTTGACTCAGGAGAGGGCAGGAGACAATGGCAGAGAGAAGAAGGAGGGTAGGAGGAAATATAGATGAGAAAGGGAGCCAAATGGGCCAGGATAAGGACAAGCAGGGAGCTCAGAAGGATAAAGAGCAAGCTAGGCAAAGAACTGAGGTGCGAGGAAATCCGCAGGAAGTTGAAAAACATTTGCCATCCAAAGGAAGAGCGGAGAGGGTGAACAATCAGGAGAGGGAACAGTCGGAGGAGGAAGAAGCGGGAAAAGAGGGAGAAATGGAAGTAGGCGGGGAAGAACATAGGGGAAAGGCGACGGTCGAGGATGGTCAAGGCAGCCGGAGCAGTAATAGAGGAAGACCCTCCTGTAGAGGCAAAGGTAGACGTTGCAGGGGCATGGGAAGAAGCTCGCAAGAAGATGCTCATGAAGTAGAGATGCAACATACAAACCGCTAGAAACAAGGAAGGAGAACAACGGAGAAGATGGCTCAGGATGTGGAAAAGGCATATAATGAAGGGACGAATGAGGATATTAGGAAGATTATCCAAGAGCTGGAGAACAATGTGTTGCGGGAAGCCTCTGACCCTGAAATGGAGGACTGGAGCACTGTTTTACCCGACCTATGAAACACTAGGGGTCAGTAATCTCTGTATAAACAAGCCTTGCATGTTTATTGGGTAGTGAAAAGGTTAATAGCAAAAGCAATGGAACAGGTAGCAAAAGAGATGATTGAAGTAGCTCAAGGAATCCCCAACCTAAGAAGGGAGCTGAAAAATCTTCATGTCACTATGCAGATGCAGGATACCAGGTTAGAGGAAATTCAAACTATGCTAAGAAAGATAGATAATGGACAGCATAAGGAGGAAATCAAGACGGGATCCATGGTAGATTGAGTTTTTGTTCAGTCTTCTTTTTAATCTTTCAGTCAATCGCTAGGAGAACCAATTTTTTGATAATGTTCCTTAACTGTTATAATGTTGTATGTAGGTAGAAGCGTAAGGCTATATGTCTGTAGAATCATAAGGTTGTTTGTAGTTAGAACACGATACATTTTGTAGACTCGGTGGTGTATGTTTACATGCTTTGAATTGTCATTCTCAGGCTGATGGGGATCAACAGACCCGGTTTCCTTTCGGGGCGGGTTGAGACCACCTGTTGCTTCTACATATTTTATATGCATATAATAGAATAGATCCTTCTGTAGCTTACAAAAAAAAGAAATCTTGGCTAAAGATGTTTTTGATATTAACTAAAAAAGAGAAAATTGAAAGCATGATCATTGATATTGATGAAAATGGAGAAAAATAAGAATATTGATTAAAATAAAGAAAAATAGGAAAGAAGTTGACCACGTTGAAAAGAGAAAGTTAAGAAATAAAAAATAATAAGAGAAAATAATTCAATCCTCAACTTAGCAATTATGAAATTAATACATTGAATAAATTGAAATAAAAACGGAAAGATAAGAAGAAAAAAATAAGAAAAGATAATAATTGAATCCTCAACTTAGCAATTATGAAATTAATACATTGAATAAATGGAAATAATTTAGTTACAATGCTTAGTGAAAAAAAAAAAAAAAAAAAAATAATTCAATCCTCAACTTAGTAATTATGAAATTACTACAAAAAAATAAAAAATAAAAAAATAAAAAAATTGAATACTCAACCTTGTAATTATGAAATTAATACATTGAAAAAATTGAAATAATTTGGTTACAATGCTTAGTACTTTCTTGCTTCATCCTATTTTAGCTTATCATTACACAAAAGAAAAATAAAAAACTAATATTTTATGAAGTATAAAAAATAAGAAAAAAAAATTCAATCCTCAACTTAGGAATTATGAATTATGAAATTAATACATTGAATAAATTGAAATAATTTGGTTACAATGGTGAGTGCTTTCTTGCTTCATCCTGACTTAGCTTATCATTACACAGAAGAAAAAAAATAACTAATATTTTATGAAGTTGCATTTGGTTACAATGTTTCCATGCTTCATCCCTACCATCATTGCACAAAAAGAAAACAAGGTAACGAATATTTTATTAATTTGCATTAGGCATCAAAGAGAAAAGAGGAAACGTTTATTTAATTTTTTTTACTTGTAACTATTATAGATAAATTTATTTATAAACGGTATTGAAACAAAATTATTTATAACTATCCTAAAGAAAATTAAAATTTATATTTAAAACTATTATTCGAAGATTTTGACCAGAGGAAGGATTTGAAATTCCAAACCTAGTCGAGTCCTTTCTTATATGCTCACTAATATCGAAATGGTATGTTCACGTGGTACATCAAAAAAATCTAGGGAGCTTAAGTTTATGTGTTACAACTTTTTTTGAAGTGTAGCAGCAAACACTGTCCAAGATCCCACATCCCCTTTCGATGTAGTTCCAAAGTCTGATAGAGCTCTGTTGCTCCGTAAGTCTAGTTACATAGATGAGAAAACTCTTCCAAAATGGAAAACTACAATTTCATAGTGGCATAAGTCACTCCCTTGTTTCTTTAGTTACATAGACACATTATCTATATTTTCTCGTCGTCGCTCACTTAAAACCCGTTGCGCATCGTGAAATAGCCTATCCACACACCATTAGCACATGGAATAGGTTCATCATTCAATATGGTGTAACGTGGCCACACATGAATAAATAGATAAATTCTTTTACTTAAATTATTGTGTGTAAATAATTTAATCGTGGCTCTTAGGAATACACTGTATACATGGTATATAACCCCTATGAATACATTGCAAACATCGTAAATATATATAAATATTTGTTTGAATTACGTTAAATGTTTATCCACATTGTAATGCTATTACAAAGTCCGTTGGAAAATTAAATAACTGGGCATGACTATGGTGTACGTAACAACAACCTAGGCTTTTTGAATCATTAGAACCTACTCCACTTCACACCAAGCGACAGATGCTCACCTTGGGATCCATGAAAGATCCACAATAGATGGAAGGTTTGGGATTTCCCCTCGATCAACGGTTAGGATCTAGGGCGACTGTTTGGATGGTGGAGATGCATGGTAGGGCGTTAGAGAGTAACTGCCTCCCCCTAGCTGGTCACCCAAACCCTCATTCTCATCCTCTGCCACCGTAAATTGTTGCTCTGCAACTTCGCCAGGGTTTAGTGGCTTCTCTTTAGGCTTTTTACACATTTACGGTTACTTTTATGGTTTGAAACTTTGGTGAGAAAGGCAATAGTGCTCATAGAACTCACAACAAGTCCTTATCCACTCAGTGAGCTTCATTTATCCTCTGCTCTTCATGCACAGTTTGGTTTAGTCGGTATCTCTGATGTAACATCATGGGCTTTGTGGATAAGAAAGGAGGAAGTTAGGTGTTCCCTTGGCGGCAAGCTCTCGTGCCTTCACCCGGCTCATATTTCACCCACAGTGATTTGTACAAGTGAGTTTTTGCTTAAGAGTTGATGTAATTCCTTCATTATAAATTCAGGATCTGTGTTTTTATTATTTGATATTAATTTGCTGCTCCTCCGTGCAAGTGGAAATATCTTACTAGTACCCATCTACTGAAATGGGCACAAATGGGTCACCACTACTCTAGCATTGCACTTTTCTCCATGCAGACTCCCAGGTGTGGTCATTCTTGAGACTGCGTGATGAGGGTTTTTAAGTTAAGGTGGGATTTGTGGATAGGAAGGGAGGAAGTCGGGTGTTCCATTGGCCGCAAGCTCCTGTGCCTTCACTTGGCTCATCTTTCACCCGCGGGGATTTGTACAGGTGAGTTGTGGCTTAAGAATTGATGTAATTCCTTCATTATACATTCAGGATCTGTGTTTTTATTGTTTGATATTAATTTGTTGCTCCTCCATGTAGGTGGAACTATCTTACCAATACCCATCGGCCGAAATAGGTACGAATGGGTCACCAGTACTCTAGCTTTGCGCTTTTCTCCATGTAGACTCCCAGGTGTGGTCATTCTTGAGACTGCCTGATGAGGGTTTTTAAATTAAGGTTTTTGTTTGTATTTTTGTAAATCCCTAAAGGGTTATATGGTAGTCGGAGCCTGTGTATGTAGAAAGACACTCCATTTTATGGAAATCCCATAAGTTTAATTTCTAGTCTTCTGGATTACTAAACAACCTTATATGGCCTGCATTCATTCTATAGAAATTCTAATGTTGTTTCTTAAATCTCAAACTCTATCGAGGAAACTTATTTCAATCTTTCACTGAATGTTTTGTTTTATTTTTGTAAGAAATTGTGCCGACCCTGTCGGTGAACTCTTTTAAATGGTTAATTCTTAATTTTGTTATTATTGCTCTCCCGATAATTAGATAGTTTTCACTCAGTAATGTCGAGTTTCTTAGAAGAATTTTGTGTATTTTCATGTGCTTAAATTACAGTTACTATGCACAGTCTATATGCTTATAGTTTTGTTCTTACGATGGCACTTAAGCCCCTCTCAGAATAGGGATTGTTCCCAGATGTTGTTTCGACAACTGGTCTGGAACCAACCCAACCAAACCTAAACTCCGATCAGGTATACCAAGCTTCTATTTTTATTTTTTCAATACGTATATAAATACGGTATTACACAACTAGCATTGTACATTCTGACACTTTGTGCATAATTTTCTTACAAAGTCTTTTAAAACTGCTATGTTTATTAGTATTATCTTGTTTATTGGTATTATCCGGTTATTAATTTCTTAGCAAGCATGCAGTCGTATAGATATGTTATCCATCATGACTTGCTGTTAGAATATCTAGTACCAAGATTCTATTTTTATTTTTTTCAATACGTATATAAATATGGTATTACACAACTAGCATTCTACATTCTGACACTTCGTGCATAATTTGTTTATCAAGTTTTTTAACACTGCTCTGTTTATTGGTATTATCTTGTTTATTGGTATTATCTGGTTATTAGTTTCTCAGCAAGCAGTGCAGTCGTATAGATATGTTATCCATCATGACCTGCTGTTAGAATATCTAGTTCTGTGTTTTACCTATAATATTCGACTTCTACAAGAAAAATCACACTCATATGATTTTTGTCTATAATCATTTTACCACTATTTTCTTCTCATAACAATTACACAGTCATGTAATTTCTAGAAACTAACACAATTTTGCCATGTATTTCTATCCACAAAATTTTACTATTATTTTCTTCAGAAATATAACACATTCATGCAATTCTAGTCTTATGGGTTACTAAACAACCTTGTATGGCCTACATTCATTCTATAGAAATTTTAATCTTGTTTCTTAAATCTCAAACTCTATCGAGGAAACTTATTTCAATCTTTCGCTAAATGTTTTTTTTTTTTTTGTAAGAAACTGTGCCGACCGTGTCGGTGAACTCTTTTAAATGGTTAATTCTTAATTTTGTTATTATTGTTCTTCCATTAATTAGATAGTTTTCACTTAGTAATGTCAATTTTCTTAGAAGAAATTTGTGTATTTTCATGTGCTTAAATTATGGTTACTATTCACTCTCTATATGCTTATAGTTTTGTTCTTAGGATGGCACTTAAGCCCCTCTAAGAATAAGGATTGTTCCCAGATGTTGTTTTCACAACCAGTCTGGAACCAACCCAACCAACCCCAAACTTTGATCGGGTATACCAAGCTTTTATTTTTATTTTTTCAATACGTATATAAATACAGTATTAAATAGCTAGCATTCTACATTACACTTCGTGAAAAATTTTCTTATTAAGTTTTTTAACACTGCTATGTTTATTGGTATTATCTTGTTCATTGGTATTATCCGGTTATTAGTTTCTCAGCAGGAAACACAGTCATATAGATATGTTATCCATCATGACCTGGGCAGTCGTATAGATATGTTATCCATCATGACCTACTATTAGAATATCCAGTTCTATGCTTTTTTAGGCTGATAGACCTTCCTTTGAGTTAGCCTTTCATCGTCCTTTTGTTTCTAAGCTTGACAGCTGGCGTGCACATTCAGCGCTCAAATTCTTCACATCTGTTGTGCAATTTTTGTTTCTCCTCAGCCTTTCATTCTCCTATTGACATATGGCATGGTTGCTTACTCGTCATTTGGCGATGTATTTGCACGGAATGAGGTCCAGGTTCATTGCATCTCTGGTCGTCCCTTCCATTTCAAGCAGATCCCAACTTCGAAACACACCTCTCATTTCTCCCTTGGCCGTTGGCGCTTTGCAACCTCGTTCTTTTGGTGCTCAAGGTGAAACCTACACTAGCACACCACAGGTATCTTTTTCCTCCTCAAACTTAAAAGCCATTGAAAACTCCCCTTCAGTGTTACAAATCCTCTCTCTGAGGTTTTAATTAGGAATTTTGTCTATCTGTCTCGGATAAATTAGTGTTACATATCCTCTCTCTGAGGTTTTCACTAGGAATTTTCTTTATCTGTCTTGGATAAATCTTTCCCAATTTCACTTGGATCTTAGGTTCATTCAACAAAAGCGTAAGGTCTTCCTAGAAAGTTTTTCAACAATATCACCCACTACACACCAACCCTTGCAGGTAAGGCTCTTGTTGAATATATGACGTTTCTGTTATCATAGGACTTTTGTTTTGCATGCTCATAGAAATCGACCGTTTGATCATATTTCAAATCTTTAGCACTTTTTTTCTAGAGAGAAACCCCAGAAAATCTTGCCTCAACAGCATAGTTTTGAGGTCGGTGAAGAAATTAGCGACTCGATTAGGTTTTGAAAGCTTCCACATTCTCTTTCCCGTTTGGAAACCTTACAAATCTTGAATTTACGTGGCTCATTTTGAGATTCCTGAGGAAATTTTGTTCTCCCTGTATTTTCTTAATCGCGTTGTGAAATTTCATGAGAATTGGTATGATCTAGTTGGTTTAGAGAAGAATGGAGGCTATAAAGCCGAGAAAAGAAACAAAAATTTTAGAAGGTTAGTGAGAAAAAATAATAATAGCTGTTCATTTAAAGCAGAAAATTGGTAAAGTTGCTAGGCTATGCATGGGTAGCAGAGTGAAGAGCAACAACGGCAGCGGCAGATGTTGCCTGTCCCAAGTCATGGTATAGTTGGTGATTCTTCCAGTATTAAGCTTTTCTTTAAGGTAGTCTTATGCTCTAACTTTATGGTCTAACCGGTCTCTTGTATTTTCTTATATTTTAACTGCTTGAATTGATTTGAAAATCTCCCTTGGCCATTGGCGCTCTGCAACCTCACTCTTCTGGTGCTCGAGGTGAAACCTACTCTAGGACACCATAGGTATCCTTTTCCTCCTCAGACTTAGAAGCTGTTTCAAACCCTCCTTCAGTGTTAAAAATCCTCTCTCTAAGGTTTTCACTAGGAATTTCGCTTATATATCTTGGATAAATCTTTCCCAATTTCACTTGGATCTTAGGTTCATTCAACAAAAGCTTAAGGTCTTCCTGGAAAGTTTTTCAACATTATCACCCACTACTTGCCAACAACTGTAGGTAAGGCTCTTGTTGAATATATGATGTTTATGTTATCATAGGTCTTTTTTTTGCATGCTCATAGAAATCCACCATTCGATCATATTTCAAAGATTTAGCACTTGTGTTTGAGAGAGAAACCCCAGAAAATATTTCCTGAATGGCATAGTTTTGAGGTCGGTGAAGAAATTAGCGACTCGATTAGGTTTTGAAAGCTTCTGCATTCTCTTTCCCATTTGGATGCAAGTCTTTTGATAAAACTGTAAATGTCTTATATCTAGTATTTCTTTCTTTTGTGAAAAACTGCAATTATACATTATGATGACTTGTACCATAGAAATCTTAGGTTTATTTAACACTTCATGAGTTTGCAAGTGTGTTCCCCTCGGTTATCATTTTCTGAAGTTTTTTGTTGTTGGAATTGTCTAAGTCTCCAACATTGATATCCCTGATATCATTGCTACAAGATATAGAGTTGTTGCTGGTTTTGTGCAAGCAGTCAAGCCCTTTTTTGGGATTAAAAATTGTTGCACCACAGATAAATGAATATTTGTCATTTTAAATATCTATAAGAGTGGTATTCTCGGGCTAGCTTGTGGTTGAGATTTACAAGTTTGAAAAATTTAGCCTTTCTTGTTTGATTTTGAGAAGTTTTCAAATAACTGCAAACGGTTTTAACTTCACGACTTACTGTTATAGGCTGCGTATTTTAGTGTAGAGTTACCTTCCTTAATTTTCTATACGGAGCTCATGTTATGTCGTTATTTTGAGTCCTATTGTTGTAGTGATATGCATAAAGGCTTTCCTATTTTCTAGACATTTGGTATTTTCGTCTTCACATTTTTATTACTGTAAGTTGTATATTAGGCAGTGTTAAGTTTCATGGCTTTAACGTTATTTCTCCTAAGATAGGCGGAATATTTTCTTCAACTACTTAAGCCTGTAACATAGATGGGCAGTTGGCATTCTTAGCGTATCAACTAGTTTTTATTTTCAAGCTACCTTTATCTAAAAATATCGATCTTGCGGTGGAAGAGAATATGGATGGGCTAATGTGGTTACCATCATCCACATGGACCTTATGACAATTGTATATGGTAAAAGCAATTAATCAGCACACGTTGTGAACTCATATTCATTTGGTATGCTTATTATGATCTATTATGCATCTGCTATATTTTGCTATTCCATATTCAATAGAGTTTCAAATAGATGACATATTTTGAAGCTTTAATGTCTGTCTTACATGATTTCATCGTGTGTTTATACAACTGGTGATTTCATTTCACAAAGATGAGATATCAGCTGCCTCATTGCTTCATCCATGTAAAGTTGGATTTCTCGGGAAAGGCATTGAACTTCCTTAAGGCATATCGTCATTTGTGTGTAAGAGAATTTATGACACTACGAACAGGTTTTTATGGTGGTTAACTAATCAAGACTACACTGATGTAAGTTTTCCCACACCATACCTGGTTAAATGATGGAAATAGGGCACTTGTTTAGATTTTCATTTTTTCTATTTGTATATCTAAATGTCATGTTGGGTATGCTAAATACATGTTTGAAGGGGCGTTTATTTTGGAGGAGTATTGTTGTCCTCAATGACTTGAGAATCAGCCTACGAGCAGCCTCTGATGGTCAAAGTTCAAATTTGTCTATGATGCAGTGCAAGTATAGAACACGTCCAAAGTTATTTCAGTCTTTTGACTCAAGGATCAAGGTTTGACAAAATACATTCAATTATCATCATATCTATTGATGCCAGGTCATTGGTCCCTAAATAAATTAGATACCAGATGTTGTAAAAGTTCTACTTTACAAGTAAAACATATCTGGTAGATATTGGATAGTCCTTTTTGTTGATTTTTCCTTTTCCCTCCAACTTGCATTTCAAAACATATTTTTCCCACTTTTTCCATTTGATATAATTTCTATTTGGAGCTAATTTCCAATTTTAAAGTAGTCTAGGATTACTCTACATTGATGAAGAAAGTTAGATTGAAGGTTTAAAATTTAAATGGATTTGTGGTACCAAGGTCCCATTCTTCCTTAATTCTCCGAAAGGGGAGTGTCTTTTGTTTTATTGATTGGAATCTTGTCCAGGTTGACTTTTAGATTAAAGTTATTTGAAAGTGACATGGATTCAAATAAATAGATATAATGGGAGGTGCAACTTTTGTGAATGATTTCTTCCTCAACACTATTTTGTAGGATGGCTTCTTTATGTAAAAGTTTTCGTCTGATTAGCCAGTAATCAGTTATATAATTTCAACAATAGCACTTTGCAGAAAAAATTCAATGATACAATTTGTTGTTTTAAAATGCCCAAGCAGTGAGTTATAACATATACTCATGCACTTAAAAATTTGGAACTGGTTTGGTCTTGATCTTCTCAATGATTGAAGTATTTTGTTTGATCTAAAAGTATTTCTTTCAATTTGGTTGGCTGTATATTTATTATTTTGAAAGATGTACTTCTTTTGAGACTATTCCTTATAGCAGGCAACAATTAGCTTATGAAACTAATCATATATTCAAACTAACCCAACACCTAATACTATATTCATCTAGGACTATACATGTCTTTGAAATTATCACAATTTAATAATCTTATCAGCCTTTCTTTGGGGCAATTGCTAGTTACCCATAATATTCGACTTCTACAAGAAAAATCGCACTCATATGATTTGTGTCTATAATCATTTTACTGCTATTTTCTTCTCATAACAATTACATAGTCATGTAATTTCTATAGGAAATTAACACAGTTTTGCCATGTATCTTTTTCCATAAAATTTTACTGTTATTTTCTTCAGAAATATAACACATTCATGCAATTCCTACAGGAAATTAACACAAAGATTCTCTATTTACTTATAAATCTATTGTTCTTAAACTTGCTAGCAGAAGTATGAAGTTACAAGGACTTCATAACAATTACACAGTCATGTAATTTCTACAGGAAATTAACACATTTTTTCCATGTATTTTTGTCCATAAAATTTTACTGTTATTCTTTTCAGAAATATAACACATTCATGCAATTCCTACAGAAAATTAACACAAATTTTCTCTATTTACTTATAAATCTATTGTTCTTAAACTTTCTAGCAGAACTAAGAAGTTACAAGGACTTATCTGTTCTCAAAGTGGTCCACCACAAGATTACAGAAAGGAGGATTCTTTACAAGGACTTATCTGTTCTCGAAGTGGTCCACCACAAGATTACAAAAAGGAGGATTCTCCTCCCAACCTAAGAGAACTAGACTCACAACTGGTACTCCCTCGAGCCAAATATGTGCTCAAAACAACTAGACTTACTTGTCTTCATGTTTTCCTCAAATCTTGTTTTCCTCCTTAAATCTGTTTTTCCTCTTCATGTCGTGTAGACTCTACAAAACCAAAATAGCAATGCCCCCCTTTCCTCTCTTTTTGCCTCAAGTTCCTAATACCATTTTGGTTTCCCAGGTTCTGAATACCCTATTGGCCTCCTATGTTTCTTTTTTTTTCCTAGAGAGAGGAATCAGGCAACTAATTGAGAGGAGTCGGGCAACTAATTTCCAACCCTTAACTGTCTTAACTGTTTGAGCACCAGAATCTTGTCTCACATTTATTTATTTATATACATAACAATCATAATTTCCAATGAGTCTTTTACTGTAGTAAAAATAAAATTACTATGAATTATCCACATAACTAAGTGATATTACATATGGCAAGGACCGGAAGTGTTTCAAGAAGAAATATATATATATTACAACAATGAACATGGCATACTAGATGATGGATCAACATGAATAAAAAATAAAATCGTGGATAAATGAAAGAATGTGTTAGTCCACAGTATAATGACAACAACATCCTACACACAACAACAATAATTAATTACTAGTGTTTAATATTAAAGAACCTTGATCGATATATTGAAAGGCTGACGAGAATGACAGTCCACAACATAATGACAGCAACATCCTACACACACAACAATAGTAATAAATTACTAGTGTTTAATATTAACATAATATAATGATAGCAACATCCTACACACACAGCAACAGTAATCAATTACTAGTGTTTAATATTAAATAACCTTAATCTATAGATGGAAAGACTGGCGAGAGAGGCGTTGTACATCGTAGTGGCGTGGAGGCCAGCAGACATCACATGTTTTTGGAAGGTATGTTGTCCTCTCCTCTATCTAAACTCGAAATATGTAATGTTGGAAACTAACATAACCCTAACTAACTATAACTTATCCTAACCAACCAACGTTCGCATCAAACTACTAATAATATTTCAGTCGTCTAACACACATGATCGAAGGTCTCAAAAGGTGCAAAGTGGCAACTGGGCAAGTTGTTTTCAAAGGGAAATACCTTACGACATAATCAGGTGACAAATATGAAAAAATGTTTTATTTATCTACCATACCTCTAGTTTATTTATATTTATTTATATTTCTATTAATTCACCATACTTCTTTTATAAATATGGTATTTGGCCGATAGGATTCACTTAAATAAAACCTCTCCTTTTATCCTTTTTAGATAGAAAGAGGTTTATGGACTAAATATAAAAAGATGTTTTATTTATTTACCATACCTCTAGTTTACTTATATTTTTATTTATTTACCATACATTTGGAGTAAGTATAATAAGAGGTTTTGTTTATTTACCATATCTCCACTTTATTTATATTTTTATTTATTTACACCCTTCCGTGTTCGTAAATAGAAGGTGACTTATGAAGTAAATATAAAAGATGCTTTATTTATTTACCATACCTCTTGTTTATTTATATTTTTATTAATTTACCATACCTCTTTTATTAATATGGTATTTGGCCCACATGATTCACTTAAATAAAACCTCTTTTGCAAGCCTTCTTAAATAGAAAGAGGGTTATGAACTAAATATAAAAAGAGGTTTTATTTATTTACCATACTTCCGCTTTATTTATATTTTTTATTTATTTACACCCTTGCCATCGTGAAAACCAGATTTGAAAACAAGGAGTGGTTCACAAAGAAATCAGGGTGATTGTGACCAAATATAACCTCCCATACCAGAAAATTGGCGATTGCAAACAAATTTAACATTGCAAAGCATAAAATTGTGCAATTGTAATGGAATATTCATAGTTTATCCACCTTTTTTTTTTTGGCTAAAATGAAAAAAATAATTATGTTTTAAATAAAAGTTGGACTAAATAAATGAAATGGGTGTTTTATAAAAATTTTGCCCATCTAAAATAAAAAACCCCTTTAATTTTTCAAGGGCATCAAGCAAGTCGGTTTACTACACATGCTATGCATACCACACTTCCACCAGTTGATTATCAACACTGTGTGTGCCACCTACTCAAACTGATGCATGATGGGTGCTTATGGCTCGAAGAACCCATCCCTATAAATGATATGATCATCCATAGGATTACAACGCTACAATATAAAGGGGGGGACCTTGCCAAGGAGTATGGAGGAGAGTGTGGAGAAAAAGAGAAGATGAAAGTAGAGTTTGGATTGATAAAAAAGGCATGCAGATACTTTATCCACTCCATTCAAGACCATGCGATGTAGTTTGTTGCCCAAATTATGGCACAAAATATTATGAGGAAATGTTGCGTGGATGAAGTTTTAGCACTAGCAGTGTCATTGGTTGCCAGTGTGCAAAGGGAGTACAGTACAACTGGGAGCAATATTTATGTAAGGAATTCCTCGCGAATTGATGCAAAGCATAGGAGGACAACAAGCCATTTCATTATGCCTAACTCATGTTGCTAATTTTACTAGTAGCATGGTGCCTGTTGTAGGATAGTCAGTTTCCTCCTTAGGAAGAAAATTTACTATAGGTAATAGAGTTCACTTCTCTATGGGTGACAAAGGATCTAGAGAGGATCAAAGAACTCAAGATTTTTTGGATATTGGTTGAAATGGACCTCTGCACAGTAATCAATTAGCGTCCAAGGTTGTCACCAACCTTGTTCGAGCAGTTGAGGGCCTTTGTGGAGTTCAACGTTTACTTCCATAATGTATCAATCAGGGTGAGGCATGATCCTAAGCATATATGGCAGAAGTTTCCATACTTAGTCTCAGAGACAGACATGCAGGAAATTGTGGGGAGTTGGCCAGCAAAGTGGTGACAACCCACGGATGTTGGTGCAGGTACCAGTCAGGGTGGAGAAAGATCTGTTACGTAGACGATAGCAATGCATAAGTGCAAAGAAGCAGCACAAAGATCGGTACGAGCATTCGCCGAGTAGAGGAAGAAAGAAGTTGTTGCTAAGGGAGTTATTGAAAAAGAGTGTGTTGCAAAAGATCATGTTGAGACTAAGTGCAATGACACAGAGGAAGTTGAGGCATTGGCTTCCCAGAATACTAAGAAGAATGAACTGTCTTAGTAGGGCAGATATGGAGGAGAGGAGCAGAGTACTCCCTTCACATAAAATAGGCATAGTAAGGAGATAAGTATTGGGCCAAGGAAGAAGAAAAAATTATATAAACAAGCGCGCATTGACCCAATGATCCTCATAGAAGGGGATTTTGATAAAATTCAGGACAAATTTAGAGACAGCACAATGGAGCTGTTGTAGAGATTTGAAAAACAATACATGTAGACACTAGGGAGCGTCCAGAAGGATCTACGTGAGTTGTAAATCCAAATGGGAAGGATTCAAGTGAGTGTAGGGAAAGTGAGCAGGGTAAAAGCGAGCCTAGTGCAACGGTGTGAGAAAGTATTGGAGATGGAACAGACTCTAGATCTCAGAGTCATCTCCTTATGAGGAGGATCATTCCACGTGGAAATAGAGGAAGATCACATTGTGCTTAGAACGATCAAAGACATTGGGGTTAACTTAGCTGCACTGCCCGTTCAAACTTTCCATGTGCTACATCAAGGGTTCTCAGACAAGCTGAGAAATAGAGAGTAGCCCGTAATTGTAGTGATCAGTGAATTTAAGGTCAACAATGAACAAATGTTCGCTGAGAAGGCTTAATATGTGAACGAAAAGGTAGAGCTAGAAGCCTATAGTTAGAGCCTGGAAAAAGAAATCACTCAGGTGTGCAATTCAGTCCTAGAGTTAAATATTCCTGAAAACGTTGCGACTACATCGAAGATTAGGAAACTAACTTCTGCATTCTGTGAGTCAAAAGAGGAGATAAGTTGAGTCACATTTGACTTCCAAATGAAGATCTCAGAGATGCAACTGAAATTACAACCAACTACTCCACCAAAGGTCAAGCAGTAGCGCAATGTAGCCATTAAGGAACATATGAATACTTTGAAGATTCCAGTTAAAGGATGTGATTTTATCTTTAACCAGGCCATGGAATTATGGGAGACTTTGCAGGAGGATCCAAACCCCCAATGATTGAGCATAAAAATTACTGAAGTCGAGCAAAAGTATGATGAGATCATGACAACTGCATGCACATTAACGCTAGTTTAGTGCTTCGCATGCCTGCAGGAAGGGAAGGTGATACAGGCACAAGTATAGGAATTGAAACAAAACCAATTAGTGTTAAAGGAAAATTCAACCTTAGACAGAAGAGGCTAGCCAAATTTCACATGCCACTCAAGAGAAGCTGAAATATCTACAACAAACTCATTAGGCAATGTAGTTTGCGATAGAAGGATCAACTACTGAAATGCTGGTCGAAGAAGTGAATAAGGTTGTCGTATAAACACCGCGGGTCTGAACACATTGAGGCAACAGTTCAGAGAGCTCTGCCACAAATTCGAGAAACTAGCTGAGTGACTCAAGGCCAAGTCACCATATTTGTCTTGGACACCTGTTGCGAAAGGGTCCCTGGGGTCAATTTTGGGTTAGTTTAACCAATTTAACTTTGAGTAGAATTTTTTAAAGAATGTAAAGTATTCGGAAAACATGGAAGTGGAGTGCGTAGCTAAGTATGAATCAAAGGGGATTTAAGACCTTGTATGGGTAAGTGTTAGGATGGTGTTGAGACTCACCCATAGATGGCAGGCCATGGTATTGTATTAGAAAGGCTATAAATATTTGAGTCATAGTGAGTCTAGATATCATCAATTGAAGGAGAACAAGTGGAATGGAAAGAGAAAAGGGAGGGAAGCTATATTTTCCTGTACTTAGGCAAAATGGAAAGGCTTCTGTAGCTGAGTACAGAGAGACCTTAGCAAGTTTGTAGCTGAGTGGGTGGGCCCCTACAACTGGGTGCGCAGGGTGGAAGAGTCTGTAATTTGAATGCTGAATCTAATAAAGACTGATTTTTGGACCAAATCTATTGCATCTACTCGTTGTTCTTCATTCGGTTTAAGTTTATGCATTGCTACTTAATGTTATGTTTTCTATGAAACAAAGTGTATCTCCTATGCGATTCTATTGAATGTTCATTATCTATGCATAAAATAAGTAATGAACTAGTTTTACGAAGACATTAGATAGATATGGTAATATAACTAGTACAAGCAGGCAGATTTACGTGAAGGCATATCTAGGGCTATTATTTACTACATGAGATTTGTAATTCCGCTTCTTTTAGGTCTCAAAAGCTGGATCATAGACTTTCGTGATGGTATGGAAGCCATTTGGATAGAACTGCAGTAGTGAACCATAGAAAGACATTGATTTGTGCAAAGGTAGAATTAAGCTACAAGGTCTTCAAAATACATATCACACGATATCTTCATGTAGAAACTTGGTTCCAACATCCCCCAAAACTGCTTCAGGTGAGACTGCAACCAGCGTTATGCAAGTTGTTGCCGAATGGGCCATCAACTAGGGTTTTTTTGGTTGGCTCAAATAAATCTAAACCTCGGTCAGCCCCCCTTAAGCCAATAGTGCATGCAATTTTACATAAGTCAATGCCTTGTAGCATGACTCACCACTGAGCTCTCTTGTGTGATAATTCCCCGATTATCACTTGTAGGGTGCGTTATAGATTTAATCAAGCGAAAAAATTATTTCTCTCTCATGAACTTCTTCTAATCCACTCCCCATTGGCTCTTTGTCACCTCACCCTGATACCATGTAGAATGTCCTTGAAATTTTGAAATTATTATAGTGAACAATATGAAAACTAAAAATTGGTCTCTTTTGACTAAAACAAAAAATTTATCTACTTCAAATTTACACTAGAATAGAAAAAAATTAAAGACACATTCACACAGAATTAAACACATTGATTAGGAAAACCCTCTGGTTGAAGAGAATTTTATTCATAGAAAAAAACCTGAGCAATTGATCTCTTCCAAAATAATTGTTTCAATCTGAAAGACACACTTATCTTTCGTGCTTCATCTAAGGTTGAAACCTTTGTATGACTATTGATCTCTGTTGTCTTCTACCAACCTATGGACAAGCTTGAAACCTTTGTATGACTATTGATCTCTGTTGTCTTCTACCAACCTATGGACAAGCTTCTCTTGCAAAATCTTCCTCTCACAAGCTCCTCGTATAAAATTGCTCTTCCTATTTCCTCATCTCACTAACTCGTGCTCAATAAAACAATGATTAAAGTTGTTCCCTCCTTCCTCCTTTTAAGGGAAATTCAAATAGTTAAAATTAGTGAATATATATTAGGTATGTCAGACTAACAATTCACAGGTTAACAAAGGCTCACTACTAGCGTTAACGCATCCTTCCTAAATTTTAGGATACTAACACAAACTCTTCGTATTGTTCCCAACATAAATCAAACTAGGAAACACATAGCTCGACCTTCTATTTTAACACATTGGTTAACTGCTTCATAACTCACCTCGAAATCCTATTTTTTAGGAGCTCAAGCATTCGAAAGATTTTTTTTTGACTCGTATGATTAGGGTACAAATCAAGGAACCTTTCCTTGCTAATATTTTCAACATCTCACCCATATGACCACTCTCTTGGTATATCATTTTCAATTTTTATTGATATCTTGACATGATGACCTTCCATCATGATTTGCACATGATGGTTTCACATGATCTTTAATCAATAACTGGTGTCTATTTAGTAGGCATAAATCTCCTTTACCAATACCACCATATCCTTTAGCTCCACATGCAAAATGTCTTTGTGGTAGCACATTGCTCAAAATGAGCATAGATCCATCTTAACTCTAGATCCACTAGAAACTGAGGGGAATGAAATCTCTATAGTTGTATAAATTTCATTTAGTTTTATACTCTATAAAAAGTTTCCATTTTAATAGCTCTTACTAGATCTGAAGTTAAGATACTTACTAACAAAATGGTATCATACATCAAACATTATAGGCTAAAAAAATTAAGAATCCACTATGCTAAAAATAAAATAAAATTATGTAAATAAATTTTTTTTAAATAAAATGATTGCTGTTAAAGAAATTATCTGAACCCTACATATTTAAATATGTAATGTTTAAAAAAATAGATATACTATTTAAAAAAACATATATATAGTTAAGTATACATAAATTATTGATAATAATTAATTAAAAAAATAAATAATGTTAACATCATTCAATAAAAATTAATAATATTTATTGTTTTTTTTTAAGTTAAAGTGAGTCCTCAATGAATTAGACCAAACACCTTGTCTCTTTATCCCATAAAGAAAATAACCCCATTTATTAATTAATATGGAATGATAGAGTGATTGGTACGATCTAGGTTTGACGTTCGACCTTACATGTAAGGCCTCCGGGCGATTGTGCGACGGGCTTCGGGCGAAGTCGCCGTGCACGAGGGCGTGGGCGGGCGTGCGGGCGCACGACAGGTGCATGACGGGCGCGCGGGCGCATGACAAGTGCACGACGGGCGCGCGACAAAGCGCAAGTGCGACGGGGCTGCGGAAGAAATGCGATGATACCATGAACAAAATGCGATGAAAGGCACAACACTTAGAAATATAGCTAACTGTGGAGCGAACTTATACGATGGTTGTGAAAGCTTACAAGCCGACTTGGTTAAGAGTCTTGTGGGCAATTGTTGGTGGCTTTGGGGGTCGGCCAAGGGGCTGCACACCCCATGTAAACCCACACTAAGATGGCTATATATGTGTGAGCCTTAGAGCTCATTTCAACAACGAATTGTCTCATCTCTTCTACGCATAGAGTCAAGGAGTAAACTAGAGGTGCGCAGAAATAAGTAGAGTTGCGCATATCTCATGCGCTCTACTTGGAGGTGAACTTGGAGGTTTCTTGAGTCAGTCGAAGGGTGGGAAAGGTGTGCCTGGGGTTCGGTGGATGTGCAGATTTGCGCAGGACTTGCCAAGGGTATCTAGGTGGCTCGGGTGAGCACCGCCCTTCGTGCAAGAGGTGCACATGTATTGTAAAGGCTGGTTGCTTGTTTTGTAAAAGAAACTAAGTATTGGCTTGGAGTCTGCCAAGCAGTACTTGTATTGTATTATTGAAGAAAGACTAGTCATAATATATTGTCGGGCAGACTTGTTCGGGAGTTGCCCCTCCCCTTTATACTTGTTTCAATTGTTGATGTTCTTGTTATAATTGCTATGGATAATGAATGAGTATGGGCTTCATTAAGTATAAAGGATAATTGTATGTTTACTTGGTTGCGAAACACAAGCTAAGTAATGTTAATGTGAAAGTAGGCGTAGTCCATGAATGTTAGTATTGGTGAAAATAAAGCGTTCGGTGGTGCCGCACCTCGCTATAAGCGGTTGAAAGACTACCGCAGGTGTAGGAGCATGACAGTTGGTATCAGAGCTCGTGTTCAGGTTGATGATGAAGTGTTGATCCCACTGCACTATCGTGATGGTTGGTATCAGAGTAATGTTTGCTCGTGACAGGTTGAAGCTTGTGAACAGGTTCAGGTGTTGAAGCATTGAAGCCGGTATACACTTAACATGTGAGAACAAGACTTCAGTTTGAAGCTGTTGAGCAGGGTTGCTCATGACAGGTGCTTGCAGGTGAAGGAAACTATTTCACACAAGTGGAACAAGGGTTGGTTCTAATTGCAGGTGACTTGGTGAAGTTGTTGGATGGTCAAAACTAGATTGCGGAGGAGGAAGAAGCTGTTAGAGATGGTAGCCGAATCTCAGGCTGGGTCTAGTCACGTTGTGAAGGATACTACTATTGGGTTCATTCAGAAGGTGTTGGAAAAGATGGAGGATATGGAGACTTCTTGGGATAAGAAGATGGACTTGTTCGCTAAAGAACAAGAGGCCAATTTGAAGACGAAAGAAGAGCTCGATGAACTCCGAACACAACATGATGAACTCCGGACACAGTATGAGTACACTGACCTTATGTGTACACATGTTGGGTCCCTATAATACTAGTGATTACCCCATTACTATTGTAGTTATACCCCTTATTTATATTATTGTGCCCCTATTACCCCCATATTGCTATTTATATGCCCCATAGAATCCCTCTATTGTTATTTTTGTGGCTTTATATTATTATTGTTAGGTCGGCTGGATTATATTGTGACTCCATAGACTCCTATATATAGAAAGGAGGTTTTGTCATTTGAATCATCGAAGAATTTTTCATTTATGTAATGTAAAGGAGGTTGCCCCTTCGAAGAGGCTGAATTCTAAGGCGTTGATCTATCTTTTCTATCTTTTCTTGAGCTGGTTTCATAACATTTGGTATCAGAGCTTTGGATTCTAGGGTTTCACTGCTCCAAATAGGTCATCGTGGAATTTTCACTATAACTTTTTTTCTGTGATGTTTCAGAAGTCGAAAAAAAAACCCATTTGAGAAGAAATCGTGCTAAACCTTGGGTCCTAATTTCAGAGCTTTTAACGTGATATTTACGGAGATATGATCTGAGGAAGTTGGTCTTTTTGCATACTCCTGAATTACATTCAAAACAGGTGACCTAGGGAAAATCGTCATAACGTTCTCTCTGTGGATAGGATTGAAATTTCGTAAGAAGCTACAGAAAGAGGACAGGCTATAGTTTCTTGTATGTGATTTTTAGATCCAAAGGTTGAAACAATGACTCGTGGCATATCGTACGAGTTCGCTCTACTGAACTAGTGTAAAATCAAGTCACTGTGGGAGATTTCACATAACGCTTCCTTGGAGAATCCAATTTGGGTCAGACTTGTGGCATTGGAAAGAGGACACAGAGGGCTACTACATATCACAAATTCAGATTTAGATGATTGGAAAGTACAGAGATACATTAGAGGAAATATCGAGCTCCTACAAAGTAAAGAAAGGTGTAGAAGCTAAGATGGATTTTTTAAAGAAAGGCGTAGAAGCTAAGATGATTGACGTGGAAGCTAAGATGGATGATTTGAAGATAGATTTGAAGACAGACATGGACGAATTGAAGATAAATATGAATAAGTTGCTACAAGAAATGGTCCCTAAGGGTGAAAGGGTACTAAAGGAAACTCACGATGAGAACAAAAAAAATGTTAATCATGATTCCATAGACGCTAATGTTGGATTGAAGAATAATCATATTCCAAAAATCGATATGAGGAAGTTTGATGGCAAGGATCCCGCCACATGGATATTACAGATGGAGCAATTCTTCGATCTCAATAATGTGCAAAACGCACAAAAGGTACGTATGGCATCTGTATATTTGGAACCAAATCAGTTTGTATGGTATCAATGGCTTTGTTCCCGTAAACAATTAGGCAATTTTTACGGAAGAATTGATAGCACATTATGAGGATACAAAAAGCAACACTTTTTTTAGCCAATTGATAAGTCTCAAACAAAAGGGTTCAATAATGGAGCACATTGAGGAGTTCCAAAAATTGAACATAAGGGTAAAAGATATTCCAGAGGAGCATAGGATTGACATGTTCATAGGGTCTTTAAAGGATAATATCCAACATGATGTCCGCCTTTGGGAACCTGATTCATTAGAGAAGGCATTCAGGTTAGCAGGAAAAATGGAAAGCAAAATTATGGCAACTAGGAAGCATACCACTCACAACTATAAAGACGGAAGTGTTGTTGCCCCTAGTATTCCGCAACCTACAAGGTTGACACCACAACAATTGGAAGAAAAGAGAGAAAAAGGGATTTGTTACAATTGTGATAGAAAATACAAAAAAGGTCATAAGTGTGGTGCGAAGAAATTGTTCTACATAGATTGTGAAGAGGAAGAAGAAAAGGAGCAAGAATGGTCAAAAGAAGAGAATATACTCCAAGAACAAAGCCTAGATGAAGAACAAATAAATCCGACCATATCTTGTAATGCATTGGCGGGAATTACCACTCCTCAAACCATCAAGATAGAAGGACAAATCAAGAAGAAAAAAGTAATAGTGTTGATTGATTCACGAAGCACCCACAATTTTATTCATTGTAGGGTAGCAAAAGAATTGAATTGCTTCCTATATCCAGCACCAGAGTGTCAAGTGATGATTGCAAATGGAGGAACAATAAATTTCTCTGGAAGGTGCCATAATATCAAGCTATCCATGGGAGAATATGTATTGACTAGCCCAATGCTTTCCATTCCAATGGGAGGTGTTGATGTTGTACTAGGAGTCCAAATGCTACAATCCTTGGGTACAATAGCTTTTAATTTTCAAGAACTTTTCATCAAATTTTCTATGGAAGGAAAGGAAGTTGAATTAAGGGGTATTGCAGGGAAACCAGGAAAGATAATCAGCTCTAATGGCATGACTAAGCTTCTTAAAAAGGAGCAAAGAGGTGTAATTGCACAATTATGTTCGCTAGATGTTTCCACATTGGAATCATCTATTTCTCCAGATCTCCAAAAAGTCCTGGACAATCATTCCAAGGTATTTGAGACTCCCAAAGGTCTCCCACCTATGCGTGATCATGATCATGCTATTCATCTGATTCCAGGAAGTGTTCCTCCAAACATCAGGCTGTACAGATATCCCTATGCCCAAAAAAGTGAAATTGAACGTATGGTTGCAGAAATGCTAGAGGCTGGTATAATTCAACCAAGTCAAAGTTCTTTCTCAGCTCCAGTAGTATTGGTGCACAAGAAGGATGGATCATGGCGCATGTGTCCGGATTATAGGGAGCTCAACAAGCTCACTATTAAAGATAAGTTCCCCATTCCTGTCATTGATGAATTACTGGATGAATTGCATGGATCAATTTACTTCACCAAGTTGGATCTTCGTTCGGGATATCATCAAATCAGAATGAAGATTGAAGACATTCCGAAAACGACATTTAGAACTCATGAGGGTCATTATGAAATTTTGGTCATGCCTTTTGGCCTTACCAATGCACCTTCAACATTTCAAGGTTTGATGAATTCAATTTTCAAACCATTCCTTAGAAAATTTGTGTTAGTATTTTTTGATGATATACTAATCTACAGCAAGTCTTGGAAGGATCATGTTGAACATGTTGACAGGGTGCTACAACTATTGGAGGAGAAACAATTATATGCAAAAAGATCCAAATGTTTCTTTGGAGTCCAGGAGGTGGAATATTTGGGTCATATTGTATCTCATGAAGGAGTTAAGGTAGACCCTAGCAAAATTAAAGCCATTAAGGAATGGAAAATCCCCACATCCATAAAGCATCTGCGAGGATTTCTTGGGTTGACAGGGTATTATCGCAAGTTTGTTAAGAATTATGGGAGAATAGCAGCACCTCTAACAACATTATTGAAGAAAGATTCATTTTCATGGACTCCGGAAGCAACAAAGGCCTTTGAACATCTTAAAGAGGCAATGTGCCAAGCACCGGTCTTAGCTACACCAGACTTCACAAAAACCTTTATTGTGGAATGTGATGCTTCAGGAAATGGAATTGGTGTTGTTCTAATGCAAGATGAAAGACCCATTGCTTTTGAAAGTCGTCCAATCAAGGGAAAGTTTTTAAGCAAAGCTATTTATGAGAAGGAAATGTTGGCAATACTCCATGCACTTAAGAAATGGCGACCCTACCTAATGGGAAGACACTTCAAGGTAAAAACGGATCATGATAGCCTTAAATACTTTTTAGAACAAAGATTATCCTCTGAAGAGCAACAAAAGTGGGTCACAAAGATGTTGGTTTATGACTTTGAAATCATCTACAAAAAAGGGAAGCAAAATGTGGTGGCAGATGCACTCTCAAGAAAGGATGAGGATGTGGAAGCATTGTTGTGTGCCATTTCTATTATCCAACCAGATTGGATAAACGAAGCAAGGAAGGAATGGAAGAATGACGAAGAAGTGTGGGCACTTATTCGAAAGCTACAACAAGATTCCAGTACTTCTGATACATTTAGCTGGAAAAATGATTTGTTATGGTACAAAGATCGCTTATACCTCTGTAAGAATTCCCAGCTAAAACAAAAGATTCTTATGGAATTGCACACTTCTCCCTTAGGAGGGCACTCGGATTTTTAAAAACTTACCACAGGGTTAAGAAGGAATTTTTTTGGGATGGCCTTAAATCAGATATTCAAAAGTTTGTGGCGGAATGTTTGGTTTGCCAACAAAATAAAGTTGAAACAATTAAGACACCGGGTCTATTACAACCTTTATCCATTCCAAGCCAACGTTGGGAGGAGGTTTCAATGGATTTTATCACAGGTTTACCCAAGTCTGAGGGAAAGAGTGTCATCATGGTGGTAGTTGACAGACTTACCAAGTATGCACACTTTTGTGCATTATCACATCCATTTAAAGCCAGTACAATTTCTACTGCATTTATGGAAACAGTTCAAAAGCTACATGGAAACCCAAAGATTATTGTAAGTGACAGAGATCCCATTTTCACTGGAAATTTTTGGACAGAATTATTTTCTTGTCTTGGTACTCAGTTAGCTCATAGCTCATCTTATCATCCTCAATCTGATGGGCAAACTGAGATAGTAAACAAATGTTTGGAAGGATATCTTCGTTGCTTTGTATCTGATAAACAGACACAATGGGTCAAATGGTTGCCTCTGGCTGAATGGTGGTATAACACTTCCTTCCATACAGCAACAAAAATGACCCCATTTATGGCACTTTATGGGTATCAACCACCATCCATCACATCATATTTAAGAGAAAATTCTAAGGTTCAGGCAGTGGAACATCACATCGAACATCAACAACAAGTCCTCCAACTCTTAAAGGATAACCTCGTGTTGGCACAAAATAGAATGAAACAACAGGCAGATCAACATCGCAGTGAAAGAAGTTTTGATGTAGGTGATTGGGTATTCCTATGGCTACAACCATATAAGCAAATGTCCCTAAAGCAAGCTAAGAAGGATAATAAATTATCACCAAAGTATTATGGTCCGTACAAGGTGTTGCAAAAGATTGGTACTATGGCATACAAATTGGAGCTTCCTGCAGCTTCTCGATTGCACCGAGTTTTCCATGTTTCATGTTTAAAGAAGGTTATAGGCGACAAGCTCCCAATTCAAACAATATTGCCAGAACTTGACGAGGAAGGAAAAATTATATTGGAACCGGAAGCAGTCACAGAAACAAGAACTCGACAGCTACGAAATCGATCAATTTCAGAGTATCTTATCAAGTGGAAGAACTTATCCGCTGAAGATTCCACATGGGAGGATGAGAATTTTATGCAGAAGTATCTAGAACTACTCAAGCATTGAGGACAACACTTTTTTGAAGGAGAGGGGCATGTTGGATTCCTATAATACTAGTGATTACCCCATTACTATTGTAGTTATACCCCTTATTTATATTGTTGTGCCCCTATTACCCCCATATTGTTATTTATGTACCCCATAGAATCCCTCTATTGTTATTTTTGTGGCTTTATATTATTATTGTTAGGTCGACTAGATTATATTGTGACTCCATAGACTCCTATATATAGAAAGGAGGTTTTGTCATTTGAATCATCGAAGAATTGTTCATTTATGTAATGTAAAGGAGGTTGCCCCCTCGAAGAGGCTGAATTCTAAGGCGTTGATCTATCTTTTCTTGAGCTGGTTTCATAACAACACAACTTGAAGTAAGGGTCAAGGAGGTTGAAGAAGCAAGGGATCAGGGTCTTGCAGAGATCGTGAACTTGAAGAAAACTCTTGACGAAGCCAAGGATGAGATCGCTGTGTTGAAGAAGGCCGTGAGGTATAACTCAGGTGGAGGAGTGCCTCATGTGAAGGTCAAGGAACCGGAATCTTATGATGGCACAAGGAATGCAAAGACTCTTGGTAACTTTCTATGGGACATGGAGCAATACCTGGAATGGTTGGGTCTATCTGATGATGAGACAAAGGTCAAGGTAGCTGCTCAGTTCTTAACAAAGGATGCTAAGATGTGGTGGCGAAGGAGGTTAGATCAGATTGCCAATGGTAGTGCTGATGACATTACTTCATGGGATGACATGAAGAAGGCTTTGTAGACTCATTTTAGTCCTCAGGATGAAACATGGGAAGCAAGGACGAAGATTAAGTACATAAAGCAGACTGGGAGTCTACAAGCATATCAGCGGGAGTTTACAAGTGCAGTTCTGGAACTTGCTAACATGGCGGAGAGGGACAAGGTGTTCAACTTCATTATTGGCTTGAAGCCTTGGGCACGCAATGAAGTGAAGAGGTAGAAGGTTAGGACACTTGAGGAAGCTTTTGCTACTGTTGACAGGTTGGTGGAGCATTATGATGAGACTTCTGATGATAGGAAGAAGAAGTTTGATAAACCGAAAGATAAGAAGAAGGAAGATGTTTCGAAATGAGATGATAGTTCGAAAATGAAGAAAGCCTTGAAGTGTTGGATATGTGCTAGACCACACACGGTGAAGAATTGTCCTTCTAAACCAAAGGTGGCTGCTATTGCACAATCTGATGTGAGGAATGAAGGTGCTTCTGTGGGGATGATGCATATACTTAGTGCTTCTCCTACTATGGAGGTGGTCTCTAGGAGGGATCCTGAAAGGAAAAAGTTGGAATATATTCGAATGAAGGTTGGAGGTGTTGATGTGCTCGCTATGGTGGATAGTGGGGCTTCTCACAACTTCGTGGGTGAAGATACTGCGAGAAGGATTGGGCTGAAATTTGTACTGGCAAAGGCACAAATGAAGACAATGAATTCTCCTCCTATTGAGATTCTTGGTATAGCTGAGAGGGTGGACACTACACTTGGTGAATGGACAGGGAAAGTTGACTTCACTATAGTGCAGATTGATGACTATGAAGCTGTATTGGGGATGGAATTCATGAAACAATTTGATGTTATGATTGTTCCACATTGAAGAAGCTCTACATTTATGATGGAAGGGAAGATGTACCCATTGGTGTTCCAAGCATTGGTGTGACAAGACCAGATTGTAATTTAGGAGTGATACAAATGGAGGATGAGAAGAGAATGGGAAACATGAGTAAGCGATTGTCCACTGTTGAGACAAAGCTTACCGAGCAGTCTTTGGTCATTAGATCACTATCAGATAGCATCTTGGATTTGTCAAGAAGGCTAGAGTTGGTTGAGGATGATGATGATGATGAGGAAGTATATGTGACGCCAAATGTCCAGAAGGAAGACCGGGTTTCTTATCTACAAAGGATGGAGATTGAGGATCCTTATAAATGGATTGAGTTGATTAGTGAGGGAGAGCTTTCAGGATCTACTCCCTCTACATCTTCTTAGATGGATGGAGAAGATGGGGCTCATTGTTAGCTGCTAATGGCAGTGAGTCCCTGAGACATGTTGGAGCAGGTATGACTGATGGTGCAGGGATAGCTTGGCATCAAGCATCATGACATGTTGCAGATGGATAGAGTTTCCATGGATCTGAGCATGGATTATGGAGGTAGATTCTTGATGAGTCAAGTATGTGGCAGGATGTTTTGGGGAACAACTGATGATGTAATGAGGATGTTCACTCTCATGGTCTGAGCGTGACAGTTGGATTAGCTACCCAACTAGTTCAGACATGGGGTCGCGAAGTGTGCAGAGATGTGTTAGCATTTTGTTGAAGTATCATGACAGAGGTTCACATGAGGACACATGATGAGATCGACATGGGATGTTGCAGTGGAAATTGTGGCAGAGTAGTTGATGATCATGGATCAAGATGATATCTGATGGAGGACATATCGTCGAAGTGCATACCTTGGTATGGTGATCTTGGTGGCAGTTGGTCACTAAGTCGAGATATGATGGAGATGAGACTCTACATATGTTGCAGGGATGTTTATCTTATGTGGAGAGGTCGACATCATGGATGATGATGATCTTGGTGGATGGCTACCGGGATGGTATGTTGTCGAGGACGACAACAATTTTAGGTGGAGGATGATGTAAGGCCTCCGGGCGATTGTGCAACGGGCACCGGGCGAAGTCGTCGTGCACGAGGGCGCGGGCGGGCGTGCTGGTGCACGACGGGCGCGTGACAAAATGCAAGTGTGACGGAGCTGCGGAAGAAATGTGACGATACCGTGAATGAAATGCGACGAAAGGCATGACACTTAGAAATATGGCTAAGTGTGGAGCAAACTTATACGATGGTTATGAGAGCTTACAAGCCGACTTGGTTAAGAGTCTTGTGGGTGATTGTTGGTGGCTTTGGGGGTCGGCCAAGGGTCTGCACACCCCATGTAAACCCACGCTAGGATGGTTATATATGTGTGAGCCTTAGAGCTCATTTGAACAATGAATTCTCTCATCTCTTCTACGCATAGAGTCAAGGGGTAAACTAGAAGTGCGCAAAAATAAGTAGAGCTCTGCATATCTCATGCGCTCTACTTGGAGGTGCACTTGGAGGTTGTCTTGAGTTGGTCGAAGGGTCGGCAAGGTGTGCCCGAGGTTCGATGGATGTGCAGATTTGTGCAGGACTTGGCAAGGGTATCTAGGTGGCTCGGGTGAGCACCACCCTTCGTGCAAGAGGTGCACATGTATTGTAAAGGCTGGTTGCCTGTTTTGTAAAAGAAACTAAGTATTGGCTTGGAGTCTGCCAAGCATTACTTGTATTGTATTATTGAAGAAAGACTGGTTATAATATATTGTCGGGCAGACTTGTTCGGGAGTTGCCCCTCCCCTTTATACTTGTTGCAATTGTTGATGTTCTTGTTATAATTGCTATGGATAATGAATGAGTATGGGCTTCATTAAGTATAAACGATAATTGTATGTTTACTTGGTTGCGAAACACAAGCTAAGTAATGTTAATGTGAAAGTAGGCGTAGTCCATGAATGTTAGTATTGGTGAAAAGAAAGCGTTCGGTGGTGCCGCACCTTGCTATAAGCGGTTGAAAGACTACCGCAGGTGTAGGGGCGTGACATTACAGGTTGATGTTACTCCAGCAAATTCCTTAAAAAAAATTCTGTAAGTTATAATTTTTAAAATAAAATATGGTTAAATTTTTTTTATGTAAATTATAATTTTTAAAATAAAATGATTGTGATTAAAGAAATTATCTTATTCTATTTAAATGTGTAACGTTAAAAAAAAAAAAAAAGTCTATATAATTTATTTATAATAAATAATGAAAAAAATTAAATAATTTTAACATCATTCAATAAAATTTAAAAAGAGTTATTGTTTTTTAGTTAAAGTGAGTGCTTACATGGCTTAGGCTGAACACCTTGTCACCTTGTCTTCAACGCCCAATGGACTTTATTTTCATATATTTATAAATAAAATATTTTTTTTTATATAACCTTTATTTTCATGTATTTATAAATAAAATATATCTAATATATAAAATTAATTGAAAAGTTTTTTTTGTAATGTAATTGTAATAGCGTCCTCCTAAGAAACTCTTACTACATAGTTGATTAAACTTTCAATTGATATGGTTCAAGTTGTGGGGGTGACCGTGTAAATTACATGTAAGGAGTGGCTTTTATTTGAGTAGTTTAAGTAAATGTATTTGAATCAAGTTATTGTGGTGTTTTATATGAGAAATCATAATATTGCTCCATGGTAACTTTCCTAAATAGTATGGGTTATCATACTCTACAATCACCCAAATCAAATTTACCTAAATTACTTACCTCGCCTAATATTCCTTCGTAATAAGCCAAAAATAAATAAATAAATAAATAATGGTCGTAGTTGAGGCGATGCCCTATATATTTAGGGCACACTACAACTGTGTGTTTGATATGTTGAAATATTGGCAATACAAATGGGTAAGAGATTCTCTAGTGATGGCTGTGATTACGGATCTTTCACATGATGTCGTTCGAGAGTGTTTACTCAGAGTGCCCTACAACTCGCACAGGAACCTCAAAGCTGTGTGTCGAGAATGGACAGATACATTGAGTGACCCTAAATTTTATTCTAACAGAAAACTCTCTGGAAAAAGTGATCAACTCTTATGTTTTCTTACACAAAATGTAGAACATTAGGTCAATAGGATAGCAGTGTATGACCCTGCAGACGGCACCTCGGTAAGAATACCACTCGACATTCCCAACTGTGGTGGAATTCCGATTTCCTGTAAGTGTGTTTGTGTGAACAGGAAACTGCTTCTCATAGGCAAATTCCATCAACAGTACAACAGGCAAATGACAAATATTTATATTTATAATTTTATGTCCGCCAAATGGAGCCGCGGAGCATATATTTGCTATCTTCGTTGCTTGTTCGCGTATGCCGCCTGTTCTTGTACCGGACATATCTACTTTTCCCGTGGGCTTGACGAGCATGGCAACCGTTTGGCCACACTAGAAGCTTATGACGTGGAGGAGGATAAGTGCGAAGTTTTACCTCCGATGACTGAACCACGCGTCGGTTGTCGGGGTGTTTTCACAGAGGAAAATTCATGGTAATAAGCAGAGGCAGAAGGGGCGGAGCCGAGGACACAAGTCCAGAATTTTAGGAGGACCACCAAGTTCGTGTTTTCCTTCCTTTTGCTCTGGGCAGTTGTGATATCGGGTTAGAGTTATGATTAATTTCAAAATACTTAAATAGGTGTCCATTAGGGTCGTGTTTCTTTGTTCAAGTTGCTTCAATGTTTACTTAGGTATGTTTGGTAATATACATATATATGTATATGGGTTAGAGTTATGATTAATTTTAAAATATTTAAATAGGCGTGGATTATCTTAAAAGATTATTTCATAATATATAAAATTTAGTCACAAATGTATAATGTTATCGGATGACGATGCTTCAGTCATAACCATTGAAGGGTTTATGAAAAATTATCCATCATCTCATTATTTTGTCGCTCAAGGGATTTTTCAAGAAATATTTTGAAAGGATCTCCTTTTCCATCATCATTCTATTCTTCCATCGTGGAAGGTTCTCGAGGTTGGTGAGGCTGATCTTACAAAGCTTCATCCAATTCAATTCCTAACTCCTTATATCTCGACGTTGTCAGGGACATGCACATAAAAATAGACAAATAGTAGATCGCTTTGATACCACTAATACAGAGATAGGTAGGGGCGAAATGAAATACAGATAACATGGAGATACAACAAAAAGTAAACTTCAGTTCATCAATAACAAAATAATGAGAATTATTTACATGGCTAATGGAATAAACTAGATCACGCAATGTTAGTTGATCTCTCAAAAGAGATGTGACAAAGATATGCCTCTACACTGTGTTACAATGAGGCTCAAAGGCCTTTCGATTATTTAGAAACAAAAGAAAACCATAAAAATCCAAAAACGTAACCCTAGAAGATGAAGTGCCAAAAATTTGTGGGCCCTTTTGGTCCTAGTTGGTACAACAAATTCCCAGAGTCGTAGCTTTGGCATATGATCTTCATTTGACATGTATGATACCTAGTTAGAAATATTTATCTGAGGACTACAATATTTACTACAAACCCCTACTATAAAGTATGAGTTTTCCTATTTTCCGAAAAGACATCATCTAGGGCCTCAAAACATGTCTTGAAATTAAACTGCCAAATATAGTAAATTGTGCTCTAATTAAGGAAACTGAAAGAAACAATGTTGTGGATCCCAGTGTAATAGGCAGGTGGCCACAAATATCCACCCGTATCATATTTTTTCCATTAAAACTTCCAATAGGAAACTCCTAAAAGTGGCCCAAGAAATTCAAGGTGTGAGGTTTTCTTGTAAGATAAGCATGATAGTAGGAGGATGATCCAAAAATGATCTAACATAGACTTATAAGTCTATGAATTTTCCTCACACAGGAGAAATGGAAGTCAAAGGATGCTCCTAGAAATAGTCTCATTGTAGAGATCTCATCATTCTGAATCTAACACAATTTGAATGGGCGAAAACAGACTTTGGATGAAGAAGTAATTATAAAAAGAAAATTGCCCATTGTCCTTTGAAAAGGAGGCCTTTTCTTATGAAATGGGACTTAAGGGAAAATATGTGTGTTCCTTAAATAAATCGCATCACAACATTTTATCGCATCGCAAGCATCCAAAGGGAGGACTTAAGCCAGAGGCATGAGGGTTTAGCAATAAGCGATGCACTCTTTATCGCATTGCACATAACCAAAGGTGAAAGGCCGATAAGCGATTGCGATAGAGAGATATGGAAGCAGACCCGAAAAACTATATTCCATAGCCTCGAACCCTTATTGGATGCGCAAGACCTATCAGATCGGAGCTTTGAAGGGAAATAGGCCTTGCTGGAGGATTTGCGGTATGTGATTGCGATTAGCTTGACGATCGGTGATCAGATCACACGATAAAAAGGGTAAATGCACATTGCGGTACGTCGATATCAGCGATCGGTGATTCAGATCACAACTATATAAAGGGTCGTTGACATCCCTATTGTGATTGCGATATGTGATCGACGCACGGAACTGATGAAATTTAAAAGCACGATTTCATAATATTTGAAATCCGAAATTTCAGATTTTCTATGTATTTCCATGTGTTGGGTTGTTTTGGCCTACACAATGCAGCTGTGATATTGCGATAAAGTGACAGACCCGAAGGGTTTACAAATGCGGCTACATATTATTTGAAGTCTGGATTCTCAAATTTTTAGTGTATTCCTATGTATTGATGTTTTTGACCATCTCTTGGGTTTTAAAGAATTCCGCCTATGCAATTGCAATATGCTATTAGAGGATGACCCAAGAGGATTATAGGGGCGATTGAACTTTATTTGAGTTCTCCCTAAAGGCTCATGATGTGTTTTTTCCAGTTTTCCCCATGTATTGTGTTATGTGTTCGAATGGAGGATTTATGTAGGAGGAAGGACGAATGGTTGGGTTTCCGGTGCTCACCGGTTCATTTCCATGAGAAATTGATTCTTTTGGGAAAGCACATGGTTTTCCATAATGAGTGACTCTATCCAAATGGTTACAAATACACAAAGAACAACATTGACAAGGGATTCACGTAGAGGCTGAGTAAAACAAAAAAAGCACGGAGAAAGAGGATTCTTAGTGGCTAAGGTAGAGGAATGCTCAGAGAGAGCCAAAAGAGAGAGAGCCAAGAGCCAGAGAGTCACTAAGCTAAGAGCCAAAGTCAAGAGCCAGAGTTCTGGACAAAGGTAGAGCCACCAGAGGTTGGAGGCAGAGCTAGAGAACTCAAAGCAGACTGCTAAGAACCATGATCTTGTAGTGAAGTTGCAGAATGGAAAAGAGTCAAATGATCAAGTTGTTGCTAGTGTCCAAAGCATGCTGAAGACAGAAGAAAGAGTTCCAAAGACAGTTATGAGAATTCTGAGGGAGTCACAGAAGCAAGAAGCTCAAGAAACTTAGAGCATTGATTGAAGGCGTCAATTCCAGAGAAGTCTAGATCTGTCTGCAAAGTACGGACAACCAGTGGGATGAGATGGTATTCTAAACCCATAGGTTTGTTTGTAAGCCAATGGATTTGAGCATGGATCTTGTAAAAGAGTTTAAGCCATAATCCCAAAGAGCCTAGTTGAGTTGATTAGAGCTCAAGGAGAAATAGCCCAGGATATCAGGGTGAACTTGTTGCATCTTGTTGCTATGTATATAATGTTTATTTGCTGCACTGTTTCATTGTTATATGCTACATATCAGTTTTAAAGAAAATAAACTTAAAACAAATAAACAGTCAAGGACAATCAAAAGCATACACCTATTTTCAAGTTATTTATTCCTCAATTGTCAATCATAAGCATAGATCTTCGGAATATATAAGCTTTGGAGTGGGAGAGGTTCTTGTAAGCTTAACAAGAAGCCTTTAGCACCCCATTTCAAATCAGGTGGTATCAGAGCCAAGTTATATCAGAGTGGTTATATCAAAGAAAATTATGATTAACCCCACCTTCAAAGAAGGTTATATTAGAGCTGGTTATACTATAGAAGATGGTATCATGATGAAAGTGGTACTAGTATATGCTTGTTGACTTGAAAGGTGTCCAAAAAGTAGAAAGAATTTAGTTGTTTGATTGTTTGTAAACTGACTATTGTTTGAATTTGCAAAGGTTAAGGGAAAGCTATTGATAGCTATGCCAAGAGAGGACAAGAAGGAAGAAGGGCTGAAGACATTCTTCTTATCCCAAAGGAACTCAAAGCAATCCTTGAAGAACAAGAGGTTTGTTGCAAAAGGGTGCTTAAATAAGCTTTTTGTTAATCTTGTTTGATGTTCTTTTGTTCATTTTCATAATGACAACTTCTACAAGTGAGTCCTCAAATTGTTCTTTCTTCACAAGATTCTTTGATGAAGACATGAAGTAAGACTTGTTCATCATTATGGATATGGTGAGAGAAATGTATGAGGATAAAAGGAAAAGCACCAGACTTAGACAGCAGTTGAATTCCATGAAGGAAGAGAAGCAATTACTTTCTAACAAGTTGCAGCAAGTGGAAAGACAACTTCATATTGCACATATGAACCTGGAAAGGATGAATGAGTTGGAGACATAGCTGTTTGTTGCAAAGGAAGCCTTAGTCAAGTATCAGCTTGAAGAAGAGGTAAATAATTCTAGTTTGTCTTCAATTTCCTCGAATAATGTTTATGTTGGTTCTTTTGAAAAACATACCAGAGGCATAGGTTCCAAGTTAATGTCCAAGATGGGCTATGGAGGAAAAGGCTTGGGCAAACATGAACAGGGTAATTTTTAGCCAATAATAGTTGGGGAAAGGCCTAAGTGTTTGGGTCTTGGCTATGGACAAGCTTATGGAGAAAGTTCCAAAGCTGCCATGAAGACAATTGAAACAGTTCCAAGGAGTTTCATTCCAGGTCTTCTACCTCAAGAGTGTGAAGCATACATTGCAGAAGGAAGGTGTATATCAGCATACACTTGAACCAGAGAGTTGTGGAAACTCTGAAACCATTGAGGAGGTTGATGGTGTTCCAAAGAGAGCTACTTCTTAAGTAATAAAGGTGAAAGAGAAAAGTATAAATCTGGCTCTAATCACATTCCTTTTGATTATTTAAAGCATGATAAATTTCCATATAAGTATGGGAAAAGAATTTCATGTTCCTTTTGTGGTTTGAATAACCATAATGTTTCTAGATGTTGGAAGAGAATGGCCACATACAAGAAACTTTTGAAGGAAAGGAAGCAAGAAGCCAAAGGTCCATTGGACAAGGCAAATCATGCTGTCAAGAGGATCCACATGTGTTGCACTTACTGCCATAAGCAAGGACACATTGTTGCAAAGTGTTGGACTTTGAATCCAACAATTCTTCCACGAAACTTGAAGAAGGTGGAAAGATAAAACGGCAAGAATGGAAAGGAAATTTCCATAAATGATGTGTTTTAGGATGATTCACATGTTGTTGCTGATGTGCAAACAAAAGAAGGACCTTTGAAATGGATTGGTAAGAAATGGTTAGAATTCTTATCCAATTAAGGTTGCATGTCTTTTTGCAAATGCATTATCTCAAGTTGCATCTATTTTCATTTCTTCGTTAATGAGATACAAGTTGCAGGGTTTTACCAAGAAGGTGAATGGAAAAGTTGAGTAGGAGACTCCCTTTATTGCTACAACATTATATTCATTTCAGCTTCGAAAGTACAGTGTTCTTAAGTGAAATATGAAGGATGAAATGCATGCATGGGCATGATATTCAAGAACACAGGGATGTTAATGATTTCCTTGTATTTAAACATGTATGTGTGATTAACTTGAAGGGTTGATTACTTTGTTGTAAACATGCATGTAATGAAATATTGATTTGGAAATAGTTGATTTGGTCTCCAAGATGGAGATAATGGTGAAGTGTTTCATCTTTGAAAAAGAACTTTAGAATTATTTTTCTACATGCTTGACTTGAAGGGCCAATTGTTTTAAAGGCATGTTTTGTTGGCTTGTTATCTAGTCAATCATTTGTATGCAGATGTAAAGACATGGACGTAATTCACAAGAAGTGAAATCTGTTTCTTTTGTTGAAGTAGGAGTTTAGGCCATCTAGTTATTGTTTGTAATCTTGTTTTTGTTAACACGTTGTGGCCATTATGTCAAACAGGTACAAATGAAAAATTTTGTGAAGAAGATGTAACTTCACATTGGTTTGAGCCACCTTGGATCATTGATCAAGGATGAGAAGTTCAAACTACCTTCTTTAACCTTCTTAGCAGGAGTTCTGCAGGAAGTCAAGGAGGAACATAGTTCTTCCCCGGAGGACAAGCACATCCAGGAAGGGAGTGTCTAAAGGCTTTGGTTCAGAGGCACTATGCAAGGAAAGTGTATGGAGGCTAAAAGAAGAGGGTGTTGTTACTCTCATGTACTGTTCATATCAGTATATTAGTCTTTTGGAGTCCAAAATATTTTTAGTGGGAAGGCGTGATCCAAAATGGATCTAACATAGACTTCTAAGTCTATGAATATTCCTCACAGAGGAAAAATGGAAGTCAAGGGATGCTCCTTGAAATAGTCTGATTGCAAAGATCTCTTCATTATAAATCTAATGCAATTTCAATGGGCGAAAATGGACTTCAAATGAAGAAGTTATTGTAAAAAGAAAATTGCCCATTGTCCTTTGAAAAGGAGGGATTTTCTTATTAAATGGGAGTTAAAGGAAAATATGTGTGTTCCTTTAAGAAATCGCATCGCAAAATTTTATTGCATCACAAGCATCCAAAGGGAGGACTTAAGCCAAAGGAATGAAGGTTTAGCGATAAGCGAAGAACGCTTTATCACATTGCACATAACCAAAGGTGATGGACCATGGACCATGGCATTGCGAAGGGCTGATAAGCTATTGCCATAGAGCGATATGGAAGTGGACCTAAAAAACTATATTCCATAGCCTAGAGCCCTTATCAAATCCGTCAGACCTTTCGGATCGGAGCTTTGAAGAGAAAGAGGTCTAGCTGGAGGATTTGCGATATGCAATTGTGGTTTGCATCGACGATCGTCGATCGGATCGCACGATAAAAAGGGTCAATGCACAATGCGATATGCCGATATGTGATACGTTGATATCGACGATCGACGATCCGGATCGAAACCATATAAAGGGTCGTTGACATGGCTATTGTGATTGCGATATGCGATCGAGGCATGAACTCAATGAGATTTATGAGCGTGATTTCATAATATTTGAAATCTAGAATTTTGCATTTTCTATGTATTTCCATGTATTGGGTTGTTTGGCCTACACAATGTGATTGCGATATTTCGATAAAGGGATGGACCTGAAGGGTTTATAAACGTGGCTGCACATTATTTCAAGTCCGTATTTTCATATTTTTAGTGTATTCCCATGTATTGATGTTTTTGACCATTTCTTGGGTTTTAAAGCATTCCCAATATGTGATTGCAATATGCGATCAGAGGACAAACCCGAGAGGATTATAGGGGCGATTGAACTTTATTTGAGTTCCTCCTAAAGGCTTGTGATGTGTTTTCGCCAGTTTTCCCTGTGTATTGTATTACGTGTTCGAACGCGGGACTTCTACAGGAGGAAGGCCGAATGGTTGGGTTTTCAGTGCCCGCTGGTTCACTTCCATGAGAAACTTATTATTTTGGTAAAACGCGTGGCTTTCCATGATGGAGCATAGTAACCAAATGGTTACAAATACGCAGAGAATAGTATTGACAAGGGATTGGCATAGAGGCAGAGTAAAACACAAAAATCACAGAGAAAGAGGATTCTTAGAGGCTCAGGCAGAGGAATGCTCAGAGAGTGCCAAGAGCCAAAGTGTCACTAAGCCGAGAGCCAGAGCTAAGTGCCAGAGTGCTTGATAGAGGCAGAGCCACCAGAGGTTGGAGGCAGAGCCGCAGAGCCAAAGAGCTCAAAGCAGATTTCTAAGAGCCATGATGTTCTAGTGAAGCTGCATAACAACAAAGAGATCAAATGATCAAGTTGTTGCTGGTGTCTATAGTGTGCTTAAGACAAAATAAGGACTTCTAGAGATAGTTAAGAGAATTTTGAGGGAGTCAGAGAAACCAAAAGCTCAAGAAGGTCATATTATTGACTGAAGGAGTCAAGTGCAGAGAAGCCAAGATCTGTCTACAGAGTATGGACAACCAGTGGGATAAGATGGTATTCTAAACCCATAGGTTCATTTGTAAACAAATGGAGTTGAGTGTGGAGTTTGTAAAAGAATTTAAGCCATAATCCCAAAGCACCTAGTCGAGCTGATTAGAGCTCAAGGAGATGTAGCCCAAGATATCAGGTTGAACTCCTTATTAAAAATTTTGTCTTATGGTTTTTTTACTTGCTACATCTTGTTGCTATGTGTATAATGTTTATTTGCTACACGTTTTCACTCTTATATGCTACATATCAGTTTTAAAGCAAATAAATTTAAAACAAGTAAACAGTTAAGGATAATCAAAAGCATACACCGATTTTCAAGTTATTTATTCTGCAAATTGTCAATCATAAGCATATATCTTGGGAATATATAAGCTTTGGAGTGGGAGAGGTTCTTGTAAGCTTGACAAGAAGCCTTTAGTGCCCCATTTCAGATGAGAGGATGAGTTTTATTTGAGTTGGGAATGTAACGTTTCTTCCCCTAATCATAAAAAGAGAACCGTTCCTATCATCTCCACTCTAAAGCCATAGCTTGCTAAAAATATTGATAATTGACAATAAATTCCGTTGTAAAATGTTTGAAAGAGCTATAGTAGGGATCATGGGGCGTGGTTTGAATAGAAAAGATCCCACAAATTCATCATGGGTACACAAACACCCTCATGTTAGAGAAATCTACAAAAACCACCAATGGATGGAATTATTTGAGAAATTGAATGGGTTTGATGATGAAATTACTCAAGAATTTGCAGTAGGCCTCCAACCTTAGGAGGAAGATAGTGCCACCACCATTTTGAGGGGGCTTGTCATCCACTAAAATGTAGAAATCATTAGCAGGGTAACCACATTTCCTCGAGGAGTAAGGTGGGTGAAGGAGGAGAGAATAGAGGCTATCATAGCTAAAAACAACTTATCCCTACCTAAAGAGAAACTAATTGAAGATAACAGTGGGGGCACAAGGGAGATTCTACCATACCCATGGGCTAAAGTTGCCTATCACATCTCAAAATACATATCTTGTGAGGGGAGGCTCAATTTTTTTATGCCTTTAATTTTTGGCTTCTTTATGAGGTAAGGTTATAGATGGAGTTTCATATCCCCCATAGACTAAAATTTCCCCACTTCCTTCTTCAAAAAATGATGGAAATGAGTCAAATGATGAGAGAGAGGAAGCATCAATAGATTGATCATCCTGGGCTCATAAGGCTCATTTGAATTGATTCTCAGTAGCATATCGAAAGGCCTGTGTCATGGACAGATTTTGTGGAGATGGACATGGAAGTTTTCCTTCATACTCAAGCCCAAGATTACTGAAGAATGAAGATACCACAAAGGATAGTCCTGCAGAGGAAGAGGCTAAAGAGGAGAAGGAGAAAGAAAAAGAAGAAGAATAAGAAGAGATTGAAGAGCAAAATGAATACCAAAAGCAAATATAGAAATATAATCCCTTATGGAAGATTCTAGGCCTCAAAAGAGGAGGAGACCAGAACAACAAATTAACAAGCCTTTTAGAGGGGAACAATAAACAAGAAGTGGTTTCCAGCTTGTCATCCTTAACTAAAATAGTCAAGGTTAAAGGGAGATAGCCAAAAAAATGTCCTTTGTATTTCAAAAGGATGAGAACTATTAGAGTTAAGCATGGGAACCCTCAACCATACTCAAAAACCCCCTTTACCATTGAAGGGTCAACTAGTCACCAGGAGGGAGAATTAGAGAAAGATAAGAAGCAAATTGAAGAGGTGTGTTATAGACATTTTTTTGCCCTACAACACCAAGCATGAAATGTCCATAAACCAAGGGCTCCTAAGTCCCTAAAAGTGTTGTTCTAACCCCTAAAGGAACAAGGTCGACAGATTACAGCTTCTCCCGAAGTTCTCCATGAGAAACTACTCAAAATTGGTCAAAACAGGATCATTGCAACTGCTCCACTAGTTAGGTGCATTGCATCTCACCCAAATACACTGTGAGGGTGTGTTGCATTTCAAAAGTCCCTTCTGTGGGGTGTGATGGGCGAGAAATGACAAATGGCAATGTCATTCCACGAGGTGGAGAGGCAATGGAAGCTCCCAGAATCTTCTCCTGTGACACTTGCCTCACTGAATTCAACCAAGGATGAGTAAGAGGCCCTCAGTCTCTAAGTGGAAGCAAGAACTGTTAGAGAGAAGACACTAATCAAATCACAAGCTGACTCATCCCCCTTATAGATATCTATATATGGATCCCTCATCCCTGAGATCCAGAGGCTGGAATTTTGCATATTGTAGGGAATTGTTGTTGGTTTCTAGAGACAAACATCAGATGGTTGGGTGATCTAAGCTTTGTTTGAGGTGAAGAGGGGCTTCTTTGCTGGGAGGTTGATGCTGGGTCAGAACAAATGGTTGTAACTCCTCCTGGACCTTTTCTTGTTTATCAATAAAAGTTATTTGAGTTTTCTTCCATGCTTTTGTATCACTGATGCTTGTTACATTTGTAAGGTCAATTTACATCTGATCCTAGATTGTTTATGAATATAGATCCATGTCTTTGTATATTGCTATGCTTCTGTGATCTTACAGGTACTTTGTGAAGCTGGGCGTGCAAGGGAGCAGGTAGCTGGGGACTATCAAAGAAGACAGGGATCGAATCAAGGGATTAGCGCAAGATAGAGGTTTGTCTTTCTATTCCTCTCTATCTATAATTCATAAACGAAAAACATAAGTAGCTTTTCTCTGTTTATTTCGAAGGCAACTGTCACACCTTAGTGGGATAGAGCAGTTCTATATAGACACTTTTCCCTGTAACAAAATGGTGATTCCGTTGGGGAGATAATTAGTTTGTTTGTTTATCATTCTTTTTTGTTTGTTTCATAAACTTATAAGTAGAATTCGAACTGCATTTGCCATAACAAATGCAAAGTAGATAAATGTTGCTTCAATCCATCCACTGGATCTGTTAATGATTTAAACAACTGATTCACAAACTATCTGATTGCCCTTGTGATAGCTCTTAGATCCTCCTTAGATCTACCCTTGATTGTTGCATTACTGATTGCTTTTTACTCGGCCAAAAACCAAGAACTGAACTGCAAACTGTGACCCGAAACCCGAACAGAGTCTCGTTTCTGGCCCGGCACAGGTACTGTTCGGAGATTCTGAATTTCAGCGCACTTCCCGAGTGGACAACCTGCGCTGCATTTCAGATTCTCTGCGTTACAAGTGCGCTGATCAGACTAGCTCTGTGCAGTTGTGGCTTCTGTGATTCATTCTTTCCAGTTCTATTCCTGAATTTTGCTGCTTGTGATCAGTATATGTCTGTTTGAAACCCCTTCTCCATGTTGTTATTCCACCTCCTTTGTACAAAAGAACTATAGATGTTTTTGTGTGTTTGTTGAGTCATTTACAGTTCTCCTTTGCAAAAGTAGCATAGTCGTACTGTCGTCCTTTGATTTGAATCTGTCGCAAGTGTCGATTTCGATCGTAGGAGAAAGTTTGATTGTTGTTGATGGTCGATTATCCTGTTACTATTGCTTTTGGTCTGAATTTGTAATTTTCTAGTGTCAAGAACAAGTATTCAGTTCAAAATCGTAAGGTGTTGTAATCGTCTCCATTTTTTGATTTCGAAAAGAAGCTTGTTGATATTTGTCACTTGAAAAGAAATTCAGATTTGTGCATCAACTTTCTTTTTAGCATCTATATACTAAGAAAGCCGAAAAATAAATACATGCATGTGCATTTGCATATAGACAGTCTGCTTGGCTTGATTTAGGAAAAGTGCATTTAGAGTGTGCTCTTTGCTCTTTGTGAAAAGATTTTGTCTTTCTTTTCCCTAGTAGCTAGGATTTTCATTGCATAAAGAAGATAAAAAGTTTGTTTATCATATTTAGATTGCATTTTAGGAATTACATCTACATCTCGTGGTGAATCCAAAAGGAAAACTTCATAAACAAGATCAACTTAAAATAAATTCAATGAATCTAACAATGCTTTGGAACTTAATGCACAACATTTAGAGGTCTAGGCTAGAGACGTATTCCGGTGTCGTAAAGCTTGGTAACTGTTGTTCTCACTGATGGTTGGGTGATTCCTCCACTTTCAGACGATAAGTGTGAGTACGGACTCGTTCTCCCACGTACCGTCAAGTATATTTTGGGAGACCCCTATAGGCTTAAATCATTTATCCATAGGAAGCCGTGTCTACCACCCTATCGATCGCAATGCACTGAACACAACATTCGGGAAGATTGACTGCCGTACCGTAAAAAGTATTCTGCAGTTTTGTGATTGGTTTGGTACTCCATCTACCTTGACTTCCAGAGTAGTCCCTTTCGTTCCTTTTCAGACTCCTTAACGGAAAAGGTCCATCTGAGCACTTGTCACTTCAGGCTCATTAAAAATCGAAGGTGACTAGAGTTATCTTTTGTTTTTTCTCGACTCTTAAAAACTGAAAAAACAAGTTGTGTCAAAGCGTCTAAAATTTATTTTAAGTGAAATATTCATTACCCCTTTCCTATGTTGATCTTGGGTTGAGAATTCCCCTTGGAGGAAATCCTAGTCCCTTCTCCTCTTGGGGAGATGTTGGTGCACCCCCTATGGCCACATTGTCGCTTCCAGGACTGACAATTGGTTTGCCTGTATGGCTCTTCCCAACCTCTGTCGTTCAGAACACCACAATTCCTGAACAATCGAATCAACAACCTTCTACTTCCTCTAATTCTTCCTCTCCTCCTTCCTGTTCGCTTGATGGGGCTGGTAAAGCCAAAAGTCAAGTACCTAAGAAGAAGAAGGTAAAGAAGAAGAAAGACAAGAAGAAGAAGGAGCCAAAAGCGAATGGGGGAAAATGAGTGTCCTCTAGCGAAAATCCACACACTGCACCGACCAGGCCTAAATCGCCATGTGTCATTCGCAAAGGAGACCACTATCACAGAGATTGTCCTTGCATCCCTCGGATCTTAAGGGACTCATCTCCTCGTTTGCACAACCCGGTGTCATCAACCTCTGATGATCATGTTGAAAACACACCATCAACTAGTAAAAGTGAAGCCCCAGGACAAATAGGAAAATATAGATTTCCTTGTAAACTGTGCGAAGGTGATCATGCCGTCCACCGTTGTCCCTTCTTAGACGAAGCTAAAAGAGTTTTGGATGATTGTCCGGTTTCACTGTTACGAATTCCTCTTGGATATAAAAAACTCTTGCCGAGTCCGTCACTAGTTGAAAATCCGGCTGGCCCACTCAGGTGGTTGGCCGAAGCATTTGTCATTGAAGATAAACCATATGAATCCATACCAGACAAAATTCAAAAGGTCGAGGTGGTAGTTGACCCAGCCTTGCCTTCAGAGGTTCCATCTTTAGATGATACAGTCACTGAAGAGAACAAGGATGACACCATCCAAATTATTTTCATAAGCACAGACTCCAACGAACATGCAGGCAATTTACCCATTCCTTTACCGCAGGAAGGAAGTTCGTTAGAGTCGTACCTAGCCGTCTATTCGGTCCCACCTCCAAGCAACCTAGTTGTCTCCTTCGACTGGAATCAACTAGGCAGACCCCGCTTACCGACCAGTATACCATTCTGGATTATTGTTCAAATATATAGAATGGTTATGGCTGGTACCATCATAGATGATGGGGCTTCTGTGAGTATCCTTTCCTCAATTGCTTGGAAAGCGCTTGGTTCGCCATCGCTTTTGCCTGAGATGAGAAATCTAACAGTCTTTAACAAAGGAACCAGTCAACCGTTAGGGATCCTTCTCAATGTGCCCATAAAATTGAGAGGGAAAACCGTTCACATGAACGTAATGGTAGTTGAAGGACCCCTGGATTACAATCTACTCCTTGGACGAGACTATATTTATTTCATGAGAGCCATTGTCTCATCACTCTTTAGAGTGATGTGTTTTCTGCACGAAGGAAGAGTGGTCAAGCTCGTAGACCAGCTTTCATTTCCTGGATCACGCATAGAAAATAGTCATATACCATCCCTAAATGGTCTTTTCACACAAGAAATGTCTCAATCTCCAGTCCGTCCACCCGATGAGCACGAGTGATTCGAGAGGACATGATTGAAACCCAGGGGGCATGCACCCTGGTCTGCTTCGGCAAGAAAACTTCGGGTATAGGGTAGGTTTCCACGGGAGAATATGACTAGCCTGTACCCCCGTCCGTGATTGGAAGAAGGGGTTATTCTAGAACAAGATTCTCTTGTCAAAGTTATGTGAGTTGGCGGGCATCGCCGCTCACCTTTGTTTATCTCGGTAGACATAGCCAGAGAAGTGTTTTGTTTACGCCGTAAATAGAACTATCTTTGGTGACCTGTAAGAGGTAGACCTATCTCGGTAAAACAAATGTTTTAACGGACTAAAGAAGGGGTAACCCTGAAACTCTGTTTTATACCTGGGGGCATGCAAACCTTTTGGAGTGCAAGCAAAGAGTGATCATTTATCTGTTTTTTGGATTGGTCATTTCCTAACTTGCATAAAGGAAGGATGTGGGGAAAAACTCTAAAAGTTGTTGTTTTATAAGAGAGATTCTTATCACACGACTGGATTAATCGAGCAGTGTTACCGCAAGGTTCAAGCTCGTTAAAAAATAAACACGCATCAAGCAGTTTTAGCACATAGTTCAAGCTCGTTAAAAAATAAACATAAGACATGAGCAAATATTCCCCAGTAAATAACCATCGTGAATGTAGTACTTCAGCCATTAAAGCCTTGGTCGTGTTTTCACCGTCACCTCCACTTTTGCATTAGCCGATCATTCACCTCCATTTGATTGTTTACCCATTTTGAGGAACAGCTGCGAAGAGTGATTTCACTAGCTATCCTTGTGACACTCCCGTGATTGGAAAATTCCAAACCTTACCTGGAATCAATTACTACCCGTTTTATCACTCGTTCCTCAAAAGACGAGTCTCCTTTAAGATCTTTTCAACTGACTTATAAAATATGAAAAGATTTCCGAGCCATTGGCTTCTCCAGCTCGTTAAATGGACAGGAAGTGCTATCTCTCCTCTAGATTTTAATTTTTTTGGACCTGAGGGATTATTACACAAAAATATCGAGCGCTTGTTTTGTTCGGCTCGTTAAAAGTATCGAAAATTCATCCCTTCTGTATTGTTTTATACTTTTTCGGACATAAGGGATTAGATGACAAAAAAGGAATTTTGGAGTTACCTTTACGTTCCTTTTTAGACTCTCTAAAATTGAAAAGGATCGAGTTATCTTTGTCGTTAAACTCATTAAAAAGATTAATAGCGACAAACTTGTCTATAGATGAGAATGAGTTTCACTATCGCTAGGCTCGTTAAAACATAGTGAAGGGTTTGCCCGAAGGGAAAATTATAGAACAAGCATATGTTATCCTCCTCAAGATTGAAAAAAATAAGGAGGTACTGGTCAGCAATGACTGGGGAAAAATTGGGAAGAAAACTCAAAGAAACTTTGTTGGTAGCAAGTCGCTCTTGAACATGACACTTCCGCTCCGTGTCCGAGTCGGGTTGGGTTGTTTCATTCACCGGTCACATCACCATGGTGACGCTATACCATCCACATTTGGGGTTAATGCTACCAATCCATCACATCAGTGTTGCCGATATGTTCGAGAGAAGTCATTAAGAGAATTCACCTGTGTCTCACCCACTACCATACATTATACTACATTCTTTCATGACCGGCACCCTGAAGCTTATATCACCAGATCATTTTCACTTCCATTAAAATCATTTGCTCCATTCTGTGTCATTGATGTGGGATTCATTAAGGCCCTCCTGTGACGGATCGCTTTCTGTCGACATCAGCTCATTATCCAAGAAGTTGATCTAGGAACACCCCTTTCAGTACCTTGAAGCTTGCATGCCTCAATGGCAAGTTTCTCACTTCCGGCAACAGGTTTACATCAATGGCCTTCGACTGAAATATTTTGCGTGGTGTTCGACGCCAAGTCCTTTATTCACACCACGTGAATTGTATTGTAGTACCTTGAGGGTCATTATCATTATCGGTGATTCCTCTCGCACTTGTTAACAATTTACATCATTGACTGGTAATCAAGCGATGTCTTTCCATTTTCGACTTCAGGACATTTCTCACATGGATCGACTTGTACTTCGAGTGAAGATCCGACGAGATTGAAGACCCCGGATCTAGTTTCATCCATCCAGGTTGCGATATATATTCAGGGAAATAAAGACATTAAATGTACATCATTGCAACATAGATAATCATCCTACCCAAAGGATGATGGCTCTATCAGAATCATCAGTCTACACTCAGACGGTTGTCTGTCCTATGTACATGAAAATGAATTTATAAAGCTGAGCATGGGAATGCCCGCCTCAGCTAGATCATGAAAATATTATGAAGATAATGTATTGTATTTTATCTTATTACAGGTCTCCTCCCAACATTTAAAGAAATTCAGATCCTCATAATAAAGCATTTCATCCGACACCAAAAGGTTAACGGCCTCATAGTTTAGGGGGCAACTGTTATAGAAAGTTTTGTGCCCTACAACCCCAAGCATAAAATGTCCATAAACCAAGGGCTCCTAAGTCCATAAAAGTTTTGTTCTAACCCCTAAAGGAACAAGGTCGACAAATTACATCTTCTCCCAGAATTTTTCCATGAGAAACTACTCAAAATTGGTCAAAACAGGATCATTGCAGCTGCTCCACTGGCTAGGTGCCTTGCATCTCACCCAAATATGCTATGAGGGTGCATTGCATTTCAAAAGTCCCTTATGTGGGGTGCGATGGGCGAGAAATGACAAATGGAAGTGTCATTCCGTGAGGTGGAGAGGCAATGGAAGCTTCAAGAATCTTCTCCTGTGACACTTGCCTCACTAAATTCGGCCAAGGAGGAGTAAGAGGCCCTCAGTCTCCAAGTGGAAGCAAGAGCTGTCATAGAGAAGACACTAATCAAATCACAAGCTGAATCATCCCCCTTATAGATATATATATATATATATATATATATGGATCCCTCATCCCAGAGATCCAGAGGCTGGAATTTTGCATATTGTAAGGAATTGCTGTTGGTTTTTAGAGACAAACATCAGATGGTTGGGTGATCTAAGATTTGTTTGAGGTGAAGAGGGGCTTCTTTGCTGGGAGGTTGATGCTGGGTCGGAACAACTGGTTGTAACTCCTCCTGGATCTTTTCTTGTTTATCAATAAAATCTATTTGAGTTTTCTTCCATGCTTTTGTATCACTGATGCTTGTTACATTTGTATGGTCAATTTACATGTGATCCTAGATTGTTTATGAATATAGATCCATGTCTTTGTATAGTGCTATGCTTCTGTGATATTACAGGTACTTTGTGAAGCTGGGCGTGCAAGGGAGCAGGTAGCTGGGGACTATCAAAGAAGAGAGGGATCGAATCAAGGGATTAGCGCAAGACAGAGGTTCGTCTTTCTATTCCTCTCTATCTATAATTCATAAAGGAAAAACATAAGTAGCTTTTCTCTGTTTGTTTCTAAGGCAACTGTCACACCTTAGTGGGATAGACCAGTTCTATATAGACACTTTTCCCTGTAACAAGGTGACCTCCCTCAAATCTATATGACAACAAACCTAAGCCCCATAAAGGAATAAAAACCCTAGGGGGCCCAAAGTGAGACAAGTGCAAGACGAATAGTCCATGCTACAAGAAAGTAAGGTTGTGCTATAGGAAGATAGAGAGATGTTATAGGAAAGAAAGGCATTGCTACAAGAAAGTGTTGGACAACTTCAAGAAGGACGAGAAGGACCATAAGAAATGTACGAAATTTATCCCCAAACAGATCTTGGGCCTTATTACAAGTTTTATGAGCAAGGTAAAATAATACCTACTGATTTTGTAGTCCAAAACCTCCTTTAGCTAGAAAAGCAAAGAGGTTGAAACCACTGGTTGATGCAGATTGGAAAATATAAGGGAGTTGATGATCCAAATGGATGTTGGTGGCCACTCGCCTGTTTCACTAGGACTCTCACCACTTTCTCTTTCAGTTACTCACTATCCTTCTGGAGCCATTTTTAGGCCCTAAACAACATTTTTTGGGGAAAAACAAGGCGAGTAAGGCTTTTTATCTAGTGCTGGTCACTCATAAGTTTTATTCCTTGGATATATCTTTAGACTGAGTTATTTTGCACATAAAATAGAGATTTTACACCAAATTTACGACTCTGGGATGTTGATGTAATATTTTACCCAATCTCGGCCCATACTTTGGGTGCTTCCTCTTCTAGGGTTAGGTTTTTGGATGTTTAGGGTTTTTGTTTGTTTCTAAATAATAAATAGGCTTTTTAGCCTCATTATACACAGTTCAGAGGCATGTAACCACCACATCTCTTCTCAGAGATAAGCTACCATCACCCAGGCTAGTTTTATTTCCATTTTGTTTGTAACCATATTTTAGTATTTGATATTAATGAAATGAAGTGTTATTTTTACTACATCTTTGTATTTATGGTTATATCTATAATTTGTTGCATTCATGTTTAAGTTTGAATCAGTGGTATTAGAGCAATCTAGTCTTTCTCTATTTTTCTTTGCATGTCCCCAACGAGGTTAAGATATAAGGAGTTAGGGCTCGAATTGTTCAAACCTTTGCAAGACCAACCTCACAAATATCAACAGCCTCCCATGGCAGTAGAGAATAAAGATGAGGGGACATGAGATCCTTTCAAAAAAATTCATGAAGAGGCCCTTGAGCTACAGAGGAATGCGATGATCAAATTTTTTTTCGAGATCCTTCAGTGACTACCCAAGGGTTACACATCTACTTCTAGTAGCTACTCTAGAAGTGCCACACCCTTTAAGGTACAAGCTCACTTTGACATCTCCAAATTTGAGGGTCAAATAGATGCACACATCGTAGATAAATGGTCAAATATGCTAGAAGGATATTTTTCCTTTCACAATTTTCCAAGTCAGAAAAGGTTACTTTTTCACTTCTCGAAGCCACCCCCCATGTCAAGGATTAGTTGGAAACCTACTGTGAGAAGAAGGACTAAATTACACCCTCATCATTTTTTTCCACACCCACCTAGAATTTGTTCCAGGATTCCATCAAGGCGAATTACTACCCTATCATGAGCTATGAGGATAAATACAAAAATTGGACCATGCTAAGATAAGGAAGGGACCAATACATGCCAAAGTTTACCAATACTTTTCATACCCTTCACAGAGTTTACGTTTGTGATGTATTATTAGGAAAAACATGCTTGTGGAATTAGCATGTTGTATATGAGTCAAGACCTTTCTCTCTTATTATTTCTTTGGTTAATATGTTATAAAAGATATGAGAGGTGGCTCCACCCACCACCATCTCTTCGATATCTGCTAAGAAATGCAATAGGAACATATTTGAGACTAGGAAATTTATTTTCTTTGTAATTCATTCACGAATTAAGGGGAAGAGTATAGCCACATTGATGGCCCCTGGGAAGGGTTCCCCCACACAGAAGAAGCAGGTGGATACGGTGGTGGAAGAATATAGGGACATCTTCCCCTCACCCACAAGGTTACACACTATCATGTCAAGCATTTGTTTGATCTGACTTTCGGAGCATCTCTACCCCATGGGTTGAATTTGCATAAAGAACACTTACATGATCCCATGGGAAGCTCAGAGCACTCTGATATGGTCCTTAAACCATTATCAAGGTTGTGGGAGACAATTATTTTGATTAGACATTGTAGAATAGATCACACCAAAGCTGGCCAACTCTTGCACCAAGGTAGGTGGCTCACCAGGGATCAAGTTCAGTATAAGTTTCCCCATCTCATGGAGGCACTCAATGTGGTGGGGACCATTGATTTCTAAGGGGGAGGACTAATCTAGGTGGATGTTGGTGGCCACCTTCCTATTCCACTGGGACCCTCACCACTGTCTCTTTTAGTTTTTTCAGTGTCCTGTATTATAGCACAATTTATTATTCTTGTAGTTTTTCAGGTCTTGAACTTTCAGAGTTGTTTTGAGTCCCTAAACGACATTTTTTGGGGAAACCCGAGGTCAAAATGGAATTCTAAATTATTTTGGCCACTTCGAAGTTTTTTTCCTTGAATATATATTTCTAACAAGGTGTTTTGCATGTAAAACGAAGATCATATGCCAAAGTTATGACCTGAGGAAGTTGATGTACCAATTTACCCAAACGGGGCCCATAGTTTTGACGCTTCATATCCTAGGATTAGGTTTTTGGACGTTTATGGTTTTCCATTGTTTCTCAATAATAAATATTCCTTCAAGCCTCATTTTAACATAGTTCATAGGCATGTAGCCACCACATCTCTTCTCAGAGATAAGCTACCATCGTCTGTGCTAGCCTTATTTCCATTTTGTTTGTAACCATATTTTAGTATTTCATATTAATGAAATGAAGTGTCATTTCTGATTCATCTTTGTATTTATGGCTATATCTGTAATTTTTTACATTCATTTTTAAGTTTAGATCAGAGATGGTTGATTTGAGACTAAGGGATTAAATCATAATGGAACAACTGCAAATAGAGAACAAGATATTGAGAGAGTAGTTGTAGGAAAAAGAGGGTGAACTTGCCACCATGAAAAGCTTGGCTATGGATTACACGTAATGTAGACACCCCTCAAAAATATATTCCATGATCCTCAAAGAAGAGTGGATTTAGTTTCAAAACATGACTCTAGAATAATATAGTTCATTACCATTCCAAGAATCGAAATATAAATTGAATTTTTTCATAAATATAGTGTGGTGGACATAGTTAGGATGGAAAAATTCTAAATACACAACCTCATATTGACATGCATGAGCTTCTAGGATACTAATTCTAGAATTATATATGTATAAATGATGACATTGGCCTCTTAGATACCCATGAAAAAGAGGGGGTTGAAGAGGCAAAAATGGTCATATCAATGGAAATTGATGAACCCTTATGGATCATAGTAGAATTCAAACCCCTCACCTTGTTATCAACAACCATAGGATCGTCTTTGAAGATGCCAAACTAGGACCACTCTACATAGAAAAATACGAGTAATCCATCCAGAATTTTGAAGATATTTTTAGGATGCTAGGGACATAGGGTTTGTAGGATTGTTGGAGGAGACAACACTTGTTAGCAGATATCTTAAAATTTAGAGTATCACTCTCCAAAAAGATTGGGGAATTCCTTGGAAAGGACACCCTTATATGAGAGGATAGTTCAAAGAGTAAAGGCCAACTCGATTGGGCTTAAGTTTAGGCCTCCTTTATTGCTAGGGCTACAAGAGCGGGAAGAGATAGACAAAAATGAAAGGTTCCACCCTCAAGAGCACACTTCATCATAAATACTTTGGTATGTTATGGCTTCCACTAGTATTATGTATGATATGGAATTAAGTGGTTGAGTTTCTCAGAGGATGAGAAACATCTTTAGTAGGGGGCTGATGATGAGAGTCATGAATAATTATATAAAAAGGCTCACGTGGCTATCCTTCAACATACATTTATCTCTTTCCTTGCATTTGATAACACCATATTTACTATAATGTGTTTATTAGGAAGATTAAAGGATGTTTATCATATGTTATGTCCTAACATGATTAATTTGTAGGAAATGGGTAAATTTACTATGTAGAGTTATGTTGGATGAAATTAGAGGAGATACACAAGGCTTGCCTCCTACATTTACTAACTTACAACTCAACTTTCTTTCTATATTTACTCACCTACAGTTCGACGATCTACTGAACAACTGATGCAATCAAAGACTATGAGGATATCATGGAGATACATCCACCTTTTAAGTGATTTTGTAGTGAATCAACCCTCCTTCCAAGGTGGTTCCCCCTCAACCATTTTTTTATAAATGAAGAAGCCAAAGGGCTCAATAGGATTTGAAATTTTAGAGAATAATAGTGACTCCTATACATTGAAGTATGTATTTTTCATTTTTATTTCTATGTAGTTGAGCACCTTTTGAGATCAATGAGAGGCCTTCTATTGATTTAAATATGAGCATGTTCTAGAGGGTTGATTCCCCTTATTTTAGGGATCAATCCAAGCACTCTAGTCTCTCTTATTTGTACATTTTATTATGCATCTTCCTTTTCTGAACATAGATTAGAAATATTTCCCTTTTTTCCAAGTTTTGTTTTTATGAAAAGTTTCCTTTGCAAAGCTACTAATCATCTTCCTTGGGAGGTGTGGTTGTAATCCTTGTGTTGAAAATCGTAGAAATATAGGTTTCCTTTTCCATGAAGTAGGACGATCTTTAATAAAATTCAACTCATTATTTCCTTTTAGCTTAATTTTCTGCAATTGACATTGCTAGCATGCTTTAAATGTTTTACAAGATTCAGTAATTTTTTTGGTGTTAGGGTCCTATTGTTAGGTTGTAGGGTATAACACTATCATTTCCACCTATCATCCTACCATCAATTCCTTCCTTCCTTCCTCAACAACTTCTTCTAAAACATTTTTCACTGAAAGTTAATGTTTGGTTTGTTAAAGGCCATTGTTGCATTTATTCTTATGTAAGATGGGCTCCTGGAGAGTAATAATATTAGAAATGACCTCATACAACCTTCTTCGACATTACACTACCCTTTATAACATTTATATCAACCTTTTATCCCTCATAATGCTTGCATATTTGATCTTCTAGCAAAATAGTGCAATCCTATAGAATCTTGTAGCATCGTGCAGAAGCTCTCAAAAATTGACGAGAATTCTTCTTAAAGCTTTATTTCTTCCTCCTTTCCCTTAATAATGCATTCTAGGATTTAAAGCCAAGTTTGACTAAGAATAGAGACCACTTAGGACTTGTCTCTTCAACACCACAATTCGTTTCTTTAATTAGGGTTAGTAAACAAGTTCATGAGTATAATGGTATAATGATGATTTACATTCTTCTTCTTATTATATGGATAAAGGATAATTTTTCATCATTCTTCAACAAATATGAGATGATATGATCTTCTATTGCGTTGATACATGTACTTCTAAGATGAGACTAATGATGCAACGAATTTCTTCCTAGCTGAAAGGAGTGATGAAATTGGAAGCTACAAGATGAACTTCCCTAAGGAGAAGCCCAACTACACCAAGGAGGAATCATTCTACTTCAAGACAAAATTCAGATTGGACAAGGAAAGAAAGTTTGGTCACTTTGACCAAGTCAGCCATAAGAAATATGTTAATTTTAGATAACAATGGTATGCTATATTGTAAAGACAATTTACTTCAATGTTCTTTTAGCAGCCCAATCACAGATTCCAATTATATATAGTAGCAATCACATTAGCTTATAACATTGACAGTAAATGAATATAGAACATAAAATCATATGCAGAAGACAAACCAATACAATAGGACACAAGATGTGGTGGATGTCGGGGACAAACGCCAATATGGGGGAACCCTTTGATCAGATGTTCTTACTATACTTCAATAGTTCAACAGACAGAGAGAGAGAGCGAGTACAAATATCATAAATGTAAGCTCAAAACATATTTTCGAAATTAGCAGACAAATCAGTAATCAATGCAGCTAACAAAAAAGTAAATGGTGGTCAAAGTTGCCCTAAAACTTCCTCCAACTATCTCAGCCAAAAACAATACAATTCAGCATTCTAGGAGAGTCAAATAAGCCCAAAACTAATTGGTTAAAACAATTAAAGGATAGAGAAACACTGCTGTAATTCTCAGCAGTCAAATATGAAGTCAACATGAAGTCAACACTTTTCAACCTATCCAAAATGTCTCGATTTCTCTGCCAATAAATGCAGCCTAGAGAAATCTAACTTCTATCCCAAAAATCAATGTTAACTCTAGTCAAATCACCCAAATTCAACACAAGTCAATGCCTTGAAAACTTTGACCTGTTTTACCACAAAAAAACTTGGGCTCCTGCCATAGGTGCAAAGAAGAGAGAGATACTTGCCAGCCACACATGAGAAGAATATAGAGAGACCTCCAAGCTTTATGAACCAATCAAGAGAGATAAGATGATGTGATGAGATGATTTCGAAATGTGGAAAAGGTCACCTTTATTTATACAATTCATTGAGGGTGAGGAGACCCGTCTATTGAGCTTCATGAGCCTACACTTGATTGTTGTCGGCCTTGATAATTTTTCCATAAGAGAAATAAATTCATAATTCCATTTCTTCTTTCCATAATGAGATGATATTTATATCAAAATTGCACCTCTCCAAAAGAGAAATCCAATACAATAATACTCTCAATCATATGAGTTGCCCTAAGGTGGAAGTGGGCCCTTGTTTCCAATTTTAACACTCCCTCACAACTAGGGAGAATTTCACCTGTCAATCCATCATCATGCCAACCCGTCATCCTAAACCATCCCTACCATCACTATCCTCTACTCTGCTAAATCATGAAGTAATAATGGAGAACAAGGGATCGACAATGTATCACACCACTCTCCACTAACTAAAGTCAGTCCTTGATCTGAGATCAAGTTGTTGAACACCATGCTTCCTAGTCATAGGGAGTATGATAGTACACAATGCGTCCATTGGTAGTGATACGGTCCCTAACCATATTTTCCCAACCCATTGGCGAAATGAGAGGTAGTTTCCATGAGTCCTAGACTCTATGGGTATGATGTGTGTTGAGGCATCATCAGGAGAAGGTGAATCACTCATCCTGCTTATGTGCCATAAGATAAGGTGAACCACTCATCCTATGCATATGTTAATCGTGGGGGAGGGTGAACCACTCACCCCACATACATGTGTCTAAGTAGGGTAAGGTGAACCACTCACCCTACACACATGTCAATTATAATGGGGTATCATAGGGGAAGGCGAAAGACTCACCCTATATCCAACGTCTCACTAGGGGAAGCTGAACCACTGACCGTATGGTTGCTCATAGCTAGCTCCAAGAAGTACCCCACGCCCCTTGGAGCTCCTAGAGCTTTGTGTCCAACTGATATGGCACCCTTATAAGAGGGTCGTTCCATGACTCCAAGTATCTCTCATAAGGTTAAGAATTTTACCTTCCAGAGGGGCTTCGTGAGAATGGTTGCAACCTTCTCATATGTTATAGTATGTTGAAGCCTAATGCCTCCTCGTTATACCCTGAATAAAGTGGTACCCGATATCAATTTTCTTGGAGCGATCGTAGAAAACGAGACTCTATGATAGGTGAATCCCACTGCAGTTGTCATGGAAGACCATGGTGGTATCCAACACATGATAAAATAGCTCACTCAAAAGCTTCCTCAACCAAACAACTTCACAATAGGCCATACTCACCTCAGTATATTTGATCTTGGCAGTGTTTAGTGTAATTGATTTCTACTTCCTGCTCATCCAAGATATAGAAGCAGACATGATCTAAAATCACTTGTGAATGATCTCAGTTAATTAATGAAGGTCTTACAGACTTAAGTGTTGAGGTGTGCTTGTGTTATTTTATGCAACAGATCGATGAGATTGTGAAATATAAAGACACTGAAATAGTAAGAGAATACAGTAAGAAAATACATAAACACAACAAATTTAATGAGGAGTTCACCCAATCATCTTGGGCTACGTCTCCTGGTCCAACATTTAGTGGTGGCTTCTTTCTATTGTGTCTTAAAGTAGATTTTTTACAATAAGGATCTCAATTTGAGTCTCACTTAATAGAGGATGATCAGTAGGATTGTACTTGGATCCCTTAAGTCTCTAGAGTACACACACTCCCCTTATTGAATCTCAACCTCAACTGGTCTCGGTGGTATGAGTCCAATTTAGTACTCAATACCTGACAGGTATACACAAAAGAGTATCTTGAACCTCTCAGGCTTTCTCTAGAGTTCACAGACTCTCGGACTCTCTCTATCCCTATCTACTCAATGCTACCTTTGCTCTGTAGGTCAGCTCGGCTTTTCTGTTCTCTGCAATTTTTTCTTCTCTCTCGTGCCTCTTGGATTTTTTATTCTCTTTTCTGCCTCATGTCTCTGTCTTTGTTTGCTTGTGGCTTAAAGCCAATCTGCTCCCTAACTGTTCGTTTCCACTTCCCGGCTCTCTGGATCTCTTGCCTCTATCCACTAGAATTCCCCTACTCTGCATCATCATCACTGTGTAATGCTTGACAGAGAGGTGGCCACCTGTTTCCCCACGAACTGAGTGTTAGCTCTCTTTGAATAGTCGTTATTTCCGTTACTCCAAGATTGTCTGCGAAACTAATTCCTCTGCCAACTCATCGGTCATGTTGGACCTCAAACCTTATATGTCTCAGCATATTTCCCTGTCAAATTCGATCACCCATCAGATTGCTTTTCCATCGTTGATCTGGGCCCTCCAGATCCTACGGTCTCCATCCATATCGCTGTTACTTGTGCGATGTGAGCATTTTTCTCTCTCATATACTAGACGTGTGTCACCCAGTGTATGGCATCACGCAGGACTCGGTTGAATGTGCTTACTGCTTGAAGCCCACGCAATATCCTACCAGCATTAACATGGGGCCTGCCTTCTGATGGAGTCTGTGATTTCCATGTGGTTCTATGCTTTTCCCCATGATCAAGCGCTTGGGGCTTTTCCTTCGTTGAGGGGTGTTAGAAAAATATTACATGTGACAGAGAAATGCAAGACATATAATATGCAGAAAAATAGCAAACACATAAAACCATAGAGACACAGATATACGTGGTTCACCCAGTTTGGGCTTCATCCACCCCGAATAGCCCGTCCTTCCTTTCTATTATCCAAAAAAAGGAAGAGACACAACATACAGTAGATCCGCTGTAATATCCTTTGTTTTCTCTCACAATCTCACCTCTCTATTTCTCGCGTGGAGAATACACATCTATTACACAACCTCAATACAATGCCCTCATACAAAGAGAGGGGTTGCCTTCTAGGGGAAAAAACCTGAAACTAAACATAAGTTCTACCATCAGATCATCTACCTATTGAACGGCCTAGATTGACTAGAAATTACTCTACTTTTACAAGGCAAGTCCCCCCCGCATGGAGGGGTCTACAAAATTCCTCGGGTATACATATGGCTGAAACAAAGACCTCTAAATAATCATGCTCCACACCCAACAATCTCCCACTTGGAGAATGATTGTAGCAACTCCACTGCTACTTCATTTGTTGGACAATTACTCCTCTTTGGACCTAGCTGTTTCTCATCTTCATCATCATCCTTGAAGACCAATTGAAACTGAGCATATCCTTAGTTTCTCCCTCGTTACAACTTTTGTTGGTATATCTGCAGGATTCTAGCTAGTGTGTATCTTTTCCAGCTTGAACTCTCCATCTTCCAACACTGATCGTATGAAATGGTACTTGAACTGCATGTGTTTAGTCCTGGAATGAAATGCTCAGTTCTTTGCAAGATGAATGGCACTTTGGCTATCACGGTATAACGTGCCCATATCATGCTTCTTACCCAATTCACCCATAAACCTTTATAGCCAAATCATTTCTTTACTAGCCTCTGTAGCAGCAACATACTTTGCTTCTATTGTTGAAAGTGCAACAACACTTTGGATTTTTGAAACCCAACTGACAACTATTCCACCTACAGTAAATACATATCCTGTAGTGCTCCTCCTGTTATCTCTGTCACCTACCATATCTGCATCAACATATCCCTGTAGAGAAATGTTTGAACCACCAAAGAATAATGCTTGATTTTTGGTACCTTTCAAATATCTGAGAATCCATTTCACTGCCATCCAATGTTCCTTTCCTGGATTGCTCATGTACCTGCTTACAACTCCCACTGCATGTGCAATATTAGGCCTTGTGCAGACCATTGGATACATTAAGCTTCCAACTGCTGATGCATATGGAACTTTAGAAATATTATCCATGTCTTCTTGGGTCTTTGGGCACATTTCCTTACTAAGTTTGAAATGGCTAGCAAAAGGTGTACTAACTGGTTTTGCATTGTGCATATTAAATATTTTCAACACCTTTTGTATGTACTCATCCTAAGAAAATGTTAATTTGCGATCTTTGGATTTGTTTTACAGCTCCCAAATCCTTCATTGCAAATGAATTTGCCAATTTTCTTTTGAGCACATTTATTTCCTGCATGTTAGACCCTGCAACAAGCATTTCATCTATATACAATAACAATATAATATAGATGCCATCATTTTGATTTTTCAGATAAACACAATGATCAGAGTGACATTTAGTATAACCTTGTTCAGACATAAACTTGTCAATTTTAGATACCACTGCCTTGGAGCCTGTTTTAAGCCATACAAGTTCTTCTTCAACCTGCACACAAGTTTCTCCTTCCCTTGCACCTCATATCCTTGTGGCTTCAGTATATATATCTCTTCCTCCAAATCCCCATGGATTAAGGTTATCTTTAAATCTAACTACTCAAGATGAAAATCTTCAACTGCTACTAGACTTAAAATAGTTCTGATTGAAGTCATTTTAACGATAGGAGAAAATATTTCATTAAAATCAATACCTCTCTTCTGTGCAAACCCCTTCACCACAAGTCTAGATTTGTACCTCTGTTTTCGTCCAGCTTCTTCCTTCAGCCTGTAGACCCATTTATTCTTCAATGTAGTTTTTCCTGCAGGAAACTTGACTAAGTCCCAAGTCTGGTTATGAATTAAGGAGTCCATCTCTTCTTCCATGGATAGCTCTCACTTCTTCCTACTTTCAACCTACATTTCTTCTTCATAACATTCGGGTTCAACAAAATCAGCCAACAATAAATAATATAATGAAGGAGAGTATTGTTCAAGGGGTATACTTATCCAGGTAAATCTTCTAACATGAAATTCAGGTGTTTTGGGTGCCTGTTGCTGTTGTGGTGGTTGTTGTTATTGTGGTTGTTGATTATTATTATTTTCAGGCACCTTTACTTTTTGAGTGATCTCATCAAGAACTATGTATTCCTTGCTTTCTTTTTCCTGTTTCTTTTCTTGCAACTGATTCTTATACAAGACCTTTTCATTGAATATTGCATCTCTACTCCTAATGATTTTGTGATTTTCATAATCATATAAGTGTTAACCAAAATCATTGAAACCATATCCAATAAAGGTACATTTTTTTGATTTTTCCTCAAGCTTTATTCTATTTTCTTTATTAATATTGAAAAAGGCCTCACAAACAAAAGGCTTTAAAAAAAGAGTAGTTTACCTTTTTACTTGTCCATGCTTCCTCTGGAACACCACCATCCAAGGAACTTGAAGGTCCTCTGTTTATTAGATAAACAACAATATCTATAGAATCTTCCCAAAATTGTAAAGGCAATGCTGCATGCAATCTCATGCACCTTGCATGCTCTATGATTGTTCTGTTCATCCTTTTTGACACACAATTTTCTTGTGGTGTTCTTAGAACTGTCTTATCTCTGTGAATTCCATCCTTTGAATAGTACCTTTCAAACTCTTTGCTACAATATTCACCTCCATTTTCTGATCTGAGACACTTCAATTTCTTTCATGTCTCAATCTCAACCTAAGCTTTCCATTTCTTGAAAATATCAAATACATCATATTTATTCTTAATACAATAAATCCAAGTATTTTAGTTGCATCATCAATATAAGTAACATAATAATGAAAGCCACCGAGAGATGATACCTGAGCAGGTCCCCATACATCTGTATGCACAAGCTCTAATTTTTCGCTCTTCTTTTATTTCCCAACTCTCAAAAATCTGACTCTCTTCTGTTTTCCATAAATGCAATTATCATAGAAGTTCAAATCAACATTATTCAAACCCAACAACCAATTCCTTGAGTGAAGAATCTTCAACCCCTTCTCACTCATGTGTCCGAGCCTATGCTGCCATAATGTTGCATCTGCTCCTTCGGAAGTTAAAGCATTAACAAAGTTAGAAATACCATTGCATAAATACAATGTACCAGCATTTTCACCTTTTGTTATTACCAGGGCTCCTTTGGTGACCTTCCAAGCTTTATCTGTGAAAGTTGTCACACAACCTTCACTGCCTAACTACCCTATTGAAATAGTATTTTTCTTCAGATCTGGAACATGCCTTACCTCCTTTAGTATCCATTGGTTTCCATTCTACCGTTTTACAAGAACCCTACCCATTCCAACAATTTTACAGGGCTTATCATTACCCAAACGGACTTGTCCAAAATCTCCTTGAACATAGTCATGAAAATATTTCTTATCAAGTGTGGCATGGAATGAGGCCCCTGAATCTACCACCCAGGAATCAGTAATATTTTCGAAAGAAAGAATCAAAGCATCTTGTAACACCTCACCTTTCACATTTCCTTCATGATTGTTTTCTTGTTGTGCATCTCCTTCTTTTCCCTTCCGATATCTACAGTCTTTCTTTAGGTGTCCTTTCTTTCCACATTTCTAGCATGCTATCCCCGATCTGGACTTGGATCCGCCTTTCCTTGGTTTATTGCAATATCTTGAGCTCTTTCCTCTTTCCTTTTTTCTTCCCCTATACTTTGCACTTAAAGCACTACCCATTCTCTCACCGAAGCTTTTCCATCGCATTTCCTTGCTAAGGATAGCACCGACACCATCATCAAACTTTAAAGTACTAGATTCAGAAACAGAGTTACTAATGGCCATTACTAAGCCATTCCAGCTTTCTGGCAATGAGCACAAGAATAACAGAACTCTAACTTCATCATCAAAGTTTACCCCTATAGAACTTAAATGACTTGTAATAGTATTAAAATCATTTAAATGGTCTGCAATAGATCCACCTTCCGACATCTACATATTAAATAACCATTTCATAAGGAATGCCTTGTTTGAGGCCGAGGGTTTTTCATATAGTTTCGCCAATGCCTTAATCAAACCCTCTATTGTTGTTTCCTTCAAAATGTTGAAGGTGACTGATGCTGGGAGGCACAACCGTACTGTTCTGAGTGCCTTTCTATCGAGAAGGTTCCATTCTTCATTTGTCATACCCGTTGACATCTTTGCTTTTCTTCCCAATGGTAGGCACAAATCCTTCTGATACAGATAATATTCGATCTGCATCTTCCATGGTGAGAAGTTTTGGCTGTTAAATTTCTCGACCCTAAACTTACCATCTTCCATGATTGCTCCCACTCGAACGAGGAACGCTTCTTTCCCACGAGTTTATTAGCCAAATAGAGCTTCAGCTCTAATACCAGTTGTTAGAAAAAAGATTTTATATGACAGAGAGATGCAAGACATAAAATATTTGGAAAAACAACAAACACATAAAACCAGAGAGACACAGATATACATGGTTCACCCAGTTTGGGTTACGTCCAACCCCAACAGCCAGTCCTTCCTTTCTATTATCTAGCAAAATGAAGAGACACTACCTACAATAGATCCATTGTAATATCCTTTGTTTTCTCTCACAATCTCACCTCTCTGTTTCTCGGTCGGAGAATACACATCTATTACATAGCCTCAATACAATGCCCTCATACAAAGAGAGGGGTTTCCTTCTAGGGAAAAAAACCCTAAACTAAACATAATTTCTACCATCAGATCATCCACCTAATGAATGACCTATATTGACTAGAAATTACTATACTTTTACAAGGCAAGTCCCCCTTGCACCCCCCCCCCCCCCCCATGGAGGGGTGTATAAACTTCCTGGGGTATACATCCGGCTAAAACAAAGACCTCTAAATAATCATGCTCCACACCCAACAAGGGGGATGCCCTATGATAAGCGATTAGCACATAGCAAAAACTGCCTCCGTTTCTGGATCTGACCTCTTGTTTGTCAATTTGTGCTAGTGCGCGGTGACCATGGGCCAATGGTCTGCGCGCTTTGAGCAAGGGTGCTCATTGTTCTGTGCTGGCCATAAATTGCCATGGTTCAGAGGTAATTTCTGATAAGCTTGACATCCATAGCACTTTGAAACTTTGGTATGAGTTTTACAGAGTTCAAGAAACTATCAGAGTGTTTTAGGATCCAATTCGGATCATGGCCTTCCCACTGAAAAAAATCTTTTGGACCATCGAAAGCTGGTTTTCAAGCATCGACTAAGTGAGGGTATAGTTGTCTCACTTTTCCAATCTCCATCCATTTTGCACTGCTTGGCTTTGAACCCTTGCATCTAATCGTGAGGTACTCAACATCTCCCCTGTTCATCGTCCTCACTATGTCTTCATACAATTCATTGAGATATTCAGGTAACAAATCATCAATAGAAGGAAATTGACACTACTCTTCGCGATCTTCAATTAATGAAGGTCCAAATAGCCTCAAGCTGTCTGCATTAACAACTAAGTATATGTGCATGTAAGCTGGTAAATCAGGGGGAAAAACATTATCACCAATTTTGTCAAGTATCTTGAATGGTCCATACCTTATTGGCATTATCTTTTTACCTTCATCTTACATTCTTTCTTTGCTGATATACAGCTAGACTTGATCACCAACTTGGAAACTATGCTCCATTCGATGCTTTTCATGCCTTGCCTCTTTTCCAGCTGTTCCTATACTACCTGGTGAATCTCTTCGATTTGTCAATGGAATTGGTTTCCTTGTCCACATCACTGTATCCATCAACTGCTATGTCTTTACCAAAGAAAAAATCCAAGGGATACCTTGGTGTGAAACCAAAACAAGTCTCAAAAGGAGATTTCTATGTGGAAGAATTTTTTTCTTGGTTGTAAGCATGTTGCACATAACACAAATGTTCATCCCAAAGTTTGGAATGCTTGTTGTAATAGCCTCTGAGCAACTAGATCACTGTCCTGTTGACCACTTCTGTCTGGCCATCTATTTGTGGATGAAAGGCTGTGATTTTCTTCAGTTTAGTGTCCATCAGTTCCCACAGACTCGACCAAAACTTCCCAACAAATTGGGTGTCTCGATTAGATACAATGGAAGTGGGTAATCCAAAATGAACACATACATGCTGAAAGAACAACTTTGCAGTTTGTTCAGCTGTAATCTATTTATTACAAGGTATCAAAGTACACATTTTTCTGAACCTATCTACTATAACATATAAATAGTCATGACCTTTCCTAGATTTAGGAAGTCCTCCAACAAAGTCCATAGAAATACTTTCCCAAGGATGAGAAGGAACTAGTAGTGGAGTGTACAAGCCTTGTTTTCTATTGTTGGGCTTGCTTTTAGCACACATGGTACACAATCTTAGATATCTAGAAAGTGTCTCATTCATTTTTTGCTAATAACAAAATATTTGCAGCTGTGAAACCATTTTACTTACCCCAAAGTGACCTGATATTAGAGAAGTGTGTGCTTCTCGAATTATCTTTACTCTTTCAGTTTGTGGAATGCATATCTTCCCACAGCGATACAAGAGTTGGTACTTAATGTGATAATCCAATTCTTCTACTCGTTTGCCTTGACCTAAAGTTGCATATACATCTTTAAATTCTATATCTTGAGCATATTGTTCAATGTAGCTCTCATGCAATACTGAATTATGCTTAAGTATAGTAGATGCATTTATAATTGGTCTAGATAACATATCTGCAACTTTGTTGTGTATGCCCTTTTTATATCTGATGACTAAATGAAACTTTTGTGGAAAACCCATCCATCTATAGTGTCTTGATTACTACAACTTAGTTTGGGAGTGTAGATATTGAAGTGGTTGATGATCAGTATGTATAACTGTCTCTTTGCCCATTAAGTAATGTTTCCACTTTTATGTACTAATGCATACAGTTCTTTATCATATGTGGGATAGTTAACTACTACAGAATTAAATGTCTCAGAATGATAACACATGGTTTTACTGTGTTGTATCAACACTACTCCCATGGCATAGTCATTGGAATCTGTATGGATCTCAAATGGTCTTTGAAGATCAGGCAATGCTAATACTAGTGTTGTACTAATCTTTTCTTTCAAGGTGTCAAAGGATTTCTACTGTTCGCCTCCCCACTGAAGCACCTTTTTCAATCTCGTTAAAGCATGTAAGGGAGCTGCAATTAAGGAAAAGTTAGAAATGAACTTTCTCCAATACTGTGGTGCTCCTAAGAATCTTATAACTTCTATATCAGATTTGGGTTTAGGCCAGTTTACAATGACTGCCACCTTAGAGGGATCTATCTTCAATTCACCACCCCCTACTATATGACCCAACTAATTCAAAGATGTTTTGCCAAATTCACATTTTGAGGGTTTAACATAAAGTTTTTCTCTTTTCAAGACATGTATTGTCTGCCTAACATGCTTTAAATGCTCTTCCCACATTTTGCTAAATATAAGAATGTCATCCAAATATACATTAACAAAATCATCAAGAAAAGGTGTGAGTACATCATTCATTATTCTCATGAAAGTAGCAGGAGCACTAGTTAAGCCAAAAGGCATAACCAACCACTCATATAATCCTTGCTTTGTTTGGAAAGCAGTCTTCCATGCATCTTGTTCTGCAACTCTGACTTCATGATATCCACTATGCAAGTCTATCTTGGAAAAATAAATAGCTTCTTTAAATTGATCTAATATATGATCTATCCGAGGAAGGGGATAACAATTTTTTATCGTTATCTTATTCAATGCTTGGTAATCAATGCACGTTCTCCACGAGCCATCTTTCTTTCTCACCAAAATGATTGGAGACGCACATGGTGATGTGCTAGGTCTAATGAACCCCTTCTCAAGCAACTCCTCCACCTCCTTCTTGATTTCTACATTCTCTAAAGAAGACAACCTATACATTCCGATGTTAGGCAGTGGATCATCTTATTGCAAATTAATATCATGCACTATTTCCTTTTTTGGTAGCAAACCTTTAGGTTCTGGAAACAAGATATCATATTTTGAAACAACTTTTTCTAAATCAACTTGTTGTTTAGAATCACAGAGCTCCAATACATTGGTTTTATCTGGTTTCTTTTCCTTTACAACCATCAATAAAAATTGTTTGCATGAATTTACAATTTGTTTCATCTGCCCTGACTTTATGAGAGTATAATTATTCTTGAGCTTATGAGCTCTTACAAACTATTTGATTCCATCTTTAACAAGTAGATGCTTGTTCTCATCTCTATAGAAAATAGCTTTTCTATCATACAAGTAAAGACTTCCCAAAACAATTCCACATATATCTAGGGGAACTATATCTAACTCAACCTCATCTACAAATGCTGACCCAAAAGAAAACTTAAGTTTACATTGTCTAATCACTTGTAGTTGTGCTTTATCACTTAACCAACCTAATGGGTATGGTTTCTTGTTAGGTGTAGTCAATAATCCCAACTTCTTTACAATTACTTCAGAAATTAAATTTACTTGTGAGCCACTATCAAACAAAGTATCAATCTTTTTATGCTTGGAAATAACTCAAATATGGAAAAGCTCATGTATTTTTCTCTCATTTACTTCATCATTAATAGATTGGGTAGAATTACTAGTAGATGCTTCAGAATTTTTACCTTTTATACCTGTGTCTGTAATGGTTGCTTCATCTCCTGAGTCTAACCCAAAATCTTTCCGAATAGTTGTAGTAGTCTTCTTCTTCCTTCCCTCGAACTTCTTAGGTTTCGGCTCTGGATGCAGAATCCAACAGTGCTCATCATCATGCCCATCCTTCTTACAGTGAGTGCATGAAGACTTTCTTTTCTATGCAGTGTTGGCCTTTCTCTCTTTCCATTTTTGTTTTCTTTTCTCCTAATTCTTGCTTGAAATGGGCTTGGATGATCCTCCAACTTCTAGGTTCCCATTATTTCCTCTAGCTTCTAGATGTGTAGCTTGAACAGATACCTCATCTACACTATTGGGATTAAACATGAGGATAGTGTAGCCCTATGTACTTCAATAGAGTCTTTGTTGGGTCCCTATAATACTAGTGATTACCACATTACTATTGTAGTTACACACCTTATTTATATTTTTGTGACTATATTACCCCCATGTTGTTATTTTTGTGCCCCATAGAATCCCTCTATTGTTATTTTTGTGGCTTTATATTATTATTGTTAGGTCGGATGGATTATATTGTGACTCCTTAGACTCCTATATATAGAAAGGAGGTTTTGTCATTTGTATCATCCAAGAATTGTTCATTTATGTAATGTAAAGGAGGTTGCCCCCTCGAAGAGGCTGAATTCTAAGGCGTTGATCTATCTTTTCTATCTTTTCTTGAGCTAGTTCCATAACATTTGGTATCAGAGCTTTGGATTCTAGGGTTTCGCTGCTCCAAAAAGGTCATCGTGGCATTTTCGCTATAACGTTTTTTATGTAACGTTTCAGAAGTCGTAAAAACAACCCATTTGAGAAGAAATCGCGCTGAACCCTAGGTCCTAATTTCAGAGCTTTTCGTGCGATATTTGCGGAGATATGATCTGAGGAATTTGGTCTTTTTGCAGACTCCTGAATTACATTCAAAACAGGTGACCTGGGGAAAATCGTCATAACTTTCTCTCTGGGGATCGGATTGAAATTTCATAAGAAGGTACAGAAAGAGGACGGACTGTAGTTTCTTGTATGTGAGTTTCAGATCCAAAAGTTGAAACAGTGACACGTGGTACGTCATAAAATTTCGCTCTACTGAACTAGTCTAAAAGCAAGTCACTGTGGGAGATTTCACATAACTCTTCCTTGGAGAATCCAATTTGGGTCAGACTTTTGGCATTGGAAAGAGGACATGGAAGGCTACTACAAGTTGCAACTTCAGAATTGGATGATCTAAAATTACAGAGATACATTAGATTCAATATCAAGCTTCTATAAAGTGAAAAAAAGTGTGTAGTTTTTTTTTAAATTTTTGTGTAAGCTTGGTTTAACGGAATTCAAAGGGCATAGTAAAGGATATTATCGGTAACTGATGCCCCGAGGAAATAAAATGCAAACACCTAGTAAGGAACCTGAAATCTCTAGCATGACTCATGAAGAAGAGGAAGAAATGCTACATGATATATCAAAATTACAAGAACAAGTGCAACTAATGTCACGCTCACAAAAGCTAACAGAAGCTAAGATAAATGGTGTGGAATCTAAGATAAATGGCGTGGAATCGAAAATAAAGGGCATGGAAGCTAAGATGGATGATTTGAAGATGGATTTGAAGACAAACATGGCAGATTTGAAGACAGATTTGAAGACATATTTAAAGACATACATGGCAGATTTGAAGACAGATTTGACAAATTTTCTACAAGAAATACTTACTAATGGTGAAAAGGGTGTAAAGGAAATTCATGATGTGAACAAAAGTAATGTTAATCATGATTCCATATACTCTAATGTTGGATCAAAGACCCACCATATTCCAAAAATCGATATGAGGAAGTTTTATGGCAAGGATCCCGCCACATGGGTATTACAGATGGAGCAGTTCTTCGATCTCAATAATGTTAAAAACACACAAAAGGTACGTATGGCAAGTGTATATTTGGAACCAAATCAGTTTGTATGGTATCAATGGCTTTTCTCTCATAAAAAATTTATCACTTGGGCAATTTTTACGGAAGAATTGATAGCACATTATGAAGATACAAAAAGCAACACTTTTTTTAGCCAATTGATAAGTCTCAAACAAAAGGGTTCAGTAATGGAGCACATTGAGGAGTTCCAAAAATTGAACATAAGGGTAAAAGATATTCCAGAGGATCATAGGATTGATGTGTTCATAGGGTCTTTAAAGGATAATATCCAACATGATGTTCGCCTTTGGGAACCTGATTCATTAGAGAAGGCATTCAGGTTAGCAAGAAAAATGGAAAGCAAAATTATGGCAACTAGGAAGCATACCACTCACAACTATAAAGATGGAAGTGTTGTTGCCCCTAGTCTTCCACAACCTATAAGGTTGACACCACAACAATTGGAAGAAAAAAGAGCAAAAGGGCTTTGTTACAGTTGTGATAGCAAATACACTAAAGGTCATAAGTGTGCTGAGAAGAAATTATTCTACATAGATTGTGAAGAGGAAGAAGAAAAGGAGAAAGAAAGGTCAAAAGAAGAAGATATACTCCAGGAACAAAGCCTAGATGAAGAAAAAATAAATCCAACCATATCTTGTAATGCATTGGTGGGAATTACCACTCCTCAAACCATCAAGATAGAAGGACAAATCAAGAAGAAAAAGGTAATAGTGTTGATTGATTCAGGAAGCACCCACAATTTTATTCATTGTAGGGTAGCAAAAGAATTGAATTGCTTCCTATATCCAGCACCAGAGTGTCAAGTGATGATTGCAAATGGAGGAACAATAAATTGCTCTGGAAAGTGCCATAATATCAAGCTATCCATGGGAGAATATGTATTGACTAGCCCAATGCTTTCCATTCCAATGGGAGGTGCTGATGTTGTACTAGGAGTCCAATGGCTACAATCCTTGGGTACAATAGCTTTTAATTTTCAAGAACTTTTCATCAAATTTTCTACGGAAGGAAAGGAAGTTGAATTAAGGGGTATTGCAGGGAAACCAGGAAAGATAATCAGCTCTAATGGTATGACAAAGCTTCTAAAAAAGGAGCAAAGAGGTGTAATTGCACAATTATGTTCGCTAGATGTTTCCACATTGGAATCATCTATTTCTCCAGATCTCCAAAAAGTCTTGGACAATCATTCCAAGGTATTTGAGACTCCCAAAGGTCTCCCACCTATGCGTGATCATGATCATGCTATTCATCTGATTCCAGGAAGTGTTCCTCCAAACATCAGGCCGTACAGATATCCCTATGTCCAAAAAAGTGAAATTGAACGTATGGTTGCAGAAATGCTAGAGGCTGGTATAATTCAACCAAGTCAAAGTTCTTTCTCTGCTCCAGTAGTATTGGTGCACAAGAAGGATGGATCATGGCGCATGTGTCCGGATTATAGGGAGCTCAACAAGCTCACTATTAAAGATAAGTTCCCCATTCCTGTCATTGATGAATTACTGGATGAATTGCATGGATCAATTTACTTCACCAAGTTGGATCTTCGTTCGGGATATCATCAAATCAGAATGAAGATTGAAGACATTCCGAAAATGGCATTTAGAACTCATGAGGGTCATTATGAATTTTTGGTCATGCCTTTTGGCCTTACCAATGCACCTTCAACATTTCAAGGTTTGATGAATTCAATTTTCAAACCATTCCTTAGAAAATTTGTGTTAGTATTTTTTGATGATATACTAATCTACAACAAGTCTTGGAAGGATCATGTTGAACATGTTGACAGGGTGCTACAACTATTGGAGGAGAAACAATTATATGCAAAAAGATCCAAATGTTTCTTTGGAGTCCAGGAGGTGGAATATTTGGGTCATATTGTATCTCATGAAGGAGTTAAGGTAGACCCTAGCAAAATTAAAGCCATTAAGGAATGGAAAATCCCCACATCCATAAAGCATCTGCGAGGATTTCTTGGGTTGACAGGGTATTATCGCAAGTTTGTTAAGAATTATGGGAGAATAGCAGCACCTCTAACAACATTATTGAAGAAAGATGCATTTTCATGGACTCCGCAAGCAACAAAGGCCTTTGAACATCTTAAAGAGGCAATGTGCCAAGCACCGGTCTTAGCTACACCGGACTTCACAAAAACCTTTATTGTGGAATGTGATGCTTCAGGAAATGGAATTGGTGTTGTTCTAATGCAAGATGAAAGACCCATTGCTTTTGAAAGTCGTCCAATCAAGGGAAAGTTTTTAAGAAAAGCTATTTATGAGAAGGAAATGTTGGCAATACTCCATGCACTTAAGAAATGGCGACCCTACCTAATGGGAAGACACTTCAAGGTAAAAACGGATCATGATAGCCTTAAATACTTTTTAGAACAAAGATTATCCTCTGAAGAGCAACAAAAGTGGGTCACAAAGATGTTGGGTTATGACTTTGAAATCATCTACAAAAAAGGGAAGAAAAATGTGGTGGCAGATGCACTCTCAAGAAAGGATGAGGATGTGGAAGCATTGTTGTGCACCATTTCTATTATCCAACCAGATTGGATAAACGAAGCAAGGGAGGAATGGAAGAATGATGAAGAAGTGTGGGCACTTATTCGAAAGCTACAACAAGATTCCAGTACGTCTGATACATTTAGCTGGAAAAATGATTCATTATGGTACAAAGATCGCTTATACCTCTGTAAGAATTCCCAGCTAAAACAAAAGATTCTTATGGAATTGCACACTTCTCCCTTAGGAGGGCACTCAGGATTTTTAAAAACTTACCACAGGGTTAAGAAGGAATTTTTTTGGGATGGCCTTAAATCAGATATTCAAAAGTTTGTGGCAGAATGTTTGGTTTGCCAACAAAATAAAGTTGAAACAATTAAGACACCGGGTCTATTACAACCTTTATCCATTCCAAGCCAACGTTGGGAGGAGGTTTCAATGGATTTTATCACAGGTTTACCCAAGTCTGAGGGAAAGAGTGTCATCATGGTGGTAGTTGACAGACTTACCAAGTATGCACACTTTTGTGCATTATCACATCCATTTAAAGCCAGTACAGTTTCTACTGCATTTATGGAAACAATTCAAAAGCTACATGGAAACCCAAAGATTATTGTAAGTGACAGAGATCCCATTTTCACTGAAAATTTTTGGACAAATTATTTTCTTGTCTTGGTACTCAGTTAGCTCATAGCTCATCTTATCATCCTCAATCTGATGGGAAAACTGAGATAGTAAACAAATGTTTGGAAGGATATCTTCGTTGCTTTGTATCTGATAAACAGACACAATGGGTCAAATGGTTGCCTCTGGCTGAATGGTGGTATAACACTTCCTTCCATACAGCAACAAAAATGACCCCATTTATGGCACTTTATGGGTATCAACCACCATCCATCACATCATATTTAAGAGAAAATTCTAAGGTTCAGGCAGTGGAACATCACATCGAACATCAACAACAAGTCCTCCAACTCTTAAAGGATAACCTCGTGTTGGCACAAAATAGAATGAAACAACAGGCAGATCAACATCGCAGTGAAAGAAGTTTTGATGTAGGTGATTGGGTATTCCTACGGCTACAACCATATAAGCAAATGTCCCTAAAGCAAGCTAAAAAGGATAATAAATTATCACCAAAGTATTATGGTGTGTTGCAAAATATTGGTACTATGGCATACAAATTGGAGCTTCCTGCAGCTTCTCGATTGCACCCAGTTTTCCATGTTTCATGTTTAAAGAAGGTTATAGGCGACAAGCTCCCAGTTCAAACAATATTGCCAAAACTTGACGAGGAAGGAAAAATTATATTGGAACCGGAAGCAGTCACAGAAACAAGAACTCGACAGCTACGAAATCGATCAATTTCAGAGTATCTTATCAAGTGGAAGAATTTATCCGCTGAAGATTCCACATGGGAGGATGAGAATTTTATGCAGAAGTATCCAGAACTACTCAAGCATTGAGGACAACACTTTTTTGAAGGAGAGGGGCATGTTGGGTCCCTATAATACTAGTGATTACCACATTACTATTGTAGTTACACCCCTTATTTATATTGTTGTGCCCATATTACCCCCATGTTGTTATTTATGTGCCCCATAGAATCCCTCTATTGTTATTTTTGTGGTTTTATATTATTATTGTTAGGTTGGCTGGATTATATTGTGACTCCTTAGACTCCTATATATAGAAAGGAGGTTTTGTCATTTGTATCATCCAAGAATTGTTCATTTATGTAATGTAAAGGAGGTTGCCCCCTCGAAGAGGCTGAATTCTAAGGCGTTGATCTATCTTTTCTGTCTTTTCTTGAGCTGGTTCGATAACAGCCTTAGGTGAGTCTAATGAAATTCCTAGAATCAAAGCTCTCTTACTAAATTCTTGGGTGTAACCTTGTACACTTTTCCCTTTGAATTGGCGAAGAGTTTGCCAGCTCATCAGGGCTTGCTACATGTAAGCTAGTGGATAGAACTACTTCTTGATTGCAGAAACAAATGCACTCCAGATAGAAAGAATCTTACCATGTTTCTTCATGTCAGCTTGTGTCCTACCTTCGCACAATACCAAGGTAGTGCCTTCGAGGTGTAGGCTGGCCAGGTGAATCTCACTCTTGTCTGAGTCAATACTCTGCACTCTGCAATAAACATCAATTTGGCTGATCCAATTATCCATCTTCTCTGCATTTAACTCTCCATCATATATTGGTAAATTGAATTTAACATCTAATTTAATCAAAGATGTCTTCTTTTTATGTTCAAGGCTATTAGGAGGCATGAGAAAGTTTTCTTCTCTCCCTTTGCCTTTTGAGTGGTCATGGAGGAGAGACTACTCTTCCCCTTTATCTTGTTTGGAGCCTGATGAATCGTCATCTTTATGTTTCCTAAAGTCGTTATACATTTCCTCTACCATGGACCTCATTGCCAGGAAACTATCTATGAACCGGGGATCTGGTCCCAAGGGACTTTCTTCTGACATTTTCTGCTGAAGATAGACTCTTCCAATTTTCGGGTTAGTTTCGACCAACTCTCCTTCTCCTAATTTAAGCTTTGATCTAGTTAGCATTCAACAACAAAATCCAGCACAAGCTTGTCCAAACTTAACAACCTAAAGCTCTGATACCACTTGATTTAGAATCACTTGTGAGTGATCTCAGTTAATTAATGAAGGTATTATAGACTTAAGTGTTGGGGTGTGTCTGTGTTATTTTATGAAATAGATTGATAAGATTGTGAAATACACAGACACTGAAACAGGAAGAGAATACAATAAGAAAATACATAAACACAACAAATTTAATAAGGAGTTCACCTAATCCTCCTGGGCTACGTCTCCTGGTCCAGCCTTTAGTAGTGGCCTTTTTCTATTATGTCTTAAAGTAGATTTTTTACAATAAGGAGCTCAATTTGAGTCTCACTTAATAGAGGATGATCAGTAGGATTTCACTTAGATCCCCCAAGTCTTTAGAGTACACAGACTCCGCTTACTGAATCTCGACCTCAACTCGTCTTGGTGGTATGAGTCCAATTCGGTACTCAATACCTGACAGGTATAAATAAAAGAGTGGCTTGAACCTCTCAAGCCTTATCTAGAGTTCATAGACTCTCAGACTCTCTCTGTCTCCATCTTCTTGATGTTGCCTTTGCTCTGTAGGTCAGCTTGGCATCTCTATTCTCTACAATTTTTTCTTCCCTCTCCTACCTCTCGGCTTCCTGCTTCTCTTTTCTACCTCCTGACTCTTTCTCTATCTACTTGTGGCTTAAAGCCAATCTTCTCCCTCACTATTCATTTTCGCTTCCCAGCTCTCTAGATCTCCTACCTTTGTCCATTGGAATTACCCTACTCTGCGTCATCATCACTATGTAACGCTTCATAGAGAGGTGGCCACCCATTTCTCCACGAACTGAGTGTCAGCTCTCTTTGAACGGTCATTATTTCCGTTGCTCCAAGATTGCCTATGAAACTGATTCCTCTGCCAACTCATCGGTCATGTCAAACCTCACATATTATATGTCTCAACCTATTTCCTTGTCAAATTCGATAACCCATCGGATTACTTCTCTATCGTTGATATGAGGCCTCCAGACCCTATGGTCTCTGTCCATATCGCGTGGGTAAGTAGTGTGACCATTACTCGCACCATGTGAGCAGTTTTCTCTCTTATCTACTGGACGAGTGTCACCTAGTGTATGGCATCGTGCGGGACTCAGTCGAATCCAGTTACTGCTTGAAGCCAACTCGATATCCTATTGACTTTAGCGTGGGGCCCACCTTTTGATGGAATCTACGATTTCTATGCAGTTTTATGCTTTTCCCCATGACCAAGCGCTTGGGGCTTTTCCTTTGCTGAGGGGGATGCCCTGTGATATGCGATTAGGCGCTAATTTCATATAAAAAACTACCTTTCTTTTTGGATCTGACCTCCTGTTTGTCAATTTGTGCCAGTGCGTGGTCACCATGGGCCAATGGTCTACACGCTCTAACTGAGAGTCCTCATCGTTCTGTGCTAGCCACAAATTGCCATTGTTCAGAGGTAATTTCTAATAAGCTTGACATCCATAGCACCTTGAAACTTTGGTATGAGTTTTACAGAGTTCAGGAAACTGTAAGAGTGTTTGAGGATCCAATTCGGATCAAGACCCCAGAAAGAAGAACCACCAAAACTTTCTCTTACAATCTACAACACTACAAACCTAGTCAACATCTATATATCCATGTAGTCTCAAATCCCCAGCAGTGTATCTTAGTCCATAGTGGATTGTGCCTGGAGGATATCTCAAGAAATTCATGGTAGTAATCCAATGAATGTGATGAGGCTCAACCATATATGAGCTTGCTTCAAACCACAGAGGGATTTCTTCAACCTGCGTACATGTGTCTCACGAATTTTAACATCAAACCCCTCAGGATGTTCTACATATACTTCCTCCTTAAGAAAACCATGCAAGAAGGGTTTTTGTCATCGATCTTACAAAGTTTCCATCCTTGCGAGGAAACAAGGGCTATGATCAAATATATGGTGGTATATTAGGCAACTGCTACAAATATATCATCATAGTCTACTCCTTCCTCTTGAGAGATGTCTTGAGCTACAAATCTCTCCTTGAATTTCTCAACAGTGCCATTAGCTCCATGCTTGATCTTGTCACAATCTTGTAGAGCCATCTGGGAGTAACCACAGACTTACCCTTGGGTCTAGGAACCACCTCCAAGATATCATTCTTCATAATCGACTCATAATCCTTGTTCATCACATCCTTCTAAACCTATTGCTTCACATCATCTTTGAATGTATAAGGCTTAGATTGTAGAATGGTACTCGTGGCAACTAAGCACCCTCGGTACCTATTGGACTTCTTGCTTTCATGAAATTTCCCCCTTAGTGCGATGTCTTTTTTTGCATATTCAAGAGTATACTTTAGCAACAAAGGTATCTTTATTATAATATAGGAATTACTATATGGTGGATCAATGGGATCCATCAAAACTTTCACATCGAGCATTGGTTCATCAAACAGAGCTTCATCTTGCTTTTCTACATCAACATCATCATTATCTTTGCTAGGAATATGCAGATCTTGGATCCTTCTAAGAGCAGAATCTTCGTCAAAAGTGATGTCATGACTTAATTCCACTTCCCTTTCACCAGGAATATAGATTCTTTTCTAGTCAATTTAGTTTCCTAAATTGATCTACATAAATTATTAATCTGGGAATTGTAAATTGATGAAGTGTGATGCACCACATGTGCTTAGTTAACCCTTTTTCTTACTTCATTGTTTTATAGTTTATATTTTTTTGGGGGTTTTGTTTCTTATGTTAGAATCTAATTTCTAAAGAAAAGAGAAAACGAAACAAATCAAAACTTTGAACAGTTAGATTAATCTAAGCCGACAAAATACCTAAGAAAAGAAAGAAAGAAAAACAAATCAAGTCCTATTCATAACTTCACATATCGCCAATTTTGTTCTTAAGGAACTAAAAAGAATCAATGAGGCATGAACTTATGTAATGAGTATCCTACTAAGCGAAAAGCAAAGCCAATTACTTCATCTATAATCACAATATTTCGCCAGTTAATTTCTAAAATTGGGTTAAGCTAAAGGCTCCAGAAATATTATCATATAGCATGAAAGAAATGACATCTAAACTATCTAATTACACACTAATGAAAAGCAAAGCCAATCATCTCACCTATAATCACAATATTTCGCCAATTAACTTCTAAAACGGGGTTAAGCTAGAGGCTTCGAAAATATCATCATATAGCATGAAAGAAATGACATCTAAACTATTTAATTGCACACTAAAGAAAAGCAAAGCCAATCATCTCACCTATAATCACAATATTTCGCCAATTAACTTCTAAAATGGGGTCAAGCTAAAGGCTCCAGAAATATCATCATATAGCATGAGACAAATGACATCTAAACTATCTAATTCGACATTAATGAAAAGCAAAGCCAATCATCTCACCTATAATCACAATGTTTCACCAATTTCGCTAACAACTACTTGCAAATTAGTTATCAACTAAAGGCTCCGAAAATCATCATCATATAGCATGAGAGAATGATATTAAACTATCTAACTTTCCCATCCATAATCATAATGTTTTGCCAATTTCACCAACAACTACTTGCAAATTAGTTATCAACTAAAGGCTCTAGAAATCATCATCATATAGCATGAGAGAATGATATAATAAGCAAATACAAGAACATGTAAAGAAAAAATAATCTACAATCAACCAGTTGAACACACTTGCATGAATTAAAATTTCATGAATGGAAAATCTAAACTATCAAACTTGAAAGTAATAAAATGACATACTTGAAATGAAATCAAAGCAAAACTACAAAATAAAATCTACTCTACCATACATTCTAATGTGCTCCATGACATCTACTTCACATCTCCTTCCATGTTGAGAACGTCAAAGCTTTATTCAAATTCTTCAAAATTACAAAGTACAACAGAGCTCTCCAATGCTTTCCAAAGCCATCAAAGAAGAACTAAAAGCTCCAAGCTAAAGAGCTATCAAAAAGCTGCAAGCTTAAGAACTAACAAGCTAAGCTAACAAATGAAGGAGAGAGATCTCCTATTTATACAGAAAGATGAGAATCCATCTCATTAATGAGAGTCCATGAATCTCTCCCTCTACCTCTAGAGTCCTCATCAAAATAGGAACTAATAAGACACATGTCTTCTTAGAGTTTCAATACAATTAGGAGATGTGACACATATCCTCATGATCCCCTGATTCTCTCCACTCAAATTCGAATTTGCCCTTAGAGTGCCACATAAAGGTATTCTAGAATCCTTCTTTTGACCTACACATGTCAACAATCTCAACCCACTTGTTAGGTATAAGCATGTGCACATTATTTTCTAATTTTTAACCACAAATTCATTTAAAAATGCTATTAATTAATCAAGTTTGGAACAACATAAATTTGGCCCAATGGTAATGGAAGTGAGATGAATATAGTGACATAGTAGTGAAATGGAGGTGAAATGGAGGTGATATAATGGACATAATAGTGAAAGTGTAATGGAAATGAATGGCATTTTCAAGATGCAACATACCCCCCAACTGAAGCTATTGCATGTCCTCATGCAATATATATTACATGAATTCTTTTGACCCTTGAGCTTTGGCTTAACTTTGAATGATATCATTTAATAACTTCATACTTTTTCAAAGTGTTTTTCTTGAATTGCAACATGGTTGGTTCTTGTGTAATCAACAATATTTTGTTTTTGCATTCTATTTTGATCTTTGAACTTTGAATAATGATATTTTTATTATTGTTGCAACATATATTTATTGGATTTCATGATGGTTGGTTCTTGTGTGGCAACCATGATTGTGTTTGTATCCAATTTATCCTTTAAGCACTTTTTGAAAAGTCATTGTATGCTCATAATAATCTAATAGTTAATATATTTTCGAATTATGTGGGATCCTGAATATGATATGGACATTGCAAGATATGAATATGAATGTATTCCCCCAAACCACTCCCCCCCCCACCAACTGATGGTATTGGCAATTTTATGAAATGAGGAAGAGAAATGTTTTTCCAACAATTATCATTCTAGCCTTTTATGGAATTCTATGGTCAAAAGTTAGAAAATGATGTACCTTAACTTACCCTTTGGAATGGATGAGTTGTATGTGTGGTGGCTGAAAAATTCCAATCATATTCTTCTTCAAGTGGCTAAACAAGAAGAGTCGTGGATAAAGAGTTAAGATGACTTTTTATTGCTTCTACTAAAACTTGTTGAATCTGATCCAAAATGCTGAAAATAATAGTCTTCACGTCTTCAAAGTTTGTTGACACAATTCCTACTATGTGAAAAGATGTTTTGATATCGAACATAGAAGGAAATTGTTGACTTAGTGGCCATTAATGGATGTCACTAGTCAACACGAGAATTCTCACCATTAATGACAATGAGAGTCAAGATGCCCAAACACATCTTGCTAGGTACGAATAGTTTTTCTGAAGTTGAGTCACCTAGAAGATCTGATGAACAAGGGAGATTAATGTATTCCCATTGTTTTTCAACATGAGAACTTTCCATTAAGGCATGAAAGCCTCAAGGTGTCTCTACAAGGAACTTAGACTCAAAGTACTATGGACTCAATAATTTGCATTGAAGCAGGGCTTATTTACGAAATGAAAATGATAGGAAAGGGAAGATGAAAATGGAAGATGGCAATGGAGAAAAGAAATGTAAATAAGCATCTGAATGAGCCTCTTGATTTTATTTGTGGGTTATGAATGGACAAAAAGAGATGGAAAGTGTATGTGAATGTAAATGGAAAATATGAAGTGAAATGAGGTGAATGGTTTATTATGAGGTATGGATGTGATGGAGACAACAGTATCTAAAAGTTTTTCAAGTGTTTGGATCTAATTTTGTATCAACATATTTCCTCTTTGTCGTTGATCACCCTTTTACGAAACAAATTGGTCTCTTAGAGAGACACCATTCTCTTGTAGTCATTTGTCCTTCCTCTTGGAACCTGCAAAAAAAATAATACTTCTTCTGCAATGGAATGTAAGATTATCAAAGGAGAGAGGTGATCAATCTCTCTAGTTATGATATTTACACACAAAAATAAGAATTTGTATTAATGAAATAGGTTCTCAAAGGAAAAATCAAAAGAAATTATATCTGCTTTGGAATTAGTGCCTCAAGTTGAATGTTGCTTCTTTTCAGCAATTTATTTCATTATTTATCATTTCAAACTCTAATGATGGATTTCTCATTATGTAGATCTTTTTGAGATATTTCCAATGGTACTTGAATCATCAAAATCTGATTTCATATTGGAAAGTTAGGCTAATTTGAACAATGAGGTTTTTCAGCTGCGAAATTGGAGAAAAACTGCAGAATTGGACATTAGCTGCAGAATGTGCACAATTTCTATAGATAAAAATATTGAAAAAAAGTTAGTCATTCATCTTTCATCATGAGTCCAAAATTAATCAATACCTTAGAAAAGTGAGCAAATAACTTATTCATTTCTTTGATTCAAAATTGTCTTTTTTTCTTGACATGTGGCGACTTAGTGATAACACACACCTTGACTTCTCTTTGATTGGGGTCTTTTCATCGATTTGGATCAAATGGAAAGGACACCATCCATGTACTAACATTTTCCCACCTACCCATGTGGCTCATTTTGTCTCTTGACACCTAAAACCTATAGAAGTATGAAAATGGCTGCAGAATTACGAGTTAGCTGCGGAATAGAGCTACAGCTAAAAGGCAACCAACCATTAGTTTTCTGATTTAAGTTATTGGAAAAGATATTTTATGTAGCTAAGTACCAGGGAGAGAGAGCCGAAGATTACGGCTGGTGAACAAGACCAATTATTCATGATCTACTATATATATATATATTTTTAATTTTCTTCACTGTCTGCCTGGAAAATAAAAGACTTTGTAAATGGTATATGAAGCAAAACAATTTCAGTGATGGAAATATATCAGAGTAATGGAAATTTATGATGTTTTCAACAGCTTTGATGACTCCTACAGCAACTATTTGATGCATGTCCCTGACTACAAAATGACCAAATGGAGGATACTCAGCAAAGGTTTCGTCAACCAGAAAATTTGATGGCAATGTGGCAAGTGTGGCAATCCAACACAGGGGCATAACCAAATTCATAATAATAACCTGCGCGGTAAAGTTGGTAGATTCCTTTGCTATACGCCACATCTATCAGTTCATTAATTAACTAAGAATCTTTCCATGTGAATTTGAAACACTCACATCATTAATTAATTATTCAAATAATATCGTATTCAGCCAGTTCACATAACAGAGTTGAATAGAGTCGTACTCGATTCAGACACATTTGACAGGTGTGAGATGAATTATTAAAGATGGAAAATGTGTAATCATGATTTATGATCAACATGCAGTTGATTCCAAATCAAAATTCTCCTCCTTAGGCAGCCAAATTAAATCAAACTACCAGTTTATTAATTTAAATTCCATTTTTTCCTACAAAAATGGGCTTCGAAGAACTATGAAAATCTCCCAAACTACTTCAAATTCCTTAAAACGATTTCTAGGTTATCTAATTGACCCTATTGCCAAAAAAACCCATGTTTTTGTTTTTCCTAATTTGTTTTTATTTGGCTAAAATTTGTATTCAAAGTTTGACATTTTTTTAGCTATTACATATTTTTTGTCTGTCAGGTGTATTAAATAGGCGCAATGACAGAGCTAAAGAATTGGGGCAATGTATTTTGGAATGTGCATAACCTTAATCAATCTGGAGTGTTTGGAACCTTCAACGATTCATAGAAACCTCCACTCAGTTTTTAATACAGATGATTCCACACTGACCCAAAACCTGCTCAATAAGAGCGTTGTCTGTTAGAGGAATCCTCTACATGTTTACCTTTCCATAACCTCTCTTGTAAATCAACTCTTTAATATTCTTCAAATTAGGATAGCAATAAGTCACATATGTTTCACTCCTCTGCAACATATTCACAGTTTCTTTGTTCACTTTCAGGAAGATTCCATTGAAGATCTGCCTCAAACGTAGTAGCTGTAAGATCTTCCGTGTCTTTGAATGCATATCATTAATACCACAGATGCGAATAATGAAAAGCAGCTTGGTTTCTAGAGTCTTCTTTCATTCACAATTTTGTTGCAAATGTCCTGCACCATAAATACCTACAAAATAACTGATACACAATATTGGAAGGCCATTGATTTTGTCATAAACGTTGGCAGACATCTCCTTATAGGTATGGTCTCAGTTGGGATTTTCCGGCTAAATGGAGAATTTTCACTAACATTGGCGTGTTGCTGCTGATTACAAGAGTCAGGAAAACAACTAGGGGAGGCTTTTGCAATTTTTTTTTTTTTTTTTTTTTTTTTTTTATGATTTTGCAGGTTTGTTTCAAGGCCAAAGCTCATATAGCAATGAATATTTTCTATTGAGGCCAGAGTGAGAACTAGGATTGGAGATAGCCATTGGTTGTTTCCTTTTTTTTCTTCTCTGAAATTGTTAAATTTTATAAGAGTGATTAATGATTTTCAATTTTAGGCAACAAAGACTTTAAGCTAAATATGCTAAAAGTAGAACTTTGAATGAGGTCTTAAGCTAACTTTTTATCAATCTGGGTTGGGTGACTAGGATAGGGTCCATGCTGGGACAATTCCGAAGATGCCCATGTGGTCGGTTTCTTCATTGGATCCCTATAACCTACTAAACCTTGGAATTAGCTACGGAATTCACAGTTCGCTGCGGAATCAGGCTGCATTCCGCAGCTAATTTGTAGTTATTAACACAAGACACAGTGTTTTGAGGACCACTACAAACCATAACCATTCAATCTTGGACACCTGAACCTATCAAAGTAGTTGGATTTTTTTATTGTTTTTTTTTATTGAATTAAATGAAATGGTGAAGTTTATTTTGTCCCCTTTTTTTATTTGAACATAACAATTTTTTTTCTGATCCTCTAGATCACACAAACTGCAAGAGGAGAGCATACTCAAGATTTTTTTTTTTTTTTTTGTTTTTAGACATAAGAAATAAGGTCTCCTAATTACACTTCCCCGACAACGACTCCAAAATTTCTAGTCAATTTAGTGTCCTAAATTGCTCTACATAAATTATCAATCTGGGAATCATAAACTCATGAACTCTGGTGCACCATAGTGCTTAGTTAACCCTTTTACTTACTTCATTGTTTTATAGCTTATATTGATTTTGGGGTTTTGCTTCTTATGTTAGAATATAATTTCTAAAGAAAAGAGAAAATGAAACAACTCAAAACTTTGAACAGTTAGATTAATCTAAGCCGGTAAAATATCTAAGAAAAGAAAGAAAGAAAAACAAATCAAGTCCCATTCATAACTTCGCATATCACCAATTTCATTCTTAACGAACTAAAAAGACTCAATGAGACATGAACTTATGTAATGAGTATCCTACTAAGAGAAAAGCGAAGCCATTTACTTCATCTATAATAACAATATTTCGCCAATTAACTTCTAAAACTAGGTTAAGCTAAAGGATCTGGAAATATCAGCATATAGTATGAAAGAAATGGCATCTAAACTATTTAATTGCACACTAATGAAAAGAAAAGCCAATCATCTCACATATAATCACAATATTTCTCCAATTAACTTCTAAAACGGGGTTAAGTTAAAGGCTCCGGAAATACCATCATATAACATGAAAGAAATGACGTCTAAACTATCTAATTGCACACTAATGAAAAGAAAAGCCAATCATCTCACCTATAATCACAATATTTCGCCAATTAACTTCTAAAACAGGGTTGAGCTAAAGGCTCCGGAAAAATCATCATATAGCATGAGAAAAATGACATCTAAACTATCTAATTGCATACTAATGAAAAGAAAAGCCAATCATCTCACCTATAATCAAAATGTTTTGCCAATTTCTCCAACAACTACTTGCAAATTAGTTATCAACTGAAGGCTCTGGAAATCATCATCATATAGGATGAGAGAATGAAATTAAACTATCTAACTTTCCCATCCATAATCATAATGTATCACCAATTTCACCAACAACTACTTGAAAATTAGTTATCAACTAAAGGCTCTAGAAATAATCATCATATATCATGAGAGAATGATCTAATAAGAAAATACAAGAACATGTAAAGAAAAACTAATCTACAATCAACCGGTTGAACACACTTGCATGAATTAAAATTGCATGCATGGAAAATCTAAACAATCAAACTTGAAAGCAATAAAATGACATACTTGAAATGAAATCAAAGCAAAACTACAAAATAAAATCTACTCTACCTTACATTCTAATGTGCTCCATGACATCTACTTCACATCTCCTTCCATGTTGAGAACGTCAAAGCTTTATTCAAATTCTTCAAAATTACAAAGTACAACAAAGCTCTCCAAAGCTTTCCAAAGCCATCAAAGAAGAATTACAAGCTCCAAGCTAAAGAGCTACCAAAAGGCTACAAGCTTAAACTAACAAGCTAAGCTAACAAATGAAGGAGAGAGATATCCTATTTATACAAAAAGATGAGAAGCCATCTCATTAATGAGAGTCCACGAATCTCTCCCTCTACCTCTAGAGTCCTCATCAAAATAGAAATTGATAAGACACATGTTTTCTTAGAGTTTCAATACAATTAAGAGATGTGACACATATCTTCATGATCCCATGATTCTCTCCACTCAAATTCGAATTTGGCCTTAGAGTGCCACATAAAAGTCTTCTAGAAGCCTCCTTTTGACCTACACATGTCAACAATCTCAACCCACTTGTTAGGTATAAGCATGTGCACATTATTTTCTAATTTTTAACCACAAATTCATTTAAAAAGGCTAAGAATTAATAAAGTTTGGAAAAACATAAATTTGGCCCAATGGTAATGAAAGTGAGATGAATATGGTGACAAAGTAGTGAAATGGAGTTGAAATGGAGGTGATATAATGAACATAATTGTGAAAGTGTAATGGAAATGAATGACATTTTCAAGACCCAACAATTCTATATGCCTTTTAAGTTTAATTGCAGACCACAGATGTTCCTTTCTTCTGAGATGCATCTACCTTGTTTCTTTTCTCTTTCAACACATGAATGTATATGGGACAAACAAAAATTTGAAAATGAGAAACATCAGGTTTCTTACGAGTCAATACTTCCTCAGGTGTCTTGAAGTCCAAATGTTGATGTGGTCATCGATTTTGGACATAGATAGCGATGTTGATATCTTCTCCCCATAAGATCTTTGGAAGACCTTGATCATGAAGCATAACCTAAGTGGCATCAATGATAGTATGATTCTTCCTTTTAGAAACTATTTTTTTCAGGGGCATATGCAGCGGTAGTCTCCTTGTTAGTGCCAAATTCTTTACAATAGTGTTTGAATTCATTAACCTCATATTTAGTCCCATTACCTGTCCTCTAAATTTTGATCTTCTTCCCTGTTTGATTCTCGACCAATGCTTTGAAGGATAGGAGACATTTGAATACTTCATTATTCTTATTTAGGAAATAGATCCATGTCTTGCAAGAAAAATCATCTAAAAAATTAATGTAATACAAATATCCACCCAAAAATGTGATGGAAAACATACCTGATAGATCAAAATAAACAAATTGAATAATATCAGTGATTTGAGTGTCACTTGAGGGGAATTGTCCCCTTGTATGTTTTCCAGCTTCACATCCCCAACAAACACCTTCATGATTCAAGGTGAATTCGAAAATCATTGTTACAATCTTCCTTATATCGGGTAAGGCTTTGAAATGAAGGTGAGAAAATCTTATGTGCAATAATTCAGATTGAAGAGAGGTGTCGCAAATCATTGCTCCCAATGGACTTCCTCCAACCTGATAGATACCTTCAACCCTAAATCCTAGAGTTAATGCATCTCTTGGATTCCTTTTCAAAAGAAGGACATTCCCATAAATGAATGAAACCGTAAAACCTTTGTCTTCCATTGTAGAAATAGAAAGCAAGTTCTTTTTCAATTTAGGTACATATAGCACTGTAGGTGAAGGGTTTGAACTTGATTTAAGTGAAGAGTAATTGTCCCAATTCCTTTCACGGGATAAGTGGCATTATCCCTAAGTATAATCTCCATATTTGTATTATTTTCAACCAAGTTTGAGAGAGCATGTTTATACCAAGCGAAAATGCTTGAGGCACCACTATCAATCAACCAATGGTACAATGTATCTGGAGGAGAGGGCATAAGTAAGATAAAATTATTTTTTATTTACAACATTAATTTCATCATACTTTGACTTTCTTGATTTCTTGGGAGAGTAACCACCCCCATTTTGAGTAGTAGGGGCACTCCTCTTTCCTTTGTTAATGAACCTGTTGTTCCTTTGATTCCTTGGACCAACATTGTTCCTTATTTTAGAATGAGTGGAGAAGGAAGTAGGATTTTTTCCGTTTGAGTGTTTGTCACTTTCCATCATCCTTACTTAATCTTGAGTGCATGTAGATAGTAGTTCCTCAAATCTCGGAATCCTGTGACTATTGAGGATGGTAGTGTTGAATACAACCCATTCTCTTGTAATGCCTCCATGTGCACTAACAGTGAGATCCGTTTCACCAATTACTTTTGCAATAGATATGAGATCATTCTCTGTCTCATTGATCTTCATGAAGTAGGATAGGATGGAATCTACTCTATCCATCTTGGCTCCTTTCAACTTGTTATTGTGAAAGAGAATTTGATTTTAATTGTTTAGTTTGAACATTCCAACCAACATTTCATACATCTCCTTAGATGTTTCCAAATCAGAAAATATATGCAACCAAAGGCTTATGAATTGAGGCAACAATAATATTATTAGCTTTTACCTCACCTTTCTTGTAGTTGGTTTGAGGAACATTAGATGAATTTGAAGGATGCTCTACTATTCTTCCTTTGAAATAGTCCATGGCATCATTTCCTTCCAAATTCAAATCCAAATTCATCTTCCATGTATGATAGTCAGACTTTCCCTTAAGCTTGTCCTCGGATTTGAAGAAATATGTAGTCGTCATTGGGAATAGTTCCAAATCCTTGTCCAATAGTTTCCTGTAGTGATTTCTTCTATTCACACTTTCTTGGCACTTGTCTTCACCTGAGCTTTAATACCATGTTAATTTTACATAAAAATGTTATGATCTATGCTTAAGACAATTTACTTCAATGTTCTTTTAGAAACTGAATAAAAAATTCCAATTATACCCAGTAGCAATCACATTAATTTATAAGCATTGACAGTAAATGTAGATAGAACATAAAATCATATGCAGAAAGCACTCCAAGGAAAGAGGACAAAAGATGTGGTAGATGCCAAGGACCAACACTAATGTGGGGAACCCTTTGATCAAATATTTTTATTATTCTTCAATATTTCAGAAGATAGAGAGAGTACAAATATCATAAATGTAAGCCCAAAACAAATATACCAAATCAACCCTAACAAGAAAGTCAATGGTGGTAAAAGCTACCCAAAAATTTCCTCCAATCAACTCGGTCACTAGCAGTCTAACTCGAAATTCTAGGAGAGTCAGAATCATCCCAAAACTAATCAGTAAATCCCAGTCAAAGGAGAGAGAAACACTGATGTAATTTTCAGCAGTCAAGAGAGTCTGCCAAAGTTACGAGCCTGGGAATTTGGTGTATCAACTTACTTATATGGGCCCCAAAAATTTTTGGCACTTCATCTCCCAGTGTTACGCTTTATATTTTTATGGTTTTCCTTGTTTCTTAATAATAAAAAATAATTTGAGCCTCACTGTAATACATCTAAAAGGCATGTAGCCACCACATCTCTTCCTACTGATAAGCGACCATCACCCAAGCTAGTTTATTTCCATTGTATATGTAAACATTTTTTAATATTTTGTTATTAATGGATTGAAGTTTAGTTTTCGTTGTACCTCCTTGTTTTTTTTTAATCTATATTTAATTTGATTCCTACATAAATTTGTATTAGTGGAATTATAGTGATTTTCTCCTTCTCTTTTTTGTTTGTGCATTATCCACGATGAGTTTTGGGTATAAGGAGTTAAGACTTGAACTAGTTGAACCCTTTCAATATCAACCTTGATGACCCCAACAGAATCCATAGTGGAGGGAAAGAAATACAAGAGAGTAGGAGATCCTTTCAAAGTATTTCTCAAAGAATCCCTCAAATAAAGGAATGAGATAATGTATAAATTTTCCTAGATCCCTCAGTGGATATCAGTGGGAAAAGACTATTCATTCGACACCCATCTTAGTGGTGCCACCACCTTTGAAGTACAAGTTAACTTTGTTATTCCTATATTTCAAGGACAGGTTGTTATGATCTTAACTTGCGAGAAGGTACCAGAATACAAAATATGCGAAGAAATATACCCAGAGCATAGAACAATAAGAAATAACAACAAGTATTTTATTATTCAGAAAGCAATGTCCACTTGCCTCTTCGAGGGGGCAACCTCCAATAGAGTTGGGCTCAATTACAAAATAAGACATGATGCTCCTCGAGGGGAGTCCCTATCCTTTATATAGGATTCATACATGCAATATCATGGGGCAATACCTTGGTTCTTATTAATACCATCTATCTAATACCATCCCCCATTTACAACTAACTGTGCTCCCTTCTTTAAATGCGGGTCAACCACTTACAATTGTTAATATGGGCTTTATTGACTCTTTACATAACTATAACTATGACTCGATCCTATTACATAAATAAGGAGGTTACAGTTGGACCCTAACATGCCCTCCCCCATAAGAATAGCCTTGTCCTCAAGGCTAAAGCTACAAAAACTACTGAAGGATAGTGGTTGGTTCGTAGGTCGCATCTTCCGGGGAGGTGTCTTTCCACTTGACAAGGACTTCCTTGATCGTGCGTCCATGCAGGTGCTATTGTTGTGTGTCAAGAACTTGTCTAGGTTGGAGCTAGATTGATCCTTCTTCATCCAATTTAGGTAGACTGGTTTGAATTCAGCAATGGTTCCCAATCACTTTCTTGAGGGATGAGACATGGAAGACTAGATGGATTTTTGCAGTGCGTGGCAAAGCTAGCCTGTAGGCAACTTCTCCAATGCGTCGAAGTACTTGATATGGTCCATAGAATTTTGGAGATAATTTCTAACAACCCTTGTCTTTGAGTGATGTTTGCTTATATGGTTGCAACCTCAAAAATACCTAATCGCCTTCTTGAAATTGGCGTTCTGAACGATGTTGATCTACCTATTGTTTCATGTGGTTTTGGGCTTAATGAAGATTCTCTCTAAGGTGGGCCAACATGGTTGTACAGTCTTATAATAGTTGATCCACTGCTTGTACCTTCGAGCATCCCTTGATATACGAAGTAGGTGAAGGAGGGAGTTGACCATAAATTGCTTCATATGGAGTCATTTTGGTGGTGGCATGATAGTTTGTGTTATACCACCATTTAGCTAGAGGTAACCATTGTACCCATAGATGTTGCTTTTCTGAAGTGAATCACCTAAGGTAGGTCTCCAAACATTTGTTGATTGCTTCAGTTTGACCATCAATTTGTGGATGATAAGAAGTACTGAGTTGTAGCTGGGTACCTTGTAGCCTAAAGAGTTCCTGCCAAAAGTTACTGGTGAATATCAGGTCACGATTAGACACAATGGAAGTGGGCATGTCATGCAATTTGAAGATCTGGTCCATTGAAGATTAAGCGACCAAAGTTGGAGTAAAAGGGTGGGGTAGGGTGCAAAAATGAGCATGCTTAGAAAGTCTGTCCACAACCACCATGATGACTAACTTGTTTCCTTACTTCGGAAGACCCATAATGAAATCCATAGAATCATCCATCCAAATTGAGGCCAGGATGGGCAATGGCTGTAATGTGCCTAGGGATTTGACCACTTCTCCTTTGTCGCACTGACATACGTCGCACTCAGCTACAAAAGTAAGAATGCCCTTTTTTCATGCCTATCCAATAGAATGACCATCAAGTGCGAGCATAAGTCTTCTGAAAGCCTAAATGTCCTGCAGTGGGAGATGAGTGCAACTCCGCCAAAATGCAGATTTTGAGGGTGGATGTTGGTGATATCACAACTTTGTCCTTGTAGTGAAGAATTTCATCCTGCCAAGAGTAGCCCGCTGTGGAATTTGGATCCGCCTGTGATTGATTAATGAGTTAGGAGAGCCAGGGATCTAAAAACCATTCCTTGCGAGCCTCTTCAATCCATTCTGGAATGGGAAGGGAGATTGCGAGCAGGGTTATTTCCTCCTCAAATTAGCATGATAATGCATCTGCTATGATATTTTCTCGCCCTTTCTTGTAAATTATCTCATGGTCATATCCCAGCATTTTGGCGAGCCATTTATTTTGTTGTGGTGAGGATAGGCATTGCTCCAAAAACTATTTGAGGCTTTGATGGTCTGTGTGGATTTGGAAATGCAGCCCCAATAAGTATGGTCACGAGCTATCTATTGCATGTAAGATGGACATCACCTCCTTCTCATAGGTAGATTTTCGAAGAATTTTCCCACTTAGTTGTTGGCTAGTGAAGGCCAAGGGTTGACCTTGCTGCATTAAGGCTGCCCCAATACCCATACCTGAAGAATCACATTCAATCACAAACGATTTGGTGAAGTTGGGTAGTGCTAATAGAGGAGTGGAACACATGGCATGTTTGAGAGCTATAAAGTCCTGTTGTGCTTCATCATTCGAGAGAAATGAATTTTTCTTGAGGAGGTGAGTGATGGGTCTAGCAATGTGACCATAATTGCGAACAAATTTGCGATAGTAGCTTGTGAGACCCAAAAATCCTCTCGAGCTCTTCAAGGTATTTGGTTGAGGCCAATACTGCATTACCTGGATCTTTTTGGGGTCTACAGTGACACCTTCACGCCCCGCAATGTGACCCAAATACTCAACTTCTTCCATGTCGAAAGAGCACTTGGACATCTTGAAAAATAATTTATGCTTCTGGAGCAGTTGCAAGAGCAAACCTACATGCTCAAGATGTGTGGCCCAGGTGTGGTTTTAGATGAGGATGTCATCAAAGAAAACAAGGACAAATTTTCTGAGATATGGTTTGAGTAGGTGGTTCATAAGGCTCTAAAAAGTGGATGGGACATTACAAAGACCAAATGGCAAGACCAGGAACTCATAATGGCCTTCATGAGTTTGGAAAATAGTCTTTGGAATGTCTACTTCTTTCATGCGAATTTGGTGATAGCCTAAGCGATGGTTGAGCTTAGTAAAGAATTGAACCCCATTTAGTTCATCTGGCAAATCATCGACAACCGGGATGGGAAACTTATCTTTGACCGTCAACTTGTTGAGCTCCCTGAAGTCTGGACACATACACCATTCCCCATCTTTCTTGAGCACCATGACCATAGGTGATGAATAAGGACTAATGCTGGGATGAATGACGCCTGCTTCCAAGAGTTCCTTGATGATTTTTTCAATTTCATCCTTTTGGCTGAATGGATATCTATATGGGTGCAAATTTGGTGGTTGGGACCCTAGGACCAAAGTAATGTTGTGATAATGTTCCCCTCTCGAGGGTGGAAGCTCATGGGGCTTGTCAAAGATTGGCAGATGGTTGTTTAAGATCTGTTGCATCTCAGGATGAATATGAAGAGAGGTGGGTTTGAAGGCCTGGATGGAATTAAATTGAGCTGTAACTCCCCTTTTTAACAATTTTTCCATCCTATGTAAGCTGATGATAGAGGGAGCACTGGCCTGGAGTCCGTGGAGAGTATGTGTGTGGTTTTTCTGCTTAAAGCTCATATATAACTCCTGGAAATCCATTATGATTGGGCAAAATGTGCGAAGCCATTCAGTAGCTAGGAAATTGTTGCACCTTCCCATGTGTATGGAAAACATGTGGGTCTTTAACTGATAATCCCTCATTTGAAGTTTGACATTTTCACAATGGCCTTCACATTTGATTGTCCCCTCATCAACAATTTGGACTTGGAAGTTAGAAACTATTCTGGTAAAAGAATGCACTACTTCTGCGACACTTTGATGGATAAAGTTATGTGTACTTCCACTATCAATCAAAACGATTACTGGGTGATTCTTAGTAAAACCTCTGATTTTGAGAGTTTGGGGAGAATAAATCCTTGCCAAAGCATGCAACGAGATAACTGGTTCTTCAGGTACATTGTCCAGCTGGTTGTCCTCATCTTTGTCCTTTGGTTCCTCAAGTGGTGGGGCTTCCTCCGATGAACTGTGATCAGTAGCATCAATTTGAAAGAATTTGGGCTCCTTGCATTTATGCCTAGGGGAGTATTTCTCATGACAGTAGTAACACAATCCCTGCTTTCTTCTTTCCGCCATTTCTGTTGGTGACACCTTTTGAACCTTGAGTGTTTGGGTAGTGCTTTGAGCCTGGGTGGGGTGACCCTTGGCTATGAAATTTGGGCGATTAGATTGGGCCGCTAATGCACATTCTACTTCACGAGGTATTCTACAAGCATGCAGCCATGAGATAGTGTGTTATAGTCAGATGTGGGCTTGTATAGCTTCTTTGAGACCACTGACAAAGCATTCCAAGTAGAACTCATCTTGTAGACCTCTTGTGCAGAATGTTAAGGCTTCAAAGGCTGCAATATATTCGTTCATTGTTCCTATTTTTCGTATCTTAGTGATACGACCCAAAAAGTTAGATTCATGGTCAAAGAGATCCGTAAGAGCTTTTGTGAATTTTTGCCAAGTCACGGGCCTTCCATAGCAACATTGATGCCACCACCACCATTGTCATCTTTCATTGTCCAGGTACATGCTACCCACACTAAGCTAAGTCGCATCATCTCTGATGTGATTCAGTGTGAAATATTGCTCCATTTGTGCTATCCATGTGTCTAGATGAGAGCCATCAAATTTATACATTTCTAGCTTGGGTGGTCATGTATGGGAGTGTTGGTAGCTTCCAAAGAGGTGAAGAGAATGGCTAGACTTGCCCTCACTATTTTCATTGATAATATATTCCTCTGCACATTCCTCCAACTTTCCCTTTGTGAGTGTGTCAGTTAAGTTCTTCAACGATGACAGTACGTCATTCAATTTTGATTTAAGGCTATCGATCTTCTCATTGGCCATAGCTTGAGCTCTAGTTTGTAACATGCACTGATTCGATGCACTTAAAAATTGGGACTGCCCAAATTTTTTTTTACTGTCACAATTGAATGGTACCACCTTGCTCAGCTCGTCAACTTGATTCTTATGGGCTCCATCTAGTATAAGCGTCCTAGGGGCTCTCAGAATTTATTTTTTTCTCCGAAAGGGCTTTTACTCCTCACTTAGGAATACTACAGTAGCCGAATCCCAAAAAAGTCAATTCTGCCCAAAGTCCTGCAAGAATCACACCCAGGTATAGGAGCCCACACAAATAGTCAGATCTGTTAGCGAACCCTCAACTGTAGAGTATGAGTAGGAATGTGGCAGTGATCGAACCCTTGTTACTAGATCTGAATGGTGGATTTGAGTGTTGCGACTGCTACTGAATCCAAATAGCTAGATCTTGATGGTAGATCTAATAGATCTGATTGGCAGATCTGATGGATCTGAATGGAAGATCTGATAGATCTGAATGGCGAAATTGATTATTGTTGCTGCGACAGAACCCCACCTGCTAGATCTGATCTGGAAAAGATGATGCATGAATGAGAGAGAGAGACATAGGAGCTATGGTCTTAAGGAGTGCCAGGTGCTATAGATCACAATATACATAAGGGTCTCATAGTATTACTCGACCCAATCTTTCACAGCACTAACCAAGGTGTATCAACTGTACCCTTAGTTGTACAACTCGACTACCCTATCGTACGTGTGATTAATCTCCCCAAGTGTTGTTCTTTGTGTACTGTAGTAGCAAAACGACCAACGGTTTATCTATGGTGAGGTTTCAAGAGAGCCTATGGGGCTTCCAATATACCTAGAGGGTGCATGGAAGACAGTCCATGCACGGTTCTGTCTAATGTGCTACTACTCGAAGGGGTACCCACAGGGGTTACAAGGGAGTCCAACAAGCGTGACAACCTCTTGCATTTCCTGCATGCATGCCTCCGCAAATCTGTAGGTTTATGCACTCAACGACAGATCCCATGGTTTAAAGACGCCGGAACGCGTCTCTAGGTAATTTTTTTTTCTAAAAATCGGAGATCCCACTGGCCCTAGAAAGTGCTATGATACAACTTGTTATGCTCTTGACCTGTGAGAAGATACCAGAATACAAAATATGCGATGAAATATACCTAGAGCATAGAAAAATAAGAAATAACAACAAGTATTTTGTTATTCAGAAAGCAATGTTCACTTGCCTCTTCGAGGGGCAACCTCCAATATAGCTAGGCTCAATTACAAAATAAGACACGATGCTCCTCGAGTGGAGTCTCTATCCTTTATATACGAATCATATATGCAATACCATGGGTCAATACCATGGTTCTTATTAATACCATCTATCTAATGCCATGGCCCATTTACAACTAACTGTGGTCCCTTCTTGAAATGTGAGTCAACCACTTACAATTATTAATATGGGCTTTATTGACTCTTTACTTAACTATAACTATGACTCTATCCTCTTACATAAATAAGGGGGTTAGGGTTGGACCCTAACACAGATAGATGTAGATGTTGTAGATAAATCGTTAAATCTACTAGAAATATATTTTTATTTCCATAATTTTTCCAATAGGGAAAATATTACTTTTTCACTCCTTAAAGATGCCCCCCATGTCAAGGACTGGTGCGAAACCTAATCAGAGAAGAGGGACAAGAGGGAACTCTCAGTACTTTCAACTACACCCACTTGGAATTATTTCTGATATGTCGTCAAGGAACAATATTACCCTATTGAGAGCTATGAATATAAGTACATAAAATGGACCAGACTGCAACAAGGAAGGGACAAAGAAGCATCTGGTCATCAAGTACCATGATTATCCACACAACTACATATAGGATGATATGGAGGTCGTAGACAACTATTCGCTTAACACAACATACCAATATGATGTCAAGATCGAGCATAAATTTAAACAGATGAAGTGACTTTGGATTTGTGAATCCAAAGAAAGGAAAAGACACCACCAAATTGTTGAACAAAGGAAAAATCCAATGTGGGTTTACCTAGGACAACCCATTGAAGCTACATGTAAATAGAAACACCACAAAGACAAACAAGGACATAGGAAAGTTGTGTGAGTTCGACAAGAGCCCCACTCATAATACAAATGAGTGCTGCAACAAGAACTCACTAGTGATTGAGTTGAAGGCTTCATTTTAAGATCCACATTCCTGATCTAACTTAGGACCCGACAACAAGAGTGACATAGGGAGGTAGTTTATCAATCCAGATCCTAGAGCCATAGTTTCCACCACCAAGATGTAGAAGGTTGAGCCTATATATCCAGAGGAAGGGGAGTTTCTCTTCCACTGATAAATGTGGTTGAATGGGTCTCCCCTATGGTTCACTTTAGACAATGACAACTAAAAGAGCCTTATTTTGAAATAGGTCATTAAGCAATTGCAAATACTGACCAAACCACACCCAATTCCATACACCATCATGTGGATCCACCAAGGAAGAGATCTTGGTGTTATCCATTAGCATAGATTACCTCATTTTTCCCTTGGTTGCAATAGTAACCATTTTTCTCAACTTTTTTTGCCATGACACCTCTCAATGGCTGCGACTATACAAAAATGATGCATACTTTTCCACCACATACTAGATGTTAGTCGATGGAAAACAAATTATTGAATTCTACCTCTATAATGCATTATGATGCTAGATGGGCCACCTTTATATTTCTTTAAGCGAGCAAGCCAAAACGATTTGAGAGGTGCATTACAATCATGTTGTAGGTTACTTTGGCGTGGAGAAAATATGGAAGTACTACACAAGTATTTCTATTCGAAAAAATCTAATGGAAAATATATCATATCCTGAAAAACCTGTGACATCACCAAACCAACCTTCAAGAAGCAAGAATTGTACACTTCCTCTACCTCCACCCAGCCAACCCTCAGTATCCATTTTCATCGTCTGTATGTCTAGCATCCCTTCTACCAAGCATGATAATGACTATGTATTTTTGGTCATGAACAAATATTCTAAGATGGATATATTGGAATACTACAAGAAGAGTATCATAACATAGGACACAACTAAAGTCTTCTTTGAATGAGCATGGGTACATTTTGGTATCCCACATACCCTTATATCAAATCAGGATAGGAGGTTCCTCAGAACATTTTGGTCAAGCCTTTGGTAATTATTGAACCCCAAGATCACCAAGTCGATTGCAATCCACCCACAGACTACTGGCCAAATAGAGGTCATCAATAGGATGATTGTGCACATACTGTGTCTGTACAACTCCAAGCACCCATGAACATGGGATGAGAGCCTTCCCTATGTGCAACACAGTTATAATAGCACTATCATAAATTGATTGGCCACAATCCATTTCAATTGGGTATGGGATTTCAACCATTATTTCTGATTGATGTTGTCACACCTCATGCGACTACACAAGAAAAATATGTAGATGTAGAGACTAAAACTCATAAAGCAACTAAGTTTATTGAATTCATCTAGAACATATGCTAGTAGGATCATGACATCTTGGATAAATCGAATTCCAAGTACAGACAGTGACATGATCATCATTAGATGCCACATGAGTTTCAAGTGGGAGACAAAGTTTGGTTGCATTTATAAAATGAATGTCTTGTTAAATCCCATCAAAAGCTCCATCCCCTCTGATACAAGCCTTACACCATCACCAATGTCATGGGAGACAACTCTTTTGAGCTCAACATTCCCCCATTTCTTGGCCTTCACCTAATATTCAATGTGGACTTCCTTATCCAAACATTCCACCATTATTGAACAAACTATGGAACAACTAACACCAAGAACATTCAACCCAGACTACATGGAACATGCCACAAGTGATCATATCATGGACAAAGGGATCGAGAACACTCACCAAAATAGGATCCAATTGTATCATGGAGGCACTAAACGCAATGAGGAACATTGCTACCTAAGGGCGAATGCCTGATCCAGGTGAATATTGGTGGACACCTACCTATTCTAGTTGGATCCCCAACACTATGTCTTTCAATTTCCTTACCTATAGCATGCTTGTTTTTTTTAGTATTTTTTTAGGTATTAAACTTTAAGAGCCATTTTGAGGCCCTAAGCAATGTTTTTTCTCGAAAACAGGAAAACATGTAACTCATGGTAGGGGTTTCTAGTAAAAATTTGTAGTCGTTAGATGAATATTGCTAACGAGATATCATACATGCTAAACAAATATTATATGTGAAATTTAAGACCCCAATAATTTGGTGTACCAACTAATCCTAATGGAACCCACAAGTTTTTGGTGTTTCATATAAGGGGTTAGGGTTTTTCATGTTTAGGGTTTTCCCTTGTTTCTAAATAACAAGAAGGTCTTCAAGCCTCATCGTAATACCATTCAGGACATGTAACCACCAAATCGCTTCTCAAAGAGAAACTAGCATCACCCGAGCTAGCTTATTTCCATTATGCATGTAAACAATTTTTAATATTTTGTTATTAATGAATTGAAGTTCAGCTTTCACAATAACTTTTTATTTTTGTTTAAATTTCTATATTGTTTCATTCTTGCATAAATTTGGATCATCAACATGATTTGGAATAAAATGATACTCTATATTGATATGCTTGTTTCAATCATGGAATTTGGATTCTTAGCTAATTTTATTGTAGAATTATGATTGATTATATGAGAAGTAGAGCACACTTTTTTCTCCAAAAAATATTTGAGAATTTTCCTAAGCCACACAATCTCCTTTGTTTCTTATGAAAATTCCATATATTCTTATGAGGGAATCATAGTCTTTTTAAATTTTTTCTCTACATTTGTCATTAGAATATACTTCTTTAAATAAAATTGGCTTGAAATTAGTAGACAAATTTAATTCATAATTATAAGAAACATACATATCATTTTTTGAATTAGAATCATCTACTTCACCTTCGTTTTGTCTAATGGGAATTCTCATTCCCATCCTTCTGGCCTCATCAGGATGAGCACTTTCAAGTGTCTTAGTGAGCCATTTTGGAGGACCTTTCTGATATGATCCAATCTATTATGTTGAATAAAATTGGGTTGCATCAAGATTTATCCTTTTAATCCTCTCAATTAGACCACTTAGAGCATTTTTTTATCTAAAAAAGTGCCTAGAACTTCATGAGGGGGAGAGACTACCTTAGAAGGAGATTTCATAGATTGAGCTAAGATAGGTATCCACACTTAAATATGTGGAATCTCATTATTAAATTCCTAAATATGTTTTTTCCTTACTAGATGTGTCCAAACGATCAAGTTATCGCTCAATAGGATTGTAAATCTTGCAAGATTACAAAAAAATACATATCTAGATAATGAAAACATCTTAATTACTTCATTGTAGATATGATATGGTTTGGAGGTATCCAATTACACTAAGAAGATACACTTTTGACTCCTTGTACAAATTTTGTTTTTTTTCCCTTAGGAATCAAGGCATAGAAGGTGGGACCAAAGATTTTGAGATGCCTTACTGAAGAAATGTGGTCATACCGCATTTCATAAGGAGTCTTGTTTCTGAGAGCATGATATCAAATTCTATTTTTAATATACATTACAAAAAGGAACGTATCCACCCATAACATCATGTATAAATTTTCGAAAAACATCATTGAACGAACCATGTTTAATATAGCCATGTTCATTGTTTTAGCTATACCATTCTATTGAGCATCATAAGACACATTTGTTTGATGCTGAGTCCCCTGTTGGAAAGCATATTTTTCAAATTCATTTGAAATACATTCATTTCCATTATCAATATGAATAGATCCAATATGAGGTTGTGCACCATTCCCAATGCATTCCTGAAATTTTGAAAGTTTGAAAACATTCTAGTTTATTCTTTAAGAAAAATACCCAAAACATTCAAGTGTAGTCATAAACAAAAATCATTGTATACTTATCTCCATTTGCAGAAGTAATATGCATAGGGCCACATAGGTGAAAATGAATCAATTCAATATTTCTTCATGCTTTGCAAATAAAATCATGAAATGGTTCTTTCATATGTTTTCCTAAGATACAAGCATTTCATTGCTTTAGTTTCCTAAGAACGGTTGGAAAACTAGTAAAACCATTTTTTTTCAATAAATGAAGACCATCATAATTAAGATGTCTAGACCTTGCATGCCATAAGGCACTGGATAGAAATTTACCATCATTATACTTAGAATTTTATTCATAGTTTTATGCACATGGAAACATTCCTTACAGCTTCAAGAGTATTTCTTCTTGTATTCATGACATGACAGGTGTGTTGTGTAATTATTTTTCCACCTCATATTTTCCATTAAACATGTGAAAGGAGTCTCCTTTTTGGTGAGCGTTAACTAGGGACAAAAGGTTTCTTTGTAGGTTTGGGAGGTAGAGAACATTATGCTAAAGAAAGTTAGAAAGTATAGCTAGTTTGAGCCCTATGGGGCCAAGTCTATAGGGACTTATTATTGACTTGTTTCTAAGGTAGATTACTCAATGTACATTGTCACTAAAATATTAGAAAAAAATATTTCCAAAAATTCACTTTCCATGTTTCACTTGTATGAGGAAACCATGCATCTTACCACAATGGAAATGGATTGTTAAACAAGTTTTTAGTCACTCCAATTTCGCAATCTACCACAATATAACGAGAAGATTCAAATGCTTTACCTTTCCCTAGATCTGGTGTTTTAGCTTTCTCTTCATTTATTTCTTACTATATTGTGTCCCAAGAAAATAATTATTCTTGCCATAAGAAAAAATACAATGGAAAAGAAAATGCTTCTTTATGGAATACTGAAGGTATAAATGCAACTTCATTAATTGTGCCCTTCGGGCATATTGTAAAATCAATGCATATCATCATATTAAGGTAGCATCAAAAGCCATTGTAATATTAGCCTATATTGTAATGTGAAAGTGACTTATACAACCTTATGAAACAAACATAGAGAGAAATAGAGATCACATAGTGACTTTATTCTCTTTAGTTGCAACAGAGGAGGTGAGATGGTCATATCCAAATTACAAAGGCAAGTATTTGCAATGGCCTTGGAGAAATCCTAACAAATTTCTATGTCAATTAGTTCCTTTTAAGGGTATCCTTTTATAATAGATTCCCTTTCAATTTCTCTTTATCGTCGACTTGTCGTTGTTGGAAAATAGAATGGAAACCACCTCATATAATTGGACGAACCATCTAATTGACCTGGAAGTAGAAATTAGAATTGAAATAGATAAGAGAAATATTTGAATAGAGTTATTTCAAGAGAATATGAGCATGCACTCTTTTCCTACCCTCGAGTACCTAATGGAGGCATGCTGGCTCGTGAAGTTGGATGCATCAAGACACATTTTCTATTCTAATTTTCTATTTACATATTTACAAGTTTTTGCCTAATCCTAGAGGATTAGATGTAAATACAAATTATCTTCCCGAGAACACACTACTTAAAACCATCATAGCTCAATCTTAACTATAGATCTACCAAAAGTCGGCAAGAATCAAATATCTAAGAGCGAAACATTTATTTAACTTTTGCACTCAAAAAGTCATTTTCATTTTGATAGATTTCATCCCTCTCAATGCTTGGTGAATCGAAAATTCAGATGGATCTATGATGGATTTACTAATAAAATAATATCATACATTAAATGTTATGGGTACACAGTTTATATAGTCATTTATTAACTAATATTGGACAACTTAGTGATTCGTACAATGGAATGTTATCCCCTCCGCTCAGTTCCAAATTCCACGAGGGGACGTCTTTGACCTACTATGATAAGACTCAAGGAGTAGACTCCCATACCCTCGACGCACCTAGGCACTTGCTAAGTCATAAATTCCTAGTATATTTGGTTTATGGAGGCTCTTACTAGGTCATAAATTCATGGTCTATTTGGCTTATAGGGTGTTGGATATACTCTTTATGTCATAGTGCTAGCCACTAGTTTTACCTCCCACATTACTCTAAAGTGTTATATTAGTAGCCACAAGGTTTCATCTTGGGCCTTGCCCAAATTACTTCAAAATTAACCATACTATAAATGAATAAATAAATAAAAGAATTTTATGTAAATTAGTAATTAAAATGGAATGATTAACATTTTAACTAAATCAAATTACTTGAAAAAATAATGAACAAATAAATAAATAAAATAACAAAATAAAAATATTCCTATAAAAATGAAAATGACCCATGGTATTGAGAACATATGGTATTCAAACATGGTATTGATCCATGGTATTCATGTGGAATATAGCCTATTTAGAGGGGGAAATTGAATAGATCCATCTTAATTCCAGATTTGTTGGTTTTATTGTTTTATATTTAAATATATAATCTTAAAAAATAACATATATAAAAAAACAAAATTAAATTATTAATATTAAATAATTAAGAGAAATAAATAATTTAAAACTTCGATGATTAACCATATTGTAGTTCTAAATAACTCCACTATAAAACAATTCAAGTTGGTGAGATTTTTTGAAGTTTTTCCGGTGGGTTTTTCTGGTCTAATTTCTCTAAAATTAGGTAGAAAAATATTGAAATCACAAGTTTGATGGGTAACTACTAGTGTGATCACACACACCTCTATGGCTCTCATTACTCATTTCTTTGTGCACTATCCTCAAACACCATTAAATCCATTTCTATTTTCTCCTCCATATAGCCACTCTCTTGCTCCATCTATTGATTAACCATATTGTAGTTCCAAATAACTCCACTATAAAACAATTCAAGTTGGTGCGATTTTTTTGAAGTTTTTCCGGTGGGTTTTTCTGGTCTAGTTTCTCTAAAATTAGGTAGAAAAATATTGAAATCACAAGTTTGATGGGTAACTACTAGTGTGATCACACATACCTCTATGGCTCTCATTACACATTTCTTTGTGCACTATCCTCAAACACCATTAAATCCATCTCTATTTTCTCCTCCATATAGCCACTCTCTTGCTCCATCTATAGCATTGTTGATCCACATCATCAGAAAGCCTTCTAAAATAACTTGTATTCTCCAAATCCACATGACCTATCATCAGAATTACTTGTGTCCATTTAGTGGGCATCAATGTCCTTTGCGAAGGCCATGGTATACTTTAGTTGAATATGCACATTGTCAAGTTAACAATAGCTCAGATTGATTTGCTTTCATTAATTGGAAGGTAATTGCGTTGAGAGGTGCATTGTACAACCTAGTATGTAGGGGATGTGTAAGTATGTCACCTCTCCAATAAAATAAGAAGAAAATAATAATGTGAAAAGAAAGCAAATATTAAAATAACCATATAGGTAATAAAATTACAGTACAATTCAATAGGAGGAATTGAAAATCCTACTCCAAAATCTTTAATATTTCTTTTAATTAAATATTTGTAAAATGAATATTTAAAAGGAAAATACATATTTCATTGGCATATTAAAATCTTTAAAGACATTAATATTTCCATGTAAAAGTTGTAATATTTGAAAATATTAATTTTGTTATCATGCCATGTAAAAATTTCTAATGATGTGTTGTATATGTCAAAAAAAGATAGTGTGCCAAAGTTACGACCCTAGGAAGTTGGTGTACCAACTTACCTAAACATAGCCCAAAAGTTGTTGGCACTTCATATCCTAGGGTTAGGATTTATGTTTTTAGGGTTTTACTTGTTTCTTAATAATAAAAGGGACTTTGAACCTCACTGTCATACATCTCAAAGGCACGTAGCCAGCACACCTCTCCTCAGTGAAAAAATACCATCACCCGAGCTAGTTTACTTCCAATCTATATGTAAAAAAAGTTCAATATTTTGTTATTAATGGATTGAAGTTTAGTTTTTGTTGTAGCTCCATATTTCTGTTTAAATCTATATTTAATTTGATTCCTACGTAAATTTGTATTAGTGGAATTAGAGTGGTTTTCTCTTTCTCTTTTTTCTTTGTGAATTATCCGTGATGACGTCAGGGTATCAAGAGTTAAGACTTGAACTAGTTGAACGCTTTCAATACTTACCTCACTGAACCCGATGAAATCCATGGCATAGGTAAATAAATACGAGAGAGTAGGAGATCCTTTCAAATCATTTCTCAAAAAATCTCTTAAGCGATAAAAGAACAAAATGATGTATAATGTTTCCTAGATCCTTCAGTTGATATGAGTGGGCAAAGCATATTCATTCGACACCCATCTCAATGGTGTTGCCACCTTTGAAGTACAAGTAAACTTTTCCATTCCTATATTTCAAGGATAGATAGATGTAGATGTTGTAGATAGATCGTTAAATCTACTGAAAAGATATTTTTATGTCCATAATTTTTCCAAGAGGGAAAATATTACCTTTTCACTACTTAAAGATGCCCGCCATGTCAAGGACTCGTGGGAAATGTACTAGGAGAATAGGGATGATAGGGAACCCTCACTACTTTCAACTACACCCACCTGGAATTATTTATGATATTTTGTTAAGGAACAATATTACCCCATCGAGAGATATGAAGATAACTACATAAAATGGACGAGATTGCAACAAGGAAGGGACAAAGAAGCATCTATTTGTCAACTACCATGACTATCTACACAATTATAGCCAGGATCATATGGAGTTCCTAGAAAACTCTTTTCTTGGGACAACATACCAATATGTTGTCAAGATTGAACAGAAATTTAAATAGAAGAAGTGAGACTTTGGATTTGTGAATCCAAAGCAAAGAAGGGACACCCCCAAATTGTTGGAGAAATGAAAAATCCAAGGTGGGTTGACCTAGGACAACCCATTGAAGCCGCATGTAAATAGAAACACCACAAAGACAAATAAGGACATAAGAAATTTGTGTGAGTTCCACAAGAGCCCCATTCACAATACAAGTGAGTTTTGCACTAGCATGTCATTAATGGTTGAGTTAAAGGATTCATTTTAAGATCCACATTCTGACTCTAAATTAGAACTCAACAATGAGAATGACAAAGGGACATAGATTATCAATCCAGATCCTAGAGCCATAGTTTCCACTCCCAAGATGTAGAAGTCTGAGTCCGTAGATCTAAAGGTAGGGGAGTTTCTCTTCCACTCACAAATGTGCTTGAAGGGGTCTCCCCTGCAGTTCTCTTTCGACAACAACAACTAAAAGAATGTAATTTCGAAAGAGGTCGTTAAGAGATTGGGACTACTGACCAAACCACACCCAATGTCATACACCATTCTGTGGATAGACCAAGGAAGAGAACTTTGCATTATCGATCAGCATAGATTACCTAATTTGTCCCTTGGTTGCAACACTAATGATTGTTCTCAACTTTTGTGGCCACAACACCTCTTGATGGCTACAACTATACAAAAATGATCCATACTTTTCCACCACATACTAGATGTTAGTGGATGGAAAGCTAATTCCTGAATTCTACATCCATTATGCATTACTATGCTACATGCGTCACCTTTCTGTTTCTTTACACAAGTGATACAAGATGATTTGCAAGGCACACTACAATCATGTTGCATGTTACTTTGGTGTGGAGAAAATATGGAAGTACTGCAAAAGTATTTTTATTGGCAAAAAATATAATGGAACATTCTAAAATATATCATATCCTTAAGTACCTGTGACATCACCAAACAAACCCTCAAGAAGCAAGACTTTTATGTTCCTCTGCCTACTCCCAGCCAACCCTCAGTATCCATTTCCATCAACTATATGTCTAGCATCCCTTCTACCAAGCATGGTATGACTGTGTATTTTTGGTTGTGAAAAAATACTCTAACATGGATATATTGGCAACCTACAAGAAGATTATCATAACATAAGACACCACTAAATTCTTTTCTGAACGAGCATGGGTACGTTTGGTATCCCACATACCCTTATCACAAATCATGATAGGAGGTTCCTGAGCACATTTTGGTCAAGCCTTTGGTAATTATTGAACACCAAGATCACCAGGTTGATTGCAATCCTCCCATAGACTAATGGCTAGATAGAGATCATCAACAGGATGATTGTGCACATACTGTGCATGTATAACTCAAAGCACCCATGAGCATGGGATGAGAGCCTTCCCTATGTGCAAGATAGTTGTAATAGAGCTCTCATAACTTGATGGGCCACAACCCCTTTCAAGTGGGTATTAGATTTCAACTATTTTTTTTGATTGATGTTGTCACACGTCATGCGAATACGCAAGAAAAATATGTAGATGTAGAATCTGAAACTGATAAAGAAACTAAGTTTATTGAATTCATCTAGAACATCCACTAGTAGGATCATGTCATCTTGGATAAATCGAATTCCAAGTACAAACAATGACATGATAATCATTAGATGCCACATAAGTTTCAAGTGGGAGACAAAGTTTGGCTAAATTTATAAAAGGAATGTCTTGTCGGATCATCAAAAGCTCCACCCACTCTGATACAAGTCTTACACCATCACCAATGTCATGGGAAACAACTCTTTTAAGCTCAACATTCCCCCATTCCCTAGCCTTCACCTAATATTCATATGGACTTCCTTCAACCATACTTTCCACCATTGTTGGACAACCTATGGAATAACTAACACCAACAAAGTTCAACCTAGACTGCATGGAACATGCCACAAGTGATCATATCATGGAAATAGAGATCAAGAACACTCACCATGTTTGCTACTTTTAGTATTTTTTTTGGTCTTAAACTTCCAGAGCCATTTTGAGGCCCTAAGCGATGTGTTTTTCGAAAATAGGAAAACATGTACCTCGTGGTAGGGGTTTGAAATCAAAATTTGTAGTCCTTAATAAATATTTCTAACGAGATATCGTACATGTCAAACAAATATTATATGAAAATTTTAAGACCCCAAGAAGCTATTGTACCAACTAATCCTAATGGGGCTCACAATTTTTTGGTGTTTCATCTCCTCGGGTTAGGTTTCTACATGTTTATAGTTTTCCCTTGCTTCTAAATACCAGAAAGGTCTTCAATCCTCATCGTAATACCATTTATGGGCATGTAACCACCACCTCTTCTTAGAGAAAAACTAGAATCACCTGAGCTAGCTTATTTCCATTATGCATGTAAATTTTTTTAATATTTTGGTTTAATGAATTGAAGTTCAGTTTTCACAATACCTTTTTGTTTTTGTTTACTTTTTTATTTCATTTCATTGTTACATAAATTTGGATCATCAAGATGATTTCAAATTTAACGATACTCTGTATTGATATGCTTGGTTCAATCATGGAATTTGGTATTCTTGGCTAAATTAATTGTAGAATTTTTATCAATTAGATGAGGAGTAGAGTGCACTTGTTTCCCCAACAAATATTCAAGAATTTTTTTAGGCCACACAATCTCCTTGGTTTCTTCTGCAAATGCCAAAGATTATTTATGAGAGAATCATAGTCTTTTTAAATTTCTTCTCTACATTCGTCATCAGAAGCTACTTATTTAAATAAAATTGACTTGAAATTAGTAGAAAAAATTAGTTTACAATTATAAGAAACATCCTTATCAATTGTTGAATTAGAATCGCCTACTTCACCTTCATTTTGTCTAGTGGGACTTCTCATTCCTATCCTTCTAGCCTCATCAGGATGAACACTTTCAAGTGCCTTGGTGAGCCGTTTTGGAGGACCTTTATGATATGGTCCAAGCTATTATGTTGACTAAAATGGGGTTGCAACAAGATTTATCCTTTTAATAGTCTCAATTAGACCACTTAGAGTGTAACTATTTTTATCTGAAGAAGTGGCTAGAACTTCATGAGGGGGGAGACTACCTTAGAAGGAGATTCCATAGATTGATCTAAGATAGGTATCCATGCTTCAAGATGTGGAATCTCATTATTAAATTTCTAAACATGTTTATTCCTTACTGGATGTGTCCAAACTGTCAAGCTGTCGCTCAATATGCTTGTCAATCTTGGAAGATTACAGAAAAAGACATCTCTAGATAATGAAAACTTCTTATTTACTTCATTGTAGATATGATATGATTTGGAGGTATCCAAGTACCCTAAGAAGATTCACTTTTGACTCCTTGTACCAAGTTTGTTTTCTTTTCCCTTAGGAATCAAGGCATAAAAGGTGGAACCAAATATTTTGAGATGCCTTACTAAGGAAATGTGGTCATACCACATTTTCATAAGGAATCTTGTTTCTGGGAGCATGATATCGAGTTATATTTTTAATATACATTAAACATAGGAATGCATCCACCCATAACACCATCGTTAAATTTTCGAAAAACCTCATTGAACATTCTTGTGACTGATTCTTCTCTTCTTGTGAAAGGCATATAATTTCTTTAGAATACTCAACATATGTCTTCCTTTTCCCAAAAGTTTTCTCTCTTTATGAAAACTTGTCCACAAGAGTGTCAAAAGAAATATCCTTAAGTTGGGAACTAGATTGTAAGTATTCAAGATGATGAGAATATGTGAAATATAATGCCTTCATGAAATTTATGAGAGGAATGTCCATTTTAACTCTAGAGGTTTCTACACCATACATGATAGGTCTAATTTTAGAGGCTATGGAAAGAGGATCATGATATTTCAACTTGAGATTAAAGAGTTTGATCATCGACTTGAAAACATCGAGCTCATATTGTGAGTCATATAAATCTTTCAACCTCTTTAAGGAGTTAAAATAATTTGTAATTGGAGTTATATGATGACTCAATTATTCATATAAAAATACAACAATGAGGGCATAGGCATTACTTTAACGTTCTCCTATATCGCAAGTTTTTTGTATGTTGTAGGATTTGCAGGAAGATTTCCATCTTCTTCTTCACAAGGACCTTTCCATGGGTCATTAAAGATAAACACGTGTTTGATATTTTTTGGATCATTCATGGTATTTGTTATTCTAGTGAGAACTACTTTGAGAATGGATATGAGGGAATACATCTTCATGAAACTATAATCTATTCACTAATTTGAGGCATTAAACACTTCCTCCAAGGAAAATAATTATTCTTTCCCTAAGAAAAAGTACAATGGAAAAGAAAATTCTTCTTTATAGAATACTCAAGGTATAAATGCAACTTAATTAATTGTAAAATCAATGCATATCATTATATCAAGGTGGCATCAATACTTATTCTAATATTAACCCATATTGTAATATGAAAGTGGCTTAACAAGCCTTGTGAAGAACAAACGTAGAGAGAAATAGAGATCACATAGTAACTTAATTATCTTTAGTTGCAACAGAGGAGGTGAGATGGTCATATCTACAGTATGAAGGGAAGCGTTTGCAATGGCCATGGACAAATCCTTGCAAATTTCTATGTCAATTAATTTCTTTTAAGGGTAGCCTTTCATAATAGCTTCCTTTTCAATTTCTCTTTACAGTCAACTTGTCGTTATTGGAAAATACAATGGAAACCACTTCATATAATTGGATGAACCATATAATTGACTTCGAAGCAGAAATTAGAATTGAAATAGATAAGAGAAATATCTGAACAGAGTTATTTCAAGAGAAGATGAGCATGCACTCTTTTCCAACACTCGAATCCCTACCGGGGGCTTGCTGGCTTGTGAAGCTGGATGCAACAAGACACATTTTCTATTCACATATTTACTAGTTTTCGCCTAAACCTAGAGGATTAGATGTAAATACAAATTATCTTCCGGACAACACATTACTTAAAACTGCCATAGCTCCATCTTAACTCTAGATCTACCAAAAGCTGACAAGAATTAAATCTCTAAGAGCGCAAACATTTCTTTAAGTTTGCACTCAAAAAGTCATTTTCATTTTGATAGAATTGATGCCTCTCAACGCTCGGTGAATTGAAAATTCAGATGGAGCTATGATGGTTTTGCTAATAAAATAATATCATACATTAAATTTTATGGGTAAGCAGTTTATATAGTCATTAAAATGTCATGTGAAAAAAATTATCTTTATCTCGTAAAAAAAATAATCTCATTTATTAACTAATATGGGACAACTTAGTGATTCGTACAATGGAATGTTATCCCCTCCACTCAATTCAAGGGGACATATTTGACCTTTTATGATAAGACTCAAGGAGTAGGCTCCCCTTCCCTCAAAGCATCTAGTCTCTTGCTAAGTCATAAATTCCTAGTATATTTTGCTTATGGAGACTCTTCCTAACTCATAAATCCTTATTATACATGGTTTACCAAAGCTCTTACTATGTCATAAATTCCTTTATGATAAGACTCAAGGAGTAGGGTCTGCTTCCCTCAAAGTATCTAGTCTCTTGCTAAGTCATAAATTCCTAGTATATTTTGCTTATGGAGACTCTTCCTAAGTCATAAATCCTTATTATACATGGTTTACCAAAGCTCTTACTATGTCATAAATTCCTAATGTATGTCGCTTATGAAGGTTCTTGCTAAGTCATAAATTCATGGTCTACTTGGCATATAGGGTGTTGGATATACTCTTTATGTTAGAGTGGTAGCCACTAGTTTTACCTCTCACATTACTCTAAAGTGTTATACTTGTAGCCACAAGGTTTGATCTCGGGCCCTGCCCACATTACTTCAAAATTAACCATACTATAAATAAATAAATTAACAAAAGAAGTTTATGTAAATTAATAATTAAAAATTGAATGTTTAACATTTTGACTAAATCAAATTACTTAAAAAATAATGGAATAAATAAATAAATAAAATAACAAAATAAAAATATTCCTATAAAAATGAAAATGACCCATGGTATTGAGATCATATGGTATTGACCCATGGTATTGAGAACCTATGGTACTGATCCATGGTATTCATGTGGAATATAGCCTATTTCGAGGAGGGATTGAACCCCTATAAACAAAATGTTTAACATTTTAACTAAATCAAATTACTTAAAAAATAATGGAATAAATAAATAAATAAAATAACAAAATAAAAATATTCCTATAAAAATGAAAATGACCCATGGTATTGAGATCATATGGTATTGACCCATGGTATTGAGAACCTATGGTACTGATCCATGGTATTCATGTGGAATATAGCCTATTTCGAGGAGGGATTGAACCCCTATAAACGAAATGTTTAACATTTTAACTAAATCAAATTACTTAAATAATAAATGAATAAATAAATAAACTAACAAAATAAAAATATTCGTATAAAAATGAAAATGACCCATGGTATTGAGATCATATGGTATTGACCCATGTTATTGAGAACCTATGGTACTAATCCATGTTACTTATGTAGAATATAGCCTATTTAGAGGGGGGAATTGAAACCCTATATCCATCTTAATTCCAGATTTGTTGGATTTGTTCTTTTATATTTAAATGTATACTTTTTAAAAAAACATATATGAAAAGAATAACTTAAATTATTAATACTAAATAATAAAGAAAATTAAATAATTTTTAACTTCAGTCGTTAACCACACTGTGCTTCCAGATAACTCCACTATCAAACTATCATAGTTGGTGTGATTTTTTGAAGTTTTTGGGTCTAATTTCTCTAAAATTAAGCAGGAAATTATTCAAATAACACGTGTGAAGGGTAACTCCTAACGGTCCAAGTGCCCTAGGGGTTTTCAAGGTGCTCAATCCATATATACACTAAAAAAACTAGTTTAAATAACACAAATGAAGATTTAACCTCAATTTTTCTGGCGAATTCCGGCAACGAAAAATCCAAAAAGTCGCTCTAAAGACAACCCAGGAAACTATCAATCTGATTTTTAGGGAAAAACTTTTTAGAAACTAAGATCTAGAATAGTAATCTTGACTTGGTCAAATTATCAATAATTTATAAGAATTTATGAATTTTTGGACTTTTAAATAAATGATTTTCCAAGTAAATACCATGTATCAATACCATGAGTTCTAAAAAATTCCTGAACCGGAAAAACCCAAAAATCAAATTCGATAATGATTTAAATGATAATAAATCAAAGTAGATTCTTATAGGTAGGTCACACTTCAGCTTTCCATTGACATAGTTTCAAATATTGGGATACTAATCTAGTAAAAGAAGTGTTTGAAGCTGCAAGTCATCACTGTAGTGATGGCCGTAATTACCGATCTTCCAGATGATCTCCTTAGACGTTGCTTATTGAGAATGCCCAACAGGTCACACAAATATCTCAAGTCTGTGTGCCGAAGGTGGAAAGCTATGTTGGCTGATCCTAAATTTTATTCTGATAGAAAACTCGCTAAAAAGAACAAACAATTTTTATGTTTTCTTAAAAGAAAAAAGTATCCTTATGTCGATGGGATAACACTGTATGACCCTGTGGAGGGCACTTGGGAAACTGTACCAATCAATATCCCCACTGTGATGGAATTCCAATGTCCTGTAAATGTGTTTCCGTGAATAGAAATCTGGTTTTCATAGGCGGAGTGCATCCATCCAATCACAGAGAAATGAAGGGTATTTACATTTATGATTTTGTGTCAGCCAGATGGAGCCGCGGAGCTGAGATTCCTAATATTCGTATGCCGCTTGTTCTTCTACGGGACGTATCTACTTTGCGGGCGGGCATGATGGGCATGGCAACGATCGGCGGAAGCTTACGACGTGGAGGAGGATAAGTGGGAAGTTTTGCCTCGCATGAGCGAACCACGCACCAATTGTCAGGCTGTTTGCACGGGTGGGAACGTGGACAACGTTGGAAAATATGTGGAGTTTAGGAGGACGTTTAATTTCGTGTGTGCATTGTTTTTGCTCTGGGCAGTTGCATGCAATATGAGAGTGAGAGTGAGAGCAACATTTGGACTGTGGTTGTTTCTCTTCCGCTAGAATTTCCCTATTTTAGCAGTGTTACACAGTGGTACGATTGGATGTTTGTCTGCAGGTCGCGTAATGTCTCTTATCTTGTTCACCTGGAGACTGGGCAGGCCGTTACATTTCAGAGTGGGCAAGAATTTCTGAGCCATGTAACTACGTTGGAAATTTGAAGAAGCTAGGTTGGTCAAAATGTTTTCATTCGTTAAAGCGATCTCGTTTTAAACGAACCCGTGGAAATGCAATTAGAATATTAGATGAATCAACATTATATACACTGCTAGTAACAAAATGTACAAAACGTTTGTTTGAATGTTTCTATGTTTAACTTGCTTGAATGTTTACGTTTATAGTAATATATATTTATTGGTTATGTATGGTTATAGATGTGTTTGCGGTTATTTTAAAATTATTTAAGAAAGAGTATTTTGAAAACATTTTAGATGTTAATAGGTTTACAATTTTTTATAGTGCTTAGATGGAATTAATGCTCAAATTGTTCAAGCTTAATTAATTGAAAATTAAGTAGTGAAGAAATGCGGTAAGCAGGGTTGGAATTTGGATTTCTCTTTACCCGTCATACAAATTTTTTTGACGTTTTGGGTATTTAGGCTTCCCGTCAATAAACGTTATGTTGAGAAAATTTCCCTTCAAGACGTTCTCATAATAAATTAACTCTTCACCAATAAATGTTTGATTAAAAAATTACTCTTCAATAACATAATTATGTTTAAAAATTTCATATATTTATCCCTTCAAAAAACCAAAATATGAAAAAACTAAATTGTGGAGGTTTCAACAAAAAAGTGTTAAACATTTGAAATTTGTTGGTTGAAAGTATATATTTAGTCCTAACTAAAATACAAGATGGTTATCCATTGTATATATCTAAATTATCATTTAAAACCAACAATTTGTAACTCAATTGTGGAAGTTTCAACCAAAAAAAATGTTAAGCATTTGAAATTTGCTTAGTATATATAAGAGTCGTCGGAGGAATTGCTCAGACAGCCAAAAGTGGCCAGAATCTGGGCAAAAAAATTTCAAAAGATCTTGTAGAGGCAGTGTTTGAATCTTGTTTTCGATGGTAGAAATAGATTCAACACCATCAAAAATATGTAGGACACCTAAAATTTTGAAGTTTAACAACTATAACTTGGATTTACAAAAATCCTTGCCAGGTTATTTCTAAATATAACCGGAATTTCCATAACTTTCCAGGCAATTCCTCCCGCTAATTAGACTACGCTGTATATAATTAGTCCTAAGTAAAATACAAAATGGTTATCCATTGCATATTTCTAAATTATCATTTAAAACCAACCATTTAAATTATGCAACTTGAATATTTAGATGCCTAATATTTAAATTATCATTTAAAATCAACCAGATTTCTAATAAAACTAACTTGCATATAAATTTAGAGATAATTTCTGACATTATCTAATATAAAGTTTGATACAAAATACCCGGTGGGCAGGTTGATGAGGAAGGTGAGCAGCATCTTGAACTTACTTCCCGTCATAGGCCAATCTGGCATGCATCTCCACAGTGATGGCGTCAACCAACTGCCTCAAACGATACAAAGGAGTAGAGCATCCCTCCTCGAAATCTCGCAGAATGCCCAACACACGGTTCCACTTGCGTGGACTCCTCACAGGCCTTGCCGCTAGCAAAAAGGTAACCTTGCACGACATTGCAAGGCAAGCCATAGCCAGTCCCAACGCTGCCTAACTGTTAACCCCCGCTCCAATACCACCTCCATGGAAATCTACCAGAAACACCAGAAATAGACATAAATTCTCATCAATTACCCCCGCAGCAGTAGAAGGCGTTCACTAACCCAATCCATCGCTCAAATAGAACCCAAGAATCCAAATCCAACAGAAATTCGCTTCTCTGAGTTCCTTCCTTCGACCTAGAAGAGTCAAACCAACCAAGCAATCGAATCAATTGTCATATCCTGTGAAAATGCCTTTCGCGATTCCAAGAATCCCCCGCGCTCCCCCACCGGATGAATTCCTTTGTCTGTCCTCTCAAGACGGGTGCGTATTCCCGAGGACCATATGGGCGCCTGGCTGGCTGGCAGGTCAAATGCATTAAAATCCTTCAAACAAGAATACTCAGAAAAACGCAAGAAACCGCCATAAAATCATCGGCAAGTGCTCAAATTTGCAAGCAAATTACTTGATGAAATGTTTGCACTGCGATGACACAATTTCCCAGCGTTTGATTTAAATTATTATTTTCTGCTCTACTCAAGGGAAAGGACAAGGGCAGTTGAGGGGGCCCTTGGCAGCGATAAATCTGCACCTATCTTTCATCACATCAATCCCATTCAAACCAGAAAAAATACTCAAATATTTTAAAGCCCAAATTTTGCAAAAAGAAAAAATAAACAAAAAGAAAAAGAAACTCTTGGTAGTTTTTTGGGCTTTCTATATACCATTTGGAAAGTTACTGTTCCGTATCTAGATAATGTGATCCGTAATTTAATATGCTTATTGGTTACCGATGCTGAATAGAATTTAACATATTTTAAGTGAAAAAAACTTGCCCAAAAATTACTCTATTATATGAAAAATAAAAAGGCGTAAGAACGTTTTGGAAAAAGTTCCAAACGTCAAAAATACGTTTTTGACTCTTCTGGGCACATCACTGAAAACGGGCATTGACAAATTCCAGCCGTCAAATACGTTCAAAAAGCCTTATGACGGGCAAAATGCCCGTCAAATTCCATTCCTGGCGGTAAGGTTTTGTTTTATTTGGTTAAATTATATTTAAAAATTGGTAATGAATAATTAAATATTCTGAAAATCTGGATTTCACATCCTAAGTCTTCCATGTTTTTCCTTATTCTCATTAAAATACATTTCTGAGGAGGATTAAGAAGAAATACCGGAACAATATTTCCAATCTGTACTCTAGCTCAAAGACCATTTTATCACCTTATCATTTAGTATCAGCATAAAAACCTCTTCATATCCATTTCAGAATCATGGTAACAAAATTTCAAGGAAAAAATCATGGAGATAAAAAAGTTTTTACTTTTAAATGAAATGAAAAAATTGCCAGGAGCTGTGAGTCTGCCAAATTTTGAAGAAATAGAGATTATTCTAATGTTTTATTTATTTATATACTTATAATTAAAGTGTTACAAAAATTTTAAATAAATGGAGATCGTTTTCATATTATTACATAGATTTAGTAAAAATTTGAAAAAAATGGAGTACTATAGTTTTGGTTGGAGAAAGGGAACCCGGACAAGGTTGGAAAATATGTGGAGTTTAGGGGTACCATTAACTTCATGTCTGTGCTTTGTTTTTGCATGTGTTGTATAAAAGATGAGTGATTAAGTATAAGACTGCGAAAATCGTTTGGATTGTGGCTGTTTATTTTCGGCCATATATTGGTTTACTTTCAGACTATATATATATAACTTTGGGTTGCGGTTGCTTCTTTTCCACTACATATTTGTTTATTTTCAGACTTGTTAGAATGATAAGTTTGGTTATATATATATATATATATATATATATATATATATATATAACCAATGTAGATAAATCTTAATTCTAGATCTTTCAAGCTTTGAGAGGGATTAAATCTCTTTTCACTCTAAAATAGCTTTACGCCTCAAGGTATTTGGTAACCCATGGTATTTACACATGGTATTAACATGTGATGAAACTTATTTAAGGGCTTCAGAAATTCCTAGATTACTTTGAATTTGTTAGGAAATACCATTATTGTAAAAGGAATCTAAAAACTATAAAGAAATAATTATGTTGTTTAGCAAATTTTATAGAAGGAAACATTTCCAAGTTTATGAAAAATTCAATGTATCTAGTGGAGACTCCACCAATTGTTAGGGATGTAAGTTATAAATAATATGAACAAGAGTAGAACCAAGTTTGAAAAAAATTAGGTAGTTATTCATTGATGGAATATTTATTAGTTAAAAAAAGATATAATAAATTGGTTGAAGAGAACATGAATAATTAGTTTAGTCAAATACATATAAAGAATGATTGATTTTATAAATGAAAACATCACACAAAAACAAAGAATAATTATTTTCTCTGCCCAATATCACACAAGCTAAGAATAATTGTATTCAAAGATTAAAAATATAATTATCAACAATAAATTTGATGTGGTGTAATAAGGAGTCCTCAACTGATCACCACAAACACACAATTTGAGGCTGGAGAGGCGATTTGGATAGACAAACAATTCAAGAATTGTATAGGTAATGCAATGGAACAACCAAGTTGGATGTGATCTATTTTGAAGTTGAGTCTCAAGATTGGTTTTGGAATGGTGTCTTGAATGAAATAATGGATGGTTTTTAGAACAAAATCACTTCAAATATGACTAAAAAACTCTTGATTTAGCTTGGGATGATTTTTAGTACAAGTTTGGAAATTACTTTCAAATTGACGTTTTACGATGAGAACAACACGGTATTATGTGAGAAAAAACCATGGATGATTTTGAGGTGGATTTGTGTCAAGGTTGTTGGGTAACAATCAAAGATACATTAGAAGTTTTATGTTGTTGTATAGAGATATAGTTTGAGCTAATCACCCCTCAACGTATCTTGTACTATTGTATTAACAACACATAAGTTCTATCATTTTGCTAAACCGATATTATGGACATCTTGGTGCGACCCAAACATATATGCTATATAATTGGCTAAATGCATACTTGTATTTGGTACTACTAAATTGGGTAAGTGTATATATATATATATATATATATATATATATATATATATATATATATATATATATATATATATATATAGGTGCCATAACTAGCCCCTTAATGATTGATTAAGGTTGTGGGAAATCAAGGCTTAACATTCTACGCCACCTTAAGAAGGTGAGATTAAAAACATTATTCCTCTTGTAACCACCTTAAAATTTCTTTTTGGAGTCCAACATTGTTTTCTACTCATCTAGAGCTTTCCAATTATATATAATTTATGTCATTTTGAGTTCCAAACACAAATATTGGTCCCTTAAGAGATTTTTGTACTTAGACCACATCAAATTATCTATACATTTCGAAAATGGAAGATGACATGGCAAAAAATGCTATATGCCAACTTCCATTATCAACCAACCTTATCCCTTTGATACCATCAATCTTAACACTCCCACTTTGACACGATCAATTTGACTCCTCTAAAATTGTCAAACTTAAATTTATGCCTTGACAAAATGAATTTAACTCACTTTGGCTTTGTTGTGGTCAATACTTCTTTCAATCTCACTTAAACATTTCCAAAATAAATACTTAGTTTTTCTATCCTTTTTTCGCTTCCCGTGACCACTTTCTACTCAAAATTGACTAAAAAATGGACCCAATAGGCCCTAACCAAAACATATTGACTCACCCCCTACTTAATCTTTTTCTTGCATAGTTGATCCTTCCTCCAATCAAGGACCCAACTTAAGAACAATTTGAACTTAATAGAAATTTATTGAGCAAACTGCAAAAATGAGGTATATGCATCTAAGTAGACTTCCGCAACAAAATGTTGCCTTGATTAACAAAATTTTGAGTGTTTTAAGCATATATCCCTTATGGTTGAGTTGTGAGAAAAGCATTCCATTATTTATCTATAGTACAATTGAGTTGGTGTAACTAAAAATATTCTTCATGGAAGTTAGGTTTAAGATCCTGAATAATCTATTTAACCTTGTGATATTCACCCTCCATCGCAGAAATTTTTGTCTCTTTGTCTTGAATCTAAGTGAAATGTTATATTTCAAGGAGGGATCAATGAGAGAAATAGAATCCACCATTAAATTATTACTTTTCTCCCACATCTCATATAGTGGTTTGTTTTGCTTTCCCAAGAATCCTCACCAATATTTCACTTCCCATAGTATATCTCGAGAGTCCTATGTTTGATGTTGAAGGGTAGATTAGATAGTGGACCCTTGCTAAAATACAAGGTTTATCTAGTACAATATCTCCTATGTCTAATCTGGTACTGTTTGTCATAAGACATAGATAGTTTGCTAGACATATTTATTGTTAGACGGTAAAGATGTATCGCCATCTTCAATAATGTCTAAGCATTGGAGTAGTCAATAAGATTAATTATCCTCAAGTAAGTTAGGACTTGTCTCCACCAGAGAAGGGAGCATATCAATATGCTTTAAAATCACGTCAATTAACTCTTTCTCAATCTTGTCCATTTTTTGTAAGAACTGAACCCATTCCTATGTCATTGGAATACATTGTTATTGTAGTTATTGACGTGGATGTGTAAGATCAATATGAACATTCTCTTTAGAAGTCATATGTTGTTCAAATTACAAAGAGGAAGCCTTCATAAACTGGTGTAATTACAAAGATGACCGTTCCTGAAGAGTTTTAGTTGGAAAAGTATTCATAGGTTGAAATATCTACTACAGAGGTTAACCATTACTAAGATTTATATTTTATTTTCCTTGTGTTGAAATATTTGGATGTTCACTGTGATATTGCCCAATGTTAATTTGAACATATTCATACGCTTATGAAGGTATCATAAGTACTCTATTAAGCGATTGGGCACAAATTTTCAAAATGTGGTTGCATTTCTCCACTTGAGATGTAACACCCTCCTCCCACATTTACGACGCATATGAATACACTTCAACATCACATCAATTAACTCTTGCTCAACCTTGTCCTTTTTTTGTAAGAACTGGACTCATTCCTCTATCATTGGAAGACATTGTTATTGTAGTTATTGATCGGGATGTGTAAGATCAAGAGGAGCATTCTATGTAGAAGTCATATGTTGTTCCAATTATAAAGAGGAAACCTTCATAAACTAGAGTAATTACATAGATGACCATTCCTAAAGATGTTTAATTGGAAAAGTATTCATAGGTTGAAATATATACTACAAAGGTTAACCATTAGTAAAATATTTATTTGATTGGATTTGTGTTGAAATATTTGGACGCTCACTCTGATATTGCCCAAGGTTATGTCAAACATAGTCATACACTTACGAAGGTAGCATAAGTACACTATTAAGTGATTGGGCACACATTTGCAAAATGTGGTTCGATTTGTCCACAGGAAGTGTAACACCCTCTTCCCACATTTATGCAAGTTAACTGACCTACCGGGGTAAGCATGTGAAGAGGAATTACTATGATATGACTCAACATCTCTCAGGTGCCCAAGATCTAAACCACCCTTCCAAGTGCCCAAACATTGAGTTAACTTGCTTTCTCACTAATTTGGACTCCCTCACGCTCGAATAACACTGCTTGAATTCAACTGTATCCCTCTAGTCACATGCATAAGGATGTAAGGGAGAAATTGTAGTATCTTTCACCAGTTTTGTACGAGCGACCATGAGATCTAAGGACTTTTTTAAGGATAGTCTCCAAATCACTACCCAAAACTTAATAAACCTTTCATAAACGATAGATGACACAAGCAAATATCCTTCCATACAAACTTAGACAAGAACTTGACCTAGGAATGCCTAACCATCACAAACATTTTTCCAAACACATCATGGACATGCAATTTATAGGTCATAATTACATATATGAGCATAGGGATCTAATACTTATCTAAGAATCGTTAAGAAGGTCCAATGGCTTCTAAAAATAACTACATTATCATCTATTAGGTCATACATTCAATAAACATTCATTTAATAACATCATATTCATGAACAAAGTTGATAGTAGGAACAAGACAGTGTTTCTTTTATTGCAGATAACTATAACAAAAACATAGAAAGAGTTCACCTAAGTCTTCCTCTTTGGGCTCCAAGTGGAACCATCCTCCAGGTCCGTCCATTCCCGGTCTTCAAAAGGCTCATTCCATAACCAACACAAGGATATCTCCAACAAGTGAAAGGATATAAACTCTCAAGGAAACAAGGGTTTCCTAAACTTGGGGAAGTGCTTGAAGCACAGGGATCTTCAGACTTGATCAGGGGATAATCTCGGCATAGTAATTCTCTATATTCTCTCCTCCTTAAGGCCTTCCCATTGAAGTCCTTTTTTACTTCTCCCAAAGTAATTTTTTAGTTGGGAATCAGTTGGGAACAGTTGGGCGAGATGCACTAATAGGTAATCAAAAGGTAAAACTCATGACCTCTGCCCATAATTAAGGAATTTTTTTTTTAAGTGTTCTAAGACATATACGCGGGTTGGGTATATACTGACCCGTGTGTAGACACGTTTGATACAGGGCAAAGTCATGTACAGAGAGTAAAAAATTGTTTTTAAATATTTGGACCAAGTCTGGAAGGAGGGGTTTCCCTAGGCCATAAACCAAGCATCAAAGATACATAAGGTGATATTTGGAGCTATAACAGATGCCCCCTAATATATGAGGTCAGAAGAGGAACGTGATGGATGAAATGTAATAATTATATGGAAAGGAAACCTATCAAAAACTAAGACGGACTTCACCAGATTTCAGCCTGCCAAGCCAGCAAAAGAAGATTAGAAGGAAACAACTGTCTAAGGCAGACATACCCATGCTCAGGGAAAGTAAAGCATGTCTACATATCAAGTATAAGTAGATCCACTATGTATACAAGTATAAGGAACTAAAGTTACATAATAGATCATCTGATCACGATCGAACAAGTACATGTCTGAATATCACATATAAGAAGATGATCAATGAAACTGATCACTGATAACAAAAATTGATCCCAATAGTATCAAATGAGCATGATGGAAGAATATGGTACTCCATTGCAACTCGGATACCAACATATAGGATGTTGTTGTGAAGGACTACAACATGTAATGTGGAATGGTGTCAACTAGCAGCAACAGGAGCAACTGACAAGTGAACCAAAAAATGTTGATGAAATGCAAGGTCTTCACTGACCACCGTGGTACATTTCTACACAATGAGAATAAATGATCTGAAGTCAACCATGTGAGAAATTGTTTGATTACTAGTCATTGATGTATACCGTTAACAAATGCGAGACTACTCACTAGTTATGATAATGAGAGTCAATGTACCTAGTACAATCTAACAAGTGCAAATAGATGAGATGAAGTCGAACACCTGTAAGAATCTATCAATCAGGATACGATGATGGTTTCCCACTATCGATAGTGAAGGATCTGCCAATGATGACCGCAAACCTCAAGGTACTGCCAAATGGACTTTAGACCTTTGCCCTAAGCAATTAGTCGTAGTTGATAGGGAAAGATCTACTAGAAATGCATTAAGGCATCCTTCATCAACCTAGTGCGACTGTAACATGTAGGCCAATAGCGTGGAAGGAATCAGATGAAAAAAGATGTAGTAACTCAACTGAAGCACGTTTCCAGCATACACAAGATGTAGCTAACGCACGATAAAAACCCTCTGAACCAACCAATAATGAAAGCTGACACAAAGGCGAGGAATCCACCAATAGGGTCAAATGGAAAGAAAGGCACTGCATGAATCCCAATGTGTGATAATGAAAGTTGATGTAGAACACAAGTGAAACCACTCAATTAAAGACCCATGATACTGATTGATGCTGAGCACAAGGTGGCCTATCAATAATGAAAATAGTGCTAAGGTGCGGCTCTAGGTCTATCCTCAGAGCAAGATATCATCATCGATAAGGACAAGACCCTCCAGCAGGAATTCAATGGAGACCTTTTCAAACCGGCACAAGTAAAGGACCAATATAACTGATGTGATGCCAAACAAGATACTGACAACTAGGGATGGCTGACTGAAAATAGGTTAAGAGACACCGAAGAGAGGCCGACTCAGGCTTACTTCGCTTGAACAAAAGCACGACTCAATGATGACCATGTGGCAGCATATGATAACTCTTTATAAGTTTGCCATGTAGGAGGCACGAATGAACTCTACATATGATTGGAAGAGATAACCAATCGGAGGAGAACTGACTCAATAACAAGGTTAAGGTGTACCTAAGTCAAGCTAAAGCCCACCCAAATGGAGGAGATGCTTTATTCGAGTGCTTTGTTCAAGGGTGACATGACTGACTCTAGTTTCCAATAATAAATGGAAATTATGTCCCATTCTCACTCTTTTTTGGAATATGAAATTTCTTTTTCTTTTTCTTTAAGCTGGAAAAAGAATAAAAGAATGCTATAGTACAGTGGAAAGAATGAGTGTCAGTAAAATAGATGATCTATTTCCTGGGATGGGAACATTCCTATGCTCAATGTAGGGAGGTGAAGCTAGCCAAGGACAATCAAAGGGATGTTCCTTCCACGTGTCTGAAGGTGTGTCAAGTTGCAGAAGCTAAGTGATTGCAAGTTTGATTTTTGCAGAAGACATGGTCAAAAAAGTGGCTTAAAAATGAGTCCAAGTGAAGCCGGCTCAAGGCCAAAAGGTGCAAATGGTCAAAATGCAATGTGGTAGTACAACTCAACACAAAGGAGCCTCTAGGGTATAAAGCTAGAACGCAGCGAAGAAGCAAAGAGGAATGAGTCTTCAATGCACAAGTCATGGTGGGAAAAGAGAGGACTCCCGAGCCAATCATCTCACCTATAATCACAATATTTCGCCAATTAAGTTCTAAAACAGGGTTAAGCTAAAGGCTCTAGAAATATCATCATATAGCATGAAAGAAATGACATCTAAACTACCTAATTTGTTATGAAACCAGCTCAAGAAAAGATATAAAAGATAGATCAACGCCTTAGAATTCAGCCTCTTCGAGGGGGAAACCTCCTTTACATTACATAAATGAACAATTCTTCGATGATACAAATGAAAAGACCTCCTTCCTATATATAGGAGTCTAAGGGATCATAACATAATCAAAGCCGACATAACAATAATAATGTAAGGGCACAATAATAACAATAGTGGGCTTCTATGGGTCACAACAGTAACAATATGGGCACTACATGGGTACATCAATATAATAAGTGGGTTGTACTAATAACAATAAGGGGTTACACTAGTAGTATAGGGGTCTAACATGCCCCTCTCCTTCAAAAATCATTGTCCTCAATGCTTGAGTAGTTCTTGATGCTTCTGTATAAAATTCTTATCCTCCCATGTGGAATCTTCAGTGGGTAAGTTCTTCCACTTGATGAGATACTCTGAAATTGATCGATTTTGTAGCTGTCGGGTTCTTGTTTCTATGACTGCTCCAGGTTTCAATATGATTTTCCCTTCCTCTTTAATTTCTGGCAATATTGTTTGAATTAGGATCTTTTGAAACTTTTTAATAAGTGGCCATACTTCTTCGTCCTTCTTCCATTCATCCCTTGCTTTGTTTATCCAATCTGCTTGGATAATAGAAATAGCACAAAACAATGCTTCCACATCCTCATCGTTGAAGAGTCTTCCCATTCGGTAAGGTCGCCATTTTTTAAGTGCATGTAGTATTGCCAACATTTCCTTCTCATAAATAGCTTGCTTGAGATGTAGTAGTAAAAATACCCAATCAAAACATTTTTCACTATGATGTTGATCTACATGTTGTTTCATTCGATTTTGCACTGAAGTGGCATTATCCTTTAAAAGTTGGAGAACTTGTTGTTGATGCTCGATGTGATCTTTCACTGCTTGAACCTTTTTCTTCTTGATGTGTCCTTTTATCTCTAGAGTTGGAGGAGTGGTAATTTCTTCCAATCCTTTACAAGATATGGTCCGATTCATTTCTTGATGCTCGATGTGATCTTTCACTTCTTGGACATTTTTCTTCTTGATATGTCCTTCTATCTTGATAGTTTGAGAAGTGGTAATTTTGACCAATGAATTACAAGATATGGCTGGATTCATTTCTTCTTTCTCAATGCGATCTTTCACTTCTTGCGCCTTTTTCTTCTTGAAATGTCCTTCTATCTTGAGAGTTTAAGGAGTGGTAATTCTTACCAATGCTTTACAAGATATTGTCTAATTCATTTCTTCTTTCTTTGGGGTGGGGTCCTAGCGCATATCTTTTTCTTTTTATGTTTCTTGATCCTTTTCTTCCTCCTCTTCATATTCTATGTAAAGTAATTTCTTCTCAGCACACTTATGATCTTTAATGCATTTTCTATCACAATTGTAACAAACCCCTTTTTCTCTTTTTTCTTCCAATTGTTGTGGTGTAACCCTTGTAGGTTGTGGAAGGCTAAGAGAAACAACACTTCCATCTTTATAGTTGTGAGGGGTATGCTTCTTGGTTTCCATAATTTTGCTTTCCACTATGTCACAAAGCCCTTTTAATCTTTCCAATTGTTGTGGTGTTGCTATAAAGAAGGTTTTGCTCTTTGTATCCTCATAATGTGCTATCATTTCCTCCGTGAAAATTGACCACGTAACAAGTTTTTTACGAGAACAAAGCATTCATACCATAAAAGTTGATCCGGTTCTAAATATGAAGATGCAATACATACCTTTTGTAACAGTTGCACCTCATGTAGATCAAAATATTTCTCCATCTGTACTATCCAATTTACTGGATCCTTGCCATCAAACTTCCTCATCTCGCTTTTTCTTGATTTTAGGACCTCGATCTTGAAACGACTGTAACTTTGTAATTGTCGATCTTTAAGTTCTAAAATTGCAGCCTGCAGTAGCCCTCTGTGTCCTGTTTCCAATGCCACAGGTCTGACCCAAATTGGATTCTCTAAGGAAGAGTTATGAGAAATCTCCCACAGTGACTTGATTATAGATTAGTTCAGTAGATAGAACTTATATGACATTCCACGAGTCACTGTTTCAACTTTTGGATCTGAAACATGCATACAAGAAAATAAGGTCCGTCCTTTTTCTGTAACTTCTTACGAAATTTCAATCCGATCCCTAGAGAGGAAGTTATGACGATTTGCCCCATGTCACCTGTTTTGAATGTAATTCATGAGTCTGCAAAAAGACCAACTTCCTCAAATCATATCTCCGCAAATATCACGCAAAAAGCTCTGAAATTCGGACCCAAGGCTTAGAGCGATTTCTTCTCAAATGGGTTTTTTCTGCTACTTCTGAAACATCAAAAAAAGTTATAGCGAAAATGCCACGATGACCTTTCTGGAGCAGTGAAACCCTAGAATCCAAAGCTCTAATACCAAATGTTATGAAACCAGCTCAAGAAAAGATAGAAAAGATAGATCAACGGCTTAGAATTCAGCCTCTTCGAGGAGGCAACCTCCTTTACATTACATAAATGAACAATTCTTCGATGATACAAATGAAAAGACCTCCTTTCTATATATAGGAGTCTAAGGGATCATAAAATAATTAAAGCCGACATAACAATAATAATGTAAGGGCATAATAATAACAATAGTGGGCTTCTATGGGGCACAACAGTAACAATATGGGCACTACATGGGTACATCAATATAATAAGTGGGTTTTATTAATAAAAATAATGGGTTACACTAGTGGTATAGGGGCATAACATAATTGCACACTGATGAAAAGAAAAGCAAATCATCTCACCTATAATCACAATATTTTGCCAATTAACTTCTAGACCAGGGTTGAGCTAAAGGCTCCGGAAAAATCATCATATAGCATGAGACGAATGACATCTAAACTATCTAATTGCATACTAATGAAAAGCAAAGCCAATGATCTCACCTATAATCACAATGTTTCGCCAATTTTGCCAACAACTACTTGCAAATTAGTTATCAACTAAAGGCTCTGGAAATCATCATCATATAGCATGAGAGAATGAAATTAAACTATCTAACTTTCCCATCCATAATCATAATGTATCTCCAATTTCGCCAACAACTACTTGAAAATTAGTTATCAACTAAAGGCTCTAGAAATAATCATCATATAGCGTGAGAGAATGATCTAATAAGAAAATACAAGAAAATGTAAAGAAAAACTAATCTACAATCAACCGATTGAACACACTTGCATGAATTAAAATTGCATGAATGGAAAATATAAACTATCAAACTTGAAAGCAATAAAATGACATACTTGAAATGAAATCAAAGCAAAACTACAAAATAAAATCTACTCTACCTTACATTCTAATGTGCTCCATGACATCTACTTCACATCTCCTTCCATGTTGATAACATCAAAGCTTTATTCAAATTCTTCAAAATTACAAAGTACAACAAAGCTCTCCAAAGCTTTCCAAAGCCATCAAAGAAGAATTACAAGCTCCAAGCTAAAGAGCTACCAAAAAGCTACAAGCTTAAGAACTAACAAGCTAAGCTAACAAATGAAGGAGAGAGATCTCCTATTTATACAAAAAGATGAGAAGCCATCTCATTAATGGGAGTCCATGAATCTCTCCTTCTACCTCTAGAGTCCTCATCAAAATAGGAAATTATAAGACACATGTTTTGTTAGAGTTTCAATACAATTAAGAGATGTGGCTCATATCCTCATAATCCCATGATTCTCTCCACTCAAACTCGAATTTGGCCTTAGAGTGCCACATAAAGGTCTTCTAGAAACCTCCTTTTGACCTGCACATGTCAACAATCCCAACGCACTTGTTAGGTACAAGCATGTGCACATTATTTTCTAATTTTTAACCACAAATTCATTTAGAAAGGCTAAGAATTAATAAAGTTTTGGAAAAACATAAATTTGGCCCAATGGTAATGAAAGTGAGATGAATATGGTGACAAAGTAGTGAAATGGAGGTGAAATGGAGGTGATATAATGGTCATAATTGTGAAATTGTAATGGAAATGAATGACATTTTCAAGACCCAACAATTCTATATGCCTTTTAAGTTTAATTGCAGCCCACAAATTCTCCTTTCTTTTGAGATGCATCTAGTTTGTTTCTTTTCTCTTTCAGCACATGAATGTATATGGGACAAACAAAAATTTGAAAATGAGAAACATCAGGTTTCTTACCAGTCAATACTTCTTCAGGTGTCTTGAAGTCCAAATGTTGATGTGGGCATCAATTTTGGACATAGATAGCGATGTTGATAGCTTCTCACCATAAGATCTTTGGAAGACCTTGATCATGAAGCGTAACCTAAGTGGCATCCATGATATTATGGTTCTTCCTTTCGGAAGCACTATTTTTTTCAGGGGCATATGCAGTGGTAGTCTCCCTGTTGGTGCCAAATTATTTACAATAGTGTTTGAATTCATTAACCTCATATTTAGTCCCATTATCTGCCCTCTGAATTTTGATCTTCTTCCCTGTTTGATTCTCGACCAAGGCTTTGAAGGAGAGGAGACATTTGAATACTTCATTATTCTTATTTAGGAAATAGATCCATGTCTTGCGAAAAAATTCATCTAAAAAATTAATGTAATACAAATATCCACCCAAAAATGTGATGGAAAACATACCTGATAGATCAGAATAAACAAATTGAATAATATTAGTGGTTTGAGTTTCACTTGAGGGGAATTGTCCCCTTGTATGTTTTCTAGCTTCACATCCCCAAAAAACACCTTCATGATTCAAGGTGAATTCGAAAATCATTGTTACAATCTTCCTTATATCGGGCAAGGCTTTGAAATGAAGGTGAGAAAAACTTATGTGCGATAATTCAGATTGAAGAGAGGTGTCACAAATCATTGCTCCCAATGGACTTCCTCCAACTTGATAGATACCTTCAACCCTAAATCCTAGAGTGAATGCATCTCTTGGATTCCTTTTCAAAAGAAGGACATTCCCATAAATGAATGAAACCTTAAAACCTTGTCTTCCATTGTAGAAATAGAAACCAAGTTCTTTTTCAATTTAGGTACATATAACACTGTAGGTGAAGGGTTTGAACTTGATTTAAGTGAAGCGTAATTGTCCCAATTCCTTTCACGAGATAAGTGGCATTATCCCTAAGTATAATCTCCATATTTGTATTCTTTTCAACCAAGTTTGAGAAATCATGTCTATACGAAGCGAAAATCCTTGAGGCACCACTATCAATCAACCAATGGTACAATGTATCTGGAGGAGAAGGCATAAGTAAGATAAATTTATTTTTTATTTGCAACATTAACTTCATCATACCTTGACTTTCTCGATTTCTTGGGAGAGTAACCACCCCCATTTCGAGTAGTATGGGCACTCCTCTTTCCTTTGTTAATGAACATGTTGTTCCTTTGATTCCTTGGACCATCATTGTTCCTTATTTTAGCATGAATGGAGAAGGAAGTAGGATTTTTTCCATTTGAGTGTTTGCCACTTTCCATCATCCTTACTTATTCTTGAGTGCATGTAGACAGTAGTTCCTCAAATCTCAGAATCATGTGACTATTGAGGATGGTAGTGTTGAATACATCCCATTCTCTTGTAATGCCTCCATGTGCACTAACAGTGAGATCTGTTTCACCAATTACTTTTGCAATAGATATGATATCATTCTCTATCTCATTGATCCTCATGAAGTAGGATTGGATGGAATCTCCTCTATCCATCTTGGTTCCCTTCAACTTGTTATTATGAAAGAGAATTTGATTTGAATTGTTCAGTTTGAACATCCCAACCAACCTTTCATACATCTCCTTAGATGTTCCCAAATCAGAAAATATATGCAACCAAAGGTTTATGAATTGAATCAATAATAATATTATTAGCTTTTACCTCACCTTTCTTGTACTTGGTTTGAGAAACATTGGATGAATTTGAAGGAGGATCTACTATTCTTCCTTTGAAATAGTCCATGGCATCATTTCCTTCCAAATTCAAATCCAAAGTCATCTTCCATGCATGATAGTCAGACTTTCCCTTAAGCTTATCCTCGGATTTGAAGAAATATGTAGTCATCATTGGGAATAGTTCCAAATCCTTGTCCAATAGTTTCCTGTAGTGATTTCTTTGATTCACTCTTTCTTGGCCCTTATATTCACCTGAGCTATAATACCATGTTAATTTTAGATAAAAATGGTATGATCTATGCTTAAGACAATTTACTTCAATGTTCTTTTAGAAACTGAATAACAAATTCCAATTATACACAGTAGCAATCACATTAATTTATAAGCATTGACAATAAATGTAGATAGAACATAAAATCATATGCAGAAATAACTCCAAGAAAAGAGGACAGAAGATGTGGTAGATGCTAGGGACCAACCCTAATGTGGGGAACACTTTGATCAAATATTCTTATTATTCTTCAATAGTTCAGAAGATAGAGAGAGAATACAAATATCATAAATGTAAGCCCAAAACAAATATACCGAATCAACCCTAACAAGAAAGTCAATGGTGGTCAAATCTACGCCAAAATGTCCTCCAATTAGCTCGATCACCAGTAGTGTAACTCGAACTTCTAGGAGAGTCAAAATCATCCCAAAACTAATCGGTAAATCCCAGTCAAGGGAGAGAGAAACACTGATGTAATTTTCAGCAGTCAAATCCGAAGTCAACCACAAGTCAACGCTGGTCAACCTATCCCAAACTTCTAGATTTATCTACCAATAAATGCAGCCTAGAGAAATCAAAATTCTGGCCCAAAGATCAAGGTTAATGCTGGTCAAATCAACCAAATTAAATTCTATTAAATGTCATGAAAACTTCAACTGATTTTACCTAGAAAAACTCAACCTCTTACCAAATGTACGAAAAAGAGAGAGAGTTGCTAGCCACATGTGTGAAGAAGAGAGAGGGACCGCCAAGTTGTACAAACCAATCAAGAGAGAGAAGATGATGTGATGAGATGATGTCAAAATGAGGATAAGTTGACCTCTATTTATAGAATTAGTTGAGGGTGAGGAGACCCATCTATTGGGCTTCATGAGCCTATGTTTGACTGTGGTGGACCTTGAAAGTTTCTCCATAAGAGAAAGAAATTCATAATTCTCTTTCTGCTTGTCATAATAAATGATCTTTACATCAAAAGTATACCTTTCCTAAGGAGGAATCCAATGCAATAATTGTCTCCATCATATGAGTTTTCCTTGGGTGGAAGTTGGTCAAAGTTTCCAATTTTAACAAAAGACAAGTCAACCCCGTAAGTGGAAAATCCATCTCCTCCAACACATATAAATAGACACTTCGCAGACCTCATTTGACAGATCCCACATTATCATCATCTATCCTGAAAATCAGAGAGAGAATTCACATATACAAAGGAGAAGGAGGGTATTTTTTGTTTCACTGAGAGTTAACTTTCTTCCTATGTTTGACCATTGTTAACCTTTTGTTGACTGAGAATTTATGGTGTTGTTTTGACAAAGATTTTTGCTATTCTTATAGGTCAAGTTTTGTGTAGAATATTCTTTGCATTGACTGAATATTTGAATTTATTTTCTGGGCTTTGAGCACAAGTTTAGCTATTAAATTTTGATCAAAGAATTTAAGATCTATCGATAAAGACTTTGATTACTCTGAAGGCTGAGTTTGATTGAGATTCACTGAATCTTGTTGGTTCTTGTTTCTCTTCTATTCTTGGACATTGACTACATGTTTATCGCAAGTCAAATATATCTTATTTGACAGGGTTCCTTGACTGAGTTTTGGCTAGATTGCATAGGGAAAAATCTAGCCCTCTGTTTCAGAATGTGATTGTTGATGAGATTTGATTCTCTCTCATTTGACTGGTTTTGACTCGCTTGACTTGTTAGGAAAAGGTTTGAATTTTATTGGTTAATGGATGTATAACCTGGAATATGTATCTCAAGTTGAACATTGAATGAATATCTATGAAAAAGAAGAATTTATTTGAGTTTTCCCTCTTGTGGGATTTTTACCTGGTCTTTGAACAAAAATATTTGGGTCTCTTTATGATTAACTATCTTATACTATGCATTGCTACTTATTGTTCTATCTATAATTTCTTAACAGTTACTATAGTGAATGAAATTGACTGCTACATTGTTTTCAGTGATTATAAAAACATAAAGAATGTGAAAACTTAACACTTCTTTGGATCGAGGAATATACATTTATGATGTTGTGTTACTTTAGTACTGAAATAGTAGTGAATATATGCCAAACTTTTTCATGTCAAATTCTATTTTTAATTATTTCTCTAAGGATGCAATATAGTTTTCATTGTTCCATGTCATTAACAACTCATCTACATATACTACAAGATAAATAATAATTTTTCCAACTTTTTTCAAAAAAATAAAGATGCATCATTAATATAAGTGTTTGAAATTTAGTTTCAAAAGATGATTAGTGAATTTTGCATACTAGGATTGGGATGATTTTTAGGACATACAATGATTGATGAATTTACATACTTTATTATGTTTTCCCTTCACAACAAAACCTTCTAGTTGAGACATGAAAAAATTTAATTCTGATCTCCTTTCAAAAAATTAGTTTCTACATCCATATGATGGAATTTCCTTCCATTATTAGCTACCAAGGAAAAAAGACTATAGTTGGTAGCCCATTTTTCTTTATGTGAAAATATTTTTGCAACGAGCCTTGTTTTATGATTTTCAGGTGAGCCATCTAATTTATACTTTTTCTTGAAGGGCCACTTGCATCCAATTAGTTTGTTTCCAAATGGAGGGTCCAACAACTTCCAAGCTCCAATCTTTGTGACATCATCATACTCTTTCTTCATTTATTATTTCCATTAATCATGTGAAGTAGCTTATTTAAATAAATTTGTCTCAAAATTAATAAACATATTTAATTCACAATCATAATAATCATACATATCATTAGTTGAATCAAAATCATCTACATCACCTCCATTTTTATCTTGTGGAAGTTCTAGTTCCCAACTTTCCAACCTGATCGGGATGGACACTATTAAGAGTCTTAGTGATCCATTTTAGAGGACCTTCCTGAGATTTTCTAGGTTATTATATTCACTAAGATCGGTTTGCATCAATATTTGGCCTTCCAATCCGCCCAAGCACATCACTTAAAGTATATTCTGGATCTTGAGAAGTGGTTGGAAATTCATGAGGGAGAGAGAGTGTCACATAAGGAGATTCCAAAGATACATATAGGGTAGTGTTCCCCACTTCAAGATGTAAAATATCATTATCAAATTCCTTGCATGACTAAACCTATCCAAACAATCAATCTACTGCTCAAAAGCATTTTAGTCTTGGAAGGTTCAAGAAAAATGACATCTGTAGATAGTATAAACTTATTATTTACTTCATCACAGAGATTATTTTATTTGGAGGTATCTAATCACCCTAAGAATATACACTTTCATCTCCTTGTACCGACTTTTTTCTTTGTTCCGTAGGAATCAAGTCATAGAAGGTGCAACTAAACATTATGAGATTCCTTACCAAAAAAATGTGGTCATACCACATTTGATAAGGAGTCTTGTTTCTAAGAGCATGAGATGGAAATCTATTTTTAATATACACTACATATAGGACTACATCAACATAGAAAATTAGCTTTACATTTTTAAAAAATATCATTGAATGAACCATGTTTAATATAATCTTGTTCATTCTTTCATCTACACCATTCTATTGTGGATTATAAGTAAAACGTAGTTGACATTAAAACACATGTTGGTGGAGATAGATTTTAAATTCATTTGAAGTATATCATTCTCCACTATAAATACAAATGGAGCTATTATGAGATTATGTATCATTTTCAATCGATGGATGAAATTTTTTGAAATTTTGAAAAAACTTCATATTCATTCTTGAACAATTATACCCAACCCATTACGATGTAGTAACAAATAAAATTCATCATATCCTTATTTCCATTTTCATAAGAAATAGGCGTAGGACCGCACAAATAAGAATGAGTCAATTCAATATTTTTGTGTGCTCTATAAATAAAATCATGAAATGGTTTTTTGTTATGTTTTCTAAGATACAAGCATCAAATTGCTTCAGTTTTCTAGGAATGATCAAAAAATTAGCAGTATCATTGATCTTAAATAAACAAAGGCAACAATAATTTATATATCCAGATATTGCATACCATAAGAGACAGGATGACAATGTTCCTCAATTATACTGAGAATTGTATACATAATTATATGCATAATCAGACATTTCTTGCAACTTCAGAAACCTCTCTTCTTCTATTCATATCTTCACAGGTGTGTTTTTTTATGTTTTTCTCACCTCAAATTTCCATGAAAAGTGCCAATGGAGTGTCCTTACTAGAAAATGTGAACCAAGGACAATTGGTTTCTCGATAGCTCTCGAAGTTATAAAACATTATGTAGAAGAAAGTGAAGAAGTTGAAGTACTTTGAGATGATTGTGACAAGTTCAAATGTCCTTTGTTTTGACTTATATGCAACATAGACTACTCCATCTATATTGTCAACAAAATCTTCAAAAAAAATATTTTCAAAATGTTGTGTGGCAGGTTGCGCTTGGGTCAAGAAATCATGCATCCTTCCATAAAGAAAATGAAGTATTAAACAAGCCTCTAGTTACTTTAATATTGTAGTATGCCACAATATAATGACAATATTCAAGTTCTTTACGTTTCTCTAGATCTCTTGTTTTACCTTTCTCATCATTTATTTCTTCTTGAATTCTATGCCAAGAAAGTTTTCATGTGGACGCATCATGTTGATTTCTTTTGTAGGGAACATAATGGAGATTAAGTCTCCCTCCTTTATAACTCGCACCCCCCCCCATATTATTCTTATTTCTATTTCTTACTCTACCATCTCTTCCTATTAAAGAATATTGTGTCTAATTATTCTCTTTCTATGAAAGGCACATCTATTATTTATAAGATTGAGAACTTATCTTCCCACTCCCAAATATTTATCTCTTTATGCAAAATTCTCCACAATAGTATCAAAAGTCATTGCCTTAAGTTGGGAACTAGCTTGTAAGGATTCAAGGTAGTGAGAATATGTGAGATATAAAGCCTTGATGAAAGTTGTGAGACGGATGTCATATTTAGCTTTGGTGGATTTTACATCATGCATGATAACTCTAACTCCAAAGGCTAGGGAAAGGGGATCATCATATTTCAATTCCATATTAAAGAGTTTGATGATCAAATGGAATACATAAGCCTTAGATTGTGAGCCATATAAATATTTCAACTTCTTTAAGGAATTAAAAGCAATCATAATTGTATTTATGTGACAACTCACCTGTTCATTTACAAATGCAACAATTAGGGCATATGACTTGTTATTATTGTTTACCCATATCATAATATATTTCCTGTTGTGGCCTTTGTAGATGGATTGTTATCTTCTCCTCCACAAACACCTTTCCATAGGTCGCTAACAATAAGTTTGTGCTTGATCTTTCTGGACCATTCATGGTAGTTCTCATTTCAAGTAGGAACTACTCCAACAATGGAGATGAGGGAATTCATCTTTGTCAACCTATAATGTATTCTCTAAGCGGAATCATTAAACAATTTATCCAAAGAAAATAATCATTCTCAGGAACTTCAATAATTATGACTGTGAAATCTTATAACGTGGAGGAGGATAAGTGGGATTTTTTTCCTCCCATGAGCAAACCACGCATAAAAAACATAATGCTTGCACGGAAGGAAAATTTATGGTATTAGGCAGAAGCCTAATGGGTAGGGATGAGGAGAGAAGTACAAAAAAAAATTATTCAAGGGAGGGAACACAGACAAGGTTGGAAAACATTTGGAGTTTAGGAGTATGTTTAAGTTCATTTGTGCCTTCTTTTTTCTCTCGGAAGTTGCATGTGTTATATAAAAAAATAGGTGATGAAGTACGAGACTGGGAAAAATGTTTGGACTATGATTTCTTCTCTTCTCCTAGAGTTTCCATTTTTAGCAATTTTTAGCGGTGCTACAAAGTGGTATGATTGGATGCTTGCTCCAAGTTGTGTAATGTCCCGTATGTTTTTCACCAAAAGAGTAGGCTAGAAAACTCTATTTCAAAGTGGCAATTTTTTTCTTTGCCATGTAAAAGAAACTATGTTGTTTAAACTGTTTTCATTCCTTAAAGAGATCCTGTTTTGAACAAACTCATGAAAATGCAATGAGAATTCCAAACGAATAAACATTACATAAACTGCTAGTAACAAAATGGTCATTTGAGTTCATGTTTATATGTTTAGCTTGTTTCAATGTCAAATTTATAAAAATGTATATTTATTTTGTACTATCCCAAACTAGGAGATACAGTGAATACCAAATCATGCAATAAGCTACAACAAGAAAATACAACCACACAAGCACATTTTTTTACACTTGCAGAAATAAACCAATAAACCATAGAATAAAAACAACAAATCTAAGCCATTTTATTATAATTTCTTTAGAGTTGAGCAAAATAGAGTAGAATGATAGAACTTGGGCTTTCTAGTGCAAGGACGCAATACCCACATAGAGATTTGAGTGAAATCCAACGGAAATGGTTCAATTTGTCCCAATGCACTACCTAGAAAATTCTACTCTTGATGCTCAAAGTGAACTATCATTTATGACATTAGCATTGCTCCACAAAATCTGAAAAATTAAAGAGAGGCTAGTCACACCCCAAACAACAAAATCCATAAATATTTTGAGGCAATTCCGTCTTGGTGAGAATGCCCAAAATAGGTGAAAATCCTAGCTAAAGTAGTCATTCGCCATGCCATAAGTGTTAAAATTTAGGTACCAGAGGACAAGTGGTTCCCTAAGGTTTTCATCTCTGGCCTAGGTGTTACAGGGAAAAGTGTCTATGCATAACTGCTAATCCCACTAAGGCGTGGTAGCTACCTTAGAAACAAACAAAGTAAAACTACTTTCGTTTTCCTTTATGAAAGATAGATGAGAAAAGAATAAAGGAGACCAACCTTTGTCTTGCACTTGGCTCCTTGCTCGATTCCTCTCTCTTCTGATAGTCCTTTGCTACTTGTTTTCTGGTATACCCAGCTTCACAAAATACCTGTAGAATCAAAGCCGCATAAAACTATACAAGAACATGGATCTACTATCATAAACAATCTAGGATCAAATGTAAATTGACCATACAAATGCATAAAACATAAATGACACAAGAGTATGGAGGACAACTTAAATAGCTTTATTGATAATCAAGAAAGAGCCAAGAGAGTTACAACCAGTTGTTATGACCCAGCATCATCCTCTCAGCAACTGAGCCCTTCTTCACCTCATGCAAAGCTTAGATCACCCAACACTATGATGTTGCCTCAAGAAACCAACAGCAATTCCTTACAAGATGCAAAATTCCAGCCTCTGGATCTCTGGGATGAGGGATCCATATATAGATATCTGTAAGGGAGATGAGTCAACTTGTGATTTGATTAGTGTCTTACGTCTGGTAGTTCTTGCTTTCACTTGGAGATTGATGATCTCTTACTCATCCTTGGTCGAATTCAGAGAGACAAGTGTCACAGGAGAAGTTTCTGGAAGATTCCATGCTTCTCCACCTCGCGGATTGACACTTCCATTTGTCTCTTCTCGCCCATCGCACCCCATAGAAGGGCTTTTTGAAATGAAACACACCCACTGAGTGTACGTAGGTGAGATGCAACGCACATTGCCTATGGAGCAGGTGAAGTGATCCTGTTTTGACCAGTTCTTAGTAGTTTTTCATGGAGAACTTCTGGGAGAAGCTGTAATCAGTTGACCTTGTTCCTTTAGGGGTTGAAACAACATTTTTAGGGACTTAGGAGCCCTTGGTTTATGGAAATTTTATGCTTGGGGTTGCAGTGCCAAAAAATGTCTATAACAGTTGCCCCCTAAAGCATGAGGCCGTTAATCTTTTTTGATGTAGGCTGAAATGCTTTATCATGAGGATCCAAAGTTATTTCAAGTTGGGAGGAGACCTATAATAATATACAATACAATACATTATCTTCATAATATTTTCATGGTCTAGCTGAGGTGGGCATTCCCATGCTCAGCTTTATAAATTCATTTTCATGTACATAGGACAGACAATCGTCTGAGTGTAGACCGATGATTATGGAGGAGCCATTATCCCATACATTGGATGATTATCTGTGCGGCAATGATGTACATTTGATGTCATTATTTTCTTGAATATATATCGCAGCCCGGATGGATGAAAATAGATCCGAGGTCTTCAATCTCGTTCAATCTTCACTCAAATTACAAGTCGATCCATGTGAGAGATGTTCTGGAGTCGAACATGGAAAGACATCGCCTGATTACCAGCCAATGATGTAAGCTGTTAACAGGCGCGAGAGGAATCACCAATAATGATAATGATCCTCAAGGTACTACAGTACAATTCACATGGTGTGAATAAGGGACTTTGCGCTGAAAACCACACAAAATCTTTCGGTCGAAGGCCACTGATGTAAACCTGTCGCCGGAAGTGAGAAACTTGCCATTGAGGCATGCAAGCTTCAAAGTACTGAAATGGGTGTCCCTAGATCGACTTCTTGGATAATGAGCTGATGTCGACAAGAAGCGATCCGTCATAAGAGGGCCTTAATGATCCCACATCAGTGACACGGAATGGAACAAATGATTTTAATGGAGGTGAAAACGATCTGTTGATATAAGGTTCAGGGTGGTAGTCATGAAAGAATGGAGTGTAAATATATTGCAGCGGGTGAGACACAGGTGAATTCTCTAAGTCACTTCTCTTGAACATATCGGCAACACTGACCTGATGGATTGGTAGCATTAACCCCAAATGTGGATGGTGTGATGTGACCATGGTGATGCGACCGGTGAAAAAAATAACTTAACCCGACTTGGATGTGGAGTGAATGTGTCATGTTCAAGAGCGACTTGCTACCAACAAATTTTCTTCAAGTTTTCTTCCCAATTTTCCCCAGTCATTGCTGACCAGTACCTCTTTATTTTTTTCAAGCTTGAGGAGGATAACATATGCTTGTTCTATAATTTTCCCTTCGGGCAAACCCATCGCTATGTTTTAACGCGCCTAGCGATAGTGAAACTCGTTCTTGTGTGCTATGGACAAGTTTGTCGCTATTAGGTTTTAACGAGTTTAACGACAAAGATAACTCGGGCCTTTTCAATTTTAGAGAGTCTAAAAAGGGACGTAAAGGAGACTCAAAAAATCCTTTTTCGTCATCTAATCCCTTAAGTCTGAAAAAGTATAAAACAATATAGAAGGGATGAATTTTCGATACCTTTAACAAGCCGAATAAAACAAGCACTCGATCGTTTTGTGTAATAATCCCTTAGGTCCAAAAAGATTAAAATTTAAAGGAGGGGTAGCACTTTCGGTCCCTTTAACGAGCTGGAGAGGCCAATGGCTCGGCAATATTTTCATATTTTACGAGTCAGTTGAAAAGAGCTTAAAGGAGACTCGTATTTGAGGAACGAGTGATAAAATTGGCTAGCAGCTGATTCTAGGTAAGGTTTGGAATTTTCCAATCGCGGCAGTGTTACAAGGATGGCTAATAGGATCACTCTTCGCAGCTGTTCCTCAAAAGGGGTAAACAATCAAATGGAGGTGAATGATCGGCCAATACAGAGTGGAGGTGATGATGAGAACAAGCCCAAGGCTTTAAAGGCTGAAGTACTACATTCACGATGGTTATTTACTGGGAACTGGTTCATTTTTTATTGAGCTTAAACGCTGGGGGAAACATTTGCTCATTGCTTATGTTTATTTTTTAACGAGCTTGAAGTCCGCGTTAAAACTGCTCGATTAATCCAGTCGTATAATAAGAACGCCTCATATATGAAAACGGCATTTTTTAAAGTTTTGCCCCACATCCTTTCTTTATGCAAGTTAGGGAACGACCAATCCTATGAGTTTAAAGGGTTAGAGGACCTACAAATTTAAAAAAATAAATGGTTGCTCTTCGCTTGCACGCCAAAAGGTTTGCATGCCCCCAGGTATAAAATAGAGTTTCAAGGTTACCTCTCAATCTACCGACAAAACATTTGTTTCATCAAGAAAGGTTTACCTCTTTCAGGTTACCAAAGATTGTTCTATCTGCACCGCAAAAAAAACACTTCTTCAGCGATGCCTACCAAAATAGACAAAGGAGAGTGACACAGACGCCTCTACCCGCATAACTTTGACAAGGGAATCTTATTCCAGTCCAACCGCCTTTTCCAATCACGGACGGGAGTGTCAGACTAGTCATATATCCCTCGCGGAAACCTATCCTATACCTGAAGTTTTCCTGCCGAAGCAGACCAGGGTGGATGCCCCCTGGGTTTCAGTCATGTCCCCTGAATCACTCACGCTCATCTGGTCGACGAACTGGGGATTGAGACATTCCTTGTGTGAAAAGACCATTTAAGGATGGTATATGACTATTTGCTATGCGTGAATCAGGGAATGAAAGCTGGTCTATGAGCTTGACCACTCTTCCTTCATGCGGAAAACAAATTACTCTAAAGAGTGATGAGACAATGGCTCCCATGCAATAAATATAGTCACGTCCAAGGAGTAGATTATAATCCAGGGGTCCTTGGACTACCATTACGTTCATGTGAATGATTTTCCCTCTCAATGTTATGGGCACATTGGGAAGGATCCCTAATGGTCGACTGATTCCTTTGTCAAAGCTTGTTATATTTCTCATCTCAGGCAAAAGCGATGGCGAACCAAGCGCTTTCCAAGCAGTCGAGGAAAGTATACTCACAGAAGCCCCTTCATCTATGATGGTACCGGCCATAACCACTCTATATACTTGAGCGATGATTCGAAATGGTACACTAGCCAGTAAACAGGGTCTGCCTAGCTGATTCCAGCCGAAGGAAACAACTAGGTTGCTTGGAGGTGGGACTGAATAGACGACCGGGTATGACTCTGAAAAACTTCCTCCCTGCGGTAAAGGAATGGGTAAATTGCCCCCATGTTCATCAGAGTTTGTGCTTACGAAAAGAATTTGGACGGTGTCATCCTTGTTCTCTTCGGTGACTGTATCATCTGAAGATGGAACCTGTGAAGGCAAGACTGGGTCAACTGCCGCCTCGCCCTTTTGACTTTCGTCTGGTATGGTTTCATATGGTTTATCTTCAATGATAGACGCTTCGGCCGACCACCTGGGCGGGTCAACCGGATTTTCAACTAGTGATGGACTCGGCAAGAGTTTCTTATATCCAGGAGGAAGTCGTAACGGTGAAACCGGACGATCGTCCAAAACTCTTTTAGCCTCATTTAAGAAGGGACAATGGTGGACGACGTGATTGCCTTCACACAATTTACAAGGAAATTTGCACCTTCCTTTTTGTCCAAGGACTTCACTTTCACTAGTCGACGGTGTGCTTTCAACATGATCATCAGAGGTTGATGACACCGAGTTGTGCAAACGAGGAGACTAGTCCCTTAAGATCCGAGGGATGCAGGGACAATCTCTATGATAATGGTCTCCTTTGCAAATGACACATGGCAATTTAGGCCTGGTCGGTGCAGTGTGCGGGTTTTCACTAGACGACGCTTGGTTGCCCCTTTTTGCCTTTGGCTCCTTCTTCTTCTTCTCTTTCTTGTTCTTTTCCTTCTTCTTCTCAGGTACTTGATTTTTGGCTTTACCAGCCTCATCAAGCAAAGAGGAAGGAGGATAGGAAGAATTGGATGAAGTAGAGGGTTGGGAGGTAACTCTGGAATTGTCTAGTTGCTGACTCGATTGTTCAGGAATTGCAGTGTTCTGAATGACGGGGGCTGAGAAAAGCCATACGGGCAAACCAATCCTCAATCCTGGAAGTGACAATGTGGCCATGTGGGGTGCACCAATATCTCCCCAAGAGGATAAGGGACTAGGATTTCCTCCAAGGGTAACTCCTTGGTTGGTGGACTCCATTCTCTCAACCTAAGACCAACGTAGGAAAGGTGGTGATTATTCCATTTAAAATAAATTTTAGACACTTTGACACAACTTGTTTTTTCAATCTTAAAGAGTCGAGAAAAAACAAAAGAAGACTCTAGTCGCCTTCGATTTTTAATGAGCCTAAAGTGACAAGTGCTCATATGGACCTTTTCCGTTAAGGAGTCTGAAAAGGAACGAAAGGTACTGCTCTAGAAATCTAGGCAGAGGGATTAACAAACCAATTGAAAAACTGTAGAATACTTTTTACAGTATGGTAGTCAATCTTCCCGAATGCTGTGTTCAGTGCATTGTGATCGATAGGGCGGCAGACACGACTTCCTATGGATAAACGATTAAGCCTATTGTGGTCTCCCAAAATATACTCGACGGTACGTGGGAGCACAAGTCTGTACTGGCACTTATCGTCTCAAAGTGGATGAATCACCGAACCAACAGTGAGAACAATAGTTACCAGGCTTTACGACGTAGGAATACGTCTCTAGCCTAGACTTCTAGATGTTGTGCATTAGGTTCCAAAGCATTGTTAGATTCATTAAATTTATTTTATAGTTGATCTTGCTTAAGAAATTTTCCTTTTAGGTTCACCACGTGATGTAGATGTACAATTCCTAAAATGCAATCTAAGATGATAAACAATCTTTTTATCTTCTTTGTGCAATGAAAATCCTAGCTACTAAGGAAAGAGAGACAATATTCTTTCAATAAAGAGAAAATAGCACACACTATATGCACTATCCTAAATCAAACCAATCAAACAGTCTAAATGCAAATGCACATGCATGTATTTGTTTTCAGCCTTCTTAATATGTGAATGATAAGAGAAAGCTAATGCACAAATCTGAATTATTTTCAAAGCGACAATTACTAACAAGTTTCTTTTTCGAAACCAAAAATGAAGATAATGACAACACTTTCCTATTTGGAAATGAAAACTTGCTTTCGACACTAGAAAACTACTAATTTAGATCAAATACAATAGTAACAGGGTAATTGACTATCAAGAGCAATCAAACTCTCTTCTATGACTGAAAACGACACTTGTGACACTTTCAAATCAAGAAACGATAGTACAATTACGTTACTTTTTTGCAAAGGGGAACTGAAAATGACTCAACAAATACACAAAAACATTTACAGTTCTTTGCACAATGGAGGCAGAATAATAGCAAGGAAAGGGGTTTCAAATACAGGTATACTGACTACAGGCAGCAAAATTCTTGAATAGATCTGAAAAGAGTGAACAGAAACCAAAATTCAGGAACAATGCCTAGTCTGATCAGTGCACCTGTAACACAATGTATCTGAAATGCAGCGAACCTACTACACTCGGGAAGTGCGCTGAATTTGAGATTCACAGAACAGAGAGTGCGCTAGGCCAGAAACGAGACTTTTCTTGGGTTCCAGGTCACAGTTTGTAGCTTAGTTCAGGGATTTTGGCTGAGCAACTGGTAATCAGTAAATCAACAACATGGGTAGGTCTAAGGAGGTTACTAGAGCTACCACAAGGGCAATTAGAGAGTTTGTAAATCAGTTGTTTAATTCATAAAAAAATGCAGAGATTGACTGAAGTGGCATTTATCTACTTTACATTTGCATAGCAAATGCAGTTCGAAAGCTACTTGGCTCGACTTCAGGCTCCATCTGTAAGTTTATAAAGTAAACAAATGTAGATAGAAAAACAACCTAGTCGGTCCCCAGTGAAGTCACCATTTTGTTACAGGGAAAAGTGTTTATGTAGAACTGCTAATCCCACTAAGGCGTGGTATCTACCTTAGAAACAAACCAAGTAAAACTACTTTCATTTTCCTTTATGAAAGATAGATGAGAGAAGAATAAAGGAGACCAACCTCTGTCTTGCGCTTGGCTCCTTGCTCGATTCCTCTCTCTTCTGATAGTCCTTTGCTACTTGTTTTCTGGTATACCCAGTTTCATAGAATACCTGTAGAATCAAAGCCGCATAACACTATACAAGAACATGGGTCTACTATCATAAACAATCTAGGATCAGATGTAAATTGACCATACAAATGCATAAAACATAAATGACACAAGAGTATGGAGGAAAACTTAAATAGCTTTATTGATAATCAAGAAAGAGCCAAGAGAGTTACAACCAGTTGTTCTGACCCATCATCATCCTCTCAGCAACTGAGCCCTTCTTCACCTCATGCAAAGCTTAGATCACCCAACACTATGATGTTGCCTCAAGAAACCAACAACAATTCCTTACAAGATGCAAAATTCCAGCCTCTGGATCTCTGGGATGAGGGATCCATATATAGATATCTGTAAGGGAGATGAGTCAGCTTGTGATTTGATTAGTGTCTTCCCTCTGATAGTTCTTGCTTCCACTTGGAGATTGATGATCTCTTACTCATCCTTGGTCAAATTCAGAGAGACAAGTGTCACAGGAGAAGTTTCTGGAAGATTCCATGCTTCTCCACCTCGTGGATTGACACTGCCATTTGTCTCTTCTCTCCCATCGCACCCCATAGAAGGGCTTTCTGAAATGCAACACACCCACTGAGTGTACTTAGGTGAGATGCAACGCACTTTGCCTATGGAGCAGGTGAAATGATCCTGTTTTGACCAATTCTGAGTAGTTTTTCATGGAGAACTTCTGGGAGAAGTTATAATCAGTTGACCTTGTTCCTTTAGGGGTTGGAACAACATTTTTAGGGACTTAGGAGCCCTTTTTTTATGGACATTTTATGCTTGGGGTTGCAGTGCCCAAAAATGTCTATAACACTAGGGAAAAGTGTCCAAATTTATTTTTACTTTTCTCCTAAAGTGACTTTATAAGTGGTAAAGTTACATTCTAATTCAAAATTGACTTTATAAGTGGTAAATTTAGATTCTAATTTAAAGGTGACTTCATTAAAGTCAATGAAGAATGAGAAAGTGAAAAAGTCACTGTGGAAATAAAAGGCTAAGTGGGTGAGTTAAAAAATAGAAAGTGAGAATTAAACACACATTTATTCTCATCCCTAGATTTCAATGAATCTCATCCATTAGATATTAGGTTAACCCAAAAGTTCATTTAGAGAATAAAAGGAGAAGAGAACAGGAAAATATCAATTCATTCTTTCATGAACGTTTCAAGAGAAAGAGAAGAGAGAGGAAGGAAAAAATTTATGAGGAGTGAAGAAGTGAAGGAAAGTAGCAAGAAGACATTTTAGCAAATATGGGCAACAACATTTTAGCAAATCTGAGCAACAACATTTATTGGCACACATCTGAAGACAAAATTGTACAGTAGGAGAAAGGCACATAGATCGAGGAAGAGGGACAGTAGTAAGAGCATGAATTTTGAGGCAGGTTTTGGGCATGATTTTCAAAGCAACTGTACTGTTGAAATCCACATGATCCGTACATCAGGTTCTGAGTGTGATTTTTGAGGCAGGTCATGCAACATTTAATGTTGTTTTATTGTTGGGAAAATTTCCATTTTGGTAGCTTTTTGATTGGCATGATTTTCTACGCAGAGTTGAAGCACAAAAATCGAGATAAGTTTTAATTTGAGGTTGCTAGAATTTTTACTCTGTATTTCAGTTTCTCTGTAAAAGCATTCTCTGAAATAAAGAAGAGCTCACAAACTTGGCTTTTCCCAACAGTTGTAGGGGGGTTTTCCTGGGTCACATTGACAAAAAATCACTGTGTTATTTTCCGTGAGTGGCTGTCATAATTTTGTTGTGTTTTATTTCTGCAATTTCAGCAGTTGTGAAATCTTTAAATTGGTGTTTTCAGAAAATATTTTCATTTCCAGATTTTAGAATTTTTATCATGCTTGGATTTAAAACTAAATTCATGGAAGGATAAGGAGAACTGATAACTAGAGTGGTGGTTGAAATTATTCATGGTATCAGAGCTTGGCTGGTTGAAAAGTGCAGTTTGAGACAACAAATTGAAAATTACAGCAAGCTGATTTTTACACAAAAACCGAAACCTTTACCACAAATTTGAAAATTTCAATTTCGTAGGACAGTGAAACATGTCTTTGGGTTTGAGTGTTGAAGGCAATTTTGATGCGAAAAATAGTTATAGTGCATAAAAGAAGGAAATCCAGAGCATCTTTGAGGAAACAGAAGTCTGGGGCATTATGGTAAATAACACAAAGAACCGACTAGTAGTACCTATTGACCCTGTACAGTTTGCAGAGTTTAAAAAAAGAATGCTAAGGTAAAAATATTGATTCTCGAAGGAGTTAAAGATCATGTCATTCCTCATGCGAGAGGAAAGACTTATGCACGTGAGATGTGGACAACATTGACCAGTCTTTACCAGAGCTGAAATGAAAACAAAAAAATGGTCCTAAAGGAGAAACTGAAGGCCATTAAAATGGCTAAGACTGACAGTGCTACAACATAGCTCACAAATATCACTTTATTGAGAGATGAGTTGGCAGCCGTAGGTGAGATCATTGTACTTAATGATTTGGTGAGGATTACTTTGAATGATCTTCCCAAGACTTGGGAGAATTTTGTAGATGACGTTGTTGCATGGGAAAACCTTCCCAGATGGGAGAGGTTGTGGGATGATTGCATTTAGAATGAGATCATAAAGAACCATCTTGGGGTAGCCAAATAGGTGGAGGAGGATGACAATGTGGCCTTGTTAGCAAGAGGAAAGAAGAGAAGAGTAAAGAAGCAAGCTTTCAGTGGTGGAGGCAAAGGCAAAGGCAAAGGTAAGTAATAGAACAAGGATAAGGACTATTCCAAAGTCAAATGTTGGAACTATCAAAAGTTGGGACACTATGTCATTGTGTGTCCGGAGAAGAAGAAAGTGAAAGGGAGAGACAAACCTGTGGTAGCTTCTGCAAAGATAGAGAGATTCTCAGAGAGCTTTGATTGGGATTTTGGGTTCATAGCTTGTGAGGTCACTAGTGTAGGATCACCTACCATATAGGTTTAGAGGGAGTGTGTAGTCTCCACTACTAATAGAGCATCTTTTAGAATTTGGTATGTTGACAATGGGGCCTCCCGCCACATGACAAGATTCAAAGAGTACTTCTTAGAGCTTTCAGAGGATGATACTGATATGGAGGTAGTACTTGATGATGACATCATGGTTGGAAAAGTCACTGTGGGGACATTGACATTTGATAGGGGACCCAAACCTCCCTTGAAAGTGTTAGATGTTCTATATGTGCATGGAATGAAGAAGAACCTGATATCCATCTTAGCACTTGAGGACAAAAGGTATGATGTCTTGTTCAGGAGAGGGAAGGTGCTTATATATCCAAGTGGAACTCCAGCTCCTTCAGCTAGAGTGATTGGTGTGCGCCATGCCAAGGTGAACAAGTTCTCATTCCAGCCCTTGATGGCATTGAGTAGTAGCACTCGAGACATGACTGACATCAGATCTAGCCATTCAGAGTTGTGTGAGATTTGGCACCGCAGGATGGGGCACATGTATCATGGGGCCTTGAGTACATTGCGGGAGATCACCACTAGTGTGCTAGATTTTATTTCTAATCACGTTGATGTATGCAGAGGATGTGCCATGGGAAGTTTTCTAGATCCCCTTTTCCCAGCAATAACAGTAGAGTGGCCGAGATCCTTGACTTGATTCATACTGATCTGAGTGGTCAGATGTCTCATGTATCCTTGAGTGGCTATGAGTACTATGTCATATTTATTTATGACCACTCCATGAAGACCTGGATTTATCTCTTGAATACCAAGAGTGAGGCCTTCAAGCAGTTTCAAGAGTTCAAAGCTCTTATGGAGACATAGACAAGTAGAAATATCAATGTCCTCAGGATGGACAATGGAGGGTAGTATACCCTTGGTGAGTTTGTTGATTTTTGTGCTGAGGCAGGCGGTGGGCTCCAGTATTGTAGCAATAATGCTACAACTCCTGGAGCTCCCTATCTCTAATTTTATCAACTCGGTAGTTCGTACAAACTTGGAAGCGACGGTGCTATATGCACAAGTACTAGCTCTTGTCGCAGTTGTCACCTGGTCAGCTGGCACAAGTCCGCTAGGGCTCAAGCCAACTTCTATAGGCTCACAGAAGAAGCTTTATGAGTGATGGACGAAAGCTATCTTGAAGGAAGCTAACCTACTTTGCAAAAAGGAAATGGAAAGCCAATCAAAGCATAGAAACCCTAATAAAACCTAATTTAACTAGCTTGACCCTTACGATGCAAAACCGTGAATGAAACTTCTACCAATGATACTATTACATGCAGTGAGTTGAAATACATGAATCTAAACTACTTGCACTTGAAAAGACATGTTTTTGTATTTTGTCATTAAGTGGTTGGGTTTATTGTGATGGTGCTTTTGATTAGGGTTTGGTTGTGCAGGAGCGGTTTGAATAGAAGGAAAGCATGGACAAGGTTAGGATGGCTAAGGGAGGTCCCAGAGGGTCTCTAGCATCAATCCCCGGAAGTCTACCACGTTCGGATGCTCAGCAACCGAGTTTGCAGACTTCTACAGGAAGTCTGCAGGGGATCCTACAGGAAACTCATGGGTTTCTACAGGAAGGTTGTGCAATTCTACAGGATGTTTGGCCGTGGAAGTTTTGGGAGATGGTGAAGTGATGGAGTAGTGTGGGAGGATAGGTGAGATGGAGATGGACCTGGTGATGGCTTAGGAGCAGAAAAATCAGAGGGAGGAAGAGTGCATGCAGTGGGTTGATGGTTTGAAGGATGGGATCAACAAAAGTTTAAGTAGATGGAGCTAAGTGAATAATGGATGAGTTGGAGGGTAAAAGAGCTCGACAGAGGCCGAATGAGTGACTTGAGGAGAGATCAAGAAGAAGAAGAAGAAAGTGGAATGATATGGAGCAGCGTAAATGAAACAAATGACTTATACACCAAAACGAGGATTCATTAACCTATGATAACTTGTGCCATGAAACCTATGAACAGCAATGGAAAACCAAGAAATGAAACTTGTGCATGGAAGTGAAATGTAGAAGTATGGTTTATGTAAAAAGTGCATGGATGGATCTTCAACGAAAATGTCTATGTGGCAGCTTGCACGAAAGTGAGAAGAACTGTGTTTCTTTTTGGTGGCTAATGTAGACTTCACCCCAATCCCTAACAGAGATGGCAGTGAGCCTTTACAACCTTTTTCCGGAGCTCCAATAGATTATATCTACCCTCTTCTAACCTAAGCAGCTGGAAACAAATTCACCATAAACTAATCTTATCTAAGCTCATAAGAAAGTCTAAATTAACAAACTGTAAATTCGAATTGCATGGTAAAGTAAAACTCAAAGTGCTGGAACGAAATGCAACAACATTACAACACTGAGGAGATCTATTGCTCTCAGGTTGGGCCCTAACCTGAGAGCTATAGCTCCTTGAGAAAACTCAGAACTAGATCAAAATCTGCCTTCTTTATTCATAATCTGATGTCATGCCAAATTGGCTTACAAAAAGGAACAAAAATCGAGCTCTAGCTCGTACTTCCAAATTACAAGAGCAATACAAAAGTTCAAAAAGTTTCTATCCAAGGCTACGGCCTCAGTATTTATGCAAAATGATCATCCAACAGGTGTCCTTGATTTGAGGAGCTCGACTGTCCAACTGAAGTCTAAACTGCTGATCCTGTAGGACAGTCATAACTGTTGTTCCTGTAGAACAGTTATAACTGCTGTTCCTGTAGAACAGCTGTCTGCCTCTAAGCTCGGTGGGGAGATGGATTGGAGGTCGGAACTATGGTGGGAATCACGAGGAAGGTCCCAAGACTGTGGACATCCTCTCCTAAAAACCAGCAATGCCACCTCACTGTCTCCTTGTCTCCTTTTCACGTGGTCTTTTCTCCCTTTTAATGCCAAAAACCTGAAAGCATCATGCATTAGTCACGTAGATAAAATGTCTACCCTTCTTCCTACAAACAACACGAATAAACTAAGAAATGCATGCATAAGCAATAAAAAGTGAATGGTTTGAGCAAAGCAAGTAGGCCAAATGAGCCCAAATTATACCAAAAATTGGGGCTCATCATCACCCCCCAGCTAAACTATTTGCTCATCCTTGAGCAACTTAGTCCAAGTCCTCATCCTTCATTGCTCTCACTGCTTCCCTTGCATCCCAAGGCTCTGTGGTAGTGTCCTCTCTGTAGATGTGAAACCCTGCTTTCCTGTTTACCTCTTCCCATTGTTGACTGTCATCTTCCTTTGTATTGCCTTCAGTCAATCCTAGCAATAGTGGTGGGCTGAGTTTAAGGCCAATCCAGCTGGCCTGGAGGCTTTGCATGGACTTCTTGTAAAGGTCAACCCTTGCCAAAGCTTCTCTCATCCGGATGGGGGTATGGTACTCTCGGATTTTCAAGCTGTGGGCCAGGGTATTCCATCTGCGTGCACAAGCCTGGGCAGCACTTTCTCCCAACAACCTTTCCATGTCTTCAAAGTGAGCTATGGCCTGGGCTTGTTGGTCCATAAATCTCAAGGAAGCTGTGGGATCCATATCCAACTATTGGTGGGTTGAGATGAGTGCCACCGGATCCTCTAGTTCCGGCCTAATGAACAGTGGTTCGCTCACTTCTCGGTTCATGACCGATTTTGCTTCAGCTGCTCTTTGATCCTCATGGTTTAACCATGAGGCGAAGGCCATCAATTGCATATCACCCAAGGCAATGTTGGGATCCCATGAGACTTCATTAGGCAAAGCCAAGTTGTGGAGGTAAAACTCTGCCAGTTTGGCTTTGTCTTCTGCCGAACTAGTATTGCATAATTCAGAAAATTGTTGTGGGTTTTGGATGTGCGAAATACCTCTTTACGCCAAGGTGTTTATTTGGAACTGCAGCCATTGATCCTTTAAGAACAATCCATAGGATTTTGCAGGCGGTCTGCACTGAATTGCCTCCATGGCCCAACTGGCCATGCAAGCCAATTGTGCTTCCTTTTGTTGCAGTTGTTCCTTTAGGGCTTGCACTTCAGTTTTTGTCTGCTATTCTGCTTCCTGTAGAAGTGTCATTGGCTCTTCAAGACTGGTGGTCAGCTCCTTTTTGGTTGGTTGTTCCTTTGTGATGTCCTTGGAGGATGTTCCTGCTCCCTCCCTTAGTTCTTCCTGTAGAAGTGCCTGCTGGCAACTAGCCACATGTTTAGCCATGGTGAATTCACTCCTGACCTCCTTGAGTTGCTCTTGTAAGGGGCCGATGTCCGTCACACCCTTTGATTTAGCGATCTGCATCCATGTGTGGGAACAGACTCTTTCCTCCTCTAGTGCAAAAAATAGAGGCACATTAAATTTCTGCAGTATGATTTTGTCCGCCTCTAAAAAGGTGTAATATGAATTCAGATTGGGCGAAGGGCTAGGTTCTGGTATATGTTCTCTTGCTATCTCTTCAGGCGAGTCTGCCTCACCCCCCCTTGGTGATGAAGGCCCTTCTCCTTCCCTCTTTTCTGTTTCCTGTAGCCGGGCCAGAGTATCCTGTAGAACATTTTCGGCTTCCTGTAGCTGAGTTTTCTCTAACTTTTCTTGCCATGTATTTTTCTTTGGACTCCCCTTCTCGTAGGTGACTGTGACCCTGGAGGGTGATTTTTCCTTGGGAGAAGCAGGTGTATCTTCGATGACAATCGGGCTGCTGGATTGAGGTGGTGGCTTGCCCGTTTTTATCCTAACGCTTCTTCGAGCTTTAAAGTACAGAGGGGTCTCCCTCTTCCTCTTGTCTTTTTGCTTAGGTGGCGTGCTGAGGCCAGCTAATACAGCTGCTGCTTCCCGTGCCAGAATATCCACCTTCTTCTCTTTGGGTTTTACCTTTTCGGGGCTTCCTGTAGAAGCCTGTTTCTGCAATTTCGGGCTTCCTGTAGAAGCCTGTTTCTGCAATTTTGGGCTTCCTGTAGAAGCCTTTATCTCTATTTTCGGGCTTCCTGTAAAAGCCTTGGTCTTTGCTTTTGGGCTTCCTGTAGAAGCCTGCTTCTCAATGATCTTCGGGCTTCCTGTAGAAGCCTTCGTTTTTGTTTTTGGGATTCCTGTAGAAACCTGTTTTTGCTTTCCTGTAGACACAGGGGTCTCCACCTCTGCTTGCTTGCCTGCTTGAGTTTTGCTTTTTGTTTTGGTTTCAGGTGCTGTTGAGGTACCTGGGCTGACATGGGCTACCTCATCTTTGTCCATTCTACTCTTCATCCTCTTTTCCCTTGCTGACAGGAGAGGTGTGCCACCTTTTTCTTGGTCCTCCTTTTCCTCATGCTTCTTTCTTTGTTCTTCTGCCACTGCTTCGTGTTCCTCACTGCTGGAGGAACCCGTTTCTTCGATCAACATTTTAATGTCCCCATCTTTGGTCAAATTGCGGAAGGATTCCCACAAGAGGGGAACCTTATATGAATGCAATGCATCCTCCACAAGAAGCTTTATTAACCCATGGTGGGCTATCTGATTAGGTATGCCCTCTCTTAGCTTTGTAGCACACTCCATTAGAGACTGCAAGAGGTAATAAGGGATGCTCAGTTTTTGCTCTACAGGAAGGTCAATTCGGTGCCTCAACTCAGTGAGTAGCCGAAAGTGATATGCATACACGATGCTGAACCGGCCTTCACAAGTAATATATTTCATGATTTGCAAACTGACTTCATTCCAAGGTGGCAATAGACTCGTTCTTCTCACCCCGTTTTTATCCTCCGAGAATTCTTCCTCAGATGGAAATAATTCCTTCTTTGCTTGCTGGCTTAGCTTTCTTTCGTCCTTGTCCCATGGCAGACCCATAGGGAGTTCTGTGATCCGACTGATATGTTCTGGGGTGAGCTTGAGGCTCAGACCTCTGAAGTTCACTGTGGCCAGTGTCTGGGATTTAGGCTTCAGAGCCAGCAAGAATTCTTCGGCTACTTCATCATCGTAGCCCTGCAGCTTATCACAAAAAGGCATCCATTGTGCTCTAGTGAAGAGCTCTACCACTGCCGAGTTTTCCCTCAATTTAGTGGACTCGGTGGGTTCCCGTCTTATAAAACCACCCGGCATGATGAACACGGTCGTTTTAATTAAAGGTGGCAAATGCAACAGAGGTTTGGTCTATTAGGACAGAGCATGCACATAATCCACAAAATTCAACACAGTCTACTTATATCGACATCTTGTAGAACGATAGCATAGGCACAGCAAACAACAATTCCACCAATATCTTTATGACCCGACTGTGGACGATGGTCTTGCCACTTTTACTAACCAGTTGCATGCAAAGTTTAGGGTTACCTCTTTAATTGGCCACCTTTTTGCGTGAGGCACCCGCTTCCCTGTAGATGACTGTGTTCCTGTAGACTGCGTTCCTATAGACTGCGTTCCTATAGACTGCGTTCCTGTAGAACTGCGCTCCTGTAGAACTGCGCTCCTGTAGAACTGCGTTCCTGTAGAAGCAGTGCGCAATTCTCGGGGAGGGCTGTAGTTGGCCCGCGCTCACGGTGTGCTTGACCAGTGTTCTGGTAGCCAACAACTTGGCGTATCAAAGTGCAGAGGAGATCAGAATAGCTACCCGAGTTGAAGTGTTGGATGATAAATGCATGCGCATGATCTAGCCGATTGGATTTTGAATCGGCGCAATCCGTGGCACGGGGGATGAGCTGTCTCCGCCGGACCGTTGGGCGACGTCATCCATCCTCCACCTGCGTATTCACTTGCTGCCGCATTCATTTCCACAGATTTGCCGCCGCCTTTTCCTGTTAAACTCATGCTTCTGACGAGAGTGTTCTCACGTGCATGCCGTTAATTCTCTTTGTCGTGGCCGCCACCCAAACATCCAATTACACTTTAACTAGCCGACGTGGCCAGTCGACTGGCCATACGGCCGCTCAACCATTCAATTTTACGCTTTGCAAACAATTTCAAAGTTAGATTCATGCGATTTGATGGAAGGAAGGGTTGAGACACTTACCTGCGTGGCTGCACACGATTTTTCCAGTTCTTGGACGATGGTGAGTGGATCTACCTGCTGCGTGTGACTTACACAGACCCGAAGGCTCGTGGTTACAGCCTGCCAATGCTGGAGTGGATTTTTTGCTTGCATGCACCCGCGTTTCATTTTAGATGGTGGTGCTGTGAATGGTATCCACTCGAGCAGGTTGAACTGTTACAGGATTCCCGTGAGGTGTCTCGTAACAGTCCTTTCTCCTTGGGTGCATGCTGCACGACGGAGGTTCTGGCCTTTCAATCACGTTCCCAGAGCTCTTGATGCCTGCGGTATGAGATCCCAGCATTTGTTTAACTTTGAAAATGGCTTTTCTCGTGAGAACACATCGATCTTCTTTGTTGGTGCAGGGAACTTGGTCGCATGTTGACAAGGGTGGTGGAGCAAGGTGAAAGCATTGTGCAGGGGTGCTAACAGAGGCTTGCATGCATCCAACCCAATCCATAGTCACTAAATCTCCTTTTAAGATGAATTCTGGCCGTCCAAAACTCCTACAGGAAGTTTCCTGTAGAACACAGAGCTTCGTGTAGAAAGTTCGGCCTTCCTGTAGAAAGTCTGTACTTTCCTGTAGAAAATCCGCGCCTTCCTGTAGAAACACTGCATCTTCCTGTAGAAAGACAGCATCTTCCTGTAGAAGATTCAAACCATGATAAAATTGCGCATACCTTGAAAAACATGGGGACCCTTGGGAGGAGGTGCTGGTGAGGTTCCTTGACAGCATGATAAGGACCTTTGGCTCTGAGTTGAAGGGCTTCCTCTCCTCCATAGAACATCTGCAACCTGCATGCAATTTACCATATTTTGCTTATTGTTTTATTCTTTTTTCTTTTTCTTTTTTTGAAAGATAACAGGGGCACCTCAAAGAGGTTTTCACCCATGCCATCTGCCCTGAGCGCCTCAGAAAGGTTTTCACTCAAGGATCTTTTTCAAACCTTTTCCTTTTTTTTTTTTTTTTGAAAGATAATAGGGGCGCCTCAATGAGGTTTTCACCCCTACTACCTGCCTTTGGCGCCCCAGAGAGGTTTTCACCCAAGGATCTTTATTATTTTTTCTTTTTTTTTTCCTTTTTTTTTTATGTCCTTCAGGGCATGCCAAAAGCAGAGGCAGAACCCTTCTCTATGACCAATACAGATTTCTCGATAGTCTTGATGAACTCCTATCTTGAGAGAGGTATCCTGTAGATCTTCAACCGATGCCCATTGACAAGCATGGGAATGGATTCCTCATCAATGGTTCGAATGAGGACAGATCCATTGTCATGGAATTTCTCCACTGCATATGGTCCTAGCCATCTGGTTCTCAACTTCCCCTTGAAATCTTTGTATCTGGAATCATACAACAAAGCCCAATCTCTCGGCTGAAATTGCTTGTCATGGAGATGTTGGTCATGCCACACCTTTCTCTGAAGTTGAACCACTTCTGAGTGAAGGAGGGCCTGCATTCGGTGCTCATCCAGGCCATTCAACTGCAATAGCCTTTCTTGTTGTGCATGGCTGAGATCTAGGTCCAGCTGAGCTGCCATCCTCAAGGTATTGTATTCAAACTCAATGGACAGCAAAGCTTTCTTCCCATAGACCAGCTCATATGGTGTGAAACCGGTGGTGGTCTTCCAAGTGGTGTTGTAGGCCCATGTGGCTTCAACCAGGCGATCTGCCCAGTCTTTTCTGCTGCTGCTCACCACCTTAGTCAAGATCCCTTCTAATGCTCTATTGGTGACTTCCACCTGCCCATTTGCTTGAGGGTGATAAGGGGTGGAAGTCCTATGCTTGATCTTGTGATGAACTAGTAGATCTTCAACTAGGTTGGAGGTGAACTGGCTCCCTTGATCGGTGACCAGCTCTCTTGGATAGCCAAACTTATAGAAGATGTTTTCCCTTAGGAACTCGGCCACCTTTTCTTCTGTTGTTGCTTTGATTTCTTTGGTCTCTGCCCACTTTGTCAAATAGTCAGTACACACAATGATATAAGACCTTTGCCTCGAAGAGGGGTTGATTGGGCCCACAAAGTCCATGCCCCACTTCTCAAATGGCTCAAGAGTCACTTGAGGTTGGAGAGGCATCTCATCCCTTTGGGTCGGTTTCCCCATTCTTTGGCATTGGTCACACTGACTGACATATCTTCTGACATCTTGATGAAGTGTGGGCCAATAGTAGCCTTCCTGCAGGATCTTGAAGGCAGTTCTCTTTGCTGCAAAATGTCCTCCACAAGGCCCATCATGACAAGTGAGGAGGATATCAAAGACTTCCTCCTCCCTTACACAACGCCTTAAGATCTGATCGAGGCCAAGCTTGAACAGATTGCCCCCGATCCAAGTGAATGAGGCACTCTTTCTGATGATCCTACTCTTCTCTCTGGAAGATAGGTGTGGAGGGAACTGTGCTGAAACAAGATAGTTTGCTATATCAGCAAACCATGGAGAGAGTACTGAAATAGCAAACAGATGTTCATCAGGCATCTAGTCGTCCACTGTTCCATCCTCATCTGCAGACAAATCCAATCTAGATAAAAAGTCAACAACTACATTTTCTCTACCTGGTTTGTCAACATTGGTCAAATCAAACTGCTGCAATAAAAGTAACCATCTAATAATACGAGCATTCACATCTAGTTTATTCATTAAATATCTAATAGCAGCATGGTCAGTATGTACAAAGGTTTGGTAACCAGTAATATAATGTCGGAACTTGTTCAGTGCATGGACCACAGCCAAGAATTCTTTCTCGGTTACAGTGTAATTCAGCTCAGCTTTGGACAAGTTTTTTCTAACAAAGTAGATGGCATATGGAAGTTTCTGCTCAACTTGGCCTAAAGCTGCACCTATGGCTTTGTTTGAGGCATCAGTGTGGATGTGGAAAGGCAGGGCCCAGTTTGGACCTCTCAGGATTGGGGCTGACACCAACTTGTCCATCAATTCATTTAAAGCCCTCTGACAATCGTCAGTCCATTTAAACTCCACATCTTTTGCCAACAGACCAAACAATGGCGAGGCTAGCTTGCTGAAATCTTTAATGAATCTCTGGTAGTATCCTGCTAATCCAAAGAAACGCCAGACATCCCTTACCTTTTGAGGAGGTGGAACCCTCTTGATGAGAGCAATTTTGTTAGGATCCACCTGCAACCCTTGGCAAGAAATGGTATGGCCTAGCACGGTCCCTTCAGTCATTAGGAATTCACATTTTTAAGGACTAAGGGACAAGTTCATCTCGGTGCATTTGGTTAGGACTTTTCCCAAGTTGGACAATGCTTCCTGGAAGTTGGACCCATAAGGAGTAAAGTCATCCATATAGATTTCTACTGCATCATGGACCAGCTCCGAGAAGATGCTCAAGACAGCTCTCTGAAAGGTAGCAGGAGCATTGCATAGCCCAAAGGGAAGGACTCCTTAGGCAAAGGTACCCCAAGGACAAGTGAAGGTGGTCTTATCTTGGTCTTCCGGGCTGATTTTTATTTGGTTGTACCCGCTAAACCCATCCAGGAAAGAGAAGAACTTCTTTCCTGCCACTCCATCCAACACTTGATCTATGAAAGGTAGAGGGAAATGGTCCTTCTTGGTAGCTTTGTTCAGTTCTCGGTAGTCCACACAGATTCTCCATTTCCCATTTTTCTTGGGAACCAACACTAGAGGGGACACCCATTCACTATCTGAGATGGGGTAGATGAATCCGACATCCAACAGTTTCTGCAATTCTTCCTTGACAATGTCCTTAAGGGCTGGATTCATTCTCCTCTGAGGTTGCCTAACCGGTTTACAATCCTCTTTGATGTATATATGATGGGTACAGACCGAAGGATGGACTCCTTTCATTTCCTTATAGCTCCAAGCAAAAGCATCTAGGTGGTTGGCCAACAGACTACACAGCTCCTTTTCCTGGGAAGGAGATAGGGAGGAGCTGATCTTCAATGTTTTCTCAGGGCCGAACTCCACATTCTTGACTCTGGGAGTAACAGGGTTGGTTGTACAAAGATCCACTAGGGTGCTAGCTTGGGCATCCTCCACCAATTTCTCTAAGGGTAGTGCACTGGAAGGTGGATTCTGGATCAAGGTCTCGATCAAGTCATCCTCGGTTGGGGGGTCTCTTCTAGTAGTATCTAAGGTGCACAGAGGTGCTGAGTACACCTCGTCGTCTTCTCCTTCTTCTAACCAGAGTGGTAAGTCATGCTCTAAGGAGGGTTGGGCAGGAGGGTATAGGACTAGCTGCTTGGACATGGGACCATTTTTGATGGTCATGTTTCCTGTACGACAACTTATGTAAGCATCTGCAGTAGCTAACCAAGGCCTTCCCAAAATGAGAGGATATCCAGTAAGATTTGCCTTTGGTTGCAGAACCAGGAAGTCTGCAGGGTATTCCCAAGAATCAATAGAGACCATGACATCCTCCACAATCCCTTCGGGAGTCACGGTGGAGCGATCTGCTAATTGCAGTACTGTCGAGGTCTTCCTCAAGGAACCCTGAAGATTGAGTTTAAGCATGGTATCCCTGGTCATCACATTAATGGCAGCCCCCAGATCAATCAAGGTGTGAGGGATAATGGTGCCATTGATGTGGACATCTACTACAGGACTTCCAGGATCTAGGTACTTTGGGCAGATGACTTGTCCTAGCATAAGGTCAGACAGTTGTCCTATGACATTGATAGTTGAAGCATCTTTCTTCCGTCTGCCTGGATGTTTGAAACACTTCTCCTTAACCAGTTTGTTGTATATTGGCACATCCTTGATGGCTTGGAGAAGTGGTATTTTTACACACAACTGCTTGAGCTCACCCAAAAGCTCATCTTCCTCTGGGATAGGTTGTGTGGTGGCTGTTAGTCTCTCGGGAAAGGGTGGAATAGCCTTTCGTTCACTTTCCTGTTTATCTTCCTCATCCTCTGGGGGAGGAGGTTGGCGATCTGGTAGAGTCTTTCCAGATCGAAGATTGATCTCCTGGATCTCCACAGCATAGGTAGGGCATGAGGTTTCCCCAGTGTATACCTGTTGGGCCTGTCTATTGTTGGGGTTTGGGTTTGGTTGAGCAGGCATTTGAGGTTGCCTTGGAGGAACAGGAGGTAATGGTTGAGGTTGAACTGGTGGTGGAGGCAAAATGGCAGGAGGAGTGTTGTATTGGGGCCTCCACCCCGACTGAGGTGCATTCCGTTGAGGCTGTGGCTGGGCATGTGAGTGATATGAATGAGAAGTAGGTTGAGTGTGGTACTGAGGTGGGTAAGGCCATGGAGGAGGCATGGACCATGAAGGATGAGCAGGGGGACCCCAGGAAGGCATAGGAGTTGACTGGTTGGGGTTGTAATAAGCTGGGGATGCCCCTTGCATCCCCTGCTGATAAGGTCTAGATCCTTGTGGCCTCCTTTGGTTGAGGTAATAGAGAGGTTCGGTGGGAGCTTCTGTCCCTTGGTACATGGCTTTAAACCCAGGTAAGGTTGGACACTGATTTGTGGGATGGTCCTCCTCACAAACGAAACACACTTCAACCGAATGCAATGGACATTCGTTCTTAAGGTGCCTCCTTGTGCACCTAGGGCAGAAGACAGCCAAGGCTCTCTCAGCCTCTTCTTTCTTTTGTTGAATCCTGAATGTGTCAAGCTGCATGGCAATGGTTTGTCTTACCTCACTCTTAAGATCTTCTAATTGATTTGCAAGCTCATGTTTAGAGAAAGGGACACTAGTTGAGAGGTGGTTTCCCCTACCTCGTTTCCGAGCTGCCCTGGAGTGGTTTCTAAACACAGTTTTGATGTCCTCATAAGGCAGTTGGTAAATGTCCCCCCCAGCTAACATGTGAAGGGTATCTAAGAGGTCTTCAGGGACTCCTCGGAGTAGGACCAACTTGAGGGATTCAGGGTCAAGTGTGCACCTGGCCCTCTTATAGCTTAGTTGGAACCTCTCCTCATAATCCTCTAAGGACTCATCATTTCCCATGGACATCCGAAAGATTTCCCCCTTTGTTTCCTTGGACCTACAGTAATCCCGGTACTTGGTGTTGAAAGCTTGCTGAATCTGAGCCCAAGTGGTGATACTATTCCCAGGTAAGCCCATGAACCAGCGTAGTGCTACATCCTTAAGAGTGGAAGGGAAAAGTTTCAACTTTTGCTCATCTTCAGTATAGTCATAGGTTCTACAAAGGACAGCAAACTCAAACAGGAAGGTATCTGGATCTTCAATGGTCAGCCCATGGAAGTGAGGTAAGGCGGAGGGGCTAATGTTCTTCATTTTCATCTCTCCATTGGTCTCTTGGATGGGGAAGGCACCTTCTATTCTCTCATCTTCTCTTCTATTATCAGCCATAGCTTCAAATGGAGTGGTCTCTAACTCTTCTTCTACTATAGGATCTTTGGATATCTCAGGATGTTCACCTATAGGTTCTTCTGGGTCACTGTCACCAAAGAGGAGACAAGGGTGACTCAGTGATGTGGTGGGGGTGTTTGGTAGGAATTTTCCTGATCTATCTCGGTTCCTACGAGGCATGAAATGGAAAATACCTTCTTTTTCTTTTGATTGCTTTTGCTTTTTTCTTTGGTACCTGCAAAATTGAAACAGACTGATATGCAACTAACTATGAAAGATGCAGAATTAGACTGAAAGCAGGAAAAAGCTAATCTACTTTGCTCAACTGAAATTGCAAGAATGGAAATGCTAGTCTATGCTTGCAGAAAGGAGATGCTATTCTATGAAAGCAGGAAATGCTAATCTATGAAAGCAGGAAATGCTAATCTATGAAAGCAGGAAATGTCTATGCTACTTTTGCAGAATGGAAATGAAATAAACTACTTAGCAGAAGGTAAGAGTAAGAAAGTAGAAGAAAAGCAACAATTACTAATACTCTGACGCTTCCCCGGCAACGGCGCCAAAAATATGGTGGGCTCCAGTATTGTAGCAATAATGCTACAACTCCTGGAGCTCCCTATCTCTAATTTTATCGACCCGGTAGTTCGTACAAACTTGGAAGCGACGGTGCTGTATGCACAAGTACTAGCTCTTGTCGCAACTGTCACTTGGTCAGCTGGCACAAGTCCGCCAGGGCTCAAGCCAACTTCTATAGGCTCACAGAAGAAGCTTTATGAGTGATGGACGAAAGCTATCTTGAAGGAAGCTAGCCTACTTTGCAAAAAGGAAATGGAAAGCCAATCAAAGCATAGAAACCCTAATAAACCCTAATTTAACTAGCTTGACCCTTACGATGCAAAACCGTGAATGAAACTTCTACCAATGATGCTATTACATGCAGTGAGTTGAAATACATGAATCTAAACTACTTGCACTTGAAAAGACATGTTTTTGTATTTTGTCATTAAGTGGTTGGGTTTATTGTGATGGTGCTTTTGATTAGGGTTTGGTTGTGCAGGAGCGGTTGGAATAGAAGGAAAGCGTGGACAAGGTCAGGATGGCTAAGGGAGGTCCCAAAGGGTCTCTAGCATCAATCCCTAGAAGTCTACCATGTTCGGATGCTCAGCAACCGAGTTTGCAGACTTCTACAGGAAGTCTGCAGGGGATCCTACAAGAAACTCAGGGGTTTCTACAGGAAGGCTGTGCAATTCTACAGGATGTTTGGCCGTGGAAGTTTTGGGAGATGGTGAAGTGATGGAGTAGTGTGGGAGGATAGGTGAGATGGAGATGGACCTAGTGATGGCTCAGGAGCAGAAAAATCAGAGGGAGGAAGAGTGCATGCAGTGGGTTGATGGTTGGAAGGATGGGATCAACGAAAGTTTAAGTAGATGGAGCTAAGTGAATAATGGATGAGTTGGAGGGTAAAAGAGCTGGACAGAGGCCGAATGAGTGACTTGAGGAGAGATCAAGAAGAAGAAGAAGAAAGTGGAATGATATGGAGCAGCGTAAATGAAACAAATGACTTATACACCAAAACGAGGATTCATTAACCTATGATAACTGTGCCATGAAACCTATGAACAGCAATGGAAAACCAAGAAATGAAACTTGTGCATGGAAGTGAAATGTAGAAGTATGGTTTATGTCAAAAGTGCATGGCTGGATATTCAACGAAAATGTCTATGTGGCAGCTTGCACGAAAGTGAGAAGAACTGCGTTTCTTTTTGGTGGCTGATGTAGACTTCACCCCAATCCCTAACAGAGATGGCAGTGAGCCTTTACAACCTTTTTCCATAGCTCCAATAGATTATATCTACACTCTTCTAACCTAAGCAGCTGGAAACAAATTCACCATAAACTAATCCTATCTAAGCTCATAAGAAAGTCTAAATTAACAAACTGTAAATTCGAATTGCATGGTAAAGTAAAACTCAAAGTGCTGGAACGAAATGCAACAACATTACAACACTGAGGAGATCTATTTCTCTCAGGTTGGGCCCTAACCTGAGAGCTATAGCTCCTTGAGAAAACTCAGAACTAGATCAAAATCTGCCTTCTTTATTCATAATCTGATGTCATGCCAAATTGGCTTACAAAAAGGAACAAAAATCGAGCTCTAGCTCGTACTTCCAAATTACAAGAGCAATACAAAAGTTCAAAAAGCTTCTATCCAAGGCTACGGCCTCAGTATTTATGCAAAATGATCATCCAACAGGTGTCCTTGATTTGAGGAGCTCGGCTGTCCAACTGAAGTCTAAACTGCTGATCCTGTAGGACAGTCGTAACTGCTGTTCCTGTAGAACAATTATAACTACTATTCCTGTAGAACAGCTGGCTGCCTGTAAGCTCGATGGGGAGATGGATTGGAGCTCGGAGCTATGGTGGGAATCACGTGGAAGGTCCCAAGACTGTGGACATCCTCTCCTAAAAACCAGCAGTGCCACCTCACTGTCTCCTTGTCTCCTTTTCACGTGGTCTCTTCTCCCTTTTAATGCCAAAAACCTGAAAGCATCATGCATTAGTCACGTAGATAAAATGTCTACCCTTCTTCCTACAAACACCACGAATAAACTAAGAAATGCATGCATAAGCAATAAAAAGTGAATGGTTTGAGCAAAGCAAGTAGGCCAAATGAGCCCAAATTATACCAAAAATTGGGGCTCATCAGCAGGCATTAGGAGGGAGTTCACAGTTCCTTACAACCCCCAGCAGAATGGGGTTGTCGAGAGGAAGAAAAAATCCGTTGCAGGGGTAGCCAAAGCCATGCTTCATGATCAGGGGTTACCTTTCTTATTATGGGCAGAGGCCTACAACACTGTTGTGTACTTGTAGAACAAGAGTCCACATCATGCCTTGGGCAATGTGACTCCAAAGGACGATTTTTTGGGGAAGAAGCCTGATGTTGGGAACTTTCATATCTTTGGGTGCCTTACATATTCCTATGTCCCCAAGGGGAACAGGACCAAGCTAGAGCCCACTACACACAAGGGCATCTTTGTGGGTTATAGCAAGACCTCAAAAGCTTATCCAATTTATATTCCTATGCAAAGGAAAGTGGTTGTCAGGCAAGATGTGAAGTTTGACGAGGAAAGAGCTTTCAAGAGGTCACAGGAGTTAGAGTATCGAGAGTCACCAGACCCTCAGGATTAGCTGAGTTAGTGACAGGGATCCAGTGGTCAGGGATCAAGAGATACATCGATTACAGTGTCAGGTTTATCAATGTGTAGTGGCTCTCAGTGTCAGGTGGGTGGTTCTTCAAACATCATGCAGGGGAGTGTACAATTTAGTTCATAGGGTAGTCCACTAATGGATAGTTTACACCGTACTTCAGCATCTACAGGCACAAGTTTAGGCATAAGGTTGGTTGGCAGGCCTTCAGGAGTTCAGGCTTCTGATGTTGATGAGGTTTCTTGCCCTCTGGTGGGAGATGTATGCTCAGGGAAGAGGAAGCCCAAGTGGCTTTAGGATACCTTGCGCGAGGCCGCATCAGTTACTGAGCCAAATAGACCGGTTAGAGAGAGTAAACCACCTGAGCGGTTTTGTAGTTACATGGGATTGGTGGCGGTTTTTGTAGTTACATCGAGAAGTTGAAGGCTCGATTTGTGGCGAGAGGGTTTTCACAGTTAGAGGGAGTTGACTATGAGGAGACATTCACTCCTATAGCTTGTTATACATCTATTTTCTCCATTACATTGATTACAGCAGAGATGGATTGGAAGATCCACCAGATGGATGTGAAGACCTCATTTCTCAATGGCTTCATTCAGGATGAGGTTTATATTGAGCAACGTAGGGCTTTGAGGTTCATGGGAAGGAGTGCATGTATGAAGATTGAAAAAGGCACTCTATGGCCTGAAGGAAGCTCGTAGAGCTTGGTACTCGAGGATTGGTACATGCTTGCAGCAGTTGGGTTTCACAAAGAGTGACGCTGATCCGAAGCTATAATTCATTGTGGTGGGTGAGGAGCCTCTCATTCTAGTGTTGTATGTTGTTGACTTGATTGTCACTAGTGTAGAGAGACTGATTAAGGGCTGTAAGAGAGATATTTATTCAGAGTTTGAGATGAAGGATATCCATTTGATGCATTATTTCTGGGATTGGAGGTGTGGCCGGAGGAGGGGCATTTCTTTCTGGGACAAGGGAAGCACATTGTGGATATTATTAGCAGATTTCACATGGAGGATTGTAAACCCATGTCTACACCTATGATCACTAACAAGAAGAAGCTTCACGCATCTAATTCTGAGTTGGTGGATCCTACTCTATACAGACAATTGATTGATAAATTGATGTATTTGTTCAACACTCGAGCAGAGATATGTTTTGTCATTAACAATATGAGTTAGTTCATGTGGCATCCCATGAGAGTGCACTAGGTGGCTGCAAAACACATTCTTTGTTACTTGTAGGGGACTATGGATTTTGGTCTGTATTATAGGTAGGGTGATGGAGTGATCCTAGAGGGGTACACGGATTCATATTGGGCAGGTTGTGTTGTAGATAGGAAGAGTAATTTTAGGTTTTGTTTTGGTCTGGGTTTGACAGTTGTGTCATGGATCAACTAGAAAAAACACTCTGTTACATTCAGCTAAGCTGAGGGAGAGTATATGACTGCTAGTTTGGCTAGTTGTGAGGCTATATGGATTTGCAAGATGTTGTTTGGTCTATTTGGTCAAGCATTGAGACCTTCAGTAATTTACTGTGATAATCATAGTTGCATAAAACTCAGGGAGAATCCAATTTTTCATGACAGGTCAAAGCATATTGATATCAAGTATCACTTCATTAAATACTATGTCCAAAAAGGAGTTGTCAAGCTTGAGTACATTTCCACAAATGAGTAGGTAGTAGACATTTTCCACCACATCTCTTCCTAGTGATAAGCGACCATCACCCAAGCTAGTTTATTTCCATTGTATATGTAAACATTTTTTAATATTTTGTTATTAATGGATTGAAGTTTAGTTTTCATTGTACCTCCTTGTTTTTTTTAATCTATATTTAATTTGATTCCTACATAAATTTGTATTAGTGGAATTATAGCGATTTTCTCCTTCTCTTTTTTGTTTGTGCATTATCCATGATGAATTTTGGGTATAATGAGTTAAGACTTGAACTAGTTGAACCCTTTCAATATCAACCTCGATGACCCCGACAGAATCCATAGTGGAGGGAAAGAAATACAAGAGAGTAGGAGATCCTTTCAAAGTATTTCTCAAAGAATCCCTCAAGCTATAAAGGAACGAGATAATGTATGACTTTTCCTAGATCCCTCAGTGGATATCAGTGGGAAAAGCATATTCATTCAACACCCATCTTAGTGGTGCCACCACCTTTGAAGTAAAAGTTAACTTTGTTATTCCTATATTTCAAGGACAGGTTGTTATGCTCTTAAACTGCGAGAAGGTACCAGAATACAAAATATGCGAAGAAATATACCCAGAGCATAGAACAATAAGAAATAACAACAAGTATTTTATTATTCAGAAAGCAATGTCCACTTGCCTCTTCAAGTGGGCAACCTCCAATAGAGTTGGGCTCAATTACAAAATAAGACATGACGCTCCTCGAGGGGAGTCTCTATCCTTTATATAGGATTCATACATGCAATATCATGGGTCAATACCTTGGTTCTTATTAATACCATCTATCTAATACGATGCCCCATTTACAACTAACTGTGGTCCCTTCTTTAAATGCGGGTCAACCACTTACAATTGTTAATATGGGCTTTATTGACTCTTTACATAACTATAACTATGACTCGATCCTATTACATAAATAAGGAGGTTACAGTTGGACCCTAACATGCCCTCCCCCATAAGAATAACCTTGTCCTCAAGGCTGAAGCTACAAAAACTACTGAAGGATAGTGGTTGGTTTGCAGGTCGCATCTTCCAGGGAGGTGTCTTTCCACTTGACAAGGACTTCCTTGATCGTGCGTCCATGCAGGTGCTATTCTTGTGTGTCAAGAACCTGTTTAGGTTGGAGCTAGATTGATCCTTCTTCATCCAATTTAGGTAGACTGGTTTGAATTCACCAATGGTTCCCAATCACTTTCTTGAGGGATGAGACATGGAAGACTAGATGGATTTTTGCAGTGCGTGGCAAAGCTAGCTTGTAGGCAATTTCTCCAATGCGTCGAAGTACTTGATATGGTCCGTAGAACTTTGGAGATAATTTCTAACAACCCTTGTCTTTGAGTGATGTTTGCTTATATGGTTGCAACCTAAAAAATACCTGATCGCCTTCTTCAAATTGGCATTCTGAACGATGTTGATCTGCCTATTGTTTCATGTGGTTTTGGGCTTAATGAAGATTATCTCTAAGGTCGGCCAACATGGTTGTACAGTCTTATAATAGTTGATCCACTGCTTGTACCTTCGAGCATCCCTTGATATACGAAGTAAGTGAAGGAGGGAGTTGACCATAAATTGCTTCATATGGAGTCATTTTGGTGGTGGCATGATAGTTTGTGTTATACCACCATTTAGCTAGAGGTAACCATTTTACCCATAGATGTTGCTTTTCTGAAGTGAATCACCTAAGGTAGGTCTCCAAACATTTGTTGACTGCTTCAGTTTGACCATCAGTTTGTGGATGACAGGAAGTACTGAGTTGTAGTTGGGTACCTTGTAGCCTAAAGAGTTCCTGCCAAAAGTTACTGGTGAATATCGGGTCACGATTAGACACAATGGAAGTGGGCATGCCATGCAATTTGAAGATCTGGTCCATTAAAGATTAAGCGACCAAAGTTGGTGTAAAAGGGTGGCGTAGGGCGCAAAAATGAGCATGCTTAGAAAGTCTGTGCACATCCACCATGATGACTAACTTGTTTCCTGACTTCGGAAGACCCATAATGAAATCCATAGAATCATCCATCCAAATTGAGGCCGGGATGGGCAATGGCTGTAATGTGCCTTAGAATTTGACCACTTCTCCTTTGTCGCACTGACATACATCGCACTCAGCTACAAAAGTAAGAATGCCCTTTTTTCATGCCTATCCAATAGAATGACCATCAAGTGCGAGCATAAGTCTTCTGAAAGCCTGAATGTCCTGTAGTGGGAGATGAGTGCAACTCCGCCAAAATGCAGATTTTGAGGGTGGATGTTGGTGATATCACGACTTTGTCCTTGTAGTGAAGAATTTCATCCTGCCAAGAGTAGCCCGCTGTGGAATTTGGATCAGCCTGTGATTGATTAATGAGTTAGGAGAGCCAGGGATCTAAAAACCATTCCTTGCAAGCCTCTTCAATCCATTATGGAATGGGAAGGGAGATTGCGAGCATGGTTATTTCCTCCTCAAATTAGCATGATAATGCATCTGCTATGATATTTTCTCGCCCTTTCTTGTAAATTATTTCATGGTCATATCCCAGCATTTTGGCGAGCCATTTATTTTGTTGTGGCGAGGATAGGCGTTGATGGTGTGTGTGGATTTGGAAACACAGCCGCAATAAGTATGGTCACTAGCTATCTATTGCATGTAAGATGGACATCATCTCCTTCTCATAGGTAGATTTTCCAAGAATTTTCCCACATAGTTGTTGGCTAGTGAAGGCCAAGGGTTGACCTTGCTGCATTAAGGCTGCCCCAATACCCATACCTGAAGAATCACATTCAATCACAAAAGATTTGGTGAAGTTGGGTAGTGCTAATACAGGAGTGGAACACATGGCATGTTTGAGAGCTATAAAGTCCTGTTGTGCTTCATCATTCCAGAGAAATGAATTTTTCTTGAGGAGGTGAGTGATGGGTCTAGCAATGTGACCATAATTGCGAACAAATTTGCATTAGTAGCTTGTGAGACCCAAAAATCCTCTCGAGCTCTTCAAGGTCTTTGGTTGAGGCCAATACTGCATTACCTGGATATTTTTGGGGTCTACTATGACACCTTCATGCCCCACAATGTGACCCAAATACTCAACTTCTTCCATGTCAAAAGAGCACTTGGACATCTTGAAAAATAATTTATGCTTCTGGAGCAGTTGCAAGAGCAAACCTACATGCTGAAGATGTGTGGCCCAGGTGTGGTTTTAGATGAGGATGTCATCAAAGAAAACAAGGACAAATTTTCTGAGATATGGCTTGAGTAGGTGGTTCATAAGGCTCTGAAAAGTGGATGGGGCATTACAAAGACCAAATGGCAAGACTAGGAACTCATAATGGCCTTCATGAGTTTGGAAAGCAGTCTTTGGAATGTCTACTTCTTTCATGCGAATTTGGTGATAGCCCGAGCGATGGTCGAGCTTAGTAAAGAATTGAACCCCATTTAGTTCATTCGGCAAATCATCGAAAACTGGGATGGGAAATTTATCTTTGACCGTCAACTTGTTGAGCTCCCTGAAGTTTGGACACATACGCCATTCCCCATCTTTCAGGAGCACCATGACCATAGGCGATGAATAAGGACTAATGCTGGGAGGAATGACGCCTGCTTCCAAGAGTTCCTTGATGATTTTTTCAATTTCATCCTTTTGGCCGAATGGATATCTATATGGGTGCACATTTGGTGGTTGGGACCCTAGGACCAAAGTAATGTTGTGATCATGTTCCCCTCTTGAGGGTGGAAGCTCATGGGGCTTGTCAAATATTGGCAGATGGTTGTTTAAGATCTGTTGCATCTCAGGATGAATATGAAGAGAAGTGGGTTTGAAGGCCTAGATGGCATTAAATTGAGCAATAACTCCCTTTTTTAACAATTTTTCCATCCTATGTGAGCTGATGATAGAGGGAGCACTGGCCTGGAGTCCGTGGAGAGTATGTGTGTGGTTTTTCTGCTTAAAGCTCATATATAACTCCTCGAAATCCATTATGATTGGGCCAAGTGTGCGAAGCCATTCAGCAGCTAGGAAATTGTTGCACCCTGCCATGTGTATGGAAAACATGTGGGTCTTTAACTGATAATCCCCCATTTGAAGTTTGAAATTTTCACAATGGCCTTCACATTTCATTGTCCCCTCATCAACAATTTGGACTTGGAAGTTAGAAACTATTCTGACAAAACAATGCACTACTTCTGTCACTCTTTGATGGATAAAGTTATGTGTACTTCCACTATCAATCAAAACGATTGCAGGGCGATTCTTAGTAGAACCTCTAATTTTGAGAGTTTGGGGAGAAGAAATTCTTGCCAAAGCATGCAACGAGATAACTGGTTCTTCAGGTACATTGTCCAGCTGGTTGTCCTCATCTTCGTCCTTTGGTTCCTCAAGTGGTGGGGCTTCCTCTGATGAACTGTGATCAATAGCATCAATTTGAAAGAATTTGGGCTCCTTGCATTTATTCCTAGGGGAGTATTTCTCATGACAGTAGTAACACAATCCCTGCTTTCTTCTTTCCGCCATTTCTGTTGGTGACATCTTTTGAACCTTGAGTGTTTGGGTAGTGCTTTGAGCCTGGGTGGGGTGACCCTTGGCTATGAAATTTGGGCGATTAGATTGGGCCGCTAATGCACATTCTACTTCACGAGCTATCCTACAAGCATGCAGCCATGAGATAGGGTGTTGTAGTCAGATGTGGGCTTGTATGGCTTCTCTGAGACCACTAACAAAATATTCCAGGTAGAACTCATCTTGTTGACCTCTTGTGCGGAAAGTTAAGGCTTCAAAGGCTGCAATATATTCGTTCACTGTTCCTATTTGTCGTATCTTAGTGATACGACCCAAAAAGTTAGATTCATGGTCAAAGAGATCCGTAAGAGCTTTTGTGAATTTTTGCCAAGTCACGGGCCTTCCATAGCAACATTGATGCCACTACCACCATTGTCATCTTTCATTGTCCAGGTACATGCTACCCACACTAAGCTAAGCCGCATCATCTCTGATGTGATTCAATGTGAAATATTGCTCCATTTGTGTTATCCATGTGTCTAGATAAGACCCATCAAATTTATACATTTCTAGCTTGGGTGGTCATGTCTGGGAGTGTTGGTGGCTTCCAAAGAGGTGAAGAGAATGGCTAGACTTGCCCTCACTATTTTCATTGATAATATATGCCTCTACACATTCCTCCAACTTGCCCTTTGTGAGTGTGTCAGTTAAGTTCTTCAACGATGACAGTACATCATTCAATTTTGATTTAAGGCTATCGATTTTCTCATTGGCCATAGCTTGAGCTCTAGTTTGTGACATGCACTGATTCGATGCACTTAAAAATTGGGACCGCCCAATTTTTTTTTGACTGTAACAATTGAATGTTACCACCTTGCTCAGCTCGTCGACTTGATTCTTATGGGCTCCGTCTAGTATAAGCGTCCTAGGGGCTCTCAGAATTTATTTTTTTCTCCGAAAGGACTTTTACTCCTCACTTAGGAATACTATAGTAGCCGAATCCCAAAAAAGTCAATTCTGCCCAAAGTCCTACAAGAATCACACCCAGGTATAGGAGCCCACACAAATAGTCAGATCTGTTAGCGAACCCTCAACTACAGAGTATGAGTAGGAATGTGGCAGTGATCGAACCCTTGTTACTAGATCTGAATGGTGGATTTGAGTGTTGCGACTGCTACCGAATCCAAATAGCTAGATCTTGATGGTAGATCTAATAGATCTGATTGGCAGATCTAATGGATCTGAATGGAAGATCTGATAGATCTGAATGGCGAAATTGATTATTGTTGCTGCGACAGAACCCCACCTGCTAGATCTGATCTGGAAAAGATGATGCGTGAATGATAGAGAGACATAGGAGCTATGGTCTTAAGGAGTGCCAGGTGCTATAGATCACAATATACATAAGGGTCTGATAGTAGTAATCGACCCAATCTTTCACAGCACTAACCAAGGAGTATCAACTGTACCCTTAGCTGTACAACTTGACTACCCTATCGTACATCTGAGTAATCTCCCCAAGTGTTTTTGTCGGTGTACTGTAGTAGCAAAACGACCGACATTTTATCTATGGTGAGGTTTCAAGAGAGCCTAGGGGGCTCCCAATATACCTAGAGGGTACATGGAAGACAGTCCATGCACGGTTCTGTCTAATGTGCTACTACTCAAAGGGGTACCCACAGGGGTTACAAGGGAGTCCAACAAGCGTGAAAACCTCTTGCATTTCCTGCATGCATGCCTCCGCAAATCTGTAGGTTTATGCACTCAATGACAGATCCCATGGTTTAAAGACGCCAGAACAGTGTGTAGCTAAAATTTTTTTTGCTAAAAATTGGAGATCCCACCGGCCCTAGAAAGTGCTCTGATACAACGTGTTATGCTCTTGACCTGCAAGAAGATACCAGAATACAAAATATGCGAAGAAATATACCTAGAGCATAGAAAAATAAGAAATAACAACGAGTATTTTGTTATTCAGAGAGCAATGTTCACTTGCCTCTTCGAGGGGCAAACTCCAATACAGCTGGTCTCAATTACAGAATAATACACGATGCTCCTCGAGTGGAGTCTCTATCCTTTATATATGAATCATACATGCAATACCATGGGTCAATACCATGGTTCTTATTAATACCATCTATCTAATGCCAAGGCCCATTTACAACTAGCTGTGGTCCCTTCTTGAAATGTGGGTCAACCACTTACAATTATTAATATGGGCTTTATTGACTCTTTACTTAACTATAACTATGACTCTATCCTCTTACATAAATAAGGGGGTTAGGGTTGGACCCTAACACAGATAGATGTAGATGTTGTAGATAAATTGTTAAATCTACTAGAAATATATTTTTATTTCCATAATTTTTCCAATAGGGAAAATATTACTTTTGCACTCCTTAAAGATGCCCCCCATGTCAAGGACTAGTGCGAAACCTAATAGGAGAAGAGGGACAAGAGGGAACTCTCACTACTTTCAACTACACCCACTTTGAATTATTTCTGATATGTCGTCAAGGAACAATATTACCCTATTGAGAGCTATGAATATAAGTACATAAAATGGACCAAACTGCAACAAGGAAGGGACAAAGAAGCATCTGGTCATCAAGTACCATGATTATCCACACAACTACATATAGGATGATATGGAGGTCGTAGACAACTGTTCGCTTAACACAACATACCAATATGATGTCAAGATCGAGCATAAATTTAAACAGATGAAGTGACACTTTGGATTTGTGAATCCAAAGAAAGGAAAAGACACCACCAAATTGTTGAACAAAGGAAAAATCCAACGTGGGTTTACGTAGGACAACCCACTGAAGCTACATGTAAATAGAAACACCACAAACACAAAAAAGGACATAGGAAAGTTATGTGAGTTCGACAAGAGGCCCACTCATAATACAAATGAGTGCTGAAATAAGAACTCACTAGTGATTGAGTTGAAGGCTTCATTTTAAGATCCATATTCCTGATCTAACTTAGGACCCAACAACAAGAGTGACATAGGGAGGTAGTTTATCAATCCAGATCCTAGAGCCATAGTTTCCACCACCAAGATGTAGAAGGTTGAGCCCATATATCCAAAGGAAGGGGAGTTTCTCTTCCACTCACAAATGTGGTTGAATGGGTCTCCCCTATGGTTCGCTTTAGACAATGACAACTAAAAGAGCCTCATTTTGAAATAGGTCATTAAGAAATTGCAAATACTGACCAAACCACACCCAATTCCATACACCATCATGTGGATCCACCAAGGAAGAGATCTTGGTGTTATCCATTAGCATAGATTACCTCATTTTTCCCTTGGTTGCAACAGTAACCATTTTTCTCAACTTTTTTTGCCATGACACCTCTCGATGGCTGTGACTATACAAAAACGATGCATACTTTTCCACCACATACTAGATGTTAGTTGATGGAAAGCAAATTATTGAATTCTACCTCTATAATGCATTACGATTCTAGATGGGCCACCTTTATATTTCTTTAAGCGAGCGAGCCAAAACGATTTGAGAGGTGCACTACAATCATGTTGTAGGTTACTTTGGCATGGAGAAAATATGCAAGTACTGCACAAGTTTTTTTATTCGAAAAAATCTAATGGAAAATATATCATATCTTGAAAAACCTGTGACATCACCAAACCAACCTTCAAGAAGCAAGAATTGTACATTTCCTCTACCTCCACCCAGCCAACCCTCAGTATCCATTTTCATCAACTGTATGTCTAGCATCCCTTCTACCAAGCATGATAATGACTATGTATTTTTGGTCATGAACAAATATTCTAAGATGGATATATTGGAAGACTACAAGAAGAGTATCATAACATAGGACACCACTAAAGTCTTCTTTGAATGAGCATGGGTACATTTTGGTATCCCACATACCCTTATATCAAATCACGATAGGAGGATCCTGAGAACATTTTGGTCAAGCCTTTGGTAATTATTGAACCCCAAGATCACCAAGTCGATTGCAATCCACCCATAGACTACTGGCCAGATAGAGGTCATCAACAGGATGATTGTGCACATACTGTGTATGTACAACTCCAAGCACCCATGAACATGGGATGAGAGCCTTCCCTATGTGCAACATAGTTATAATAGAACTATCATAAATTGATTGGCCACAACCCCTTTCAATTGGGTATGGGATTTCAACCATTATTTCTGATTGATGTTGTCACACCTCATGCGACTACACAAGAAAAATATGTAGATGTAGAGACTAAAAATGATAAAGCAACTAATTTTATTGAATTCATCTAGAACATCTGCTAGTAGGATCATGACATCTTGGATAAATCGAATTCCAAGTACAAACAATGACATGATCATCATTAGATACCACATGAGTTTCAAGTGGGAGACAAAGTTTGGTTGCATTTATAAAATGAATGTCTTGTTAAATCCCATCAAAAGCTCCATCCCCTCTGATACAAGCCTTACACCATCACCAATGTCATGGGAGACAACTCTTTTGAGCTCAACATTCCCCCATTTGCTGGCCTTCACCTAATATTCAATGTGGACTTCCTTATCCAAACGTTCCACCATTATTGAACAAACTATGGAACAACTAACACCAAGAACATTCAACCCACACTACATGGAACATGCCACAAGTGATCATATCATGGACAAAGAGATCGAGAACACTCACCAAAATAGGATCCAATTGTATCATGGAGGCACTAAACGCAATGAGGAACATTGCTACCTAAGGGCGAATGCCTGATCTAGGTGAATATTGGTGGCCACCTACCTATTCTAGTTGGATCCCCAACACTATGTCTTTCAATTTCCTTACCTATAGCATGTTTGTTTTTTTTAGTATTTTTTTAGGTCTTAAACTTTCAGAGCCATTTTGAGGCCCTAAGAAATGTTTTTCTCGAAAACAGGAAAACATGTACCTCATGGTAGGGGTTTCTAGTCAAAATTTGTAGTCCTTAGATGAATATTTCTAACGAGATATCATACATGCTAAACAAATATTATATGTGAAATTTAAGACCCCAAAAATTTGGTCTACCAACTAATCCTAATGGAACCCACAAGTTTTTGGTGTTTCATATCTTAGGGTTAGGGTTTTTCATGTTTAGGGTTTTCCCTTGTTTCTAAATAACAAGAAGGTCTTCAAGCCTCATCGTAATACCATTCAGGGCATGTAACCACCAAATCGCTTCTCAAAGAGAAACCAGCATCACCCGAGCTAGCTTATTTCCATTATGCATGTAAACAATTTTTAATATTTTGTTATTAATGAATTGAAGTTCAGCTTTCACAATAACTTTTTATTTTTGTTTAAATTTCTGTATTGTTTGATTCTTGCATAAATTTGGATCATCAACATGATTTGTAATAAAATGATACTCTATATAGATATGCTTGTTTCAATCATGGAATTTGGATTCTTGGCTAATTTAATTGTAGAATTATGATTGATTATATGAGAAGTAGAGCACACTTGTTTCTCCAAAAAATATTTGAGAATTTTCCTAAGCCACACAATCTCCTTTGTTTCTTATGAAAATTCCATATATTCTTATGAGAGAATCATAGTCTTTTTAAATTTTTTCTCTACATTTTTCATTAGAATCTACTTCTTTAAATAAAATTGGCTTGAAATTAGTAGACAAATTTAATTCACAATTATAAGAAACATCCATATCATTTTTTGAATTCGAATCATCTACTTCACCTCCATTTTGTCTAATGGGATTTCTCATTCCCATCCTTCTGGCCTCATCAGGATGAGCACTTTCAAGTGTCTTAGTGAGCCATTTTGGAGGACCTTTCTGATATGATCCAATCTATTATGTTGAATAAAATGGGGTTGCATCAAGATTTATCCTTTTAATCCTCTCAATTAGACCACTTAGAGCATTTTTTTATCTAAAAAAGTGCCTAGAACTTCATGAGGGGGAGAGACTGCCTTAGAAGGAGATCTCATAAATTGAGCTAAGATAGGTATCCACACTTAAAGATGTGGAATCTCATTATTAAATTCCTAAATATGTTTTTTCCTTAATAGATGTGTCCAAACGATCAAGTTATCGCTCAATAGGATTGTAAATCTTGCAAGATTACAAAAAAATACATATCTAGATAATGAAAGCATCTTAATTACTTCATTGTAGATATGATATGGTTTGGAGGTATCCAATTACACTAAGAAGATACACTTTTGACTCCTTGTACAAAGTTTTTTTTCTGTTCCCTTAGGAATCAAGGCATAGAAGGTGGGACCAAAGATTTTGAGATGCCTTACTGAAGAAATGTGGTCATACCACATTTCATAAGGAGTCTTGTTTCTGGGAGCATGATATCAAATTCTATTTTTAATATACATTACACAAAGGAATGTATCCACCCATAACATCATGTATAAATTTTCGAAAAACATCATTGAACGAACCATGTTTAATATAGCCATGTTCATTGTTTTAGCTATACCATTCTATTGAGCATCATAAGGCACATTTGTTTGATGCTTAATCCCCTGTTGGAAAACTTATTTTTCAAATTCATTTGAAATACATACATTTCCATTATCAATATGAATAGATCCAATATGAGGTTGTGCACCATTCCAATGCATTCCTGAAATTTTGAAAGTTTGAAAACATTCTAATTTATTCTTTAAGAAATATACCCAAAACATTCAAGTGTAGTCATAAACAAAAATCATTGTATACTTATTTCCATTTGCAGAAGGAATATGCATAGGGCCACATAGGTGAAAATGAATCAATTCAATATTTCTTCATGCTTTGCAAATAAAATCATGAAATGGTTCTTTCATATGTTTTCCTAAGATACAAGCATTTCATTGCTTTAGTTTCCTAAGAATGGTTGGAAAACTAGTAACACCATTTTTTTTCAATAAATGAAGACCATCATAATTAAGATGTCTAGACCTTGCATGCCATAAGGCACTGGATATAAATTTACCATCATTATACTAAGAATTTTATTCATAGTTTTATGCACATGGAAACATTCCTTACAACTTCAAGAGTATTTCTTATTTTATTCATGACATGACAAGTGTGTTGTGTAATTATTTTTCCACCTCATATTTTCCATTAAACATGTGAAAGGAGTCTCCTTCTTGGTGAGCGTTAACTAGGGACAAAAGGTTTCTTTGTAGGTTTGGGAGGTAGAGAACATTACACTAAAGAAAGTTAGAAAGTATAGCTAGTTTGAGCCCTATGGGGCCAAGTCTATAGGGATTTATTGTTAACTTGTTTCTAAGGTAGATTACTCAATATACATTGTCACTAAAATATTAGAAAAAAATATTTCCAAAAATTCACTTTCCATGTTTCACTTGTATGAGGAAACCATGCATCTTACCACACTGGAAATGATTTGTTAAACAAGTTTTTAGTCACTCCAATTTCGCAATCTACCACAATATAACGAGAAGATTCAAACGTTTTACCTTTCCCTAGATCTAGTGTTTCATCTTTCTCTTCATTTATTTCTTACTATATTGTGTCCCAAGAAAATAATTATTCTTGCCATAAGAAAAAATACAATGGAAAAGAAAATGATTCTTTATGGAATACTCAAGGTATAAATGCAACTTCATTAATTGTGCCCTTCAGGCATTGTAAAATCAATGCATATCATTATATTAAGGTAGCATCAAAAACCATTGTAATATTAACCTATATTGTAATATGAAAGTGACTTATACAACCTTATGAAACAAACATAGAGAGAAATAGAGATCACATAGTGACTTTATTCTCTTTAGTTGCAACAGAGGAGGTGAGATGGTCATATCCAAATTACAAAGGCAACCATTTGCAATGGCCTCGGAGAAATCCTAACAAATTTCTATGTCAATTAGTTCCTTTTAAGGGTAGCCTTTTATAATAGATTCCCTTTCAATTTCTCTTTATCGTCGACTTGTTGTTGTTGGTAAATAGAATGGAAACCACCACATATAATTGGACAAACCATCTAATTGACTTGGAAGTAGAAATTAGAATTCAAATAGACCAGAGAAATATTTGAATAGAGTTATTTCAAGAGAATAGGAGCATGAACTCTTTTCGTACCCTCGAATACCTAATGGAGGCATGCTGGCTCGTGAAGCTGGATGCATCAAGACAAATTTTCTATTCTAATTTTCTATTTACATATTTACAAGTTTTTGCCTAATCCTAGAGGATTAGATGTAAATACAAATTATCTTCCCGAGAACAAACTACTTAAAACCATCATAGCTCAATCTTAACTATAGATCTACCAAAAGTCGGCAAGAATAAAATATCTAACAGGGAAACATTTATTTAACTTTTGCACTCAAAAAGTCATTTTCATTTTGATAGATTTCATCCCTCCCAATGCTTGGTGAATCGAAAATTTAGATGGATCTATGATGGATTTACTAATAAAATAATATCATACATTAAATGTTATGGGTACACAGTTTATATAGTCATTTATTAACTAATATTCGACAACTCAGTGATTCGTACAATGGAATGTTATCCCCTCCGCTCAGTTCCAAATTCCACGAGGGGATGTCTTTGACCTACTATGATAAGACTCAAGGAGTAGACTCCCATACCGTCGACGCACCTAGGCACTTGCTAAGTCATAAATTCCTAGTATATTTGGTTTATGGAGGCTCTTACTAGGTCATAAATTCATGGTCTATTTGGCTTATAGGGTGTTGGATATACTCTTTATGTCATAGTGCTAGCCACTAGTTTTACCTCCCACATTACTCTAAAGTGTTATACTACTAGCCACAAGGTTTCATCTTGGGCCTTGCCCAAATTACTTCAAAACTAACCATACTATAAATGAATAAATAAATAAAAGAATTTTATGTAAATTAGTAATTAAAATGGAATGATTAACATTTTGACTAAATCAAATTATTTAAAAAAATAATGAACAAATAAATAAATAAAATAACAAAATAAAAATATTCCTATAAAAATGAAAATGACCCATGGTATTGAGAACATATGGTATTCACACATGGTATTGACCCATGGTATTCATGTGGAATATAGCCTATTTAGAGGGGGAAATTGAATAGATCCATCTTAATTCCAGATTTGTTGGTTTTATTGTTTTATATTTAAATGTATAATTTTAAATAATAACATATATATTTAAATGTATAATTTTGAAGTTTTTCCGGTGGGTTTTTCTGGTCTAATTTCTCTAAAATTAGGTAGAAAAATATTGAAATCACAAGTTTGATGGGTAACTACTAGTGTGATCACACATACCTCTATGGCTCTCGTTACACATTTCTTTGTGCACTATCCTCAAACACCATTAAATCCATCTCTATTTTCTCCTCCATATAGCCACTCTCTTGCTCCATCTATAGCATTGTTGATCCACATCATCAGAAAGCCTTCTAAAATAACTTGTATTCTCCAAATCCACATGACCTATCATCAGAATTACTTGTGTCCATTTAGTGGGCATCAATGTCCTTTGCGAAGGACACGGTATACTTTAGTTGAATATGCACATTGTCAAGTTAACAATAGCTCAGATTGATTTTCTTTCATTAATTGGAAGGTAATTGCGTTGAGAGGTGCATTGTACAACCTAGTATGTAGGGGATGTGTAAGTATGTCACCTCTCCAATAAAATAAGAAAAAAATAATAATGTAAAAAGAAAGCAAAAATTATAATAACGATATAGGTAATAAAATTACAGTACAATTCAACAGGAGGAATTGAAAATCCTACTCCAAAATCTTTAATATTTCTTTTAATTAAATATTTGTAAAATGAATATTTAAAAGAAAAATACATATTTCATTGGCATATTAAAATCTTTAAAGACATTAATATTTCCATGTCAAAGTTGTAATATTTGAAAATATTAATTTTGTTATCATGCCGTGTAGAAATTTCTAATGATGTGTTCTATGTGTCAAAAAACGATAGTCTACCAAAGTTACGACCCTAGGAAGTTGGTGTACCAACTTACCTAAACAGAGCCCAAAAGTTGTTGGCACTTCATATCCTAGGGTTAGGATTTATGTTTTTAGGGTTTTCCTTGTTTCTTAATAATAAAAGGGACTTTGAACCTCACTGTCATACATCTCAAAGGCACGTAGCCACCACACCTCTCCTCAGTGAAAAACCACTATCACCTGAGCTAGTTTACTTCCAAGCTATATGTAAAAAAAGTTCAATATTTTGTTATTAATGGATTGAAGTTTAGCTTTTGTGGTAGCTCCATATTTCTGTTTAAATCTATATTTAATTCGATTCCTACGTAAATTTGTATTAGTGGAATTAGAACGGTTTTCTCTTTCTCTTTTTTCTTTGTGAATTATCCGTGATGAGGTCAGGGTATCAGGAGTTAAGACTTGAACTAGTTGAGCCCTTTCAATACTGACCTCACTGACCCCGATGAAATATGTGGCATAGGTAAAGAAATATGAGAGAGTAGGAGATCCTTTCAAATTATTTCTCAAAAAATCTCTTGAGCGATAAAAGAACGAAATGATGTATAATGTTTCCTAGATCCTTCAGCTGATATGTGTGGGCAAAGCATATTCATTTGACACCCATCTCAATGGTGTTTCCACCTTTGAAGTACAAGTTAACTTTTCCATTCCTATATTTCAAGGATAGATAGATGTAGTTGTTGTAGATAGATCGTTAAATCTACTGAAAAGATATTTTTATGTCCATAATTTTTCCAAGAGGGAAAATATTACTTTTGCACTACTTAAAGATGCCCGCCATGTCAAGGACTCGTGGGAAACGTACTAGGAGAATAGGGATGATAGGGAACCCTCACTACTTTCAACTGCACCCACCTGGAATTATTTATGATATTTTGTTAAGGAACAATATTACCCCATCGAGAGATATGAAGATAACTACATAAAATGGACGCGATTGCAACAAGGAAGGGACAACGAAGCATCTATTTGTCAACTACCATGACTATCTACACAACTATAGCCAGCATCATATGGAGTTCCTAAACAACTCTTTTCTTGGGACAACATACCAATATGTTGTCAAGATCGAGCAGAAATTTAAATAGAAGAAGTGAGACTTTGGATTTGTGAATCCAAAGCAAAGAAAGGACACCCCCAAATTGTTGGACAAATGAAAAATCCAAGGTGGCTTGACCTAGGACAACCCATTGAAGCCACATGTAAATAGAAACACCACAAAGACAAATAAGGGCATAAGAAAGTTGTGTGAGTTCCACAAGAGCCCAACTCACAATACAAGTGAGTTTTGCACTAGCAAGTCATTAATGGCTGAGTTAAAGGATTCATTTTAAGATCCACGTTCTGACTCTAAATTAGAACTCAACAATGAGAATGACAAAGGGACATAGATTATCAATCCAGATCCTAGAGCCATAGTTTCCACTCCCAAGATGTAGAAGTTTGAGTCCGTAGATCTAGAGGAAGGGGAGTTTCTCTTCCACTCACAAATGTGCTTGAAGGGGTCTCCCCTGCAGTTCTCTTTCGACAACAACAACTAAAAGAATGTCATTTCGAAAGAGGTCGTTAAGAGATTGGGATTACTGACCAAACCACACCTAATGTCATACACCATTATGTGGATACACCAAGGAAGAGAACTTTGCATTAGCCATCAGCATAGATTACCTCATTTGTCCCTTGGTTGCAACACTAATGATTGTTCTAAACTTTTGTGGCCACAACACCTCTCGATGGCTACAACTATACAAAAATGATCCATACCTTTCCACCACATACTAGATGTTAGTGGACAGAAAGAAAATTCCTGAATTCTACATCCATTATGCATTACTATGCTACATGCGTCACCTTTCTGTTTCTTTACACAAGTGATACAAGATGATTTGCGAGGCACACTACAATCATGTTGCATGTTACTTTGGTGTGGAGAAAATATGGAAGTACTGCAAAATTATTTTTATTGGCAAAAAATATAATGGAACATTCTAAAATATATCATATCCTTAAGTACCTATGACATCACCAAACAAACCCTCAAGAAGCAAGACTTTTACGTTCCTCTGCCTACTCCCAGCCAACCCTCAGTATCCATTTCCATCAACTATATGTCTAGCATCCCTTCTACCAAGCATGGTATGACTGTGTATTTTTGGTTGTGAAAAAATATTCTAACATGGATATATTGGCAACCTACAAGAAGAGTATCATAACATGGGACACCACTAAATTCTTCTCTGAACGAGCATGGGTACATTTGGTATCCCACATACCCTTATCGCGAAACATGATAGGAGGTTCCTGAGCACATTTCGGTCGAGCCTTTGGTAATTATTGAACACCAAGATCACTAGGTTGATTGCAATCCTCCCATAGACTAATGGCTAGATAGAGATCATCAACAGGATGATTGTGCACATACTGTTCATGTACAACTCAAAGCACCCATGAACATGGGATGAGAGCCTTCCCTATGTGCAACATAGTTGTAATAGAGCTCTCATAACTTGATGGGCCGCAACCCCTTTCAAGTGGGTATTAGAGTTCAACTATTTTTTTTTATTGATGTTGTCACACCTCATGCGAATACGCAAGAAAAATATGTAGATGTAGAATCTGAAACTGATAAAGCAACTAAGTTTATTGAATTCATCTAGAACATCCGCTAGTAGGATCATGACATCTTGGATAAATCGAATTCCAAGTACAAACAATGACATGATCATCATTAGATGCCACATAAGTTTCAAGTAGGAGACAAATTTTGGCTGCATTTATAAAAGGAATGTCTTGTCGGATCCCATCAAAAGCTCCACCCACTCTGATACAGGCCTTACACCATCACCAATGTCATGGGAAACAACTCTTTTAAGCTCAACATTCCCCCATTCCCTAGCCTTCACCTAATATTCATATGGACTTCCTTCAACCATACTTTCCACCATTGTTGGACAACCTATGGAACAACTACCACCAACAAAGTTAAACCTAGACTGCATGGAACATGCCACAAGTGATCATATCATGGAAATAGAGATCAAGAACACTCACCATGTTTGCTACTTTTAGTATTTTTTTAGGTCTTGAACTTCCAGAGCCATTTTGAGGCCCTAAGCGATGTGTTTTTCGAAAATGGGAAAACATGTACCTCGTGGTAGGGGTTTGCAGTCAAAATTTGTAGTCCTTAATAAATATTTCTAACGAGATATCGTACATGTCAAACAAATATTATATGAAAAATTTAAGACCCCAAGAAGCTATTGTACCAACTAATCCTAATGGGTCCCACATTTTTTTGGTGTTTTATCTCCTAGGGTTAGGTTTCTACATGTTTATAGTTTTCCCTTGTTTCTACATACCAGAAAGGTCTTCAAGCCTCATCGTAATACCATTTATGGGCATGTAACCACCACATCTCTTATCAGAGAAAAACTAGCATCACCTAAGCTAGCTTATTCCATTATGCATGTAAATTTTTTTAATATTTTGGTTTAATGAATTGAAGTTCAGTTTTCACAATACCTTTTTGTTTTTGTTTACTTTTTTATTTCATTTCATTGTTACATAAATTTGGATCATCAAGATGATTTCAAATTTAATGATACTCTGTATTGATATGCTTGGTTCAATCATGGAATTTGGTATTCTTGGCTAACTTAATTGTAGAATTATTATCAATTAGATGAGGAGTAGAGTGCACTTGTTTCCCCAACAAATATTCAAGAATTTTCTTAGGCCACACAATCTCCTTGGTTTCTTCTACAAATGCCACAGATTCTTTATGAGAGAATCATAGTCTTTTTAAATTTCTTCTCTACATTCGTCATCGGAAGCTACTTATTTAAATAAAATTGACTTGAAATTAGTAGAAAAATCTAATTTAAAATTATAAGAAACATCCTTATCAATTGATGAATTAGAATCGTCTACTTCACCTTCATTTTCTCTAGTAGGACTTCTCATTCCTATCCTTCTGGCCTCATCAGGATGAACACTTTCAAGTGCCTTGGTGAGCCATTTTGGAGGACCTTTCTGATATGGTCCAAGCTATTATGTTGACTAAAATGGGGTTGCAACAAGATTTATCCTTTTAATAGTCTCAATTAGACCACTTAGAGTGTAACTATTTTTATCTGAAGAAGTGACTAGAACTTCATGAGGGGGGAGACTACCTTAGAAGGAGATTCCATAGATTGATCTAAGATAGGTATCCATGCCTCAAGATGTGGAATCTCATTATTAAATTTCTAAACATGTTTTTGCCTTACTGGATGTGTCCAAACTATCAAGCTGCCACTCAATATGCTTGTCAATCTTGGAAGATTACAGAAGAAGACATCTCTAGATAATGAAAACTTCTTATTTACTTCATTGTAGATATGATATGATTTGGAGGTATCCAAGTACCCTAAGAAGATTCACTTTTGACTCCTTGTACCAAGTTTGTTTTCCTTTCCCTTAGGAATCAAGGCATAAAAGGTGGAACCAAAGATTTTGAGATGCCTTACTAAAGAAATGTGGTCATACCACATTTTCATAAGGAATCTTGTTTATGGGAGCATGATATCGAATTATATTTCTAATATACATTAAACATAAGAATGCATCCACCCATAACACCATCCTTAAATTTTCGAAAAACCTCATTGAACATTCTTGTGACTGATTCTTCTCTTCTTGTGAAAGGCATATAATTTCTTTAGAATACTCAACATGTGTCTTCCTTTTCCCAAAAGTTTTCTCTCTTTATGGAAACTTGTCCACAAGAGTGTCAAAAGAAATATCCTTAAGTTGGGAACTAGATTGTAAGTATTCAAGATGATGAGAATATGTGAAATATAATGCCTTCATGAAATTTATGAGAGGAATGTCCATTTTAACTCTAGAGGTTTCTACACCATACATGATAGGTCTAATTTTAGAGGCTATGGAAAGAGGATCATGATATTTCAACCTGAGATTAAAGAGTTTGATCATCAACTTGAAAACATCGAGCTCATATTGTGAGTCATATAAATATTTCAACCTCTTTAAGGAGTTAAAATCATTTGTAATTGGAGTTATATGATGACTCAATTATTCATTTACAAATACAACAATGAGGGAATAGGCATTACTTTAACGTTCTCCTATATCGTAAGTTTTTTGTATGTTGTAGGATTTGCAGGAAGATTTCCATCTTCTTCTTCACAAGAACCTTTCCATGGGTCATTAAAGATAAACACGTGTTTGATAATTTTTGGATCATTCATGGTATTTGTTATTCTAGTGAGAACTACTTTGAGGATGGATATGAGGGAATACATCTTCATGAAACTATAATCTATTCACTGATTTGAGGCATTAAACGCTTCCTCCAAAGAAAATAATTATTCTTTCCCTAAGAAAAAGTACAATGGAAAAGAAAATGCTTCTTTATAGAATACTCAAGGTATAAATGCAACTTAATTAATTGTAAAATCAATGCATATCATTATATCAAGGTGGCATCAATACTTATTCTAATATTAACCCATATTGTAATATGAAAGTGGCTTAACAATCCTTGTGAAGAACAAACGTAGAGAGAAATAGAGATCGCATAGTAACTTTATTCTCTTTAGTTGCAAAAGAGGAGGTGAGATGGTCATATCTACAGTATGAAGGGAAGCGTTTGCAATGGCCATGGACAAATCCTTGCAAATTTCTGTGTCAATTAATTTCTTTTAAGGGTAGCCTTTCATAATAGCTTCCTTTTCAATTTCGCTTTATAGTCAACTTGTCGTTACTGGAAAATACAATGGAAACCACATAATATAATTGGATGAACCATATAATTGACTTCGAAGCAGAAATTAGAATTGAAATAGATAAGAGAAATATCTGAACAGAGTTATTTCAAGAGAAGATGAGCATGCACTCTTTTCCAACCCTCGAATCCCTACCGGGGGCATGCTGGCTTGTGAAGCTGGATGCAACAAGACACATTTTCTATTTACATATTTACTAGTTTTCGCCTAAACCTAGAGGATTAGATGTAAATACAAATTATCTTCCGGACAACACATTACTTAAAACTGTCATAGCTCCATCTTAACTCTAGATCTACCAAAAGCTGACAAGAATTAAATCTCTAAGAGCGCAAACATTTCTTGAAGTTTGCACTCAAAAAGTCATTTTCAATTTGATAGAATTGATCCCTCTCAACGCTCGGTGAATTGAAAATTCAGATGGAGCTATGATGGTTTTACTAATAAAATAATATCATACATTAAATTTTATGGGTAAGCAGTTTATATAGTCATTAAAATGTCATGTGAAAAAAATTATCTTTATCTCATAAAGAAAATAATCTCATTTATTAACTAATATGTGACAACTTAGTGATTCGTACAATGGAATGTTATCCCCTCCACTCAATTCAAGGGGACATATTTGACCTTTTATGATAAGACTCAAGGAGTAGGCTCCCCTTCCCTCAAAGCATCTAGTCTCTTGCTAAGTCATAAATTCCTAGTATATTTTGCTTATGGAGACTCTTCCTAAGTCATAAATGCTTATTATACATGGTTTACCAAAGCTCTTACTATGTCATAAATTCCTTTATGATAAGACTCAAGGAGTAGGCTCCCTTTCCCTCAAAGCATCTAGTCTCTTGCTAAGTCATAAATTCCTAGTATATTTTGTTTATGGAGACTCTTCCTAAGTCATAAATCTTTATTATACATGGTTTACCAAAGCTCGTACTATGTCATAAATTCCTAGTGTATGTCGCTTATGAAGGTTCTTGCTAAGTCATAAATTCATGGTCTACTTGGCATATAGGGTGTTGGATATACTCTTTATGTTAGAGTGGTAGCCACTAGTATTACCTCTCACATTACTCTAAAGTGTTATACTTGTAGCAACAAGGTTTGATCTTGGGCCCTGCCCACATTACTTCAAAATTAACCATACTATAAATAAATAAATTAACAAAAGAAGTTTATGTAAATTATTAATTAAAAATTGAATGTTTAACATTTTGACTAAATCAAATTACTTAAAAAATAATGGAATAAATAAATAAATAAAATAACAAAATAAAAATATTCCTATAAAAATGAAAATGACCCATGGTATTGAGAACCTATGGTACTCATCCATGGTATTCATGTGGAATATAGCCTATTTTGAGGGGGGGATTGAACCCCTATAAAGGGAATGTTTAACATTTTAACTAAATCAAATTACTTAAATAATAAATGAATAAATAAATAAATAAATAAACTAACAAAATAAAAATATTCGTATAAAAATGAAAATGACCCATGGTATTGAGATCATATGGTATTGACCCATGGTATTGAGAACCTATGGTACTAATCCATGGTACTTATGTAGAATATAGCCTATTTAGAGGGGGGAATTGAAACCCTATATCCATCTTAATTCCATATTTGTTGGATTTGTTCTTTTATATTTAAATGTATACTTTTTAAAAAAACATATATGAAAAAAATAACTTAAATTATTAATACTAAATAATTAAGAAAATTAAATAATTTTTAACTTCAGTTGTTAACCACACTGTGGTTCCAGATAACTCCACTATCAAACTATCATAGTTGGTGTGATTTTTTGAAGTTTTTGGGTCTAATTTCTCTAAAATTAAGCAGGAAATTATTCAAATAACACGTGTGAAGGGTAACTCCTAACGGTCCAAGTGCCCTAGGGGTTCTCAAGGTGCTCAATCCATATATACACTAAAAAAACTAGTTTAAATAACACAAATGAAGATTTAACCTCAATTTTTCCGGCGAATTCCGGCAACGAAAAATCCAAAAAGTCGCTCTAAAGACAACCCGCGAAACTATCAATGTGATTTTTAGGGAAAAACTTTTTAGAAACTGAGATCTAGAATAGTAATCTTGATTGGTCAAATTATCAATAATTTATAAGAATTTATGAATTTTTGGACTTTTAAATAAATGATTTTCCAAGTAAATACCATGTATCAATACCATGAGTTCTAAAAAATTCCTGAACCGGAAAAACCCGAAAATCAAATTCGATAATGATTTAAATGATAATAAATCAAAGTAGATTCTTATATAAGTAGGTCACACTTCAGCTTTCCATTGACATAGTTTCAAATATTGGGATATGCCGCTTGTTCTTCTACCGGAGCTGAGATTCCTAATATTCGGTACTTATTCGCGTATGCCGCTTGTTCTTCTACCGGACGTATCTACTTTGCGGGCGGGCATGATGGGCATGGCAACGATCTAGCGACTGCGGAAGCTTACGACGTGGAGGAGGATAAGTGGGAAGTTTTGCCTCCCATGAGCGAACCACGCACCAATTGTCAGGCTGTTTGCACGGGAGAAAATTCATGGTATTAGGCAGCGAAGTCGAGGAGGGAAATACTGAAGTCTTCGATCCGAGGGTGGGAACGTGGACAACGTTGGAAAATATGTGGAGTTTAGGAGGACGTTTAATTTCGTGTGTGCATGCTAACAAATGGGTGATGAAGTATGAGAGTGAGAGCAACATTTGGACTGCGGTTGTTTCTCTTCCGCTAGAATTTCCCTATTTTAGCAGTGTTACACAGTGGTACGATTGGATGTTTGTCTGCAGGTCGCGTAATGTCTCTTATCTTGTTTACGTTTATAGTAATATATATTTATTGGTTATGTATGGTTATAGATGTGTTTGCGGTTATTTTAAAATTATTTAAGAAAGAGTATTTTGAAAACATTTTAGATGTTAATAGGTTTACAATTTTTTATAGTGCTTAGATGGAATTAATGCTCAAATTGTTAAAGCTTAATTAATTGAAAATTAAGTAGGGAAGAAATGCGGTAAGGTTTTGTTTTATTTGGTTAAATTATATTTAAAAATTGGTAATGAATAATTAAATATTCTGAAAATCTGGATTTCACATCCTAAGTCTTCCATGTTTTTCCTTATTCTCATTAAAATACATTTCTGAGGAGGATTAAGAAGAAATACCGGAACAATATTTCCAATCTGTACTCTAGCTCAAAGACCATTTTATCACCTTATCATTTAGTATCAGCATAAAAACCTCTTCATATCCATTTCAGAATCATGGTAACAAAATTTCAAGGAAAAAATCATGGAGATAAAAAAGTTTTTACTTTTAAATGAAATGAAAAAATTGCCAGGAGCTGTGAGTCTGCCAAATTTTGAAGAAATAGAGATAATTTTAATGTTTTATTTATTTATATACTTATAATTAAAGTGTTACAAAAATTTTAAATAAATGGAGATCGTTTTCATATTATTACATAGATTTAGTAAAAATTTGAAAAAAATGGAGTACTAAAGTTTTGGTTGGAGAAAGGGAACCCGGACAAGGTTGGAAAATATGTGGAGTTTAGGGGTACTATTAACTTCATGTCTGTGCTTTGTTTTTGCATGTGTTGTATAAAAGATAAAGATGAGTGATTAAGTAGAAGACTACGAAAATCGTTTGGATTGTCGCTGTTTATTTTCGGCCATATATTGGTTTACTTTCAGACTATATATATATATATAACTTTGGGTTGCGGTTGCTTCTTTTCCACTACATATTTGTTTATTTTTAGACTTGTTAGAATGATAAAAGTTTGGTTATATATATATATATATATATATATATATATATAACCAATGTAGATAAATCTTAATTCTAGATCTTTCAAGCTTTGAGAGGGATTAAATCTCTTTTCACTCTAAAATAGCTTTACGCCTCAAGGTATTTGGTAACCCATGGTATTAACATGTGATGAAACTTATTTAAGGGCTTCAGAAATTCCTAGATTACTTTGAATTTGTTAGGAAATACCATTATTGTAAAAGGAATCTAAAAACTATAAAGAAATAATTATGTTGTTTAGCAAATTTTATAGAAGGAAACATTTCCAAGTTTATGAAAAATTCAATGTATGTAGTGGAGACTCCACCTATTGTTAGGGATGTAAGTTATAAATAATATGAACAAGAGTAGAACCAAGTTTGAAAAAAATTAGGTAGTTATTCATTGATGGAATATTTATTAGTTAAAAAAAGGATATAATAAATTGGTTGAAGAGAACATAAATAATTAGTTTAGTTAAATACATATAAAGAATGATTGATTTTATAAATGAAAACATCACACAAAAACAAAGAATAATTATTTTCTCTACCCAATATCACACAAGCTAAGAATAATTGTATTCAAAGATTAAAAATATAATTATGAACAATAAATTTGATGTGGTGTAATAAGGAGTCCTCAACTGATCACCACAAACACACAATTTGAGGCTGGAGAGGCGATTTGGATAGACAAACAATTCAAGAATTGTATAGGTAATGCAATGGAACAACCATGTTGGATGTGATCTATTTTGAAGTTGAGTCTCAAGATTGGTTTTGGAATGGTGTCTTGAATGAAATAATGGATGGTTTTTAGAACAAAATCACTTCAAATATGACTAAAAAAACTCTTGATTTAGCTTGGGATGATTTTTAGTACAAGTTTGGAAATTACTTTCAAATTGATGTTTTACGATGAGAACAACATGGTATTATGTGAGAAAAAACCATGGATGATTTTGAGGTGGATTTGTGTCAAGGTTGTTGGGTAACAATCAAAGATACATTAGAAGTTTTATGTTGTTGTATAGAGATATAGTTTGAGCTAATCACCCCTCAACGTATCTTGTACTATTGTATTAACAACACATAAGTTTTATCATTTTGCTAAACCGATATTATGGACATCTTGGTGCGACCCAAACATATATGCTATATAATTGGCTAAATGCATACTTGTATTTGGTACTACTAAATTGGGTAAGTGTGTGTGTATATATATATATATATGATAGGTGCCATAACTAGCCCCTTAATGATTGATTAAGGTTGTGGTAAATCAAGGCGTAACATTCTACGCCACCTTAAGAAGGTGAGATTAAAAACATTATTCCTCCTGTAACCACCTTAAAATTTCTTTTTGGAGTCCAACATTGTTTTCTACTCATCTAGAGCTTTCCAATTATATATAATTTATGTCATTTTGAGTTCCAAACACAAATATTGGTCCCTTAAGAGATTTTTGTACTTAGACCACATCAAATTATCTATACATTTCGAAAATGGAAGATGACATGGCAAAAAATGCTATATGCCAACTTCCATTTTCAACCAACCTTCTCCCTTTGATACCATCAATCTTAACACTCCCACTTTGACACGATCAATTTGACTCCTCTAAAATTGTCAAACTTAAATTTATGCCTTGACAAAATGAATTTAACTCACTTTGGCTTTGTTGTGGTCAATACTTCTTTCAATCTCACTTGAAAATTTCCAAAATAAATACTTAGTTTTTCTATCCTTTTTTCGCTTCCCGTGACCACTTTCTACTCACAACTGACTAAAATATGGACCCAATAGGCCCTAACCAAAACATATTGACTCACCCCCTACTTAATCTTTTTCTTGCATAGTTGATCCTTCCTCCAATCAAGGACCCAACTTAAGAACAATTTGAACTTAATAGAAATTTGTTGAGCAAACTGCAAAAATGAGGTATATGCATCTAAGTAGACTTCCGCAACAAAATGTTGCCTTGATTAACAAAATTTTGAGTGTTTTAAGCATATATCCCTTATGGTTGAGTTGTGAGAAAAGCATTCCATTATTTATCTATAGTACAATTGAGTTGGTGTAACTAAAAATATTCTTCATGGACGTTAGGTTTAAGATCCTGAATAATCTATTTAACCTTGTGATATTCACCCTCCATCGCAGAAATTTTTGTCTGTTTGTCTTGAATCTAAGTGAAAATGTTATATTTCAAGGAGGGATCAATGAGAGAAATAGAATCCACCATTAAATTATTAATTTTCTCCCACATCTCATATAGTGGTTTGTTTTGCTTTCCCAAGAATCCTCACCAATATTTCACTTCCCATAGTATATCTTGAGAGTCCTATGTTTGATGTTGAAGGGTATATTAGAGAGTGGAACCTTGCTAAAATACAAGGTTTATCTAGTACAATATCTCCTATGTCTAATCTGGTACTCTTTGTCATAAGACATAGATAGTTTGCTAGACATATTTATTGTTAGACGGTAAAGATGTATCGCCATCTTCAATAATGTCTAAGCATTGGAGTAGTCAATAAGATTAATTATCCTCAAGTAAGTTAGGACTTGTCTCCACCAGAGAAGGGAGCATATCAATATGCTTTAAAATCACGTCAATTAACTCTTTCTCAACCTTGTCCTTTTTTTGTAAGAACTGAACCCATTCCTATGTCATTGGAATACATTGTTATTGTAGTTATTGACGTGGATGTGTAAGATCAATATGAACATTCTCTTTAGAAGTCATATGTTGTTCAAATTACAAAGAGGAAGCCTTCATAAACTGGTGTAATTACAAAGATGACCATTCCTGAAGAGTTTTAGTTGGAAAAGTATTCATAGGTTGAAATATCTACTACCGAGGTTAACCATTACTAAGATTTATGTTTTATTTTCCTTGTGTTGAAATATTTGGATGTTCACTATGATATTGCCCAATGTTAATTTGAACATAGGCATACACTTATGAAGGTATCATAAGTACTCTATTAAGCGATTGGGCACAAATTTTCAAAATGTGGTTGCATTTCTCCACTTGAGATGTAACACCCTCCTCCCACATTTACGACGCATATGAATACGCTTCAACATCACATCAATTAACTCTTGCTCAACCTTGTCCTTTTTTTGTAAGAACTGGACTCATTCCTCTATCATTGGAAGACATTGTTATTGTAGTTATTGATCGGGATGTGTAAGATCAAGAGGAACATTCTATGTAGAAGTCATATGTTGTTCCAATTATAAAGAGGAAACCTTCATAAACTAGAGTAATTACATAGATGAACATTCCTAAAGATGTTTAATTGGAAAAGTATTCATAGGTTGAAATATCTACTACAAAGGTTAACCATTAGTAAAATATTTATTTGATTGGATTTGTGTTGAAATATTTGGACGCTCACTCTGATATTGCCCAAGGTTATGTCAAACATAGTCATACACTTACGAAGGTAGCATAAGTACACTATTAAGCGATTGGGCACACATTTGCAAAATGTGGCTCGATTTGTCCACATGAAGTGTAACGCCCTCTTCCCACATTTATGCAAGTTAACTGACCTACCGGGGTAAGCATGTGAAGAGGAATTACTATGATATGACTCAACATCTCTCAGGTGCCCAAGATCTAAACCACCCTTCCAAGTGCCCAAACATTGAGTTAACCTGCTTTCTCACTAATTTGGACTCCCTCACGCTCAAATAACACTGCTTGAATTCAACTGTATCCCTCTAGTCACATGCATAAGGATGTAAGGGAGAAATTGTAGTATCTTTCACCAGTTTTGTACGAGCGACCATGAGATCTAAGGGACTTTTTTAAGGATAGTCTCCAGATCACTACCCAAAACTTAATAAACCTTTCATAAACGATAGATGACACAAGGAAATATCCTTCCATACAAACTTAGACAAGAACTTGACCTAGGAATGCCTAACCATCACAAACATTTTTCCAAACACATCATGGACATGCAATTTATAGGTCATAATTACATATATGAGCATAGGGATCTCATACTTATCTAAGAATCGTCAAGAAGGTCCAATGGCTTCTAAAAATAACTACATTATCATCTATTAGGTCATACATTCAATAAACATTCATTTAATAACATCAGATTCATGAACAAAGTTGATAGTAGGAACAAGACAGTGTTTCTTTTATTACAGATAACTATAACAAAAACATAGAAATAGTTCACCTGAGTCTTCCTCTTTGGGCTCCAAGTGGAATAGTCCTCTAGGTCCGTCCATTCCCGGTCTTCAAAAGGCTCATTCCATAACCAACACAAGGATATCTCCAACAAGTGAAAGGATATCAACTCTCAAGGAAACAAGGGTTTCCTAAACTTGGGGAAGTGCTTGAAGCACAGGGATCTTCAGACTTGATCAGGGGATAATCTTGGCATAGTAATTCTCTATATTCTCTCCTCCTTAAGGCCTTCCCATTTAAGTCCTTTTTTACTTCTCCCAAAGTAATTTTTTAGTTGGGAATCAGTTGGGAACAGTTGGGCGAGATGCACTAATAGGTAATCAAAAGGTAAAACTCATGATCTCTGCCCATAATTAAGGAAAAAAAAAATTTAAGTGTTCTAAGACATATACGTGGGTTGGGTATATACTGACCCGTGTGTACACACGTTTGATACAGGGCAAAGTCATGTACAGAGAGTAAAAAATTGTTTTTAAATATTTGGACCAAATCTGGAAGGAGGGGTTTCCCTAGGCCATAAACCAAGCATCAAAGATACATAAGGTGATATTTGGAGCTATAACAGATGCCCCCTATTATATGATGTCAGAAGAGGAACATGATGGATGAAATGTATTAATTATATGGAAAGGAAACCTGTCAAAAACTAAGACGGACTTCACCAGATTTCAGCTTGCCAAGCCAGCAAAAGAAGATTAGAAAGAAACAATTGTCTGAGGTGGGCATACCCATGCTCAGTGAAAGTAAAGCATGTCTACATATCAAGTATAAGTAGATCCACTATGTATACAAGTATAAGGAACTAAAGTTACATAATAGATCATCTGATCACGATCGAACAAGTACATGTCTGAATATCACATATAAGAAGATGATCAATGAAACTGATCACTGATAACAAAAACTGATCCCAATAGTATCAAATGAGCATGATGGAAGAATATGGCACTCCATTGCAACTCGGATACCAACATATAGGATGTTGTTGTGAAGGACTACAACATGTAATGTGGAATGGTGTCAACTAGCAGCAACAGGAGCAACTGACAAGTGAACCCAAAAATGCTGAAGAAATGCAAGGTCTTCACTGACCACCGTGGTACATTTCTACACAATGAGAATAAATGATCTGAAGTCGACCATGTGAGAAATTGTTTGATTACTAGTCATTGATGTATACCGTTAACAAACGCGAGACTACTCACTAGTTATGATAATGAGAGTCAATGTACCTAGTACAATCTAACACGTGCAAATAGATGAGATGAAGTCGAACACCTGTAAGAATCTATCAATCAGGATACGATGATGGTTTCCCACTATCGATAGTGAAGGATCTGCCAATGATGACCGCAAACCTCAAGGTACTGCCAAATGGACTCTAGACCTTTGCCCTAAGCAATTAGTCGTAGTTGATAGGGAAAGATCTACTAGAAATGCATTAAGGAATCCTTCATCAACCTAGTGCGACTGTAACATGTAGGCCAATAGCGTGGAAGGAATCAGATGAAAAAAGATGTAGTAACTCAACTGAAGCACGTTTCCAGCATACACAAGATGTAGCTAACGCACGATAAAAACCCTCTGAACCAACCAATAATGAAAGCTGACACAAAGGCGAGGAATCCACCAATAGGGTCAAATGGAAAGAAAGGCACTGCATGAATCCCAATGTGTGATAATGAAAGTTGATGTCGAACACAAGTGAAACCACTCAGTTAAAGACCCGTGATACTGATTGATGCTGAGCACAAAGTGGCCTATCAATAATGAAAATAGTGCTAAGGTGCGGCTCTAGGTCTATCCTCAGAGCAAGATATCATCATCGATAAGGACAAGACCCGCCAACAGGAATTCAATGGAGACCTTTTCAAACCGGCACAAGTAAAGGACCAATATAACTGATGTGATGCCAAACAAGATACTGACAACTAGGGATGGCTGACTGAAAATAGGTTAAGAGACACCGAAGAGAGGCCGACTCAGGCTTACTTCGCTTGAACAAAAGCACGACTCAATGATGACCATGTGGCAGCATATGATAACTCTTTATAAGTTTCCATGTAGGAGGCACGAATGAACTCTACATATGATTGGAAGAGATAACCAATCGGAGGAGAACTGACTCAATAACAAGGTTAAGGTGTACCTAAGTCAAGCTAAAGCCCACCCAAATGGAGGAGATGCTTTATTCGAGTGCTTTTTTCAAGGGTGACACGACTGACTCTAGTTTCCAATAATAAATGGAAATGTTGTCCCGTTCTCACTCTTTTTTGGAATATGCAATTTCTTTTTCTTTTTCTTTAAGCTGGAAAAAGAATAAAAGAATGCTATAGTACAGTGGAAAGAATGAGTGTCAGTAAAATAGATGATCTAGTTCCTGGGATGGGAACATTGCTATGCTCAATGCAGGGAGGTGAAGCTAGCCAAGGACACTCAAAGGGATGTTCCTTCCACGTGTCTGAAGGTGTGTCAAGTTGCAGAAGCTAAGTGATTGCAAGTTTGATTTTTGCAGAAGACATGGTCAAAAAAGTGGCTTAAAAATGAGTCCAAGTGAAGCCGGCTCAAGGCCAAAAGGTGCAAATGGTCAAAATGCAATGTGGTAGTACAACTCAACACAAAGGAGCCTCTAGGGTATAAAGCTAGAACGAAGCGAAGAAGCAAAGAGGAATGAGTCTTCAATGCACAAGTCATGGTGGGAAAAGAGACGACTCCCGAGCCAATCATCTCACCTATAATCACAATATTTCGTCAATTAAGTTCTAAAACAGGGTTAAGCTAAAGGCTCTGGAAATATCATCATATAGCATGAAAGAAATGACATCTAAACTACCTAATTTGTTATGAAACCAACTCAAGAAAAGATATAAAAGATAGATCAACGCCTTAGAATTCATCCTCTTTGAGGAGGAAACCTCCTTTACATTACATAAATGAACAATTCTTCGATGATACAAATGAAAAGACCTCCTTCCTATATATAGGAGTCTAAGGGATCATAACATAATCAAAGCCGACATAACAATAATAATGTAAGGGCACAATAATAACAATAGTGGGCTTCTATGGGTCACAACAGTAACAATATGGGCACTAAATGGGCACATCAATATAATAAGTGGGTTGTACTAATAACAATAAGGGGTTACACTAGTAGTATAGGGGTCTAACATGCCCCTCTCCTTCAAAAATCATTGTCCTCAATTCTTGAGTAGTTCTTGATGCTTTTGTATAAAATTCTTATCCTCCCATGTGGAATCTTCAGTGGGTAAGTTCTTCCACTTGATGAGATACTCTGAAATTGATCGATTTTGTAGCTGTCGGGTTCTTGTTTCTGTGACTGCTCCAGGTTTCAATATGATTTTCCCTTCCTCTTTAATTTCTGGCAATATTGTTTGAATTAGGATCTTTTGCAACTTTTTAATAAGTGGCCATACTTCTTCGTCCTTCTTCCATTCATCCCTTGCTTTGTTTATCCAATCTGCTTGGATAATAGAAATAGCACAAAACAATGCTTCCACATCCTCATCCTTGAAGAGTCTTCCCATTCGGTAAGGTCGCCATTTTTTAAGTGCATGTAGTATTGCCAACATTTCCTTCTCATAAATAGCTTGCTTGAGATGTAGTAGTAAAAATACCCAATCAAAACATTTTTCACTATGATGTTGATCTACATGTTGTTTCATTTGATTTTGCACTGAAGTGGCATTATCCTTTAAAAGTTGGAGAACTTGTTGTTGATGCTCGATGTGATCTTTCACTGCTTGAACCTTTTTCTTCTTGATGTGTCCTTTTATCTCTAGAGTTGGAGGAGTGGTAATTTCTTCCAATCCTTTACAAGATATGGTCCGATTCATTTCTTGATGCTCGATGTGATCTTTCACTTCTTGGACATTTTTCTTCTTGATATGTCCTTCTATCTTGATAGTTTGAGAAGTGGTAATTTTGACCAATGAATTACAAGATATGGCTGGATTCATTTCTTCTTTCTCAATGCGATCTTTCACTTCTTGCGCCTTTTTCTTCTTGATATGTCCTTCTATCTTGAGAGTTTGAGGAGTGGTAATTCTTACCAATGCTTTACAAGATATTGTCTAATTCATTTCTTCTTTCTTTGGGGTGGGGTCATAGCGCATATCTTTTTCTTTTTATGTTTCTTGATCCTTTTCTTCCTCCTCTTCATATTCTATGTAAAGTAATTTCTTCTCAGCACACTTATGATCTTTAATGCATTTGCTATCACAATTGTAACAAACCCCTTTTTCTCTTTTTTCTTCCAATTGTTGTGGTGTAACCCTTGTAGGTTGTGGAAGGCTAGGAGAAACAACACTTCCATCTTTATAGTTGTGAGGGGTATGCTTCTTGGTTTCCATAATTTTGCTTTCCACTATGTCACAAAGCCCTTTTAATCTTTCCAATTGTTGTGGTGTTGCTATAAAGAAGGTGTTGCTCTTTGTATCCTCATAATGTGCTATCATTTCCTCCGTGAAAATTGACCACGTAACAAGTTTTTTACGAGAACAAAGCCTTCATACCATAAAAGTTGATCCGGTTCTAAATATGAAGATGCAATACATACCTTTTGTAACAGTTGCACCTCATGTAGATCGAAATATTTCTCCATCTGTACTATCCAATTTACTGGATCCTTGCCATCAAACTTCCTCATCTCGCTTTTTCTTGATTTTAGGACCTCGATCTTGAAACGACTGTAACTTTGTAATTGTGGATCTTTAAGTTCTAAAATTGCAGCCTGCAGTAGCCCTCTGTGTCCTGTTTCCAATGCCACAGGTCTGACCCAAATTGGATTCTCTAAGGAAGAGTTATGAGAAATCTCCCACAGTGACTTGATTATAGATTAGTTCAGTAGAGAGAACTTATATGACGTTCCACGAGTCACTGTTTCAACTTTTGGATCTGAAACATGCATACAAGAAACTAAAGTCCGTCCTTTTTCTGTAACTTCTTACGAAATTTCAATCCGATCCCCAGAGAGGAAGTTATGACGATTTTCCCCATGTCACCTGTTTTGAATGTAATTCATGAGTCTGCAAAAAGACCAACTTCCTCAAATCATATCTCCGCAAATATCACGCAAAAAGCTCTGAAATTCGGACCCAAGGCTTAGAGCGATTTCTTCTCAAATGGGTTTTTTCTGCTACTTCTGAAACATCAAAAAAAGTTATAGCGAAAATGCCACGATGACCTTTTTGGAGCAGCGAAACCCTAGAATCCAAAGCTCTGATACCAAATGTTATGAAACCAGCTCAAGAAAAGATAGAAAAGATAGATCAACGGCTTAGAATTCAGCCTCTTCGAGGGGGCAACCTCCTTTACATTACATAAATGAACAATTCTTCGATGATACAAATGAAAAGACCTCCTTTCTATATATAGGAGTCTAAGGGATCATAAAATAATTAGAGCCGACATAACAATAATAATGTAAGGGCACAATAATAACAATAGTGGGCTTCTATGGGGCACAACAGTAACAATATGGGCACTACATGGGTACATCAATATAATAAGTGGGTTTTACTAATAAAAATAATGGGTTACACTAGTGGTATAGGGGCCTAACATAATTGCACACTGATGAAAAGAAAAGCAAATCATCTCACCTATAATCACAATATTTTGCCAATTAACTTCTAGAACAGGGTTGAGCTAAAGGCTCCGGAAAAATCATCATATAGCATGAGACGAATGAAATCTAAACTATCTAATTGCATACTAATGAAAAGCAAAGCCAATCATCTCACCTATAATCACAATGTTTCGCCAATTTTGCCAACAACTACTTGCAAATTAGTTATCAACTAAAGGCTCTGGAAATCATCATCATATAGCATGAGAGAATGAAATTAAACTATCTAACTTTCCCATCCATAATCATAATGTATCTCCAATTTCGCCAACAACTACTTGAAAATTAGTTATCAACTAAAGGCTCTAGAAATAATCATCATATAGCATGAGAGAATGATCTAATAAGAAAATACAAGAACATGTAAAGAAAAACTAATCTACAATCAACCGATTGAACACACTTGCATGAATTAAAATTGCATGAATGGAAAATCTAAACTATCAAACTTGAAAGCAATAAAATGACATACTTGAAATGAAATCAAAGCAAAACTACAAAATAAAATCTACTCTACCTTACATTCTAATGTGCTCCATGACATCTACTTCACATCTCCTTCCATGTTGAGAACATCAAAGCTTTATTCAAATTCTTCAAAATTACAAAGTACAACAAAGCTCTCCAAAGCTTTCCAAAGCCATCAAAGAAGAACTACAAGCTCCAAGCTAAAGAGCTACCAAAAAGCTACAAGCTTAAGAACTAACAAGCTAAGCTAACAAATGAAGGAGAGAGATCTCCTATTTATACAAAAAGATGAGAAGCCATCTCATTAATGGGAGTCCATGAATCTCTCCTTCTACCTCTAGAGTCCTCATCAAAATAGGAAATTATAAGACATGTTTTGTTAGAGTTTCAATACAATTAAGATATGTGGCACATATCCTCATAATCCCATGATTCTCTCCACTCAAATTCGAATTTTGACTTAGAGTGCCACATAAAGGTCTTCTAGAAACCTCCTTTTGACCTACACATGTCAACAATCCCAACGCACTTGTTAGGTACAAGCATGTGCACATTATTTTCTAATTTTTAACCACAAATTCATTTAGAAAGGCTAAGAATTAATAAAGTTTTGGAAAAACATAAATTTGGCCCAATGGTAATGAAAGTGAGATGAATATGGTGACAAAGTAGTGAAATGGAGGTGAAATGGAGGTGATATAATGGTCATAATTGTGAAATTGTAATGGAAATGAATGACATTTTCAAGACCCAACAATTCTATATGCCTTTTAAGTTTAATTGCAGCCCACAAATGTTCCTTTCTTTTGAGATGCATCTAGTTTGTTTCTTTTCTCTTTCAGCACATGAATGTATATGGGACAAACAAAAATTTGAAAATGAGAAACATCAGGTTTCTTACCAGTCAATACTTCTTCAGGTGTCTTGAAGTCCAAATGTTGATGTGGGCATCGATTTTGGACATAGATAGCGATGTTGATAGCTTCTCCCCATAAGATCTTTGGAAGACCTTGATCATGAAGCGTAACCTAAGTGGCATCCATGATATTATGATTCTTCCTTTCGGAAACACTATTTTTTTCAGGGGCATATGCAGTGGTAGTCTCCCTGTTGGTGCCAAATTCTTTACAATAGTGTTTGAATTCATTAACCTCATATTTAGTCCCATTATCTGTCCTCTGAATTTTGATCTTCTTCCCTGTTTGATTCTCGACCAAGGCTTTGAAGGAGAGGAGACATTTGAATACTTCATTATTCTTATTTAGGAAATAGATCCATGTCTTGCGAGAAAATTCATCTAAAAAATTAATGTAATACAAATATCCACCCAAAAATGTGATGGAAAACATACCTGATAGATCAGAATAAACAAATTGAATAATATTAGTGGTTTGAGTGTCACTTGAGGGGAATTGTCCCCTTGTATGTTTTCCAGCTTCACATCCCCAAAAAACACCTTCATGATTCAAGGTGAATTCGAAAATCGTTGTTACAATCTTCCTTATATCGGGCAAGGCTTTGAAATGAAGGTGAGAAAAACTTATGTGCGATAATTCAGATTGAAGAGAGGTGTCACAAATCATTGCTCCCAATGGACTTCCTCCAACCTGATAGATACCTTCAACCCTAAATCCTAGAGTGAATGCATCTCTTGGATTCCTTTTCAAAAGAAGGACATTCCCATAAATGAATGAAACCTTAAAACCTTGTCTTCCATTGTAGAAATAGAAACCAAGTTCTTTTTCAATTTAGGTACATATAGCACTGTAGGTGAAGGGTTTGAACTTGATTTAAGTGAAGCGTAATTGTCCCAATTCCTTTCACGAGATAAGTGGCATTATCCCTAAGTATAATCTCCATATTTGTATTCTTTTCAACCAAGTTTGAGAAAGCATGTCTATACGAAGCGAAAATCCTTGAGGCACCACTATCAATCAACCAATGGTACAATGTATCTGGAGGAGAAGGCATAAGTAAGATAAATTTATTTTTTATTTGCAACATTAACTTCATCATACCTTGACTTTCTCGATTTCTTGGGAGAGTAACCACCCCCATTTCGAGTAGTATGGGCACTCCTCTTTCCTTTGTTAATGAACCTGTTGTTCCTTTGATTCCTTGGACCATCATTGTTCCTTATTTTAGAATGAATGGAGAAGGAAGTAGGATTTTTTCCATTTGAGTGTTTGTCACTTTCCATCATCCTTACTTATTCTTGAGTGCATGTAGACAGTAGTTCCTCAAATCTCAGAATCCTGTGACTATTGAGGATGGTAGTGTTGAATACATCCCATTCTCTTGTAATGCCTCCATGTGCACTAACAGTGAGATCTGTTTCACCAATTACTTTTGCAATAGATATGATATCATTCTCTATCTCATTGATCCTCATGAAGTAGGATTGGATGGAATCTCCTCTATCCATCTTGGTTCCCTTCAACTTGTTATTATGAAAGAGAATTTGATTTGAATTGTTCAGTTTGAACATCCCAACCAACCTTTCATACATCTCCTTAGATGTTCCCAAATCAGAAAATATATGCAACCAAAGGTTTATGAATTGAATCAATAATAATATTATTAGCTTTTACCTCACCTTTCTTGTACTTGGTTTGAGAAACATTGGATGAATTTGAAGGAGGATCTACTATTCTTCCTTTGAAATAGTCCATGGCATCATTTCCTTCCAAATTCAAATCCAAAGTCATCTTCCATGCATGATAGTCAGACTTTCCCTTAAGCTTGTCCTCGGATTTGAAGAAATATGTAGTCGTCATTGGGAATAGTTCCAAATCCTTGTCCAATAGTTTCCTGTAGTGATTTCTTTGATTCACTCTTTCTTGGCCCTTGTATTCACCTGAGCTATAATACCATGTTAATTTTAGATAAAAATGGTATGATCTATGCTTAAGACAATTTACTTCAATGTTCTTTTAGAAACTGAATAACAAATTCCAATTATACACAGTAGCAATCACATTAATTTATAAGCATTGACAATAAATGTAGATAGAACATAAAATCATATGCAGAAATAACTCCAAGAAAAGAGGACAGAAGATGTGGTAGATGCCAGGGACCAACCCTAATGTGGGGAACACTTTGATCAAATATTCTTATTATTCTTCAATAGTTCAGAAGATAGAGAGAGAGTACAAATATCATAAATGTAAGCCCAAAACAAATATACCGAATCAACCCTAACAAGAAAGTCAATGGTGGTCAAATCTACCCCAAAATGTCCTCCAATTAGCTCGATCACCAGTAGTGTAACTCGAACTTCTAGGAGAGTCAAAATCATCCCAAAACTAATCGGTAAATCCCAGTCAAGGGAGAGAGAAACACTGATGTAATTTTCAGCAGTCAAATCCGAAGTCAACCACAAGTCAACGCTGGTCAACCTATCCCAAACTTCTAGATTTATCTACCAATAAATGTAGCCTAGAGAAATCAAAATTCTGGCCCAAAAATCAAGGTTAATGCTGGTCAAATCAACCAAATTAAATTCTATTAAATGTCATGAAAACTTCAACTGATTTTACCTAGAAAAACTCAACCTCCTACCAAATGTACGAAAAAGAGAGAGAGTTGCTAGCCACATGTGCGAAGAAGAGAGAGGGACCGCCAAGTTGTACAAACCAATCAAGAGAGAGAAGATGATGTGATGAGATGATGTCAAAATGAGGATAAGTTGACCTCTATTTATAGAATTAGTTGAGGGTGAGGAGACCCATCTATTGGGCTTCATGAGCCTATGTTTGACTGTGGTGGACCTTGAAAGTTTCTCCATAAGAGAAAGAAATTCATAATTCCATTTCTGCTTGTCATAATAAATGATCTTTACATCAAAAGTATACCTTTCCTAAGGAGGAATCCAATGCAATAATTGTCTCCATCATATGAGTTTTCCTTGGGTGGAAGTTGGTCAAAGTTTCCAATTTTAACAAAAGACAAGTCAACCCCGTAAGTGGAAAATCCATCTCCTCCAACACATATAAATAGACACTTCGCAGACCTCATTTGACAGATCCCACATTATCATCATCTATCCTGAAAATCAGAGAGAGAATTCACATATACAAAGGAGAAGGAGGGTATTTTTTGTTTCACTGAGAGTTAACTTTCTTCCTATGTTTGACCATTGTTAACCTTTTGTTGACTGAGAATTTATGGTGTTGTTTTGACAAAGATTTTTACTATTCTTATAGGTCAATTTTTGTGTAGAATATTCTTTGCATTGACTGAATATTTGAATTTATTTTCTGGGCTTTGAGCACAAGTTTAGCTATTAAATTTTGATCAAAGAATTTAAGATCTATCGATAAAGACTTTGACTACTCTGAAGGCTGAGTTTGATTGAGATTCACTGAATCTTGGTGGTTCTTGTTTCTCTTCTATTCTTGGACATTGACTACATGTTTACCGCAAGTCAAATATATCTTATTTGACAGGGTTCCTTGACTGATTTTTGGCTAGATTGCATAGGGAAAAATCTAGCCCTCTGTTTCAGAATGTGATTGTTGATGAGATTTGATTCTCTCTCATTTGACTGGTTTTGACTCGCTTGACTTGTTAGGAAAAGGTTTGAATTTTATTGGTTAATGGATGTATAACCTGGAATATGTATCTCAAGTTGAACATTGAATGAATATCTATGAAAAAGAAGAATTGATTTGGGTTTTCCCTCTTGTGGGATTTTTACCTGGTCTTTGAACAAAAATATTTGGGTCTCTTTATGATTAACTATCTTATACTATGCATTGCTACTTATTGTTCTATCTATAATTTCTTAACAGTTACTATAGTGAATGAAATTGACTGCTACATTGTTTTAAGTGATTATAAAAACATAAAGAATGTGAAAACTTAACACTTCTTTGGATCGAGGAATATACATTTATGATGTTGTGTTACTTTAGTACTGAAATAGTAGTGAATATATGCCAAACTTTTTCATGTCAAATTCTGTTTTTAATTATTTCTCTAAGGATGCAATATAATTTTCATTGTTCCATGTCATTAACAATTCATCTACATATACTACAAGATAAATAATAATTTTTCCAACTTTTTTCAAAAAATAAAGATGCATCATTAATATAAGTGTTTGAAATTTAGTTTCAAAAGATGATTAGTCAATTTTGCATACTAGGATTGGGATGATTTTTAGGACATACAATGATTGATGAATTTACATACTTTATTATGTTTTCCCTTCACAACAAAACCTTCTAGTTGAGACATGAAAAAATTTAATTCTGATCTCCTTTCAAAAAATTAGTTTCTACATCCATATGATGGAATTTCCATCCATTATTAGCTACCAAGGAAAAAAGACTATAGTTGGTAGCCCATTTTTCTTTATGTGAAAATATTTTTGCAACGAGCCTTGTTTTATTATTTTCAGGTGAGCCATCTAATTTATACTTTTTCTTGAAGGGCCACTTGCATCCAATTAGTTTGTTTCCAAATGGAGGGTCTAACAACTTCCAAGCTCCAATCTTTGTGACATCATCATACTCTTTCTTCATTTATTATTTCCATTAATCATGTGAAGTAGCTTATTTAAATAAATTTGTCTCAAAATTAATAAACATATTTAATTCACAATCATAATAATCATACATATCATTAGTTGAATCAAAATCATCTACATCACCTCCATTTTTATCTTGTGGAAGTTCTAGTTCCCAACTTTCCAACCTGATCGGGATGGACACTATTAAGAGTCTTAGTGATCCATTTTAGAGGACCTTCCTGAGATTTTCTAGGTTATTATATTCACTAAGATCGGTTTGCATCAATATTTGGCCTTCCAATCCGCCCAAGCACATCACTTAAAGTATATTCTGGATCTTGAGAAGTGGTTGGAAATTCATGAGGGAGAGAGAGTGTCACATAAGGAGATTCCAAAGATACATATAGGGTAGTGTTCCCCACTTCAAGATGTAAAATATCATTATCAAATTCCTTGCATGACTAAACCTATCCAAACAATCAATCTACTGCTCAAAAGCATTTTCAGTCTTGGAAGATTCAAGAAAAATGACATCTGTAGATAGTATAAACTTATTATTTACTTCATCACAGAGATTATTTTATTTGGAGGTATCTAATCACCCTAAGAATATACACTTTCATCTCCTTGTACCGACTTTTTTCTTTGTTCCTTAGGAATCAAGTCATAGAACGTGCAACTAAACATTATGAGATGCCTTACCAAAAAAATGTGGTCATACAACATTTGATAAGGAGTCTTGTTTCTAAGAGCATGAGATGGAAATCTATTTTTAATATACACTACACATAGGACTACATCAACATAGAAAATTAGCTTTACATTTTTAAAAAATATCATTGAATGAACCATGTTTAATATAATCTTGTTCATTCTTTCATCTACACCATTCTATTGTGGATTATAAGTAAAACGTAGTTGACATTAAAACGCATGTTGGTGGAGATAGATTTTAAATTCATTTGAAGTATATCATTCTCCACTATAAATACAAATGGAGCTATTATGAGATTATGTATCATTTTCAATCGATGGATGAATTTTTTTGAGATTTTGAAAAAACTTCATATTCATTCTTGAACAATTATACCCAACCCATTACGATGTAGTAATAAATAAAATTCATCATATCCTTATTTCCATTTTCATAAGAAATAGGCGTAGGACCGCACAAATAAGAATGAGTCAATTCAATATTTTTGTGTGCTCTATAAATAAAATCATGAAATGGTTTTTTGTTATGTTTTCTAAGATACAAGCATCAAATTGCTTCAGTTTTCTAGGAATGATCAAAAAATTAGCAGTATCATTGATCTTAAATAAACAAAGGCGACCATAATTTATATATCCAGATATTGCATACCATAAGAGACAGGATGACAATGTTCCTCAATTATACTGAGAATTGTATACATAATTATATGCATAAGCAGATATTTCTTGCAACTTCAGAAACGTCTCTTATTCTATTCCTATCTTCACAAGTGTGTTTTTTGGTGCTTTTCTCACCTCAAATTTCCATGAAAAGTGCCAATGGAGTGTCCTTACTAGAAAATGTGAACCAAGGACAATTGGTTTCTCGATAGCTCTCGAAGTTATAAAACATTATGTAGAAGAAAGTGAAGAAGTTGAAGTACTTTGAGATGATGGTGACAAGTTCAAATGTCCTTTGTTTTGACTTATCTGCAATATAGACTACTCCATCTATATTGTCAACAAAATCTTCAAAAAAAATATTTTCAAAATGTTGTGTGGCAGGTTGCGCTTGGGTCAAGAAATCATGCATCCTTCCATAAAGAAAATGAAGTATTAAACAAGCCTCTAGTTACTCCAATATTGTAGTATGCCACAATATAATGACAATATTCAAGTTCTTTACGTTTCTCTAGATCTCTTGTTTTACCTTTCTCATCATTTATTTCTTGTTGAATTCTATGCCAAGAAAGTTTTCCTATGGATGCATCATGTTGATTTCTTTTGTAGGGAACATAATGGAGATTAAGTCTCCCTCCTTTATAACTCGCACCCCCCCCCCCCCCCCCCCCCCCATATTATTCTTATTTCTATTTCTTACTCTACCATCTCTTCCTATTAAAGAATATTGTGTCTAATTATTCTCTTTCTATGAAAGGCACATATATTATTTATAAGATTGAGAACTTATCTTCCCACTCCCAAATATTTATCTCTTTATGCAAAATTCTCCACAATAGTATCAAAAGTCATTGCCTTAAGTTGGGAACTAGCTTGTAAGGATTCAAGGTAGTGAGAATATGTGAGATATAAAGCCTGGATGAAAGTTGTGAGACGAATGTCATATTTAGCTTTGGTGGATTTTACATCATGCATGATAACTCTAATTTCAAAGGCTAGGGAAATGGGATCATCATATTTCAATTCCATATTAAAGAGTTTGATGATCAAATGGAATACATAAGCCTTAGATTGTGAGCCATATAAATATTTCAACTTCTTTAAGGAATTAAAAGCATTCATAATTGTATTTATGTGACAACTCACCTGTTCATTTACAAATGCAACAATTAGGGCATATGACTTGTTATTATTGTTTACCCATATCATAATATATTTCCTGTTGTGGCCTTTGTAGATGGATTGTTATCTTCTCCTTCACAAACACCTTTCCATAGGTCGCTAACAATAAGTTTGTGCTTGATCTTTCTGGACCATTCATGGTAGTTCTCATTTCAAGTAGGAACTACTCCAACAATGGAGATGAGGGAATGCATCTTTGTCAACCTATAATGTATTCTCTAGCGGAGTCATTAAACAATTTATCCAAAGAAAATAATCATTCTCAGGAACTTCAATAATTATGACTGTGGAATCTTATAACGTGGAGGAGGATAAGTGGGATTTTTTTCCTCCCATGAGCAAACCACGCATAAAAAACATAATGCTTGCATGGAAGGAAAATTTATGGTATTAGGCAGAAGTCTAAGGGGTAGGGATGAGGAGAGAAGTACAAAAAAATTTTATTCAAGGGAGGGAACACAGACAAGGTTGGAAAACATTTGGAGTTTAGGAGTATGTTTAAGTTCACTTGTGCCTTCTTTTTTCTCTCGGAAGTTGCATGTGTTATATAAAAAAATAGGTGATGAAGTACGAGAATGGGAAAAATGTTTGGACTATGATTTCTTCTCTTCTCCTAGAGTTTCCCTTTTTAGCAATTTTTAGCGGTGCTACAAAGTGGTATGATTGGATGCTTGCTCCAAGTTGTGTAATGTCCCATATGTTGTTCACCAAAAGAGTAAGCTAGAAAACTCTATTTCAAAGTGGCAATTTTTTTCTTTGCCATGTAAAAGAAACTATGTTGTTTAAAATGTTTTCATTCCTTAAAGAGATCCTGTTTTGAACAAACTCATGGAAATGCAATGAGAATTCCAGACGAATAAACATTACATAAACTGCTAGTAACAAAATGTTCATTTGAGTTCATGTTTCTATGTTTAGCTTGTTTCAATGTCAAATTTATAAAAATGTATATTTATTTTGTACTATCCCAAACTAGGAGATACAGTGAATACCAAAACATGCAATAAGCTACAACAAGAAAATACAACCACACAAGCACAATTTTTTACACTTGCAGAAATAAATCAATAAACCATAGAATAAAAACAACAAATCTAAGCCATTTTATTAGAATTTCTTTAGAGTTGAGCAAAATAGAGTAGAATGATAGAACTTGGGCTTTCTAGTGCAAGGACGTAATACCCACATAGAGATTTGAGTGAAATCCAACTGAAATGGTTCAATTTGTCCCAATGCACTACCTAGAAAATTCTACTCTTGATGCTCAAAGTGAACTATCATTTATGACATTAGCATTGCTCCACAAAATCTGAAAAATTAAAGAGAGGCTAGTCACACCCCAAACAACAAAATCCATAAATATTTTGAGGCAATTCCGTCTTGCTGAGAATGCCCAAAATAGGTGAAAATCCCAGCTAAACTAGTCATTCGCCGTGCCATAAATGTTAAAATTTAGGTACCAGAGGACAAGTGGTTCCCTAAGGTTTTCATCTCTGGCCTAGGTGTTACAGGGAAAAGTGTCTATGCATAACTGCTAATCCCACTAAGGTGTGGTAGCTACCTTAGAAACAAACAAAGTAAAACTACTTTCGTTTTCCTTTATGAAGGATAGATGAGAAAAGAATAAAGGAGACCAAGCTCTGTCTTGCACTTGGCTCCTTGCTCGATTCCTCTCTCTTCTGATAGTCCTTTGCTACTTGTTTTCTGGTATACCCAGCTTCACAAAATACCTGTAGAATCATAGCAGCATAACACTATACAAGAACATGGATCTACTATCATAAACAATCTAGGATCAAATGTAAATTGACCATACAAATGCATAAAGCATAAATGACACAAGAGTATGGAGGAAAACTTAAATAGCTTTATTGATAATCAAGAAAGAGCCAAGAGAGTTATAACCAGTTGTTTTGACCCAACATCATCCTCTCAGCAAGTGAGCCCTTCTTCACCTCATGCAAAGCTTAGATCACCCAACACTATGATGTTGCCTCAAGAAACCAACATCAATTCCTTACAAGATGCAAAATTCCAGCCTCTGGATCTCTGGGATGAGGGATCCATATATAGATATATGTAAGGGAGATGAGTCAACTTGTGATTTGATTAGTGTCTTCCCTCTGATAGTTCTTGCTTTCACTTGGAGATTGATGATCTCTTACTCATCCTTGGTCGAATTCAGAGAGGCAAGTGTCACAGGAGAATTTTTTGGAAGATTCCATGCTTCTCCACCTCGCGGATTGACACTGCCATTTGTCTCTTCTCGCCCATCGCACCCCATAGAATGGCTTTTTGAAATGAAACGCACCCACTGAGTGTACGTAGGTGAGATGCAACGCACATTGCCTATGGAGCAGGTGAAGTGATCCTGTTTTGACCAGTTCTTAGTAGTTTTTCATGGAGAACTTCTGGGAGAAGCTGTAATCAGTTGACCTTGTTCCTTTAGGGGTTGGAACAACATTTTTAGGGACTTAGGAGCCCTTGGTTTATGGAAATTTTATGCTTGGGGTTGCAGTGCCCAAAAATGTCTATAACAGTTGCCCCCTAAAGCATGAGGCCGTTAATCTTTTTTGATGTAGGCTGAAATGCTTTATCATGAGGATCCGAAGTTCTTTCAAGCTGGGAGGAGACCTATAATAAGATACAATACAATACATTATCTTCATAATATTTTCATGGTCTAGCTGAGGTGGGCATTCCCATGCTCAGCTTTATAAATTCATTTTCATTTACATAGGACAGACAATCGTCTGAGTGTAGACCGATGATTATGGAGGAGCCATCATCCCATACATTGGATGATTATCTGTGCGGCAATGATGTACATTTGATGTCATTATTTTCCTGAATATATATCGCAGCCCGGATGGATGAAACTAGATCCGGGGTCTTCAATCTCGTTCGATCTTCACTAAAATTACAAGTCGATCCATGTGAGAGATGTTCTGGAGTCGAACATGGAAAGACATCGCCTGATTACTAGCCAATGATGTAAGTTGTTAACAGGCGCGAGAGGAATCACCGATAATGATAATGATACTCAAGGTACTACAGTACAATTCACGTGGTGTGAATAAGGGACTTTGCGTTGAACACCACACAAAATCTTTCGGTCGAAGGCCATTGATGTAAACCTGTCGCCGGAAGTGAGAAACTTGCCATTGAGGCATGCAAGCTTCAAAGTACTGAAATGGGTGTCCCTAGATCGACTTCTTGGATAATGAGCTGATGTCGACAAGAAGCGATCCGTCATAGGAGGGCCTTAATGAATCCCACATCAGTGACACAGAACGGAGCAAATGATTTTAATGGAGGTGAAAACGATCCGGTGATATAAGGTTCACGGTGGCAGTCATGAAAGAATGGAGTGTAAATATATTGCAGCGGGTGAGACATAGGTGAATTCTCTAAGTGACTTCTCTTGAACATATCGGCGACACTGACCTGATGAATTGGTAGCATTAACCCCAAATGTGGATGGTGTGATGTGACCATGGTGATGCGACCGGTGAAAAAAATAACTTAACCCGACTTGGATGCGGAGTGAATGTGTCATGTTCAAGAGCGACTTGCTACCAACAAATTTTCTTCAAGTTTTCTTCCCAATTTTCCCCAGTCATTGCTGACCAGTACCTCTTTATTTTTTTCAAGCTTGAGGAGGATAACATATGCTTGTTCTATAATTTTCCCTTCGGGCAAACCCATCGCTATGTTTTAACGCGCCTAGCGATAGTGAAACTCGTTCTTGTGTGCTATGGACAAGTTTGTCGCTATTAGGTTTTAACAAGTTTAACGACAAAGATAACTCAGGCCTTTTCAATTTTAGAGAGTCTGAAAAGGGACGTAAAGGAGACTCAAAAAATCCTTTTTCGTCATCTAATCCCTTAAGTCTGAAAAAGTATAAAACAATATAGAAGGGATGAATTTTCGATACCTTTAACGAGCCGAATAAAACAAGCACTCGATCTCTTTGTGTAATAATCCCTTAGGTCCAAAAAGATTAAAATCTAAAGGAGGGGTAGCATTTCCGGTCCCTTTAACGAGCTGGAGAGGCCAATGGCTCGGCAATATTTTCATATTTTACAAGTCAGTTGAAAAGAGCTTAAAGGAGACTCGTATTTGAGGAACGAGTGATAAAATTGGCTAGCAGCTGATTCCAGGTAAGGTTTGCAATTTTCCAATCGCGGCAGTGTTACAAGGATGGCTAATAGGATCACTCTTCGCAGCTGTTCCTCAAAAGGGGTAAATGTTGGGGGGAAAGTGCCTATGCAGGACGATCCTATCCACCTAAGGTGTGACAGTGCCTTAGCAACAAACAGAGACAGCTATTCTAGTATTCTTCCTTTATGAATTAAGAATGAAGAGAGATAGATGGACTAACCGGTGTCTTCCGTTTGTCCCTCGATTCAGTCTCTCTTATCTTTGGGTGTTCACAGCTACTTGCCTCCTCGCTCGCCCAGCTTCAACAGGTTCCTGCAAGATCACAAGAGAACAGCTACTTGCAACAAGAGAAGAACACTACACAAAGACAGATATTCACATTCATAACTGATTCAGGATTAGAAATAAATCAAATACACTAATGCAATCATACATCAAATATACATCACTATATAGGAGAAACCAAGATAGCTTTATTGATGAATAACAAGGTTCAGGAAGAGATACAACCCAGAGGGCTCCAATCCAGCATCTCCTTCCCAGCAAAATGGAATTCCTATCTTCACCTCCCTTCAAAGCATTAAGCACCCAATGATCCCAGTCTCAAACCAACAACAATTCTTTGCAATAACAAAATTCCAGCCTCTAGATCTCATGGAGGAGAGATCCATATATAGATGTTTTGGAGAGAGGATGAGTCAACTTGAGATCTGACTAGTGTCCTCTCCCTCTGTCATTTCTTGATTCCACTTGGAGGTTCTTGCTTCCACTTGGAGATTTGGAACCTCTTACTCATCACCAGTCGAATTCCCTTAGGCAAGTGTCATTTTGGAAGCTTCCTGGGTTTTGACACCTTGAGAAATGAGCCTGCCACATGTCCACTCTCGCTCAGCACAGGTAGCCAGTGTTGGCTTTGAAATTCAGCGCAGGTAGCCAGTGGAGCCATTGACATTCAACGCAGATGGTCAGTGGAGCCATTGACATGATCCTGAATTGACTTGTTTTTGAGCAGTTTCTGGTGGAGAACTTCTGTGAATTGCTGTGGTTTGTTAGCCTTATTCCTCTAGGGGTAGGAACAACATGTTTAGGGACTTTGGATCCCTCAGATTATGGACATTTCATGCTCAATGCTGTAAGGCACAAAAATGTCTATAACAGTAAACAATCAAATGGAGGTGAATGATCGGCCAATACAGAGTGGAGGTGATGATGAGAACAAGCCCAAGGCTTTAAAGGCTGAAGTACTACATTCACGATGGTTATTTACCGGGAACTGGTTCATTTTTTATTGAGCTTAAACGCTGGGGGAAACATTTGCTCATTGCTTATGTTTATTTTTTAACGAGCATGAAGTCCGCGTTAAAACTGCTTGATTAATCCAGTCGTATAATAAGAATGCCTCATATATGAAAACGACAATTTTTAAAGTTTTGCCCCACATCCTTTCTTTATGCAAGTTAGGGAACGACCAATTGTATGAGTTTAAAGGGTTAGAGGACCTACAAATTTAAAAAAATAAATGGTTTCTCTTCGCTTGCACGCCAAAAGGTTTGCATGCCCCTAGGTATAAAATAGAGTTTCAAGGTTACCTCTCAATCTACTGACAAAACATTTGTTTCATCAGGAAAGGTTTACCTCTTTCAGGTTACCAAAGATTGTTCTATCTGCACCACAAACAAAACACTTCTTCGGCGATGCCTACCAAAATAGACAAAGGAGAGTGACACAGACACCTCTACCCGCATAACTTTGACAAGGGAATCTTATTCCAGTCCAACCGCCTTTTCCAATCACGGACGTGAGTGTCAGACTAGTCATATATCCCTCGCGGAAACCTATCCTATACCTGAAGTTTTCCTGCCAAAGCAGACCAGGGTGGATGCCCCCTGGGTTTCAGTCATGTCCTCTGAATCACTCACGCTCATCTGGTGGACGAACTGGGGATTGAGACATTCCTTGTGTGAAAAGACCATTTAAGGATGGTATATGACTATTTGCTATGCGTGAATCAGGGAATGAAAGCTGGTCTATGAGCTTGACCACTCTTCCTTCGTGCGGAAAACACATTACTCTAAAGAGTGATGAGACAATGGCTCCCATGCAATAAATATAGTCACGTCCAAGGAGTAGATTATAATCCAGGGGTCCTTGGACTACCATTACGTTCATGTGAACAATTTTCCCTCTCAATGTTATGGGCACATTGGGAAGGATCCCTAATGGTCGACTGATTCCTTTGTCAAAGCTTGTTATATTTCTCATCTCAGGCAAAAGCGATGGCGAACCAAGCGCTTTCCAAGCAGTCAAGGAAAGTATACTCACAGAAGCCCCTTCATCTATGATGGTACCGGCCATAACCATTCTATATACTTGAGCGATGATTCGGAATGGTACACTAGCCGGTAAACAGGGTCTGCCTAGCTGATTCCAGCCGAAGGAAACAACTAGGTTGCTTGGAGGTGGGACTGAATAGACGACCGGGTATGACTCTGAAAAACTTCCTCCCTCCAGTAAAGGAATGGGTAAATTTCCCCCATGCTCATCAGAGTCTGTGCTTACGAAAAGAATTTGGACGGTGTCATCCTTGTTCTCTTCGGTGACTGTATCATCTGAAGATGGAACCTGTGAAGGAAAGACTGGGTCAACTGCCGCCTCGCCCTTTTGACTTTCGTCTGGTATGGTTTCATATGGTTTATCTTCAATGATAGACGCTTCGGCCGACCACCTGGGCGGGTCAGCCGGATTTTCAACTAGTGACAGACTCGGCAAGAGTTTCTTATATCCAGGAGGAAGTCGTAACGGTGAAACCGGACGATCGTCCAAAACTCCTTTAGCCTCGTTTAAGAAGGGACAACGGTGGACGATGTGATTTCCTTCACACAATTTACAAGGAAATTTGCACCTTCCTTTTTGTCCAAGGACTTCACTTTCACTAGTCGACGGTGTGCTTTCAACATGATCATCAGAGGTTGACGACACCGGGTTGTGCAAATGAGGAGACCAGTCCCTTAAGATCCGAGGGATGCAGGGACAATCTCTATGATAATGGTCTCCTTTGCAAATGACACATGGCGATTTAGGCCTGGTCGGTGCAGTGTGCGGATTTTCACTAGACGACGCTTGGTTGCCCCTTTTTGCCTTTGGCTCCTTCTTCTTCTTCTCTTTCTCGTTCTTTTCCTTCTTCTTCTCAGGTACTTGATTTTTGGCTTTACTAGCCTCATCAGGCAAAGAGGAAGGAGGATAGGAAGAATTGGATGAAGTAGAGGGTTGGGAGGTAACTCTGGAATTGTCTAGTTGCTGACTCGATTGTTCAGGAATTGCAGTGTTCTGAATGACGGGGGCTGAGAAAAGCCATACGGGCAAACCAATCCTCAATCCTGGAAGTGACAATGTGGCCATGTGGGGTGAACCAATATCTCCCCAAGAGGATAAGGGACTAGGATTTCCTCCAAGGGGAACTCCTTGGTTGGTGGACTCCATTCTCTCAACCTAAGACCAACGTAGGAAAGGTGGTGATTATTCCATTTAAAATAAATTTTAGACGCTTTGACACAACTTGTTTTTTCAATCTTAAAGAGTCGAGAAAAAACAAAAGATGACTCTAGTCGCCTTCGATTTTTAATGAGCCTAAAGTGACAAGTGCTCATATGGACCTTTTCCGTTAAGGAGTCTGAAAAGGAACGAAAGGTACTGCTCTAGAAATCTAGGCAGAGGGATTACCAAACCAATTGAAAAACTGCAGAATACTTTTTACAGTATGGTAGTCAATCTTCCCGAATGTTGTGTTCAGTGCATTGTGATCGATAGGGTGGCAGACACGACTTCCTATGGATAAACGATTAAGCCTATTGTGGTCTCCCAAAATATACTCGACGGTACATGGGAGCACAAGTCTGTACTGGCATTTATCATCTCAAAGTGGATGAATCACCCAAGCAACAGTGAGAACAACAGTTACCAGGCTTTACGACGTAGGAATACGTCTCTAGGCTAGACTTCTAGATGTTGTGCATTAGGTTCCAAAGCATTGTTAGATTCATTAAATTTATTTTATAGTTGATCTTGATTAAGAAATTTTCCTTTTAGGTTCACCACGTGATGTAGATGTACAATTCCTAAAATGCAATCTAAGATGATAAACAATCTTTTTATCTTCTTTGTGCAATGAAAATCCTAGCTACTAAGGAAAGAGAGACAATATTCTCTCAATAAAGAGCAAATAGCACACACAATATGCACTATCCTAAATCAAACCAATCAAATGGTCTAAATGCAAATGCACATGCATGTATTTGTTTTCAGCCTTCTTAATATGTGAATGATAAGAGAAAGCTAATGCACAAATCTGAATTATTTTCAAAGCGACAATTACTAAGAAGTTTCTTTTTCAAAACCAAAAATGAAGATAATGACAACACTTTCCTATTTGGAAATGAAAACTTGCTTTCGACACTAGAAAACTACTAATTTAGATAAAATACAATAGTAACAGGGTAATTGACTATCAAGAGCAATCAAACTCTCTTCTATGACCGAAAACGACACTTGCGACACTTTCAAATCAAGAAACGATAGTACAATTACGTTACTTTTTTGCAAAGGAGAACTGAAAATGACTCAACAAATACACAAAAACATTTACAGTTCTTTGCACAATGGAGGCGGAATAATAGCAAGGAAAGGGGTTTCAAACAGAGGTGTATTGACTACAGGCAGCAAAATTCTTGAATAGATCTGAAAAGAGTGAACAGAAACCAAAATTCAGGAACAATGCCTAGTCTGATCAGTGCACCTGTAACGTAGTGTATCTGAAATGCAGCGAACCTACTACACTCGGCAAGTGCGCTGAATTTGAGATTCACAAAACAGAGAGTGCGCTGGGCCAGAAACGAGACTTTTCTTGGGTTCCAGGTCACAGTTTGCAGCTTAGTTCAGGGATTTTGGCTGAGCAACTAGTAATCAGTAAATCAACAACAGGGGTAGGTCTAAGGGGGTTACTAGAGCTACCACAAGGGCAATTAGAGAGTTTGTAAATCAGTTGTTTAATTCGTAAAAAAACGCGGAGATTGACTGAAGTGGCATTTATCTACTTTACATTTTCATAGCAAATGCAGTTCGAAAGCTACTTGGCTCGACTTCAGGCTCCATCTGTAAGTTTATAAAGTAAACAAATGTAGATAGAAAAACAACCTAGTCGGTCCCCAGTGAAGTCACCATTTTGTTACAGGGAAAAGTGTTTATGTAGAACTGCTAATCCCACTAAGGCGTGGTAGCTACCTTAGAAACAAACAAAGTAAAACTACTTTCGTTTTCCTTTATGAAAGATAGATGAGAGAAGAATAAAGGAGACCAACCTCTGTCTTGCGCTTGGCTCCTTGCTCGATTCCTCTCTCTTCTGATAGTCCTTTGCTACTTGTTTTCTGGTATACCCAGTTTCATAGAATACCTGTAGAATCAAAGTAGCATAACACTATACAAGAACATGGGTCTACTATCATAAACAATCTAGGATCAGATGTAAATTGACCATAAAAATGCTTAAAACATAAATGACACAAGAGTATGCAGGAAAACTTAAATAACTTTATTGATAATCAAGAAAGAGCCAAGAGAGTTACAACGAGTTGTTCTGACCCAGCATCATCCTCTCAGCAACTGAGACCTTCTTCACCTCATGCAAAGCTTAGATCACCCAACACTATGATGTTGCCTCAAGAAACCAACAACAATTCCTTACAAGATTAAAAATTCCATCCTCTGGATCTCTGGGATGAGGGATCCATATATAGATATCTGTAAGGGAGATGAGTCAGCTTGTGATTTGATTAGTGTCTTCCCTCTGATAGTTCTTGCTTCCACTTGGAGATTGATGATCTCTTACTCATCCTTGGTCGAATTCAGAGAGGCAAGTGTCACAGGAGAAGTTTCTGGAAGATTCCATGCTTCTCCACCTCTTGGATTGACACTGCCATTTGTCTCTTCTCTCCCATCGCACCCCATAGAAGGGCTTTCTGAAATGCAACACACCCACTGAGTGTACTTAAGTGAGATGCAACGCACTTTGCCTATGGAGCAGGTGAAATGATCCTGTTTTGACCAATTCTGAGTAGTTTTTCATGGAGAACTTCTGGGAGAAGCTGTAATCAGTTGACCTTATTCCTTTAGGGGTTGGAACAACATTTTTAGGGACTTAGGAGCCCTTTTTTTATGGACATTTTATGCTTGGGGTTGCAGTGCCCAAAAATGTCTATAACACTAGGGAAAAGTGTCCAAATTTATTTTTACTTTTCTCCTAAAGTGACTTTATAAGTGGTAAAGTTACATTCTAATTCAAAATTGACTTTATAAGTGGTAAAGTTAGATTCTAATTTAAAGGTGACTTCATTAAAGTCAATGAAGAATGAGAAAATGAAAAAGTGACTGTGGAAATAAAAGGCTAAGTGGGTGAGTTAAAAAATAGAAAGTGAGAATTAAACACACATTTATTCTCATCCCTAGATTTCAATGAATCTCATCCATTAGATATTAGGTTAACCCAAAAGGTCATTTAGAGAATAAAAGGAGAAGAGAAGAGGAAAATATCAATTCATTCTTTCATGAACGTTTCAAGAGAAAGAGAAGAGAGAGGAAGGAAAAAATTTATGAGGAGTGAAGAAGTGAAGGAAAGTAGCAAGAAGACATTTTAACAAATATGGGCAACAACATTTTAGCAAATCTGAGCAACAACATTTATTGGCACACATCTGAAGACAAAATTGTACAGTAGGAGAAAGGCACATAGATCGAGGAAGAGGGACAGTAGTAAGAGCATGAATTTTGAGGCAGGTTTTGGGCATGATTTTCAAAGTAACTGTACTGTTGAAATCCACATGATCCGTACATCAGGTTCTGAGTGTGATTTTTGAGGCAGGTCATGCAACATTTAATGTTGTTTTATTGTTGGGAAAATTTCCATTTTGGTAGCTTTTTGATTGGCATGATTTTCTAGGCAGAGTTGAAGCACAAAAATCGAGATAAGTTTTAATTCGAGGTTGCTAGAATTTTTACTCTGTATTTCAGTTTCTCTGTAAAAGCATTCTCTGAAATAAAGAAGAGCTCACAAACTTGGCTTTTCGCAAGAGTTGTAGGGGGTTTTTTCCTGGGTCACATTGACAAAAAATCACTGTGTTATTTTCCGTGAGTGGCTGTCATAATTTTGTTGTGTTTTATTTCTGCAATTTCAGCAGCCGTGAAATCTTTAAATTGGTGTTTTCAGAAAATGTTGTCATTTCCAGATTTTAGAATTTTTATAATGCTTGGATTTAAAACTAAATTCATGGAAGGATAAGGAGAAATGATAACTAGAGTGGTGGTTGAAATTGTTCATGGTATCAGAGCTTGGTTGGTTGAAAAGTGCAGTTTGAGACAACAAATTGAAAATTACAGCAAGCTGATTTTTACACAAAAACTGAAACCTTTACCACAAATTTGAAAATTTCAATTTCGTAGGACAGTGAAACATGTCTTTGGGTTTGAGTGTTGAAGGCAATTTTGATGCGAAAAATAGTTATAGTGCATAAAAGGAGGAAATCCAGAGCATCTTTGAGGAAACAGAAGTCTGGGGCATTATGGTAAATAACACAAAGAACCGACTAGTAGTACCTATTGACCCTGTACAGTTTGCAGAGTTTAAGAAAAAGAATGCTAACGTAAAAATATTGATTATGGAAGGAGTTAAATATCATGTCGTTCCTCATGTGAGAGGAAAGACTTATGCATGTGAGATGTGGACAACATTGACCAGTCTTTACCAGAGCTGAAATGAAAACAAAAAAATGGTCCTAAAGGAGAAACTGAAGGCCATTAAAATGGCTAAGACTGACAGTGCTACAACACAGCTCACAAATATCACTTTATTGAGAGATGAGTTGGTAGCCGTAGGTGAGATCATTGTACTTAATGATTTGGTGAGGATTACTTTGAATGATCTTCCCAAGACTTGGGAGAATTTTGTAGATGACGTTGTTGCATGGGAAAACCTTCCCAGATGGGAGAGGTTGTGGGATTATTTCATTTAGAATGAGATCATAAAGAACCATCTTGGGGTAGCCAAATAGGTGGAGGAGGATGACAATGTGGCCTTGTTAGCAAGAGGAAAGAAGAGAAGAGTAAAGAAGCAAGCTTTCAATGGTGGACGCAAAGGCAAAGGCAAAGGTAAGTAATAGAACAAGGATAAGGACTATTCCAAAGTCAAATGTTGGAACTATCAAAAGTTGGGACACTATGTCATTGTGTGTCTGAAGAAGAAGAAAGTGAAAGGGAGAGACAAACATGTGGTAGCTTCTACAAAGATAGAGAGATTCTCAGAGAGCTTTGATTGGGATTTTGGGTTCATAGCTTGTGAGGCCACTAGTGTAGGATCACCTACCATATAGGTTTAGAGGGAGTGTGTAGTCTCCACTACTATTAGAGCATCTTTTAGAATTTGGTATGTTGACAATGGGGCCTCCCGCCACATGACAAGATTCAGAGAGTACTTCTTAAAGCTTTCAGAGGATGATACTGATATGGAGGTAGTACTTGATGATGACATCATGGTTGGAAAAGTCCCTGTGGGGACATTGACATTTGATAGGGGACCCAAACCTCCCTTGAAAGTGTTAGATGTTCTATATGTGCATGGAATGAAGAAGAACCTGATATCCATCTTAGCACTTGAGGACAAAAGGTATGATGTCTTGTTCAGGAGAGGGAAGGTGCTTATATATCCAAGTGGAACTCCAGCTCCTTCAGCTAGAGTGATTGGTGTGCGCCATGCCAAGGTGGACAAGTTCTCATTCCAGCCCTTGATGGCATTGAGTAGTAGCACCCGAGACATGACTGACATCAGATCTAGCCATTCAGAGTTGTGTGAGATTTGGCACCGCAGGATGGGGCACATGTATCATGGGGCCTTGAGTACATTGCGGGAGATCACCACTAGTGTGCTAGATTTTATTTCTAATCACGTTGATGTATGCAGAGGATGTGCCATGGGAATTTTTCTAGATCCCCTTTTCCCAGCAATAACAGTAGAGTGACCGGGATCCTTGACTTGATTCATACTGATCTGAGTGGTCAGATGTCTCATGTATCCTTGAGTGGCTATGAGTACTATATCATATTTATTTATGACCACTCCATGAAGACCTGAATTTATTTCTTGAATACCAAGAGTGAGGTCTTCAAGTAGTTTCAAGAGTTCAAAGCTCTTATGGAGACATAGACAAGTAGAAATATCAATGTCCTCAGGATGGACAATGGAGGGTAGTATACCCTTGGTGAGTTTGTTGATTTTTGTGCTGAGGAAGGCATTAGGAGGGAGTTCACAGTTCCTTACAACCCCCAACAAAATGGGGTTGTCGAGAGGAAGAGCAAATCCATTGCAGGGGTAGCCAAAGCCATGCTTCATGATCAGGGGTTACCTTTCTTATTATGGGCAGAGGCCTACAACACTATTGTGTACTTGTAGAAGACGAGTCCACATCGTGCCTTGGGCAATGTGACTCCAAAGGACGATTTTTTTGGGAAGAAGCCTGATGTTGGGAACTTTCATATCTTTGGGTGCCTTACATATTCCTATGTCCCCAAGGGGAACAGGACCAAGCTAGAGCCCACTACACACAAGGGCATCTTTGTGGGTTATAGCAAGACCTCAAAAGCTTATCCAATTTATATTCCTATGCAAAGGAAAGTGATTGTCAGGCAAGATGTGAAGTTTGAGGAGGAGAGAGCTTTCAAGAGGTCACAGGAGTTAGAGTATCGAGAGTCACCAGACCCTCAGGATTAGCTAAGTTAGTGACAGGGATCCAGTGGTCAGGGATCAAGAGATACATCGATTACAGTGTCAGGTTTATCAGTGAGTAGTGGCTCTCAGTGTTAGGTGGGTGGTTCTTCAAACATCATGCAGGGGAGTGTACAATTTAGTTCATAGGGTAGTCCACTAATGGATAGTTTACATCGTACTTCAGCATCTACAGGCACAAGTTCAGGCATAAGGTTGGTTGGCAGGCCTTAAGGAGCTCAGGCTTCTGATATTGATGAGGATTCTTGCCCTCTGGTGGGAGATGTATGCTTAGGGAAGAGGAAGCCCAAGTGGCTTTAGGATACCTTGCGCGAGGCCACATCAGTTACTGAGCCAAATAGACCGGTTAGAGAGAGTAAACCACCTGAGCGGTTTTGTAGTTACATGGGATTGGTGACGGTTTTTGTAGTTACATCGAGAAGTTGAAGGCTCGATTTGTGGCGAGAGGGTTTTCACAGTTAGAGGGAGTTGACTATGAGGAGACATTCACTCCTATAGCTCGTTATACATCTATTTTCTCCATTATATTGATTATAGTAGAGATGGATTGGAAGATCCACCAGATGGATGTGAAGACCTCATTTCTTAGTGGCTTCATTCAGGATGAGGTTTATATTGAGCAACGCAGGGCTTTGAGGTTCATGGGAAGGAGTGCATGTATGAACATTGAAAAAGGCACTCTATGGCCTGAACAAAGCTCGTAGAGCTTGGTACTCGAGGATTGGTACATGCTTGCAGCAGTTGAGTTTCACAAAGAGTGACACTGATCCGAAGCTATAATTCATTGTGGTGGTTGAGGAGCCTCTCATTCTAGTGTTGTATGTTGTTGAATTGATTGTCCCTAGTGTAGAGAGACTGATTAAGGGCTGTAAGGGAGATATTTATTCAGAGTTTGAGATGAAGGATATCCACTTGATGCATTATTTCTGGGATTGGAGGTGTGGCCGGAGGAGGGGCATTTCTTTCTGGGACAAGGGAAGCACATTGTGGATATTATTAGCAGATTTCACATGGAGGATTGCAAACCCATATCTACACCTATGATCACTAACAAGAAGAAGCTTCACGTATCTAATTCTCAGTTGGTGGATCCTACTCTATACAGCCAATTGATTGATAAATTGATGTATTTGTTCAACACTCGAGCAAAGATATGTTTTGTCATTAACAATATGAGTCAGCTCATGTGGTATCCCATGAGAGTGCACTAGGTGGCTGCAAAACACATTCTTTGTTACTTGTAGGGGACTATGGATTTTGGTCTGTATTATAGGTAGGGTGATGGAGTGATCGTAGAGGGGTACACGGATTCATATTGGGCAGGTTGTGTTGTAGATAGGAAGAGTAATTTCAGGTGTTGTTTTGGTCTGGTTTTGACAGTTGTGTCATGGATCAACTAGAAAAAACTCTCTGTTACATTTAGCTAAGCTAAGGGAGAGTATATGACTGCTAGTTTGGCTAGTTGTGAGGCTATATGGATTCGTAAGATGTTGTTTGGTCTATTTGGTCAAGCATTGAGACCTTCAGTAATTTACTGTGATAATCATAGTTGCATAAAACTCAGGGAGAATCCAATTTTTCATGAGAGGTCAAAGCATATTGATATCAAGTATCACTTCATTAAATACTATGTCCAAAAAGGAGTTGTCAAGCTTGAGTACATTTCCACAAATGAGTAGGTAGTAGACATTTTCACCAAAGCCTTACCATGGGGCAAACATGTCTACTTAAGAGAGAAGATGCGAGTGGTGAGGAACACATTCCTCGGTAAGAGGGAGTGTTAAAATTTAAGTACCAGAGGAAAAGTGGTTCCCTAAGGCTTTGATCTTTTGACTAGGGAAAAGTGTCCAAATGTATTTGTACTTTTCTCCTAAAGTGACTTTATAAGTCGTAAAGTTATATTCTAATTTAAAAGTAACTTTGTAAGCGGTAAAGTTACATTATAATTTAAAGATGACTTTATTAATGTCAATGAAAAATTAGAAAGCGAAAAAGTGACTATGGAAAAGAATGGCTAAGTGGGTCTTTATTTAAGTGGGTGAGTTAAAAAATAGAAAGTGAGAATTAAATGCACATTTACTCTCATCGCTAGATCTAAATGGATCTCAAACATTAGATCTTAGGGTAACCCAAAAGGTAATTTAGAGAATAAAAGGAGAAGAGAAGAGGAAAAGATCAATTCATTCTTTCATGAAAATTTTGAGAGAAAGAGAAGAGAGAGCAAAGAGAAAACTTCTGAGCAGTGAGGAAGTGAAGGAGAATAACAAGAAGACATTTCAACAAATCTAGGCAACAACATTTATTGGCATGCATCCCATCGAAAAACCGTATAGTAGGATAAAGGCATAGAAATTGAGGAAGAGGACAACACCAAGGGCACACAATTTGAGGTAGGTTTTGGGCACAATTTTTGAGGTATCCATATTGATGAAATCCATATGGTTAGTACAATCTGTACAACAGGTTTCACACGTGATTTTCAAGGTAGGTTGTAAAAAATTTAATGTTTTTTTATTCATCGAAGAATTTCTGTTTTGGGAGTTCGCTGATTGGCACAATTTTCAAGGTAGAGTTCAAACATGAAAATCGAGATAAGTTGTAATTTGTGGTTGCTAGAATTTTTACTGTGTATTTCAGTTTCTCAGTAAAAGCATTTTTAGAAATAAAGACGAGCTCTCAAACTGGTTTCTCCAAGAACTATAGGGGGGTTTTTCCAGGGTCACGTTGACCAAAAATCACTGTGTTATTTTTTGTGTGTGACTGTCATAATTTTGTTGTGTTTTATTTCTCTAATTTCAGCATTTCGGAAATCTCTAAATTTTTGTTTTCAGAAAATATTTTCATTTCTATCTTTTAGAATTTTTATCATGCTTCGATTTAAAACGAAATGCATGGAGTGATAAAGAAAGCTGATAACCAGAGTGGGGGTTGAAATTCTTCAATAAGAATGAGGATTTCAGGCCTGAATATCATCCCAAAAATTTTGAAATTTTAACTACAGTCTCCTCTCACCAAACCCACTAAAACACAGACAAACACAAATTTGAATAGGCGAGTCAATGAAACCCAAAAAATAGTGTGTAGCCCTTCATAGTCTGCCAATGAGCTAAAAAAGTTTAATTGCTGTAAGAATGCACAATTTCCCCAAAGGGAAACTCATCTGAATCCCAACAAAATTACTTCCTCAAACTTTAAATCAAAATTAGGAACAATACATGTCAAAACACTACTGCTCGACTCCTACAAAATCGTCAAAACCCCAACCCACAATAGTCGATCCTCAAATGAATAACTTGAACTACCACTGTAGCCAAGGAGTGAGAACTAGGTGAATACTCGCAATATGGAAATCCTAAATTGGACTCCCCAAATTACCTCACTACGGAGACACTCGAAGTGCTCTAAAATGATGGTGGAATTCCACTTGGAAATTCCTTATGCTAAACAACACTGGATGAATTGGTTAAGTAACAAAAGCAAACTCTCCAATTCTAAAATGAAATGCCAAAAATAGAATAATCAAAATGAGGCTCTAACCTTTGTTTTATTGTTCCTTTCCCTTTCTCATACCATAAGTCGATTTTTGTCACACTATGCTTTGATACCATGGTTCGATTTCCATTTTGGTAACCACCACAACTTCAATTTAATTTTTCTTTTCTCCTAAGTTTGGCCTTCTTTTCTCTCCAGAAATTATATTAAGCCCTCATAACGCATTTTCCTAAATTCCAACTTTTGCTTTTTCTGCAAATTTTATTTAATATCTCTAAAACTTATTTCTCATAATTTTATTTATCTAAATATATATATTAGTCATCAAAATTGGAAAATTAGGAATTTCCTTATCAAATTTTTTAATTGTAGACATGATAGTCCTCCCCACCAAAAAATACTTGTCCTTAAGCAATGCCTCAACAATTTCCCTCTCTGACTATTTATCACCACTATAACCACCAATAATGTCAGGGTCCCTAATGTGCCACTGAGTCATCCCCAATCTCAACATTGTCATGACATGAAGGAATACCTCGGTTCCATGATCTAAGGCCATCCTAATGATGCAGGAGTATTCGACTCAGAAATATCATTGTATTTCAGTAGACAGAGGGGGTCTTGTGTTTTAAGGAAGCTGGATTCCTATATATTAAATTAATGTAATTATTGAGGTTTTGAGTGATTTTAATGAAAGAAGCTAGAATAGGTGTTAATTAACTATTGTGAGGCATATTTGTAAATGTTCTCAAATGTTGGGGAACATGAGAGATTTAGGCTAGTTAAGATTCAATAGGGATTGAGAGATTTGGGAATCAATTGTAAATCTTATATTAGGAATTAGTTTCATGATTTGTGGAACTAGATAGGATCCTTAGGGATTAGTCGAGTCAAAAGTGGAATTAAACGATATTCAGGATTTAATTGAAAATATTAAGGATCTGAACTGAAATAGGTTACAAAACCTTTTGTATAAATGTAAGCCT